>CM067366.1:9567231-10894731 GCA_034401795.1 Chaetoderma sp. LZ-2023a | reverse complement strand
TTCCATGCATATATGAAATGTGATAGTTTTGTTTTAGTTCATTAAATGATAGATAGCCATGTTAGTCTGTATAGACAAAAAACAGGATTCAAACATAGTACCTTTAAGACTTAGCTTATTTTTACAAGCTTTCACGCATACATGTGATTCATCAGCCCTGATAATGAACATTTGTGTGCCAAATCTCGTCAAAATAAACTAAGTTAGTCGTAACCCTTTAACACTAAAATTTGTTTAAGACAATTTCAATTTTCTCATATAAATTATCCATTTGCAGACCAAGACAAGATTATTTTGATAATTGCCGCTGGAATGACTGTCTCGGTTATCGAGCCAAACATTCCAGTGGTAAATTTTCAAAAATGGTCTCTTGGTCTGCAAATGGACATTTCTCAAGATCACTACAGATGCCATTTTTGGCGGATATGGGTATTAAGCGGTTAAGTACTATGTTTGAATCTTGTATTTAATAATTTCTCTTTAGAGCCTTTCATTGCAAATCATCGGCTTTCAATAATGAATTCACTTTATTATGAAAACTGGTATAGTGTCCATTTTTTTAAATGATGTTGCTGTAAACTGTTGCTGTCAATCATGTTTCAACAGCATAATTTTTGTCTTGTCTGCGACGCAGAAAGGAGACAAACATATCACTTCTCCGAGGACATCGATGTCAACTTAAATTTTGCATTTATCAAATGGCTTTGGGTTATAGTTCAGGCTCGTTTAAAGCTATTGTATGCCGATAAAACCACCATATTAGGCTTAAAAATGCTCAGAATTCTGCTGCTAAGAGCCGCTCTGCAATCTTGTATCGAGTTGTGAAGGAAAAATTCCGTTTATATACCTGACTAGACAGGTAATACATTTTAGTCGAGCGATGCTCGTCGAGTTGATAGTTTTCAGCGCGCTAGGCTAATTATCTTTAGAGCAAGTTGACTGACGATTATTGCTGCTTATAGCAGCAAGAACATTCGGTCAAATTGTTCTCAAAATAATCTAGTAGATAATAGTCTTCACCAGCAAATGTTTTGATGACAATTTGACTTAAAATCATTGTGGCAACAACTTTCAATCAAATTGTTCTCAAAATAAGCAGCAATGTAATAACACTAACTGCAGATATATTCTTTCTTGATGAATCCAGCCGAAACCAGCATCTGCAGTGGTTGCAAGGAATAACCGAGCCAGTCATTCCAGTAGTAAATTTTCAAAAATAGTCTTCTCTTGGCCTGCAGATTGACATTCAATAAGCAAATATTGAGATGTTTTGATCAAAGCTAGTCATTAAAGGGTTACTATGTTCATTGATACATGTGTGTGAAAATGTCTTGGAATAAACTTATATATTCATGTATTTGATTATTTGCTAGCCTTCATACTAGCTATTTAAGGTGCATAAGGTAATAAGTCCAAGTACATTATTTATGCGCACATGACCTGTGAAAACTTAATATTTTTCGTACCAATTACTGCAGCTGATTATATATATTATATATATATATATATATATATATATATATATATATATATATATATATATATATATATATATATATATATATATATTATGAATGATCTCGAACGAGGTCACATTTAACATCACTATTATCAACCGAGTACAAACTTATCACATTGCAGGAGCTTTAGCGAGTGAAATATGATAATGTCAGATGAGGTTGACAATATTCATGTTAAATGGTACAGAGTTTGAGATTCTATTATATATATATATATATATATATATATATATACTAAAAAAATTTAAATCAACAACTTAACATATCCCATCTTGTTTACATATTCGGCATCGGCGTCAGTTTATTCTACTTCGAATAATACTTACCAGATGTACTATTATGATAATGTCTATTATCTAGTCTAGCTCAAAATAAACAATTATAAACTGTGCACTCTCCATGATCCTGCCCATACTGTGTCCGGGAATTACCATACCCCCAGGTACCGAGTCAATTCCCAATTACAGTCAGATTCGTCTATTTTGCTCGACTGTTCAGTCGCGTTTTGTAAATCTAAATTAAGCTTGAATTTTTGCGGTTTGAGTAACCTGTGCACGATTTGATCGCTGGCTTTATGGAAGGGAAAGGAAAATCATCACAGGGGCAGGTTGTATCAATCTAGAATTAATACATTCGTGCCCTAATGACTGTTTGAAATTTCCTTAAATGGCACATTGTTTTAAGATGGTAGCCATTGGTGGAGTCGCTCCGTTACCCGTTAACTTTTAATCTTATCCGGGTTCTTGGTTAATTTTTCTTGCGACTAGGTTCCTTCCAAGATGGATGCGTCCGTAGCCAAGATGGCGGCGCCCATGATTAACGTTTTGTTTTTGCTTGGCGTGTCTATGCACTCTGTTTTAAGCCGATCATTATTAGCACTCGCTTCATTGATGAGGGTGTTTGTAGCGATCAGTCTTATTGTCTTGGCTATTTTAACATTAGTTAATTACCAAGTCGTGTTTATTAAATTTTTACTCTAAAAATTTTCAAATATTTCCTGCCTAAAACTTGATTATCACTAATTTGAGAGAAAGTTAACGTTTTTTCAGTAATTTTAATTTACAATCATGTAAATTGTGCGTGTTGCTCGTCATCATCTTATCATGTGCATCGTTTTAATTCTTATTCTGTGTTTGCAGAAGGTGAAGGGGCAAGGCAAGGCCCTGCCTGATACATTATGCTCGCGCTGTAACCGTTTCATTAAGGGGAAGTTCTCGGGGTATCACTGTGTTGCTTGCACGAAGTGCAAAGTTGGAAGCCCTTGCGATGTATGCGCAAAGTGGTCGTCGGAGTTGGTGGCGGGATTTGATCGCGATTGGCGTGCTCGTTTGGAGAGAATCGCGAGGGACAAGGCGGCCAAAGTGGATCAGGCATCAGTCAAAGGTCTGGAAGAGCGCCTGAATGAGCGGATGTACTTGGCCTTGGGTGTTTGGGCTGCCCAATTCAAGTCGATGTTTGAGTCTTTTCAGTCCACGGTCCCGTCGATGCAGGCTGTTGCAGGATTACCTATTGGTGGTACGGCTAGTTCTGCGGAGGGACATGCACCTGTCCTTCCTCTTGCTTTGGCTCAAAAGCCGACAGCGGAGGAAGAAGATATCCTCCTGATGGAAGACTCTGGCATGCCGGAGCTTTCACACGTGACAGATTCCGGTACTTCCCCTGGGTCACCCCCAGGTTTTGTATGGGTTTGTCAACCGGGTGGAAATGTCGACGTTCCGTCGGGCATTTTTCACCCGGATTTCGCTCAGTCCGGAGTGCCGTCAGAGCCATGTTATACGGCTCCCGTCGGCATCGCAGATGCAGTTATGACGGCTCCTCTCGGAGTCTCATCTCCTGCCATAGTAGCGGCCGTAGTCCCGGCTCCCGTGCTGGAGCTAATGGATTGCGGTGATTCCGTGTCTGGCGATTCGCTAGATACGGGAGCCGCAAGTAGTCGAGCCATGGACCCGCTTCGAATGGGAAGTTTAATCCATGGTTCTCAGCATGGGTCGTCGGTGACCTTTTCATCCACGGGTGAGAAGGATGATGAGAATGGTAGTCCATTGATGGACGAATCATTTTTTTTGCACTGCAGCTGAATGGGTGCAGGTTCTTGGCTGGATGTCTGACCATGTCGGGTTGACATCGGTTCAGGGATCTCAGCGCGACCTGGTGATGGAGCGGATGTCAGAGCATGCGGCTAATGCTCTGTCGAGTGGCTCTTCGACCATGCCGACTTCCCTTGGACACTCAGACTTCTAACATGTTGGAAGTCGCGGCGTACCATCTGGTTCAGCCAGAGTAGTCTTTGCCTGTACCATCAGTATGCTCGTGTTCCTCGGCTTTCAGTCGGGGAAAGAGAAGCGATGAATAGGCCGTTAGCTGGTTTCCCAAGCTAACAAGGATCCCTATAATGAGTTAACTCTCATTGAGGATGCGGCGAGACCGGCTATGGCTGCTCTCTCGCACAGATACACCGTCCTGTAGGGTATGCTGACCTGCGTGGCAGAAGGTGGGGAAGTGTCAGAGGCTGCTCCCGGAGTTATCCGGGACACCATGCGCTTGTCTCAAGATTGCCTGGCCAGGGTGATCACTAGATCATTGGCGGAGTGGAGGAGAATGGTTCTCGATTGTGTAGATCCAGGACTGGAGATGAGGGCTGCGCTATATTCCACGCCCTTCATTGGTCCGGGCTTGTTTGGTGGCTCGGCATGGCCCTCTCCAAGGTTGCGTCTATGGTGGCAGAGCAGGAGGTTGTCGGCAACTCGTGGAAGTCGATGAAAAGGACTGCGCCGCAACAATCCTACAAGCAGCATCGACAGGAGAAGCAGAGTCAGCATCAAAGATCGGCCTTCCGTCCTTCTGGCCATGATGCCCATCGGGCATCCGGTTCTCAGGGACCTGGCCGTTAGTCTTCATACAAGTCCTCTAATAAGAGGCCGTATGAAGATAATAGGAAGGGTGGCGGCTCGGGTCGCGGCGGCTACCATAAGGATAGCCATGGTGGCGGTAATGGGCCGTTATATTCCAAGAAGCCATGAGGTGGTCGTGGGGGACGGTCCTGACGGGTTTCCGGCGAGACCCGTTCCGGTGGCGCCAGGAATGCAGGGAGTCAAGAATCTTCACCCAAGCGAATTAACATCTTATCACGCAATATCGACCGTGAGCTGTGTGCAGATTTCTACCGTCGGAGGCAGACTTCAGCTGTTCTCAAACCGGTGGGAACAGGTCGTGCAAGATTGTTTAGTCTGTCATTGGCTAAGAAACGGCTACGAACCAGACTGGCACATCCGTCAATCGTTAGTTCCATTAACATCGACTCCAGTGTGGACTCCCGTTCCAAGGGAATCCGATTGTCTAGATGCCATTTGCTCAGAAATAAATTTTCAGCAGAATGCGATTCATTTAGTCCGCAGTCCTCCATGAGCTTCTATTCGATAATTGTCCTCATTCCGAAATGCACCAGAGGTTGGAGACCGATTCTCAACCTCAAACTGCTGAACAAATTTATTCTTTCTCCATAGTTTCAGATGGAGACTAACAGCAGTGATGACAGGGCTGAGAAAAGGCATGTGGGCAGTGTTGCTAGATCTGAAGGTTGCATATTTTCATATTCCAATGTCAATTCCTTTTCAGAAATACCTTCACTTTGCGTTCCAAGACAATGTTTGGGAATTCAATGCGCTTCCTTTCGGTCTGACCACAGCCCCGAGGGTCTTCAATCTCAGGGACGGTGTAGCTTTTCCGGCGGAGAGCAGAGTCAAGAGTTTGATTGCAGTACTGGAGTCAGTTTCTCTAGGAGCTTATCTGACGGCACGTCAATTTCTCAGAATACTGGGTTTACTAGTATCTCTGGAGAAGGTGGTTCCTTATGTGGCACTCAGACGCAGGTCGATTCAGATGTACTTAATGTCATTCTGGTCTTGGAGAATGGATCCGTTATCTCTGAGGATTCCAGTAAAAGAACTGTTGATATTCCATCTTCAGTGGTGGTTATCAGAACAGAAGCTCCTGTGAGGTGTCCCTCTACACCCTCCTCAACCGCAGATGTCCATCTTCACAGATGCATCGACGATGGGTTGGGGAGCAGTACTGGACAATCTGTCAGGGGAATGGGATTGGACCAATGCGCAGAAACACATAAATGTTCTCGAATTATTAGTGGTGGCATTAGCACTTCGAAAATTTGAGAACTTAATCCGAGACAAGATTGTCCTAGTAAGGACAGACAACTCCACAGTGGATTGAGTAGCAGATGCTATCAGTTGAAGGATGGTTTGTCGTCTGATGGAATGGCAGCTCAACCAGTCGGTAGCAGAGGTTCTTTTCAAACATTGGGGCAAGCCAAATGTGGATCTATTTGCGATGAAAGGGAACGCAGAGATGGTCACATATGTGTCACCGATCCCGGACCCGCTAACTCTAGCAGTAGATGCACTGGCGATAACTAGGGAATGTACGCGTATGGGTATCCTCCAACAATTCTCATCCCGAAAGTTCTGGCAAAGATAAAAGGGCATATGCCAAGTATTACTGATCACCCCTCATTGGTCAGGCCGATCATGGTTTACGGATCTGCTAGACCTTATGGTCTGCAATCCAATCCCTCTTCCAGACAGAAGGGACCTGATTTTTCAGAACAAAGGTCTGTATCCACGACAGACCAGAGATGTTACAAATGACTGCATGGATGTTATCAAGCAGCGAGCAATTGAGGGTGGCTTTCCTGAGCAAGCAGCAAAATTTTTCGCTTTAGCTAGAAGAGGGTCAACCACCAAAACATATAATTATAGAATCAACAAATTTGCAGAGTGCTGTAAGGGAAGAGATATTAATCCCTTTTCTGCATCTGTTCAACACGTAGCAGATTTTATGTGACATTTATACACGGTTGACAAACTTGTACCTTCAACCCTAGCAGCATATAAATCTGCATTAGCTTCAGTTGTTCCCAGTCTGGCCACTGTAGGAGTGAAGCACGACACTTTAAATGAAGTTATTAAAGGAATGAGCAATTTGCGACCTAGACAGCCAATTCCTATCCCAGCATGGAATCTATCTCTTGTTCAACAGGTTTTAGGGCATGCTCCCTTTGAACCGATTAGATCTATAGATATTAAACTTTCGGCGAGAAGGAGAAGCGAAATCCATGCCCTTTCTGCCGAACAAGACCGTTTTGTCGTTATGTGTGAAGGTTTAAGACTATTACCATCTCTTTGTTTCCTTGCAAAGAATCAGTCCTTTAAATATCCAGGACAGCCGATAAATTTGCCAAGTTTAATTAGGCATGACCCAAACTCTTCTGCTTGGTGTCCTGTCAGATGTCTGAAAATGTATAAGAAACATACTGAAGAGTGGAGAGATGACCCGAAATCTCTGTGGTTATCTCTCAAAGCTCCTCATCTTCGCGCCTCGAAAGACACCATTTCTCGTTGGATAGTTGATGCTATTCGGATGTCGCATAAAATCGTTACAGGAAAGCAGATTGATCATGCAAACGCCCATCAAGTCCGAGCACTAGCAGCAGCATCGGCCCTTTATACGGGTGTCTCTTTAGAGGAGGTGATGTCTGTAGCACAATGGCATGCCGAGTCGTCATTCACTGATTTCTACCTTCGCGATATCTCCAGCACACTTAATCCGGTAGCCGTCGGCAATTTGTTGAATCTGAAGTAAAGCCACCTCCGACCACTATTTACGCATGCATCGTAGGTTTCTTCCACATGCACTGAGCAATGGTGATGCACATGATCTTTGAGCGACCGTCGATTGGGCGGAGCTCCTGTGATGATCAAAAAAGACCAAGCACGCAGAATATGGTGAGTGTTTTCTTAGGTTAAGTGACTAATATTAATTTACTTAGTCGAATTCCCAGACTGATTAAGTAAAAGGTCTGGTTCAAGATTATCTTATTCATTGCAACAGACATTAGACTCATTCAAATTTGAAAATCTAATCGATATACTGAGTTTTTTCAAAATTAGAAGTTGTAGTAGCTTCTTTGCACTTTCCTGGACTGCCCTAGCTGAGACTTGGGGCTGACACGGGTCTGGTGGGTGTTGCTCCCTGTTGTGACAGCCCTCTGGAATTTGTGCGGACAAATGAGGGGGGGGGGGGGGTAGCGCGGTCTAGACCATGGAAGTTTAGCACTCTATGAGTCAGATGGCGGAACCCAAGCATATGCCGGGATTCTAGTCTGCACAATCTTCTCTGTCGGATGGTAGATGAGAGCCGTTTCGAGTCTCACCTCCCACCGGAGTTTCTTGGATGTCGAAATCCGGAGTTTATCATAATAGTACATCTGGTAAGTATTATTCGAAGTAGAATAAAAAAAGCATCTGCGAGAATTGTTAATACTTACCAGATTTACTATGGCCCTCCCTCAGCCGCTGAGGTGAGGCTGAGCTGCTTTCGCTGTTTGTTAAGAGAAATATAAGACGAATCTGACTGATTGTACATTGATTCAGTACCTGTGGCTATGGTAATTCCCGGACACGTATGGGCAGGATCATGGAGAGTGCGGAGCTTTTAATTGGTTTTTTTTAGCTAAACTGGATAATAGACATTATCATAATAGTACATCTGATAAGTATTAACAATTCTCATAGAAACAAAAGCGGATGCTTTTTTAATCTTTATTTATTTTATTGTGCCAAAGTTTAAGACTTACTGTGGAATACAATGTACTCCAAAAGATATATTTTCAAAAGGATTTCACAAAGTAATTGTACTCTTGGTAAATATTTGGTAACCATGTAATATATATATATATATATATATATATATATATATATATATATATATATATATATATATATATATATATATATATGGTGTTATTTGTTAAAGGTTTACATAAATCTTGAGCAATGTTTCTAAGACAACTGTTTATTGTATACATGGGGGTTTGACTATAAGTAATAAATGTATATTTATTTTCTTCCAGTGCATGGGTTGTTATTTCAATCTGTTTCCATTCCATTCCTGATTGTATGACTGCTAGTCTACTTCATTCACTAGAGGAATCCTGTTTTAGTTATGCCCCGCCCAGCTCTAGCTACGCTCCACCCACGCTTCGCCTGTGTTGGGATCCTGAACTCAGTGACTATCAATTTCCAGAAAATTACAGGTAACCTGTTGAATTTTCTGAAACTAATTTGACTGGGTGCTGTTGCTGCCTATGGCAGCAAAGGCGCCCAGTCAAATTAGTTTTAAAATATTCAACGGAATGTTTAGTAAATAGTAGACAAAAAATGTGCGCAACAACGCTTAGTCTGTTATCAATTAAGCGTCAGCGACAAACTTAGCTACGTCATTCATGACATAATTGACTATGACATCATCCTACACGTCATGTAGTTTATTATGACGTCATATGATTGACTGAGAAACTGAAATTCTCCCTTGCTTGATATAATGTATATTTGTCTTACGGTAGTATATAGACCTACAGTACAGTTAAAAAATAACTAATGTCACGTTGAATATTTTGGAATTAATTTGATTGGAAGCCATTGCTACCAAAGGGAGCCTGTTGCTTACTGTTATTCCTGAATAATTTCACTATTCTGACAAGAGAACATTACCTTGGCATACATGAAGGAAAACAAATGAATATCAATCTTATTAGAGTTTATTCACGCTGATGAAGTACATTATGCGAGGTTGATATTGAATAGCTAATTGCGCTTTGACAGTAATCTGAACAGATGAGATGGATGGTATAATCCTTCGCTCCATAATATATGGTCTGTTTTGATTAAGACTGCAACATTCTGCAATAATAATAATAATAATAATAATAATAATATTAATAATTTTTACTTTATAATGTCTAAACGTGTTTAGATGTGCGACTGGCTGTCTATACAACCGGACATTGACAATGGATTTTCGGACATGTCCAGCCCATTTCAGGAGCCCTGATACTAATAATATACTCACCAGAGTGGAGTTCGGGCAGAAGCTTGGTATGTCAAATCCTTAATACCAAGAGTGGTGTTGAAGTAGTCAAACTGATTCATTGTTTGTGCTGTGAAGTAATCAAAATCACAATCAAAACATGTGTGGTGCTCAGTAGCTAGCAGCATAGGCGGCTTTGTCAGAAATATCAACCCATTGACAGACCAATAAACTGGCATATCCCTTTAACCCTTTCATGACGAAACCGGCCTCTGCCGTGATTTTGAGGAATGTCCATTTGCTGGCAAAGCGAAGACTATTTTTGAAAATTTACCACTGAAATGACTTACTCGGTAACTGAGCCAGCCATTCCAGTGGTCAATTGTCAGAAAATAGTCTTCAATTGGGCTGCAAACGGACATTCTATAATCAAATATTTTGATTTTTTTTTTACAAAATTTAGCCATTAAAGGGTTAACCCTTTCATGGTCAAATTTGGTAACGGAAATTTAAATATCTGTCGATTGAATGTCCGTTTACAGGCCAACAGAATACAATTTTTAAAAATTTATCTTCGATAACCGAGCCAGTCATTCCAGTGATAAAGCTTCAAAAATTGTATGGTTAATGGCTAAATCTTAACAAGAATATAAAATATGTGCTTGTCGAATGACCATTTTCAGGCCAAGGAAAGACTATTTTTGAGAATTTACCACTCGATTGACTGGCTCGGTCGTCTCTTGGCGTGCAAGTGGACTGCTGTATAGGCCGGTTTTGGTCAGCTTCGCCATGAAAGTTAGTTGTGAGTTGCTTCTAAAAATATGGTATACAGATGAATACACTAATGTATGACAGGAACATATGCCACTAACGATACCCTCATAGGCATATATGTTGTCCTAGCAGGACAATGAGGATAATACCCTGAGAACGCAGGGTCCTAGTCCAGTATTAGGACAATACTAGGCCAATATGGCCTGATAGAACCAAGAACCATCCCAGTAACCTGCTTTATCAGTGTAGGTTTACTGGTTTGGATACCTCGAGTATATAAACTGAGGAAAGGATTAATAGCTTTAAAACATCTGAGACTGAAATTGTGCATTATTTTAGAAAAAATTAATTTTCCATCTTTTGGCTTGGAATATTGGTAGGGCGAAACATAAAATTGGTCCCGCCTAAGCATTAATGATGATACATAAATATGGTATGATATGTATTATAATCAACCATGGCCAGCACACACATGCATGCACGCACGCACGCACGCACGCACACACACACACTACTCAAGACGATGGCATACCTCAAGTTCTCCTGATCTAGCATTTTCGACAGAAAATCTGCATCAAGAATCTTTGCGTATTGTTGGGGAACAACTTGGAGGCAGTGATCACCGCCCTGTTTTTATTACCATTAACATGGATGTTGAGATTGACCAGAATCAGACTCCTCGATGGAACTATAAGAAAGCAGACTGGGACAGATATCAGAAAGGGAGTGACAGATTGGTAAAAGACATTGATGTCAAAAACCAAAATATCATTAAAGTTGTTAAAGAGCTTAACTCTGCTTTACTCTGCTGCTGGCAAATGCATTCCTAGGGGATCCAGGAAAAATTACAGACCTTACTGGAGTACGTCTCTGCAAAAGTTACACGAAGAGATGTCCAACGCAAGGGAAATTGCATAGAATGTCCCAACAGAAGCCAACCATATGAGACTGCAACAATCCGAGGCAAAATATCTTAAAGCCAAAATCAGAGCCACCAGAGAATCGTGGAGAGAGAAAACGTCAAGATTAAATCTTGAAAAAGATACGAACAAACTCTGGAGGCTTGTGAAGCAGATTAACGATGAAAACCCCAGAGTACCGAACATAACTCTTGAAGAGGATTGTGAAACCAAAACAGGACAGGCTGCTGCTGAACACTTTGCTTGTATGTTTCAGGAAGTAAGCAATCTAGATGTGCCAGTGAGTTGTAAGAAAGGTGCAATGAAGTCAGCAAAGGGGAACTGAGAGACACAAATACATGCCGCAGGAATGGATGAGCTTCTGACCATAAGCGAGTTGGAGAAAAGCTTGAAAGTTCTGAAAAACAGGAAGTCTCCTGGACCAGATGGAATAACCAATGAGATGTTGAAGAATCTGGGTACTATTGGAAAGCACAAGCCTTTGGAGATTTTCAACCACAGCTGGTACACAGAAGTTCCCCAGTCTTGGAGAGAGGCCAACATTCTCCCTGCACTGAAAAAAGGCAAGAATAAATCCAAAGCGGCAAGTTATTGAGCTATCAGTCTGACTAGTTGCACTGTCAAAGCCATGGAAAGAATCCTCAACCAGAGACTCCTTCGACATCTTGAAAGCAACAATCTATTAGCGGATAAACAAAATGGCTTCAGAAAGTGTAGATCTACTGAGGATCAAACAACGTATCTGACACGTATTGAGGAGGCGTCCCAACAGAAAAAGCATACCATCACTGTGTGTGTTGATCTGCAGAATGCATTTGATAAAGTATGAAAGCATGGACTCCTCCAAAAGCTCAGGACCAGTGATATTTCTGGAAAAATGTACAACTGGATATGCCAGTATCTCCACAACCGAAAGGCATCAGTACAGCTGAATGGGACGAGCAGCAAGAAAGTCCTGCTACGACACGGTGTACCTCAGGGTGGTGTAGTCTCTCCCACCCTCTTCACAATATTCATCAATGACCTGGTGAAGAACCTTCCAATGGGAGTCAGAGCTGCATTGTATGCTGACGATCTTGTGATGTGGAGCAGCGAGGAGTATGTGTCAACAGCCAATTATCACATACAACCACAATTGATCACCTGAATTCTTGGGTTACAAGATGGTTTGTCCAGATCAAAAAAGAGAAGACCGTCGCAACTCTATTCACACTATCCACTAAAAGGGAACACAAGACAAGTCTGAAATTTGGTAACTCAGTTCTGCACTTTGAGGATGAAGTAACTTATCTTGGTCTGATATTTGACAAAAGACTAACCTGCAAGGCGCAAATCAGAAAAGCTGAAGGTATAGCCAAGCAAAGACTGGCAGTTATGCGGAAGCTCAATGGAACAAAATGGGGAGCTAACATGAAAATTCTGAAACAGGTTTACTCTGGATCAGTTATGCCAATCATCGAATACGGCTCATCATCATGGATGACAGCTGCTACAAGCACCCTTCAGACATTGGATAAGGTACAAAATCAGGCTCTTCGTATCATAACAGGGTCTATGAAGACCATTCCAATAGCAGCGATGGGAGAACTTACCAATATCCAGCTACTCCAGTAGAAACGAGAAATCAAGGCCAAGATTCAATACGAGAAATTCAAATTGATGCCTCGCCATCCCCTGCATATGCTGACTTACCAAAATGTCGAGAGGAAGGCTCAAAAGAAATAATTTCTTATTAACTTCAAAGAAAGTTGAAAGAAACAGAGAGTCGGGCATCTTCCCCATATGTAGAAACATAACTGCTATCGCTGAGAGGGAACCGTGGAAAGCTTCTGAAATAGAAAACACAATTTCAATCTGGCCCTCGATTCCAGGGATTGAAAGCAAGGGAGATCAAGCAGAGGTGACAAACAAAGTTTTTGCATTGAGTCATATTGCAGAAAACTACCCTGAGGAAGAGTGGATACATGTTTATACAGATAGATCAGCTATCCAGGCTGTCAAGAATGGAGGGGCAGGTGCTCACATTCGGTTTCCATGTGGAGATATAACAGACTCATGCTTGCCAACAGGGAAGCACTGTAGCAATTACACTGCAGAAACGCAGGCACTGATTTTAGCTAGCCAAATGCTGATACAACGAAAAACCAGAAATGAAAATATTGTCTTCCTGACAGACTCCCTCTCTGCGCTCCAAGCGCTGGAGGGTGGAAAGGAAAGTACAGATTTAATTCATGAAAATCTTACGCAACTGGCTAAGGAGAACAATGTCAACTTAGAGTGGATCCCCCCGCATTGTGGCATATTAGAAAATGACAAAGCTGATCAACTGGCTAAGGAAGGGTCAAATAAAGAACAATTCAACGGCGAGGTTGACTTTGAAGAACTGAAGCATATCATTAAAGCCACAAGAACCACCAGCAGGCAGCATAATGATGTAATACACAGCCTCAGTAGGGAGGATCAGACATGTATCTTCAGATTGAGGAGTGGTCACAATCGTCTCAATGCACATCTTCACCATCTCAAGATCACAGATTTTTCATTTTGTGAGTGTCAGCAGGTAGAAGAAACAGCAGAACATCTCTTGCAGCACTGCCAGCGATATGAACAGGCTAGGAGAAGCTTCTGGCCTATTTAAGTATCTTTTGAAGAGAAGATCAGAGGAGACAGAGACAGTTTGATGACCACTTCAGCTTTCATGCACCAAATAAGGAAAACAGTCTAAGATTACTGTCATGAGAGAGATGAACGCAAGAAGAAGAAGACTGGCTATCAATTCCCAGAAAACTATACAGATAAGCTGTTAAATATTTTGAAACTAATTTGACTGGGTACTGTTGCTGCCTATGGCAGGAACGTCGCGCAGTCAAATTAGCTTCAAAATATTCAATAGGATATTTATTAAATAGTAAAGGCACACAATTCATACAACAACGCATAGTCCATCTTCAACTATACGTTCGTAACGTATAGTTATCCATGTCATAATGCCGCCATTGATTGTGTTGTCATTCTATGCGTCATGTAGTTGATTATGACGTCGCATGATGGATGGATACAGTGGAAAGGTTTATGACACCATCTTACATGCCGTGTAGTTGATAATGACACCACGTGATTGACTGAGAAGCTTGATTCTTCCATCACCGTATTGACTGGAAACAAAAATACGTTTCCGATCAACCACGTGCTTTCACAACAAGAAACAACGTGACTTTCACTTCTATTTCCAGTAAATCAGATCAAGGGCTTTAAACACAAGAGCCGCCCAAAACACTCATCTACCACAGCGTGATGGAAGAGGCGAGAGGGGTGGGTCGGGGCAATTGCCACCGGCGTCATCACGCTCTCCCACACATCATCGGGTGCTCCAGCCTGAAATTAAAACAGGCAAGTTTATAAGCATCCAATCTGAAAAATTGCTTCACACTAATTAAAAGGTGAACTTCCACGAGAATAAGTAGTTCCAAGTTTTTACGTTGATCGGAGACTTGCTCTTCCTTTGAGTAGAGACGAAAGTGACACACCATCATTCTTATATTTATAATCACTCCCTTTACATGGGAGGAATATTTTGTCTGACTCCAGGTTTAAATAAATCCAAATTTTCCTTATAGGGCATGGCCGAATCACCCTAGAACTTTCAGGTGTGGTCATCCGCCCTCCTGTGACATCACCAACAGGTATAAAAGGAGGAGATCGCGCACTGAAACTTCGTCTTCCCGTCAGATTCAACACAAGGGAAGAACAAGCATTAGGCTACTTTTGTGTCACAAACCAAATTCTGCTGTTTTCTTATTATTTATTTATTACTACTATTAATATCATTTGGCCAGGAAAGGTATGAATAATTAAGAAAAATAGATTAGGTTAGGTAGTCTGCACCGTTGACAATATGCGGAAATAAGATGTCACTTGCGGAGGACCTTGCCTTGTCTGACAGCTCGGAGGAGTCAGCGCCAGCTCATTCCAGAAAGAAGTATCCGTGTACAGCATTACAGCTCAACGATGTAGCTTGCTGGGTAGTGTCGGGCCGTTCTGGTGTATCATGTTAACTCACCGCGCCGCAAGTGCACGATGAATGATGACACTGGTTAGCACCAGGTCTTGGGATGACGGACCTTGTACGAGACTGCCCTGCGGGTAACAAAAACCGGCTCCTAAGGCTGTGCGACCATCGTCATGAACATTAAACACAACTGTCTCATCCCAAGAAGTTGTGTCACCAGTATGCCTGTCCATAGCAATTTCGTGATCTATGGACTTACAAGATTTGATTTTGGTGACCTAAAAATATAAGTCTATACAATGATTTTACCTAAACAATTATAAATATGTTAGATAAAACTACAATAATAGCATACGAAAATAGGAGAGATAGAGACAGGTAGACGAACTTTTAAACATGGGGCTACCGGAGGTACCACACAGACTCGTAGGTCCACAGCGGTATCCCTGCAAGGGAGGCTCCCGCACAAGAGACTTAACGACTTAACTTAATATAAGTTATTATACCTCTAAGCTGAAAGGACGAAGGTTATCTCGAACGAAAAGTTATGTGCCTCATACGGGCACTGCTCCTAGTGCTAGTTTGGGTGAGGAGTATTATCCTCGCGCGGCCCGTCATCGCTGAATCCTTGTGAGAGGCAAGTGCCTCGCGCGGGCCTCCGTCTCGGGAAGGTGTCGCCACTGCTTAAAGTGGGAGAAGAGTAGTAGGCAAAAATGTGCACACTAATATTTCAACCAAAAATGCTTGAGAAAGAAAAGACCATACCTAGTGAGATTATGACTATAGGGTTGCGTGCTGTTTTATGTGAAGACGGGCGAGCGATTCCAGATGGATTCTCTCATCACCATTAGTATGCTGAATTAGTAGTTGCTGCTTGATTTATGCTTTGCTTAATTAGCGTTTAGTTGTTTGCAAAACAAGAACTATCTTTGGCCGCAAATGGCTGGTAACTACCTAGCTTTTTGACATGGCTGTCACTGAGAACAGATGTCCTAAGACATCAATACTGAAGACAGCGCTCATACATGTTACAAGACATAGGTTACTTTTCACGAAAGCATTATTAGACCATTGTTCTATCGTTATGGTGAGGGTGAGAGAGACGAATACCCACCGTAAATGTCCTTCCCGTAAAGGCGTGGCAGATCTACATATCATGCCCAGACACTCTGATGGAATTCAGTGGGGATACGCATCTCGCCCATCACCCGGGTCCTATATAACTAACCATTTAACCCGTCGTTAGGTTTATATACAAGTTGCCCTGTTTTGCACTGCGGTGCGGGAGGTTTGTTCAGTAAATAAAATAATAATTAATATATGTTTTCGCAGTGCTTTCCTACATTGGCTAATGTGGTAACTACTAAGTATCCAAAGATACACGGGGAATGTATGTGATACCTCACCCTGGCCATCACCGCTCGGAAACCCCAATAGTTTCCCGGAGTCGGATCAGCACATGGTGCGGATGGGGACATTCAAACAATTAAGAAGCCACAAGGCTGAGTGGAGCATGAAGAGAGACAAAATCCTGGAGTTATGAGTCTTACTGGAGTGCGGGGCTAGATTATCGCACTGCCGGAAGAGAAGAGTACATTACCGAGTTGGCAATGAAGAAAGTGTCTCTAATCATTTTGGACCTATCCTATTGAGCTGAATAGAAAAGGTTTAGTCGGTAGCATGCCGGGCTAAACAGAGTTATAGCACGGACAGTGACCTCAGTGAAAAATTGTTGGTGGCGGGAGAAAGTGCTGCATATATAAGTGTTGCTGTATAGTGTTTCCTACGTGCACTGCAGTCCTATATTTTCTATGAATAAGCAAACCATATGAACGGATGGCCACTGGCCAGATATATACATAATCTAACCAGAACAATCAAAACGGTATCAAATGATCAAAGTTATATATTAGTACAGGTTAACGAACCTACTATAGTGCAGTTAGCAACACATTGCGTAAAATGAGAATAACTATAAACAAATGCAGAAATTATAACTAGTGGTCCTAAGACCGTTACTGTTCCTTTTAGTCATCAGGACCATTCTTACGGATACAATGTAATTAACGAAATACATATAGAGAAATAATTAAACTGTGAAGTATAGTTACTTGAATACTCGGTAATCATTCTTAAGTTAGGCTACCGTGTTACCGAAATTGATACGGCATTCCGTGGTTGACGTGCGATGATGAGTTCCCAGGAAGCTGGAAAGTTCCCGCAGATTGGTTCCCGCAACCTGTTTTCCGCAAACAAGATTTCCGCAAGAACACTCATGGCGGGACTGTAAACCTAATAGGATGTCTAACGAGCAGTCAGTAAAAGATACGATAGTACTACTGTGGTGAAGAAAGTTCCCATACCCCGATGGAATGGATGGAAGGTGTAAACAACCCGATCACAAGCGGGGGTTGTCAGATTCGAAGGAAGATACAAAACAAAGCTTCACGGTGCAGGGTACGTCAACCAGCTCTGAAGATGCACCGGGCAGAGTTTACTTGCTGCGGTCGAAAGTCAGAAAAACCTACACGATATTAGTGCGGTGACAGTTGAAATACCACTTTTTAGGTGTCGTCGGCAGGTCCAGCGAGTAATCCATCAAAGAACATCCTGCCTCTACATCTGTATAATCATATATTCAGGCCATAAGCCTCACCGCAAATTCGTGTTCCGAAGTAGATATTGATATTCGTGAACAATAATCAGAAAGTTCCAAATTACTCCCGTAAGTAGGGAGTTACAAAATTGTTTTACTGCAGTGGTTTGGCTACTGCTAGCTACGGGAGAAAGACAGCAACTGAAGTCATATGCGTAATAACTGTCGTGTCACTTGATCGTGTCTCCTTTTATACTCCTCGTGACGTCACAGGCGCAGGCTCCAACCAATCATCATTCGAGCAAGAGCCAATCAGCGCGTAGCTAATAATAGCGCAGCCGAATGTTCTAGAACATTCTAGAAGTTCTGCGTCCACGTGGTTATGACGTCACGGCAATATTTTGAATATAATCAAGGAGGATTTTCCGTGGATAACTCAGCCATTTCTTAACCGATTTTGAAATGGTTTACAGATTTAAAAAGCCCGTTGAATTCTGGTCTTGATTACTGCCAGATTTAACGGGAACTGGTAATCAATAAGGATTACAGGGTACCATCTCGGTACACTAAAAGCACCATCCTATCTTGGTCGTAATCTATGTGCTCTATCAAAAACTTAGTCGTTTTCGCAATGCGATCTCTCTCATAGGCTCGTATACGCTTATGGTTCTACCCAGGGGGGCGTGTTCAGGGAACGAATCCAAGGATGGCCGGTACCCGACCAGTCGATCCGAACTACAATGGACAGCCGTGTAAGCGCACGTTTCCCACAATTCGGACTTGACGCTACAGATCAATCGTGATCATCTTTTTCAATGCGCATTCTGTACGGACTGCAAGTACCTTTATACAGCAACATGTTACGGTGTGACGCACATGTTAACGGATAAACATTGTGTGCTAGTAGTAACATTACAGCCTGGTGAACAAGGTGAGAACGTTGAAGTGTTAGCCGCTCATTTTGAAACTAGACTTCCGCTTAATGTGCTTCATACAGGAAAGATGGCCAAAACCAAGCGTACAAAATGGTGACAACCAGACTTTCCGCATTACAGCAGCCGCCACATCTACCTCACGACATGCATTAAGTCGCTATGTCACCTCAGGCAATGACACAGCGGAGTCACCAGCACTGGCAGCACCTGCAGTAACGATACCAGCATCACCTGCAGTTTCCACTCCGGCAGCACCCGCAGCAACTTCACCATCCGCATCACACACGACATCAGTCTTCACATCCGCATCCGTAATCGGCCGACCAATTTCTGTGGTTATCTCAACACCGGTGACCATGACTGAACAGAGGTTACCAGATGTTTGAGACAGATCTATCTCCCCTTGTAGTCTTATCATCGATGAGGAGATCCACCTTACGGAAGCAGCACTAACCACCACCACATCACGAATCAGCATCATGTCACAACCACGCAGCAGCACTCCTACGGATCCAGCAGTTTGGAAAATAACTACACAGGATCGTCCCGGGAAGAAACGCATCGCACATCCAGTGGAAATCTGTGCAGTACCAAGGATGCCCGCCAGTAAACATAACAAGTCATCATCTCCGCCACCACCAGCACTTCAATGGATACGTCCGCACCATCTTCCAGCTATAGTATTACCGACCTGGGCCTGTTTAGTAGTGATATATCGGCAGCAGAGGATCATCCACTGCGTCCATCCTGTACGAGTCGGGGTACCCAGACACGCTGGGGAAACTTCACAGCAGATGTTTGTGGACACTACTGCCGAGGTTGCAGCAGTATTTAACAGTGGTTGTGCGGAACACAGAACTTTTATTATTATGCTTATTTTTAAAATCTTTTTCTTATTATTATATATGTTTTAACAATTGACACCCAGTCCCTAGGCTGACTATGGTCATCCTACACAGCTGCGCAATCTTCTTGCGTAGCTGTTTCTCACATAAAATAATTGCTGCAGATTCCTCTGCTGTAAACACACCGTGTGCGATTTAAGTACACAACGCACCATAGCGAATATGGCATAATCCCGTCATGCAGTCACAGCTACGCTGGGCCTGCCTGATGAACTAGTCTTTTTACCTTATTATTATTTGATATTTTTCTTATTATTTTAGTTCCTGCGTCAGTACGACGGGATGGATTGTGGGTTAACGGAAGCTACCCGTGATTTATATATATATATATACTTTATATAAAACTGTATTGTAATTAAGTCGCATTGGAGCTTGGGTGTTCCCTGCGGAAAATGATTATCCGCATCCGAGAGAACACCCATGCGAGCTATTGTTTAGATGATCAGTGATCTGAATAATAAAAGTATGCACGCACCAAGAAATAAAAACAAAAAAAGGAAAAGACCTGGGAAAAAAATTCCAGGTCAAAAACTAAAATCAATGTTATGCACCCTATGTGCTCTTTCTTATGAACAAGCGTCTTTTGCGTCACTCTCCTCTCGGTTACGTGCCTACTCAGGAAGTCTATAATTCCCACCCAGCATGTTCCTATGCATTCGATCTGTTATGCGTGACCGTTTGCCATGGGTGTCAAACTAGGAGGGGGTGGTGTAGCACGTACCGACCGGACGGGTACTGACCTTCCCAGCAAAGCTGGGTATTGAACGGCGACTCCGGATTCGCTCCAAGCACGTCCCCCTGGGTAGGATAGTATGCATACATAAGCCCTATGAGAGAGGTTTTCATTGAAATTGCCTACGTCCGATAAAGCGTGTGGTGGGCATGCGCGCGCATCAGAGCTTCCCTGACAACACCTCACAGGATTGGAAGCAAGCGCATGCCAATAGTGTACAGAGTAGGTGCTCGTAAAATCCTTTAATTATTCTGTTCTCGTTGTTCTCGGTAGGAATCAGGACCAGAATAAGACGAGTTTTCTAGAACTGTTAACCGTTTCTAAATCGTCCCAGAAATGGCTGAGTTATCTACAGAAACCCCCTTAAATTATCTTCAAAATATTGCTTTTGACGTCGTAATCGCGTGTATGCATAAAAAGATCTAGAATTTTCTAGAACGTGGTAAAAACATCACTGATCTAGCTGCACGCTGATTGGCTACTGCTCGGCCGCTGATTGGCTGAGGCATTTGTCTCTGACGTCACGAGTAGTATAAAAGGGATGAAAAAACAAGAATCAGGAGTATCGTCGACGTGAAGACTGACCCGTCTGGAGGACTGGCTGGAAGTGCGGGACTTGATGAGTGAACCGGAACACCGACAGAAGATATAGCACATCACCACGGTTCCAAACAGCTTTCAGCGCACCCACACCAGAAACCAGTTCTCGGACTTTCCGCATTACAGAATTTTGGATGCTCCTGGATGGCCATCCGGGGGCAAAATAATTAAATTTATGGTTCCCGCTTCGTAACTTGTATAAGGGGAACACCTCTGCGGAAAGGGCCATATGGCCCTGGATGTAATTCTACGGAATGTAGAGCTACGGTGATTCTTGGTGGATGACTCCCTGGATCTGCCAACCATGCTGAAAAGTGGACCACAACCTCCGCACTGCATATCGTGTGTGTTTTAATTAACTTTTTGACCACAGTCTGGTGGACTTTGTTAGGTGCGCTGCAAGAGCTATGCAACGCATCCTGCACTGTGTTCCAATTTATGCAGCTGCCTAAATATTATATACCGCCCTCTCTGTTAATGGGCAACCTTCAACTTTATTATTTCCGTCGCCGGGTGGATAACTTTCTCAGTTCCATATAAATTGTATACTAGTTACTAAGACTATCTAATAGTACTTTCTTCACTGCTCTGTTTCACTGTCCTGATTGTGTACCGTATCTGCCCTGTCTGGAGGACTTAGCATGCAGAATCAACCTGCGGAAACCAGCTGTGGAAATCGGCTGCGGAGATCTCTCCAGCTCTAGAGAATGTATCAACTCGCGCTATGAATATGTTAGCGCCTCAATTTCAGTAACATAGTAGCCTGTTCCGTACTGATGACTATTAAGTACTCAAGTGACTGTACTATTGTACATTTAATTACTATTATTTCCGTATTTGGTACTGATGACTAATAGATACCTTTCCGGTCTTATGACCGCAATTTATAATTTCTTTATTACTGTGAATATTATCCTTGTTTACTGTGGGTCTTTCTACTAGCCGAACCCTCTAAGTTCATCAATCTATGATACTTAGTTACTTAATTTAATTATTACTACTTATTACATTGGTTAGTTGTATATGGCATATAGTCATCCAGTTAATAAGTTTTGTTTAATTGTAGAAAACTTTGGACCACGGTACGCTAGGAAATACTATACATCAACATTTATATCCACATCACTTATTCCCGCCATCATCAATTTTACACTGAGGTCACAGACCATGCTCTAATTGTTTGAGCCTGGCATGTTACCGACTAAGCTTACTATTCAGCTCGATAGGATAGGTTAAAGTGGTTAGGGACAATTTCTTCATTTAGAGACATATAGTGTGTGCCTGTTTTCCAGTTGTTGTGGTAATGTAGGCCCACACTCCGGCAAGGTTTTGTAAAATTGGCCAATTACCTATAAGGCCTCATCCATATTAAGTTATTGTCCCTTTCCACGACCCACCAGCCGTATGGCTTTATAATTGGTTGGATTCCCCATCAGCACATTGATCAGATCTGACCCTGGAAAACTATTGGAGGTTTCCGAATGGTGATGGTTAAAGTGCTGATTTACATACACTCTTGCGGGGATACCCATGCGGATTCAAGAACCTGTGTGGTACCTCCGGCGACCTCACATAGAAAGAACACCAGCTAGCTCTATATTGTGTATTATTGTGTGCTCATTTACCGTCAAACGATTCACCTTGTTTGTATAGTATAGATTAACATTTCTACTGTTTAATTACAAATTATTCCATAACTCTAAATTATTATGGATAGACATACCGGTGATACTAATAGTTGGGATGAGCCCATGTGATTCAATCTTGGCAGCAATGGTCGCATGGCACCACTGGAACATCAGCGTTCCACCGGCTCTAGAAGTCTGTCTTTGTCTTTCTCGGAGAGACGTCATACGGGATCCACAACCCCGAGATCCGCAGTTAACCAGCCATCTCGGTCATCGTTCCCTTGCGGTGCAATGGGCGGAAATCTACTAGCGGACCAGTATGTACCCCCGCAAGCTACACTCACTTCCAATTCTGAGGCATGTTGTCAGGGAAGCTCTGACGCGCGCGCTTGCGCACCACGCATTTTAACGGACCTAGCCATTTTAAACGAAAACCTCTCTCATAGGGCTTATAGACGCATACTATACTACTCAAGGAGGTGTGTTTGGAGTGAATCCGGAATGGTCATTCCATACCCAGCTCAGCTTGGATGGCTGGTACCCATCCGGTCGATCCGTGCTACACCCCACTACCCCCGGAAAAGAGACTTACACAAGATGTCTCCTACAAAGTAATCATCCCTACTACTATAAACCTATCCTATCAAGCTAAAATAGTCCAGGTTTAGTTGATTGTATGTCATGTTCGCACAATGAGAACATGAGCAGCGACCTCAATGAGAAAGTGATGCTGTGGGGAAACAAGGTGATGTGGTTGTTGTTGCTGTATTGTGTAGCCTAGGGAACTGTGGCTCTAATGTTTTTATATGAAATAAGCAAACCATATATAACTAGGATGGCTACTGCCATAACTTATCAGAAGACAGTAAAATAGGTCACACGACCTTGACAGTGCTGATTGGCACAAAAATAAGAATAATATATACATTATAATAATAAACCATAAAAAATGTAGTGTCAAATAACCGGCAGGTACTTATTAGTCATCAGTACCTGTTACACAAAAGTAATACATGAATACAATAATACAATAATAGTGGAGTACCTATTAGGCATTGGTACGGAAAAAGTTCTGGAATCACAGTAGTTGAAGCGTCACACATTTGGAACGCGAGATGGCACGATGCAGAAGTCAGCTGCTAGGAAAAGCTGCAGGCGAACTGTCTGATGCGGCTCATTCTCAGGAACAGTAAAGAAGAACGTTTGCAGATCTGGATGGCTAGTAGTTAGACAAAGTTAATAATTTAAGCAGTGTTTTGAAAGTTCCATTCTGGTGCGGAAATTGAAAGCTGCCCTGTAGCTATGAAGGGCCATAGATGAAAGTGAATAATGCATTCTGGTGGGTCACGAGACAAGATGCATCACAAAGCTCATGCGATGCACCGGGCAATGTCCCCTGACTGTGGTAAAAATGTCTAAAGTTGAACACAAAACATGTGCAGATTTGATTCACCACTGGTTGGCTTATCTGGCGAGTTATCTATCAAGCAAATCACTCACCCTATGTACATAGACGAGCTTACATTGGGGCTAACAGGCCCATCCGCCCGAAGGTCCCTCTGTGGTTGGTAGCTTGGGTCACCTTACTTGAATTTTGTTATTGCTCCCGGGTGATATCTTTCCGGGAGCGTACAAAAACTTGCGATGTGTATATGGTGGCTAGTACCCCAGAGACAAGTGCTCAAAACCAAAAGGCACTGCAGTGGCTATAGGGAGCCCACTTCTGGTAAGCAGTTAACTTCGACTCGCTATTCTCAGACCAGGTACCTCACCACCATCTTTTCTTTCCCAACTGCTCTTGAATACAAATTTCCAGCGCCTTTATTACTACTCATGACATCATAGCTGGAGTGCCACAGCCAATCAGCGAGCAAGCTACAGAGGCAGGAAAGCGATCATGTGATGTGCTATCGTACCCATGCACTGAGTGTATGCATGCGCTAGGCCCATGAGGTTGTATATTTTGAAATAAATTTGCCGGTTCAATTAAGGATAAATCGGCCATTTCTGGACCCATTTTAAAATGGCAAAAAGATTTGGAATGAAAGATGAAGATCAGGCAAGCACAGCTGTCATCAGGAAGACTTAAAAGATCAAGTTTTGTGAAAGAGACAAAAGCACTTCAAAGGAAACACCAAGAAATGTTGCCAGCACAAATAGAAGACCCAAACCACACCCTTGATCCTCCACCCTGGGAAAACAAACTAGAAAGCATAGCTATTCGCACCACAGTACCTCATCTCACAACCATAGATGAACACAGTGAAGTGAGCAAGAAGGCCCTGACCCTAGCCATGCTGGAAGAAATGTACCCTCAGGTGACATGGATAAGGATCTACACAGATGGATCAGCCAAAGATGCAATTAGGAGCGGAGGTGCCAGACTGCACATACAGTATCCAAACAGACAACATGAGTTAGCTACAATACCGACAGGCAAACACTGCACAAACTATAGAGCTGAAGTCGAAGCACTGGTTCATGCAGCTAATACCATCAACAGAACAGTTGACCCTATTGCACAGATTGTCTTTTTATCTGATGCCCGCTCCGTCTTTGAGGCTATCACCAAATGTAAGCTGCCACAACTTGAAGAAGCACTACAAATCATCAAATGCTTTCGGATAGCATTGCAGTGGATCCCCTCACACTGTGGAGTCCAAGGAAATGAGGAAGCAGACACGATGGCAAGGGTGGGTGCAGAAGAGAATCAGACAGAAAACATGGTTACCCATACAGAGATGAAGACTATCATCAAGTCACTCTATAGAACACCTCAATCAGAAGATGCCTACCATCATCTCTCGAGGCCAGAGCAAGTGACCATTTTTTGTCTCAGAACTGGACATAACAGACTAAACTAACACATGTACAGGCGGTTCCACCTTACGGCATCGCCCGCTTGTCCTTGTGGAGAAGCAGAACAGACAACAGAGCACATACTTCAATGTTGCAGTACGTATCAGCTGCTGAGAGAAGAGATCTGGCCTTTGTCAACCTCTTTTCTTGAAAAGCTGTATGGGCCTGTGGAAGAACTGCAGAAAACCACAGATTTCATCTTGAGAATGGCTCTCCAAGTGTGATACCAGCGATCGAAAAGAAGAAGAATCGACCATTTCTGGACCGATTTTAAAATGGCAAAAAGATTTGGAATCCTCGTTTCATTCTGGGCATGACCAATCAAAAGTACAACGAGGAAACCATAATTTAAAGGAATTACATGTAGCAACTCGATACAAAATGTGATGCTTTTTCTCTCCAATGCTAACTCGCGTTGGTAAGCTATCTCTGACGCACGTGCATGCGCACTAAGTAATCTCACGCACTTAGTCGTTTTACGAACCTCTTCTATATGTCATTGTGCATGTATACTGTCCTACCCATGGGGCCGTGCTTGGAACGTACCGTTCCATTGCCTGCCATGTTGGAATGGTTTGTACCTGACTGGTCGACCCGCGCTACATTGAGCATACTGACAACTGGCTTTCCTATCAGGGCATGACAGACACCACATTAGATGGGACCTATGGCTTTACGTACCCTCCGAGTGGCATTTGAGTGATGTATGGAAAGGCGCAGCATTTTACACCTTGATCACGTGCCTGAACGTGAGATTGAACCCGGCTCCTTGGATTGGAATTGCAGGCATGTGCGGAACAACGGTTTTGCCAACCGGGTCAATATGCCATAGTTAACTATTTAAAGTTCGACTCAGAATCTAGTCAGCTATACATAACTATGGTTAGTAGTCGAACTTGACCCTAAATGCCGGTAACATTTGTATTCGATTCTTGAGGCAGAGGTGAACGCTCTAGACCTCTGAGTTAGGCTCTACGGCATTTATTTATTTATTACCTCCCTTAAGAGGACGCTCTTTTCAATTCAAAGGCGGTTGTTTCGAACTTTTGTGTTTTGATTGATTTTTCGTGGTAAAATTGAAATAAAATTAACGTAATTGATCATCTTTTTTGTCATATGCATAAGAAGGATTATTTTCTATCAATGGTCAAGCATACGACCAGCAACAGCAAGAAATTGAACATTTATAATCAATATAGATTATTCCTCGAAGTCGGAAACCTAACATGAATAAACTTGTCAAAGTAATCATTCAATGTACTATTAGTATGTACTAGCCTCTAGGGCAACCGAGTTGAATGACCTATGCATTGATGACGAAATCTTTTTACACGAAGTAATTTAGACCGTTTACTGTTCCAAAATATTGGTTAAGGTCAGTACTTTGCATTGAACCGTGTTTTCACAAGTTAATTCTCAAGTTACCAGTTTTCGTAACATGATTCAAGATTCAAGATTATTTATTTCATGCTTAATATACAATATACAGACATTACAATTGGGTAGTCCATCAAAGGCAGAGGCTATGAGTTGATGCCCCCCCCCCCCCCCTACACACAAAACAAAACATTACAATATATAAGGTAACAGTTAATTATACAAACATCTGTGAGTAAACATAGAACACAGGATGACTGTGATGAAGATCGAATGCATGGACGTGTCTTGTTTCTCTTCGTTGTTTTAATAATTTTAATTTGAAGTTTAAAGTTTTAATGTAGTGTCTCGTGTGTTCTAACCTTTTAATCATACTTGAATCGTGTTTAACGAAACATAGACCGGCCACCAACTTGCAGTCCAAACCAAGAGACTAGTTTTTGTTCGCACTGCCTGTGCAGGAATGCCGTCCGGGCGGCGCCGTCTTGTTTTTACTTTTAGCAACAATTTAAAACTTAAATTAATGCTGAACTGAACTTAAATTAAAGCTGATAGAGCAGTCACAAAAATCTGAACTGATTTGCCGAACTTCAACAATTATTTATTATATAGCCAACTGCTCACAGTATTCACCTTGTGAACCGGATATTCGCACAAGATGACGAACCATACTCGGCAAAATGCAGTAATGCAGGCCCAACAGCAAAGCCAAACACGTGGAAACCATAGGAAAATTAATGCAGATTTTACCCAACCTGATGCAAACACGAATCCACCACTCTCCTCAAGTAATACGCACAGACCTAATATTATTACTGATTTCATACTCAATATTATGAGAGCGATACATAAGCAGATCTCGGCCACCAATCGATCACTAAATTTAAAGGTCGCACCGGCCGGGGGGAGGTATAGTCGTCGAAGCGGATGCGGCCATGTATACCCTCATCAGGAAGGCAACTTGTCATTTCTACTCCACCTACCCGGGAGATATGGCAAAGATCACTACACAAGCAACTAATGATAAGAGAGGTACAGAAACTCAGGTCACTTACCAGGTCTTCCTTGGTGACAGCCATGCGGGTGTACCCAAATATGCCATAAACCTCTATCAGACTAATTTCAAATTACTGATAAATGGAGCAACTACCGCCATCCGTCATTTCTTCAACGTAGATCTAGAGAAAATACCTCGCCTAGTCAGTACAGCAATCTTCAATGGTGCTAAAGTAAACTTGGATGAATGGAATCTAAAGCTTAATTTACTATTTCAGTTGACACTGGACCAAACTGATCACAGCCCAAAATGACAAATCCCTCAAGGAGGGTGCACAGATGATTCAGCAGATATCCGCTGCAGTAAGTGTAAAAAGAATTGTGTCACCCGATCAGCATACTGCGATCCTGGATCCCACTGGATACATTATAGACACGCCAGAATGTCACAAGAAGAATCGAGAAGTATTGAGAATAGCACCAAGTCATATCACTGCCCAGATCAATTGACAGATAACAGTATCCTAACCATCTGGTACACATGTTCAGTCTGTTCCAAGCCATCAGAGGTCAACACAAGAACGCCATAACACATACTACAAGTAGAATAGTTCTAACAAAGCGGGTCAAAATAAATGGCCCTAAGTGGAAAGCATCGCCTGAAGTGATGAAACTACTTATACATGGGAAGGAACTCCATAAATACTGGTTAGGCGAAGGAAGGCCAGGATCTGTCCACCCACTCCATATGGAATGCAGACTTCTAAGCAAACAATTACGTTCCCAACAGAGGACTGAAGTCGTGGTTGAACGAAAATCATTCTCTGACAGGATAATGGCTCAACAGGATTTGTCAAATTTCTATAAACTCATCAACAGAGTCCGAGCGAAGCGCAGTGAAGTAGACTCCCTCACCATTGATGGGGTACGTACAACAAACGTACAGGAACAGTGCCGCGGCTTTGCAGCTTTTTACGAGGATCTTGCAGTACCCTCTCAGAATGCAAAATTCGACCAAGACTATCAAGAGCAAACAAGTCAAGACCTGAAGTTTCTTCAGCAAATCTACAGCCAGAATTATCAGGAATGCCATATCGTTAAAACTAGTGAGACCTCCGCCACAATTGCGCAACTTCACGCCGGAAAATCTCCAGATGAGTTCACTCTCTCTGCAGAACATTTTCGCAACACTGGTAACATAATTGTTCCTCACCTAACGCGACAGTTCAACACTATAATAGCCACGAAACAGATCCCTGCCATATTCAAAAGTGGAATAATAACACCTGTCCATAAGCGTGGAAAGGACCAGTCCGATCCAAACAATTACCGAGGTATAACAGTAACTTCAATAATCGGGAAGATCTTTGAACATGTCATCTTAGAAAAGATCACATCTCAGCTACCAACATCCCAATCAAGGTTACAATTTGGCTTCACGAAAGGATTATCCCCCATCATGGCCATGCTAGTACTCTCAGAAACCATGCGCGAATGCAAGGATCAAAGCAGTTCTCAATATATTGCATTACTCGACACCTAAAAAACATTTGACGTCGTAGATCATTCATCATTAAAGTGTAAGCTGTACAAACAGGGTATTAATCTTCATCTGCTACAGACTATTGATAACCTGTATTCCGGATTAACAGCGACAGTAAAATGGAAAAGTTGCCTAAGTCAGCCATTCCCATTCTCCTTCGATCAATACTCACCATTCTGTTACTTCTGATATACAGCTGACCCTGACAGCTGGCTCTAGGACTATAGACTTAGAAAGCTTTACCGACTCCTTGGAACCGGGTATTCTGGTAAGTCTTTTTACTGTGATTAATTGTGATAGCTTGTGCATTCTCAAAAGGATATTTTGGATTAATATGGACGCTTCCGATGATAACCAGGTCGTATATTTCCATGTTATTCCATAGTTAAAAGACTTAGGTCTCTAAAATTTTGTCTGTGTCGCATGTTCCAATTTCTAACCCCAAAGAATCTGGGACGTGTGTTAACAACTAAATATGCCAGATGATCGCCTTCCTTTAAATCCCCAACAGGCGATCGGCAGATATGAAATTAGGTGTTGGCTTATCGGTGTTTTAACACGATTATCGGCTGACGTCGTTCTCCGTAAGATCCGAGCGGGTGTCGTCACACCCGTGTTTCTCGGATGTTTATGTGAAGAAAATGTTTCATTAATTCGCGCATCTGATTCTGGGTGCTGCGTACTTTAATTGGTACCAGAAAAACTTTGGAATTTTCAAGTGTTGCGTGTTATCACGATCTGTTTGCAATGATCAGTGGTTTCAAAATTCTTGATTTAGATGTGTGGTCTGCGGTTTTACCGTGTGCTACAGCAGTTTGTTTACATTTTGTTGTTTCTTCACATATCGTTTTGGCCTTCGTTAGGAGTATAATTTATATTTATTAGTAAATATACCCCGAATGCTGTGCGATATGATTCCTGGTTCTGTTATACATCCTTGAGGATCAGTGTATGGGTGTATTATTGCCCGCTTCGTTCTTGTCGTCATAATCAATGCAATCTTTGCTGTAACGTTGTGGGGTGCGGGAGGGTGACAGTTAATTTATGGTCAATATATTTGAAAATTAATTGTCTGCCTTCCATTTTTGTTTCGTTCCGCTGGCTTATTGTAGGTTTGGTTTTTTATAGGCCAAGCCAGCCCCGCCATCATGTGTCGAGTGCCACATATCGTACGGGTTCTATGCAAGGACCATGTCTGTTTCCACTGTAATAAGTGTAGTCTTGACAGTAGGTGTAACGTATGCGCTGTGTGGTCGCTGGTCGGTCGATATGATGCTTAAGTTCCTTGCCAGAAGGACATGGCAGGGTCTGGCGCGGGGTCAGGCGGTCCGAAAGTAAATCGTGGAGCGTCCGTTTCGGCCCGTGGGGGCCTTTCACGTCTGCGACCAGAGGTGGCGGAGATGGCACCGCCGGCGTGGTTTGGTCCGGCTAGGCAATGTGTCTTGCATAGCGTTCTGCCCACGCTGGTGTCCCTGCTGCCAAAAGTTGTAGGGCAGTCTCTCCCCATGTTTGATTCGGACCCTGTCCTTGGACAGGGTTCTGTACTGGCCACCGGACAGGGTTCTGGACTGGCCACCGAGGGAGCCGTTTCGTATGGCCCCCTGGCAGTCCCGTCGGGCTCCGGCCTGATGGGTGCTGTCTCTCTGCGGCCACCTCCGGGTGGTCCAGTGGCGGTGGCCGGTCCATCAGGCATGGGAGCCGTCCACCAGGACGGCTCCACGGTTTTCCTTGTCTAGTGACGACTCTTAGGGGTCTGAAGATGAGGAGGCCGAGGAGGAGAGGTTGCTGCGGCCTGTGATGCCGCGGGTGGAGAGCATGGAGGTCGATTCCGTCCTGACGGAACCGTCCTCCATCTGTCTGGCCTGGCCTGGCGCAAGCCAGGGCAGCGGCTCTGCCCATGGTTGAGGCCACTCCGGTACCGGGCACCGGTCCTGTGATGGTTGGTTTGCCGCCAACCAACACGGTGACCGGTGTGGCCGGCCAGGCATGGTACTCACCTATCTCGCCTGGTCTGGTGGTCAGACGTGGGGTGCCGTTGGCGCCCGTGTTTGGCCACGTTTCCTCAACGGCTACGGGTCCACACGGTTTTCCGTGCAGGCCTACTCCATGGACTGGTGTGAATCATGGGGTGGCGGCGTAACCGTACGGTACCGGAGTTCCTGGCATATCAGCAATGGCTCCTAGCCGGGAGGCCATTGCTGGTAGGGCCGTGAACATGTCAACGGGTGACGTGTTCACGGGAGTGTCCTCTTCGGAGACGGATTGGTCTGAGGCTCTGGCTTGGCTAGCCAGGGTGGACCTGTCTGTGGTTTCGACCACGGCCGAGGAGGATGTACCCCGTGCATCGATTAGGACGGGGATCTTGCCCGCAGCCCTGATCCAGTCTGTTGGACTGGATCCATGGTTTATGGTGTTGCTTGATGCTATTTATAGCAAACAACGCATGAACAAGGGCCAGCTTCTTGCGGCCTCCATGGAGGTGCGGGCGAGGTGTCGTATTCCACAGGTATGGTGTTGTCCCATCGGTCACCGAGGATGACCGCTGGGTACTGGGTGTCCAGAGTGCTGGAGCGGGTGGCCCCGCCCCGGCACTGGTGGACAAAGCTCGGATATACCATAATGAAGTCCTGTCCCTGTGTGAGATCAGCGCTGAGTGCTGTCAACCATTCTTATCGTCTTCTTCAGTCGGTGTGGGCTGAAGTGGGGGCAGGCCACCCTGTGCCACCTGTGGCGCTTTCGTGCGTTAATGACGGACTAGTGCTGTCTATGGACGCATTGGCAGGGGTGCAGGCGCGTGTGACTATGTCCAGGAGGCAGATGGTCCTTGACCATATGCGTCCAGCTATTGCCGTCAGGGAGCGTCTTCTTGGGACGCCCCTGACAGGCCGTAGCATCTTTGGTGGCCATGCGCTGGCCATCTTGGAGGACACGGCCAGCATTGTGCAGAATCGGTTGGCGGTTTATCTGACTGTAGTCAGGCCGCTGACCGGGCAGCCTTCACGAAACAGAGAAAAAAGCAAGGTGAAAGCCTAAAGCATAGTGCTGCTTCTGTTTTCTGCTGGGTTTTCTCAGCCGCCTCGGCGAAGAAAGCCAAGAAGGTTGTGCGGGCCTCTACCCTCCCCAATATTGCTCCTGATTGCCCGAGAGGCGGGAAGGGGGAGGTAAGTCCTCAAAGGGCGGACAGAAGGGAGCGGATCGTACCCGAGGGTACGAGTGCTCCCTTCGCATCTGCCTGGACCGCACCTGTGCGACAGGAACAGCGGTGCTAGTTAGACCGGCCAAGCCAAGACCAATATGGTTCTCTCTCTCTCTCTCGTCAAGAGGGGGGGGGGGGGTGAGGGGATACGCGAGCCAGACACCCCCATTAGGCGTTGAGGCGCCTATAATGGGTGGAAGGCTCATGCGTTTTCGTCGAGGTTTGGAGAGGTGTGACGTCAGACAGTCTGGTCCTGGGATGGTTATCCCAGGGGTATATACCAGAGTGGTGGGACTCTCCACCACCGAATCTGTCTTTGGCACCTGTCTGGTCACCCGTTCAACGGGACCAGACAAGTTAGAAGCTATTGAAAACGAGGTGTCAGGTTTGCTTCTGAAGGGAGCAATAAACCAGCAAACCGGAACACTCCAGGCTTCTATTCAAACATGTTCCTTGTCCCCAAGAGCACAGGGGGATGGAGACCCATACTCAGTCTCAGGCCATTTAATTGGTTTATCCATACGCCTCGGTTTTCAGATGGAAACTCCGAGGTTGGTAATGGCAGGATTGAGGAAGGGGGTGTGGTGTGTATCGATCGATGAACGGGAGTTGTCACAGGTTTCTGAGAGTTGAGTTTCAGAATCTAGTATGGGAGTTTAAATCCTCCCATTCGGCCGGGTTTTTCACCAGAGTGGTCCTTGTGGTGACAGCGTTTCTCAGAAAAGAGAACGTGGCGCTTCACACCTACATAGACGATTGGCTGATCATCAGCCGGGTTAGAGGTGGATACTGCTCTGGCTCTGAAGTTGCTTTCAGATCTAGGCTAGGTAGTCAACAAGGAGAAATCTGAGTTGACACACCACTCAACATTTCGTTTATTTAAGGATGCGATTCGATCTCGAGGAGGGCAGGGTGTTTTACCCGTCAGAGCCCAGAGTGGTGTCTCTGTTAGCCATCCTCAAGAGTTTTCGATTGGGAAACCACATTCAGGCGAGGCGGTTTCTTCAGATGCTGGGCATGATGGTCTCCATGTAGCAGGTATACCCGTACACTGCTCGGATGCGAAGACCTATCCAGTTGTATCTGATGTCTGTGGAAACAGAGAATAGAACCCCTGTCAAAACTGTTGCCAGTTTTGGAGCCAATAATGTCGCATCTTGTATGGTGGGAAAAAGCGTCAGAATCTCCTAGGAGTTTTCGCTGCACCTACCCCACCCCCAGCTGTCCGTGTACATGGATGCATCGCTGGAGGGATGGGGGCCCTACCTGGGAGAACACCAGGTCTCGGGCACATGGACTCTTCAAGAGAGCCAGCTGCATATCAATCTGTTAGATATGATGGCAGTGGAACTGGCATTGGAAAAGGTTTCTTCCAAAAGTCAGGGGCATGGGGATATTGATACGGTCGGACAACTCGACAGTAGTATCATACAGAAATCGCCAAGGCGAGACCAAGTCACCCACACTATGTATCTAAGTGTGGCACTTGATTCAATGGTGCAGGAATTACTCGGTTGTGTTTAAAGCAGCTCATATTCCTGGGCGATTGAACATTCTGGCGGATGCTTTGTCTCGCAGACAGAGAATTCTGCCAACAGAATGGTCTCTCAGCCCTCCAGTTCTTCACAGGATCTTCGAGCATTGGGGCAAGCCCAACGTGGACTTGTTCGCCACAGAGGAAAATGCTCAAATCATGACTTATGTCTCGCCGATACAGATTCTAAGGCCGTCGATACAGACGCTCTGGCGTTAAGCTGGAGAGGGATGCACGCTTACGCGTACCCACCCACCATTCTTCTACTGAAGATATTGGTGAAGATCAGGGAGGAACCCTGCCTGGTCCTGCTATAGCGCCATTTGGCCCAGCAGGGCGTGGTTCACGGATCTTTGAGGTCTGCGGGTGGAAAATCCAGTGCAGTTACCCGAGATTCCGAACATAATCTCCCAGGCCAAGGGACGCTTCCTACACGAGCGTCCCGAAAAGTTATTGACTGCGTGGTTGTTGGCAAACAACATTCCACGTCGGAGGGCTTTTCTCGACATGCTGCCGATTTCATCGCAGCTGCGAGAGGGAGGTCAACCTTCAAGTCAAATAACAACACGGTTAATGGATTTGCAGACTGGTGTGAGGAAAAGGGTATTGTTACCTTTCATTCCACTATTCAGCAAATAGCAGACTTTCTCTGTGAGCTGTTCTTTTCAGGACTAGCTCCTGTCACAATTGCTGGATACAAGTCAGCTTTGGCATCAGTTATCCCTTGTCTAGCCAACAGGGATAGTCCAGAGGTGGGCCAGTTGAGTGTGATGGTGAAGGGGATGAGCAATCTCCGACCGAGACAACCGGTAGTCATTCCAGCCTGGAGTCTATCTTTAGTGCTTAATGTACTGGCCAAGCACCCTTTCGAACCGTTGCGTTCGGCTAGTCTAAAGCATTTGACTCTAAAGGCGGTCTTTCTATTGGCAGCTTCCTCAGCTAGAAGACGCAGTGTGATCCATGCACTTTCAGCAGAGAGGGACCGATTTATTGTCTCCAGAGAGGGTCTGCGTCTACTGCCAAGAGCAGAGTTTATGTCAAAGATTCAATCTTTGAGATATCCCAGCAAACCGATCGTTATACCGAAACTAAGTAGGTTTGATCGTGATACCAGTGTCTGGTGCCCAGTCCGTGCTTTGACTAAGTACAAAACGGACAGACTCGTTACGGTCGAATGATAGACATCTGTGGATCTGCCATAAGGAGCCATATGGCGCCGCATCCGTGGATTCTATCTCTTGTTGGGTTTTTTTACAATGGTGTTCCATTTAAGGACATCATGGCTGTTGCACAATGGCACTGTGAGTCCTCTTTAACGGATTACTATATGAGGGATGTATCAGACTTCGCCATTCCACTCGCTTTAGCTGTTTTGAGACGATAGCTATATGACCAGACTGCTCTTCTTCCTTTTTTGGCATTTGTAAGAAAGAATTAAGAAGCAGACATGGTCGAGCGAGAGGATATCAACCAGATTGTGTCACTGATGGCCGGACAAATGAATGGTTGGAGGCTCCAGGTCTGAAATCCAAATATCATGAGGTAATTCAGGATTGAGAGTGTTTTGTATTATGTCTATATATCATGATCATTCATCTTATATATTCATGCTCATTCCCAGGCTAATATATGCAAAGAGCAGTTAACCCTCTTGGCATATTTGTGTTTTCAGGCGAGATGCATGTTCGTGAGTTCTCTCCCTTTTCTTAGGAGAAAAAGGGGGGGGTGGCAGTGATGCGAATGTGATTCGGTTCCGTTAACTTGACGGTCCTTTTTAGGTCTCCGTTGGTCAAGTTTTTACGTCTAACTCTTTCTCCAAGGGGCAAAAGTAGCATTTATGGCTTGCCCCTTTCCACCATGTTACTGACCAAATCTGGTGTATATCAGAAGTAACAGAATGGTGAGTATTGTTAGATCTCGGAGAAAGGGAAATTTAAATTTCCTTCAATTCAGCAAGGACTTCGTCAAGTAGGGATCCTCTCCACCGGATTATGCAAAGTATATATCAACGGCTTACTGAACCAACTCGAGTCAGCACAGCTTCGAATGTTCATAGGTACCCAACAGTCGCAGAGGATGTAACCCTTATTAGCACCTCAAGTGAAGAACTACAATGTATGCTCGACATAGCCTATCAGTACTCAGTTCGAGAACAATATAACATTCACCCAGAGAAATCAACAATTATCTTCAAACTTAAACCAAATAGACCTGTAACACATCTCTCAACAATGCAATGGCACCTCGGTCACATAGATATACCAGTATCACCAACAGCTACACACCTAGGATTAATCCACACCTTCTCACAAGAACAAACGTTCAGGACCGCATATCATGCACAAGAAGAACACTGTATAGCCTCACCGGTACAGGCCTCTATGGCACAAATGGAATATTGCCCAAGACATGCTACCGCATATTGTCGCTGTACGTCATCCCACGCTTAATGTACGGTCTCGAGGTGTTCGTTCTGCAGGGGAAAAAACTTGACTTGCTAGAGAACTTCTTTGTTGATATCCTGAGAAAAATCCAAGCACTTCCAACGCGTACTGCCAAGTGTGGCGTATATCTACTACTTGGTGCACAACTGCTTACAGCCGAACTGTATCTAAGACAATTAACAAAATTTGGAAACATACTTAGAAGCCATAATGAGGCTATTGTGAACATCCTTGTACGACAACTGGCACTGAAAGCAGAAAACGTGGGAAGCTGGTTCACATACATAAACAAGCTACTCCTTGAGTATGACCTACCACTAATAGTAGAACTTATTCAGAACACACCGACCAAGACCGCCTGTAAATCATCTGTATACCGTGCCGTTGACAACTACTGGAATGGGATACTGCAGGACGAATGTAGCCTGAAAAGCACATTAGCAAATCTTAATGTTAGCATTCTGTCATTTGGAAAGCGCCACCCATCAGTACAATCGGTCGAGGATGATACAAAGGATGTTAAAAGAAGCGTGATCAAAGCACGTCTTATCACCGGAACATACCTGGTTCAAGCTACACTTAGCAAGTTCAGTCGGAACAGTGTCACCTCCATATGTCGCCTTTGTCAATCGGCAGAAGAGGACTACTCACATTTTCTGATGCACTGCGGAGCCTTACATTCACATAGACGACATTATCTGTCAGAACTGAAGGCACTGCTTATAGACGCACTGGGTCCTGCGTAGGGTTGTGCGATATTGCTCAAGGCATGACGATATCGGTATCTCATTAAAATACCGCGGTATCACGATATATCGTAATTTGGGTGGGGTATGGAGTTAGGGTGTAAACATAGAATAACATGTATTTCAAATTGGTGGTGTCTGCAAGTTATTTTCATTAAATTTGTTACATTGAAACCGTAAATTGAGATCGCCATGATTACCATTTCCGCATATTTAATACACGAAATTCCACACTTTGACACCCTTCAACATACACTTTAAAGCAACGAATGTAATGCAACTAACCGTATTCATCACAAATAAGAAAAATAAAGGATTTTCTTCTGTTCTTGTGTTGTATTTTGTGTTATCTTTACCTCACGACAACTGTCAAAAGATTTAGCAAGGAATACGCATTAACTTCATTGGAATTCCGCAGAGCAAAATCTGATTGGCCGCCGTATCATACTTGAGCCAATCAGAATTCACACTGCCGAATTCCGACAGCTGTTATCACGCCCGGCGCTAGCATAGACGATGCAAATTAATAAAATAAAACTGCATGATTTTGAATGAAACCAGCGTGAAGACTGGAAACAATTATATCAGATTTTATTTGGTCTGTAATATTTATACTAATTTGCCCCATTGTAGACCTATTCAAATTCGCTCACTACTTAGCAGGTTTATCCATTGATCTCAAGGCGTAACCGGGATGTGTGAAATTAATCCAGTTAACTCTGCAGCCAAGACTGCCACAACAGATAGAAGACTGGACATAATTAGGCCTAAATTCTTTATATTAAGGACGTTTCTAAAAAATCTGTAATGTTATATGTGGAATGAATTTTGATCTGATTCATATAAAAATGCTAAATATATTGTATAAAGTTACATAAAAACGTATAACGGTAAAGCAAGAGATTAACTTCCCCTCACCCACCGTTCCAAGCTGTGGTATTGACAAGGGATTAAGTGTGTGTGGTTTCCTATCGACCTCAAAAGTTTTAAAGTTTAAATCTTTCACGGTCAGAAGAATGTTTAACCATGCAGATCAATGACTAATGGATACATAGATTGACCTGTAGTAATAACGTCATCAGAATGGAATGGGGGTAGTGCAAATGGTATTCCCCACTGACTAATACTCAGAATGAGGCAAGAAAAAACATGGCGTCGTCTATTTATGTAATTATGAAAAGTGAACAACAAAGGATTATTTTGTACTTTAAATCATTTTATTAGCGCAAACAAACCATGAATTAAATGAACACAGATTATTTTGGAGTTTATTAAGTTTTTATTACCTTAGACAAAGACTGCATTATTACTTAAAGACTATTACTGGACCGAATAGAGGTAAGAGTATGACATTTCTAACTTAGTTATTTATATTATGCTCACAGTTAAAAGTGCAATATCGTCCTGTCGGTATTTACGATTTTTTGAAATTATGACGATTTCGGTATCGGTATATCGCGATATTGACGATAATATCGAAAAATCGCCCAACCCTAGTCCTGCGGTATGGATACACCTCTGTGGAGACGACAACCTGCTACTACAACTCATCATTGACTGTACTGCCCTGACAACTACAGACGTCCTGCCAAATTGCCCTGACCTGCTTCTCAACATTGAACACCTCACTAGAATACTCTGCTATAATCTACACTGTGGTAGGTGCTTCCTTATCAACCTACTACCATAACAGCGCTGTGCGAAATACTTCACATACCAGCTATATAGGACTTGTACATTGGACCCTTATGCTCGGACTTGCATGTAGTTAACATAGACGAATGGAACGCTATTAACCTTACGTGTGCCTTAACTAACTAATTAATTAGACTTTTGTGTCAATATACTTATACCGACCACTGTACATGGGTGCTCCTATCAAGAGGAGGATGATCCAAACAACAACATCTAATTTTTTGTACCATATTGACATGATTGTTCTACATGTAGTGTATTCTACATATAAAGAGTCTTTTAGATTGCAACTAGGATTTTTGATTGTAGGACAGGTTGGTTTTTTTTAATACGGTACAGTTGGGTGGGGGGTGTTTGGGTTGCTCAACAAAGTCACAGTAGTATTTGGGGAGAGAAGTTGTTGGTAGGTGTGACTTAGATATTTTATAGTAGAGTGTCGGATTGATAAAATGGGGAGTATTAGGTCAGAATCTGAAATAAATAAAAGAGCATGACACAGATTGGGATAGATAGGATGGCCGGGATTGACTCATACTGGCAGTAATCGCCCGCTACAGGTACAGAGTAAATATGAGATCTGGATGCTAGGTGAAAAAAAGGTTTGGATTTGACACTTTCGATGCCTCTGCCACGTGCACTTAATTCCCCTTATTTATACAATGGCTGGATATGTTAGGACTAGCCAGCCTGAAAGCTGCTGCTGCTGCTGCTTAGGTTGAAGCAGGTGCATCCAGTCTACCCAGTCCGAATGATTGTCTGAACCATGCATTTGGCATAATAATGAGGATTTGGCATAATAATGGTTAAAAATCTTATCCGCCTGAGTGGTGAGCTCGGCCCCCTGTTTACAGACATACAAGCCATCTTTTGTATGGGTGTGGGCCTATTCAAGCTATTGAATGGTGTCTGGTGATCGCTTTTTGTTTATCTCCGTCATGCTTTGGGTGGAGGTGGCCAAATCTATGGGCGGACATAGGCAAATATATATAATGTACCTGTGCTGTACATGCCTTCTATTTATTTCTAATTGTTTTCGGATGGTATTCAACTTCAAGGATTCGGCAGACCTATTCAGGATTCAGTGGTAGTATGCTTACGACAAATTTATCCTGTGATCTTGAGGAATGTCCATTGATAAGACTATTTTTTTTAATTAGCTGGAATGACTGGCTCAAAAACCGAGCAGGTCATTCCAGTGGTAAATTCTTGAAAAATAGTCTTCTCTCGGAAAACCTGCATGGCAAACCCCCACAAATAATGTATGCTTTTTGTTCTCTTCCCCCCCCCCCCAACCCCCCAGTCTGGGAGATGGGGTGATATAGCGATCAGCATGTCCGCCCATTTGTCTTGCCGTCTTATCAACGCAACTCCTAGAGGTCTCAATGGATTAACTTAAAATTTTGTCCACATTATCAGTATCATGTGCATGTGCTTTTTTTGCAGCCAATAATTGTTCATTACAGAGTTATCCCCTTTAAATATCTTAAAGCCGATACATACATAAACTGCATTGCCAATCATTTCTAGTCAACGCAACTCCTACAGTTTAGCTCCAATTCTTTTGAAACTTGGTAAGTGTTATCATTACCTCATGAAGGTGTGCATGTGCTATCCGTATACATGTACGTCCATCCGTCTGTCCAAAATATATGTTTCTCCATCTGTTGGTCCATCCATCTTGGACAGTCATTTCTTATCAGCGCAACTCCTAGAGGTCTCAATGGATTAACTTTAAATTCCGTCCACATTATCAGAAACTTCAAATGGGGGTCATTGCATTTCATTTTGAAACCCATTACCCATTGAAACTACATTTCAAGGAATTTATTGTGTTTTGTGTCACAGTGAGGGTAAAGCTCGAAGTGGTGAATGAGTGGGGATTTGCGATGGCATGCCATCGACTGCGCGTTCTAGTTTCAAGATGTCAACACAACTACAGTTTAACTACGATTCCAGAAGTCTCTGTTTGATTGACATTAAGGGAGTCTACTCCATCCAGAAACCTGGACTAGAGTAGAGAGTTGTGGTTCTTGCATTAGAAGTTCCGTCGGGCTCCGGCCTGACGGGTTCTGTCTCTGTGGCCACCTCCGGGTGGTCCAGTAGCGGTGGCCGGTCCGTCAAGCATGGGAGTCGTCCACCAGGACGGCTCCACGGTTTCTTCGTCTAGTGACGACTCTTCGGGGTCTGAAGACGAGGAGGAGAGGTTGCTGCGGCCTGTGATGCCACGGGTGGAGAATATGGAGGTCGATTCCGTCCTGGACGGAACCGTCCTCCATCTGTCTGGCTTGGCGCAAGCCAGGGCAGTGGCTCCGCCCATGGTTGAGGCCAATCTGGTACCGGGCACCGGTCCCGTGATGGTTGGTTTGATGCCAGCCGACATGGCGACGGGTGTGCCGGGCCAGGCGTGGTACTCGGCTATCTCGCCTGGTCAGACGTGGGGTGCCATTGGCGCCCGTGTCTGGCCACAGTTCCGTGTCTGGCCACGGTTCCGTGTCTGCTATGGGTCTGCACGGTTTTCCGTGCGGGCCTACTCCATGAACTGGTGTGTTCCATGGGGTGGCGGCGGAACCGTATTGTACCGGAGTTCCTGGCGTGTCAGCCGCGGCTCCTAGCCAGGAGGCCGTGGCTGGTAGGTCCGTGAATGCGTCAACGGGTGACGTGTTCACGGGTGTGTCCTCCTCGGAAGTAGACTGGTCTGAGGCTCTGGCTTGGCTAGCCAGGGTGGACCCGTCTGTGGTTTCGGCCACGGCCGAGGAGGATGCGCCCCGTCCTGGATCCACGGTTTATCGAGTTGCTAGAGGCTTTTTATAGTAAGCAGCTCATGACCAAGAGCTAGCTCCCTGCGGCCTCCAGGGAGGTGCGGGTGAGGTGTCGTATTCCACGAGGGGAATACGACAGCTATGGTGTGGTACCATCGGTTACCGAGGATGACCGATGGGTTCTGGATGTCCAGAGTGCTGGAGCGGGTGGCCCCGGTCCGGCACTGGTGGACAAATCCCAGGGACACCATGAGGAAGTCCTGTCCCTATGTGATGAGGGTGTGAGGGCAGCTATGAGTGCTGTCAACTATTATCGCCTTCTTCAGTCAGTGTGGGCTGAAGCGGGGGCAGGCCACCCTGTGCCACCTGTGGCGCTTTCATGCGTCAGTGACGGCCTGGTGCTGTCTATGGACGCACTGGCAAGGGTGCAGGCGCGTGTTACTAAGTCCAGGAGGCAAATGGTTCGTGACCATATGCGTCCGGCTACAGCCGTCAGGGAGCGTCTTCTTGGGGCGCCCCTGACAGGTCCTAGCATCTTTGGTGGCCAGGTGCGGGCCATCCTAGAGGACACTGCTAGCATTGCGCAGAATCGGTTGGCGGTAAACTTACAGCTGGAGCTAGTGCGGAAAGCGCACGCACTAGGGGCTGTAGGGAAGGCGTTGACTGTTCAACCTTCCAAGAAGCAGAAGAAGCATAAAGGCAAGGCGAAAGCTAAGCCTAGTGCGGCTGCTGCTTCGTCTGGCTTTTCTCAGCCGCCGCCGGCGAAGAAAGCCAGGAAGGTTGTGGAGGCCCCTACCCTCCCCAATGTTGCTCCTGATCGCCCTAGAGGCGGGAAGGGCAAGGGGAAGGGTAAGTCCTCAAAGGGCAGAAAGAAGGAAGCGGATCGTACCTGAGGGTATGAGAGCTCCCTTCGTATCCGCCTGGACCGCACCTGTGCGACAGGAACAGCGGTGCCAGTTAGACGTGCCGAGCCAAGACCGAAATGGTTCTCTCTCTCTCGTTAAGAGAGGGGGGAGCGGACCGCGAGCCGGACAACCCCGTTAGGTTGTCACAGGTTTCTGAGATTTGCGTTTCAGAATCAAGTATGGGAGTTTATTGTTCTCCCGTTTGGCCTGTCGACAGCTCCAAGGGTTTTCACAAGAGTGGTCCTTGCGGTGACAGCGTTTCTCAGAAAAGAGAACATGGCGCTACACACCTACATAGATGATTGGCTGATCAAAGCAGATACGGCAGCCAGGTTGCACGTGGATACTGCTCTGACTCTGAAGTTACTTTCAGATCTAGGCTGGATAGTCAACAAGGAGAAATCCGAGTTGACACCCACTCAACATTTCGTTTATTTGGGGATGCGATTCGATCTCGAGGAGGGCAGGGTTTACCCGTCAGAGCCCAGAGTGGTGTCTCTGTTAGCCATCCTCAAGAGTTTTCGAGTGGGAAACCACATTCAGGCGAGGCGGTTTCTTCAGATGCTGGGCATGATGGTCTCCATGGAGCAGGTGATCCTGTATGCTGCTCTAATGCGAAGACCTATCCAGTTGTATATGATGTCTCTGGAAACAGAGAACAGAACCCCTGTCAAAACTGGTGCCAGTTTTGGAGCCTATAATGTCGCATCTTGTATGGTGGAAAAAGCGTCAGAATCTCCTAGTAGGGGTTTCGCTGCACCTACCCCACCCCAGCTGTCCGTGGGAGAACACCAGGTCTCGGACACATGGACTCTCCAGGAGAGCCAGCTGCATATCAATCTGTTGGAAATGATGGCAGTGGAACTGGCGTTGGAACAGTTTCTTCCAATGGTCAGGGGCAAGGTGATATTGATACGATCGGACAATTCGACAGTAGTATCATACATAAATCGCCACGGCGGGACCAGGTCACCCACGCTGTGTATCAAAGTGTGGCACTTGATTCAACGGTGCAGGAATTACTCGTTTGTTTTGAAAGCAGCTCACATTCCTGGGCGATTGAACATTCTGGCGGATGCTTTGTCTCGCAGACAGAGAATTCTGCCAACAGAATGGTCCCTCAACCCTCCAGTTCTACGAAGGATCTTCGAGCATTGGGGCAAACCCAACGTGGACTTGTTCACCACAAGGGAAAATGCTCAAATCATGACTTATGTCTCGCCGATTCCAGATCCAAATGCCGTCGATACAGACACTCTGGCGATAAGCTGGAGGGGGATGCATGCTTATGCGTACCCACCCACCATTCTTCTGCCGACGGTATTGGTGAAGATCAGGGAGGAACCGTGTCTGGTCCTGCTAATAGCGCTGTATTGGCCCAGCAGGGCGTGGTTCACGGATCTGCTAGATCTGCTGGTGGAAAACCCGGTGCAGTTGCCCGAGATTCCGAACATAATCTCCCAGGCCAAGGGACGCTTCCTACACGAGCGTCCAGAAATGTTCAAATTGACTGCGTGGATGTTATCAAACAACGTTCCAGGTCGGATGGTTTTTCTCGACAGGCTGCTGATTTCATCGCGGCTGCGAGAAGGAGGTCAACCTTCAAGTCATATAACAACAAGGTTAACAGATTTGCAGACTGGTGTGAAGAAAAGGGTATTGATACTTTTCAATCCACTATTCAGCAAATAGCAGACTTTCTCTGTGAGCTGTTCTTTTCAGGACTAGCTCCCGTCACAATTTCTGGATACAAGTCAGCTTTGGCATCAGTTATCCCTTGTCTAGCCAACAGGGATAGTCCAGATGTGGCCCAGTTAAATGTGATGGTGAAGGGAATGAGCAATCTCCGACCGAGACAACCGGTAGTCATTCCAGCCTGGAGTCTATCTTTAGTGCTTAATGTACTGGCCAAGCACCCTTTCGAACCGTTGCGTTCGGCTAGTCTAAAGCATTTGATTCTAAAGGCGGTCTTTCTATTGGCAGCTTCCTTAGCTAGAAGGCGCAGTGAGATCCAAGAGCAGAGTTTATGTCAAAGAATCAATCTTTGAGATATCCCGGCAAACCGATCATAATACCAAAACTAACAAGGTTTGATCGTGATGCCAGTGTCTGGTGCCCGGTCCGTGCTTTGACTAAGTACAGGAAACGGACAGACTCGTTACGATCGCACGATAGACATCTATGGATCTGCCATAAGAAGCCTTATGGCGCCGCATCCATGGATACTATCTCTTGTTGGGTAGTCGAATGCATTCAGACTACTCATGAGATGGCGACTGGGCACCAGGTGCAATGCGCAAGGGCACACAATGTTAGAGGAATAGCCGTCTCGACCGCCATTTACAGTGGTGTTCCATTAGAGGACATCATGGCCATTGCACAATGGCACTGTGAGTCCTCATTCATGGATTACTATATGAGGGATGTGTCAGACTCAGCCAATCCACTCGCTTTAGCTGTTTTGAAACGATAGTTAAGTGACCACACTGCTCTTCTCCCTTTTTTCACTTTGGTAAGAAAAGAATTTAAAACCAGACATGGTCAAGCGAGAGGATGACAACCAGATTGTGTCACTGATGGCCGGACAAGTGAATGGTTGGAGGCGGTACGTCTGGAGTCCATTTATCATGAGGTAATTCAAGATTGAGAGTTTGTTGTATTATGTCTATATATCATGTTCATTCATCTTATATATTCATGCTCATTCCCAGGCTAATACATGTGTATATGCAAAGAGAAGTTAACCCTCTTGGCATATTCGTGTTTTCAGGCGAGATGCATGTTCGTGAGTTCGCTCCCTTTTCTTAGGAGAAGAAAAGGGGGGGGGGGGCAGTGATGCGAATGTGATTCGGTTCCGTTAAGTTGACGGTCCTTTTTAGGTCTCCTTTAGTCAAGTTTAAGTCTAACTCTTTCTCCAAGGGGCTAAAGTAGCATTTATGGCTTGCCCCTTCCCACCAGGTTACTGACCAAATCTGGTGTATATCAGAAGTAACAGAATGGTGAGTATTGATCGAAGGAGAATGAAGGAAATTTAAATTTCCCTTTCTCCGAGATCTAACAATACTCACCATTCTGTTACGGACCCAGCCTCCCAGCCCCACGGAGGCAAGCCATGGATTTCTCTTGTTTGGTGGTTATGCAAACAATATGAGCTCTATGGTAGACGGGTAGTCGGCAGTTGCGAGCCGAGTACCCGGTTCCAAGGAGTCGGTAAAGCTTTCTAAGTCTATAGTCCTAGAGTCAGCTGTCAGGGCCAGCTGTATATCAGAAGTAACAGAATGGTGAGTATTGTTAGATCTCGGAGAAAAGGAAATTTAAATTTCCTTCAATCTAACGATGCTTCCTGCAAAATATAATTGAAATCCACCCAGTGGTTTCCGAGGAGAAGGCATTTTAAATTTCCAATTGCTTTACTATGGAGGAATTTGGCGGGAAACGAATCCATGATGGCAGCCAAACCATCGATCGAACATATTCGAAAATGCCAGACTTGGATTTCTCGACCCCAAAAACCTGTATGGGCCCAATTTGGGCATCAAAATCCATTAAATAAAAAAATTCAACATGGCCGCCAGAAAGCTTGCTGCTGATTTGTCTGTACGGAAATCCATGTTTTTCGAGCTATTAACTTCTCTTGAACAAACTTTATAGGGACCCACTCTCCGCTGCTTCTGACCAAATTTCAGCTCATTCCGTTAAGTTGTTCTGGAGAAATTTTAAAACGCAGGAAAATTTTCCGGAAATTCAGGATGCATGCCAACCTATCTAGAAAATCATATCCATTCACACGTAAAAGTTTGCCCTAATAAGGCCCTTTTGCCATGCCAAGCCTGAATTTCACCAGCATTTTTGTCTTTGCGCTATTCACGAACAAAAAAACTGGCGGAATTGTAAAAAAAATAACAATGAAATAAATAAAAAACAGAACGAAAACAATAAGAGGATTTGGGCCAAAATTTAGCGTGCGTCAAGTACAAGCTAGCATCCTTTCCTTGGATAAAAACGGTATGTTTATGTGGTTATTAAAATGACAGACATACCCTAGCGAGTTCTGTGGTCATTATCTCCCCCGAAATACTTAAAATTCATCAAATTTGTCTTGTTCGTGCCTGATTCTTGAAGAATTTTGGCCCCTATGTTCTCAATTCCTTTGTCACTGAATATATTACTTGAAGAAGCAGTGCTATGATTCCATTTTGAAGAAATTCACCTGGATTTTCCTGATTTATCTCCCTTGAAAAACTTAAAATTCTCTTGTACGGGCATAATAGTTGAGCAGAATTGAACCTGCGCTTACAAATCTATCTTTCTTTAAGGCGAGATGCAGTGTCACTATTTCATTTTTCATTGATTAGTTTTTAGCTCACCTGGCCTGAACGTTTCCTTTAAACGACTTCTTCTCAAGAACCACTGGGCCGATTTCAATTATATGGGGCAGGAAGCATCCTTAGGGTACAGGAATCCAAGTTTGTTCAAATGAAGCTGATCGGCCAATATGGCCAGCGGCCATCTTGGATTTTGGCCGATTTTAGGAAACGTCTTTAAAAATCTCCAAAACCGATTGGGGAATCAATTCAAAACTCATGAAACAGGTTTGTTCAAGAGGACTTGACTGATCAAATGGTTCGACGACCATCTTGGATGACCTAGTTTTCCTGAAATTAACTTCTCCAGAACCACATTTAGCAGATGTGCATTTCGTCTTATCTGACGATTTACCGGACTCCTAAAAACGAAAAAAGTGTAACAATGAAGCATACCACTTAGAAAATCATAAAAAGGGAACTATAAGCATAAAGCGCACTTCTAAAAAGACGGGAAAGTTCAAATTAGAAATCAAAATCCCTACCGACCAGAAAACCAACTTGCCTAGGGATAAATGATAATCCTTATGATGCACTAGAAGTAAATTGATAAGGGCTCTTGGTTGAATGCTAGAGAATTAATATGATGATGATGATATAGGCATTGTAACTAAGTTACCACGAAACGAGAACGCTCTTTCACGAAAACCGGTAACAATATATACGAATATACTTCCTAAACGTAACTTAGGGAGGATTGACTTCATAGTAGGCATATTCCTTAGTAATATGAAAGACAATAAGTGTAAACTGACACGGCACAAAGCACAAAAACTCTTATAGAATACTTTAGCAGTTGTTCTGCAAGCAGAATAATTGAAATTGAAAATCTGTTTCCTATTTGGGCTCCAGTGCGCATGCGCAAGCGCGCTTAGTGACAGGCATCACTATGGGGTGAGTATAGACTGGTGCCAGTCTATATCTGTCAGTATGCTGGAGATGGACTTAACCAGTAGCCTGGTTGAGGGTCCATATTAATAGGAATAGGCATGGGGAGGTGTGTATGCAAGCATAAAAATCTTATTCTGATAGCTAAATGCAGATAATTGATTTAGCAAGTAGTGATTGAACGGTAAGTGTTTTTATAGTGGTTAATAAAACAACAGACCAACCCACAAGGGGGGTCTGTGGGTGGATTTCATACGCGTGCTGAGAGATGAATGGGGGAATAACTCAGTGTTTATTGGTCCCAACTGTTTTGATAATAATTATGGTGATTGATCTTATGCACCCAGAAAAAGTGTGGATGATTTGTCCCAGGTTACGCTAAATAAACCCATCCCTGTGACGAAGTAATCGTCGTCGTTGTCGTCGTCGTCCTTATAATCAAGACAAAGATTCTAAAATTACCTCTTATTCGAAACCTCAGCATTTATCAAAACCTACCGTTTTGATTACTAATCAGCATTTTAGTTTTCAAATTTTAAAGATGCTGTTCTATAGCTTACATGTACTGCCTATAAATAACGCAAATTTAGCAATGTCAAACTTATAGTCATCAGTTTCTTGGAAGATATTCTGATAGGATTTGTTCAGAAATGGTTTCCAACACCCAACATCCCGACAGCCGGGTGGGGGTTCAGAAGTCCTCCACCAGTTGTATAATTTTGAAATCTAGATATACCCAGACGCCATCTCCTTCATTTGTATTCAGAAAACGCCATGGGCTAGGACTAAAACCTGACTAACGAGTCACAAATAAATTGGGTTTGTCTAAGAATCCATCCATCCGCTAATCGGTGTATCTGTGTGGTGTGGGGAGGGTAGGGGGGGGGGTGATGGATCCTCACCCCACCCACTAAAATTTTTTGAAATTTTGATGCTCTTAGAGGACATGTAAATTTCTGTATTGTGGAGCAGTGCATTCTTAACGGATATTTCATTGTGTCACATTGACATAGAATGATCTGGGATGTGCAGTTTTCCCCATTGAGGTGGGCATGTATACAGGCTGGCAAATGAGGTGGTACGCTAACACAGGTTGTCAAAACTGGCTGGCCATGGGTTAGGCTTGTGCGATTTTTGCTTTGAAACATCGCGATCGATTTTATAAAAAAATCGCGATTTTCGATTAAATCGTGGGTCCAAATTCCCAAAAGTATAAACCGGGGTGACGTGACTTGCTTTAAGAAAACATTGAAATAAATTACTTACCATCTTGCATCTATGTTTAATGTATACATTATATCCATCATCGCGGGAGTGAAATTATTAATTGGGACCGCTTAAATATTGCGTATAGTTTAATAAACATTATTTATTTCATCCAAATTTGAGATAAAATGTCGCCGAGCAAAAAAATAAAAATTACATAATGTATCAGCTTCCGCTTATAGCCTCCCTTTGGAGGACGAGTTTAGGTCATTACCTGAGTAACGGGAAGACGCTAATATTAGTATCCGGGAAGATACTGCGCAATCCACATACATAGGACTTTAGCTTTGAGTCAGTACGAGTGTAACGGCGTAAACTCGTCCTTTCGTGCAGTTTATAGTTGCTTTCAGAATGTACGATTTACATTTAAGAGTAATCAACAGAACGCACAGTTCAAAATCAAACAATCTGGAATGCTGTTGCTTTATTTTCTTTAATTTGACACGATAACCGAATCAAAAAGGAAAAATTATTACACCACCTGAAATTGCTAACTCTAGAATTAAAAAGAATTATGTTCACTGATTGCCTAACACTCTGCAACTAAGTATATACTTGGCATTTCACGACAGACTCAGGGTCTGCAGCGAAAGAAAGAAAATTATATGGCGATTCGACGGAGTAACTAGCTGGTTTTCTCAATGACAAAGGTGTTACCTCGCTATTGTTAGCTTGTTTATTGTAGCGCTTTGTGTTGTGATTAGTACGGCGGTGTATAAACACAAGGAACACAGGCGTGAATCGATTATAATTGTACTCATGTACTGATAAAATGCGATGGAAAAGTACACGCTTCTGATTTTAAAATAACATGAAATTTTTGACGATTTTCCGATTTTTCCTCAATTACATCGTAAAAATCGTGATTTTAAAAATAAATCGAACTTCACGATTAAATTGAAAAATCGTGCAAGCCTACCATGGTTCTTTCCCTACACCCCCCTCTCCCCCCCCCCCCCTCCTGAAAAAAAAAGAGAATATTGAAAGCTGGATGCTCTCGGATGTGCGCTCATACAATTCCGGAGATAGATATGGACCATAAAGTGGCTGTTAGATTATTTATGTTTTACCAATATTTGCGTAACCAATATTTGCGTAGCTATGCGTATGCCCGGATCCGCGCCTAACCACCATTCTCTCTGATCACGTACATGTGGCCCATCTATATAGTCTTGCTTGTATTATATAGCTTCACAACACCATCCCGTGCAATGTCCCGTACAACACCATCCCGTGCAACACTATCCCGTGCAATGTCCCGTACAACACTATCCCATGCAATGAATTTCAGACATATGTACAATATGGGCGTAACTTTGTTAGAAGTGGGCGGGGCATACCGGTAGCTTAAATTGATCCCTCTATTTTGTTTCACATCGATTGTACATGCAATTCAAGTCAAATTGGTTTTAAAATATTCAGCAGCCCGCTCACTTGATTAATGCCTTGATATTGGAGATGATGGAATTTTTGTAAACACAGCTGATAAATTTATCAATTATGTCATATAGGTCAGAATTTGAGATACAAGTAATTGTGCGGACTTTAACCCTTTAACCCTCGAATTTGTTCAAGAAAATTTCAATTTTCTCATGGAAAATGTCCATTTGCAGACCAAGAGAAGTGTTTTTGAAAATTTGCCACTGGAATGACTGGCTCGATAACCAAGGCAGTCATTTCAGTGGTAAATTTTGAAAAATAGACTTCTTGGTCTGCAAATAGTTTTCTCCAGACCACTGCAGAAGGCATTTTTGGCTCATATGAGTGTTAAAGGGTTATGGCTGAATATGCTAATGTAACATACCAGGAATCATTTATACGTAATTATCATAATTCTTACGCAGATTTATGTAAATCGCTAAGCATAGTTGACTTGTCATTTACTCTTTTACCATCAGAGATTAAAAACCCCGACAAATTCTTTATGATGTAAGCGATATTCTGTTGAATATTTTGAAATTAATTTGACTGGGAGGTGTTGCTGGCTATGGCAGCAGCAACTCCCAGTTAAATTAGTTTCAAAATATTCAACAGCTTCTCTGTATTGTTAAATTTACCATACTAGCGCCGAAGGGTTAATGTATGACATATGGCGATGGACAGAGTCATTTTATGTTTAACCCTTTGACACTCAAAGCAGCCAAAAACGGCTTCTGCAGTGGTCTTGAGAAATGTCCATTTGCAGACCAAAATAATCGAGCCAGTCATTCCAGTGGTAAATTTTCAAAAATAGTCTCTTGGTCTTTAAATGAACATCTTCAATGAGACAATTGAAATTTTCTTGAACAAATTCGCGGGTTAAAGGGTTAATTTAGAGTCGCGTATTACAAGGTTCTTCATTAAATGTAATGCTTCTTCTGAATATTTTAAAACTGACCCGAGGAGGTTAGTTTGAAAAACAAAAAAGATATGGTCATTTACTTCCATATGTTTGGTTTTGAGAAAACGGTGAACATGTTACTGCATTATAATCTATTTCCTATGTAATCATCCAGGAATCGCAAATTCAAGATAATTGTAGCGATAATCTGTTGAGAATTTTAAAACAAATTTGATTGGAGCTGTTGCTGCAGCAACACATCCCAGTCAAATTAGTTTTGAAATAATATAAGAAATGATGTGTCTTTCAGTCACATCATTTCTTATATCAAGTTCAAAATTGTACTAACTAACATGTTTCTGTTTTTGTTTTGAAAAATGTGTTAACTTATTTATGAGCTGTACTGTATGTGATTATGATGTCTGATACTTAAGTGATAAATTTGACTCCTGCTTCAGCCTTACAGCCGTGTTCTACCTTGAATTTTCTTAGAAGTGTGCTCCACCCTGCCTTAACTTAGGAGCACCCTGCCCCTAAGCGTAATTCAGTTGAATTCCACGGCAAACAATGGGAAATACCCTAATTTTCCATTGAAAACTGCCCTGTTTGTCTTTTTCCAGTAAAGAGTGCCCAGTTTTTGTGTTATAACCCCATCATGCCCTTTTTGACTTCAAGGTACAGTGACCGTAGAACACTGTACAAGCCAATTGTCACACAGGACCAAATGTTAAGAACAAATCTTAATGTAAATCTTTGCTATTGTAAACTTACAGCAATAGTATTTATAATAGAATTGCATAAAGTCTTGTTTATCATGTTGTTCTACAGGATGAGTGCCGGTACACAGGCCGCTCAGGCACAGCAGAAGTTCTCCAATCTGCGTAGACGCTTGGACCAACTCGGATATCGTCAGCCATTAGGCATCGAATCGCTACCTCTTGTGGAGAGACTGTTCGCAGATTTAATCCATACAACTGAAAGTTTGAAGAATGCCAAGCTTGAAATTGGTCGTCGGACATCGGACGAAGGTGATTTTGAGTCCGCCGTGGAGCCATACAAAAGTGACAACGCCAACTTGGTTAAGGAAAATAATGAGATTCACTTACAGGTCATCAAACAGAAAGAAGATCTTGATGCTGTTATTAGAGGTAACAATCTCAGGAAAGCTATTGTTAATTATTAGCTCACCTGGCCAGAATGGCCAAATGAGCTTATTCCATGGTGACCGTCCGGCATCCATCCAGTGTCCGTCCACCCGTCCATCAACTTTTGCTTAAAAACACTAATCCTCATTAACCGCTTTGCGGATTTCAACCTAATTTGGCTGGAAGGATCCTATGGGAATAGGCTTCAGAACTTATATTTATATACAGAATTTTGATTGGTCCATTTTTTCGCCGACCATATTGAAATTTCCAAAAAATGGTCAGAAATTGTTTAAAACACTACTCCCCATTTACTGCTTGGGCAATTTCAACCAGACTTAGCTGGGATGATAGTACACTGGTATGGTTCAGAACCTGTATACAGAATTTTGATTGGTCAATTTTTCCGACAGCCATCTTGGATTTTCTGAAAATGTCTGGAAATCACTTAAAAGCCTACTCAATAACCACTTGGCCGATTTCAATCAAACTCGGATATAAGAAGTCTAATGTAGCATGCTTGATTGGTCCAGTTTTTCTGCACCCATCGTGAATTTTCCGAAAAATGAGCAATTTCAACCAGGCTTGGCTGGAAGGATACTAGGCTGGTAGGCGTCACAACTTGTATACAGAATTTTGATTGGTCAATTTTTCCCGCGCCCATCTTGGATTTTCTTAACATTTTGGGAAATCAGTTAAATGGCTACTTTTCATTAACCGCTTGGCCAATTTCAACCAAACTCAGCTGGAAGACCCCTAGGCTGGTATGCTTCAGAACATGTATACAGAATTTTGACAGCTTGATTTTGATTGTGGCCATCTTGGATTTTCCGAAAACTGAAGTTGTATAAAATGCTGCTCCTCTTTAATCACTTGGCAATTTCAACCAGATTTGGCTGGAAGGATACTATTGTCATAGCCTCTAAAAATTCTATTTAGAATTTTGATAGGTCAATGTTTTGGCAGCCATCTCTGATTTTCTGAAGGTTTTCTGGAACCATTTAAAAACGGTACTCCTTCAATCCGATGATGTGGACTTCATAGATGAGGAAAAGAAACCCCTTGACGAGCTTCTCCCAATAGCTGCAAACAAACTAAAAATTGAGAGTTCACCCACATATACCTACCTATCTACAAAGCATGAAACTAAAGAAAATGCCGATCCATTTCGTGGAGGCGAACCATGGAGGAAAAGTCAAATCCTGGGCTCTGCTTTGCAGTACTGCTGACATTGCTGCATGGGGAACATAGCTTTCCGGTTCTTCTGCCACGGCAAACACCTACGCACCATCACTGGACACCGATGGCCAAACAGCATAATTTCCAATGATGCACTGTACAAGATGTGTAATACAGTACAGCTCAGAGTTAACTTAACGTATGAACGGGTCTGAAATGCGTGCATGATGCGTTGAAGGCCTGTTTCCAACGCATCAGTTTTAAAAACACAATGCATTCACAACGCATCTAGTTAATCTTTTTGATGCATTTAAAATAATAAATATATGCGTTGAGAATGAGCATTAAATGCGTAAATAAGCAAGTTTGAACTTGTTTGATGTCCCCCAGAGATAGTGACAAATGCGTTGTTAAAAGCATAACGGGACAGATGCCAAATTTTAAATTCGTTTAAAAGATTCATATGTGCATTGCGTAATACCCGGCCTACATACCAACTCCACGGCTCCAACTACCCGTGATCCTGAACGTTTTGCATCTAGTGCAAGAATCGTAAGCATCGGTTCGTTTCGCATTTAACTTTTATAAACATCCAGCGCAGCGAAACATGCAGTCTGGCGAGATTTGACATAGGTTAATCATAATGAAAATTGTCGGTAACCAACTTCATTATCATTTCTATGCATCACCTGTGTTCGCGATGAACAGACAGCGAATAAACGCAAAATTATGGATTAAAGATGTCAAAATATAGCTTATGTGTACCAATGCTCGACTAATGTAGACGCTTTTTATTAAAACATGCAGATGGTGTGGTTTTTATTGATAATATGACGCACAAATTAGCAGATTCGTGTCCGATACCGCAATATCCCCATCGGTGCTCTACACGAAAAAAGTTCAGGGCTAGTTATGAAATACTATGCGCCCCTAAAGCTGTAACATGTACCGATATCTCATTGGCTTTTCGCGGAAATAAAACGCCCGTGGTGATTTAATGATTTTCTATTTGTGACATTGCAATGGAACCAGGCCGAGGAAATGAGCAATCGCCGCACCCCCCTCTACGTAGCAATAACATAGCTAGATGATAAATAGTGCCTTAATAAACCCGTGAAAGTTAACATTATAAATAGTCAGGGAGCTAATTTCACTATATTTCATGAACCAGAGATTGTTTTATTAATTTAAAAGTCAAAGTGGGCGTTAAGATATTGCTTTATTGCTTTTAAAAGTGCCACCACGAATACGTGTACATTTTGCGTTCCGCCATTGTTGATCGTGAGTCACTCAGAGACTGGTTAAAATAAATGACGTCATCAATTCGTTATGAATGACAACGAGAGATGTGATCAAAATTTTAATACGATAGTAATTTTAATTCATTCATAATGACGTCAGATGTCCAGCAAGCCAATCAAATTACGGCTACGCTTTTCCGAGAATCTAAGACTTCGCATAATTATCGATCGGCGAGAGTCGCGCGAGGCATTTCTCAGTAGTGGTGAATTCAGGCAGTGAATAAGTAACCGGGTTCATTTTGTTCTGTAAGAATGGAATGTTTACGTTACCAGGCAGCTGCATCGGAACTGATAATGCGACATACTGCCAGTTATTCAACATTGAATGAGGCCTCCCCCTAAAATCATGACAGGAATTTCGCGAAAATTTACGGTACCCTGGCAAAATATAATTGCATAATGTGTGTGTGCCCGAGTAATTGGTTGCCCTTTTTGGTTGACTCGCATAATGTCGTTATACCAGCGCGGCGTAATTATGAACGCGTTTCACGTTATCAGATTTCAAACGACTTGTCTAGCCAATATCATAAATGCGTTGTGTAATAAGTTCTGACTCGTCGTCAAACTTTCCAACCCATTTGTTTTACTTTCACACCGCGTTGTTTTACCATTCACAATGGGAAAGTGATGGATCCATTATTTTAAAATAGACCCGCTATGTACGCGTCATGCACGCGTTGCAGACGCATTTTATTTTAAGTTAACTCTGAGCTGTACCATACGTCGCCAGTATCTGTAAAAGTCTCCTAGCATAATCCATGGGCCATGTCTGGCCTGGTGCTAAGGATGCCAGAAGAGACACCAGCACAGAGAGCCTTGGAATTTGCCCTACTCGGAGCCAGCAAATACAAAGTCAGGAGAGGACATCATTGCATAAATCTGCTAAGCATGCTATGAGGTGACCTCAAGAAAGCAGGACTCGGTACACTCAAGTCAAGAATGGACCTGAGGAAGCTAAGCATTTCGGCTGAGGACAAGACACAGTGGGCAAAAATGAAGAAGGACGGATTGCAGCTGTAAGATGTTTCTACTAATACAGCTGCAGAATACAGTAATCATACATATTCCTTTGACAAACAATAGTCCGATTTCAACAAAACTTGGGTGGAATGATCCTACGATGGTAGACTTCAACATATTAAACGAGAGTCTTGATTGGTAATTTTCTTGGTGGCCATCTTGAATTTTCCGAAAATCATCCATCATGTCTATTTAAATGCAAATGGTTTAAATGCCAGTAGTCCAGGTGAGCGCCACAGGCCCTTAGGCCTCTTGTTTGTGGTAATTAGTTATCCCCACATTTTTTGAAGAAAAGTGGGGATTATGCCGTCCTGCTCATGTGCAGAAATTGATTGTAACACAACGCCTCTGAAACCGTTGAATGAAATTCAACCAAATTTGGTATATGAGTTACCCAATGGCATATGAGTGTAAGGGGACGTTTTGATTTGTCTTTAACCCAGCGGTGAGGGGAGGGTCAAAAGGTAAAATTGATTTTAATGCAACTCCTCAGAAACCGCATGATGGAATTCAACCAAATTTGGTATGTGAGTTACCCATACGAGTGCAGAGTACACGAGGAGGTTTACATTTGGCTCTGCCCCCAGTGAGGAAGGGGTCAAAAGGTCAACTTTAGCTGCAGATATTGATTGTAGCGCAACTCCTGAAACCCCTGAATGGAATTCAGCCAGATTTGGCATGTAAGTTACCCATATAATTGAAGATTGTACGAGGACATTTACATTTGACTCAAAATGGTCAAAGCGGTGAACATGGGGATTTGCGATGACAAACATCAATTATCTATTAAGTTATTTGTTCATCAGCAGTTCTTAAAATTCGGACAATTTTGCCACCGCACAATAATGCTGTGGCAGAACTGGTTCACTACGGTACTACAGCATTTTTTTTTAATTTCATCAATTATGTTCTTTGTCCTGCTTTTGGTGAATTGTAGACCCTTGCTGTGATATGACATCATGATTGATACCTTGTATCTATAATAAAATCATATTTAAGTAGCTAGGTCTGCAATTTTCTTCCACAGCAAATATTTGTGTTGGCAAATTCAGTTTACCATGGCTTTTACCACAGCTTTGCTGATTGCTGTGGTGAATTTCAAGGGCTGCATCAGAATGAACCTCTCCAGTTTATCCATCCGTCATATGACGTCATAATGAACTATGTGATGTGCTGGATGACATCATAATCAATTGCAGCATCAATGACTCGATTTAGTCCGTTTTAAACATTTAATAGTCCGACACATTGTACGAATTGCATATCTTTACTATTTAATAAACATTCTGTCAAGTATTTTGAAAATAATTTGACTGGGCATTGTTGTTGCTGCCATAGGCAGTAAAGCACCCAGTCAAATTAGTTTCAAAATATTCAGCAGCTGTGTAGTTTTCTAGAAATTGATAGTCAGGAACTTCAGGGATTGATCGATCCCAACACAAGTGAGGTGTGAGTGAAGCTGAGCTAGAGATGGGCGGGGCATAGCTAAAACTAGAAAGGTCCGTTGATATCTTCATGGTGGTGGCTTTGACAAAAATATTAGCTCACCTGGCCTTAAAGGCCAAGTGAGCTTATGTCGTGGTGACCGTCCATCGTCCGTCATCCATCCGTATGTCCGTCCGTCAACCTTTCCTTTAAAACGACTTCTCAAGAACCACTGGGACGATTTCAATTATTTTTGGCATGAAGCATCCTTAGGGCATAGAGATCCAAGTTTGTTCAAACGAAGCCGATCGGCCAATTTGGCCAGTGGCCATCTTGGCTTTTGGCCGATTTTTAGAAACGTCTTTAAAAATCTTCTCCGAAACCGCTTGAGGGATTGAAGGAAACCTCATGAAATATGATCAAGGGCACGAGCTCAACCAAGTTTGTTCAGGGGAACTTGATTGGTTAAATGGTTTGGCGGCCATCTTGGTTGACCTAGTTTTAGCTAAAATTACTTTCTCCTGAACCGCTGAAGGGATCAGGCCAAAATTTGGCAGATATGATTAGGGACTAAGGCCAGTAAAATTTGTTCAAGAGAAGTTGATCCCTCAAAAGACATGGCCGCCATGGGCCAATCAAAATATAGCATGTTTGGCGGCCATATTGGATTTTTTTATTTAATGGACTTTGAGGCTGAAATTGTTTTTATATAGGTTTTTGGGTATTCTGATTTGAAATTTGCAATTTTTGAAACAGTTGGATAAATGGTTTGGTGGCCATCTTGGATCATTTTCCTGCCAAAAGCTCCTATACTAAAGCAATGGGAAATTTAAAATGTCCTTTTCGAGAACTACTGGGCCGATTTCAATTATATGTTGCAGGAAGCATCCTTAAGGCATAGAGATTCAAGTTTGTTCAAACAAAACCGATCGGCCAATTTAGTTGACAGCCATCTTGGATTTCGGCCGATTTTTAGAAATGTCAAAATCTTTTCAAAAATCTTTTCCAAAACCGTTTGAGGGATAGATTCAGAACTCACGAAATATGATCTAGGGTAAGAGCTGAACCAAGTTTGTTCAAGGGAACTTGATTGACCAAATGGTTCAGTGGCCATCTTGGATGACCTAGTTTTCGCAAAAATTACTTCTTCCCCAGAACCGTGGAGCGATCAGGACGAAATTTGTGACTGGCTCGGTTATCAAGCCAGTCATTCCTGTGGTAAATTTTGAAAAATAGTCTTCTGTTGGTCTGCAAAGGGACATTTCTCAAGACCACTGCAGAAGCCATTTTAAAGGATTAACACTAAAGTTGGCCATAAACAGCTTCTGTAGTGGTCAGAGAAATGTCCCTTTGCAGACCAACAGAAGACTATTTTTCAAAATTAATATTATATAATAATCAACCTATAGCTCCCAGTAAAAACATATAAATCAGAATAATTAGGAAAAAGCAGCTAAATTCCATTTATGCCGCTGGCGGGAACCAATTAGTGACGCAGCTGGACTTATGTGCACTGGTGTATGTCGAGATACTGTCTTGTTCTAAAACAATTTGACTGAAAGCCGTTGTTTCCAGAGATGGTGTCTACATTCAGTCACACGAAATTCAAAATATTCAGTAGGCATCATATTGCGACCATGGAAACCATCCGTGTATTTTGTAATCATTTTGACCAAAACTTGTTGCTTCAACCAATAAAGTGACTTTCAAATATTACATTTTCTAAAGGATCAATAGTAAATTATCAGTAGCGAGTTAATCGTTCTCCATCGATGCTTATAGAAAATACTATTCATGCTGCTTACTAAACTATATTCAGGTGTGCTTTCGTTATATTTAGGTAGGCCTATGCAGTATACCTACACATACAGTTGACACACGGCGGAGTGCGAAGCACCAGCGAAGTCACTAATTGGCTCCAAGTTACGCGCTCTTAGCTTTTTCTCAAATAATCCCGATTCATTTTCATTTTTACCGATGGTAGTTTATTTAATATTGTATGAAATGACCAATAAACATCATCTGTTATTTCCCTTTTCCGTTCCTTTAAAAAATAATCTTGGTCTGCAAATAGATATGTTCTATCAGAAAATCGAAATTTTCTTGAAGAAATTTGAGGATTAATAAGTTAATTTTGTCTTTTAGAATTAAAGGCATCACTTCATAAGCTGGAGCACGAAAATGCTGACCTGAAGTTCCTCAACAACCAATATGTGCATAAAGTGCGTCATTTGGAACGCGAGTCAAAGGATAAGACAGACCACATTCTGAAGCTACAGGAGAAGAATTTCCATGCTGTTGTACAAACCCCGGGTAAGATGTAGCTTTGAACAATGTTTACATAAAAAACAGCTCACACATGTCAGAAATAAGTTAACGTGTGTCCTAAACAAAAACAAACATGTTGTGTAGTACAATTTCAAACACGGAACACAGCATATTTAATAATCCTTTAACCCTTAGCACTCTGATGTTAAGTTTTTTATTTTCAAATTAAAGTAAAACAGGAACTGGTGTTTATTTTTCAACAAATTTGATGGAAGATGGTGCTGTCGTAGACAGCAACATCGTCCACCAAGATTGTTGAAAAATGTACACCAGTTTCTTTGCTATTAACACAGTAAAAGATATAATATTGACATCAGAGTGGTACGAGTTAACACTCATATCAGCCACAAACGGCTTCTGCAGTGGTCTTGAGAAATGTCGATTTGCAGATCAAGAGAAGACTATTTTTGACAATTGACCACTGGAATGGCTGGCTCAATAACTGAGCCAGTTATTGCTGTGGTAAAATTTAAAAAATAGTCGTATTTTGATCCGTGAATGGACATTTTCTAAGTCGGAGAAAATTTAAATACTCTTGAACAAATTTGAAGGTTGAAGTCCTAATTATATTGTTTTGGAGATGTATTGTGTTATTTTTTAGCTGGACTGTAGATTGCATATTTTAAGCTTTCACTACATATACGGCTACCCTCATATTTGGATATAGCATTCAGCATGTCTGTCTATACGTTTGTCAGTAATCATCTGTCAATGGAGATGTATTGTGTTATTTTTTAGCTGGACTGTAGATTGCATATTTTAAGGTTTCACTACATATACGGCTACCCTCATATTTGGATATAGCATTCAGCATGTCTGTCTATACGTTTGTCAGTAATCATCTGTCAATGGAGATGTATTGTGTTATTTTTTAGATGTACTGTAGATTGCATATTTTAAGCTTTCACTACATATACGGCTACCCTCGAGAATATTTGGATATAGCATTCAGCATGTCTGTCTATACGTTTGTCAGTAATCATCTGTCAATTAATGCAACTCTTCCTACAATTTAGTTGCGATTTGTGTGAAAGTGGAAATGTTACCATTACCACCTGAAGATGTATGTGTACCTTTTCGACCTAATCAGAATTAGCTCCCCATGAAAATCTTAAGTCATCCAAACATGACACCCCCTTGATTACTTGAGAATACCTGGACATATTCAGTTTAAATCTGGTATCTGTGTACTGTGTTAGAGGACCCCAATTATAATCATGTGTCAGCAAAATATATTTCTATTTACAAGAGTTATCTCACCTGATAAATTGAAAATTCATAGTTATTTTTCTGTCCAACATCTCTCAATTTTGAAGCTACACTTGCAATTGAGGAATCCAGTTTATCGATCAATCATGACGTCGTAATCAACAAAGTCAAATGTAGGATGATGTCATAATTACGTCATGATATTAATGATGCGATTTAGTCCATCATAAATGCTTAATAGTCTGTAAAGTTGTACAAATTGTATGTCTTTACTATTTAATAAACATTCTGTTGAATATTTTGAAACTAATTTGACTGGGCGCTATTGCTGCCATAGGTGCAACAGTTCCCAGTCAAGTTAGTTTCAAAATATTCAGTAACTTACCTGTATTGGTTTTCTGGAAATTGAGATTCAGAGATCGATCAATCACGGTTAAAGCCACCGATGGGCGGGGCATGGCTAAAACTGGCTGAAATCCGTCCATTTTCCTCTTTACACTCAAGCTGGCCAAAATGGCTTCTGCAGTGATCTTGAGAAATGTTCATTTGCAAACCAAGAGAAGACTTTTTTTTTTCATTTGCGAGTGGAACGTCTGGCTTGATAACCGAGCCAATCATTCCAGTGGTAAATTTTACAAAATAATTTCTTTGTCTACAAATGGAGATTTTCTGTCAGAAAATGGAACTTCGCTTGAATAGATTTGAAAGTAAAAGGGTTAGTTATTTGATGCCTCGCTAGATTGTTTGAAAATGCATCGACATAGTTACAGTACAATGTAGTTCAATGCAAGAGCTGTTTTTCTGCCTTGACCATTAAAGAGTTAATGGGGATGTTTGCATTTAGTTCTGCCTCTGGTACATGACATGACCCTTTAGCCCTAAAATTTGTTTAGTTTTTAAATTTTCTCATAAAAAAATGTGCATTTGCAGACCAAGAGATTATTTTTGAAAATTTATAATAATAAGTACATTTATACCACGCGAAACTCCATGCAGTAGCATGCTCTAGGCGCATACAATAAGAGAAAACATTAAATTTAGTTTAGTGAATAAGATTGAGTGAATTCTAATGTTTTTAGACTAGATTTGAAAGTGGGCAAGGTAGGAGACAATTTAAGGCTTGTAGGGAGATTGTTCCATTCAGTAGCAGCGGTAAAAGAAAAAGATCTAGGAATTTTGAGCAGATGCTTATTTTCAGATCGTAGCGAATGGCCGGGAGAATATAGCTGCAGAAGGTCAGACAGATAGGTCGGTGCCGTATTATTTATACATTGCTAGGTCAGGCAAATGATCTTATACCGAATTATTTGAGTTATTGGTAGCCTATGTAAGTCGTATAGCACGGGGGAGATGTGCTTATATTTGCCACAGAGGGATACTATCCTAGCTGCGGCGTTTTGGACTGATTGAAGCTTCTGAATGAGGTTTTTTGGCGCACCTGATAGCAGGCTGTTGCAATAATCTAGCCTAGATAAGACCAATGAAGCTACAAGTTTAGTGGTAGCCTCTTTAGTCAGGTACTTTCTGATGTTACTGATGTTTCTAGTACATATAGTGATGGCATCGAGCTCAATTTTTGCACGCCTAATAGACGGACCCACTAGCAGTATTTCTGTCTTATCATCGTTAAGCTTTAGCATATTAGTGTTCATCCACGTTTTTATATCTTGACAGCAGTCTGTTATCTGTTTGACGGCTTCGGCCGCAGCGGGTGCTGATGGCTGGAAACTGTTTATAAGCTGAGTCTCATCAGCGTAGAAATGGTGCGACAGGCCGTGATTGTCTATGACTGATCCCAGCTGCTTCGTGTAAAGGGTAAATAATACAGGTCCCAGTATGGATCCCTGTGGCACACCACACGTGAGTTCAACTGAAGTAGACTGGATACCGTTAACATAGACTGATTGATACCTGTCAGTTAGATAAAAATGGAACCAGTCCAAAGCAAGTCCTGTGACTCCAAATTCATCTGTCAGACGTGCGAGGAGATTCTTGTGGTCGATTGTGTCGAACGCGGCGCTGAGGTCCAGCAATAGTAAGAGGGCTACATTGCCTTTATCTACGTCCCAACGAATGTCATTCAGGACTCTGAGCAGTGCTGTCTCAGTACTATGTCCGTGACGATAGGCAGACTAGAATGGTTCCAGTAGGTTATGAGTAGATACATGGTCGGACAGTCGCTGAAACACAGCACGTTCTATGATCTTGGATAGGAAGGGCAGATTTGACACTGGCCTATAGTTTTTTAGATTGTCCTCGTCAAGACCTGATTTCTTCAAGAGAGGGTTAATGAGCGCATACTTGAAGACTTTTCAGAATAGTACCACTTGCCAAACTCGAATTTACATGTGCAGTGATGACGGGCAGTAGAATGTCAATATGCTCGTATATCATCTTTGTAGGAATCGGGTCGAATGGGCAGAAAGTTGGTTTGGAGTGTTTCAAGAGCAACATCACATCGTTTTCATAGAAAGGTTCGAGGCTTGCGATACATTCGTTGCTGAAACCATGGTGTCAATTTATCACTAATGACTGGCTCAGTTATCAAGCCAGTCATTTCAGTGGTAAATTTTCAAAAATAGTCTCTTGGTCTGCAAATTTGACATGTCTTAACACTTAACACTCACAATCGCAGGACAACTCAATGCCTTAGGGATCAATGGCTTCTAGTCATATTAATTTCGAAATATTCAACTAAATATGTTATACATCGTAAATAATTTACTCATTCAAGGATGTGTCGTCAAGAGCCTGTAATGTATTCAAGCTAAAATTCCTTCTGCAGTGGGCTTGATAAATGTCCATTTGAAGGCCAAGAGAAGGCTACTCTATACCCAGGCAAAAAATTGCGGGTGGTATTATGTGATGGCCTCATCCGGGTGGGCGGGTGACAGAGTGGTTTCCGGATGATAACTCTGTTACAGTTTATCGGATCGCTTTGAAACTGCTTAGGGTGTTTGGATTAGGTCTGGGGAAGAAGCCTATTGGAAGATGATGATAATTCAAAATCCAAGATGGCCACCAGCCACCGGTGGTCATCTTGAAAATTGGTTTCTGGATGATAACTCTGTTACCGTTTATCGGTTTATCAGATGGCTGCCAGCCACAGACTGCCATCTTGAAAGCTAGTTTCCAAGCGATAACCAGATTACCGTTTGCTGGATTGCTTTTAAACTTCAGAGGGTGCCTGGACTAATTCTGGAGAAGAAATCTTTCGAAAGGAATGATGATCCTAAATCCAAGATGGTCGTCAGTCACTGGCAACCATCTTGAATATTGGTTTCCATTCGATAACTCCATTTCTGTTTAGCGTATTGCTTTGAACCTGCATAGAATGACTGGTCTAGGTTTGAGGTAGAGCAGTAAATTTACAAAAATAATCTCTGCCTGCAAATGGACATTCAGTAAGCAACCAGTTTATTTTATTAACCATTGAAATGCCAAGTCAGATTACAGTACACCTCATAAATAATTTAATATATTTCCAAAACAAAAACAGAAACAAGTTACCGGTAGTTAGAAAGAAATGTTCTGTTGAATATTTTGAACATAAGTGGATTGGGAGGCAGACAGCAATGTCCAATCCAAATATGTTCTAAATATTCAACAGTACATTTTTCTTTTGCATTAGTAACATGTTGATTTATTTCTGAGCTGTACTGTATACCATTGCGATTGCCCATTGTCTGTTTGTCACCAATCTTTCTTTTGCACATTTTGATATTTTTTTGGATAAACTTTAAAATCTCAAACCTAACCCTTTAACAATCATATCAGCCAAAAACGGCTTCTGCAGTGGTCTTGAGAAATGCCCATTTTCAGAACAAGAGACGACCATTTTTGAAAATTTACCTCTGGAATGACTGGCTCGATAAGCTTGGTAAATTTTCAAAAGTAGTCTTTCTTGGTCTGCAAATGGACACTTTCAATGAGAAAATAAAAATTTTATTTAGCAAATTTGACGGTTAAAGGTTTAATAGAATTTGCCAAAAGGTGTACGAACCATGGCTATAGATCCATATGTATATAAAGAGCTTGTTATATTGCAACAATGACTATAGGCTATATATAGTACATTATAAAATATTTATCTTCGTAGGCGGTAAGAAGAAGTCAATACCATTTCGACGTCAACGTATGGAGATTGATTCTGTGGTTGCTGAGTCTGATCAACCCAAACAGCATCCATCTTTAGCCGATGATCCATATGTCGCTGATCTACTACAGGTGCGATCTATTGATAATTAACCTTTCTAGTTTATCCATCAATCATATGATGTCATAATCAACTACATGATGTTAGGCTTGCACGATGTGGTGAGAAAATCGCGATATTTCGATATATCGTATAGCCTATTTAATGGTATATAAAATCACGGGGTGAATTGGTTTTTGGGTTGAGTTGGACTGCATGGTTTGGCTTATGTAGATAGGTCGGCACTCGCTATCAGCTTTCATATCAGTTTTAACAGAATATGACTTCTAATTGGTAAATTTCAACAAAAACTTTAAATCCAGTCACCAAGATGTTTAAAGAACGATCGTTAATAACACGAAAATAGGACACAATTTCTCGGTGTAAATTTTTGACGCCTTACGCCTTGGATTAATGTATACCCATCATTGCGGGGAGTGAAATTATTACATGTACATTGGACAACCTAAATATTGTGTACTCTGTTATAATCATTGTTTATTGCATCAAAATTAATCCAAAAATTTGACATTTCATGTTGTCTTTGTGAAAATGTACAAATCATGTGATATTAGAAATGCACTCTAGATCCATAGATATCTAATGTTTAGATCTGATCCGCATTTACCGAGTAACTGTTTACTAATGATAGTTAGCCTTCAGAAACATCTTGGATAGTTCACCTTGCAGGCTAAAGTGTGTATACCATCTCATTTAGCTATCACATTTGTGAACGCACCACCTCTCGCCTCCAAAAACAGGAGAGCAAGCAATATCACGTAATTTATATATTTTCGCGACGCCATTTATTGTCAAATTTAGGATTAATTTTGATTTTATAGACCATGCTTATTAAGAAATATACAGTATTTATACTGTCCCAGGTAATAATTTCACTCACGCAATCATGGTTTTGAGGTATACAGTAGGTGGATAGAAATTGTACCGTTAATTGCGTTCAATTTTCATATTATTGTTCATCTTTAAAACAATTTTAGCGAATGAACAACCTTTTCTTGACCTATTCCTAATATAAGCCCACCTCTGTCGCAAAGATTTTGGTTTGGAAATAAATCGAACAACTTGCCGTGATAGAAGGCTACGCTTTAAACACATGACAAATAGGCAGAATACGACGTGACAATAAAAATTGTGCGATATTTAGAACTTTTTTCAAAATCATCATAAAAATTGTGGCTGGGAAAAAATTGGCGATATTCGATAATATCGGCTAATCGTGCAAGCCTACATGATGACATCATAATCAATGACATCATGGTAGATAAGTTCATCGCACACTAAATTGATGACGGACTAAGCATTGTTGTACAAATTGTGCATTTTATGTCTTTACTATTTAATAAACATTCTGTGGAATTATGGAAAAATTAGGTACCTCTCCGGGATGTAGAAATTGTTTGAGTGTAGCTTTCGTGACCATCCCGGAGGGGTAACTAATTTTTCCTTATAATGAATCATCCTGGGATCAGGACCAACTTTTTCGGAAATATTCTATGGAATATTTTGAAACTAATTTGACTGGACGCTGTTGCTGCGAAAGGCAACAGTACCCAGTAAAATTAGTTTCAAAATATTCAACATCTTACCTATATATTTTGTCTCGCCTGTGAAGCAGAAAGCTAGACATAGGAATCACTAATTCCGGCAGTGGCGGCAGCAGCGTTGGCGGCAGCGGCGGCCATCATTTGTGCAGTTTTGTTTCAACACTGGCTCATCCGATCACAATGAAACTGTACAGAAGTGATCTATACTATACAGGGATCTGATCTACATAGCAACACATTTAATTTTGAAGCATTTTAACTCTTTTTTCACGGTTTTGGACTTTTTTCATCTATTTTACCAGTGCAGTTTTGGTTAAGACCTTTTAAAACGACATTTGTACCCACAAGGGTTTATCCGATTTGAATAGAACTTCACAGATTTGTTCTATACAATGCTTAGGACTTGTCCACATAAAACAAAATTAATTTTCAAAATTTTTCCATATTTTTTGGGCATTTGAACGTTAATAATTTGATGGTTGATTTGCATCCAGGTTATATGTATTATGTTGTGGTTAAGGTTTTTTGAAATGACAATTTAATCAGCAAAGGCTTGGTTTTGAAATTTGAAACCATGGGGATTATACATATGGGCAAAGATGTGCATGACACTTTTTGGACCATTTGCCTTTCGTTTATCCCCAGGGTGCCTGTTGTCATTACAATGACTTCAGGTTACTCCTGGGCAGAAGGGCTTTATGGTTCAGTCGCCAAGCTATGCTTGCCCGATGTGTAGTACCATGGGTATTTTGAATCGGCATGTTGATTGTCAAATTTGAAAATGAAACTCTGGTGGTCCATCATATCCTGTGATGTACAATTAATATACAGTACAGGTAAGCTATTTGCTATCTTCTGATAGTTCTTGTGGAATTTTGGTATGACCCCAGGGCTACGACCCTGGGGGTGGTAAATGTGGGGTAAAAAATATAATTTTTCCAAATATCATTTTGAAGCCAATGATGAGTATACTACAGTACAAGGAATTATTTTGATCTTTGGTCAAGCTGAGGGTAGGGGTAGAGTCAAAAGTGGGCACCAATCGATTGTAGCGCAACTCCTAGACCATTTTACATAGAAACTTGAAATGTTCGGTATGATTACACATGGCCAAGGATGTGCGTGACACATTGGAATTTTCATGTCACCTCCAGGGGCAGGGGTGGGGGAAATGGTGGGCAGAAAATAAATCTTATCAAATGTGGTCATGTCACATCATTTTGAAGCTTGTAGTTAGTAGACTACAGTACTACAAATTATTTTGTTCTTGAGTCAATCTGAGGGCAGTGGCCAGGGGTCAAATGGGCAATCTAATTCTATATATGGAGATGGCTTGGACATTATTTTTTCACAGAATATTTAGTCTTGGGCAGCCGGATCCTGCGGTAACTTTAAAATGTGACATATTGGGATCTTCTGATACCTCTTGTTTTCACCAATGCCTCACCGGATATCAAGAAAATTTTACAGCAGCATTATATACTGTGCAAGGGTACTATACCATGACAAGTTTGGCAATCCACACTATCAATGACTTTACAGGCGAGACATTGTACGCATCAGCGTTCTTGTTTAAAAATTGATAGTCGGGGAGGTCAGGGATCGATCGATCACAACAGGTTGAAGTGTGGGTGGGGCAGAGCTAAAACTGGATTCCTCTATTAACCACTTTCATCCAGAATTACCAGACAGTGCCGCTCGGAAATAATTTAATGTTTCCAAAACAAAATAAAAAATGCACTGTTGAATTATTTTTTTAACATATTGGATTGGAAGACATTGGTGCCTAAGGCAGCACTGTCATCTAATCCAACTATGTTAAAAAATACATCATTCAACAGAACATTTCTTACATCGGTTTCAAAATTCTTTTGTCTTGGAAGCATGTAAACTTATTTATGAGCTGTTCAGTAGTAGGGCTTCAGGGTATCACAAATACAAATACCCGTATCAATATCACTTTTTATACCGTATTTGGTTACTACGGAAAATCTGATATTTGACTTTTGAGATTATAAAATATTCTTTATTGTTCAATAAAATAATTTTTCCAAATGATTTCTTTTGCCAACCCTGTGAAGCTATCATAGCAGGCAATAATAGGAGTTAACTCTTTAACACATATATCAATTTAAAATGGCTCCTGCAGTGGTCATGAGAAATGAGACCAAGAGAAGACTATTTTTGAAAATTTACCACTGGAATGACCGGCTCGATAACCGAGCCAGGCTCGATAACCGAGCCAGGCTCGATAACCGAGCCAGTCATTCCAGTTTAAATATTCATAAATAGTCCTTTCTTGGTCTGCAAATGGACATTTTCTATGAGGAAATTGAAATTTTTCTTGAACAAATTCAAGTATTAAAGCTTTAATATGGTTTTCTTACATACCATCAGATTTAATCGTCAAATTTGTTCCAAGAAAATTTCAATTTTAGAAAATGCCCATTTGTAGAACAAGAGAAGACTATTTTTGAAAATTAGCGCCTCGCAGGACTAGATAGGTTATCGAGCCAGTCGTTCCAGCAGTAAATTTTCAGAAATCCTCTTCTCTTGTTCTGCAAGAGACTTTCTAAAGACCACTGCAGAAGCAATTTTTGGACAGCTTGTGTGTTAAAAGTTTAACCCTTACCACTCTGATGTCAACATTTTAAATTTTCAAATTAAATTAAAAGATGAACTGGTGTTCATTTTTCAACAAAGACAGCAACATCGTCCATCAGAATTGTTGAAAAACGTATACCAATTTCTTTCTTATTGGCACAATTAAAGGTAAAATATTGACATCAGAGTGATAACGGTTAAGTCCATAATCCTGCTTGAATTCAGAAGTAAAAGTGTACCTGTACTTAACATCAAGGATGGCTGGTTCTAATATGGTATTAGGGATTGCGTTGAAGTTTTGGTGTATGATTGATGTTTTTCAGGTTGCTGATAGCCGGGTTGGGGAGATGGAGCTGGAATTACAGATTATGAAAGATGAAAGAGAAGTGGAAGACAGGAAGCTAAAGAACTTTAAAGAACAGGTACGTTGAAATTTTATGAGATAGTAGTTAACTCTCACTGATAAATACGTGAAACGGTAAATTATTCGCAATATAAAAGTTACGTTGTTGAATATTTTGAAATTAATTTGACTGAAACCCGTTTCTGCCTTAGGCAGCAATGGTTTTCAGTCAAATTAATTTCAAAATATATAGCAGCTTTCATGTATGGTTGGTGTGAAAATGCGATATAGGGAATCATCGGTGAAAGGGTTAAAAGAACATGGTTCTATGCAGGTGTGAAAGTCTGCAAATAATTTGCGATGAAGGGATTAATACTGTAATAGCTTAAAACTTCTGAGCTTGAAATTGTGCATTATTGTAATTTCTTCCAAATCTCTGATCGTGTGTTTTGGGGCGGAATTTTCATTACCCCTCTCTTTGCATTGATCTGGCCTTAGCTGAAAATATGAAAGGCATAGCCAGAAATGAATTCCTCTCTTGCGAATTCACTTTTAGAGCCCTTAAAGTGGCTGGTTTCAATGGAGGATTCCAGTTTATCCATCAATCATACGACTATGTGATGTGTATGATGATATCATAATCAATTACGTCATGAATGACGGAGATAAGTTCGTCATAGGCGTCAACAGTACCCAGTCAAATTTGTTTCAAAATATTCAACAGCTTACCTGTATAACTTGTTGGACGTGAAAAGCGATGGCTCTGGATTAATTATTGACGCTTGTCTCCTTGGTGGAGACGAAAATCGGATGCCTGGCACTGCTTTGTGCATGCTATTTATAGGCCTCTGGGATCCAGCAGGATCCCCCTTACTGCAGATGCGCGCGCGCATGTGTATTGATTGTTGATACAGGAGGATCGCTTCTGGCAGCTCCCAGAGTGGGGGAATCCCCTGTGTTGCGTATGCGCACCTAGTATTATTGTTACATGGGGATCCTTTCTGGCACCTCCCAGAGTGGCGGAACCGACTAAAAACCATTCTAATAATATAGCTACCATCTTCTCTGTTAATTACAAATTACTTTATGTCAATACCAACAACCAGTGTTCTGATAATTGTACAATAAATACAGATGAACCTTATCCATCCAAGTTTGTCGTCAACTTATCAAACCTGGACCTTGACCATGACACTATCAGGGTCCTGGAAAAGGGCCTGGGCTTTAGCCCCCCCCCCCCCCCCCCAAGACGCAGATCTAGGCCAGCTACATGAAGACTTAACTCGCTTCTTCAGATCACTCTGCCTCAAATTCCACTTTGCCATCCAGCCAGACTGGGTCTCCACAGACCACCCCCCCCCCCTGGACACACTTACCCCCCTGGATAAAACCATCCAACTGAAATTTGGTCAGAAAGAAACCTGAACACCCAAATCAGGCAGAGATTCAGCACTAGATGCCTTTATCAAAGCAGTCCTCCATGACATAAACCAATACATACCCCAGGCACGCATTCATAACAACTTACCTTTCACCCAAAGGGAATCACTGGCGACACTTAGCACTAATCACAAAGTTGTCATCAAAAGAGCTGACAAAAGCCGGGCAACAGTCATCTGGTCCAGGGAAGATTATATCACAGAAGCAAACAGACAACTCTCTGACACAAAATTCTACCACCCACTCAATGAGGATAGAACTACCCTCCACACCAACCTAGTTGAAAAACAAGTCCAACAACTGGTCACTTATGGTGAAATCTCAGAAGAAATCGCCAGAGGGTTAATTCCAAAGACTCCAAAAACAGCCAGATTCTACCTACTTCCTAAAATCCATAAAAAGAATCCAAATTCACCCACACCGGGCTGGCCTATTATCAGCGACAACGGATGCCCTACAGAACTAATCAGCAGCTTCATTGACGAGCACCTCAAAATTAACATCACAAAGATACCTTCCTATGTGAAAGACACCACAGACTTCATCAATCGTGTTGAAGCATATGGACCAACCATCCCCAAGACACTTCTTGTCACCACATCTCTCTATACCAACATCCCTAACAGGGAGGGACTAGTGGCAGTATACAAATACATGCTAAAACACGGACTCCCCGGACACCTCTCCGACAGTAGCCTCTTAAGTCTACTCAGATTAGTTCTAGAAAAAAACAACTGTGTTCAATGACCAAGACTATCTCCAAGTGGGCAACACCGCCATGGACAGCAAAGCAGCATGCACCTATGCATGCATCTTCATGGCCTATTTAGAAGACAAACTACTCTAAGGAGCCCCTTTCAAACCTAGCCTTTACCTAAGACATATTTTTTACATATTCATGATCTGGGACCATGGAAGAGAGAATCTCGACATCTTCCTGGATTACATGAATGGAGCACACAACTCCATCAAATTCACAGCAGAAATCTCAGACACGTTCCTCTCCTTCTTGGACACCATAGTCCAATGCCCAGATAATGAACCAATCTCATTCAGCCTCTATACCAAGCCCACTGATACCCACGGCTACCTACGCTGCACCTCGGCTCATCCAACAGCTTGCAAAAACGCAAGCCCTCTAGGACAAATGCGCAGACTCAGAAGAATCTGCTCCACTAAAGCAGACTTCCTTATTCAAAGCAACTCCCTCATAGACCACTACCTAGTGCATGGATACCCACGCGATATCATCATCCAGGCACAAAACACTGCAGCCTAAAAAACCCAGGAATTCTCTTCTACCCCCCCCCCCCCCCCATGACGGAGAAAGATAAAATTATTTCCCAATACTGGCCAGTCCGTTCCAGCAGTCCCAAAGGTAGGGACATTTTCTGCAAACTCCCCCTATTCGGATACAGGATAAATCCAACCATCGGAAACCAAATACATGTAGTCAGGGTCAAATTACCACCTTCCACACCCCTCCCCCAACCTGCCCATGTCAATTCCTTCATGGCATGTCCAACCCGCAACTGCGGCATTTGCCACAGAATGATCAAATCAGCAATCTTTCACAGCACCCACACTGGAGCAGCATTCACAGCAAAAATTATCAGCAACTGCAGGACACGCAACGTAGTGTACCTGATTACCTGCACCCTATGCAAGAAACAATATGTTTGGGAAACCAAAAGAATCTTCAAATTCAGGATCCAAGAGCACTACAGAGATATCTTCCACAAACGGGACTCACCCATCAGGCTTGCACGATTTTTCAATTTAATCGTGAAGTTCGATTTATTTTTGAAATCGCGATTTTTACGATGTAATTGAGGAAAAATTGGAAAATCGTCAAATATTTCATGTTTTTTTTAAATCTGAAGTGTGTCCGTCGCATGTTATCAGTATGTGAGTACAATTATAATCAATTCACGCCTGTGTTCATTGTGTTTATATTCCGCCGTGCCATGCACGTGTCGAATAATTAGTAATTACAACACAAAGCGCTACAATAAACAAGCTAACAATAGCGTGGTAACACCTTTGTCATTGAGAAAACCAGCTAGTTACTCCGTCGAATCGCCATATAATTTTCTTTCTTTCGCTGCAGACCCAGAGTCTGTCGTGAAATGCCAAGTATATACTTAGTTGCAGAGTGTTAGGCAATCGGTGAACATAATTCTTTTTAATTCTAGAGTTAGCAATTTCAGGCAGTGTAATAATTTTTCCTTTTTGATTCGGTTGTCGTGTCAAATTAAAGAAAATAAAGCAACAGCATTCCAGATTGTTTGATTTTGAACTGTGCGTTCTGTTGATTACTCTTAAATGTAAATCGTACATTCTGAAAGCAACTATAAACTGCACTATAGAATGAGTTTCCGCCGTTACACTCGTACTTACTCAAAGCTACCATCCTATGTATGTGGATTGCGCAGTATCTCCCCGGGTACTAATATTAGCGTCTTCGTGTTACTCCGGTAATGACCTAAACTCGTCCTACAAAGGGAGACTATAAGCGGATACATCATGTAATTTATATTTTTTTCTCGGCGACAATTTATCTCAAATTTTGATGAAATAAATAATGTTTATTAAACTATACGCAATATTTAGGCAGTCCCAATTAATAATTTCACTCCCGCGATGATGGATATACGGTATACATTAAGCATAGACGTAGGATGGTAAGAATTCGTCGCATGAAAATGTGTTCTAATTTCGTGCTATTTTTTGTATCATTTATTTCAACTTTTTTTAGAAACAAGTCACGTTACCTCGGTTTATATTTTTGGGAATTTGGACCTATGATTTAATCGAAAATCGTGATTTTTAAAAATAAAATCGATCGCAGTGTTTCAAAACAAAAATCGTGCAAGCCTACCTGCACCCTTTGCAAGAAACAATATGTTTGAGAAACAAAAAGTATCTTCAAAATCAGGATCCAAGAGCACTACAGAGATATCTTCCACAAACGGGACTCACCTGTTGCCCACCACTTTAACCTACCAAACCATGGAGACGGAAATGTGTCATACCGCATCATCCAGGTCTTGAGAGGAGACCCAGATGTCGAAGAAAGCACTCGAATCAGGAGGAAAAAGGAAGCATTTTGAATTCACCAACTGCACACAATGGAACCTCTAGGCATCGACCATATTGGATGGGGAGCCCATCTCCAGCCCCCATCCTTTCCTCCTCCCTCCTCCTCCTCCCCCCACCCCTACGTTTTACCTAGCTTACCTGTATAGTTTTTGGAAATTGACAGTCAGGGAGTTCAGTGATCGATTGATCCCAACACTGGTGAAGGTGTGGGTGGAGCTTAGCTAATGATGGGTGGGGCATAGCTAAAGCTAGATTCCTCCATTACAAATTATGTATTCTCACAAAACGTTTGTTCCCAGCAGATTAAAACTACATTTTTGTAATGTCATTTACTTTTAATCCTTTGATTTTCTGAGGTGTGTTAGAACATTAATATTTTTAGTTAGTGCATGTCCATTTGCGAGGCGAAGAAAAGAAAATTTTTGAGGATCTACCACTGGAATGACTGGTTTAGTTATCGAGCCAGTCATTCCAGTGGTAAAAATAGTCTTCTCTTGCTCTCCAAATGGACGTGCTTCAATATCACTGCAAAGGCCAGTTTTGGTCGATTTGACTATTAAATTGTAAAAAGTCTGAAAATGGAAAAACCTCCGTTGCGATCGTAAAAAATTATTTGAAATGGTTGAACAAAGAAAAGTGCTTGAATTAGCACTTTCCTTAAGACTAAGAACAGTTTGCAGATAAGTATGCAGGCTAAGAGAAGACTATTTTTGAAAATTTACCAGCCAGTCATCCCAGTGGTAAATTTTCAAAAATGGTCTCTTGGTCCGCAAATATCCATTTCCCAAGAAAACTGTAGAAGCTGTTTTTATCTGGCTTGAGTGCTAAAGGGTTAAAGTCTACTCATCCTGAAGCACTTGGCTGATTGGAACTAAAGTTAGTTTCAGAAATCCAATGGTTATAAGCTCCCAATAAGGTATACAGAAATCTGATTGCTCAATAGAGTGACCTGATCTATCACTCAAGTACCTGACATCAGAATTAAATACCATACCTCACATAGTTCCATCACAATGATCGAAAAGTCTGTCATGCAAGTGAACGAATTCTATGTCAATTTAATAAATATTTTGTTGAATATTTTGAAACTAATTTTGCTGGGAGCTATTGCTGCGTTAATGGCGGAATCCAATTTTAGTCATGCTCCACCCATCTTTAGCTAAGCTCCACCCACACATTGCTTGGGTTAGGATTGATCAGTCCCTGTGCACCCTGACTATCAATCTCCAGTAAACCATACAGGCAAGCTGTTGAATATTTGAAACTAATTTGACTGGGTGCTGTTGCTGCCTATGGCTGCAAGCAAACTAAGAATTTAGAATCTTTATGAATGAATTCAAAACAGAGTTGACCCACATGTCATATACCTATCTACAAAACATGAAACTAAAGAAAATGAGAATCCAGTTTGTGGAAAAGTACAATCCTGGGCTCGGCTCACTGCTTTGTAGTGCTGCTGACATTGCTGCATGCTACGTCATCGGGTACATAGCTTTCCAGTCATGGAAGCTATGGATTCGTAGATCAAAGATGCCCTTGACAAAAAGACTACATTTATACAATGCAACCTGCGTATCCTTGATGCTGTATAACTGTAACAGCTGGGCAGCTCCAAAGGCAGCTTTAGACAAACTTGATGATTGCCACCGCAAACTCCTACGCATCATCACTGGACACCGATGGCCAGACAGCATAATTTCCAGTGATATGCTATACAAGATGTGCAACACATCGCCGCTGACTGTAAAAGTCACCAGTAAAGATGGTCCATGCTTGGCCATGTACGAAGGATGCCTTGGAATTCGCCCTACTGCGAGCTAGCAAATACAAAGCCAGGAGAGGACGTCATTGCATAAATCTGCTAAGCGTGCTATGAGGTGACCTCAAGAAAGTAGGACTCGGTACACTCAAGTCAAGAATGGACCTGAGGAAGCTAAAGATTTTTACTGAGGACAAGACACAGTGGACAAAAGCAAAGGACTAATTACAGCTGTAGGATGTTTCTACTACTACAGCCACATAATACGGAAATCATACATATTCAGAGTCTCATGATGGACCTATGTTATTTGATTGTGACATCAGCTAAGAAATGTATTTTTATTATAAGGTTTGATACTTGAGTGACAGATCAAATCCGTCAATTAGACAAGGTACTAGAGCATTAAAGTTTGTCAAAATTTCCCCCCCCCACCCACCCCAGATGTCTCTGCATGCGTCTGGTGTTTAAATATGGTACTAATGTTTCGGTCACTTTCAGGTAAGCTATACAGGCCCTTGGGTATCTACTTACCCAGTAGGTTTTCACTCGTCATTCCAGAGTGGAATCTTCAAAAATAGTCCTCTTGGCCTATAAATGGATATTCAAGGAAAAAATATTTAGATTTTCCTGACCAAATTTTACGATTAAAGGTTTAAATGTCCCATCAGACTCACCAGCATCTCTAGTCATCATTCATTTCCACATTCTATCTTACATTACCAATCATCCAGTCATTCCATTCACAGCCGCCCCCCCCCCCACCCCCTCTCCCTCTCTCTCTCCCTGGTATGCCTGCATCAAATATCAACTATATCTATGTACACGCCCACCCTACCCTAGACTCTCATCACATTTGTGGCCAAGATCATCAGACATCCCCAAACGTTTCACAAACTTGTGTAAGTCTGTCTGTGTGTGTATGTCCATTGAGCAACACAGTTACTATGGGCAGTATATTAATAATTAAAAAATGGATTCGGCAATAGTCTTGATCAATGTCGATTTGTATGGCAAAACAGGATTCTTTTTTAAGAACTTAGTACTAGAATGAGTGGCGCAACAGCTGAGCCAGTCATTCCTGTGCTAAATTTTCAAAACTTGTTTTGGCATGCAAAAGGACATTCACTGAGCAGAAATTTGACCCATCTTGACCATTAACCATTTAACGCTCAAATTTGTTCAAGAAAATTTCAATTTTCTCATAGAAAATATCCATTTGCAGACCAAGAGAAGACTATTTTTGAAAATGTACCACTGGAATGACTGGTGCAGTTATCAAGCCAGTCATTCCAGTGATAAATTTTCAAAAATAGTCTTCTCTTGGTTAGCAAATGGACATTTTCCAAGACCACTGAAGAAGGCATTTTTGGCTGATATGAGTGTTAAATGGTTACAGTATTAAGGAAGTTTAGGATCATGGCTCTAGGCCAATGTCAAGGTCACAATTAGAGAAATTTGCGCTGTACTTCCACAAGGTAACTGACATTCTATGAATTGGTTTCAATATTTGACAGCTGCTACACTTTTTGTGACTGATTTTTAGCTCGACTTTATGAAGTAAAACGCGCTACATGTATTGTAATACCCTGCACGTCTCCAGCGGCGGCGCTGATGGCGGTGTCGTCCAATTTGCATTTAGCAAAACTTTTCTGTTTATATCTCATGCTTGGTTAATTATACCGGACCGAAGCTTGGGCACATACACCTTATAATGACATGGCATGACACAATAACCTTGTAGTAAATAGGTCAACTGTCAAGGTCACTGTGAATGTGGTAGAAAAACTAGTTTTTTTCAACTTTCATTTTCCGTTTAGCTCAACTTTTCTGTTTATATCATGTTTGGTTAATCATACTGGACCCAAACTTGGACACAATGTGCCATGTCTCTCTATAATGACACAGCATCACACAATGATGTTGTGGTCAAAAGGCCAAAAGTCACGATCACTGCTACGCATGGCGACCATCTGTCGTCCGCCGTCCATCCATCAACTTTTGTTTTAAAATGTTATTCCTCAGTAATCGCTTGGTGGATTTCAACCTAATGGGGCTGAAAGGACCCTTTAGGTGTCAGAAGTTCTGTACAGAACTGATCAGTAAATTTTTTGTGTGAAAATCTTAGATTTTATGAAAAATGTACTGGAATTTGGCTAGAAGAACCCTATGGGGCTAGGCAAATGTATACAGAATTTTGATGGGCCAATTATTTTAGTGCGGTAGACTTCAGAAAATATAAATACAGACTTGATTGCTTAATTTTTCGGGTGGCCATCTTGGATTTTCCAGAAGTCCTTTGCAACCCTACTCTTCCTTAATCAATGGCCAGATTTCGACGAAACTTGGGTGAAATGATCCCATGGTGATCAGCTTCAAGTGTTAAAGTGAGAATTTTGATTGGTCCATTTTTTTCAGCAGCCATCTTAGATTTTCCAAAAATTATCGGGACTCCTTTAAAACGCTACTCCTTAACCAATGGCCAGATGTCAATGAAACCTGGCTGGAAGGATCCTATGGTCATGTGCTTCTGAACTTGTACATTCATACAGGAAGTTGATTGTTGAATTTTTTCGTCGCCTATCTTGGATTTTCCAGAAATGTTCCAGAAGCCTTTAAATCGATATTACTACTTAATCTGAGTGATGAACGGTTTGATTGCTGGGGTGGAACGGTCCTATGATAATAGGCTTCAAGAAATCAAATGAGAATTTTGATTGGTCAGTTTTTGGGACCAGACATCTTTAATTTACCATGTCTATTTAAATGCAAATAGTTCAAATGTTAATGGTCCAGGTGAGCGTCATAGGCCCTTGGGCCTCGTGTTTGTTTTGGAAAATGTGTTAGCATATTTATGAGCTGTACTAAAAATGATATGTACATGTAGATTTTGTTGAAGTAGTGATTTATGACTTATAATTCACTGTAATCTTAACACTTATACTGTTGATGCCATATGTCAGGGTCTTGCGATAACATGTTCATGAAAGACAATTCTCATTTTGAGCTGCTTTATTTCTCTGTCTCCATCCATCCATCCATCAATCTATCTACCCATCAATCGATCAACGCACACACATAGACACTGTCCATCTATCTATCTGTTCATCCATCCATCTGTCTGCTTGCCCATCCATCGGCTCACCCACCCACTCAGTGACCTGCAAGCCCATCCATCCGGCACCACCACCCACCCACTCCCTATCCATCCATCCATCCATTCACCCACCTATCCATCCATCCATCCATCCATCCCATCCCATCCCATCCCACCGACCCACCCACCTATCAACATTTGTTCATTCATTCGAACATTCATTTGTTCTTTCGTTAATTTAAATGAGGCATGGGTGTACTTGAATTTCCCTTAAACGTAATTTAAAGTTAACAGTATACATCTGCCACTAAGAACTCACATAGGTACAAGGAGTTAAACTAGGTGAATTTAAACTCAAATTATCTCAAACGAGCAAATTGATTTCATGGTGATTTCAATTAAGACTCTATTAAAATTTTCTACCATGACTAATGCTTATGGTCCTTTCCATTTTTAGCTATGCCCCACCCATCACTAGCTAAGCTCCACCCACATCTCGCCGTGTTGGGATTGATCGATCCCCGAATGCCCTAGCTATCAATTTCCTGAAAACTATACAGGGAAGCTGTTGAATGTTTTGTACCTAATTTGACTGGGTGCTGTTGCTGCCTATGGCAGCAACAGCGCCCAGTCAAATTAGTTTCAAAATATTCAACAGAATATTTGTTAAATAGTAAAAGCAAACAATTTGTACAACAACACATAGACCGTCTTCAAATATACATTCGTGACGTACTTATCGACGTCATTCATGATGTCATTCATTATGATGTCGTTCTACACATCACGCAGTTCATTATGACGTCATATGATGGGTGAATTAGCGTGTATGTACCTTAAACATGTTAAAACCTGCTCAACATTCTTTATATGAACATAACAACAATCAAATCTTTATTCATAAAATAACACCTACTGAATTGAGCTACTATGCGAGTGCGTGACCATACTAGCTACAGCGATATTGACTTTGGCAAAGGGCATGTAACAAATTATACCTTTAGTTAAAGCTCTTGTGTTCTATTAAATATAGACACTTTTGCACGAGATATGAGATGCCTGTTCAATTTACCCAGCATGCAATGCTACCCGGCGTGCAATGCTACCCAGCATGCAATGCCCTGATTACATAATCATTGTAACTATTGGACGCCATATTCGTTTAGTCTATTGTCTGCACAACCCAGGATTTGTCAAACAAAACCAACCTGCTTTCACATGCAAATAGGCATTTGTCCTCCAGCTCTGGAAGCGTAAGCATGCACATAGAGCGTATTCATGGCAGTACATTCGACAGTTTGTAGTTCAAGACTGTTCAGAGAAAGTGTGTCAATGTCCAGAAAATAGGAGAACGCCTTTATATACATTGACAGTAATTTGCGTGAAAGTTGGTGCTATCAATGAAAGCACCAACATTCAGTCAAATTGTTGTCAAAATAATTAGTATGTAATGCAATTATTACCTGCTATATATTTGATACAAATTTTATTGAAGTGTTGCTGCAACAGCTTTCAGTCTATGTATTCTAAAATAATCATCATAAATTTCAGTCAACACTTTCTACGGATTTGCAGAGCAATTTGACTGTAAGTTGTTGCTGAGTAAGGCACCAACAACATTATCAAACTGTTGTCCATAGAATCACACTCAGTATTATTATCTTAGTAGAGTGAGACTATGAATATTTCGCCTAGCTCCCACGTGTACATTTCTGTTCGATCAATGCATTTCAAACAAATGCACAAATCTATCAACGAAACATACACGCCGTTTGCTAAACATTCATTCTTGGTGAGCACGCGTATATAGGCTTACGCTAACTTTACCTATATAGTAATATAGTGATTGCACGTGTGTGGATAATAATTTGACAATGTTGTTGGTGCCTTAGACATCAACAACTTACAGTCAAATTGCTATTCAAATCCGTAGAGTCGACTAAAATTATGATGATTATTTTAGAATATAGGGACTGAAAGCTGTTGTAGCAACAATTTTCATTCCAATTAGTATCAAATCTGTACCAGGTAGTAATTGCATTACCTAATAATTATTTTGACAATAATTTTACTGAATGTTGTTGCTGTCATTGATAGCAATAACTTTCACGCAAATTATTGTCAAAATATATATAAAAGCTTTCTTTAATTTTCTTCTGAAAATTGACACAGTTGCACTGAACATTATTAAAATGCAGGCCGTCAAATGTACTGCCGTGAATAGTACGACCCATGTGCATGCTTACGCTTCCCGAGCTGGAGAACAAATGACTATTTGCATGTACAAGCAGGTTGGTTTTTGTTTGAGAAATCCTGGTCTATACAGACAATAGACTAAACGAATATGGCGTCCAATAGTTACAATGATTATGGCGTCAGGAAATTGCATGCTGGATAGCGTTGCATGTTGGGTAGCATAGCATGCTGGGTAAATTCAACAGAAATCAGCAGGCAGCTCATATCTCGTGCAAAAGGGTTTATATTTAATGGAATAAGAGAGCTTTAAGCAATCAGATATCACTCATAATTATAACCCTTTATGTTTAATCAAGCGTAACCCTTTCACTGATGAATTCCTGATTATCTAATTTTCAGTGCTACCATACAGGTAAACTGTTGAATATTTTGAAATTTATTTGACTGGAAGCCGTTGCTGCCTTAGGCTTCCAGTCAAATAAATTTCAAAATATTCAACAGAATAAGTTTTATATTGTAAAGAATATACTTTTTTCAGGGATTTGTCGGTGAAATGGTTAAATAACAGGCAAGCCGGACAAAAAAGCTTCTGCCAGTGGTCTTGAGAAATGTCCATTTGCAGACCATGAGAAGACTATTTTTTTTTAATTTACATCTGAAATGACTGGCTTGATAACCGAGCCAGTTTTTCTAGTGATACATTTAAAAAAATAATCTCTTTAGTTGGCAAATGGACATTGTCTTTGAGAAAATTTTAATTCTGAGGATTTTATTGTTAAGTGTTAAAAGGTTGAGTTTGAAGGGGCAAGGCTTCAGACTAAATTATAAATCATTTGTTCGTCAGTAAACTAAACGGTAAATGTTGCTTAGAATTTTTAAGACAATTCGACTGAAAGTCGTTGCTGTGTACATCACCAACATTTTTCAATCAAATTGTTCTCAGTATAATCAGCAAGAGTTTATCTATATTATTTGTTCAGTTTAATTTTTTGTCATACAGGAGTAAGCACGATAATCTTGAGGACTCAGTTCACCATTCTTGCTTGATAGCCAAATATGATGGCCAAATCTTAATATTGTAAAGGCATAGAGAACAAAAACTTGCATAGACTTGTATTTGGCTTTGTCCCAGCTGTCAAATATAGCTATCATGACACCCCTATTATGTATTTAAATATGAAGTGGAATTGATTCAGGTATTACTATTTCAAACTGTATAGGGGTGTTCAGGTTTGATGATTACTGCTGATTTGTAGTACTGGAGCTAGTTTAAGAACAAGGTTTTTAGAGTAGAATTTTCACTATTAATATAGTATTCCGCTGTGAATGACTGACTCTATAATAGTTTGTCAGTTAAGTGATTTTAAAACACATTATATCTTATAGTACTTTTAGCTATATTAACCTAGATTGTCCCAAGTGCTTAAGAGGAAATTTTTTAATTTTAATTCACTCTGAAACTCCAGGATATTTTATTTAATTGTTGGTAAGTAGTGATGGTGATAATAGTAATACTATTGACAAAATTAATCTGTATATTTGATTTTAACCCTTTAACACTCGTGTATGCCAAAAAACGGCTTCTGCAGTGGTCTTGATAAATGTCCATTTGCAGACCAAAAGAAGAGTATTTTTGGGAAAAAAATGAGCCAGTCATTCCAGTGGTAAATTTTCAAAAATAGTCTTCTTGGTCTGCAAGTGGACACTTTCTATATGAGAAAATTGAAATTTTCTTAAACAAATTTGTGTGTTATAGGGCTAAAGAATTGTTATTATACCTTCCCCCCCCCCCTCACCCGGATGTCCCAGCCTAGTTCCTCCTACTTGCATTCTTAATTATGCCACCCCATCTACCACCTGTTATCCCTCTTCCACTACCTTCCCCTTCTCCCATCTACTGTATCCACTCCTCTGCCACCCTACTATCCCCCCACACCCCTTGAATGCACAGTATTGCCATGGGGTAGCTAGTGCAGGGTTTTATCCAGGAGTGTGCCTAAATGTTGGGGGTGGGGGGGGGCAACTTAATTGTACAGTGACTACACAATTGGTATTAAACAATTAATCTAGAAAATTCAAGGGAGGCCACATCAATGGGATAGGGTGGGATTTCAATAAAACCATGAAGTTGCGCTTCAGGGATGACAAGGCTATTAGGGTGTGCATGTGGGTGGGTGTGGATGGGCTGTAGTGCGGGTTGATGGTTGGTTGGGATGAGGTGTACCTGAGATACATGTTTGCAAAAGGCTATACAAGTTGTTTTCATTTTGTTAACAATGTCATTTATCAATATATATGTATGTACCTGTACATACATATTTACAAATGTATTTACGAGCACACACACACGCACGCACGCACGCATGCACACACGCACACATGCACACACGCACACATGCATGCAGACACACATCATCTCCACCCATAGGAATCCCCGAAGTTAAACCTTTAATTGATAATATATTTAACAAGAAAATTTTGGCCTATTAAATATCTATTGCCTCAGGTCTAGAGAAAGGCAATTTTTTAAAATTCACCATGGGAATGACTGGCTCGATAACCGAGCCAGTCCATTGTATCGTTAAAATTTCAAAAATAATATTTTAATCCAGAAGCCTAATTAACATTCAAACTGGCCAAAAAATTACTAATGCACAAGCAGCTTGTGAAATGTCCATTGCCAGACCAAGAGAAATCTATTTTTGAAAATATACTGCTGCCAACTGGAATGACTGTCGATGAGTAAGCCAGTCGGTCCAGTGGTAAATTTTCAAAAATAATCTTTTGGTCTGCAAATAGACATTTTCAACAAGGAGTGCTATTCTCCCAAAGGTCCAAAAATCCATTAACCCTTTAACGCTCGAATTTGTTCAAGAAAATTTCAATTATTAAATATCCATTTGTATTTTTATACCCCACCCGAAAATTTGGCGGGGTATTATGTAATGGTGCCGCGCCGTCCATCCATCCAGGCGGGTGGTCTGTCGGGCGGGCGTGCGGACGGCAGAGTGGTTTCCCGATGATAACTCTGTTACAGTTTGTCGGATCGCATTGAAACTTCATAGGTTGGTTGGACTAGGTCTGGGGAAGAAACCTATCGACATAGACGATGATCTACAATTCAAGATGGCCACCAGCCACCATCTTGAAAATTGGTTTCCGAATGATAACTCTGTTCCCATTTATCGGATCGCTTTGAAACTTCATAGGGTGGTTGGACTAGGTCTGGATAAAAAACCTATTGAGAAATTGACGATGATCTGAACTCCCAAAAGGACCGCCAGCCACAACTGCCATCTTGAAAGTTGGTTTCTGGATGATATCTCCGTTACCATTTATCGGATCACTTCCTAGGGTCGTTGGAATATGTCTGGTGAAGAAACTTATCGAAATTTACGATAATCCGAAATCCAATATGGCCACCATTCAGCGGCAGCCATCTTGAAAATTGGTTTCCGGACGATACCTCTTGACCGTTTAACGGACCGCTTTGACACTTCATAAGAATGACTGGTCTGAGGAAGAAAAATATTTTCTGAAAGCTCTCATTCATTGGTTTGTCATCATGGCGGGGTATTATGCACCGTTTGCGGAGATCTTGTTGAAAATTTACCACAGGAATGACTGGCTCGATTCCAGTGGTAAATTTTCAATAATACTCTTTTCTTGGTCTGCAAATGGACATTTTAAAAGATCGCTGCCGATGCCATTTTTGGCTGATATGAGTGCTAAAGGGCTAAGAAAGTTATGGAATTCCCATGCAATGATTTTAACCCTTTGGTCGCTAAATTTTGTCAAGAAAATCAAAATATTTGCTTCTTGATTGTCTATTTTACAGGCCAAGCGAATACTACATTTATCGAGACAGTCATTCCAGTGTTAAATTAAAAAAAATAGTATTCTCTTGGCTTGTAAACGGACATTCAAAAATACCACTGGATTTGGCCAGCTTCGATATGAAGGGGTTAGGCAAATTACGTGTCATGTATGTGGATGATTGATGTGTATAGAGCAAATCATGAAATAAAGTAAATTTGAATTTGAAATTTAAACTTCCAGGTTTCATGGTTAGAGTCCCAAAACTATGACCTTGGAAGTCCCTTTGTTTAGAAATTAATGGAATGTTGAACATTTTCAAACTAATCTAGCTGTATAGAACTAGATGCCTCAACAGTCAAATTAATTTCAAAATTATCAACAGAATATTCCCATCATACATGACATAAGGGATTTGTGGTTTCTAGTCTGCAATGGGTATACCATTAACAATGGAGAAATCCAGTATCTCAGTCAATCGTATGACATCATAATCAACTGTGTGACGTGTAGGATGACGTCAATCAATTACGTCACGAATGATGTTGCTAAGTTTGTCACGAATGCATTGATGACGGACTTAAAGCGTTGTTGTACGAATTGTATTTCTTTGCTATTTAATAAACATGTCAAATATTTTGAAACTAATTTGACTTGGCGATGTTCCTTCCATAGGCAGCAACAGCGCCCAGTAAAATTAATTTCAAAATATGCAACAGATTACCCGTATAGTTTTCTGGAAATTGATAGTCATAGAGTTCAGGGATCGATCGATCCCATCACGGGCGAAGCGTGGGTGGAGATTAGTTAGGGTTGGGCGGGGCATTGCCAAAACTAGATTCCACCATTAAATTAGCAAGAGTCTGTAGTAAATACCATCTACACCATTATAGAGATAAAAGTGAGTTAACTTCAGTCTACCTGTATACTGTATACACCTGGACACCTGACATTACCATTGAACATGTACAAGTGTTATGCCATGCAAGCTTGGACATGCCCTTCACAGATTAAATCCTACTGAACTCTATATGTGAAAATAACCCCATTTTAACTATAAAAGATTATAAATAACGATCGTTTGAATATTATATACATAATTAAAATTCTGCGATGCATTTTGAAAATAAATCGAGTAAAGTAGTCAGCAATTAATTTAAATTGCAATATATATTTAATTTGAGCAAATTTAGCTACCAGTGAATTTTAGATAAATGCAATTTAGAGTTAATATGGTTCAATGGTGTACCTGCCCTCAGTGATCTACAAGTGCTTATAATATAGGAGTTATTCTTTTGTCAATCCAGAATCAATAAGTAAATTTATACAGGCCTATTCTTTGAAAATGAACACATTCACATTTAAGCTAGTTAAAAAAAACTTCTGCCATGGTATTGTGAAATGTCCATTTGCAGAACAAGAGAATATTGTTTGAACATTTATCACTGGAATGACTGGCTCGGTTACCGAGCCAGTCTTTCCAGTGGTAAATTTTCAAAAAATAATCTATTTATCTGGAAATTGACATTTTCCGATGAGAATATTGAAATTTTCTTGTATAAATCGGTGTTGAAGGGTAAGATTTTGTCTAATATAGTATACCTTATAGTTATTATAGTACCAGTACTCTGTTAGTGTATTATAGGTAAAAGATATTGACATCTCATGTACAGTTACAATTCACGTAACTTGTAGCTGTGTTAAATATTTAATTATTTTTAGCGAAATTTTAAAAGTTTAAAAACTTTAACCATTACAGACGAGAAGAGACAAATTCTTTATGATATTAGGAATGTTCTGTTGAATATTTTGAGATCAATTTGACTGGAAGATTGCGCAATTAGGTCCCACTCACCGGTCAAATTAGTTTCAAGATATTTAGCAGATTTTCTGTATAGTAGTTTTGAAATTTATACACTGGCATTTGAGGGTTATAACCATGTTTAATGTTATTTCAACCATATTAATCAGGTTTTTATGCAATACTTCAACTCAATACGCATTGTGTTATTATACAAGCATTTTCTTAATGGAGTGGCATTTTAACCCTATAATGGAATGCCCATTTGCAGGCCAAGAGAATACAATTATTGTTAATTTACCACTGAAATGACTTGCTCGGTAACCGAACCAGTCATTCCAGTGATAAATCTTCAAAAACTGTATTCTCTTGGCCTGCAAATGGGCATTGAATAAGAAAATATTTAAACTTTTTGTACCAAATTCGACCATTAATGGGTTAATACACTTAGTTATGATTGCATTGATAGTTGTAGCAGCAGCAGTAACAGCAGCAGCAGCAGTAGCAGTAGCAGCAGCAGTAGCAGCAGTAGCAGCAGCAGTAGTAGCAGTAGCAGCAGCAGCAGCAGCAGCCATAGTATCAAAATCAATAGTACTTATAAAGTAGTTCCACAACTAGGAATAGTAGCAGTAGGTTGGTATTATGGTACCAATCACAACAGTTACGCAGCACCCTTCAATAGAAGCATTGATATAATCTACAGGTGTGAAATAACAGAAAAGTTTGAATATTTTGTATTTATATGACTTTCTGTACTTATTCACTGTTCAGTTGACAAGTATCACATGATCCTAGCTTCGAATGGAGGGATTCGATCTGTCGATCAAGTTTATGATGTCATAATTAATTACGTCACTTGTTAGCTGCCATCACAATCATCGGAATGATGTATTTGCATCAGGAAAATATGAGAAAAGTGTCGTGAAGGTGTACAAATTGTACATCTTTGATGAATTTACATCAAATGGAATACTTTGAGACTAATTATGTTAAAATTTAGATTCTGGAGATTCATTTCTCAAAGTTTCAAATCGATTACAACACAATCTCTGGGAGCATATAGATTTCAAAAGAGGTTATTCCTACACACTGCAGCCATCATCCCAATGTGCCCCCCAGGCCCCCCCCCTCCCACCTCAGCCGCATGATAAGTCTGTTGACACCCCCCACCCCCCTGCGGGCCCAGAGTTGACGTCTTGAGTAGATTTCACAGCACAGAAGTCAGCTTTTTTATTTTAACTCTTTAACCCTTGAATTTGTTCAAGAAAAATTAAAGTTTTCTCAGAACACATCCATTTGCAGAACAAGAGAACTGTTTTTGAAAATTTACCACTGGAATGACTGGCTCGGTTATCGCAAATCGACATTTCTCAAGACCACTACAGAGGCCATAAGTGTTAAACGGTTAATCTTTTCAAAATTTCCAGAAAGCTGATGCCTGTATACTAATATTAATTATTTTGACAATAAACTAACTGAAAGTTGTTGCTGCCTTATGCAGCAGCAACTTTCAGCCGATTGTTGTCAGAATCATCAAATCATCAGAATTTTAACAGCATTAAAATTGTATTTAATTTAAGAAATCAGTATATGCACATAGACTGGCATGTGTCAATTTATGTAAATTCTATATTTTCGTATTGGAACAGGTTGAATTACGTGATGCAGAAATAGAGCGCTTGAACAGAATGCTTGACGGTGGACGACCTTCCGATGTGGTGGCCCTCGAGGCCCGCAACCGCGCCAACGAGAGAATGATCTCGCATTTGAATATTCAGGTACAGTACAGGTCATATGTAGAATAATTAACCCTTTCATCGATGAATTCCCCATATCTCATTTCCAAGGCTACCATACAGGAAAACTGTTGAATATTTTGAAATTAATTTGACTGGAAGACGTTACTGCCTCAGACAGCAACAGCTTCCAGTTAAATTAGTTTTGAAATATTCAACAGAATAAATTTTATCGTAAAGAATATACTTTTTGAACGATTTGTCAGTGAAAGGGTTAAGCTAGAAATTTGAAAGCGTTTGTCACAACTATCTGTGGAAAAATTATGCAATGTCTCGGCCAACTTGGGGTGGGTTTGGTATGTCGGGTGGGTCTGTAGTATGTGGGGAGGAGGATTGCGAGTTAATAAAAATTTGAAGTAAAGACTACAGATCAAGTAATGCAAATTCTGTATGATGTAAGAGATAGTTGTTTGAATATTTTGAAACTAGCTGTTGCTGTCAAAGTCAGATAAGTCTCAAAATATCCAGCAACTTTAAAATCGACATGAATATTGTGATGTATGTGTTAGTGACTATTTATAAGTAAATGCTTGTTGATTATTTTTAAGATAGTTTCAAGGAAAATAGAGGGATTATTATCTAGCTATGCCCCTCCCATTTTTATCTAAGCTCCACCCACTTTGTATGTGTGTTGGAATTGGGACGTTGTATGAAACCTTGAAATTTGACTTTCCAAAATCTAAATTTCAACAGGTTAGCTGTTGAGTATTTTGAAAGTAATTTGACTAGGGGCTGTTGCTGCAACAACTCCCAGTCAAATTAGTTTCAATATATTCAACAGAATTGTTGTTATTCATTTGGTTTTATTGGACGCTTACACCTGGGTGTATTTGAGCCATGACTATGTGAGGTGCTTCCCCGAAGGGTTGCGAAATGAAAGCAAAAAGTTAAATAATTAAAACTTATAATGTTGCTTAGGGTGTATGTATTGCCTGTTGCTGCCTAATGAGGTGTTGTGCGCCATGTAAGGGAGGGGTTGGAAAGGGAATTACTTCATTTCTCTCGGAAGTGGGGTAGGGGTGGAGGGTAGGGTTGCACGATTTTTTGCTTTGAAACATCGCGATCGATTTTATAAAAAAAATTGCGATTTTCGATTACGTCGTAGGTCCAAATTCCCAAAACTATAAACCGGGGTAACATGACAAGTCACCAAAACTGGGACTTGGAATTTCTAGAAAAAGTTTAAATAAATGATACAAAAAATAGCACGAAATTAGAACACAATTTCATGCGACAAATTCTTACTATCCTGCGTCTATGGTTAATGTATACCTTATATCCATAATCGCGGGAGTGTCGTCGCTTAAAAATATAAATCCCGCTTCCGCTTATAGCCTCCCTTTGTAGGACAAGTTTACGTCATTACCCGAGTAGCGCGAAGACGCTACTATTAGTACCCAGGGAGATACTGCGCAATCCATATAGATAGGACGGTAGCTTTGAGTAGCTACGATAGTAACGGCGTAAACTCGTCCTATAGTGCAGTTTATAGTTGCTTTCAGAATGTACGATTTAGATTTAAGAGTAATCAACAGAACACACAGTTCAAAATACAACAATCTGGAATGCTGTTGCATTATTTTCTTTAATTAGGCATGACAACCGAATAAAAAGGGATAAATTAGTACACGGCCTGAAATTGCTAAAAGAATTAAAAAGAATTATGTTCAGTGATTATTGCCTAACACTGCAACTAAGTATATACTTGGTATTTCACAACAGACTCAGGGTGTGCAGCGAAAGAAAGAAAATTATATGCTGATTCGACAGAGTAACTAGCTGGTTTTCTCAATGACAAAGGTGTTACCTCGCTATTGTTAACTGGTTTACCATAGAGCTTTGTGTTTTGATTAGGACTTAGTGAACACATGAGTGAAGCGATCAAGAAAAAAACACAATGGATACATGCAAGAATGGATTATAACTGCATTCTTTTACTGCTGAATGATGAGTTTTAAAATCTTTGTATGCTCAATTTTGTCACGGTTTTTCAATTTTTTCAATTACATCGTAGAAAATAGTGATTTTTTTCAAAATCCCGATTTTCGATTAAATCGCGAAATCGTGCAAGCCTAGTGGAGGGCAGTCTGTGAAATTAAGTTTAAGTATTTTTTGAATTTTAAATATTAAGAGACAAAATTGAAAGAGAATGGTATCAAATAAATGTAAGTAACTGGCTAATTACGTGATTAAATAAACAAGAAACGGAAAAAACTAAATTTTAAATCTAGTGTTTGTAAATCCTAAGTTAAAACTTAAAATTATAACCTCTTGCTGTTAGAAATAATAAATTGAATGCAAATAGCACTGTTTATGTATTAACCCTTTAACCCTTAAATTTGTTCAAAAAGATTTCAATTTTCCCATAGAAAATGTCCATTTGCAGACCAAGAGAAGCCTATTTTTAAAAATTTACCACTGGAATGACTGGCTTGGTTATCGAGCCAGTCATTCCAGTGAAAAATTTACAAAAATAGTCTTCTCTTGGTTTGCATATGGACATTTCTCAAGACCACTGACGATGCCGTTTTGGGCTGGTTTGAGTGTTAAATGGTTAAAGAGCCTACCAGTCACGTCGTCAGTCGCTAGCTACGGGTGAAGAAATCCTTTCATGCTTATGTTAAAACGGTAACCAGGTGCTGGAGAAAGGCAAGCCACTAGTATCCACATCCACGCAGCATCAACAACAAATACATACAATCCATATATTTTTGTGAAGGACAATTACCACCTTCGTGACAGACCTAACATGTGACATATTTGATTTTGACCTCAGATACTTGATTAACAGATGAGATCCATCCATTGTTGATGACTTCTAAGGGCAAGCCGAACAGCCTTTGTTTTCAAAATATTTTAGCATAGTTATCTCCCTTGAATCATGATTCCTGTGTATTCAGTAATCAGTATACCAAAGCATTATATTTATCTCATAAATATTTGTTCCCATAATAGATCGATTTCTTGCAACAAAAGAACCGTGAAATGGACAGGAAGCTGACAGATGCACAGATGGACAAAGCGGATGCTGATGACCGTGTAAGTAAACTGGCCTCTGACAACATGGATATTCAAATGAAGATGCAGAATGCAGACCGATTGGTCAAGCGCCATGAGTCAGACAAGAATATTGTGATACGAACAGCTGATTCTGAACTCACAGGTGCCAAGGTATGTGTTTGCTTTGGAATCGAGTGTCAGATGGAAAAATATGAAAGAACTGTTCGCCGGGTATTTTGGGTATTGTTCTCTATCATAAAAGATATTCACTGTTTCACTTGTTTTTACCTTTAGCTCGCAAATAGTATAAGTCTGTCTGGCAGTCAGTCTCGGTCAGTCAGGTTGGCTGGCCAGTCGGGAGGATTTCAATTTATATTCTGACCAGAATATTATTATAGAATGGAGGGCGGGTGGATGAATGGGTGGATGGGTGAGTGAGTGGCTGGGTGGGCGGATGGATGGGTGGGTGGGTGGATGGTGGAATGGATCGATGATAAATACTGCTTACATGCACAAAAGAGCTATGGGCGACGATTGGTCCAATGAAATGACCATCTGTTGTTATGAAAAGATGTATCTTTGAACAGCACACTGAAATGGCTGGCTACATCAGTCTTTAGAGCCAGTCATATTGGTGACACATTTTCAAAAATGTGTTTTCTGACTATTTATAAATCAAAGGCATTGCTCCCTTGATCTATTTAATGTGACATAGTAGTGCTTTAATGGTCAAGGAAATCTAAATTTGTCCTTAGTGAATGTCCATTAGCAGGCCAAGAGAAGACTATGTTCAAAAACAACATTCTCTTGGTCTGCCAATGGACATTCCTCATGGTCACTGCAGAGGACATTCCTCATGGTCACTGCAGAGGACATTCCTCATGGTCACTGCAGAGGGCATTTTTGGTGGGTTTGACCATTAACCCTTTCGTGGCTAAGCCGGCCAAAATAATCCTCTGTAGTGGTAATGAGAAATGTCAATTTGCTGGCCAAGAGAATGCTTGTTTTTCAAAATCTACCACTGGAATAACTGGCTCGATAATCGAGCCAATCATTCCAGTGGTAAATTTTCAAAAATATTCTCTTGTCCTGCAAATGGATATCCAATAAAGAAATATTTTAACTTTCTTAACAAAATTTAGACATTAAAGGGTTAAACGGTTAATACGATAGTTTTAAATTTCAAATACGATAGTTTTAAATTTCATCATCAGATTTGAAAAAATGTCCTCCCCCCCCCCCCCCCCCATGCATCAGAATCTGCACCCAAACTGGCCCATACACATCCAGCTGTTTATATTTTCTAACTCTATATTGGGCTTGTACAACATTTTATCAAATCATATTCACAGTTGTTATTCTTGCCTGTTATGCCATCTTTGCTCCAGGTTGAATTGGAGAAATCCCGTCAAGACTTGGAAAGTATGGACCTACATGTTGCTCAAAGTAAAGTGGTAAGTGTGGAAAGTATTGAGTGAGTAAATTATAATGCTCGCTGATCATTTTGAAAACGAGTTGTCTGAATGGCATCGCTGGCTCAAATATTCAGTCAAATTACTTTCAAAATATTTCCGAAAAAGTTGGTCCCGATCCCAGGATGATTCATAATAAGGAAAAATTAGTTACCTCTCCGGGATGTAGAAATTGTTTGAGTGTAGCTTTCGTGACCATCTCGGTCACTTCTTCAACACTAACTGATGGTCGCTGGCAACGTCACTCTGGTCAGTTCTTGTGGAGTCACGTGACAGCATGGAATGGTAGACTGCTGGTATGCGGTAACCCTCGTCTCAACCAACCATGAACAGAGACGAGGGCTACCGTATACCAGCAGTCTACCATTCCATGCTGTTACGTGACTCCACAAGAACTGACCAGAGTGACATTGCCAGCGACCGTCAGTTAGCGCTGAAGAAGTGACCGAGATGGTCACGAAAGCTACACTCAAACAATTTTTCCTTATTATACTTTCAAAATGTTTTGCAAATTAGTCTTTTCCAGTAGCTTCACCAACTATAATCGCCGTAGCTATTTCAGCCATAGCTTTAACCATTTAATGGCAAAATTTGTTGAAGAAAATCTAAATATTTCCTTATTGAATGTCCATTTGCAGGCTTATAGAAGACGAGTTCTGAAAATTTACCACTGCAATGAGTGGCTTGGTTATTGAGCCAGTCATTCCAGTGGCAAACTTTCAAAATAGTCTTCACTTTGCCTGCAGATGGACATTTTTCAAGACCACTGTTGAGGCTGTTTTTGACCAACTTCAGAATAAAAGGTTTAAATAAATGTCAGGAGCATGTTTATAATCATTTTACCACCATTTAAACCTTTCCATCATACATACCAAATATTGCTAAATATTTTGATGAAAGTAGTTTTCTCTGAAGTTGTTGTTTCATATGATTCCTTCAAAATAGTTAACAGCATGCTGTATATTGACACTAATCCTTTAACTCTGATATCAGCCAAAAACAGAGTCTGCAGGGCTCTTGAGAAATCTCTATTTGTAGACAAAGAGAAGACTGAGCCAGTCATTCGAGTGGTAAATTAAAAAAAATGTTCTTTTAGTCTGCAAATGGACATTTTCTATGAGAATTTTGAAACTTTCTTGCAACAAATTCGAGGGTTAAAGGGTTTACATTGAGATATTGGTTGAAAGTGTTAATTTAAAAGCAGAATAATACATATTATAACTATTACGAGTTAATCCTAACTACCACTAATTACCATTAATCTTAAAAGGGTCTTGACAGTTACATTGTAATTACTAGTAATCGTTTTAAATAGAAAATTATACATAGTAATATGATTTTAATTGACCAAAATCTATTCAATCCTGCTTTTCGTTAGTCAGATTTCAATTTTACTTGCATTTGATAAATAGAGGGATCTGATCTGTCGCTCAATTATCTGATGTCATAATCAAATCCGTCACATGTTACCTGATATAATAATCCAAATGAATTTCCTATTTAATAAATATTCTGTTTAATATGTTGAAATTAATTTTAATGTGCGCTTTTGCTGCCAGTCAAACTAGTTTCAAAATATTCAACAGCTCACCTTTATAGTAACATTGAAATTTAGATTCTGGGAATTCATGTTTCAAATCAGTTCCAACATGCGAAAAAAAGTTAGCGGAGCTTAACCCTTAACCCCTCATTTCAGCCAAAAACAGCTGCAGTGATCTTGAGAGATGCCCATTTGCAGACCAAGAGACTATTTTTGAAAATTTACCACTGGAATGACTGGCTCGATAACCGAGCCAGTCATCCCATTGGTAAATTTCCAAAAAAATAGTCTCTTGGTCTGCATATGGACATTTTCTATGAGAAAATTAAAATTTTCTTGAACAAATTCGAGGGTTAAAGGGTTAACTAGAATTGGACGTGACAGAGTTAGAAATGAACACCCACACACACACACCCACACACACTCACACACCCACACACACCCACCCACGCACGCACGCACACACACACACACACACACACACACATCTAAATCTGTGTCTTGTCGTAGAGTTATGATGATAACTGATTCGTGTGTGTATTTATTTGTTTGTGTTTGACAGGAGAGAAAGTATCTACAAACGGAGATTAATGAATGCAAATCTAACCTCACGCTAAAGACGGATGAAATGAGACGTCTGGAAGAACTGCTGGACAAAGTGACGGAAGACAAGAAACGTTTATCACAAAGAAATAATAAACTTACCGCTAATGGTACGTGTAGGGTGACTGGGATTTTACTGTGACATGTTTAGTGTGGATCCTTAGATCGTTAAGTTGCATAAAAAAACTACGTCCAATAACTCTTCTTGCTTACGTGTGTAAGCTCTCTCATCAACCATCTCTCTTCCTTTCTCGTCTTCGCTCCCTGTATCTTTTGTCTTCACTTGTGTATGATTGCATGCCTTTGATAAGTATACAATTTAATAAACATTATATGTTGGATATTTAGAAACTACTATGACTCTGAGCTGTTGCTGCAATAGGCCTCAGTCGAATTACATTCAAAAATATTCACCAGCTTATCTATATTGCTACCTTGAATTTTAAATTCTGGGAATTCATGTTTTAAAGTTTCAAATCGATTGCACCACGGATACAAATGGGGGTGGGGGTGGGTTGGATGTTAGCTAGAAATTTAATTGGATCACTAACAACCTCATTGCACAAACTTTTCAGAAAAAGAACTCATTCTTGAAATCGAACGTCTGAAGACAAAGAACGGTCCTGTAAAGAAAAAATCAAAGGTTCCTTCAAAGCTGGATAGTTTAATCAAGAGTTTGGAAGATGAGCGAGATTACTACAAGAACCAGAATGATACACTAACAAGGATGATACGTACTGGTGCCACGTATTCTCCAGCCACTTCCCCTCTCCCTAAGAATGCCGGCAGTAGGAACCAGAGTCCTGTCCGTACTCGCAGTCCTGTGAGAGCGAAGGTGGGATCACGCATGGGGAGCCCTGTTAGAGGCGCTTCACCATCGAAGCTGGATAAACAGGTCAGGGGGTTAACATTTTTGTTCGTGTTTATATGGGTATATGTTCAAGAGATAACTTTCTCTGTTAACCCTTTAAGGATCAAATTTGTTCAAGAAAATTTCAATTTTCTCATAGAAAATGTGTACTTGCAGACCAAGAGAAGACTATTTTTGAAAATTTACCACTGGAATGACTGGCTCAGTTAACGAGCCAGTCATTCTAGAGGTAAATTTTCAAAAATAGTTTTCTCTTGGCTTGCAAATGGACATTTCTCAAGCACACTGCAGAAGCCATTTTTGGCTGATATGAGTGTTTAAAGGGTTACATCTAGACTATGTTTTGCATTCGAAATCATGTTTGGCCAGCATAAGAATATATATGAAGTGTTTTTGTTATGCAAACCGTTTATTGAATAGATTTATGTTTGTAACACTTTAACCAACTTTCAAGAAAATTCAAATTTTTTCCATTAAAAATGCCCATTTACTAAACAAGAGAAAATTAATTTTGAAAATTGACCGCTGGAATTATTGGCTCGGTTATCGAGCCAGTCATTCCAGAGGTAAATTTTCGAAACTAGTCCTTTCATGGTCTGCAAATGAACATTTCCCAACACCACTGCAGAAGCCATTTTTGACCAACTTGAGTGTAATATGTTGTGTGTGAAATATACCAGAGTATAGAATACATATATTTTATATACAGTCCAATGAACCCTGTCTATGGCAGATGCCTGGTTTTGGGTCCAGGGCCTCCCTAAGATGTGGGGATACATAGCCACATGTGTTAGAGAAACACCTTCATTTCGTAAAAACCAAGCTATTTATTATTAGAAAATAAGGTATATTAACCCTTTCATGGCAGTGCTGACCAAAACTGGCCTCTGTAGTGGTCTTGAGTAATGTCCATTTGCTGGGCAAGAGAAGCGTATTTAAAAAAAAATTTACCACTGGAATAACTGGATCAGTTACCAAGTCAGTCACTCCAGTGGAAAGTTTTCAAAAATAGTTTTCTCTTAGCCTTCAAATGAACATTTAGTAAGCAAATATTTTGATTTTATAAACCAAATTTATCCATTAAAGGGTTAACAGCCCGTATATAGATGTTATTATACTATGAATGAATACATAGGTTGACGGTGCAAATTGTCACAATTAGTCATTTAACCCTTTAATGCTGAAAATTTCAGTTTTCTCAATAGAAAATGTCCATTTGCAGACCAAGAGATGATTACTTTTGAAAATTTACCACTGGAATGACTGTAAATTTTCAAAATTATTCTCTTGGTCTGCAAATGGACATTTCTCAAGACCGGTGCAGAGGCCGTTTTTTGCTGATATGAGTGTTAAAGGGTTAACAGTGTGTTGTCACTGTGCCATAATGGCAATTCTTATTAATTTGAATGTGTGTATTGTTTTTAGTCGATCGACCAGTATGAGTCGATGTTACGCATATTAAAAGATGAGAAGGCATTTTACAAGAAGGAATATGAGGTACTGAAAGCTACGAGGAAATCTGCGATGCCCACTCGTACTTCGCCTACAAAGGTGAACATAATTATATATGTATGTAAATTAAGATTCTTTTTGTGGTGCAATGGAGGATTCCAGTTTATCCATCAATCATATGATGTCATAATCAACTATGTCACATGTATAATGAATTGCATCATGAATGAAGTAGTTAAGTTTGTCACGAACGCTTAATTGATGGCGGACTAAGCGGTGTGTACGAATTGTCTACTATTTAATAAACATGCTGTTGAATATTTTGTAACTAATTTGACTGGTTGCTGTTGCTGATTATCAGTTAAATTAGTTTCAAAATATTCAAAATCTTACGTGTATAGGTTTCTGGAAATTTATATTCAGGGAGTGCAGGGATCAATCGATCCCAACATGGGCAAAGCGTGGATGCAGTTTAGCTAAAGATGGACTGGGCATAGCTAAACCTGGACTTCTCCATTATATAATAGTACGTATATTAAGTGTATTTTCTGGCACTGTTGATTGGTTCATCCAATATTATCCAAGATGACCATATCTTATTCTGTATTTTGTATACGATATTTGCTACATTTAGGTAAATGTAACCATTAGTGGTCAAAATTTGTCAAGAAGATTTAAGTCCATTTACAGGCCAAGAGAAGAGTATTTTTTGAAAATTTATTACTGGAATGACCGGCTTGGTTACCAAGTTAACAGATGGGTGGGTGGGCGTTAAGGGTTTTTTTGTGGCACAATCAATTCGTTCATCCAATATTATGCATGTATTTCATTCTATATTTTGCATTTACTATATTCTATAGTTATCGATTTTTTGGTCAGAATTTGTCACGGAGATTGCAATTTTTGCCTAGTGAATGGCCATTTGCAGGCCAATAAAGTTCACTTTTGAAAATTTACCACTGGAATGACTGGCTCCTTTATCGCGCCAGTTATTTTATTGGTAGAATTTTTTAAATAGTCTTGTCCGACAAATTGTCATATCTCACGACTACGGTACTACTGCAAAGGCAAGTTTTGGTTGGATTTACCATTAAAGCATGCTGATTACTTTCAAAACAACTTGACTGGCTATTGGCTGCCGAGACATAGTGGATGCACAATGCACCATTGATGGCAATTGTAAGGGTCAAGATCATTCTCGATTATAAGGATGATGAGAGATTTAATTCTATGTAATTCTTGTAAATCCTTTTTATAAAGTTAATTTTGAGTTGCTTAACCTTGCAGTCATTTGGAGATGAAGGTGAAGTGGCACGCTTAACCAAAGAACGAGATGAGATGCAGGCTTTGTTGGATAAGTTTGAAAGACACATGGCAGAGGTATGTACGATAAAAAAAACCCAGTTGTCATAAAATTTCATTATCATTCAGCCTTAAAAGTAAGCTGACGGAAATTGATGTCTTCATATTGAGGTATAAGTAAGTTAGCATGTGTATGACATTTGTATAGTTCACTGACTTACATGCACATTCTTGCATGCATGCATGCACGCTTGCTGGCCGGCAGGCAAACATGGATCAATGCAGGCGCACCATGGAAATCTTAGTAAGATTTCTATGGTGTACACGAGAATGCACGCAGGCACACACGCACATACAATCCTACTTCAAACTCATTACCTCTGTTCTGTCATTGTAGATCCAGGCGAATGTTAAGATCCTGGCTTCAGAGAGGGATCAGTTAAACAAGCTCTATGAAGATGTAAGTATCGCCAAACTCTGACATTAACACGTCACTTGCCATATATTCCATTCCAAAATAAACATGGTAGGAAAGGGCAAACAAAAACTAATTTATGAAGACCTCACTGATGTAACTGTCTCTCCTTAGCCTGTTGATCTTCAAGCAGGCCATAGAAGCCTCTGCAGGGCTGTTAAGGAATATACATTTGCATTCTAAGAGGCTTTTTCTGAAAATTTACCGCTGGAATGACTGGCTCAATAACTGTTTATAAATCAAGATGTCTCCCTTAGAACATATGCAAGTAAAGGTTTCCTGTATGGTTACCTTGGAATTCATCAGTGAAAGCGTTAAGATTCTACTCTATAGGTGTGTGTGTGTGTGTGACTACATGTCTGTATGTCTGCTTATGTGTGTGAGTGAGGGTGGGTTTGCGCGTATGTCCTAGATTTTGGGTAAAAACTGCTTATATTAAATTTACAGTGTGCAATATATGCTTAGAAGCGTTTGTATCATTGGACGCCTGAACTTAGATTATTTCCGTACTTACGCCTTTCACCTACAAATCTGTGAAAAAGTAAATTCTTTATAATATATAAAATTTATTCGTTTGAATATTTTGGAATTAATTTGATCCATGAAGCCATTGCTGCCTAAGACCTGAAAAGGAGATATGGGGAACTGATCGGTGAAGGGGTTAAACTAGCTTTAGAGACCGTCAAATAAAAACATCCAGAATGTATCATTGTGTGGAAGTCACTTCAAATTCACTTCATAGTTTGTCTTTCTTTAAATATCAAGGTCACTAATTCGCGTATTCATTTATGTTGGTAATTTCACAATATCGGTGATTCTAACTTTTCTTAATAGACAAAATTGGAACTGCAGAATACTCGACGAGAAATTATGAAATCCCCCAAATCGGCAAAGACATCGCTGGCAGCCCAGGCTGTATTGAGGCGTGTTGAGAATGAACGCGATGACGCTGTCTGTGATCTCCGCCGTATAACCACCGAGCGGGACAGTCTCAGAGAAAGGCTGAAGGTGAGAAGACCGCCTTTTCTTTTGGTTCAGTTTATATTATTTTTACAGTATGTTCCAGAAATAACTTTAAATGTTTCCAAAACATAATAAGAAAAACATTGTTGAACACAATGTAAGAAATGTTTTGTTGAATATTTTGAACATAATTGGATTGGAAGACATCGCTGCCTTAAGCAGTAATATCTTCCAATCCAATTATATTCAAAATATTCAACAGTAGGATTTATTGTGTTTTGGAATCATTATTAGTTATTACTGAGCAATACTATAACAGTCCTTGCTTAAACCTTTCACCGATGAATTCCCCCATATCTCATTTTCTACGCTATCATACGGGAAGACTGTTGAATATTTTGAAATTAATTTGACTGGAAGCCGTTGCTGCCTTATGCAGCAATGGCTTCCAGTCAAATTAATTTCAAAATATTCTACAGAATAAGTTTTATACGGTAAAGGATATACTTTTTTTAGGGATTTGTCAGTGAAATGGTTAAGCATGTAAACAAGGATAATATTTGCAGAGGATCTAAGTAATATTATACACTTCTATTTCTCATAAGATTTAAGAATTTTGATTATGAAAGCGGCTTAAATAGTCAGTTTGAATTCAAATTTACGAATAAGTGCGGTAAACTGACAGCTTCCAGTCCAAGTAGTATTAATAATATTCAACTTATCAGCTTAAATTGTTCATGATATTTTCACTACCGCATTTGTACATCAAAATCATGAGTTAAAAAAAACCAAATCGTAATATATAGAAATATAAAAATATTGGGCATGGTTAGTTTGAAAATACAACCTGTCTTGAAGAACCACTATTATTTATTCACACTAGGTATTTAATATACATGTCGCAATCAGTATGTATTAGCACTATTAGTCTATGGTAGGGTTGGGCGATTTTTCGATATTATCGTCAATATCGCGATATACTGATACCGAAATCATCATAATTTTGAAAAATCGTAAATATTGTCAATACTGACAGGACGATATGGGGCTTTTAACTGTGAGCATAATATAAATAACTAAGTTAGAAATGTCATACTCTTACCTCTATTCGGTCCAGTAATAGTCTTTAAGTAATAATCCAGTCTTTGTCTAAGGTAATAAAAACTTAATAAACTCCAAAATAATCTGTGTTCATTTAATTCATGGTTTGTTTGCGCTAATAAAATGATTTAAAGTACAAAATAATCCTTTGTTGTTCACTTTTCATAATTACATAAATAGACGACGCCATGTTTTTTCTTGCCTCATTCTGAGTGTTAGTCAGTGGGGAATACCATTTGCACTACCCACATTCCATTCTGATGACGTCATTACTACAGGTCAAGCTATTTATCCATTAGTCATTGATATGCATGGTTAAACATTCTTCTGTGCATAATACAGCACACACGTAAAACTTTTTAGGTCGATAGGAAACCACACACATTTAATCCCTTATCAATACCACAACTTGGAATGGTTGGTGAGGGGGAAATTAACCTCTTGCTTTACCGTTATACGTTTTTATGTAACTTTATACAATATATTTAGCATTTTTAAATGAATCAGATCAAAATTCATTCCACATATAACATTACAGATTTATTCTAAGTGAGAAACAGCCTTAAAATAAATAATTTAGGCCTAATTATTTCCAGTCTTCGATCTGTGGTGGCAGTTTTGGTTGCAGTGTTAACTGGGTTAATTTCACACATCCCGGCTACGCCTTGATATCAATGAATAGGACCGCTAAGTAGTGAGCGAATTTGAATAGGTCTACAATGGGACAAATTAGTATTTAATATTACAGACCAAATAAAATCTGATATAATTGTTTCCAGTCTTCACGCTTGTTCTCATTTAAAATCATGCAGTGTTATTTTATTAATTTGCATCGTCTGCGCTAGCGGCGGGCGTGATAACAGCTGTCGGAATTCTGCAGTGTGAATTCTGATTGGCTCAAGTATGATACGGCGGCCAATCAGATTTCGCTCTGCTGAATTCCTTTCTGCGCAATGAAGTTAATGCGTATTCCTTGCTCAATCTTTTGACAGTTGTCGTGAGGTAAAGATAACACAAAATACAACACAAGAACAGAAGAAAATCCTTTATTTGTCTTATTTGTGATGAATACGGTTAGTTGCATTACATTCGTTGCTTTAAACTGTATATTGAAGGGTGTCAAAGTGTGGAATTTTGTGTATTAAATATGCAGAAATGGCAATCATGGCGATCTCAATTTACGGTTTCAATGCAACAAATTTAATGAAAATAACTTGTAGACACCACCAATTTGAAATACATGTTATTCTATGTTTACACCCTAACTCCACACCCCATCCAAATGACGATATATCGTGATACCGCGATATTTTAATGAGATACCGATATCGTCATGCCTTGAGCAATATCGCCCAACCCTAGTCTATGGTAACATTTACTCTCGTTTAATTATGTTGACAATTTAAAATCAAATTCAATGGATCTTTTCAGTCTATCCATCAATCACATGATGTCATAATCCACTAGTTGATGTGTAGGATGGCATCATAATCAATGACGTCATGAGTAACGTAGATAAGTTTGTCACGAACGCTTAATTGATGACGGACTAAGAGCTGTTGTACGAATTGTATGTCTTTAGAATATTTTGAAAATAATTTCATGGGAATGCTGTTGCTGCCATAGACAGCAACGGTACCCAGTCAAATTAGTTTCAAAGTATTCAACAGCTTACCTGTGGAGATTTCTGGAAATTGATAGTCAGAGCATTCAGGGATTGATCGATCCCAACACAGATGAAGTGTGGGTGGAGTTTAGCTAGAGATGGGCGGGGCATAGCTAAAACTGGATTAATCCATTATCATCCGCTCACCCATTATGATAGAATTTGATCTCAAGCCATGAAACCCATTATTTAAAAAATCTTACCCATTATTCTTGCGTTCTTTGAATAGATCGCTACAGAGACATCTCTGTCAGACCGCGCCCGGCTGGAACAGCGGCTAGAAGACCTGACAACACAAAAGCACATGGTAGGTGGGCATAGGTGTAGATATATATATATATTTTTAACTGCGGATAGCAGCTCAATAAACCGCCATACAATTCAATCGATCTGTTGGTCAAAAGCTTATTGCTGGGTGTCATTTCCAGAGTTTTTTAGTATATAGTAATCTGATTTGGTGTATGCATTCATTGTAGATTTAGCCCTTTAACACTTATATCAGCCAAAAATAGCATCTACAATGGTCTTTAGAAATGTCAATTTGCAGAACAAGAGAAGACTATTTTTTAACGCTTATCACTGGAGTGACTGGCTTGATGACCAAGCCAGTCATTCCAGTGCTAAACGTTAAAAAATAGTCTTCTCTTCGTCTGCAAATTGACATTTTCTTTGAAAAAAAATGAAATTTTCTTGAACAAATTCAATGCTTAAGTGGTTAAGGTATGTTGTGTAGAAAAGTGTCAGTGGCTGTATTCCACTGGGCGAAAAGTTAATGTATCGAGAGTATATTTTTTATTCGACTGGTATTTCCTGGGAAGAAAATAGATCACGAAACAGGCCAGAGCCAAAACGTGGCATGTTTTGTGAAGTATGTTACGTGATGCAAAATATGAAAATGCAGGACTTAGGAGCTGAATTCTACTATTATTTTGCATTCTCTATGTCTGAAAACAGCGCAGAAAGATGAATTTTATTTTCAAAGTACTAAAATTTATGTGATTTAGTCGGTTTCTGCACCTTCCATACTGCTATGGTTTTTGCATTTGACTGGTACGTTTGCGTAGAGAACATTTTGGCAACTGCGTGAGTAAGTTTACTCTACGGAAACGTCCTAGTCGAATCCAGCCATTGTGACCTACTTTTCATGCATCACTCGCGGCTACCGAAATTCTGTCGACCTTGTAGAAGTTTTTTCCATTGTTAAGAATACAGTATAAGTGTACATAAAATCTTGCATAGTAGCAACCCAGACAAATTAGTTTCAAATTAGTTTCAAAATATTCAACAGCTTACCATTAGTTTTCTCGAAATTAATAGTCAGGGAGTTCAGGTATCAATCGATCCCAGCACAGGCGTGGTTTTGGTGGAGCTTAGCTAAAAATGGGTGGTGCATAGCTAAAACTGGATTCCTCCATTGCTTATAACGTCAGATATTTGAGTGAGAGATCAGATCGCTCTATTGTAGAAACATTTACGAGTGTTATCTTGAACACTAAGCTGAAAGCATTACATTGGTACACTTTCCAGCTGTAGCAATAATTATTCTGAAGCTTTAACCCTCTGATGTCAAAATTTCTAATTTTCAAATTGAGTTAACCCCTTAACCCTCGAATTTTTTAAACAAAATGTCAATTTTATCATAGAAAATGTCCATTTGCAGACCAAGAGCAGACTATTTTTGAAAATTTACCACTGGAATGACTGGCTCAGTTATCGATCCAGTCATTCTAGTGGTAAATTTTCAAAAATAGTTTTCTCTTGGTCTGCAAATGGACATTTCTCAAAACCACTACAGAAGCCGTTTTTGGCTGATATGAGTGTTAAAGGGTTAAAAGATGACCTGGTGTTCATTTTTCAACAAATTTGAAGGCAAATGTTGTTGTAGAAAATTAGAACAAAATTGTTGAAAAATACACACCAGTTTCTTTGCTAATGACACAGTAAAAGATCAAATGGTAACATCAGAGTGATAAGAGTTAAGTAAATCGAATTTTTAATTATTTTAATTTTGAATTTAAATATAAGTTGAATTTTTGTTTGTTAATAGGTCGAGTCTGAATGTGATGAGCAAATAAGTCGCACATCGGTTCAAAGGGAGACAATCTCATCGCTTGAGAAGCAGATAAAAGATCAGGCGATAAGACTGAGTGAAACAACGGATCACGCCTCGCAGCATAAAACATCAGCTACGCATATGAGGTACAGGAAATTAACGAAGTAAAATAGAGGGGTGGGTGAGGCCTACTTTGGAGTGGGGTGGGTGGGTGGTATTGGTGCAGTTTTATTAGCTCAGATGACTTGTCAGTTAGCTGAGCCACAGGGACCCCCCCCCCCCCCCCACCCAGTCTGGCCATCTGTCTGTCTGGCCGGCATAAACAATGGTGGCACGTTTTGTTCTTTCTCGACAGATTGACATAAAATGTGGTAAAACAGTTCCTACTGTCATCTAATATTTCTTTTAAGATAATGATGCTTATTCGATTTCAAACTACAGAGCCCTTTGAAATACATATAGTAGTGTGGGACTACTCAAGGGAGGAAACTTAACATTATGCTCAATATTTTCCTCATCGTGTGAGTTATCTCCCTTGTTTTGTGTTTAAAACCAATAGGTAGATATGACTTGGCGTTAAGTTTCCATGTCATGTTGGGCTAAGAGCTGTAAGTGTTTTCATCTTAGGCCTCGAGTCTATGCTTCATTTCAGGTTATTATCCAGTGAGAATATGGACTGAGTAGATCACAATTGATGAATCCAATCTATCAATCAAGCATATGATGTCATAATCAATTACGTAACATGTAGGCTGATGTGACAATCAATTACGTCACGAATGACGTATCTAAGTCCATCATGAACTTTTAATTCATGACGGACTAAGCATTGATGTATGAATTTTATGTCTACTATTTAATAAACATGCTGTTGAATATTTCGAAACTAATTTGACTGGGCTCTGTTACTTAGGCGGCATAGGCAGCAACAACACACAGTCAAATTAGTTTCAAAATATTCAACAGGTTACCTGTATAGGTTTATGGAAATAGAGATTCAGAAAGTGCAGGGTTCGATCGATCCCAAACATACAAAACATAGGCGGAGCTTAGCTAGTGATGGGCGGGGCATAGCTAAAACTATATTCCACGATTACAGATTGTTAGCTGAAGAAGCGGAGCGTAATCTGGATGCTAGTCAGAAACGCTTGTCTCAGAGAGAGGATATTTTATTGGCACACGAACAACGATGTATGCGCCTAGAGGAAAGAGTCGGCGAGCTTCAACGTGCGAATAAGATCGCTCAAGAAGAACTGTCTCAACTACGAACAACTGTCAACATGATTGACAGGGAAAAGGACGTGTTACAGATAGCCGTTGATGAGAAAGCGGAGAGAATTGCCGTTATGCAGGATGATAATATGAATAAGGTATATATTATACACCTGTTGTCATTAGATAATAGGGGTAGTTATAGTTCTAACAGTATTGATAGATACATCTAAAGGTCTAGTTAGAATTATGACTGAGTGACATAGTTACCACGGTTGATTAACACCATAGTTAGCATGGTTACAGTGTTTCTCATAGCTCGGTCCCAGGGACCACACATAAAAATCTGAGGGTCCTAACCTAAATTATTTGGGTCCCAAACTGAAATCTGATATTCTCATGCAGTCTTTCTCATCCACGCTAAAATTAGAGAGTACCAACATGGGCAAAGCGTGGATGGAGCTTAGCTAGAGAAGGGCGGGGCATAGCTAAAACTGGATTCATCCATTATAATTATAAGTATGGAGTGGATTGCTTAATTAACCCTTTACGCCAGTGTCTCAATTTCAAGAAAACTATATACAGGAAAGGTTGAATATGTTGAAACTAATTTGACTGGAAGCTGTTGTTAAATAGTAAAGACATACTATTCGTACAACAACGCTTAGTCCGTTATCAGTTATGAGTTCATGACGAACTTATCTATGTCATTCATGACCTCATTGATTATGATGTGATCCTACACATCACATAGTTGGATAAAATGCAAAGGTTCATTAGCCATAATTATTTCTCCTCTGCAATCCCAGTATCACCAACAAGCCAGAAATGCTGGTGAATATTGTGAAAGTAATTTGATTTGAAAATTGTTAAAGAAGATCCTCTGATTTCATAGATATTAGTGGTTAGCTGATTTCATTGTTATATTTCAGGACCGAATAATTGCAGATTTCAAGGTGCGGGGAAGTGAATTGGAGGCCCATCTCGAGTAAGTAGCTGTAATATAGAGCTAATTCTGAATTTTTTCTTTTCATCGTGTTTGTGCATTTGTTACGATGCCTTATTGTTGTCCCATCTCCTTAATATTCAGTAGAATGGGAGATATGTCACATGCACACACTCACGCATGCATGCATGCATGCACACACACACGTTGTATAGGTAAACAATTGTTCTTTTTATGAGTGAAATAATTCTAGAGCAGATTTCATTATGAATTCACAAGAAGTTGGTTTTAAAAAAAGCTAAAATATTAATATCTGCTGGGTAGTTTGGATATTTTGAAAACAATTTGACTGAAGGTTATTGCAATAACTTTCAGCCTGATTATTTTCAAAATATACAGCTTGAGTTTGACTACGACATATAGTACATATTGTGTCTAAAGAAAATACGGAATATAATTGGTTGAAAAGTAAAAAAAAAATTGTTTCTTGTCTTAGTCATGGAAATGACAATCTGAGCTTGAAAGATCGTGAAGTGAAGAGCCTCCGACGTCAACTGGACGGTACAACGGAGGACATGACGGAAGCATCGCGTGCTAAAGACGTGGCCATGAGAGAGAATCGCCGCCTTCAGGATGATCTGTCTGTAATGACGAGAGAAAATCAAGTGAGAATATAGGTTATCATATTTTAACAAAGCAAATAAGATATTGCACTCAATGGAGGGATGAAATATGTCACTTGGGTATCTGATGTCATAATGAAATACGTCCCATATTAGCTGATGTCACAATTATGATGACATAAATCGAAAATTCTGTCAATAAAATGTATGAGCTTTGAGGAATTTTCGGTTTAATAAACATTCTGTTGAATATTTTGAAACAAATTCGATTGGGAGCTGTTGCTGCCATAGGCAGTCAAATTAGTTTTAAAATACTCAACAGCTTACCTACCGAGTTACCTTGGAAATTTAGATTCTGGTGATTCGGATTTGAATATTTCAAATCGATTCCAACACATGTACAAATGGGCGTGGACCTTACCAACAATGTGCGGGCATAGCTAGAAATAGAGCCCTCTATTAATGTATCAACGTGTAACTAGTGGGTTATCACCCCCAATCACAAAGGTGAGACATCCACCACTGTCCCATGAAATACTCGGGGGGGGGGGGGGTGTCCCAAGGACAGCCCATTTCAAGTTGATGGGGCAATGAGGCTGTATAGCAGTTACTGAGGTTGTCAAAGCTTACTGACAGTGTAGAAGTCATTGAGAGGGTACAGTGGACTGACGGGAGTCACAGATGGATACATCAAAAGGTTGTGATGATGTTACAAAGATCACTGACGGGTTACAAATGTCACAGCTGGATATATGTATTAATACGGGTGTGGGGTGAGGGTGGATTTGGTAGCCAATAGATTAGCCAAATACCATTTTCGTTAGCGAAAGAGTAAATATCTCTATGAGTAACATCACTTCAAATTAAGCCAGGAGAAGACAACTGTGATTTGAGCTGGGCAAATAACTCATAGCGAGGAATAATCCTTTGGAGTTTCTCTCTAGCTGTGTGTATCTGCTATGCAAATGGTTTTAACAAATAAATGTCTGGGATAACCAGATAGGTTCATAAATCCTAATTAGAAATCCATCTACAACGTATTTTGATTTCCATATTGAACTAGCTAGAAACATGATTAAGATGTTAGTTATTTAAGAAATCGTCCACTAATCTTGTTAGCTTGTATTCTGTCACAGAGTCTGAACCAGGAGTTACAAGATGCCTTGAATGAGAAAGATGTTCTGAAAACACAAGTTCAGGATTACATCGAGAAATATCAGGAAACTGAAGATCTTCTCGCTTCAAAGGTGAGTGTTTTTTGTACTAGAAATTTAACGGGACATGGCAAGTTATAATTTGAACAGTAACTTTGCTTGTATAGCAGGCTTTTATAGCAGGCTTGTATAGCAGGCTTTTATAGCAGGCTTGTATAGCAGGCTTTTATAGCAGGCTTGTATAGCAGGCTTGTATAGCAGGCTTGTATAGCAGGCTTGTATAGCAGGCTTGTATAGCAGGCTTTTATAGCAGGCTTGTATAGCAGGCTTGTATAGCAGGCTTGTATAGCAGGCTTGTATAGCAGGCTTGTATAGCAGGCTTTTATAGCAGGCTTGTATAGCAGGCTTGTATAGCAGGCTTTTATAGCAGGCTTGTATAGCAGGCTTGTATAGCAGGCTTTTATAGCAGGCTTGTATAGCAGGCTTGTATAGCAGGCTTGTATAGCAGGCTTGTATAGCAGGCTTTTATAGCAGGCTTGTATAGCAGGCTTGTATAGCAGGCTTTTATAGCAGGCTTGTATAGCAGGCTTGTGGTTGATGCCTTAGCCATCAATGGCTTCCAGTCAAATTAATTTCAAACTTCAATAGAATAAGTTTTACATCAAGAATAAACTTTTTCCGCGATATTGATCTAGACATTATACCGATATATATATATATATATATATATATATATATATATTATATATATATATATATAGAGAGAGAGAGCAAAACAAATTATGATATATAACATTCATCCCAGTATTGGAAGAAGATTTGGTGGATGGGGGCGGCGTAGGTTTGGGACAGACATAGTGCACATATTGGTAATAGTCTCGATGAAGACTGGAATCAAACTCGTGAATATTCTGAAATTATTTTGCCAGTTAAAGTAATTTCAAAATATTCAACATGATGCTGTAAATTGCTTACGATCTTGTTCAGCTTAGTATGGTCGTAAAAAATTTAGATTTTTTTTTGGTTTAATATCAATGTGACAAAATTCTGTTACTTTATGCGGATGTCTTTTGATTGTAATTTATTTATTTAAATATTTTAGGAAGAAGAACGTTCAGATTTACTGGAACAGTATCGTCAGTTGAGTATGGAGACGGAGCAGTACCAGAGCAGCTATCGTCAACTGGAGAGTCAGGGATCGAGTCTCAAGCTAGAACTGATCACTAAGGATTCAGAAATTCGTCGTCTTCAGGACCGCGTTGACTCGCAGAACAAAGAAATACAGCAGGTATGTCACTTTGTTCATTTTGAACATGATGGAGGAAATGTTCTGTTCAATATTTTGAACATAATGGAGGAATCCAGTTTTAGCTATACCCAGCCCGTCTTTATCTAAGCTCCAGCCTCACTTCACGTGTGTTGGGATCGATCGATCTCTGAACTAAATTGACTATCAATCTCCAGAAAACTATACAGGTAAGCTGTTGATTATTTTGAAACTAATTTGACTGGGTGCTGTTGTTGCCTATGGCAGCAAAAGCGCCCAGTAAATTAGTTTAAAACTATTCAACAGCATGTTTAATAAATAGTAAAGAAATAAATTTGTACATCATCGCTTAGTACATCATCAATTAAGCGTTCGTGATGAACTTAGCTATGTCCTTCATGACATAATTGATTATGATGGCATCCTATACATCACGTAGTTGATTATGACATCATATGATTGATGGATAAACAGGAACCCTCTATTGGATTGCAAGATGTTGCTGCCTTTGGCAGGCAGCAATGTCTTCCAATTCAATTGTATTCAAAATATTCAACAGAAAGTTATAGTTTGTTTTGGAAACATTATAAGTTATTTCTGAGCTGGACTGTATTTTAACAGAATTTTAACAGAATATCAATGAATAAGTTATTTTCTTGGTACAGCAGCGCTGGCGAGCCCCTATCAAGTTCCACTCATGGATATTTTGGGGTGGGGTTGGAGGAGTTGGGTGGTGGTGGCGGCGGCAAGGTATTCGTATTGCGTTTTTGTTAAAAAATAATTCATTCGGTTTCAATGAAACTTTTCCACTGTGTTTTATGTAATGCAGATATTTATACAATCTACATGATTGCCATGTTTGATTTCACAAATTGTTTGTATAGTTCAATAATTTGTCAGTAGTGACTTCAATTTCTACAAAATATGACATCAGCTATGATTACTGAGGTACAAGCTGACCATCAGTACCGTGTTTTTGGTTACAGATGAGACGTAATACTTTATAACAATTCTTATTTCTTACAAGCTTCTCTCTATACGTGCTAGATCAGTCGGGATATTTCACTCATAAGCCTGCTTGTTTTAAGATAATATAGACAGCAACAGCTCCCAGTTAAATTAGTTTCAAAATATTCAACAGCTTCTTTGTATAGCTTGTTTTAAGATAAATATTAACCCTTTAATACTCACACACCAAAAACAACACATTATTTATGCTTATATGGAGTATTCTGTTAAATATATTGAAACTAATTTCACTGGGAACTGTTTCTGCCAAATTAGTTTCAAAGTATTCAACAGCTTCTCTGTATAGCCGTCTTCATACACTGTGATATCAAAAGTTAACCATTACACCTAAGTCCTAATATATCATTTTCAAGGCAAGTATACAAGAAAATAGTTGAATATTTTGAAATTAATTTGACTAGAAGCCGTTGCTGCCTAAAGACCATTTTCCATGTGCATATATATTGCATGCATACTGTATATTTTTTATGTAAGCTTAATTATATGTGATATTTCCATGAGTCCAGGCGTGATGTGTATTGCGATGCGTGTCCGCAAATGAAGTTGATTTTTTCACGCATATATGCAAACGCGCTATAGCATACGGAGAAGAAATTCCCACATGACGTCACATTGGGGGTAATTTTCAAATTTTCGACCGCTTTTAAAGATTTTTTACAAAAACAGGCTATGTGCAAACTTTAAATGCATTGTATATGTGTACATGCAAAATTACCATACCATACGCGTGACGATAGCGGCCTTTATGCAGCAACGGCTTCTGGTCAAATTAATTTCAAAATATTCAACATATTAAGTTTAATTTCATAAAGAATATATTTTTCACTTGTTTTATCATTGAAAGCGTTAATGCTGAACTGAAATCTATTTTATGTTCAACAGTTTGTTCAGTCTCAGCAGTCAGGTGATGTCCAGATCTCTAATCTGAGTCGCTCGTTATCAAACATGGAGAACACTGCACAACAACTGGAGGAGGAGAAAGAGAGCATTTTACAGGATTTGGGGGCCGTGCGTGATCTATGCACACGTCTTGAAGCGGCCAAGGACAGCCTTCAGAGACAGGTGACAGCATGTAGCCTTGATAAAGAATCGGTGAGTTGTCATTTAATATACGGTTTTACTTAGTTAACGCTAGAAAGTAACCATTGATCCTGTGATCGTTTTTGTACACCGATCAGTAACTGAGCCCGGCTTTATAATGGAAACTGTTTCGGTTAGATCATTGTGTTTCAGCAAAAATTAGTTTTAAGACAAAATTCAGAAATGATTTACTACTTCATCAACAAGTTGGTGATATCTTTTTGAACAATGTCCATTTGCAGACTATTTTTGTCAATGAATGAGCCAGTCATTCCAGTGGTAAATTTTCAAAAAGGGTCTAATCTCGCCCTGGTAATAGACATCGACTATGCAGAAAGATCTTGACCCTTAGCGATTTAAATATCGTAATAAAATTATGTAAATGATGCATTTCAGAGGTTTCATTCCCGATAATTCTAGATATGCTGGACAGTGCAGGATGGATCCATACAAAATGTCAGCGGTGTCTAAATTTTCTGTCATGTACTGATCTGTATGGATCACAATTAAAACAGTTATAATACCATCCCTGTTTATAGCCTTATTCTGGCACATATAATTTAATGTTGACATAACTCACTGAGTTCCCTCCCTTGGTGCATGTATAAAATAGTTTTAACCCTTTAATCCTAAAATTTGTTCAAGAATATTTTTATTTTCTTATAGAATATGTAAATTTGCATACCAAGCGAAGATTTTTTTTTTTAATTTATCACTGAATGACTGCCTCAGTTATCGAGCCAGTCATTCCAGTGGTAAATTAAAAAAAATTGTCTTCTTTTGCTCTGCAAATTAACATTTCTCAAGACCACCGCCAGAAGCCATTTTTAGGTGATACCAGAGTTAATCCGTTAACACTCTAGTTTGCTCAAGAAAAAATTTAAAAATTTCCATTTGCAGACGAAGAGAAGACTATTTTATCGAGCCAGTCATTCCAGTGGTAACTTTTCAAAAATAGTCTTCTCTTGATGTACAAATTGAGATTTATCAAGACCACTGCAGAAGGATTTTTTTCGACGTCGGTGTTAAATGGTTAATTAATTCTCTTACATCCTGTTTCAGTTACAAGGTCAGATTGATGAGTTGTCTAATGAGACGGAGGTCCTACGCAGTCAGCACAGCAGCGAACGTGTATCCGTGAAAAACCTCGAGACATTGCTCGCAGATAATCGAGAGAAGGAGTTCCAAACACAACTCTCCGCACAAGAAAGAAATGCTGAGATACAGTTATTGAAAGATCGTCTGTCACTCAATGATAGCAAGCTGTATGTATTGCGTAATGGGCCATTGCTGTTTTAGCTATGCCCTGCCCATCTCTAGCTAAGCTCCACTCACGCCCAGTCAAACTGGTTTCAAAATATTCAACAGCATGTTTATGAAATAGTAAAGACATACAATTAGTACAATTTGATGGACAATTAAGGATTTATGACAGACTTCATTACGTCATTCATGATGTAATAGATTATGACGTCAGCCTACATGTGACGCATTTGATCGATAGACTGGATTTATCTGTTGATACAAAACATGGTAAATTATCCGATATCACTGGCTTGTGGTCATCTTTTAAACCGGAAATGATTTCCGTATACTCTGATTGTCTTTAGTTGTGACAAACAGTTAGGTAGTATATGTCTGTCAATCCATCTCTCTGTCTAGCCATCCATTTATCTGTTCATCTATCTGTCTGTCTGTCAAGTGTTTGTCATTTTGTAACAGAAATTATTACATTGAAGAAATAAACTACATTGAGTTGATAACATTAGAATAATACAAGACAGAAATATTTTGTTGAATATTTTGAAAATTATTTTACTGGAATTGCTTCCTAAAATGAGGGGATAGATTGAGGGTGGGGGTGGATCTCCGACACTCAATATATGAAAAATTAAACATATTCAACAGCTTTCTTGTATCTTCTTCAGCTCCCTTGTCATGGAGAGTTAATACTGTCTGGCCATAAGCCATTTCATTTTCACATCACATTGTTGATAAGGTTTTTCGGGTAATGGAGGGAGCCATTTCTAGCTAGGCAACACCCATATCTAGCTACGGTCCGCCCATGCTTGCTGCGTGGTGGGATAATAATAATAATAATAGTACATTTGTAATGCGCTAAATCCATGCGATTGCATGCTCTAAGCGCTGACAATAAGAGAGAAATTTAGCATACAGCTTACGGGAAAGCTTCTTTAAACAAATAATCAATTTATATCCTTTGAATACTGAATTCCCATCATACCAATTTCAAGCTAATTATATGGCAGCAACAGCGCTTAGTCAAATTAGTTTCAAAATATTTAACAGAATGTTTATTAAATAGTAGTCATTACATTTTGTACACTTGACAGATTATTCAATGGCCATGACAGAACTAGATACATCATTCATTACGCATTAAGAGTGTGACATCAGCGTACATGTGACATAATTGATTATGACATCATATACTTGAGTGACAGATCAGATTCATCCATTATATTATCACTAATGTCTTCTCTCCTTAGTTCATAGATTATTGTCATTATTGTTTTAACAAAATTATGATACTTATATTTGCATTTACAGACAAAGTCAGAACCGTGAGATAACGTCGCTACGAACACGGAACGTTGATATGGAGGGCGAAGTAGAAAGACTCCGACGATCTTTAACAAACGAGCGATTTGAGAAGTACTGAGTGATTGTTAAAATTAGTTAAATTTAGCAATTTGGTGGGGTATTATGTCATGGCACTGTCCGTCCGGGTGGGCGGGCGGGCGGCAGTGTGGTTTCCGGATGATAACTCCGTTACCATTTGTCGGATCGGATTGAAACTTCATAGGGTGGGTTTGGACTAGGTCTTGGGAAGAAACCTATTGAAATTGACGATCATCCGAAATCCAAGATGGCCACCAGCCACTGGCGGCCATCTTGAAAATTGGTTTCCGGATGATAACTCTGTTACCGTTTGGATCACATTGAAACTTCATAGGGTGGTTGGACTACGTCTGGGGAAGAAACATATCGAAATCGACGATGATCCGAAATCCAAGATGGCTACCAGCCACCGGCGGCCATCTTGAAAATTGGTTTCCGGATGATAACTGTTACCGTTTGTCGGATCTCTTTGAAACTTCATAGAGTGGTTGGACTAGGTCTGGGGAAGAAACCTATCGAAACTGATGATGATCCAAAATCCAAAATGGCCGCCAGCCGACAGGCGACCATTTTGAAAATTAGTTTCCGGATGATAACTCAGTTACCGTTTATCGGATCGCTTTGAAACTTCATAGAGTGGTTGGACTAGGTCTGAGGAAGAAAGCGATCGAAATCAACAATGATCAGAAATCCAAGATGGCCACCAGCCACCGGTGGCCATCTTGAAGATTGGTTTCCAGATGATAACTCCGTAAATTGCTTTCCAGATGATTACTCCGTTACCATTTATCGGATCGCTTTGAAACTTCATACAGACTAGGTCTGGGGAAGAAACCTATCGAAATCGACAATTATCCGAAATCCAAGATGGCCGCCAGCCACGGGCTGTCATCTTGAAAGTTGGTTTCTGGATGATATCTCTATTATCATTTCTGGGATCACTTGGTAGGGTCGTTGGAATATGTCTGGTGAAGAAACTTCGAAATTTACGATAATCCAAAATCCAATATGGCCGCCAGTCAGCGGCAGTGATCTTGTAAATTGGTTTCCAGACGATACCTCCTTGACCGTTTAACGGATCGCTTTGACACTTTAACCCTTTCACTGACAAACCCCTGAAAACATATATATTCTTTACGATATACAAATTAATCTCTTAAATATTTTGAAATTAATTTGACTGGAAGATGTTGCTGCTTAAGGCAGTAACGGCTTCCAGTCAAATTAATTTTGAAATATTCAAGTTTTCTTGTATGGTTGCCTTGAAAATGAGATCTAGGGAATTCATCGCTGAAGGGGTTAAGGGTAGTTATGATTGAATTGGAGAGGTCAAGGTCACCATGACTTATAAGACTTGAATATGTGTTCATTTTGAAAAAAGGATGCTTTAAATCAACAGCAGCTTTTCTTCAAAATGAACAAGTCTTCCATCAACGAGCATCTGTGAAATAGACTTGTTTGTTTAACAGGATAATCTAGCTTAACAATTCTTTAATTGCTTATGTGTTTTAGAGAGCGAGCCATTCAGGAGATGAAACGTCATGGCCTGACCCCACCTATTGCTGATACCACCACCAGTAGCGCAGCCAGCGCGCATACATCTCGTAGTCCTAACAGGTATGCACATGTAGTATAGCTTTATATGCACATGTAGTATAGCTTTATATGCACATGTAGTATAGCTTTATATGCACATGCAAGTTTTTAAAGTTTTCTCTCGTCCAGCAAATGGTCATTCCTCACAATCGTTGCAAAGATCGTTTTTGGCCGGTTTCACGAACATAGTGTTAAATTTCATTAACTCTACTACATATTCAAACCTATGGACAGGATCTTAAAATATACTGTAGGCTCATCACTCCAAAGGAACCATTTTTGTCTCGCCTGCGAAGCAGAAAGCGAGACATAGGTATCATCTTTCCGACGGCGGCGGCGGCAACATTACGGTTCTGCGTTTAACAAAACTCAGCTTATATTTTAGGATTGGTTACGCCTATTGCAATTAAACTTGGATACATGGTTACCTATAATGATAGAAAGCAGGATGATGATGTTGGGGTCACAAAGTCACGGTCACTGTGACCTTGATACAGAACTCTGCTTTTTCAACATTACGTTTTTGCGTTTAGCTAAACTTTTAAGCTTATATTTCAGGATTACTGAGGTCACAACATCGACGGTCAAGGTCATTCTTTACCTCTACAAAACTGTTATTTTTCAATGTTAAGTTTTTAGACTTAGCAAATCTTATCATGATATATTTCAGGATTGCTTAACCATAACGGAACACAATTTGAGTACATGATTGCTTATACCCAGAGGATACAGGATGGTGACATGGAGGTCACAAGTCAAAGGTCAAGGCCATTTTAATATTACTATTTGACCCCCTACTTTTTCACTCAGCAAATCAATTATATTTCAGGATCGGTTAATCCTATTGGAACTAAAATTGAATACATGGTTACCTATAATGTTTGGAAGCAGCATGAAGACACGGATGTCACAAGGTCAACGGTCAATGCCGCCGAATTCTTGTTGGTGTAATGTATGATTAACTAAATTTAATATATTAATCATTTCAGCACATTGTCCTTCATGAATGCTCAATATCTAACATTTTCCATATCCCTTGTCTTGCAGATATCGCAGTAGCACAGCATCGCCTCTAAGTACATCAGGACGATATCAGTCTCCGGAGAGGAACGCTTTGTCATTCGACGACGATCTCTTACGGAGACCCACATCACGGAATCGAGATTATCGATGATCGCTAAATTAGGAATATATAATATTTAAAAAATCCAGCCATAGTTACTAACGAGATGAGTCGTCATTTGGTCCCAAATGACGGTGGGGGTTTTAGACAGGTGGTCGTTGAGATCCGTTATCTTTGTCTCCAAAAGGCATTTCTTAAAGGAATCCTCAATTTATCTTATGTAAGTTGTTTAGGTGATAGAATATACAATATAACTCATAAATAACTTAACATGTTTCCAAAACAAAATAAAATGTACTGTTGAATATTTTTGAACATAATTGGATTGGAAGACATTGCTGCCTAAGGCAGCAATGTCTTCCAATCCAATTATGTTCAAAATATTCAACAGAACATTTCTTACTATTAACGAACATGTTTCTGTTTTTGAAACATGTTAGCTTATTTATGAGGTGTATAGTACTAGCACATGTAAACAATGTTTTTAAGATTTCTATCATGTCATCAAAGAACGATGTCTTTGTCGTGCCTTACGCGTAATGATGGATGGCTCGACGTAACGATACGAATAGCACGCTGTGTCCGATAAGAGAATTCATTAGAACGTTTTTTTGAAGTTTTTGAAAATGCACAGAAAGGCTGGGTATGCATAGACCCACGCCTCTAGTTAATACCTAAATGTTTCTCCCTTCTATGAAAACCGTCACAATTTAACTGTTTTAGTCGCAAGTAAAACAAGCATGTATGCATGACAGACATGAATTAGGCAGAAGTTTAAGCAATTTTACTGACCAACAGGATGACTGCAGGTCGCAACTAAAACCGTGACCGTTGTATGACTTTATACGGTCAGTCATATAGGCTCGGCCTAATTGAGGGATCCATTTCGAGCAATGCCTATGGCAGCAACAGCTCCCAGTCAAATTAGTTTTAAAATATCAAACAGAATGTTTAATAACCCTTTAACACTCAAAATGACCAAAAACCGGTTTCTGCAGTGGTCTAAAGAAATCTCCATTTGCAGACCAAGAAAAGGTATTTTTGAAAATTTACCACTGGAATGACTGACTCGATAACCGAGCCAATCATTGCAATGGTAAATCTTCAAAAAATACTCTTCTATTGGTCTGCAAATGTACATTTTTGATGAGGAAATTAAAATTTTCTTGAACAAATTTGAGGGTGAGAGTTAAGCTATAAATTCATCAAAGACTTAAAATTTGTATATTTACGTGACAAATCTTGAGTTTCACGCCAGAGCTAGACATCATTTTGACTGGGACCACAGCTAACTAGTGACATAATTTGATTGTGACGTTGTATACTTGAGTGACAGATCGGATCACTGCAAAACCAACGTGATTGTAAGCGGTAACGTGATGTTGAGATGAAAAATATCGTACGAAACAGAAAGTAATGTGTTGGAAAGTGAATGATATGCAAGATGACATTTAAGAGGAATTGGGTCGCCCTTTAAGCACTGTAATTTAGTCAAGTTGTTAGAAGTAGACATTTAACTTATTTAAACTAAGTTATAATATTTAGGAAATCATCACCATTTAAAACTGTATTTTATTATTATAAACGTCATAAGTATTTGCTCAAGAATTAAAGATTTTTGAAGTAATTCTTTAATTAAAAAGAAAGCGTGAAGCCAACTGAAGAGTTTGAAAATACTTTGATAGAAAGTTGTTGCTAGTGACTGTCATTCAAATTATTTTCAAAATAATATACAGGATTTTGACTGTGCCATTGATTAAATATCATCTGCTGGTGTCTGAGAAAATTTAATTTATTTTGTACGGTAATTGTAATTTCGCTTACGTCATTAGAAATTTTATTTCCTGCTTCTTCAGTAGCATAACTAATTTGTAGATATTATTGTTTTATATCCATCAAAGAATTCCGTCCTTATTATATATTATACATCATGACGCGTCTGTGATAGTCTTTGTTGTCATAATTATTTTTGTTTTAAAAAATTAACAATCTTAGTTATAGTAAAATTTATTATTATTATTATTATTATTATTATTATTATTATTAATTTATTAATTAATTATTTAAAATTCAGTAATTAATTATCAGTAATTGTGTAGCTTTACATTAAATTAATTAAAAAAAGTTATATTTTATAAGTATTACCTCTTCCTATCTGCCTTGTCTTCTCGTTGGTTTATTTCACATATTAAAAGCTTGGTTTTCCTCGGAGAGATTTTGGATATGAATGAAAGTCTTGTCAAAAGATAAGGAGTCAGGTGGGGATGGGGTGGAGGGAGGGTTACAGTATTTGTACAGAAACATGTATAACAATGAATACCATCACAGCTTGTGAACGTTTTCAAAGCTGTAATCCCAGCAATAGCATTCTAAGGCAACCATACATGAAAGCATTCGGTAGCTTTGAAGGAAATCTGACTAGAAGGCATCAACTTGTTCCAGTCAACTTATTTTCAAAATTACTACCAGAATATTTATTAATCATCTGGAAATTGTCATATATATATATATATATATAGTATGTAGTGTTGAAAAGTGTTGAATGATTATTTTGACATTCCATCGGCCAGTAGTAATATTTTTGTAGTCTTCCAAATGATAGTTAACCCTTTAACACTCAAACCGACCAAAAATGGTTTCTGCGGGTAGGCTTGGGAAATTGCCATTTGCAGACCAAGAGAAATCTACTTTTGAAAATTTACCACTCGAATGACTGGCTCGATAATCTTCCAGTGGTAAATTTTCAAAAGTAGACTTCTCTTGGTCTGCAAATGGATGCTTTCTATGAGGAAATTTTAATTTTTTTGAATAAAATGTGAGGATTAAAGGGTTAAACACCATACAAGCAATTAAAATACTGCCATATGTGCCTGTTCATGTTTGCTCATACCCACATGTAATATTAATAGTCTTCACACATTCCTTATTGGAAAATAAAATGTTCATTATAAAATGCTGAATTTTATGCATGTCTGTGTCGAAATCTCATCCTGTTTCTTGCCAACTTGGCTTTCGATCTTAGAATGGAGGGATCCAGTTTATTGATCAATCACATCACATCATAATCAACAACATCACATATATGGTGTGTGATAAATATGTATGCGGTGTGATTGGCTTGAAGCCTGATGTCTTCTATTTTTGGTAGAGCAAAGTCATTACATATAGGCTGATCATATAATCAGTTATGTCATGATTGACACGATTTAGTCCATCATAGAGATTTAGAGAGTGAAAGGATCGATTAAAAGCGTAGGTGGAGCTTAACTAGAGATTGGTGGGGCGTAGCTAAAACTGGACTCCTCCATTAAGACAGAATGGCATGAAATTTGTGTAAGAAAATTTAAATTTTCTCGTAAAAATTGTCCATTGGCAGACTGAGAGAAGACTTTATTTTTTAATTTACTAGTAGAATGACTGGCTCGGTTATCGAGCCAGTCATTCCAGTGGTAAATTTTCAAAAATATTCTCTTGGTCTGCAAATGGACATTTCTCAAGACCACTGCTGTTTTTGGCTGATATGAGTGTTAAAGGATTAACTGTGCTGACAAGTGTCGGTCGGAGCGGTAGGTAGGATGTGGCGTGGGGGTTTGGGTGGTAGAAATTAGACACCAGTCTTTCTGTCTATATCACCTAAACCCCACATCCTCAACACCTCTGTACTGTGTCATAGTAGTTGTTAAATGAGTAATGCATATGGTTATATTTCTCTGTCGCGGTGTATTTCTCAGAAACCACTAATTTGATTTGGCTCAAATTTTAACACAAGAAATGTTATTCACGTAAACTGGGATCCCCCAGGACGGAGATGAACAAATTAACCAGAGCTCTGATTGCTCTTGTTGTTATTGTAGTCGTTGTGATTTATGTTGAAATAATGACATTTTTCATAGCATAGGTCGTCGAAATTCACCTGTCTTAGACTGTATGTATTAGTAACAGTGTTAAAGGCCACAGTTGTTTTGGGAAACTATTAAAACACTGTCTCAAATCTTTAAAAAATCAGACCGTAATAAAATGTACTTAGTCAATTATACTGTTTTATGAGCACCTTCAGAGGTGACAAATAGGATTCAGTAAAAACAGGCGCTCTCTTAACCCTGAAATTTGTTTTTAGAATTTCATTTTTTTCATGGGAAAATGCCCATTTGCAGACCAAGATTATGTTTGAAAATTTACCGCTGGAAATACTGTCTCAATAACAGTCATTCCATCGATCAATTTTCTAATTAATCTGGTAACACTCGAGCTGCTCAAAAATAGCTTCTACCAGTGGTCATGGGAAAATGTCCATTTGTAGGCCAAGATTATTTTTGAAAATTTACCACTGGAATGACTTACGAGCTATTCATTCAAGTGATAAATTTTCAAAAATAATCTCTTGGTCTGCAAATGCAGATTTTCTACGAGAAAATTGAAATTTTCTTGAACAAATTTGAGGTTCAAATGGTTAATATGACTGTGACTAGTGTGTTAATTGCTGTAAATCTATAGCGGTGTATTTATATGCTGTCTGTATGTAAGATTATATATATATATATATTAATATTTATACACTCATGACTATTAGTAAACATTTATACTTTAGTATAAACATGCCTTCAGTATTGTTATTAATATTCTACCACCACTGCGCACACCTATGGACCTCACTCACCCTCACACACACACACACACACACACACACACACACACACACACACACACACACACACACACACACACACACACACACACACACACACACACACACACACACACACACACACACACACACACACACACACACACACACACACACACACACACACACACACACACACACACACACACACACACACACACACACACACACACACACACACACACACACACACACACACACACACACACACACACACACACACACACACACACACACACACACACACACACACACACACACACACACACACACACACACACACACACACACACACACACACACACACACACACACACACACACACACACACACACACACACACACACACACACACACACACACACACACACACACACACACACACACACACACACACACACACACACACACACACACACACACACACACACACACACACACACACACACACACACACACACACACACACACACACACACACACACACACACACACACACACACACACACACACACACACACACACACACACACACACACACACACACACACACACACACACACACACACACACACACACACACACACACACACACACACACACACACACACACACACACACACACACACACACACACACACACACACACACACACACACACACACACACACACACACACACACACACACACACACACACACACACACACACACACACACACACACACACACACACACACACACACACACACACACACACACACACACACACACACACACACACACACACACACACACACACACACACACACACACACACACACACACACACACACACACACACACACACACACACACACACACACACACACACACACACACACACACACACACACACACACACACACACACACACACACACACACACACACACACACACACACACACACACACACACACACACACACACACACACACACACACACACACACACACACACACACACACACACACACACACACACACACACACACACACACACACACACACACACACCGGTTTGTGAAAGGTATCAAATGAGAACAGTGTCTTTAACCCTTGAATACAACACTCATATCAGCCAAAAATGGCTTCTGCAGTCGTCTTGAGAAATGTCCATTTGCAGATCAAGAAGACTATTTTTTTTAATTTACCACTAGAATGACTGGCTCGATAACCGAGCTAGTCATTCCAGTGGTAAAATTTCAAAAATAATATTCTCTTGGTCAGCAACTGGACATTTTCTATGGGAAAATTGAGATTTTCTGGGACAAACTATAGGATTAATGGGTTAACACCGAATTTCTGAAGTCCTCATTTAAGTGTGTGTAGTTACAACTTGGGGTTTGTCTGTTGTGTGTGCTGGATCAATATCGGGATCTGGAAATGAAACATTTTGACGAATCTTGAGTCTCAAGGGAGATAACTTTCAAATTGGTATATTATGAACAGAGTTTGCCCAAACGAAATCATAACACTTCGTCTATACTTAATTTGTCCACTGAAAAGAAGCTTTGTGTGATCTCAATACTCGGAAATCTGTCTCGGACAAGGAAATAGATTTTTATTTCTATCAGTGGAGATAACTCTGGCAAATGTGTACAGATATATCTGCTGTAAAAAGGGTGACTGTACAGTACAGGTCAGAAATATCTTGTTATGTTTCCAAAACAATATAAGATGTGCTGTTGAATATTTCTAGCTTTATTATATTGGAAGATATTCCCGAGTATGAATTGAGTTATGTTCAAATTATTCAACAAAACATTTCTTACTAAGATGGTTTTGTTTTGGAAACATGATAATTTATTTTTTAAGCTGTACTGTATGGCCAAAACACTGAGATATTATGCACTATTTTATGCATAATTGTGACTATGGTGATAGTAAAGCAACAACAGGCCCCTTAACAACAGACCCAAGGGGCCTGTAGCGCTCATCTGGGACATAGGCATTTCAACCTGAACGGCCATCTGTTATAAGGACTAATGAGTTGATCAGCAATGTAACAGGAACACAGCAGCCATGTTTCCCTTGAACAAACTTTAATGGCCGTTAGTCCCTAATCATATCTCCCAAATTTCTGCCCGATCTGCTTAGCGGTTTCATGAAAACATGTCATCCAAGATGGCCACTAAAGCATTATGCCAATCAAATTCCCATGAACAAACTTGGTACAACTGTTACCCTAGATGTTTCGTGAGGTTCGAATCAGTCCCTTAAACAGTTTTGGAGAAGATATTTAAAGATATTTCTAAAAAATTGGACAAATCCAAGATGGCCGTTGGACAAATTGGCCGATCGGCTCCGTTTTAACAAACTTCTATGCCCTAAGGATGCTTACAGCCAAATATAATTGAAGAGGAGTGTAACAGATTGTTAAAATTGAGGATTTTGGTTGATTTTTAGAAATGTCTAAAAATCTTCTCCAAAACTGCTAACCTGAAATTATTGGACACTGGCACAACCGAACAAAATGAGATAGCCACTGGAAAAATTTGCCAGTCTAATTTCTGTGAAGACGGTTTAGCCAAGTTTGATTAAAATTGGCCCAGTAGTTAATAAGTCTTTATGGTTTTCTCAGAAATTTGCAGAAAATACAAGATGTCCACCAAAAACTCAAATTTTGATTGATTGATGGCAGACATGGTTTTTTGACGTATCATTTTTCTATGGACAAACTTTAATGGCGCTTAGGCCCCAGTCGCATCTCGTTACGTTAGAGTATCTGATTCAGGAATCCTCCGCTCTGTGGGGGCAGATGGAGGATGCATCAAAATTTCATCGGGCGTGCCTCTACTGCCACATGGAGCATCTGTGAGATCCCCAGTTCAGATCATGAAAGTTAGGCTATTTCAGCTTGCTGAGTGCCTCTAGCTTCCAAACTTCAAACATCCCCAAGTTGGTCAGCGAGGCACTGGCATGGGGCCAAAACTAAGCTACAGAATGATCTATTACTGTGCTCAAAAGGACTTCTTCAATATATTTCTGCAGTAGTTATATATAGGACGTTTCGAAACAGAACGTGGTGGGAGCTGCGGATCCACGATCGGCGGCTACAGGAGGGAGGTGGGTTGTCAAAACAGGTCAGAACAGAGGCAGCATATATATATATATATATATGTAATGTAAGAGGCCGACTGTTGTTAGCCTGTTTTAATCGGCGGGAGCTGCCGATCCACGATCGGCGGCTACAGGAAGGAGGTGGGTTATCAGAACAGAGGCGTGATAACGTTGCAGCAGCTCCTTATAACTTGCCTGACCCAGGTGGGCACATGAACATCTATAATTCCGTATTAGAGAAATTACTTCCTAAGTATATCTTGAAAGATATTTTATGAGACATCTTATAAAACATTTTATGAAACAGCATAGCCGCAATATTATAGAATTGAAAATGTCTATCCTCTTGGTTGAAGATATTATTTCTGCCTCCATTTAGACCTACAACATCATAAGTTTATTCACGCCAGACAAGCGCAAAACTTCCACTATAAATCCACTATTAGTAAAGGGTGATACCATCAAAAATCCTCATATTAGAGAAATGCAACTGTATAGGTAAATATCTGCTATGGACATTGATGATGTACTTCCGAGAAGCCAACCCCAACCCCATGCAGGAAGCTACAAACCGCTCCCGAGAAACCAACCCCAGCCTCACGCAGGAAGCTACCAAACACTCCTGAGAAGCCCCCCCCCTCCCCACACCCAAAGCTAAACCCAAGTTCACAGATGAGATCGACAGTTTTCTTGATGCTTTATTCCAGGAAATGAGGGACATACCCCCAGGATTTGTGAAGGTCCCACATGCAATCAAGAACTATCTGCGGGGATGGGAACTTCCTGAACATGAGGAAAAGGATCCAACAGCTTTCCTGGATAAAAACCTGGACAAGATCGAGAGAAAATTGGTGGAAGAGGTACTCGACCTGAAGGGGGTGAAGTTCCGCCTTACTCTCAAGATCCCCCTCCACAAGGAGAAGAATGACGCGACAGAGGTCACCACAAATCCACCATTCTGGTCTAAGCAACATGCCATCCTGAAGACAAGCGATATTAGCGAGGGTGTGAAGGAGACCAAACGCAAGGTGCTGCAAGGCCTTGAGAGCTACACCCACGAGGGGTCTGGCTGGGCAGTCGACCAGGTTGATGCATCGTACCTCAACATCGCCAGGTATCAACCACTGCGTGGTGGGTCCTACATCGATCTCCCTGCTTCGATTAAGTGAAAATGTGCCGTGGTTAATGTCCAGAACAGTGATGACCACTGTCTTCGCTGGTCTCTCTTGGCTGATGCTTATCCTGCAGACAGTAATCCCCAGCGGACATCGAAGTATTTAGGGCACTGGGCACCCTTGACTTCAGCGGTGTAGACTCTCAAACCCCTCTCCACCAGCTTAAGCGTGTTCAGTGGCAGAATGGCCTGGCCATTAATGTATTCGGGCATGACAAGGGTGCCTACCCACTGCAGCTGAGTGAGGCTAACCAAGGCATTCCGAGGACAAATCTGCTGCTTATTGAGAAGGGTGGTAAGCAACACTATGCCTGGATTAAAGACCTGAATTGTCTGCTCGGTGACAAGAGTCGGCATAACGAACGTAAACAATTTTGTGAACGTTGCCTACATTGCTATTCTCGCGAAGACCTCATCAAGCACAAACCGGAGTGCTGTGGTATCAGTGACAGACCAATGTGTAAAAGAATGCCTACAGAGGACAGGAAGATGCTACAGTTCACCAACTACCATAAGCAACTCAAGGTGCCATTCATCATTTATGCCGACTGAAGGTCTAACAACCAAGATTGAGGGGCCTGAGGCAAATCAGGCTCAGAGCAGCACACAGAAAACGTGTCACCATGAGATCTGTGGGTTCTCATACATTGTGGTCCGCTGTGATGGTGTCAGTGAACCACCAGTGCTGTATCGAGAAGATGCAGCTAAGCACTTCCTGGATCAATTGGCACGGGAAGAGAAGATAAACAACCATGCTCGCCCACCCTAAGCCGATGGAGTGGACTGGTTACCTCATAAAACCGCAGTCAGTTGCCATGTGTGCAACAGACCATTAACTCGTGATGGAGTCATAGATAGTGTCAGAGATCACTGCCACATCACTGGTCTCTACCGGGGAGCAGCACACAGTGTGTGTAATCTAAAGCTGCACCTCAACTCGTCAGGACGACAAGCCACCACCATCCCAGTCGTGTTCCACAACCTGCGTGGGTATGATTCTCACCTCATCATGCAGGCCATCTCCCAAACAGAGGGACAGATCAACTGCATCCCCAACAATATGTAGAAGTACATCTCCTTCAGCCTCCATCAGCTGCGATTCATCGACTCGGCCCAGTTCCTTTCAGCATCACTTGACAAGCTGATAGCTAGTTCCACATTCCCACTTACAAAACAGTATGAACCTAGCACTGCCAAGCATGAGCTCCTGCTCCGCAAAGGTGTATACCCCTATGAGCACATGGATGGGTGGCACCATTTCAATGAGACCTCTCTCCCACCTCAAGCTGCTTTCTACAGTAAACTCTGGCGAGGGAATATCTGACAGCGACTACAACCGCGCACATGCTGTCTGGGCCCAGTTCGGCTGCCAAACCATGGGAGACTATCATGACCTCTATCTGCAGTCTGACACTGCTCCTTGCAGATGTCTTTGAGAACTTCCGCATCATGTGCCTCCAGCAGTATCATCTGGACCCAGCACACTATTACACGAGCCCCGGGGTTGAGCTGGGATGCACTTCTAAGGAAGACAGGTGTGGAGCTAGAGCTCCTCACTGACTACGACATGCATCTCTTCATAGAGAAAGGACTCGGGGGTGGGGGGGGGGGGGTATCAATGGTCAGCAAACGCCATGCTAAGGCAAACAACCCATTGGCCTGCAGCTTAGCTGTCTATAATCCACAACAGCCGACAAGCCACATCAAGTATCTGGATGCTAACAATCTCTATGGCTGGGCAATGAGCCAACACCTACCGACTGGGGTCTTTGAGTGGGTCGTTCCTACAGAACAGGACATTGATAACTCAATGCCAGCCAAACAACCCATTGGCCTGCAGCTTAGCTGTCTATAATCCACAACAGCCGACAAGCCACATCAAGTATCTGGATGCTAACAATCTCTATGGCTGGGCAATGAGCCAACACCTACCGACTGGGGTCTTTGAGTGGGTCGTTCCTACAAAACAGGACATTGATAACTCAATGCCAGCCATAAAGATTACACAACATCCCGATGACGATTAAAAGAGTTACATTCTAGAGGTTGACCTTGAGTACCCACAAGAGCTGCATAATATGCACAATGCCTACCCGCTGGCACCTGAACGGATGAAGGTGAAAGAAGTGTGGCTCTCAGAGTATCAGCGTGCATTGGGCGCGTCGATAGCGGAGACGGCAGTAGAAAAACTGGTGCCTAACCTGATGGACAACGAGCACTATGTCCTACATTATCGCAACCTAAAGCTCTACCTTAGCCTGGGTATGAAATTAACAAAGATACACAGGGTTCTACGCTTCAATCAGTCACCGTGGCTGGAGCCTTACATCCAACTCAACACAGAGCTCCGTAAGTAGGCCAACAGTGACTTTCAGTATGATCTCTACAAGCTGATGAATAACGCTGTCTTCTGTAAGACCATGGAGAACTTGCTCAAGCGAGTGGATGTCCACTTAGTGCGGTCATACGAGGAGGACAAGCTGCGCCACCTAATAGCCAAGCCTAACTTCTCCCGGGCGAAGGTGTTCGATGATGATCTAGCTGCTCTCCACATGTACAAGACGAGCCTGCTGCTGAACCGCCCTGTCTATGTGGGCAATATGGCGCTCGATGTGAACTTCTGTATACTGACACTGATAGTCTTCTGTTGGAAATTCAGACAGAAAATATATATGCTGATATGGCTGCGAGGAGCGACCTCTATGACACAAGCGACTACCCAGCAACACATCCGCTGCACAGTACTGCCAACAAGAAGGTCCTGGATAAGGTGAAGGATGAGTGTGCCAGGGTGCCAATCCTGGAGTTTGTTGGTCTGCACCCGAAGATGTACTCCATCAAGCGGTCAGATGAGCAGGAAATCAAGAAGGCATAGGGTGTGCGCAGGGCTGTGGTTAGAGCAGTACAAGGAATGCCTCTTCGAGCGAAAGGTCTTCCACCATGATATGAACATGCTGCAAAGTGAGGGTCACCACCTCTACGGGGTCTACCAAAACAAGATAAGCCTCAGCCCCTCATATACAAAGCAATGGATCGCTCCCGATGGTATTCACACCCTGAAATATGGGCACAAGGATGCCACACACCCCGCAACTCCAATGGAATGTTGAAGAGCTGCTGGGCAATGTATGAATATCATGTGACATCAACCAGCAGTCAGTGGAGGATGTCTATTCGACGTAAGCACTCCAGGTGGCGGTAGCTTGGTGTCTGTAGGGACAAGATGAGGGTCCTCTCGCACAAATGGCTGCCTAGGACTGTTCCGCACTCCGTGCTGGTGTGACAGGTAGTACAGCGTAGGCTGTCCAGCCGTATCCACATACCTGTCAATCTTGTGTACATCTATCGACCAGTTGGTGTCAGTCACCCGCCTACATCCACCCTCCAACTCGCCAGGCTCATACAAATACAGAACCAGGGAATCTGATGGAAGTCTGTCCTCAGAGCACAGTCGTTCTGACGGTTGGACCACAGAGGATCGCTGAATGGCATTGACAGGCTTCTGTTCCATCAGTCTAGTAACCTCAGCATTGGATCTCTCCACCACAACAGGCAACCGTCTCACCCATACCCTGGAACGACCACCAGTCGGGATGATGACAGCGATTTCCTGAGCATACTGATGTGGGAACAGCCTCTCCGCCAGTGTCCCACCGCTCAATGATAGCCTGGGTACAGTGATGCCCCACCTCGCCTCGCCTAATTGCCACACCATGTTTCCGCATGAGGGCCGCAGTTTCACCTCTAAACTCCTTACCCTCACTGGAGGGGATTTTGCGGCTCCTCATAGATATTCTAGAACCCGGCCGCCATCTGATCCGCGGACTTATCCGTGAAAGGCACTGCCGCCTTGTATCTACTGGCACTATCGACGATGGTGAGGGCGTACTTGTAGGTCTTGCATGTACTTCTGGAACAGACACGATCATGTGGAAGGAACAGCACATCAGACCTCGTCCACGGCACTTTCGGTATGCACACTTCGATGAACCTGTCCCGAACAAAGTGTGCATACCGAAAGTGCCGTGGACGAGGTCTGTAGATCTGCCACATCGCCTGCCTGGTAAGCCACTGGCTAACCATCTCCAAGGTGAATCTATGACCCTTGCGATGTGCAAACTCGAGCAGCTGGTGTGGCTCGCGATAATAGCCACCAGGCTGGTAATAGAGATCTTCAAGACAGGCAGCAGCGGCCGCGGGTGAACTCTCGGACTTCATCTCTGATGGCGACACCTGTCCTCTCCTGTACAGCTCAGGCAAACTCTAGACAGACGAACAGATGACCATCGTTCATCCGACCATCGATGAACACCTCTTCGAATACCTGTGGACACTGCTGTATAATCTCTGCAGCACTGGTGCCATCACTGAAGGGTAGCTTATCGACAAAGGCTTGCCAGTTAAGGGACTTGACCAGGTCATACAGAGAAGTCATCTTATATAGCACGTCTTAAATGTTCGACAGCCCAGATGACTGCGAGTCCTATCGCAACATACAGGATCCATGGATCGGCAACGCCAAAGAATGTGCCTACCACCAAGGCAATGGCTGGAATAGCCTCAGAGATCTTCTCAACTCCATGGAGAGCATTATTGGTGATTTTGCGGACTGTCTCACCAGCCTTCATCGTGAACAGAGCAATCAGAGCCCCAACTGCTGCTAGTGGGCCAAGAGAGCCCTTCACGTAGGTATGATAAATTCCCTTGGCTCGGTGGATTAGTCAGCGGGATTCATCATCATAGGCATCCTCACCATAGGCATCCTCATCACTGTCCTCGTCTTCATCATAGTTATCCTCTTCATAGTCCTCATCGTAGTCCTCAACTGGATCTTTGAAAGCTTCCGGTTCATACATTGCTTGTAGATCCTGCTGACTATATGGTGAATTGATAATCTGGTATAGCCTGGTTATGATGTCTTATATATAGCTCTAGGCATGGCATCTGCAATCTTGAATGTAGGCATGTTTGCATTGGCGAACTGGGGTCTCACCTTCGCTCACCATAAGGCGGTGGTGGTAGAGCGAAGACATCATAACTAGGCGATGGAGAGGCTATCCAAGGGGAAGTTTGAGCCAGTAAGGCACTCGAGCATATGCACCAAAAGGAGGTACGCCGATGGCAACAAAAGGCTCAAGCCATCCGGAACATCAAAGATGCTGAGGCGAGTCTCGATAAGTACTACGAGGTTGTAAAGCTCTCCGAGCCGACTCTCGACTATGAGGCATTAGGAGGTCAGAAGATGGTCGAGGCCATAGTAGTAGTGGCTGCTGTAGCAGTGGTGGTAGCTGTTGGAGTTATGCTCTACGCACGTTCAAGCTGAATACCAGTGGTGTGTGATACACTAACCTTTGCATATCCAAAGTACCGCACTGTTACTCCAACCTGGTGAGTGCCCCCTTGCTCTCCGAACAGGTTCCCAATATGAAAGCTGAGCTGGTTGCCATGGTTAGGTGGGATATCCCTTCCTCCGAGGTGGTACTGCCCTTCGAGTGCCGACTCGAGATCCCCGTGGCCACTGGTCCCGCGGCGTAAAGTATATGACTTCGTTTGCTGTCAATAGAGACAGCAATCAGCCAGATTGTGCACCTCACCGAGAACGTTGGTCCCAGCCACCACCAGTTTGAAGTCATCTAGCTCCCCCACCTCCTGGACGTCCCCTCCCTTCTGAACCGAGACTGCTACAGCTACGCAATCCGAGGAACCTCATTGCAATGTCAACTCTAGACGCTGATTAGCCGTGGCTTTGACCTGCTGATGCTCTCACTCTACATGTAGGATTCATTGTCTAGAGCCCACACGTTTTAGTTCCTGGTCATTCTCATCATGCCACACCTGAAGTCGTGGGGAGGTCATCGTTACATCCGGAAGATGTTTGGTGTACACCCAGAGGAACAACTTGCCTTGCATCAAGGCTGGGTTCACGTGTTTGTTCTCAAGGAGGAAGACGAGTGGCACAGCGACAGGTATTTCTACGTCTGGTTGGAAGTCTAATTCTGTGAAGCCTTCATTACATCCGACGGCATAGTATCCTTTACCCTTCACATAATAGGAAGGTCCACGAGCCAGTGGAGCCAGGACCCGGTTCACATAGGTGGTGTCCAGGGTGTTGTTGCTCTGCATAATCTCCCACCTACTCACCAACTGTGGGAGCTCTGCCTCCTTCGCCGCTGTGCTCTTAAGCTTGAACTTGAGCGTCATGCTCCTAATCTCATGGATCTGTCCCAAGAGGACGAAGTCGATGAACTTCCCCGCTGTGGATAAAGGATTCGCATCATGGATACTAGGTCAGGCAGTCCTTCCGAGGATCAGTGTGATGCGAGGTCGCGGTTTCAACTGCCCCATCTGGATGCTGTACATACTGCTGCATGTTTAACGTCTGTATATACAGGTGTAAACGGCGATGTTGTATAAAGTTCTCCAGCAGATCGTCTTTGGAGGGCAGAAGAAACCATTTGGTGGTCACACCACATCCAAGAAGAAACCAGATGGTGGCCAAACCCTGCTCCCAAAGACCATGCCGATTGACAGGGTCTGATGACTACTTCGTGACATCAACATTATCCACTAGTGAGCCACGGTCCCACCTCTGTCTGATGCGGAGATACTGACTGCCATAGAGGAGACCACACCGGTCCATAGCACAAAGGAATTATTGACTCGGATACTCTACCAGAAGTTTGACAGTGCCCAGGGCAGGTCACTAGATCTCCCCAGGACACCCACTAAGAGTCCTTTAATTCTACCACTCCAGAAGGCTAGGGTTGATCCCACTTCATCCTCTTTCAGATGTATGCCCGTGATATATCACCAGATATCCGGCACAATGCGAGGCTCCTGTAATTTAGCTCGCAGAGTGGTCGTGCCTTGCTTGAGATGATATACGACAGCCTGACCCTCAAGGAGACCAGGCAAGACCTCATCGCAGGTATGCAGAATGTCGTAGATCTCTACCTCTTCATCTTCAGCAACAAGGAGATAGGGGAGCTCGCACTCTTCAAGCTTTCTCTAGAGAAAGATCTCCTAATGGTAGGGAAGTGGGGTGGCGTATTTGATATCCACACTAATGATAAACACCGGATGTTGGATGATATACAGGCTGGGACTATAGATTACTTCCGAGAGGAGATCGGTACACATGTGACTGAAAGCCGTGGGGCTAGGCATGCCACTGGTCACACCGAAGGCAGAGAGGAGGGGTTGGCTGCCGGCCATAAGGAGGCTGTTGAGCACATCTTCAACAAAAGGGTGCGAGCAGATAGAGAGTAATCTGGAGCAATTTCTAAAGTTCCCTGAGACAAACTACCAGGACTACATCATCAAAAAATACCTCACGGTAAATGCTAAGAAGGTATGGGTGAAGTGGATCTTCTGTGAGAAGTTTCAGAAGAATAGAGCCATAGCATCTGATCCTCAGTGGAGTTTCAGAAACACCTACCCAACCCCTCTGGGCAGCGGAGTCTACAGACGAAGCAGCGAAAACCACTGACAAAGTTTTGCAAGTAGCGGAGACCGCGGATGAAGTTCGTCAAGCCTGAAAAAAAACCCATCCCGCCTGACATCAGCGCAGCTGCGCATGTCGACCCAACTGACATGTGAGCTTCCTGGCGGAATTCAACTTGTAGCTAAAGTTTTCTGCTTTCTCTAGAGAAAGCTTGAAGAGTGCGAGCTCCCCTATCTCCTTGTTGCTGAAGATGAAGAGGTAGAGATCTACGACATTCTGCATACCTGCGATGAGGTCTTGCCTGGTCTCCTTGAGGGTCAGGCTGTCGTATATCATCTCAAGCAAGGCACGACCACTCTGCGAGCTAAATTACAGGAGCCTCGCATTGTGCCGGATATCTGGTGATATATCACGGGCATACATCTGAAAGAGGATGAAGACAGTGATCTTGGTGTGCCGAATGCATCTGGTGATGTTGCTGAGGTATGTGACTGTCTTCTGGTCCATTGCGGGGTCGTCGATAACTAGAACAAGAGGTTTAGTTAGTCAAGCCACGAGCAGCTTCTCTATCAGTGCTTGCAGGTCGTGCGTCTTGGTAATTGGACCATTGTACCACTGATCGTTATTGTCGACCACCTCAGCGGCGGAGTTGGACACCAGGAGGATGTATTGAGACTGAAGATGTTCGGCGAGCAGGACCCACAGCAAGATGTTTTTCCTGTGTCAGCACACCTGACCAGCATCATTTGGTCTACTACTGTATGGCACTGACATGTTGCATGTGCGCATGAAGGATGGCGAGCAACTATTTGGCTGTAGCCTCGTATATTTGGAGATTAAATGGCAGTACTTCCTGTAGCAGCTCTTTTGCCTGCTGTGTGGGTAGCGGTGTACCGCCGGCGGATATGAACGATGCGATAGAGGCATCAAGCATGAAATCCCAACAACAGCTGAGAAGGTAACGCAGAGGGCCTGTGTCAGTACCCACAGTGTCTAACACCTGAAGTATCCGTATGATGCAAGCTCGAGCAGCCATGGTTATTATGTGATCTCAAACGGTAGGCCAAAGAATCCCGACTTCTTTACCTCGGGTAGTTGGAGCTTTGCTGTTGCATTCGCTTGACCATCCACGTTATATGGCTCAGGCTGATGGTGCCTATATTGAGATTCTCCCCATCTTGTTGGAATGAGCTCCGTGGTTTAAGGAGATCCTTAACCAGGTCCTGTGCATAGGACTTTGCCATAACCTTGATGGCACCAGCCTCATCGACTCCGAGCATACCTCGAATCAGTGCCCTGTCTTTGATGCCCATCCCCTTGTATACAGTCTTGGCCTTGCTGATGGCTGATTGTCCTACCGTGTCAGTGTTTCCGATGAGATCTCTGTCTGGGATGGTACCTCGGATCTCTCAAGGTTCTCCCTTCTCATCGAAGTCTAGGAAGGAGATGAGGCAACAGTCTCATCTGAGCCGAGGCGTGCCTCACCCAATTGAGCGAGATCACCTAGCTCTTTGCTCTCTAGGTCTGTGACTGACAGAGACTTTGTTGGGGTATACATATGTCTTAAACCTAGACATAGGCCACGATGATCTCGACCATAGCACTCATCGCTAACCCTAGAACCGCTGCTTCCATTAGAGGGATGCGTTCGCCCATAATCTTGGCGGCAACGGTATAGGAGGCACCACCGATGGCGATCTCTGGGATGGGATGTGTTATTTCTAGACAGTGGTCGACAACCGTACTCGCCACTGTAGCGAGGACAGTGGCTCCAGCGGCAGGAATAACCTCATTACCACCTGTCATCTTCACCACAGCCACATTTGCAGCTATGTTACTGGTGACATGAATGGCCAGGGGCTTAGCCTGTGTCAGTAGCTTCTGGGTATTGCGGTTGAGCAGCTTCTCCCCCTTCTGGAGACTCGTCTGGCTCTCCGGGAGTTGCTTTACAATCTGTACTCTTGACATCATTGTTTAGGCCCTGAGTATACAATGTGTTTAAACGTGTATGTTCTACCTCGAGAGCACTAAGCAGATCTACCCAGTCTGCATCTGTTAGCTGATTAAATTGGTACTCAGGAATATCCATACAGTTCTGTGCTAAACCATGGACCTACTAGTACTATGTACTAGGTACTATGATGTCTTCTGCACCAAAGTGAAGGACTAAAAGAAGTCACCAGATGAGCTCGACCAGATCTGCTTCGTTGAATACCTCATTATGGGTGGCAGTATAGTAGAGCAGCTCCTGCATACTAATGGATTCTACAAGGATCGGGCATATATATCGGATGTGTTCCAGCAGTTGCAGGCATCCAGTGCATCTCCCGGCTCTGAGTTGAATAAGGCTCTGTACTACTACAAGCTGGAAAAAGGCTGTACCACTGAACCATACAGTCCTTGGGTGTGTATGCTGACAGCATGTTTCAGGGCTGTCGGGCAGGCCAAGCTAGTTCAGGCAATCACAGCCATGACGCCCGCACAGGATTCACTCATGCTCTATGAGCAGGATCTACTAGTAGCAGAGAAGACTGGTGACGAGCACAGCAATAGCCAGACCTGACACCACTCGTAGGGCTATCGTCCTGCTAGCAGTGCTAGCACTGCTGGGTGGGGCGGTGGGTGTCAGCACAGGTTGCCATTTGTCGTCCAGCACTCCTGCTGTTCCAGTCAGAACGACAGTTAGAATGACAGTCGGAACGGCCGTAGCACTGGCCCTCCTAGGAGACCACGGGGACCTAGGTGTCGTTGGAACGATGCTTCGGACGACATGCGTGGCCGAGTTGATGTCAGTGTTAAACCTAAAGTGCACACCTGGGTAATTCCCCTCAGCTATCATATTATTGTAGCCCCTAATCTTCAGATCCTCAACATTCATGATCATCTTGCTCCGAATAAGTCGTAGGTGTGGCGATATAGCGAAGTTGAGCTTATGACGGGCCTTCTGTAAGGCTTGTTGGAACTTGGCAATGAGGCTACTGGAATCTGCAACAATGATCATGTTCTCAACGAGACTGCTGAACATGGTCTGCACCTCTTTTCTACTCACCCCATCTATGGAGCGGCGCAGCTTGGTCTGGGCTGTCAGGAGACAATAACAACATAATGCTTCTAAGGACTGGTTGATTCGAATGATCCCTGCTAGTGTGAGCCCTGAGGTTGTGTGTGGGACAAAGTATTTCAATGCCTCTGGATGGTCCTGCCTGATTCCAGTGATATGCATACTCTGCACCAGTATCCCGGGCTCTGAGTCTGGATCGAATGAGAACGTCACTGTCTTCCGACGGCCAATTTTTCAGGCTGTCTGATAGGGGAAGCCTGAGTAGTCTCGTCTCGGGTCGCCATACATAATGCCTAGACCGCTGTTGTCTCCACCATGGAAACAAGTCTGAGTGAGCGTTGAACTCTCGTTGGAGTCTACTGGCTGCTGAGGGGCTGTAGCTCGCAGTTCCTGCGGTGCTGACACCCACGGTTCCCGCTGGCTGCAGTTCAAAATCATTCGTATCAGGCAGGCTTGCCCCCAGCTCATGGAGGATTAATCTCACCATGTAGTACACATGGAATCTGAGACAACTGGCAATGAGCACAGCTTCGGGGGTATGAGAATAGGAGTGCAGCAAACCCGCGCCGAAACTGCATCCTGCCGTAGCACACCACACAGCGAAGTTCAGCTGTTGGTTCCAGAATGAGAGATTCCGGCCTGCCATCCAGGTATGAGCTTTCTTCACATCCTTGATGGTGATTGTTCCGTATGTCATCCAGACCACCTGTCGAGCGGGTCCAGAGTGTACCCAGAAGGGGCAGTTGGCTTTGGTCGATTGTTGTGAGGTTCATCAGGAAGGCCATCTATAGTAGTCATCTTAAAGCTGCTGTTCCAGCTGCGGATGCAACATACTATTTGGAACCGTAGCGATCTTCGATGCGGCCAGGGTTGATAAAAATCATGATTTTTTTTATAAAAATCAAAAAAATCGGATTTTTTTGATTTTAATCGATTTTTTTGATTTAAATCAGATTTTTATAACCATGTTTTTTATATTACTAATTAATGATAAGATATGCAATTTTAAGTCAATTTAATTAATTTATTTCAAATCAGATCAATATAGTTATACATGTATATGATGATTCATTTGTTAAGTAACTTGTAAACAAAAACAAGCTTGCCAGCTTTCTCAGTACCAAAACGGTTTCTCACTTTTGAATGCACAAAACCAAAAGTTGAGAATATTCTCTCAACACCTGCACTAGAGGCAGTAGCACCAAGTATTGCATATATCATGTTTAGCACATGGTCACTGACTCTGTCTGATAGAGATTTCCACCAGGCAAAGGGAGACACAGATTCCAGAACAGATGAACTAAACAAGTAATCCTTAAATGGATCTGCTCTGGCCCGGTAGTTCATGATTATAGGTATCATGTCTGGGGATGACACAGACACATACTCCATCACACTGTCAGTTTCCTTGGTAGACAATCCTTTACCAGCAGTACGCGGATCCAAAATATAGGCGAGATAGTGGGCAGGAGTGAGTGCCTGCGTACATCGTTCGTGGAACTTCTTCATAATGCTTAATGATACCCCACCTTCTTCAAAGTCTTTTTCCAACTTCTTCCATACACTAACTGCATCACTGAGAAAACAGCTATCACTCTGTACTATATCCAGGGCACAGTAATAGACTAACTAAGGTGGTAACCCTTTGATTGCCTTGTTTATTTAATTTATTTTTAAATAAGGCAGTGTATTTGTTTGCAAAATTATTTAACTGTAGAAAACATATAGACTGTAACTGAAGGATTAGCTATTAATCAGTTTTAATTACTTGGTCAAGAGTTAGGCTGAGTTAGTGTGTGGTCTGTCGGTCAGATTATCAGTCTGTTTGTCAGTTAAATTTTTATTCACAAAATATTATATTCTCTTACCTGCACTGATTTTGGTTCTCTTGGTAGGCGTACACAACGGTGATGACTCCCCTGCCTCTGGGGCAGGGCGCTTCCTAGGCGTAGAGACTGTTATTGCTGGTGTATCTTGTGTATCAGTCTTACATTCACTATGATGCTGCTTCATACGTGCTACTATGCCTTGCATAGATTTGCCACATTCTTTACACTTAGCCTTACAACCAGATTTACCAATCTCAACATCCTTATCAAAGTACATCCAAATGTGATCTTGCTTTCTTCCAGGCATCTTAACTTATTTTGAACAAATGATGAGTTAAGAAACATTCTATTTGCTTATATGTACTGTGGGATTCAATGTGTTTTCTTAACCTGGCTGCATGTAAACCAGATCTCTCTTACACGAGTGCTGTCTATGTTTTTTTATCCATCAATGTCCATCAGTTTACATACATTGTTTATCAAAGTCAGAGAAAGGAGTTAGCCTGAATGTTTTGATAATCTAGCAAAGTCTGGGCAGTAAATGGGGATAATGGGGTTATAGTATCAGGGACAGAAGCAACACCTATAAAACAACTGTGAGGCAAGGTCAAAACAACAGTTTTTAAAGGTTATTGGGTGTATACAGATGAAATAAAGCAAGTAATACAATATGATGATTTTATTAAAAAAACACTGACTTTTAAAAAAATCGCATCATGATTTTTTTGATTTTTTTGGACTGATTTTAATCATGATTTAAATCACTGATTTTAATCATTTGATTTAAATCAAACAACCCTGGATGCGGCCCCGCCGCAGCATCTCATTTTTTACGTCCTCCATGTCCACCCACCTGCTGGAGCCTTTGAGGTATTGCTGGCGCACTTTGTGTTTCTCAGTGTGGTACAGGGTTTGGAGCTTCAATACATGGTGGTACTCTTCATCACTGACCTGCCCATCCTCGAGAGCATTGCTGACAGACTCGTCGATAGCCCATATGCTGCTCTGTGCTAGTGTTACATACTTAGCATGCTTCTCCAGCTTCCTGGTGATCTGATGGTGTCCAACCGCCAAGCTGGTGGCCATGGCAGTAGCGGCAAGGGTCACACCACCCAGTGGGATAGCGACGATAGCACCCACCCCTGTAGCGAGGGTGGCAACAGCCACCACACCAGCACTGGCTCCAATCACACCTGCAGCTGTGGTTGTGCATGCTAGACTGTTGTAGGCTGTTTTATATCGCCTGTGTGTTCTGCTGTACGTTTCTGTCTCATGAGCAAGATTCTGTCTGATGGTGTCAATCTGCTGGAGTGGCCAGCCATGCGACCCTCCTCAGGTGCTAATGCGGGATATAGTTCAGGCTGCTTTCGCCACTCCGATGTAGCCATGGGATACCTAGTTTTAAACATGAGCTAGCTCTGCATCACCTGCAGGATCTGCTGATGAGTCATCGTGGGATCCATCTTGGAAAGCCTGGCGAATCGAATTAGCTTGTTGGTGTGGACCTTCCTCAAACACCCCTCATCCAGCATAATGTCAGAGGCCAGTTGCTTTGGCAGCTGTGACATCTGGAACTTCACCTTGCCACTCTGAGAGTATGCCCGCCATTGGTCGAATTTCTTGGACTTATACTTCTGCACCTTCCCCTCTTCCCACTGCAAAACTTTTACAGACTCATCACATTCGTCATCCAAGTAATCATACAACTTTGGCTCTACGATGCCCTCCTCCTGCCGGGTGAGGCTCTCCAATTCTTGGACAGAGTTGTAGTCCCTTCATATCCTTGCCACTCTGGCATTCTGTTCATACCAGCTCATCCACCGCTCACCTTCTTGTCGACAACGCATTTCCTGTATCGCTATATCTGCCATCATGGAGAAGGTGTTGTGGCTCCTCTATCACCTTTTTCCACAACTCAGCAAATGCGTGATAGGTCTAACATGATATCGTCATGATGGGGATAGGTCAATAAGTAGTAGCAGTGTAAACTCTAATTGGGCATCCGACAGACCATCCATGCTGGCATATGGACTAATGGTGGAGCTGTCAAACAGGTGATTTACGTGGGTGAACATGTTGGGGCTGATCGCTTTCCACAGTTTACTGGTGGCTCCTGGCAGATATTCTATCATGTCTAACCCTACTTCAGTCAGTGAGCTGTGGTAGGTACTTCCCGGTGGTGGATGTAACACATCTGCGTGTACGTACGTGGTGGAATGGTGAGCTACCTTGAAGAGAATCCATTCTATGCGATACTGAACCACACGTCTACCAACTAGAGATGACCTGATGACATTCTCCCCATTTTGGCATGGCTATACACTCCGTTTAAACCATATAATAATAATAAAAATAATAATAATAATAATAATAATAATAATAATAATAATAATAATATATATATATATATATACACCTGTGCAAAAGTTAAGCACCACCCTATTTTTACGCACACGCGAGGGTATATTCATGTGCTATGAAGAAAGCAATAGCATAAACATTTATGTACCCATCCATCTTAGTGCAAGAGGTAATAATGCAACTAGAGGAATGCTGATTATGATGGTGGGGAAACACTGTATGTTTTTGTTTGAACTTGAAAACGAGGCCTGAATATGGTTACGTTGACACAACTGACAACTATTGCCCTACAGTTGACACACGTGGCTAGATTGTCATTAATGGTGTCTGAAAACGAAGTTTAACATCTGTGCACGAGTTTGAGACTGTCATTATTAATACCGGGTATATCCACCTTGTGCCTGGATGACGGCCTGGACACGACGTCTCATGCTGGTCACCAACCGACTGATACGCCATTGTGGTATTCGTTGCCATTCAAGATGGAGTGCGTCTATTAATTCCTGTAGGTTCTGCACAGGAGGATCCCTCCTTCTCACCATGTTTCCCAGAATGTCCCAGATATGCTCAATAGGGTTCATGTCAGGGCTCCTTGCTGGCCATGGTAGGGTTTCGATGGCATTCTGGCGGAGGTATTTATGCACAGCTCTAGCACGATATGGTCGGGCGTTGTCATCCATGAATATAGGGTGGGTTCCAGGTGCATGATTTACAAAATGAGGGACCACAACTCTATCCAGTATGGAATCTTGATATCTTTGTCCATTTAGTGTTCCAGGTACAGTCAACAGATCCAGCTTACAATCAAATGAGATGCACCCCCATATCATAACGGAACCTCCACCAAATGGAACTTGTTCCATGATGTTACGTTGGTCGTATGCCGTGCGTCTGGACCTCCATACACGAGTTCGACCATCTGTGGCATGAAGCAGGAACCGACTTTCATCGGACCAGTGTACCCGTCTCCAGGATCTCACGTTCCAGTGTCTTCTTTCGTTGCACCACCTCAGACGCTACTCTTTGTGGTGTGCAGTGAGGAGAGGGCGTCTGACAGGTCTCCTAGCTTTCATGCCAGCGGCATACGGTCTCCTTTTTACGGTAGACATTGACACTCTATTGCGCGTTTCCCATTGCTGGCTGAGCACTCTGCTGTTGGTGAATGGAGATCTCCTAACAAGGCGTACTAGGGCTCGATCATCACGGGCAATAGTCTTCTTCGGTCTTCCAGATCTAGGCCTCTCCTTCACCTCGTTAGTTTGCCCATGTTTTGCAATCAAACGACTGATTACAGTATGGTTAATGTTCAGCTGTCTGCCAATCTCTCTGCATGACATACCTGTGGTATGCATGCCTATGATTTGCCATTTCACACGATCACTTAACCTTCGTCTTGCCATAGCGGTTCACAATCAAGAGCTAATTCTCTCTGTACAAATAAACCACGGTCATGAACACAAAATTCCTAATCTTGTCGCCTAAATCTGTATGTAATGTTCTACACCTCAAACTGGACTTTTACATAACTGAACACGTGTGCTGTTTCCCGCCAAGCACGGACATCAAGCGGCGTGAAGTCATGCATGCATGTGCATTTCGTACTTGGAATTATGTCAGCTAACGCGGGGACAAAAAGTATGGCAGCCTAGTTGTACCATCATGTTTCTACGTTCTATTGTTTTTGCTGGTGCTTAACTTTTGCACAGGTATATATATATATATATATATATATATATATATATATATATATATATATATATATATATATATATATATATATATATATATATAATGGAGCCTATATTTTCTCACTCAACAGGTCTAGCTGATCTCGTGGACGTGTACGACATTGATGCTGCCAAGGTTAAGGAAAGCGATGGCAAGTCGTTGGTCCTCCAATAAGGAGCAGACTCCAAGACATTTTCCCTCCATCCCGTCGGTGGAGATGGTGTAGAGCTGCTCACTGACCTAAAGGATGTCTCGAAGGAATGTCTGGGTCGAGAGAGAAATGGGGACAAAATAGTGTTCCGCTATGACTTCCTGATGAAGAAGTTCATCCTCCACCCCCTAATAGAACAGGCCCCAGACAACGTTGAGGATGTTAAAAATTTGGACGCTGATCTCAGCTTTCATGTTTTAGAGCCAACTGTGAAGCATGCCACACCGATGTCAAATGATGGTGTGGTGTTGACCCTGGCGAAACAGCTGCAGGTAGTCTTCGAAAAGAACGTGGTGTGGTATCGCGCTGGACCTGGTGGTAAGTGGCGAGCATGGGTGGCACTATATATACCAGCAGTTATTGATCGGGAGGTCACCCACTCTCCACCATTGTGAAGAAGGATGGCATGGTCCAGAGGCTTTATAACCGGGAGACATCTTTCCTGACCTATATATGACAGGGCACAACCATAGCTAGTTGCAGTGGATCATAGGATTGAGGTTACTGGAGGAAAGCTCTTGCTGCATCGCCCCTTTGATGGACCAGAGGAAGCTATCAATATTCAGGAGGCTGTCTTTAGCTTGAGGGTGTGTCATCCTCCTCTAAGGCGAAGGGCTCGGTGAAGCTGCTCGAGCGTATCGGGCTCACTAGTCCGCAAACACGCCCATTGTGATAGAACTGCGGGCTTCTAGCTTGTGGTAAAGTGAAGCAACTATGACTTGCCCCAGATGGGATGAAAATCAGCATCGAGGACGGCACAGGGCTCGATATGACACAGATATTTCTCGAGGGGTTCACCTTGTTCGGTTTAACCATCCATATATAGGATGCTGATTATACCACTGCTCATACCTGTGGTGGTTGCCTCACAGACACCCATGATATTAGATGCCAAGTGGGCCCACTTCCGAGATGAGCCCCAGTACAATCCCTTTCATGACCACCTGCGGAAAAACATTTACGACCAATTTCACCCACGTGAGGAAATTGAGTCTACCTGCCACTTCTGCGGTGTAGAAAGGGTAGGGCGGGGTTGTCTGCTCCTGCGGTTCCCGCTACAACACCAGATTCTCTGTGTCACCTGTGAACATGCTAGAGTATGTCAGATGGTAGGGACTTTAGCATTCTGCCAGGTGAACGCTGCCAACGGCCTGTGGGTAATCCCCTCATGCCGATGTGACACTTGGCATGACTATGTGTTTGTTTGATTAGTTTGTATGGAGACATGAGGCATGGCATGTATTTGTGATCCAACATTATGTCTATCATCATCAATCATAATCATCATCATCAATCAACATCATATCATCATCAATCAACATCATATCAACATCAATCAACATCATATCATAATCAATCAACATCATATCATCAATCAACATCAAATCATTATCATCAACATCAATCATCATCATCATCAAGTTGTCCAGCGTGCTCTACTATCTGCAATAACATTTACTAACAACACATAGTGAGATCTGAACTGGCAGTTTTAAGTGCCATTCAACATATAATCCAATGCATTAGCTATCTCAGCTATATATACATTATAATTTGTACACATGTATATCGGCTAGGTCTATATACATTGTAACAGTAATGTGTGTGTGTGTAATTTTTATGTGATTGGGAGTAATATTTCACTAATAATACATAGCGAGATTTGAACCGGCGATTTTTTAAGTGTAATTCGACATATAAACAAAATAACAAATTAGCTATCTCAGCTATGCATTCACGAATTCACACTGGTTTTACAGAGCAGAGGGAACATATACCCACAGAGTACAATCGGTAATGCCAGCATATATATTTATATATATTTACATAAATTATAGGCTGTTGTCAATAATTTAAAAATGTAGTTATCAGTCCGATTGATCTGTTTGCTATTATTGCACAACAATTCATAAAATATAGATATCATTATTTGTAAACTAGTTATCGGTTCCCCCGTTGGCTCAATTGATAACAGCACTGAATTCTAATAAAAAAAACCATTGTTCAAATCGCTCAAAGGACCTCAGCTAGATGGTACCCAGGTCAAAGGGTATGCACTAGTGTAAGGGTGCAATGACAGAAAAAAGGTAGAAGCAATGAGGGAACCCCCAGTGCAGGGTCAAGACACAAACCCACATAACCCCCCCCCCCCCCCCCCCGCATAAAGAGAGAAGAGAGGCCAGTGATAATGTGGGGTTTCTCCTGGACAAGTGGGGTCTGGGAGTTTTATAGTTTTTTGTTTGCTACCTATATCTTGACCAACAAACTACTTATAAAATAATACATTACAAAAAAAAGTTACGAAAGGAGTGTTTTAGAACAGGCCACCACCAGGGGATAACTGAGTAAGTCATTCCATTGGCAACTTTTCAAAAATAGTCTTCTCTTGGTCTGCAAATGGACATTTGTAATGAATAATTTTTTTAATAAATTTAAGTGTGAAGAGGAGGTCACGCAACGTATTTACCTCTGTGATGAGGAGTTAATAAAGTCAGCTATGTCGTACTCTGTTTTAGGAGGATGTTCAATGATGTCTACCAGAATTTTAATTGGTAAACTGATTCCCATACTTGAAAGTACAACTGCGGGACCTTCAATACTCTAAGGTTGGATATTTCTGAACTTGAAGTTGAGGAGAGGAATTCCGACCATGGGATGCAGTTAAGTGGCCTACATGCTTCTCTCCCTTAAAACAGTAACGTAATGGACAACGATGTCCAGCTATCATGATAAAGACACTCGTGTACTTAAAGTTATGTTTCCCTGCTCGAATATGGGCCCAGTCGATTTGTAAAACATTACTTAATGGAAGACCTGATTGTTCAGCTTTTTGAAAAGCGGAAATAATATCTTCAACGCATGGGATAGGGATTTTGTTTCATAAAATGTTTCATAAGATATACTTAGGAAGTCATTTCTCTAATACGAAATTATAGATGTTCATTAGCATGCCGTATTATAGAAGCAAACTGTATAGGTAATCAAGCTAACTGAATCTACTCAATAACGGGGCACCACGAAGAGCTATGGAGCTACATGCATGGTGTAGGCTGTGCGGCACGGCGGGAAAAAGTGGCAAGATCATTACATGACCTGGGAGACTAATAAATCGCTTGAGTTCTGGAGAGCTTCTCCTGACCTATCATTCGCAATAGTAGTAAACGAGTTACTTGCCCGAAAAACCCCATCAGGCACTGAGTTAGGGATTAGACGCTTCTCCTCTGACAGCAATGGCAATGACAGAACTAAGACAGTATTTAGATCATCTGCTTAGGGTCCCCACAGGTGGGTCGTGTTATAACCCATTGATTATTTCCTCATCAGAATCATAACCCAATGTGTTGAGTTACCTCCGCCTGTAGTGCAGCTACCGCTTCCTCATTATATTCATCGATGACGCCGTCCCTAACAAGTTGTCTATAATATTTTAACTCATTACCCCTACATATTATAATTGAACTCTAGTTCATGAAAGTCCAAAAACTCCCTATAATAATCTAGCCCGTCATCGATCCTATTGTAAAACTCACGCAGTTCCACCCCTCCACGACGAGCTAGATTATTATCTAATTCACATTCAAACCATTGACGTTCACGTTCCATGGCTTCCAAAAACCCATCAACATTCGCCGGCTTGTCCTCCTCCATTACTCGATCGATTGTCAATACCGTGCTCTGGTTGAGGAGCTGACAGAAGATCTGTAACATTAAATACCAATTGTAGACTCATATTTTAATGGTTTTATATATGGATGCATATCTCTAAATGAATGTTCAGACAATGTTAACCATCTAATAGCCCACCTCCCTCATGTAGCCGCCAATCGTGGATCGGCAGCTCCCACCGATTAAAACAGGCTAACAACACTCGGCCTCCTACATTATATATATATATATATATATATATATATATATATATATATATATGTATACACAACAGCTGTATTGTGATTGTGAGAATTTGAAGTTGTGTCAATGTGGACTTTTTTGTTGGTCCCTGAAGTGGCAATCTATGTTGTTCTATTTGAGAAGTGAGAGGTTCAAATTTAGGTACGTTTTACTTGTTTTATGAACAGCAGAAGTAGTTATATATAGGGCGTCAAAACAGGTCAGAACAAAGGCGGCATATATATATATATATATATGCCGCCTTTGTTCTGACCTGTTTTGACGACACCCCCCCCCTCCTGATTATGGATCAGCAGCTCTCGCGACGTTCTGTTTATCCCCAAGGCATCACCTATGCGGGCTAAGAGCACCTTAGATGGACATCTACTCATTGCGCAAAACACCAAACTGTATTCGCATTGGCATAGTTATTAATCCTCACCCTAATCATATCTAAATTTCAGCCCGATCCTTTCAACGGTGCTGTATAAGTCGTTTTCGTGAAAACTAAGCCATCCAAGAGGCACCCAAATTATTAGGACAATTAAATTCCCGTGAAAAAAATTGAATCAGCTCTTGCCCTAGATGATATTTCATGAGTTTTGAGTCGATCCCTCAAGCGCTTTTCAGATAAGACATTTAAAAAATATGCCAAAATTGGCAGATCGGCTTTGTTTGAACAAACTTGGATCTCTATGCCCTAAGGATGCTTTGTGCCAAATATATTTGAAATCGGGCCAGTGGTTCTTGAGAAGACATTAAAAATTTCCTATTGCTTTGGTATGGAGCTATTGGCGTGAAAAAATCTCCAAGATGACCGCCAAACCGTTTATCCGAGTTTTGAAAATGGCAAATTTGAAATCAAAATCCCCCCAAAAACTATATAAATCCAATTTCAGCTTCAAAATCCATCAAATAAAAATATCTAAAATGACTGCCAAATGCGCTACATTTTGATTGGCTCACGGTGGCCATGTTTTTTGATGCATCAACTTCCCTTGAACAAACTTAAATGGCCCTTAGTCCCTAATCATATCTCCCAAATTTTGGCCAGATTCATTCAGCAGTTTTGTAGAAATTGTTTTTGCGAAAACTAGGTCATCCAAACTATTTGGCCGATCAAGTTTCCTTGATCAAACTTGCCCTAGATGATATTTCATGAGTTTTGAATCGATCTCCCAAGCAGTTTTGGAGATTTAAAAAAACCATTTCTAAAAATCAGCAAAAATCCAAGATGGCCACTGGCCAAATTGCCCTATTGTGTTAATTTGAACAAACTAGGATCTCCCCACCCTAAAGATGCTTCCTGCCACATATAACTGAAATCGGCCCAGTGGTTCTTGCGAAGTCGTTTAAAGAAACAGTTGACAGACTTTCGCTCTGGCATAATCTCACTTGTCCTTTCAGGCCAGGTGAGCTAAAAATCCAATTTTTATGAATTTTAAGTTTGTCAAGGGAGGCAAGTCTACCAAATGCGCCGCTGCGCATATCTCCCCAGAACAAAAGCAATAACACTCCATCTCCCCATAACATATCTACTGAAAAAAATTAAAATGTAATCTGGACATGACAAGAAATGGAGAGACGGACACAGATCGACATCCCATTATACATCCCTGCTTAGTGGGAGCATATAAAAAGATCTCAATGAGAAAATTACGCTTGCAACCACCTGTTTAAATGAAACACTTGCCTAAAATGACCACAATGGACCTAATTCCAGTTTATCCATCATTATATGACATCATAATCAACTACGGGATGTGTAGGGTGATGTCACAATCAATGACATCATGAATGACGTAGATAAATTTGTCACAAACGCTTAATTGGTGAATGACTATGCGTTGTTGTACGAATTGTATGTCCTCACTATTTAACAAACATGCTGTTGAACATTTTGAAACTAATTTGGCTGGGTACTGTTGGTGCCATAGGCAGCAGCAGCACCAAGTAAAATTAGTTTTAAAATATTCAATAGCTTACCTGTGTAGTTTTCTGGAAATTGATAGTCAGGGAGATCATAGATTGATCGATTCCAACACGGGCGAAGTGTGGGTGGAGCTTAACTAGACAATGGGCGGGGAATAGCTAAAACTGAATTCATCCATTCCACCTCACCACAAAGCAGATGACTTCTTATTGACACTATCAGGTGAGTAAAAAGAGCAACAATAAACCCAATATTTATATGACAATATTATTATCTGTATTCCATCCCTTTGGCGTGTGTACATTAATTACATAGAAGCTAATTTAGAATAATAATAATGATAGTAATAATAAAAATTATTGTTAATGTTATAACAATATGAAAGTGCTAGCTATCATTTGATGATCATGAAATATAATCGTCTATTTTATCGTGGACGCAATTTATAGATACACACATAGTTCATACTAAATACAATGGTGATGTGACTCCAAATGATTCAGGGGGTTTGGTGAGGGTGGGTGAAACTCATTACCAATGAAAATGTCAATTGACAGGGAGAGATATTTTTGAAAACTTGGCAATGAAATGGCCGCTCATTCGAGCCAGCCATTTAACTGACAAGTTGTCAAAAAAATCTCCCCCCCCCCCCCCCCTACAATTTAACAAGTTACCTCCCATGAACAGTATGAGAAAAAAAAGCAGCTAAATAGTTATTTAATTAATTAATTAATTAATTCTCAATCTTCTAATTATTCATTTATTTAAATTAAACTGTAAAAATACAATTCTACATCATTTGATTTATAACTATGCAATAAGCGCGGACGCAATATTTCTTTAGGTAGTACCATGGGCCTGTGTAGCATGACGGTTAATGTCGCTGTGCGCTTCTCTCCGCCAATCAAGCTCTGATTCTAATTTCTGGGATATTCACAGCCTCAGGAAGATAAGAAGTTATTTACAGCTCGAATGATGTCTGTGTCATGAGGGACGTTACAGAACTGACTTTGACAGAGAACATGGATATTAACAAGGAGGACCAGTAGTGGACGTGATATAATAGTTTAAATAAGCTATCGATTATCGAGCCAGTCATTCTAGGGGAAAAGTGTCAAAAATTGTCTTCTCATCCCTTGCAAATAGATATCCCTCAAGACCAGTTTTGGTTGGCTTGGGCCACTAATACGTTAAATTATCTTTTATTAGGTCAAATTTTTTTTATCTCCGGTTCACACACAAAAGACATTTCTTAAATTTAAATTAGAATTCCCAACATACTGCTGAGGTGAATTAAATTCAGGTATATCTTATTTTGAAGCAATAAATATATTTTGTATAAATATGAAATCATATAATTATCTATATTTAGCATGAGATTTAAGATAACTTATTGTAGGTAGACATAAAATATGGAGGTAATTTATGACCATAAAACTTTATTCGATAGTCAAATTACTACTTAGTTGTTTGTACATAAATATGGCTATAAATAAATGATGGAACCAATAAATATATATATATATATAGATATATATATATATATATATTTTCATATCATGAGTGACCCGCTGCCTCGCGGTGCCCAAAGGTATTAGTTGTTTTAGGCCCACGTGTGTTTAGGTAAATCCTTGTACTAACCCCATAACGGTTATGCCAACCAAAACAGGCTTCTGTAGTGGTCTTGAGGAATGTCCATTTGCAGACCAAGAGAATATTTTTGAAAATTTACCACCGGAATGCCTGGCTCGATAACCAATCCAGTCATTCCAGTAGAAAATTTTCAACAAGTCCTCTCACGGCCTGCAAATGGACATTCAATAAGCAAACATTTTGATTTTCTTGATCAAATCTGACCATTAACGGTTTTAGAGACCACATGTGTTTTACCGACCAACTAGACAAACTAGACAATGTAGATATACCCCTGAAAATCACCTTTCAACCTCTACCTTCTACTCAAGCCTAGGTCTCAATCCTCATAATCTTGCGTGTCAATTCTGTGTAGCCTATGTTACTCCTGGGCGTACATATTCTCTTGTTCCATAGCCCACATTACATGTATATCTCCCATGAATGAGAACGGCACAGCTCTAAATAAGAGCCTGTATTCACGAAGGGTCCGTGTTAACCCTTTCATTCCAAAGCCGGCCAACACTGGCCTCTGCAGGCCTTTTGAGGACTGTCCATTTGCAAGGTAAGCGAAGTCGATTTTTGAAAATTTACAACTGGAATGACTGGCTCGGTTATCGAGCCAGTCATTCCAGTGGTAAATTTTCAAAAATAGTCTTCTCTTGGCCTGCTTCAGAAGCCGGTTATGGACAGCTTTGGCATGAATGGGTTAAAGATGACTGGAAGGGTTTATTTTGTCATAATAAAAAGATTATTTTACTAGAACCTTATATTATGGGTAGATTGCTGCTTTAGTCAGCAACAACTTACAGCAAAACTGTTTTCAATATGAACACAAATTATAGGGAAAAATGAAAACGTATAATCAGAATTCACAAATTCGACGACAAATCTACGGTACCTCTCTCAACCATACACTCCGTATATTATAGTTTCTGTGCAATTAAAAATATAAATCTTGAATATTTTGAAAAACTAATTTAACTGGAAGGTGTTGTTGCATAATGTAGCAGCAGAAATTAGTTTCAAAATATTCAAAAAGCTGTATGGTTACTCTGAAATCAAGATACTCGGATATTGCGTTTGAAAGGGCTGAATAAAATTATTTGATAGCGAAAACAGAAATCAGAGAACAAATTATAAACAAAATGCATGAATGCTGTCACAGCCGGATAGTTGGCAACATTGTAAAAGCAGGACAAAAAAAATATCGTTACAAATGAACAAAATATTCAGAAAGAAAAATGTCTTTCAAAAAAACATATTTGGAAAATTCCCCGTAAAATAATAATATTTAGAAAAATGGCATTCAACGTAACATAATATTCAGAAAACAGCTTGCGTACATAGCTGCCTGAAGTCAGTGTGCATTCCACTGATTTGATAAGAAAGTATTTAAACCAGCATTAACAATTAACACTCACAACCCAGAAATGATGTACCGGGAAGAAATATTTTAGAACTAATTTTACTGGAAGGTGTTCCTGCCTATGGCAGCAACAGCTCCCAGTAAAGTTAGTTCTAAAATATTCAACAGCTTTCCTGTCTTGCTATCTTGAAATCGAGACCCTGGAATTTCAACGGTTGAAGGCCACCATTGTATAAAGACCATATTTTGTATAAAGACCATATTCTGTATAAACACCACAATAAAGAAAGCAAAACTTGGGTAACGCTGACAAGTCATAAAATAATTACCTCTCTATTAAGACCACTTACATGGAATTATATATTTAGTAAAGTATAAACATGTTTTTATTATTAGACAAAGAAACCTGTTCATGAATGAAACCAAGCCCGACCTTCACACGTGTATACCTGTCTGACACCAAAGAGACGACTGCTGAAGGTACCTTACTTTGGAGCGAGGAGAAGTGAAGGAAGAACGTAGTCCTTGCCCTTACTCATTTAAAGTTCAACCATCCCAGTAAATGATCGCATAACAAGAAATGTTGCTTCCCAGTCCTTCTGAAGCCATCATGAATCACGCGATTAATCTCAAAGTCAATATTGTGCAAACAGTGCAACACATTTCCCCTATCTGTGAGGGTAGCTTAGCAGCCACAGGCAATACACAGCTCCAAATAAGACATTTCACCCACCAACCAGACATTAAAATTGTCATCGCTTGGTGCCAACACATATCAGATCTTGCAGATGATGACAGCAACAATGCATTAAGTCTTTTGCTCCGACTCACTAAAGATGAAATAGAACTTAAAGGCCATTATGATGTTGTCAACAGACAAGAAAAAACGGAAAAAGTTGAAGAAAACTGCTTGGAGCTGAAATAAGTTTACACAGCTTTCAGCCACAGAAAACATGCACGCACGCACGCACACACACACGCACACACACACACACACACACACAGGCATGCCACACACACACGCACACATGCAAGCCCACATCATTTCTCGCATAAATAGGTTCAATAGAAAACATGGAAATATAATTCAAACATAGACCATATTATCAGAGAATGGAATGGTTTCGCTTCTCTCTTGTATTATTGCTTAAGGCTTCGTTAATATGGACAAAAAAAGAAAATAGTTTGAAAGGTTAAATTTACATTTTAAATTAAATTTTAAAACTCACTAACGAATATGAACAACTAATTATTCAATTGAATTTAGCCGTACAGTGCACGTTTATTTAACCCGTTAACTGATAAATTCTCAATGTATCTCAATCTCAAGGCAATCAAACAAGAAAGCTGTTCAATATTTTGAAATTAATATGACTGGAAGCCATTGCTGCCTAAGTCAGCAATGGCTTCCAGTCATATTAATTTCAAAATATTTTGAGGTGTATGCCAATGGCAAGTAAACCAAGTTTATGGGGATAAAAAAATCAATAATACTAGCGGCAATAACTAGCCATCAGTTATCCAGCGCGCAACAGGCTTGTCCAGAGAGCCTGAAAGCTGGTTAGAGGATCTATTTTTATTAGAGTATTTTCTTTTCGCATTAGCATCCGTCACAGTCATTTGTCAAGAAGTTATAAACACATCGTGCTTTAAATAAACTTTCAGTTAATCTAACCTATTGATGCTATTTAAATTTAGTAATATAGTCATACGAGTTTACACGAAGTAAATATAAACTTGAATATAACTGTTTCAGTGTGATAGCATAGCTACAATTGTAATATAGCCTTCTACTAAGATCCAATACTTAGTCTACAGCATACACTACGACTGAATTTGTAACTCGCTACACACCAGGAATGAGTAAGCCAAAGTCCATCTGGTTCATAGACCTGAGGTGCCTTCAGCATTTACATTTCTTAACAACCGCGCTAATCGGAGCCAATGTTTAAGAGCCTAAATAAGTTTAGTTTATGGAGTATATGGAGCTGAGCCCGCCTCTTGAGCCAAAGATATTAGTAGGTTTATAGAGTTTAATAAATGGCATATCAAACTAAAGATCCTGTGTTATTTATCCATATATAAACAACAGAATATGCTATGCATCGTAAAGAATTAACTTTTTCAAGGATTTGTCAATGAAAGGCTTAAGATGTCCATGATAAAACCCAAACTTCACGTCAATAGATCGTATATAGGTCGATATTAACTCTCACGGACAAATTTTGTCAAGAAAATTTTGATTTTCTCTTAGAAAATGTCCATTTTGCAGGCCAAGAGAAGACTATTTTTGAAAATTTACCACTGGAATGACCGGCTCAATAATCAAGCCAGTCACTCCAGTGGTAAATATTAAAAAATGGTCTTCTCTTGGCCTGCAAATGGACATTTCCCAGGACCAATTCAGAGGCTGGGTTAAAGAAATTGTCCAAAGATTTTCCTGGAATAATTTCAGTAAATATAAAACAAGATCTTTCGTTAACCCTTTAACCCTCCCAGACCAGAAACATAAAATTCTGTATGTTGTAAATAATATTCTGTTGAATATTTTGAAACTCATTTGACAGGGACCGCGACAGGTTGCAGTCAAATTAGTTTCAAAATTTTTGGATAGTTATCTTCAATTTAACTCTTTAATATCTAAAATGTGGAAAATTACAATCTTTGCTTATTGAATGTCCATTTGCAGGCCAAGAAGACTATTTTTGAAAATTGACCAATAGAATGACTGTGATAAAATTTCAAACATAGTCTTCTCTTGGCCTGCATATGGCCATTCTTCATGACCACTGTAGAGTCCGGTTTTGGCTGTCTCCCTCATGAAAAAGTTAAGACACTGAAATGTCAAGTGTTAAAAGTTAGCAGTAAATATAGGATAGCATGTCAACACTGATTAATTACATCCAAAATACCAAATAGCACAGACAGGGGCACCTATTAGAGTACTTTGGGACACACAGGTGTCTTATAAGATAAGATTTATCTCCCTTTCACTACAATTCCAATGTAAATGATTCCACAGAAAACTTACCCAATTTGTGACATTTGACATCTACCTCTTCGCTGCCCAAGTTTGGAAACAATGGATAATTACCTGCCCATTAAGAACATTTATCTGGTGTACTGATATTTACAAAACAAGGTCGACGGAACCCCGGTAGCTGCGAGCGAAGCGTGAATAGTAGGTCACACTGACATACTTTTCTCACAAATCTACAGTACAGCTCATAAATGAGCTAACAAACGTACAAAATTCCCAAACACAAACAGAAACTTGTTGGTTAGTAGTTTTGAACACGATGTAAGACACGTTCTGTTGACTGTGTTGGGTTTAGTTTGATTAGCTTCCAAATTAAGTATTCACCCTTTAACACTCAAATTTGTTCCAAAAAATTTCAATTTTCTCATATAAAATGTCCATTTGCAGACCAAGAAAATACTATTTTTGAAAGTTTACCACTGGAATGGCTGGCTCGGTTATCGAGCCAGTCATTCCAGTGGTAAATTAAAAAAAATAGTCTTCTCTTGGTCTGCAAATGGACATTTCTCAAGCCCACTGCAGAAGCGTTTTCGCTGGTATAAGTGTTAAGAGGTTATGTTCAAAATAGTCAACAGTGGATTTTATTTTGTTCTGGAAATATTAAATTATTTCTGAGCTGTACTGTATTAATATGACCGTGTAAAGTATGAGGTGTACATTTTGATCTGAACAACAAGGGTTCCAAAGGACCTGTATCGCCCCTCTGCAATAAGTGAGTTAATCCGTGAAATGTTTACGGTACAAGTTTAGGTAACCAAGACAGTGGTCGACAACCGTACTCGCCACTGTAGCGAGGACAGTGGCTCCAGCAGCAGGAATAACCTCATTACCACCTGCCATCTGCACCACAGCCACATTTGCACTATGTTACTGGTGGCGTGAATGGCCAGGGGCTTAGCCTGTGTCAGTAGCTTCTGGGTATTGCGGTTGAGCAGCTTCTCCCCCTTCTGGAGACTCGTCTGGCTCTCCGGGAGTTGCTTTACAATCTGTACTGTTGACATCATTGTTTAGGCCCTGAGTATACAATATGTTTAAACGTGTATGTTCTACCTCGAGAGCACTAAGCAGATCTACCCAGTCTGCATCTGTTAGCTGATTAAATTGGTACTCAGGAATATCCATACAGTTCTGTGCTAAACCATGGACCTACTAGTACTATGTACTAGGTACTATGATGTCTTCTGCACCAAAGTGAAGGACTATAAGAAGTCACCAGATGAGCTCGACCAGATCTGCTTCGTTGAATACCTCATTATGGGTGGCAGTATAGTAGAGCAGCTCCTGCATACTAATGGATTCTACAAAGATCGGGCATATATGTCGGATGTGTTCCAGCAGTTGCAGGCATCCAGTGCATCTCCCGGCTCTGAGTTGAATAAGGCTCTGTACTACTACAAGCTGGAAAAAGGCTGTACCACTGAACCATACAGTCCTTGGGTGTGTATGCTGACAGCATGTTTCAGGGCTGTCGGGCAGGCCAAGCTAGTTCAGGCAATCACAGCCATGACGCCCGCACAGGATTCACTCATGCTCTATGAGCAGGATCTACTAGTAGCAGAGAAGACAGGTGACGAGCACAGCAATAGCCAGACCTGACAACACTCGTAGGGCTATCGTCCTGCTAGCACTGCTGGGTGGGGTGGTGGGTGTCAGCACAGGTTGCCATTTGTCGTCCAGCACTCCTGCTGTTCCAGTTAGAATGACAGTCGGAACGGCCGTAGCACTGGCCCTCCTAGGAGACCACGGGGACCTAGGTGTCGTTGGAACGATGCTTGGGACGACATGCGTGGCCGAGTTGATGTCAGTGTTAAACCTAAAGTGCACACCTGGGGAATTCCCCTCAGCTATCATATTATTGTAGCCCCTAATCTTCAGATCCTCAACATTCATGATCATATTGCTCCGAATAAGTCGTAGGTGTGGCGATATAGCGAAGTTGAGCTTATGACGGGCCTTCTGTAAGGCTTGTTGGAACTTGGCAATGAGGCTACTGGAATCTGCAACAATGATCATGTTCTCAACGAGACTGCTGAACATGGTCTGCACCTCTTTTCCACTCACCTCATCTATGGAGCGGCGCAGCTTGGTCTGGGCTGTCAGGAGACAATAACAACATAATGCTTCTAAGGACTGGTTGATTCGAATGATCCCTGCTAGTGTGAGCCCTGAGGTTGTGTGTGGGACAAAGTATTTCAATGCCTCTGGATGGTCCCGCCTGATTCCAGTGATATGCATATTCTGCACCAGTACCCCGGGCTCTGAGTCTGGATGGGATGAGAACGTCGCTGTCTTCCGACGGCCGATTTTTCAGGCTGTCTGATAGGGGAAGCCTGAGTAGTCTCGTCTCGGGTCGCCATACATAATGCCTAGACCGCTGTTGTCTCCACCATGGAAACAAGTCAGAGTGAGCGTTGAACTCTCGTTGGAGTCTACTGGCTGCTGAGGGGCTGTAGCTCGCAGTTCCTGCGGTGCTGACACCCACGGTTCCCGCTGGCTGCAGTTCAAAATCATTCGTATCAGGCAGGCTTGCACCCAGCTCATGGAGGATTCATCTCACCATGTAGTACACATGGAATCTGAGACAACTGGCAATGAGCACAGCTTCGGGGGTATGAGAATAGGAGTGCAGCAAACCCGCGCCGAAACCGCATCCTGCCGTAGCACACCACACAGCGAAGTTCAGCTGTTGGTTCCAGAATGAGAGATTCCGGCCTGCCATCCAGGTATGAGCTTTCTTCACATCCTTGATGGTGATTGTTCGGTATGTCATCCAGACCACCTGTCGAGCGGATCCAGAGTGTACCCAGAAGGGGCAGTTGGCTTTGGTCGACTGTTGTGAGGTTCATCAGGAAAGCCATCTATAGTAGTCATCTTAAAGCTGCTGTTCCAGCTGCGGATGCAACATACTATTTGGAACCGTAGCGATCTTCGATGCGGCCCCGCCGCAGCATCTCATTTTTTAAGTCCTCCATGTCCACCCACCCGCTGGAGCCTTTGAGGTATTGCTGGCGCACTTTGGGTTTCTCAGTGTGGTACAGGGTTTGGAGCTTCAATACATGGTGGTACTCTTAATCACTGACCTGCCCATCCTCGAGAGCATTGCTGACAGACTCGTCGATAGCCCATATGCTGCTCTGTGCTAGTGTTACATACTTAGCATGCTTCTCCAGCTTCCTGGTGATCTGATGGTGTCCAACCGCCAAGCTGGTGGCCATGGCAGTAGCGGCAAGCACCCACCCCTGTAGCGAGGGTGGCAACAGCCACCACACCAGCACTGGCTCCAATCACACCTGCAGCTGTGGTTGTGCATGCTAGACTGTTGTAGGCTGTTTTATATCGCCTGTGTGTTCTGCTGTACGTTTCTGTCTCATGAGCAAGATTCTGTCTGATGGTGTCAATCTGCTGGAGTGGCCAGCCGTGCGACCCTCCTCAGGTGCTAATGCGGGATATAGTTCAGGCTGCTTTCGCCGCTCCGATGTAGCCATGGGATACCTAGTTTTAAACATGAGCTAGCTCTGCATCACCTGCAGGATCTGCTGATGAGTCATCGTGGGATTCATCTTGGAAAGTCTGGCGAATCGAACTAGCTTGTTGGTGTGGACCTTCCTCAAACACCCCTCATCCAGCATAATGTCAGAGGCCAGTTGCTTTGGCAGCCGTGACATTTGGAACTTCACCTTGCCACTCTGAGAGTATGCCCGCCATTGGTCGAATTTCTTGGACTTATACTTCTGCACCTTCCCCTCTTCCCACTGCAAAACTTTTACAGACTCATCACATTCGTCATCCAAGTAATCATATAACTTTGGCTCTACGATGCCCTCCTCCTGCCGGGTGAGGCTCTCCAATTCTTGGACAGAGTTGTAGTCCCTTCATCTCCTTGCCACTCTGGCATTCTGTTCATACCAGCTCATCCACCGCTCACCTTCTTGTCGACAACGCATTTCCTGTATTGCTATATCTGCCATCCTGGAAGTGTTGTGGCTCCTCTATCACCTTTTTCCACAACTCAGCAAATGCTTGATAGGTCTAACATGATATCGTCATGATGGGGATAGGTCAATAAGTAGTAGCAGTGTAAACTCTAATTGGGCATCCGACAGACCATCCATGCTGGCATATAGACTAATGGTGGAGCTGTCAAACAGGTGATTTACGTGGGTGAACATGTTGGGGCTGATCGCTTTCCACAGTTTACTGGTGGCTCCTGGCAGATATTCTATCATGTCTAACCCTACTTCAGTCAGTGAGCTGTGGTAGGTACTTCCCGGTGGTGGATGTAACACATCTGCGTGTACGTACGTGGTGGAATGGTGAGCTACCTTGAAGAGAATCCATTCTATGCGATACTGAACCACGTCTACCAACTAGAGATGACCTGATGACATTCTCCCCATTTTGGCATGGCTATACACTCCGTTTAAACCATATAATAATAATAATAATAATAATAATAATATATATATATATATATATATATATAATGGAGCCTATATTTGCTCACTCAACAGGTCTAGCTGATCTCGTGGACGTGTACGACATTGATGCTGCCAAGGTTAAGGAAAGCGATGGCAAGTCGTTGGTCCTCCAATAAGGAGCAGACTCCCAAGATATTTTCCCTCCATCCCGTCGGTGGAGATGGTGTAGAGCTGCTCACTGACCTAAAGGATGTCTCGAACGAATGTCTGGGTCGAGAGAGAAATGGGGACAAAATAGTGTTCCGCTATGACTTCCTGATGAAGAAGTTCATCCTCCACCCCCTAATAGAACAGGCCCCAGACAAGGTTGAGGATGTTAACAATTTGGACGCTGATCTCAGCTTTCATGTTTTAGAGCCAACTGTGAAGCATACCACACCGATGTCAAATGATGGTGTGGTGTTGACCCTGGCGAAACAGCTGCAGGTAGTCTTAAAAAAGAACGTGGTGTGGTATCGCGCTGGACCTGGTGGTAAGTGGCGAGCATGGGTGGCACTAAATATACCAGCAGTTATTGATCGGGAGGTCACCCACTCTCCACCATTGTGAAGAAGGATGGCATGGTCCAGAGGCTTTATAACCGGGAGACATCTTTCCTGACCTATATATGACAGGGCACAACCCTAGCTAGTTGCAGTGGATCATAGGATTGAGGTTACTGGAGGAAAGCTCCTGCTGCATCGCCCCTTTGATGGACCAGAGGAAGCTATCAATATTCAGGAGGCTGTCTTATGGCTTGAGGGTGTGTCGTCCTCCTCTAAGGCGAAGGGCTCGGTGAAGCTGCTCGAGCGTATCGGGCTCACTAGTCCGCAAACACGCCCATTGTGATAGAACTGCGGGCTTCTAGTTGGTGGTAAAGTGAAGCAACTATGACTTGCCCCAGATGGGATGAAAATCAGCATCGAGGACGGCACAGGGCTCGATATGACACAGATATTTCTCGACGGGTTCACCTTGTTCGGTTTAACCATCCATATATAGGATGCTGATTATACCACTGCTCATACCTGTGGTGGTTGCCTCACAGACACCCATGATATTAGATGCCAAGTGGGCCCACTTCAGAGATGAGCCCCAGTACAATCCCTTTCATGACCACCTGCGGAAAAACATTTACGACCAATTTCACCCACGTGAGGAAACTGAGTCTACCTGCCACTTCTATGGTGTAGAAAGGGTAGGGCGGGGTTGTCTGCTCCTGCGGTTCCCGCTACAACACCAGATTCTCTGTGTCACCTGTGAACATGCTAGAGTATGTCAGATGGTAGGCACTTTAGCATTCTGCCAGGTGAACGCTGCCAAGGGCCTGTGGGTAATCCCCTCATGCCGATGTGACACTTGACATGACTATGTGTTTGTTTGATTAGTTTGTATGGAGACATGAGGCGTGGCATGTATTTGTGATCCAACATTATGTCTATCATCATCAGCATCATCAATCATAATCATCAATCAACATCATATAATCATCAATCAACATCATATCATAATCAATCAACATCATATCATCAATCAACATCAAATGATTATCATCACCATCAATCATCATCATCAAGTTGTCCAGCGTGCTCTACTATCTGCAATAACATTTACTAACAACACATAGTGAGATCTGAACCGGCAGTTTTAAGTGCCATTCAACATATAATCCAATGCATTAGCTATCTCAGCTATATATACATTATAATTTGTACACATGTATATCGGCTAGGTCTATATATTTTGTAACAGTAATGTGTGTGTGTGTAATTTTTATGTGATTGGGAGTAATATTTCACTAATAATACATAGCGAGATTTGAACCGGCGATTTTTTAAGTGTAATTCGACATATAAACAAAATAACAAATTAGCTATCTCAGCTATGCATTCACGTATTCACACTGGTTTTACAGAGCAGAGGGAATATATACCTACAGAGTACAATCGGTAATGCCAGCATATATATTTATATATATTTACATAAATTATAGGCTGTTGTCAATAATTTAAAAATGTAGTTATCAGTGTGTTATCAATCCGATTGATCTGTTTGCTATTATTGCACAACAATTCATAAAAGACAGATATCATTATTTGTAAACTAGTTATCGGTTCCCCCGTTGGCTCAATTGATAACAGCACTGAATTCTAATAAAAAAAACATTGTTCAAATCTCTCAAAGGACCTCAGCTAGATGGTACCCAGGTCAAAGGGTACGCACTAGTGTAAGGGTGCAATGACAGAAAAAAGGTAGAAGCAATGACGGAACCCCCAGTGCAGGGTCAAGACACAAACCCACATAACCCCCCCCCCCCCTTTCAACGGTGCTGTATAAGTCGTTTTCGCGAAAACTAAGCCATCCAAGAGGCACCCAAATTATTAGGACAATTAAATTCCCGTGAAAAAAATTGAATCAGCTCTTGCCCTAGATGGTATTTCATGAGTTTTGAGTCGATCCCTCAAGCGCTTTTCAGATAAGACATTTAAAAAATATGCCAAAATTGGCAGATCGGCTTTGTTTGAACAAACTTGGATCTCTATGCCCTAAGGATGCTTTGTGCCAAATATATTTGAAATCGGGCCAGTGGTTCTTGAGAAGACATTAAAAATTTCCTATTGCTTTGGTATGGAGCTATTGGCGTGAAAAAATCTCCAAGATGACCACCAAACCGTTTATCCGAGTTTTGAAAATGGCAAATTTGAAATCAAAATACCCCCAAAAACTATATAAATCCAATTTCAGCTTCAAAATCCATCAAATAAAAATATCTAAAATGACTGCCAAATGCGCTACATTTTGATTGGCTCACGGTGGCCATGTTTTTTGATGCATCAACTTCCCTTGAACAAACTTAAATGGCCCTTAGTCCCTAATCATATCTCCCAAATTTTGGCCCGATTCATTCAGCAGTTTTGTAGAAATTGTTTTTGCGAAAACTAGGTCATCCAAACTATTTGGCCGATCAAGTTTCCTTGATCAAACTTGCCCTAGGTGATATTTCATGAGTTTTGAATCGATCTCCCAAGCAGTTTTGGAGATTTAAAAAAAACATTTCTAAAAATCAGCAAAAATCCAAGATGGCCACTGGCCAAATTGTCCTACTGGGTTAATTTGAACAAACTTGGATCTCCCCACCCTAAAGATGCTTCCTGCCACATATAACTGAAATCGGCCCAGTGGTTCTTGCGAAGTCGTTTAAAGAAACAGTTGACAGACTTTCGCTCTGGCATAATCTCACTTGTCCTTTCAGGCCAGGTGAGCTAAAAATCCAATTTTTATGAATTTTAAGTTTGTCAAGGGAGGCAAGTCTACCAAATGCGCCGCTGCGCATATCTCACCAGAACAAAAGCAATAACACTCCATCTCCCCATAACATATCTACTGAAAAAAATTAAAATGTAATCTGGGCATGACAAGAAATGGAGAGACGGACACAGATCGACATCCCATTATACATCCCTGCTTAGTGGGAGCATATAAAAAGATCTCAATGAGAAAATTACGCTTGCAACCACCTGTTTAAATGAAACACTTGCCTAAAATGACCACAATGGACCTAATTCCAGTTTATCCATCATTATATGGCATCATAATCAACTACGGGATGTGTAGGGTGATGTCACAATCAATGACATCATGAATGACGTAGATAAATTTGTCACAAACGCTTAATTGGTGAATGACTATGCATTGTTGTACGAATTGTATGTCTTCACTATTTAACAAACATGCTGTTGAACATTTTGAAACTAATTTGGCTGGGTACTGTTGGTGCCATAGGCAGCAGCAGCACCGAGTAAAATTAGTTTTAAAATATTCAATAGCTTACCTGTGTAGTTTTCTGGAAATTGATAGTCAGGGAGATCATAGATTGATCGATTCCAACACGGGTGAAGTGTGGGTGGAGCTTAACTAGAAATGGGCGGGGAATAGCTAAAACTGAATTCATCCATTCCACCTCACCACAAAGCAGATGACTTCTTATTGACACTATCAGGTGAGTAAAAAGAGCAACAATAAACCCAATATTTATATGACAATATTATTATCTGTATTCCATCCCTTTGGCGTGTGTACATTAATTACATAGAAGCTAATTTAGAATAATAATAATGATAGTAATAATAAAAATTATTGTTAATGTTATAACAATATGAAAGTGCTAGCTATCATTTGATGATCATGAAATATAATCGTCTATTTTATCGTGGACGCAATTTATAGATACACACATAGTTCATACTAAATACAATGGTGATGTGACTCAGGTGAAACGATCACTCCAAATGATTCAGGGGGTTTGGTGAGGGTGGGTGAAACTCATTACCAATGAAAATGTCAATTGACAGGGAGAGATATTTTTGAAAACTTGGCAATGAAATGGCCGCTCATTCGAGCCAGCCATTTAACTGACAAGTTGTCAAAAAAATCTCCCCCCCCCTACAATTTAACAAGTTACCTCCCATGAACACTATGAGAAAAAAAAGCAGCTAAATAGTTATTTAATTAATTAATTAATTAATTCTCAATCTTCTAATTATTCATTTATTTAAATTAAACTGTAAAAATACAATTCTACATCATTTGATTTATAACTATGCAATAAGCGCGGACGCAATATTTCTTTAGGTAGTACCATGGGCCTGTGTAGCATGACGGTTAATGTCGCTGTGCGCTTCTCTCCGCCAATCAAGCTCTGATTCTAATTTCTGGGATATTCACAGCCTCAGGAAGCTAAGAAGTTATTTACAGCTCGAATGATGTCTGTGTCATGAGGGACGTTACAGAACTGACTTTGACAGAGAACATGGATATTAACAAGGAGGACCAGTAGTGGACATGATATAATAGTTTAAATAAGCTATCCATTATCGAGCCAGTCATTCTAGGGGAAAGTGTCAAAAATTGTCTTCTCATCCCTTGCAAATAGATATCCCTCAAGACCAGTTTTGGTTGGCTTGGGCCATTAATACGTTAAATTATCTTTTATTAAGTCAAATTTTTTTTATCTCTCCGGTTCACACACAAAAGACATTTCTTAAATTTAAATTAGAATTCCCAACATACTGCTGAGGTGAATTAAATTCAGGTATATCTTATTTTGAAGCAATAAATATATTTTGTATAAATATGAAATCATATAATTATCTATATTTAGCATGAGATTTAAGATAACTTATTGTAGGTAGACATAAAATATGGAGGTAATTTATGACCATAAAACTTTATTCGATAGTCAAATTACTACTTAGTTGTTTGTACATAAATATGGCTATAAATAAATGATGGAACCAATAAATATATATATATATATATATATATATTTTCATATCATGAGTGACCCGCTGCCTCGCGGTGCCCAAAGGTATTAGTTGTTTTAGGCCCACGTGTGTTTAGGTAAATCCTTGTACTAACCCCTTAACGGTTATGCCAACCAAAACAGGCTTCTGTAGTGGTCTTGAGGAATGTCCATTTGCAGACCAAGAGAATATTTTTGAAAATTTACCACTGGAATGCCTGTCTCGATAACCAATCCAGTCATTCCAGTAGAAAATTTTCAACAAGTCCTCTCTTGGCCTGCAAATGGACATTCAACAAGCAAACATTTTGATTTTCTTGATCAAATCTGACCATTAACGGTTTTAGAGACCACATGTGTTTTACCGACCAACTAGACAAACTAGACAATGTAGATATACCCCTGAAAATCACCTTTCAACCTCTACCTTCTACTCAAGCCTAGGTCTCAATCCCCATAATCTTGCGTGTCAATTCTGTGTAGCCTATGTTACTCCTGGGCATACATATTCTCTTGTTCCATAGCCCACATTACATGTATATCTCCCATGAATGAGAACGGCACAGCTCTAAATAAGAGCCTGTATTCACGAAGGGTCCGTGTTAACCCTTTCATTCCAAAGCCGGCCAACACTGGCCTCTGCAGGCCTTTTGAGGACTGTCCATTTGCAAGGTAAGCGAAGTCGATTTTTGAAAATTTACAACTGGAATGACTGGCTCGGTTATCGAGCCAGTCATTCCAGTGGTAAATTTTCAAAAATAGTCTTCTCTTGGCCTGCTTCAGAAGCCGGTTATGGACAGCTTTGGCATGAATGGGTTAAAGATGACTGGAAGGGTTTATTTTGTTATAATAAAAAGATTATTTTACTAGAACCTTATATTATGGGTAGATTGATGCTTTAGTCAGCAACAACTTACAGCAAAACTGTTTTCAATATGAACACAAATTATAGGGAAAAATGAAAACGTATAATCAGAATTCACAAATTCGACGACAAATCTACGGTACCTCTCTCAACCATACACTCCGTATATTATAGTTTCTGTGCAATTAAAAATATAAATCTTGAATATTTTGAAAAACTAATTTAACTGGAAGGTGTTGTTGCATAATGTAGCAGCAGAAATTAGTTTCAAAATATTCAAAAAGCTGTATGGTTACTGTGAAATCAAGATACTCGGATATTGCGTTTGAAAGGGCTGAATAAAATTATTTGATAGCGAAAACAGAAATCAGAGAACAAATTATAAACAAAATGCATGAATGCTGTCACAGCCGGATAGTTGGCAACATTGTAAAAGCAGGACAAAAAAAATATCGTTACAAATGAACAAAATATTCAGAAAGAAAAATGTCTTTCAAAAAAACATATTTGGAAAATTCCCCGTAAAATAATAATATTTAGAAAAATGGCATTCAACGTAACATAATATTCAGAAAACAGCTTGCGTACATAGCTGCCTGACGTCAGTGTGCATTCCACTGATTTGATAAGAAAGTATTTAAACCAGCATTAACAATTAACACTCACAACCCAGAAATGATGTACCGGGAAGAAATATTTTAGAACTAATTTTACTGGAAGGTGTTCCTGCCTATGGCAGCAACAGCTCCCAGTAAAGTTAGTTCTAAAATATTCAACAGCTTTCCTGTCTTGCTATCTTGAAATCGAGACCCTGGAATTTCAACGGTTGAAGGCCACCATTGTATAAAGACCATATTTTGTATAAAGACCATATTCTGTATAAACACCACAATAAAGAAAGCAAAACTTGGGTAACGCTGACAAGTCATAAAATAATTACCTCTCTATTAAGACCACTTACATGGAATTATATATTTAGTAAAGTATAAACATGTTTTTATTATTAGACAAAGAAACCTGTTCATGAATGAAACCAAGCCCGACCTTCACACGTGTATACCTGTCTGACACCAAAGAGACGACTGCTGAAGGTACCTTACTTTGGAGCGAGGAGAAGTGAAGGAAGAACGTAGTCCTTGCCCTTACTCATTTAAAGTTCAACCATCCCAGTAAATGATCGCATAACAAGAAATGTTGCTTCCCAGTCCTTCTGAAGCCATCATGAATCACGCGATTAATCTCAAAGTCAATATTGTGCAAACAGTGCAACACATTTCCCCTATCTGTGAGGGTAGCTTAGCAGCCACAGGCAATACACAGCTCCAAATAAGACATTTCACCCACCAACCAGACATTAAAATTGTCATCGCTTGGTGCCAACACATATCAGATCTTGCAGATGATGACAGCAACAATGCATTAAGTCTTTTGCTCCGACTCACTAAAGATGAAATAGAACTTAAAGGCCATTATGATGTTGTCAACAGACAAGAAAAAACGGAAAAAGTTGAAGAAAACTGCTTGGAGCTGAAATAAGTTTACACAGCTTTCAGCCACAGAAAACATGCACGCACGCACGCACACACACACACACACAGGCATGCCACACACACACGCACACATGCAAGCCCACATCATTTCTCGCATAAATAGGTTCAATAGAAAACATGGAAATATAATTCAAACATAGACCATATTATCAGAGAATGGAATGGTTTCGCTTCTCTCTTGTATTATTGCTTAAGGCTTCATTAATATGGACAAAAAAAGAAACTAGTTTGAAAGGTTAAATTTACATTTTAAATTAAATTTTAAAACTCACTAACGAATATGAACAACTAATTATTCAATTGAATTTAGCCGTACAGTGCACGTTTATTTAACCCGTTAACTGATAAATTCTCAATGTATCTCAATCTCAAGGCAATCAAACAAGAAAGCTGTTCAATATTTTGAAATTAATATGACTGGAAGCCATTGCTGACTTAGGCAGCAATGGCTTTCAGTCATATTAATTTCAAAATATTTTGAGGTGTATGCCAATGGCAAGTAAACCAAGTTTATGGGGATAAAAAAATCAATAATACTAGCAGCAATAACTAGCCATCAGTTATCCAGCGCGCAACAGGCTTGTCCAGAGAGCCTGAAAGCTGGTTAGAGGATCTATTTTTATTACAGTATTTTCTTTTCGCTTTAGCGTCCGTCACGACTGAATTTGTAACTCACTACACACCAGGAATGAGTAAGCCATCTGGCTCATAGACCTGAGGTGCCTTCAGCATTTACATTTCTTAACAACCGCGCTAATCGGAGCCAATGTTTAAGAGCCTAAATAAGTTTAGTTTATGGAGTATATGGAGCTCAGCCTGCGCCCCTTGAGCCAAAGATATTAGTAGGTTTATAGAGTTTAATAAATGGCATATCAAACTAAAGATCCTGTGTTATTTATCCATATATAAACAACAGAATATGCTATGCATCGTAAAGAATTAACTTTTTCAAGGATTTGTCAATGAAAGGCTTAAGATGTCCATGATAAAACCCAAACTTCCCATCACTAGATTGTATATAGGTCGATATTAACTCTCACGGACAAATTTTGTCAAGAAAATTTTGATTTTCTCTTAGAAAATGTCCATTTTGCAGGCCAAGAGAAGACTATTTTTGAAAATTTACCACTGGAATGACCGGCTTAATAATCAAGCCAGTCACTCCAGTGGTAAATATTAAAAAATGGTCTTCTCTTGGCCTGCAAATGGACATTTCCCAGGACCAATTCAGAGGCTGGGTTAAAGAAATTGTCCAAAGATTTGCCTGGAATAATTTCAGTAAATATAAAACAAGATCTTTCGTTAACCCTTTAACCCTCCTGGACCAGAAACATAAAATTCTGTATGTTGTAAATAATATTCTGTTGAATATTTTGAACCTCATTTGACTGAGACCTGTTGCTACGTAGGCCACGACAGGTTGCAGTCAAATTAGTTTCAAAATTTCTAGATAGTTGTCTTCAATTTAACTCTTTAATATCTAAATTTTGGAAAATTAAAATCTTGATTATTGAATGCCCATTTGCAGGCCAAGAAGACTATTTTTGAAAATTGACCAATAGAATGACTGGCTCATTTATTGAGCCAGTCATTTCAGTGATAAAATTTCAAACATAGTCTTCTCTTGGCCTGCATATGAACATTCTTCAAGAAAAAGTTAAGACACTGAAATTTCAAGTGTTCAAAGTTTGCTGTAAATATAGGATAGCATGTCAACACTGATTAATTACATCCAAAATACCAAATAGCACAGACAGGGGCACCTATTAGAGTACTTTGGGACACACAGGTGTCTTATAAGATAAGATTTATCTCCCTTTCACTACAATTCCAATGTAAATGATTCCACAGAAAACTTATCCAATTTGTGACATTTGACATCTACCTCTTCGCTGCCCAAGTTTGGAAACAATGGATAATTACCTGCCCATTAAGAACATTTATCTGGTATACTGATATTTACAAAACAAGGTCGACGGAACGCCGGTAGCTGCGAGCGAAGCGTGAATAGTAGGTCACACTGACATACTTTTCTCACAAATCTACAGTACAGCTCATAAATGAGCTAAAAAACATACAAAATTCCCAAACACAAACAGAAACTTGTTGGTTAGTAGTTTTGAAAACGATGTAAGACACGTTCTGTTGACTGTGTTGGGTTTAGTTTGATTAGCTTCCAAATTAAGTATTCACCCTTTAACACTCAAATTTGTTCCAAAAAATTTCAATTTTCTCATATAAAATGTCCATTTGCAGACCAAGAAAATACTATTTTTGAAAGTTTACCACTGGAATGGCTGGCTCGGTTATCGAGCCAGTCATTCCAGTGGTAAATTAAAAAAAATAGTCTTCTCTTGGTCTGCAAATGGACATTTCTCAAGCCCACTGCAGAAGCGTTTTCGCTGGTATGAGTGTTAAGAGGTTATGTTCAAAATAGTAAACAGTGGATTTTATTTTGTTCTGGAAATATTAAGTTATTTCTGAGCTGTACTGTATTAATATGACCGTGTAAAGTATGAGGGTTGTACATTTTGATCTGAACAACAAGGGTTCCAAAGGACCTGTATCGCCCCTCTGCAATAAGTGAGTTAATCCGTGAAATGTTTAAGGTACAAGTTTAGGTAACCAAACCAGTCATTGGAACAGTGTCAAATTCTAACTTAGGAGCACAAAACGACATGCATTAAATTCTATCAAATAAAAAAGTTCAAAATCGCTATCCAAATGCTAAAATTTGATTGGTCACTGGCGGATACGTATCAACTTATCATGAAAAAAATTTAATGGTCTTTAGTCCAGCTATGCCCCACCCATATCTAGCTAAATCTCACCCACTTTTTGACACATGTAGGAATCAATTTAAAACTTTGCAACCTGAATTGCCAGAATCTAAATTTCAATGTAACTATACAGGTAAGCTGTTGAATATTTTTAAAACTAATTTGACCGGGAGCTGTTTCTGCCATAGGTTAGTCTCAAAATGTTCAAAAGAGTGTTTATTTAAAGGGATGCTAGTCTCATCTCAAATGTTGTATTGCCCTGATAGGTTATGGTTTATAGATTATTATTCATATCCTGTCACATTCCCTTATCTGTATCACAATTATCTGCTTTGTAATATCACGTAAATGTTGAACAGCGATCGCTACCATTGTCTCTCCTCAAGCGATAGCGTGTGATGTCAAGTAAGTGCCAATACATTACATTCTTTATAATATAATAATCATCTTGTAGAATATTTTGAAACTAATATGGCAGCAACAACTTGCAGTGAAATTAGTTTCAAAATATTCAACAATTTACCCGTATGATTGCTTGTATAGAGCATGACCAAACTATAGATGGCAGCTCTATGACTAAGCGCTTATACAGAGGCAGACACGCTAGTTTTTTTCAGATTGGTTGCAAAGTAAATCAAGACAGCCACCATATGCTGCAGAAATCTATCAACATTTAGCTACTAAAGCCTGAATATCTTTCGTTGTCGGCATGAGAAAAATCTAAAGTGGCGGGGATGGATTATGTGTTGCAAATTCTATAACCTGAATGATAAGGTGAGGTTTCCTCTAAATTGTAAAGCCATCCAAGACATACAATTCGTGACAGACTATTTGATTTCTGTGACAGTTTGCAGGTAGGTCATTCCGATTGTGGCATCAGGTAGTGACGCAATTGATTATGACACATACTTGAGTGCCATATCAGCTTAAAAAGCCATCATTTATACCAGAGCAAAAATATGATGATGGTGGTGTCTGCAAAACAGTTACGGTATCTTAACGAGCTGTCATCTTCGGGGCGCCACACCCACCTGTAATCGCGCCCACCCTCACAAAGAAAAAGGCATTATTACCTGGTGCAGAAGCACCACATTTTAAATATGCATGGGATCGTGTGTAACACAACACACACAGGTGATAACAAGAAACATTTCATCGTAACAAACAAGCTACACCGACAGCATTATAACCCTTTCAACTACACAGGCCAGATGTTCCAAATTCGCTACAATGTAAGAACTATTCGGATGACTGTTTTGAAATTAATTTGACCGGGAGCAGCTACCAGTCAAGTTAGTTTCAAAACATCCAACAGTTTACATGCATGGTAGTTTTGAAATTAAGATCAGGGGATTTCAGTATTGAAAGGGTTATGGAAATAAAGACACAGTGCTGCTCAGAAATAATTTTGAAAACTATGTAAATAATACTTTGTTGAATATTTTGAACATAACTCAAGTGGCAGCAAAGGCATCCAATCCAATGGACCTTTCCAGTTTTAGCTGTTCCCCGCCCATCGCCATCTAAGCTCCACCCACAACACGCTCGTGTTGGATCGATCGATCTCTGAACTCACGGACTATCAATTCCCAGAAAACTATCCAGGTAAGCTGTTGAATATTTTGAAGCTAATTCGACTGGGTGCTGTTGCTGCCTATGGCAGCGGCAGCAACAGTGCCCAGTAAAATTAGTTTCAAAATATTCAACATCATGTTTATTAAATAGCAAAGACATACAATTCGTACGTGTCAGACTATTAAGCGTTAAAGACGTACTATTTCGACACATCAGCATACACATCATTTAGTTGATTATGACGTCATACAATGGATGGATAATCGGAAATGTCAATTATGTTCAAATTATTCAACATTTTATTCTAAGTTATTTCTGGGCTGTACTGTACACAGACATTATCTACAATTATAACTATCACTAACCGTGTGTAATTTATAAATCTATACAGGGCACTTTGTGTCATCTATTAACATTCTCTTTCAAAAATAATCGCAAAATTAACTATATTAAGCTTTAATAATAATCTTTATAATAATAATAATAATAATAATAACGACTATTTTTTTGTAAAAAACCCAAAACAAAACAAATCTGCTATTGATTAAGCCGATAAAGATTAATCCAGAACTACGACTAATTTGATTGGCTTTTAAATTTAAATAAAATAAAATGTAAACGGAATGTTGTTATTTAAATTCGCGGAAATTTAAATTAAATACATTATTTTCTTCTCCAAGATAAACTATTAAATAATATTTTAATAATAATATTAATAAATTCCAAGCAACTGCACAGTGATATTATAAATTAATGTAAAAAACTCATTAATTATTTTTAAATACAATTTGATTTTAAATACACCTTTTTACATCAAAACAGTCAGAAACTGTCATAAATTATACATCTAGTAATGAGTGAACATTAATTTGAACAGACGAAAGATCTAAAATTAAATATTACAATTTTTTGCAAATATATGTGATTTACAGCTATGATGGTGCTAGTGCATACATCTACTGCTGTTTTACCGTAACACTCATGTATTTTAACATCGATTAATAAAGCGCGTCTGATGCTGGCGCTTTCAGAAAGCAACTATATAATTATACACTAACACCTGTCTATAAAGGCCACTCAATGGTCAATTATAAAGCGGTCACTAAAGACAGGTGGTTGCTTAAGACAATTTAATTGCGATAACAAATTGCTTTTGGTTCGCAAATGATGGTGGCTCCATAGATGGGTGGTCTTATGAGTGATCACCTGCCTTAAAGAACAACAGTTTTTGACCCCAAAGGCAGATGTCCATAATAGACAGGTCTTACTGTAATATCAGTCTATAAATAATATATCTATGGATCAGTACTTCACTTACATTCATCTGTGTTTTTAACCCTTTAAGCCTTGAATTTGTTCAAGAAAATTTCAATTTTTTCAAAGAAAATGTCAATTTGCAGACAAACAGAACTGTTTTTGAAAATTTTCTACTGGAATGACTGGCTCGGTTATCGAGCCAGTCATTTCAGAGGTAAATTTTCAAAAATAGTCTTCTCTTTGTCTGCAAATGGACATTTCTCAAGACTCATGCGGAAGTCATTTTAGGCGGATATGAGTGCGAAAGGGTTAAGGGTCGTCGGACAGAAAATGTCTTCTGCAGTGGTCTTGAGAAATGGCTATCAGCAGGTTAAGAGAAGACTATTTTTGAAAATTTACTACTGGAATGAGTCAGTCATTTCAGTGGTATGTTTTCAAAAATAGTCTTCTATTATTAGTCTCAAACTCCTTTTCTGACTTTAATGTCCACGTCTATCAGTGGTGGTTAAATCTTTAATGGTCATGAAAATAAAGATAAATTCTTAATAAATGTCCATCTGCCGGCCAGGACAAGACTATTTTTGAAAATTCACCACTGAAATGACTGGCTCGGTTATCGAGCCAGTCATTCCAGAGGTTAATCTTCAAAAATAATCTTTCGTTGACCTCTGAATGGACACTTCCCAAGACCACAGCATATGCTGGTTTTGGACAACTTCGTCGTGAAAAGGCTTGAATACTAGAATGAGCTTTACTTTATTGCCGAGGGTAAGATTATTCAAATCGTAAATTTTTTCTATTAACTGTATTTATTTTATACACGCTTTATCACATAAATCCATTTCACTAGGTCATGATGAAGCAGATTTGTGCGAAAACTGGGAAAAAAATAATTAAAATTCAACAGAAAACTGACCTTCTTTAAATCCCGTTATCATTACTACCATGGCGGCACAGCTTTCAAAGCTTTTTATATTTATAACAACTCGTTTCAGAAATTAATTCCAAATTCCTTTCCCCTAAATCTACGCGTGCTGCAGCCAAATTGCAATCTTAAGTCCACGCATACCAAAACAAGTCTCATGGTCCTCGCATTTACGTATATGTATGCTCAATTTTGTAGTCTAACTAATAAATAGACAGACAGATGGACGGACACACTGAGTACTACACCGGAACTCTATATACATATAACAACTGCCAAGTAAACAGCATATATGCCACGCGGAGTCTATTTTACATTTTAATTTCATTTGTAGAGACAGAGATTTTATACCTGCATTTTCAAAATATTAATTAACTGTCTGACTCCTGTAAGCCACCAGGCAATAATTTCAATTGGCAATAACTCTGGAACCGCTGAATATTTTGAAAACAATTTGATTGAAAGTTGTTGGTGGCTTAGGCACCAACAACTTTCAGTCAAATTATTTTCAAAATATTCAGCATATCAAGAATTAAATCTGATGAAAAGTGTAGTCTGCAGACATTCAGTAGGGACAGTTAACACATTCTTGATGCGTGTGATCTATAGATAGATAGTACATTTATACTGCGTTGAACTCCACGCGATTGCACGCTCTAAGCGCTATACATCTTATCCCCTGTTCATTTGACAGTTCAAGCTATCTATCTTTCTATTGGTCAGTAACATCTGTCTGAAAAAAACCCCACATAGATCTTTATTTTTTTTAGGCCAAAAGATGTTGGTTCTTTAAAACAGGTAATAATAATAGCAATATCAGCAAGATCGGCTAAAAAGCACTAAGTAATTATTAATACAACAACGGGTGTAATCACCAGTTTCTCGCGATGAATTATCAGTGTGTCTTAAGATTGGCGCTTAAATTTGTCATATATTGATAAAAGATGTGGATCTGAAATAAAAGTATGCCATATGGCTATTTGTTATTTTATGGGCACTTAACTAACTAGACGCGTAGCCGCTATTTTAGTTAAATATTTGCTGGCCCCATTATTTCAGACTCTTGTCTTCACCGGTGCACAACTGTTAGTAAATAGCTAACTAAAATGGCGGCAATGCTTCGAGTTAGTTAAAGTGTCCATAAAGTGACCAAATAATCCTAAATTTATTTAGGATTCACCTCTTTTATCAGTTTATGAGAATTTTAAGACACGCTAAACAATCGTATTATTTGATACAGTGAACATGTAAAATATACAAAAAAAATGCGGAATATATACATATGCATGCATGTTTCTTTATTATAAACAGCTTTGTACAACAGCCACCAATTCTGTTTGATTATAACCGAATAACAATGCGCCATCTGTACAGCGACCCAAGCACTGGCTACCAGATAATTACGCTATATACACAATTTACACATCCCCTCGCTCCCTCAAGGTCTCTCTCGCACGCACAGTGTAAAGGGGAATAACTCCTGCTCAGCTGTATCGTTCCTGGTACTCGTGATGCCATTTATTGAAGTCAATATTGAACACTAGTAGACAGCCTGTACCGAGACCGGCCAACAGAAATCTGCATAATTAAGTAAGGAATTATGTAATTACATCAATTTATCAAAATATTACAACAAGAGGCCCAAGGGTCCTGTATCACTCATGTGGACCACAGGCATCTGAACTAGAATGGTCATTAACAATAAGTAGAACTCTAATGAGTTGAGGAGACTTGTAACAAGAAAACAGAGGCCATGTTTCTTTATGTATCAACCTCTCTTGAACAAACTTTAATGGCCCTTAGTCATCAATATCATATCTCCAAAATTTCGGCCCAATCCATTCAGTGGCTCTGGAGACGAAGTTGCTTTCATGAAAACCAGGCCATCAAAGATGGCCACCCAACCATTTGGCAAATCATGTTCCCTTGAACAAACTTGGTTCAGCTCGTGCCATAAATGATATTTTATGAAGTCCTTTTGAATCAATCACCCAGTTTTGGTGAAGATTTTTAAAAACATTTCTAAAAATCGGCCAAATCCAAGATGGCCACTGGACAAATTGGCTTCGCTTGAACAAACTTGAATCTCTACAACCTAAGGATGCTTCATGCCAAATATAATTGAAATCGGCCCAGTAGTTCTAGAAGACATTTTAAATTTGCTTTAGTAGGGGAGCTTTTGACAAGAAAATGATCCAAGATTATCCGACAGTTTCGAAAACTGCACATTTGAGATAAGAATACCCAAAAGCACATATAAAACCAATTTCAGCCTCAAAATCCATCAAATAAAAAACACCAATATGGCCACTAAACACACTATGTTTTGATTGGCCCACAACAGCCATGTTTTTTGACGGATCAACTTCCCTTGAACAAATTTTAATGGCCCTTACTCCCTAACCATACCATATATTTCGGCCCAATCCCTTCCGTGGTTCTGGAGAAGTTGTTTTCGCTAAAACTAGGTTACCCAAAATGGCCGCCCAACTATTTGACCAATCAAGTTCCCTTGAACAAACTTGGTTGAGTTCTTTCCCTAGATCATATTTCATGGGGTTTGCTTCAATCCACCAAGTGGTTTCAGAGATGTTTAAAGACATTTCCTAAAATCGGCTGAAATCCAAGATGGCCACCAGCCAAATTGGCCGATCGGCTTCGCTTGAACAAACTTGGATCCCTATGCCCTAAGGATACTTCCTGCCAAATATAATTGAAATTGGCCAAGTGGTTCTTGAGAAGTCGTTTAAAGAAAAAAGTTGACAGGCGGACGGATGTCAGACAGGACCCCTGAATGTACAGGCACAACCCCAGAAAGAACAGACAAAAATTTCTCACAATGTAGCTCTCCTTGGTAATGTCTGTCTGTCCGTCAAGATTTTAACAAAGCTGCATAAGTCGCAACTACAGAGTGCCCAACTCGCATGGGTAGATAGATGTACATGTGTGCATGAGTTTATGCGTGTGTGCATGTGTGTCTGTGCAATTGTGTTTTCATACATGCATGCTTGTATGTGTGTGTGTGCATGCTTGCATTTGTGTGAGCGTGCATGTGTGTGTTCTTACTTATGATCATGCGTCAGTGCCACGGAGCGTATATTGCTATCACATTCACGATATGCATAGAGCAATGTTAGGTCGTAGGTTCTCCACACTTCTGCCACTCCTCGCTCACCTCCGCATATCAAATACTGACCATCACGCGTCAACGTCATACTCTGTTGGGGCAAACAAAATATACCATTACTACATGTATGATGATTATTATAGAATATTTTGACTTAACCCTTGAACCCTTAAATTCTTTCAAGACAATTTTAATTTTCTCATAAAACATGTCAATTTGTAGACAAGACTATTTTTGAAAATTTATCATTGGAATGACTGGCTCGGTGATCGAGACCACTGCAGAAGCCATTTTTGGCTGCTGAGTGTTAAAGGATTAACGCTGTTGCAGCAACAATTTTCATTCAAATCTGTATCAACTATGTAGCAAGTGACACTCAGATTGCCTACCAATTATTTTGACAATAACTTGATTGAATGCTGTGTGTCATTGACAGCAACAGCTTTCACGCACATTATTGTTAAAATACACAACAGCTTTCTCATATTTTATCCTGACCATTAATACAGTTGTACTGAATGGCATTGAAATATGCACTGTCACGCGTACTGCCATGAATACATCCTACATGCTTGGACCTCAAAAGCTATCTGGCAAATGACCAGTTACACGTGTAGACGGTACCATTTTGTGGCGGGAGCCCATTGCATGTGGGGTAAATATTACAGAGAAATCAACAAGTACCGGTATCTCATATATTATGCAAATATTTCTCTATGTATTGGGAAACAAGAGCTTTAACGCAATGATCGGAACAAAATTATTTTGATATAAATTAACTGCTGCAATAACTGGATCTGCAGAATATTTCGAAAACAAGTTAACTGAAAGTTGTTGGTGTCTTTGCAGGCAGACAGTTAAAACATTCAATGGCTAAATTTGGTAAAGAATATCAAAGTATTTGCTTATTGAATGCCCATTTTCAGGCCAAGACAAGACAGTAAAAAAATTTAACACAGGAATGACTGCCTCAGTTATCGAGCCATTCATTCCAGTGGTAAATTTTCAAAAATACTGCTCTCTTTACCAGCAAATGGACATTCCGCAAGACCACTGCAGAGGCCGGGTTTGGCCGGATTCGTCATGAAAAGGGTTAACCCAAACTGCTCTCAGAAGACATGCAGATTCACGTCTTAGAGTTCCCTTTTGCTAATGCACTTAGTGACCTGTGACCTAGCTATTTGACCTTTTTAACTGACACACTCAAATTACTTCTCACATATTAAGCCTTTAATGGTCACGCTGACCAAAACCCGTCACTGAAGAGGTCTAACCGATCACTGAAGAGGTCTAACCGGTCCCTGAAGAGATCTAACCGGTCACTGAAGAGGTCTAACCGGTCACTGAAGAGGTCTAACCGGTCAATGAAGAGGTCTAACCGGTCACTGAAGAGGTCTAACCGGTCACTGAAGAGGTCTAACCGGTCACTGAAGAGGTCTAACCGGTCACTGAAGAGGTCTAACCGGTCACTGAAGAGGTCTAACCGGTCACTGAAGAGGTCTAACCGGTCACTGAAGAGGTCTTACCCGTCACTGAAGAGGTCTAACCCGTTACTGAAGAGGTCTAACCCGTCACTGAAGAGGTCTAACCCGTCACTGAAGAGATCTAACCCGTCACTGAAGAGGTCTAACCGGTCACTGAAGAGGTCTAACCGGTCACTGAAGAGGTCTAACCGGTCACTGAAGAGGTCTAACCGGTCACTGAAGAGGTCTAACCGGTCACTGAAGAGGTCTAACCGGTCACTGAAGAGGTCTAACCGGTCACTGAAGAGGTCTAACCCGTCACTGAAGAGGTCTAACCGGTCACTGAAGAGGTCTAACCGGTCACTGAAGAGGTCTAACCGGTCACTGAAGAGGTCTAACCGGTCACTGAAGAGGTCTAACCGGTCACTGAAGAGGTCTAACCGGTCACTGAAGAGGTCTAACCGGTCACTGAAGAGGTCTAAACCGTCACTGAAGAGGTCTAACCGGTCACTGAAGAGGTCTAACCCGTCACTGAAGAGATCTAACCCGTCACTGAAGAGGTCTAACCGGTCACTGAAGAGGTCTAACCGGTCACTGAAGAGGTCTAACCGGTCACTGAAGAGGTCTAACCCGTCACTGAAGAGGTCTAACAGGTCACTGAATAGGTCTAACCGGTCACTGAAGAGGTCTAACCGGTCACTGAAGAGGTCTAACCGGTCACTGAAGAGGTCTAACCGGTCACTGAAGAGGTCTAACCGGTCACTGAAGAGGTCTAACCGGTCACTGAAGAGGTCTAACCGGTCACTGAAGAGGTCTAACCGGTCACTGAAGAGGTCTAACCGGTCACTGAAGAGGTCTAACCGGTCACTGAAGAGGTCTAACCGGTCACTGAAGAGGTCTAACCGGTCACTGAAGAGGTCTAACCGGTCACTGAAGAGGTCTAACCCGTCAGTGAAGAGGTCTAACCGGTCACTGAAGAGGTCTAACCGGTCACTGAAGAGGTCTAACCGGTCACTGAAGAGGTCTAACCGGTCACTGAAGAGGTCTAACCGGTCACTGAAGAGGTCTAACCGGTCACTGAAGAGGTCTAACCGGTCACTGAAGAGGTCTAACCGGTCACTGAAGAGGTCTAACCCGTCACTGAAGAGGTCTAACCGGTCACTGAAGAGGTCTAACCCATCACTGAAGAGGTCTAACCGGTCACTGAAGAGGTTTAACCGGTCACTGAAGAGGTCTAACCCGTCACTGAAGAGGTCTAACTCGTCACTGAAGAGGTCTAACCCGTCACTGAAGAGGTCTAACCGGTCACTGAAGAGGTCTAACCGGTCATCTGAAGAGGTCTAACCGGTCACCGAAGAGGTCTAACCGGTCACCGAAGAGGTCTAACCGGTCACCGAAGAGGTCTAACCGGTCACTGAAGAGGTCTAACCGGTCACTGAAGAGGTCTAACCGGTCACTGAAGAGGTCTAACCCGTCACTGAAGAGGTCTAACCGGTCACTGAAGAGATCTAACCCGTCACTGAAGAGGTCTAACCGGTCACTGAAGAGGTCTAACCGGTCACTGAAGAGTTCTAACCGGTCACTGAAGAGGTCTAACCGGTCACTGAAGAGGTCTAACCGGTCACTGAAGAGGTCTAACCGGTCACTGAAGAGGTCTAACCGGTCACTGAAGAGGTCTAACCGGTCACTGAAGAGGTCTAACCCGTCACTGAAGAGGTCTAACCCGTCACTGAAGAGGTCTAACCGGTCACTGAAGAGGTCTAACCGGTCACTGAAGAGGTCTAACCGGTCACTGAAGAGGTCTAACCGGTCACTGAAGAGGTCTAACCGGTCACTGAAGAGGTCTAACCGGTCACTGAAGAGGTCTAACCGGTCACTGAAGAGGTCTAACCGGTCACTGAAGAGGTCTAACCGGTCACTGAAGAGGTCTAACCTGTCACTGAAACGGTCTAACCGGTCACTGAAACGGTCTAACCGGTCACTGAAGAGGTCTAACCGGTCACTGAAGAGGTCTAACCCGTCACTGAAGAGGTCTAACCCGTCACTGAAGAGGTCTAACCCGTCACTGAAGAGGTCTAACACGTCACTAACCCGTCACTGAAGAGGTCTAACCGGTCACTGAAGAGGTCTAACCGGTCACTGAAGAGGTCTAACCCGTCACTGAAGAGGTCTAACTCGTCACTGAAGAGGTCTAACCGGTCACTGAAGAGGTCTAACCGGTCACTGAAGAGGTCGAACCTGTCACTGAAGAGGTCTAACCCGTCACTGAAGAGGTCTAACCGGTCACTGAAGAGGTCTAACCGGTCATCTGAAGAGGTCTAACCGGTCACTGAAGAGGTCTAACCGGTCACCGAAGAGGTCTAACCGGTCACCGAAGAGGTCTAACCCGTCACTGAAGAGGTCTAACCCGTCACTGAAGAGGTCTAACCGGTCACTGAAGAGGTCTAACCGGTCACTGAAGAGGTCTAACCCGTCACTGAAGAGGTCTAACCCGTCAGTGAAGAGGTCTAACCGGTCACTGAAGAGGTCTTGCGGAATGGATATTTGCAGGGCAAGAGGACTATTTTTGAAAATTTACCAGTGAAATGACTGGCTCGGTAATCGAGCCAGTCATTCCAGCGGTAAGCTTAAAAAATAGTATTCTTTTGTCCTGCAAATGGACATTCAAGAGAAATGTTTTGATTTTCCAGACCAAATTTGTCCAATAAAGGGTTAAAATATACATAATTTAAACTTGTTCTAGTCAACCACAATATGGATGTGCAAAATTTGGTTACTCTAACCTTCTTGCATTCAGGCAATATGCTGTAAATAGACATACACACAGGCAGGTAAGCGGGCAGGTGTGCAGGCAGACAGACAGACAGATAGACACAAACAGACAGACAGACAGATAGACACAAACAGACAGACAGACAGGCAAGCGAGTAGATATGCAGGAAGGCAGGCAGGTGTACAGACAGACATGACAATAACAAACAGCCATTTTTACTCCAGAAACAAACACTACTGACCAAGATGTAATCATTGTGGTCGACATGCTTCATGAGATGACCGTTCAGGCTGTAGTTACACAGATGACCATAGTCATACTTAATAATGAAGAAACCTTCACGCGACAGGAGAATGGCCTCCGGTGACCGAGCTCCTTGAGGTGGTTCTAACGCTCGTAATAAATCTCCATTCAATGTGTGCACAAGGCACGGTCCATCTACAATAACAGAACATTCATAATCAGTTAACTTGTGTCAGCCAGTGAAAACCGGATTATGCAGTGGTCTTGATGAATGTCCATTTCCCGCCGCAGAGAAGACAATTTTTGAAAATTTATCAATGGAATGACTAGATCGGTTATCGAGTCAGTCATCATAGGGGTAAATTTTCAAACATTGATTTTTCTTGAGCAGTAAATGGACATCAACTGAGCAAATTTTATGATTTTCTTGCTAAGTTTGAACAATTAAATTGTAATTGAGACATATTAGCTATCGTAGGTTTCATTCAAATGGAGGAATCCAGTTTTAGCCATGGCCTGCCCATCTCTAGTTAAGCTCCACTCACACTTATCCCGTGGTGGGATAGATTGACCAATGTACTCCCTGAATCTCAATTTCCAGAAAACTATACAGGTAAGCTGTTGAATATTTTGAAACTAATTTGACTGGGTGCAGTTGCTGCCATAGGCAGCAACAGCGCCCAGTTAAATTAGTTTCAAAATATTCAACAGCATGTTTATTAATAGTAAAGGCATACAATTCGTATAACCCTGATGGACTAGTGAGCGTTTAAGTCAAACTTAAATCGACTCAATCATGACGTAATTTATTATGACATCAGCATACACGTCAAGTAGTTGATTATGACATCATGCAATTGATAAACTGAATTCCTCCATTATAAATGCCCTGAATCCTAATGGATAGTTACCGGGTCCGGACCAGCACCGGTAGGTAGCCCATATCATATTATTGGCATTGGTAAACATGGAACATTTAATTTCCGTCAGTTCAGCTTTAAGTGACTATTATTGGCTGATTGGGCATACCTTTTGAGCCACTGACCACGATACCGATCTCTGCCATTACGGCCACACACGTCACCTCTGTCTCATGTCCTGTTAAGATTGCTTTAGGCATAGGGTTCTCAGACACTGAAGATTAAGAAAGTATGTAAATAAACAGATGCAATTTAACATGTTTGAAACACACACGCACGCATACACACATGCGCGCATGCTCGGACATGCATAAGCACGCACAGTATATTGCACACCTGCTAGCACACACACTAGAGGTATTCATTCATCCTGTTGTTAATGCTTCTCATTCCATAGTAAATAATTGGTCTGCTTCTATGCAAACAGCCCATTATATAGGAACAAACAATAGTAGCCATTTATACTTTGTGTATATCTGGTATTTGATGGTGACACCTGAAGCTAAGACCACCTCTTATCTTTGAGACAACTCTTTTTAAGCTCCAGATCTAAGACCACCTCTTATCTTTGAGACAACTCTTTTTAGGCTCCTGATCTAAGATCACCTCTTATCTTTGAGACAACTCTTTTTAGGCTCCTGATCTAAGACCACCTCTTATCTTTGAGACAACTCTTTTTAAGCTCCAGATCTAAGACCACCTCGTATCTTCGAGACAACTCTTTTTAGGCTCCTGATCTAAGACTACCTCTTATCTTTGAGACAACTCTTTTTAGGCTCCTGATCTAAGACCACCTGTTATCTTTGAGACAACTCTTTTTAAGCTCCTGATCTAAGACCACCTCTTATCTTTCAGACAACACTTTTTAAGCTCCTGATCTAAGACCACCTCTTATCTTTCAGATAACACTTTTTAAGCTCCTGATATCTTACCCCTTAAACACCCAAGCTGGCCAAAACCGGCCTCTAAAGTGGTCTTAAAAAATGTCCATTTACAAAACAAGATAGTAATTTTTCAGAATTTAGGCCAGACCAATTTAACGGTGTGTGTGTGTGTGTGTGTGTGTGTGTGTGTGCGTGTGTGCGTGCGTGCGTGCGTGCGTGCGTGCGTGCGTGCGTGCGTGTTCAAGCTCGCAAGTTTTAAGATATTACAGTATTAATACTTTCATCATGTTAATTGTCAAGACTGATCAGGAAAATCCAAAACCTTTTCTCAGTGAGTGTCCATTTGAAGGCCAAGAAAAGACTATTTCTGACCGAAAACTTACCACTGGAATAGATTGTTTGTTAACCATTTCAGTGCTAAATTTTCAAAAATAGCCTTTTCTTGGCTAGCAAATTGTCTTTTCTCATGACCCCTACAAAGACATGTTAGCACCTTGACCATTAAAGGGTTACCAAAGCTAGAGAACAAAATGAGCTAGAGAAAATTCTGAGAAATTCCGAGTGATAATGATTTCACTACGAAAAAATATTTTTTCTAGATGTTGAAAAATCATGTTGGGAGGGTTTGTAAAACAAAAAAATTAATTGGTATGGCCTTACTGGTCACTGAAATGCCTCGACTAATACCCGAGTCTCATCTACCAAATCAACCACCAATCAGATATATTAGTTTATCAAGAAAACTATACAAGAAAAGCTTCCATGTTATTTCTCATGAAAAAAAAATTTTTCTCCACCTACTGACCTCCATTCTCGGCGACAATGGCAACGCTACGAGCATTCCACAGCCACACCATGGCCGTACAGTCCTTACTGCCCGTCACTATATAACAATCATGTGTTGGGTTACACTCGGACCTCGTAACACATGTCACCACATCGTAATGACCAAACACCAACTGAAGCATCTTAGCTGAAAATACGAAAACATCTTGATATTAGTAACTACTGTTATGACTGTAAATAAGTTTATTAACCCTTGAATGTCAGGATTATTAAAAAACCCAAAAAATCTATCCTAATTGAAGGTCCATTTGTAGACCAAGAGATGACGATTTTTGAGAATTTACCAGGGAATGACTGGCTCGGTTATCGAACCAGTCATTCCTGTGGTAAATTTAAAAAAAATAGTCTTCTCTGAGTCTGCAAATGGACATTTCCTATGGCAACCACAGAACCCATTTTTTGGTCACCTGGGTGCTAAATGGATAAAAGGTTTTAAAATTATTTGATCATTATTAACCCTTAGCACTCTGATGTCAATATTCTATCTTTTACTGTGTCAATATCAAAGAAACTGGTGTACATTTTTCAACAATTTTGATGGAGGATGTTGCTGTCTACGACAGAAACATCTTCCAACAAATTTGTTGAAAAATGAACATCAGTTCTTTTACTTTAATTTGAAAATTAAAAATTTTGACATCATTTTGGATTTTATGTGTGTTAAAGGGGTTTAATCATTTAACAACAATCTCTAATTATTCAAAATACATCAACACGATGAATTATTACAAAACAAATATTTTCTACCCACGTCGCTGGACGCCAGGGTTAATGTGAGCATGGAGTGCTTCTTCTTGTTCTTAAGACATTTTTAATAACTCTGGTTCTACTAGAGGGATCGTCTCCAAATTTGGAGGGAAGTACACTCGTGGGGTCCTAAGCACATATGCCAATTTTAGGGTCTAAAAACCAACAAACCTTTCAGCAACAGTTTTCAAAACGGACATTTTTATGCATTCTTCAATAACTCTATAATACAATCTTCTCCAAACAAGGCTGGAACTGGCCCATGTCATCCTGAATATGACTGCTAATTTTGTGGTCAAGGTCAAACCCAACAGCAACATTGTTTTAAAAACAGACATTTTTGAAGGATTTTTCAATAACTTTAATGAAGCAATCGTTTCGTGAACTCGGGTTGATGTGTGTTTGTGGGGTCTCTAAGATGTATACCAATTTTGCGGTAAAAAAACTAAAATGAAACGGCAACAGCTTTCAGCAAGTTTTGTTTCCAAAACAGACACTTTTGACATTATGGTGGTTGGACTGAAAAAATACATCAACGACGTGGGTATTGGACAAATTTGCGCTTGTTACTGATGTTATCCATCTTAAACTAAAATTTTACCAATATAGAAATACACCATTCCTTTCTTAGAGCTTTACTTTTTAAAACAGAATTTACTTCTATGGTTGCGATGTACATTGACAGATCGGTAAGCAGTTAGTAATTGCATGCCAATGTGTTCACACACATACACGCACACATGTATACACTTACATTAGCAAGCACACTTATGCATCATACCTGTATCTGTGGAGAACACGCGGAAGCTTTTATCCCAGAATCCACAGGCAAAGATGTACTTGTTATCAGCACTCGTCACAAAATGTGAATTGGTCACCTTAATACGCTCATCGAAACAATCCCCGAGACTGCGGCGCTGTAGACCTGTATTCAGAACTACACAGAAACAACAAGATTTACAACATTATTTTAAATACAGTACAGCTCTTAAATGAAAGCTGACCTTATCTTATACTAACCATTCATGTGATAGAATTTGCCATAATCCATTCACGACATTTTAACTTTTTATCATGCCTACAATGAAACATATTCAGGCTTTAGTAGCTAAATGATGATACATTTCTACAGCCTATGAGGGCTGTCACGATTTACTTTTCAACCAATCAGAAAAAACCTAGGATGCCTGCCTCGGTATACCCGCTCAATCGTAGACGTGCCAGCTATAGTTTGACAATGTGGTATAAAAGCTATCATACTGGTAAGCTGTTAAATATTTTGAAACTAATTTGACTGGGAGTTGTTGCAGCCATTGGCAGCAACAACTTACAGTCAAATTAGTTTCAAAATATTCACCGAAATATGTATTACATAATAACAAATGTAATGTATTGGCGCTTACATGACATCACACTATCGCTTGAGAAGACAAAATGGTGGTGATCAGCATTAATGCGATATTACAAAACAGATAAGTGCGATACAGATCAGGGAATGTGACAGGATATGAATGATATGGAATCTATCAAACATAATCTATCGATGCAATACAACATTTTAGATGAGATTAGCATCCATTTAAGTAAGTTAACATGCTTTCCAAAACCTAACAGAAACATATTAGTTAGCACAGTTTTGAACGAGATGTAAATGTACTGGTGAATATTTTGACCATGATTGGATTGGAAGGCATTGCTGCCTTAGGCAGCAATGTGTTGCAATCCAATTATGCTCAAATATATCCAATCCAATTATGGTCAGAATATTCAACAGTACATTTTAATTTGTTTTGAAAACATCTTAAGTTATACCTGAGCTGTACAGCAAATTCACAAAGGTTTTCAATCAGAATATTTCCGATCTGTATCGGTTAATTGGTTAACATAGCTAGAAATGGATACTACTATAGCATATGTCTTACTATGTGGTGAAGGGACAGCTTGGCATACACATCTTGGTAGTTGTGGGACATGAGCGAAAAAGTAGGTCACATTGACCTACTTTTGTTACGCTACATACCTTAAGCCTAAAATATATGCAGACATTCAGCAAGTTTGATTAATGGAAATAAAAAATTCTTGAAACGACAGCATGAAATAGGCTTTTGTGTCTGACTGACCACCTGCCCGAGAGCTCACCTACCCGACCGACTCACTAACGGGCATGGCACTCTCCTGAGCAGCTACCCACAGCTAAAAGCGAACACGCTATATCACACCCACGTTTATTTAGAATGGCCGCATAAATATTGGGTCATAGGGCTCCACCATTGCCATTTGAGGAGACGATTGGCTGTGGTGTTAGCGTGGTCGACTGGTAATAAGCCTGGTGGGGCTCGATTGTCAGGCGATCAGGTGGCGGATGAGCAATCGGCCGAAACATAAGCAATCTCCTTCACTCCTCGTTGCCTCTCTCCACCCCAGAGTAAAACTGGGTACCAGAGTAAAACTGAGGAAGTTAACAATAATAGACTGAAATAAAATATTCAGCCTAGATATGGCGTGAATGGGACTTGGAATTAGGGACTCAATAGACACCAATGAAACACATTTTTTTTTTCTCCACCATTGTCAAACCAGTACAGACAAAATCATGTGCATACCTAATAGTTGGTCCATGAAGATTGGTAATTGTGGCTGAGAATCTTGCCTCTCCGAAGAGAAGCTTGTCGCTGCCGCTTGCGCTGAAATAGAAAATATCTAATTTATTCTATGCGATTATAAAACAGGGTAATAGCACTCGAAAGGTGGAAACTTGAACTACTAGAGACCGGAATTGTTAGATTCATAGAGTCCCTTTTCTTTAGTATGAAAACTGATGTTTATTTTTTAAACAATGTTGCTGAAAGCTGTTGCTGTCTAAGACAGCTACAGCTTTCAGTAACATTATTTCAAAAATTTACACCAAGCTTTCTTTTACATGCTCACTAACAAATTTAAGTTTTTGACAGTGATAAAGGTTAAGAGCAACTTTATTTGTATTGACAATGTTTCAAACACAACGATGTGATTCAACTATGTGCGGGCGTGTGTGTGTGTGTGTGCGTGCGTGCGCGTGTGTGTGTGTATGCGTGCGTGCGTGCGCACGCGTGTGTATGTGCAAATGGTGTGTGCATGCGTGCGTGTGTGCATGCATGCGTGCGTGTGTGGGAGATACCAATGAACATCTTCAACAATTTTCCACGTACGTTGATACTGAGCATTCCATTTATTGATGGCAAAATTGTGGTTACAGGTGATCGTCGTGACAGCGGGTGTGGGTACGAGCGGGTGGGTGTTAGCGGCGACGTGAGTGACAGGCGAGTTGGACAAGAACTTCATGATCATACAGACATCGTCCGATACACTGGTGAACATCATCGGAGACTGAAAGAGAAAAATCGTCTATAGTGAATAATTATAAATTTAATTATTTAAAAACACCTAACACTGGTGTTTGTTTAAAAACATCATAGATCTAGTCAAATGAACCCGATGATTGATGTTAAACCACCCCTCACACAACCTAATCCCCAAAAGTGTAGGCAGTCTCCTTCCCCATTAATCACACGGTAGATCTGAACATATTAACCATTTCACTGACAAATCCCTGAAAAAGTAGACTCTTTACAACATAAAACAACAGTTTTCCCGTATGGGTGCCTTGGAAATGAGATCTAGGGAATTCATATGTGAAAGGGTTAATATGCTATGAGACCCATTATGCTCGTCAAACACACTCAGAAATATTTTGAAACTTTGATGCCTTCGAATGGCATCTCCTGCATTTTTGGTGGACTGAACGTTTCAAGTTTCAACTATATAGTCTTTATATATTGCAGTATTAATGACAATTTTTGATTACGATTTGACTGGAAACTGTGACTGTATGTAAATTCTACAGGGTGGTCATAAATATCTTGTCACGGATGAATATTTGGCGTGTTTTTAATTTCTTTATGCCATGCACATAATACAAATAAAAGCATTTAGAAGTTAAGAAAGGAATTAAGATGCATATATATTGTCAGAGGAATATTTAGCTATTAGAATAATGGACGATGCCAGTTTCTCCATCAATCATATGATGTCATTTTTAACTATGTGAAAGCGTAAGATGATAACATAATCAATTATGTCATGAATGACATAGGTAAGTTTGTCATAGGCAGCAAGCAACAGCACCCAGTCAAATTAGTTTCAAAATATTCAAGAGCTTACCTGTATAGTTTTCTGGAAATTGATAGTCAGAGAGTTCATGGATCGATCGCTCCCAACACAGGCGAAGTGTGGGTGGAGCTTAGCCAAAGATGGGCGGGGCATGGCTAAAACTGGAAAGGTCCATTATTATATCTGCTTAGTGAATGTCTATTTACAGGTCAAGATAATACATTTGAATATTTTGAAACTAATTTGACTAGGTGCTGTTGCTGCCTTAGGCAGCAACAGTACCCAGTCAAATCAGTTTCAAAATATTCAACAGCATGTCTATGTCTACTAAAGACATAAAATTTGTACACCAACGCTTAGTCCGTAACCAATTATGCGTTCGTGGTGAACCTATCTACGTCATTCATGACCTAATTGATCATAGTATCATATGCTGGATGGATAAACTGGCAAAGTCCATTAGATGATGATTTGATAACACATTATATATCTCACGATTTATACATAGCACAAACGAAAATTAATATTTTTATAACACCTCACCAAATAAAATTTCAATTAACCAGTTATGCTAAGCACACTAATAAAGTACTAAATAATTAAAGGCTTTGCTATAACTATTACTAAATGTGTTGTGTTATCCTAATATAACTGGCATAGCTGTATCAGTGATGTTAACACGCCCACCTGCACATAGGAATATACTTATAGATCAAACCTCAAACATATATTATTAATATTATTTATAACTCAAAGGAATTACTTGCCTCCTCTGTCATACTTATTTTTTAGTATGGTAATGACCTTTGATCTAAGCGAGGAATCCAGTTTTAGCTATGTCCCGCCCATCTCTAGCTAGGCTCCACCCACACTTCGGCGTGTTGGGATCGATCGATCCCTGAGCTGCCTGACTATCAATTTCCAGAAAACTATATACAGGTAAACTTGCGCCCCGTCAAATTAGTTTCAAATTATTCAATGGCATCTTTATTATTTATAGCAGACATACAATTTGTAAAACTCTTAGTTCACCATCAATTAAACCATCGTGACGAAATTATCTATGGTCATTCGTGACGTCATTGATTATGATGTCATCCTACACGTCATGTAGTTGAGTTTGACGTTATATGGTTGATGGATGAACTGGAAAAGTCCATTATATCAATATGAATAGAATTATCAGGTGTTTAAGTTTCTTGTTCCACTTTCTAACAGGATAACAAATCAAGAATGGGAGGTAAAATCTGAAAGTGTCATCATGCCGGATAAATATCTCACTATGTTTTTCAGGCAAATTAAAAACAAGCGTGGTATGTCATACTTGTGACTTCCGCTGCCTTGTCTGAAATGTCAACCATTTGACACATCAACTAACTGACAGACAGACTTATCCCAGTTGTGAGTCGCAACTAAACACGGCTATGATGATCATCTGGAGCCGACTGTACGCGAGTAAATGCTTTGCAACATATTATAATAATTAATCAAAATACTCAGAAAAATCTGCATACTATGTACAAAATATCTAACTTGCTACAGCTCTACCATCTGTTCAAGAACGTTCAATAAGACTTCACATCCATTCTCAAAGCCAGATATATCACTAGAGATGAAGTATGCAGTAATGCTGATTCCATTGATGAAGAAAACGGTCAACTTGATGAACTGGTTCCCATAGATGTACAAAAACTCAAAACCATAAAACTCTTCATGGATGAAGCCAAACCAGATATCACTCATGTATTCCTATCTGATACAAAGCAGGCAAATGATGAAGGTACCTTACCTTAGCTGAGGGTAAGGAGAAGTGGAGAAAGAACAGAATCTTGGCCTCATTTCTTAGCAATTCAAGCGACATTGTAAATTGTTGTGTAACAGGAACCATTGCACTCCGTCCTTCAGGACACTGGATTTGTGGCTCTAAAATTACCATGAAGGTCAATATGCTACATGTGCCTCAATAACGCTATACAACTACGATAGCTGGACAGCTCCAATGTCCCTCCTGGACACACACAATGCAGGTCATTGCAAACACTTGCGAGCCATCGTGAATCACCACTGACCACAGCGCCTAATCTCAAAATCAGCACTGTACAAACTGCGCAGCACAGTTCCATTCTCTGTGAGGGTAGAGCAACACCAATGGTCAATCGCTTGGACACATTCTTTAATGGACCTTTCCTGTTTTAGCTATGCCCCGCCCATCTCTAGCTAAGCTCCACCCTCAACTCACTTGTGTTTGGATCAATCGATCTCTGAACTCCCTGCCTATCAATTTCCAGAAAACCATTACAGGTAAGCTGTTAAATATTTTGAAACTAATTTGACTGACCATAGGCAGCAACAGCACCCAGTCAAATTAGTTTCAAAATATTCAACAGAATGTTTAATAAATGGTAAAGACATACAATTCGTGCAACATGTCAGACTATTAAGACGGACTAAATTGACTATGACGTCAGATGATGGATGGATAAACTGTAAAGGTCGATTGCCAGAGAATACCGTACTTACCCAAGGATAGTCCATTATCAACTAGGGGCCAAGAAGTAGCAGGCACACAAAGGACACCTTGACGATAACTTATTAAGAGCTTTGTGACCAAGCATAAAAAAACAACAACCTAATACCACCAAAGAGGGGGAAAAGAAGTGAAAGAACGTTAGAATGCTTACAAAGGACATGGCCCAGAGGAGAAGCTTGAAGAAAGCAGATTGTATCTGACAGAAGTTTCCACTTCTGTCAGTCTCAGAACACGGTCACTCATAGATCTAACGATTACCGCAAACACCCCACAAAAATAATTTTAACCTTTAAAGTTTTTCAGGAAAAAAGAAACGATACAGAAAATAAAATAATGCATGGAATTAAATAAAATAAATAAAATAAAATAACTAAATTAAATAAATAAAAAGTAGCAAGACATGTGATTGTACAAACCTGAGCAATACTCCATCCTCAAATTTGTTCAAGAAAGGTTAAATTATTTTATAGAAAATGTAAATTTGTAGATTAAGAGACGATTACTTTTGAGCATTTATCACTGGAATGATTGGGTCGGTTATCGAGCCAGTAATTCCAGTGGTAATTTTCAAAAACAGTCTTCGCTTGTTCTGCAAATGGACATTTCTCCAAAGACTGTTTTGAGTGTTAGAAGTTAACTGTCTGATGGACACAAGCCACCAGACAACAATTTCAATGTACAATAGCTCTGAACCTGTTGTATATTTTGAAAAAAATTTGATTGAATGTTGTTGGTGCCACCAACAACATTCAGTCAAATTGTTTTCAAAATATTCAACATATCAAGAATTAAACCCCATGTTAAAACGTAGTCTGCAGAAATTCAACAGGCAGACAGTTAATTTAAGAAAAGCTATGGCAGCCTCAGCAAACCAATGGCAACAGGGTTAAGCACCCACCCTAGCATGGCCCCTCATTAGACATTGCTCCAAGATGGAATCTTTCACAAGACTTGTAAATAAAGCAGTCATTCTGTTATAAGATTACCCGTACTTACTAAAAGAATTAATCTTAACTAAGCAATAATTTTATATATTTTTTTTTTCAAGATCAGTTACAAAGTCCTCAACCATGATTACAAATTCTGCGAATATTTTCGTCGTCACAGTCTCCCAAGGGAGATAACTTGTATTGGTTTGTAGAGACATTTTCTGAGAAAATTGAAATTTTCTTGTGGAAATTTGAGGGTTAAAGGGTTAATCAATCATAATTTTTATTTATTATCCAGCAGATATCACTTCAACTGACATCGCAAACCAATGTCATAATAAAATGACATCCCATGACAGAGTTTTGGGGAATTAACCCTTTAACACTCATATCAGCCAAAAACGGCTTCTGCAGCGGTCTTGAGAAATGTCAATTTGCAGACCAAGAAAATTAAAAATTTTGAAAATTTACCACTGGAATGACTGGCTCGATAACCGAGCCAGTCATTCCAGTGGAAAATTTTCAAAATTTTAGTTTTCTTGAACCTATTTGAGTGTGAAAGGGTTAGTTACCATAAACATGATATAGACTAATATCTTAAATATTTCCTGAGTAATAAACAGCAGCTTGCGATGAAACAAACTTTCCCTTCTGATTTCAGATTTTGACCAAGAGTTAGCCCCCTTAGTCCAATAATGAGATAAAATATAGAATTTAGTCTTCTTTTTACCTAATATATATAGCAGCAAAAAATTAAAATATTTTATTATTGATACTTGTTTTAAACGTATAATTATAGTTTTGAGAACTGAATTACATTTTATTGGTATGGTATGCCAGAAGTGTTGAATTTAGCATTGCACAAGTGTATGATTAGTTAAGCCAAACTAAGCCATTGATAGACGATCAAACATACATGATTACACAATTCACCTTTCCAGAGTACACAACTATAAATCTGATGTCATATGACATCATCATCAGCTAAGCTAAGCTAAGCTAGGATGATGTCATAATCATTACGTAATAAATGATTCTATTTGGCGCGTTTTTAACTCTTAATAGTCTGACACGCACGAATTGTATCTCTACTATTTAATAAACATACTGTTGAATATTCTGAAACTAATTTGACTGGACCCAGTCAAATTAGTTCCAAAATATTCAATAGCTTACCTGTAGTTTTCTAGAAAGTGATAGTCAGGGAGCAGGGAGCTTAGAGATCGCTCGATCCCACCACGAGCGAGGTGTGGGTGGAGCTTAGCTAGAGATGGGCGGGGCATAAATATAAATGGAACGGTCAATTGTATGCCATACATGTTCATTCTACATGATCATACAGCAGTGGACATTGTTGGATGAGGTTACCAACAAAACCACATGATACAACTTCTAGTATATGATTGGCTCTTTCATCAAACACGTTTTACGGTGTCGGATGAAAGTTGAGCATTGTCCGAAAGGTATAATACACAATCAAACATCATCCGACGTTGTTGAATCATACATGTTGGATCGTCTATCATGGGCTTAAAAAGAAAATAAAACTAAATAAACCTATTTCATTCTATATGCTGTAAATGTTAGCAGTGACTACTCACTATCTTCCGTGAAAATCACTGCCACCATATGCAGAAAGGTTTGCTAGTGAAGTAGCTTTCAAAATATCACTCAATTTCATAGAATTCAGAATGAAATGTGATCGATTTATTAGTCTTATAGCAGAATGACTATTCAAAAGATTGAAATTAAGAAAAAAAAATAATAGAAAGTAAGTTCAAAATAAAATTAAAGATAGGATATACACAGCAAACTGAAAAGAAATTAAGCGGTGTGCGGGGAGGAAATTATATCAAACGGCCCAATCCCATAATGCATCAGTTTCATCATTAGAGCGTAGTACAGTAAAACGTGTCTCAAATGACCATCTAACGGAGCACAAACAATGGACTTGTTATTATCAGTCACTCACATTTCAGATGTCATAATCAAATATGTCACAGGTAGGCTGACGTCACAATCATTATGACGTATCTAGAAAGAATTGCTTGAGGGTAGCACTAACTGACCATCACTCTGTTCCGTTCTTGTGGAGGCCCTATTATGAATCATTCTGAGATCGGGACCAACATTTTGGGAAATATTATGTTGAATATTTTGAAACTAATTTGACTGGGGGCTGTTGCACCCAGTCAAATTAGCTTCAAAATATTCAACAGCTTACCTGTATAGTTACCTTGAAATTGGGAATCTTAGAACTCACGGTTCAAAGTATATAAATTCATCCCAACATGCGCAAAAATGTGAGCAGAGCTAAGTTAGAAATGGGTGGGGTATAACTAGAAGTGGATTCCTCTCATTAGTCGAGCTATAGACCAGTGGTCTCGTAATACAAGTTACTGGCTTTAAGATAAGGCTTTTTGGCCCAAAGGATTGCGGTCTTTTAAGACAGGTTATCTCTTGAGCACCTGCCTTAAAGAACTACCACCTCCTGGCCTCAAGAGTTAGATGGCCGCATGGGCAGGTTTTACTGCAGTAGTAGCGGTAATATATATATGCAAGTGTGATAATCAAATGCTAAACAAAACCTTATTCAAAATGCTGCGCCGCTCTTTTTGATATCTCTCTAACAACTGAAAGAGAACGTAGCTGGTTTAGAGCTTCTACGAAAGACAGAACATGAATACGTCTGTTAATACTGTACAAGGACAACAGATTTACACAAAAACAGTGAAAAACAAGGAGTTAAATGTACCAATACATATGATGCTGATGTGGGGATTGGATCCGACGTTACCGGTATGGTCCAAAGACACCATTTGGCGCAGTGGGGTGGTGGTGGGTGGGTGGAAGGGGTTGTGTGGTAAAGCGAGGAATCCGCTAGGACAAGCAGGTAGTTGAATTGAATAATATTTCAAGAGTAATAATCAATAGCTTAGTATAAAGCCATGTTCAGGTCTCATTTCTGGATTATTAAGTGAAAATGTCATCATCTGATTGGCCAAAAGCCAGTTAGTTGCATACATGTTATAAAATTTGAATTTAATGCACATTGGCCAAGCAGATGACATCATTTTCCAAACACATAAAAATCAAGATGCTGGCTGAACACGATCCTGCGCACGTTAGAAAAGTCGTTGTGTAATATTGATTTTAACCCCTCTTGTGTCAACTTGTCGTTATAATGGTAACACCGCCTCTGCAGTGGTAACCGAGCCAGCCATTCCAGTGGTAAATTTTCAAAAATAGTCTTCTCTTGGCCTGCAAATGGACACTGACTATGCAAAAATTTTGATTTCTTAGACGATCAACCCTATAATCGGCAAGCCGGTCAAAAAACCAGCTCTTTAAAAAATATTGTCCTAAATTCCAGTGGTAAATTTGCAAAAAAAATCAGTTCTCTTGACCAGTAAATGGTCATTCACTGAGCAAATATTTGAATTTTGTTTTAAAATCTTGACAAATGAAAGGGTCATTGATAAAAGTTGAATTTTGAGGGCTTTGAGGTGCTGCTGACACTAGAGGTGTTAATGTTGGAAGTAGATAAAATTCAGTAATTTCTTGAGTGTCTCTGCCTCAGTGAATAATTGCAGGAACCAGAAAACCTAATGGTTTGTCATTACTGTGGGTACGGTTAAGTCTGGGTGTTAGTGTCAGAGTTGGTGTTAGTGTTAACACTGATCATAACACCAAGTCAGGCATTAACAGCAACACCAGTTGTGTTAACACTAACACTGGTAGTGTCAGGGGTGTAGGAATGTACTTTGACCGGAGGTGGGGCTAATGTATTGGTGTATTTAGCGCACAGTCATGTCAAAACTAGCTTTTTCAGGGGTGTGTGTGTGTGTGTGTGTGTGTGTGTGTGTGTGTGTGTGTGACTTTTTCAGAAGTGTCCTCTCTTGTGTTATTGTACATATGGTATATATGGTTATAATTTTCAAAAATTTTAAAACCAACTCATCCACGGGAAATGGAGTAAATGCATTCAAATAAAAGCATTAAATCATATAAGTGACAGAAGTGGATTCAGGAATGGCCGCGCTGGAATTATCCAATTCTGTTCCTGTGAAAAGTGTTGTACATTTTCGAAATAATGTTGCTGTTATATGTTGCTATTGCAGAATAGATTGATAAAAGAACAGATTGAAGGAAAATTAGTAAGAGAAGCTGGCAATATATCAGTACAACATTTGAAAACAAGATATAAAAACAAAACAATACAAGGATAAAATTTAACATATACACACATTACTCTCCGACACTCCCCAACTCCACTTATTACACCTTTTAGAATTTCTAGTAAAGCCCCGGAGGTGTCAAAAATATTTCGCTTGGAAATGAACATTTTCAGCTATAACCTCTCTGTTTGCTATAAAAAGTCAAGGAAATTAAATAATACTTCCAATGTTTTTCTTAAATTCAAAACTATCAATAGTACTCAACTAAATATTTAATGAATTTCTTTATATTTTACTTTTTCTATCAAAAACATAAGTACAAATTTGTCCAATACGTGCGTTGTTGATATATATGTCAATTAGCCATGGGGGTCAAGTGTCTATTTTGAAAACGATGTTGAAAAAAGCGGTTTACTGTCGTGTTTTAGCTTTTAACCCTAAAAATTGGACCACGTCTTCAGAACCCCCCAGACAAACACCAACATAAGTTTGGAGAAGATCATTCCAGTACAACCAGTTCTGGAACATTGCCTTAAGAACCAGAAGAATGGACCATTACATTTTTAAGCTATGCCCCGCCCATCTCTAGCTAAGATTGACCCACATCTCACGCATGTTGTGATCGATCAATCTCTGAACTCTCCGACTATCAATTTCCAGAAAACTATACAGATAAGCTATTGAATATTTTGGAACTAATTTGATTGGACGCTGTTGCTTCCTGTGACAGCTGTTAGGCAGCAACAGCATCCAGTCAAATTAGCTTCAAAATATTCAACAGCATGTTTATTAAATAGTAGACATACAATTCATACAACGTGTCGGACTACTAAGAGTTAACGATGGACCAAATAGAATCATTTAAGACGTAATAATTATGACATCATCCTACACGCCACTTAGCTGATTATGCCGTCATGATGTCAAATTGATAGATGGATACTCTGGAAAGGTGAATTACTCCATGCTCTAAGGGAACCCTTCTATTTAGTGATATCAGTGTAACAATTGTCATATTAACATACACTATTAAGTGGACTCTGGAAAATCATTAAATTCCAAGATATACGTTAAGGAAATATTTTTTTCTTCAAATTCTTATCAAAATTTAACTTCTAGAAATTTCTGCCAAAAAGTAGTTAATATTATTAACTCAGTCAATCTTGAAATCGTAGTAAAATTAATTTCGTTAGATTTGTTAATTGAAGAGTTTGTAAGCTTGAAGAAGCGATATAGACTGAAAGCTGGTGCTCGATGACTGTTAGTAACAACAAGACACAGGGACACGACACAAGCAAATAACAGGGGGAAATAATGTTATAAAGAACTAGCAATATTTGAAGGCTTTATTAAACAGGGAACGCTATATAATAACGCACAGCCATGCAAGTACTACTACACTACGTTTTAACCCTTTCAAGATGAAGCCGACCAAAACCAGCTTCTACCGTACTCTTGAGGAAGGTTCATTTGCAGGCCACAAGAAAACCGCCTTTGAAAATTTACCACTGGAATGACTGGCTCGATAAGCGAGCCAGTCATTCCAGTGGTAAATTTTCAAAAATAGTCTTCTCGTGGCCTGCACATGGACATTCAATAAGCACATATCTCAATATTCTTGACCAAATTTAGCAATTAAAGGGTTAACAAGCAAGGTAACTGTATTAGTTTGGCAACGATAACAACAATATTCACAGGAGCGTGTTTGAGCCCTATAATCTTTAAATTTCTTCAAGAAAATTCCATTATTCTCATAGGAAGGGTCCATTTGCAGACCAGCAGAAGAATATTCTTGAAAATTTATCACTGGAATGATTGGCTTGGTTATCGAGTCAGACATTACAGTAGTAAATTTTCAAAAATAGTCTTCTCTTGGTCTGCAAATTGACATTTCTCAAGAGCACTGTCGAAATCATCTTTGGCCGGCTTGACCATTAAAGAGCACATTGATACTAAAATTTGCCAGAAGCCACAGAAGTTAGATGGGTCAAATTAAAAAAAATAATTCAGAATTCAATAACCAATTTGAATTAATGGGGTTTTGCTAAAATTAACACTCCGTCAACTTTAATCTTTTAATTCTTACCCTTCCTGATAAATATTTTTTAGTTTTTTATGCAGTGTTAACTTACTAACTACTAAAATTTCAAAAGTACTAATTTTCGTATACTTCTATACTATTACTGGTATTCATTTTGGGAACAAATGTTTCTGCAAGCTTCTGCTATTGAAGCTTTTAGTAACATTCCTTCCAAAATGACCAACAGACTCTCTTCTAATGTCTCAATAATTTTAATGTGAAATAATTCTGGACCTGCTGAATATTTTGAAAATAATTTGACTGAAAGTTGTTGGTGGCTAATCCAGAGATACAACCCTGGAATGTCACCTACAAAAACTCTGCAGTCAGACGATTAAGAATTAATATCTTGACATCGGTGTGATACGGGTTAAACAACTAACACTGAAAACTTGTGTACATCTGGCAAGTCTTTCACGACAAATGCATACTAATCAACATAACCGAATACAACATAAACTGACCAATCAAGTCGCCAATCTATCGCATGACTTACAAGATGCATGACAGAGCTTCGAGGTGGGTGTGGCTCAGTTAGGAGCTGCGTCGGTGTTTGTCCGAAACTCCGAACCTGATCTTCCAGTGCCTGCGATAAAATGAATGCATATAAATAATAAATGAAATTATTATCATCATCATCAACCACCACCGCCAACAACACCATTATTATCATAACCATGAAATTTGTTCAGGAAAATTGAAGTTTTCTCATAATCAAACATGAGATATGAACTACTAAGTTGAGCTAAACGTAAAATGCTAATGCTGAAAAAACTCACACTCATTTATCAACAGCATAATAATATTGACCGTTGACCTTTTAGCTGAAAGGTCATTGTGTTATGCCCTCTCCTTATAAGGAAGTGTGTCCAAGTTTATGCCCAGGAAGATTAAGCAAGCATGAGACAGGAACTGCATTTGCAGGCCAAGATAAGCCAAACACAAAATGTTAATGGCGAAAAAGACCCAAAGTTTTTCGCAATAACCTTGACCTTTGACATTTTTACCCCAACATCATTTGCATTATAAGGAGGCATGTGTCCAAGTTTGGCTCCAGTATGATTAACCAAACAGGAGATATAAACAGAAAAGTTGAGCACGACAGAAAATATTAATGTTGAAAAATACAAGGTTTTTACCAAGGTCACAGTGACCTTTACCTTTGATCTTTTGACTCCACGGTCAATGTGTGATGCTGTGACATTATAATGAAGCATGTGGCCAAGTTTGGGTCCAGTATGATTAACCAAACATGAGATATAAATATAAAAGTTGAGCTAAATGAAAATTGGCCGCCGCCACCACCACAGCTGCCGGTCGACGTCCAGGCTATCAGAATGGCTTGTTTTACTTCTTAGCCTTCTAACCCTCAAATTTGATCAAGAAAATTTCAATTTCTTCATAGAAAATGCCCATTAGCAGACCAAGAGAAGACTATGTTTGAAAATTTATCACTGGAATGACTGGCTCGGTTATCGAGCCAGTCATTCCAGTGGTAAATTTTCAAAAATAGTCTTCTTTTGTTCGGCAAATGGACATTTCTTACGGCAACTGCAGAAGCCATTTTTTGGACACCTAGGTGCTCAGCTACCAGAACATTGAGTCATAAATCTATAATTATTTATCAGTACACTGCGGTGAATAGCGGAGAACAGGTATTGCTAGAACACAAACCTCCTTCATAACCGGGTCTGTGATGCCGTCCAAGTTAACACTACCCTCGTATGTCAGATAATAGAACACGTTTGTAGTTCTCACCGCTTCAGGACCTGCAGAAACAAAACACAAATTCTGAAGTATTAAATGTCTCGTCTGTCTCCTGTTTGTCACAGTGGCATTGACCTTTGACCTTGTGACCTCCGCATTATCATGCTGCTTCCTAACATTATAGGTAACCATGTACTCAGGCTTAGTTCCAATAGGATTAACCAATCCTGAAACAAAAATGATTTGCTGAATGGAAAAATTTAAGATTGAAAAAGCAGAGGTCAAATAGCAATATTAGAATGGTCTTGACCTTTGACCTGCATGTCACCATACTGTATCCTCTTGGCGTAATCAACCATGTATCCAAGTTGTGTTCCATTAGTGCTAAGCAATCCCGAAATATAACATGATAACATTTCCTAAGCCTAAAAACTTAACATTGAAAAATAACAGTTTTGTAGAAGTCACAATGACCTTGACCTTTGACGTTGTGACTGCAGTGTCAGCTTACTGCTACCTAACATTATAGGTAACAATGTACCAATCCTTAAAGAATAGTAAAGAAGTTTTGCTAAACACAAAAACTTAACTTTGAATCAACGCCAGTGACCTTGATCTTTGACCTTATGACCTCAGTATAACCATGCTACTTCCTATCATTATACGCAACCAGATAGCCAAGTTTAGTTACAATAGGATTAATTGATCCTGAAATATAAGCTGAGAAGTTTTGCTAAACGCAGACACCTAACATTGTTGATGACGTCGCTGGAAAAGTGACACATATGTCTCGCTTTCTGTTTCGCAGGCGAGATAAAAATGGCTTCTAGTGGTGAATCTCTAAATTCATTAGCTAATATATGCAAACTAAAAATATTATTAAGTATTACACCTGTCCCATCCCTAGAGTATTTTATCGCTTTAATGGCTAGTCTGGTTAAAAACAGCTTCTGCAGTGAGAAATGTTTATTTGCAGACCAAGCGCACTATTTTTGAAAATTTACCACAGCAATGACCCAGTCATTCCAGTGAGATTTTCAAAGCTAATCTTCTCCTGGTCTAATGGTCATTTGAAAGCTGATCCACACATTTTTACCCTTTAATGGTCAAGCCCGCCAAAAATGGTGTCTGCTATTGTCTTGAGGAATGTCCATTTACCGGCCCAGGGAGGTCTGTTTTTGCAAATTTACAATGAAAATGGCTGGCTCAGTTATTTAAGACGTAAAACTGTCAAAATACTCTACTCTTGGCCTGTAAATTAAGCAGAGAACTTAATTTCCAGAACTTTTTCAAGCTAATTTGAGAAATGGTCAGAGAAATTTTATGAAAAAACATTTTATTATTAGGTAATGAAATTTAATAAAGTTCTTCAGGTAAAATAACTCCTGCATGTTTAAAATCCATTTCAACACTATGACCCATGAATTCCTGGAATCTAAATTTCAAGGTAACTTAAGGTGTTGCATATGTGATGGAGTGATTTCACCACTGGTGAAGTCACTGCGTCACAGTGGTTGTCAGTGTTTCCACTATTTTTAATTTTACATATTTTGTTACGGTATGGTATCTTTAAATCTGGTGACGTACGTGTGTGGATGTGATTTCATGCGTGGGTTCGTGCAATGGTCATATGCACTGGCGGTGTAGGGATATAGCACTGATTTACTGGAAAATTATAGCAAATTGTACGCCAAGGGTCATGTAAGCTGTGTTCAAGATAGGCATTGGCAGATAACTGCAAAACAATGGCATAATGTCAGTGTGATTGGTTAAAGCAGGCACAATTTTGCCTTGTGTGTGAGGTTTCGGCAAATAGTTCACGCAAGTTGTCTACGATAGGCAGAACCACATGGATTCGTCATATTGCAATCCATCTGACATCTATGAAGTTTGGTAGAGCAGCAACCGAGGGCCGTTTGGCTACCGTATGTTTGTCCATTAAAATACCACAGCCGCAGGGGGTTGTACTACAAGAATGTGTAGCTGAAGTAGATTGTCTGTCCTTGGAATGAAGTAGAAATTTATAGTTTCCTGGGGAGAAGAGCAGCTTTCGGCGTAACCAATGTAGTCAATTGCCAATGTAGTGTTGCAGATTCGAGACCCGAGCAATTGAATAATATTCTCAACCTTTTAAGAAGTGACATTATGAACATTTAAATTCGGAAATTTCGTTAATGAGGAAACACCCAGCATAATGTCGAATTTCAGGACTTTTCGGTAGTTTAAGAACAAATTAAATAGGGAAGTTTATATGTGAAAGTGATCTTGGAAATACTATGGAAGTGATTAGTATGGTTCAGGGGTTGGGCTATAAGATTTAGTGGGAAAGTAAGGTGGGGGATGTATTATTTGTATTGGTTTTATTATACCTATTACCCTGTGTGATAGATTTCTGATTGCATTAGAAATTTTCTAATTATCATCATGTTTCCTTTGTGGTTTTTCTACATAAACTACTTCTTGCGAAGGTAGTATATTTAATTTTTTTAATTTTATTGATACATTGAATTTCATACTGTATAGACCCGCTAGAAAAAGGATATAAATAAATAAAATTGAATCTACCTGCAATCACTACCTTGTTGTGATTTCTCCTCAATCTGAGAAAGTTGTCCACATTTCAACATCTAATATCCAACGCATTAAAGATCCCGTAAAGCTGACGAATTCACTTTCAATAAATTAAATTTCTGGCCTTATCTTGAGGTACTCAAAATTCCTTTCTTAAATTTGTTTAGGTTCTTGTTTTAAAATCGATTAAGGAAAATCATTTCGGATCAGTTTCGACCAATATAGAATAAAGGTTCATCGTTTAGAATCATTGGCTTACACATATTTAAGTTAAATAATTTATAAATGCTAAATAAAAAGAAATTTAAAAAGAAATTCACAGAAACGGCATCAAAATTACAGCACTTCCTTATGTGAAACAACTCCTATCCTAAGTAATAAGCGAGTTACGGTAATCACAATCTCTAACCTACGTACCTCACACTTTTAACCCTTTAACACTCATATCAGCCAAAAACGGCTTCTGCAGTGGTCTTGAGAAATGTCCATTTGCTGACCAAGAGAAGATTATTTTTGAATATTTGCCAGTGGAATGACTGGCTCGATAACCGAGCCAGTCATTCCAGTGGTAAATATTCAAAAATAATCTTCTCTTGCTCTGCAAATTGGCATTTTCTGAGAAAATTGAACATTTCTTGGAACAAATTCAATTGTTAAAGGGCTAAATGAACTCATGCTTTGGTAAAAAAAATACGAAGTCTCCTGAACAGTATCAGAGTTTGTAATTATTCATTACATATTACCTCGTTGTTTGTAGCCAAATATCAAATCAATCCAATGATGAAGTTGACATGAAACAAACTCAGATTCCAAGGCCTGAAATATAAGGGTAAGATTATATCTTCAAAATGACGCAATACTGTACGTTATATACTGGTAATGGACCTTTCCAGAGTATTCATCCATTATATGATGTCATAATCAACTATGTGACGTGCATGATGACATCATAATCAATGGCAACATGAATGACGCAGATAAGCTAGAGATGGGAGTGGCATATCTAAAACTGGTAGGGTCCATTACTCATTAAGTATCCATTTCCATAGCGATGACACCACACACCCATACATTAATTCAGTCATCCATCAAGCCACACGCTTCCTTGAGTACATCCATCTGTCCATCTATCTGTTGATCCATCAAACTGCATACCTACCCACACATCCAACCGAACCCTTGCACCCAAACCCATCCAGCCAAATAACCCACCACCCACCCAAAAACCCATCCATCCATCTATCCCACCACCTATCTATCAATCTACCTACACACCTAAGCACCCACATTTACATCCACCCACTCACTAAACAACCCACACAAACAAACAAACAAACACACCAATCCACCCACCCACCCACCCATCTATCATTTTTTTAAAGCTTACAAAATACTACTACTAAAAAAGACATAATTAATCCACCAAAAGTGCTCAGCACACATGATAAAAATAATGCCATTAACAGAGAAGCTGTTGAATATTTTGAAACTAATTAGACTGTGAGCTGTTGCTGCCATAGGCAACAGCTCTCAGTCAAATTAGTTAAAAAATATTATACTACATGTGGCAAGGCGGTCAGGCGAAAATCAAAGCGTTAATACTGTACCATTCTGTTAATTCTGATGAAGTCCTCGGGAGATTTTGCCCAGGGTGGCAAAATAACGTCATTCACCAGCTGCTGCTCCTCATTATGGCCAAAACTGAACTTGTTAAAGTTATAGAACATCTCGGGCAGGAAGAAAAACTCTGGTATCAACTCCTGTGAAGGGGAGAAAGAATTAATATCATCATTTTAATCATCATCATCATCAGTTACCGTCATTATAATCATCGGCAATATCATCATCATCATCGGCAATATCATCATAATTATCATCAGCAATATCATCATCATCATCATCGGCAATATCATCATCATTATCATCGACAATATTATCATCATCATTGGCAATATGATCACCATCAGCAGCAGCAGAAACATCATCATCATCATTATCATCGGCAATATTATTATCATCATCAGCAGCAGAAACATCATCATCATCATCAGTGATAAATACATTGACTTTGGTAGGTTTTGGTGCCAAAGTTCCAATGTAATGGCAAGTGTCTGAAATCGACTAGATTCCACACGTTTCATATTAATAATGTTTAACTCTGTAATGATGTTGGTCAAAACCAGTCGTTCAGAAATGCCCATTTGCAGGACAAGAGGAGACTATTTTTGAAATTTTGCAGGACAAGAGAAGACTAATTTTGAAATTTTACCACTGCAATGACTGACTCGATAACCGAGCGGTGATTTCAGTGGTAATTTTGAAAAACAATCTTATTGATCTGCAAATAGCCACAAACTTGAGTATTAACATGTTTTACAATATCTCACTATCTCGAAACACACCAGTATCTACAAGATGATTAACCCTTTAACCCTTTCTGACTTGAATTTGTTCAAGAAAATTTCAATTTTTTTCAAAGAAAATGTCAATTTGCATACCAAGAGAAAACTAGTTTGGAAAGTTTAGCACTGGAATGACTGGCTCGGTTATCGAGCCAGGCATTGCAGTGGTAAATTTTCAAAAATAGTCTTCTCTTGGTCTGCAAACTGACATTTCTCAAGACCACTGTAGAAGTCATTCTTGGCTGATATGAGGGTTAATGGTCAGGCCGGCTAAATACAGCCTCTGTAGTGGGCTTGAGGAATCTCCATTTGCAGGACAAGAGAAGACCATTTTTGAAAATTTACAACTGGGATGCCTGAATTGATAAATGAGCCAGTCATTCCAGTGGTAAATTTTCAAAAATAGTCTTCTCTTATCCTGCAAATGGACATTCAATAAACAAATATTTTAATTCTCTTTAGAAAAGTTGACCATTAAATGGTTAACGGCTTGCTTAACTGTTTAATAGCATTGAAATTACGCTACCAAGGATTGAAATTGTTACCATACTAGTGCATTTAGTTACAATATATCCGACAATACGTTAACATGCATATTAACTGTCAGCATGCGCATGAACTTACATGCATGCGAGCACACACTCACGCCCACGAGTATGTACAACACACATACACACACACACACGCACACACTCACGCACACACTTACCTTAACATCTGAAGTATCTCTTTGACAATTCTTCCAGCTCTGACTAATACTAGCGAATGTTCGGTTGGCATGATCAAACTTCCCTCCTTGCAAGTTGAGAAACAGTGTGGTGAATGGCTCCTAGAAACAAATCATAGGACGATCAGTTTAATAGGGTAATTTTGAAAAAGAATGGTAGAGAAGCTGCTTAGTGTCAATAGGGATTAACCCTTTATTCCTTGAATTTGTTCAAGAAAATTCAAATTTTCTCATAGAAAACCAAGAGACTATTTTTAGAATTTACTACTGGAATGAATGGCTCAGTTATCGATCATCATTCCAGTGGTCAATTTTCAAAAATAGGCTTCTCTTGGTCTGCAAATGGACATTTTTCAAAACCAGTAGTGAAGCCGTTTTTGGCCGATATAAGTGTTAAAGTGTTAAGCTTAGCCGGAAGCATTAAAATTAGAAAGAAATCTTTATAACGGTTCAGTGACAATATTTTGCTGACTAATTTAACTGGGACCTGTTGCAGTCAAAATACTTTAACATTATTCAAAAGCTTTCCTGTATTGTTGCCTTGAAATTTAGACACTGGAATTTCAAGGGTTAAATTTGCTTCGATAGCTGACCCCAAAAGGCAGTGATTCTGGTGTACACCCGCGCCATACGAAAAAAGCAACAATTCTCAACAAGAGAATCGTGGTTAGGATTAGTCATGAAATCCGCTTAACTGTATTTGATATCGCCTGTATACATACCACCCTAATGAGCCAGTTGAGCGTGAAGGCCGCAGTTGAGTAGTGTGTGCCGTAATGGAAAGGCGGTATCTGATCATTTTCCCATGAGTTGTAGCGATCTTCAAAATATTCCTTACGAGCAGGGTTCAAGGCGCCGATTGGCTGGAAAGAAAAAAACAAAATAAATTGAATACGCAGGTTTTGATTCCTTTGTCACTGAAATTACTATATCTTATTTTCAAAACAAATATACAAACTCGAAGTCGGTGATTCAGGATATTTAGAAAAAATTCTAATATTCTACCTATTCTGAGACGGCTGACGATAATCGGATCACTAGTTGAACCATCTGCGTCCTTGTATAAGGCGTGATAAAAGGCTTGGTTTGTTCACCTTTTACAATTTTTTTAAAGAAATTTCTTCAAACGCATTGCGGGGTATGGGAGAAAAATTTAACGCTCATTTTAGTTGCGACTTGCAACTAGTATAAGTCGGTCTGTCTGTTCAATTTTCAAATTTTTTGCCAAAGCTGCCTAATTCACCTTTCCTGAGTAACCACCGATCAACTGATGTCATAGGACATCATAATTAACTAAGCGACGTGTATGATGATGTCATAATCATTACATCATAAATGATTCTATTTGACACGTTTTTAGCTCTTAATAGTCTGACACGTTGTACAAATTGTATGCCTTCACTATTTAATAAACATTCTGTCAAATATTTTGAAACTAATTTAACTGGGCGCTGTTGCTGCCATAGGCATCAATAGCACCCAGCCAAATTAATTTCAAAATCTTTAACAGCTTACATGTATACCTTTCTTGAAATTGATAGTCAGCGAGTTCAGAGATCGATTGATCCCAACTCGAGCGAGGTGTGGGTGGAGCTTAGATTGAGATGGGCGGGGCATAGCTAAAACTGGAAACGCCCATTTTCCCAGCTATAGCTCACTCACAGCTTTTACACATCTACATTGAAAAGACAGACTGGTGTAGATATTGGACACAATGTTGCTGCAAGCGGTTGCTGGGTCTTAGAGAGCAACAGCTTTCAGCAACATTAATTAAAAAATAAACACCAGTTATTATATTAAAGTGAATTGACTTAAGTAATCCTAAAGTTGATTTAATTTAAATACATATTTCAATAAATAAACAAACTTTTGAGAGATCTCTGTAGTTATTTGGTTGACTGAGGTCCAGCTCTTCCACGTCATAATTAACCAGCACCCAAGGGAACACAGCATACTGATTCAAGTCATTATAGGTACGACCTGCAAAACCGAGAGCATAACACAATGATGTATATAACACAGTTGCACGCATGCACACACATATATATGCCCATACACACAACAAACTAATGCTGACACACATATGGGTGCACTCACGAGTATACATATATATGAATGGTTGCATGCACTCACAGACACGCATGTTGCGCACTCAGAGGGACACACATAAACACTTTATCCATATTTTAATAATGATTGCTGAAATTTTGATTATAATTATAATAAAGGAAACTTAATTACGTCTGTAATTTTGAACTATCAGAGTATACACTTTGGAGATAAAACTAAATTTTCTTTAGAGAAAATCCAAGAATTATGCCATTTTAGAAACAAGATCGTTGGAAGTTGTTGACAGCAACAGCTCCGAACAACATTGTTTCCAAAATGTATAATAGTCTAACTTCTATTTCCAACTCTTCTGTGTTCGACGTTTTGAAATCATTGTGATAAGGACAGTGTTTCTCATGGCATCTAAATTTTGGAGGTCCAAGGGACCCCACCACTCTAAAATCTGGGGGTCTCCAGCTGAAATCTTGGGGTCCCAAAACTTAAATTTGGAGTTTCCAAGCAGCATTATTTATCCCTTCCGTGCTAAAATTAGAGAGTACCATGGGACTCACAACTATGTATGTCCCATGCTAGATTTGGTAGGTATTTTTGTGCAAAAAACTATAAAGCTACTTAGTATTTAACAATCATACAAGATTTTCAGGGGTCCCATGGGACCCACTGCCATTACTTTTTGGGGTCCCAGGCTGCATTTTGGGAGTATATACCCTTAAAAGGACTCTTATGAGAATCACTGGATAAGGTACTGCAATCACTAGCCTGAGGCACACCGAGACAACTCTTACAGTAACTGGCTAACCACCTCATATAGTGTGACCACCTGTCTTTAGTGACCACCCATGGATGTGGTCTAACGTGACTAATAACTATTAGAGAGATGATAACAACGTAGTCAGTTATATGAGCTACTCGTCGAAGGTTGTTAAGCCTGACGCTTGGTCTCGATGTGACACCAGCTCCACCCGATGGAGCCTATAGGCACAAACCGAGCAGGATAAGGGACGCCCTTTCCCTGGACCAACACGCCCACCACGGGCGTTATTATTCTTCCAATAACTATTAGAGACAGGTGTGTCTCTAGCTACCTGCATTTTTCACTAACATTCTGACTTCACTCACCTGCGACAGTATTCAGGTACATAAGGTAATCAAAGTTACAGATTTCTCGTCTTTGCCATTTCTGCATCATACTCGATAACTTAAACAGCTGTTTCCCCGAAGCTAACGACATACGCCTGTAATCAACAAATATGTATAGGATAGGAAATATAAACATGCAAACCGGCTTCGAAGGTGAAACAAAGACTTCATACGGAGTGTGGAGGGAGAGGTGTCTGCAAATGAACATTCCTCGAGATCACTCCAGTCTTGGCCGGCGTGAGCATTAAAGAGATAATATTATCAGTGAATAGATGATACGTAATTAATCACGCTCTGTTACATTTTGAAAACAAAAGGCCCAAGGGCCTGTGACACTCACCTGGACCATTAGAATTTGAACCACTGGCTTTAAATAAACAGATATGATGGATAATTTTCGGAAAATCCAAGATGGCCACAAAAAAAATTCAACCAATTAAATTTCTGAATATTAGTTCTAGAGGCTACTTACCATAGCATGGTTAAAATCTGTAAAGCGGTTTAAGAGGTGCGTTTTAAAGGATTTCTGCATAATTTTCGGAAAATCCATCATAGGCGGCAAAAAATTTACCAATCAAAATTCTTGTTTGATATGTTGAAGTCAACTGTAACAAGATCACTCGACTTCAGGTTTCGGTGAAATCAGCACATTGATTAAGGAGTACTTACTTTTTTAATGGATCCGGAAAATTGTCTAAAAATCCAAGTTGGTCGCCAAAAAATAGACCAATCAAAATTTGGAATACACGATGCAGTCAAATTTGGTTAAAATCCCCAATGTGGTTAAGGAGAAAATGTGTTTTGAGAATTTCCAGTAAATTTTTAATAACATCTAACTTTTCCCCCAAGCAAAAATTCTGAATAGATGTTCTAGAGTGTATCATGATAGGATCCTTCTAGCAAAATTTGATTGAAATCTGTCAAACAAATAAGGAGAAGTGTTTTTGACAATTTCTAGTAAATATTTCATAAAATCTAAGATTCTCACCCAAAAGACTGACCAATCAAAATTCTCAACAGTAGTTCTAGAACCTACCACGATAGAATTCGTCTAGCCAAATTTGGCTGAAATATGTCAAGCAACTTGAAGGAGTAGGATTTTGACCATTTCTGATAAATTTTTCATAAAATCTATGATTTTCACCCAAAAATTTATCAATCAAAATTCTGAATACACATTCTAGAACGTACCACCATAGAATCAGTTTATCCAAATACGGTTGAAATATGTCAAGTAGCTAAGGCGGATTAGCATTTTGACAATTTCTAAGATTTCCACCGAAAATAAAATTGACCAATCAAAATTCTGAAAAATTGTCTGGAGAGTACCAGCATAGGATCCTTCCAGCGAAATTTGGATGAAATTGGTCAAACCATTAAGGAGAAGTGATATGAGGGATGCACGGATGACAGACAGATGGCTGCCATGACATAAGCTCACTTGACCCTTCCGGAAGGTGAGCTAACAAACACCATAATGGACTGTTCTAAAAAACAAAAGCAATCTGACTGTGAACAATGGAGGAATCCAGTTTTACCTATGCCCTGCCCATCTTTAGTTAAGCTACACCCACACATTGGCCATGTTGGGATCGATCGATCCCTGAACTCCCTGATTATCAATTTTCAGAAAACTATACAGGTAAGCCGTTGAATATTATGAAACAAATTTGACTGTGTGCTGTTGCTGCCTATGGAAGCAGCCTAAACAGCATGTTTATTACATAGTGCATAGATACAATTCCTACAGCAATGCTTAGTCCATCATCTATTATGTACTTGTGATGAACTTAATTACGTCATTCAGGATAGCATTGATTATGATATCATCTTACACGTCATGTAGTTGATAATGACATCATACGATTGATGGATAAAGCCATCCTTAAAAGGATTTTTTTCTTGTCCTCTCCCAACCCTGATGGTTGTAGTAGGGTGGGTGGGTAGGGAGGGGAAATCCTTTTTTTTTTCCTGCTGAAATATAACATTACAAAATTGAGTTTAAAGAACAAAACTTGAAGGTTTTTATTGGAACTTGAAACAGAAATTACAAAGCAAACAGTTTCCAAATGAGTCAATTCAATCTCCCAATGAACTTACATCAGAAAAAAAAAAAATTCTTCACAGGAAACTCCAAAAAAGGTTTTGAGTCAGCAGGATTTTTTAGGGTCTGTCAGGAGAGGACAACCAAACTATTATTTAAGGATGGCCTAAACAGCCAATAAACACATACACATTATACGATATGACCAACAGAAAAAACATTGCTTAACCTGTTCAATTCTACATAGCAAATATTATAAATTCTTTATGATGCAAAAAATAGTATGTTGAATATTTTGAAATTAATTTAGAAAACAGTGTAATTAACCCTTTAACACTCAAGCCAACCAAACTTGTTTCTGCAACAACGGTTTTGACGGTTCATTTACAGACCAAGAAGACTATTTTTGAAAGTTTACCATTGGAATGACTGGCTCGATAACAGAGCCAGGCATGCCAGTGATAAACTTTCAAAACTAATACTCTTTTGATCTGCAAATGTCCATTTTCTATGAGAAGATTTACATTAGCTTGAACAAATTGAGGATTAAAAGGGTTAAACAAATTTCATAAGGAAAACGGTTAATAAATGACATCATAATGAACTATGTGACGTGTAGGATGACGTCATAATCAATTACATCATGAATAAGATAAGTTCATTACGAACGCTTAATTGATGACAGACTAAGCTTTGTTGTACGAATTGTATGTCTTTGCTATTTAATAAACATGATGTTGAATATTTTGGAACTAATTGTCAAATTAGATTCAAAATATTCCACAGTTTTCTGGAATTTGAGATTCAGAACGTGCAGATATCGATCGATCCCGACATGGACAAAGCATGGGTGGAGCTAGAGATGCGCGGGACGCAGCTAAAACTGGATTCCTCCATTGATGCTCTGTCAATCTTACCTGGCTTGTGGGAGTCCATACTTAACTCCGACACCGACTCGGGGCAAAGCATTCACGACGTTCTTTACAACATTGTGGTCAGGAAAGCAAAACATGACAGCCGCTAAAACACAAAACACATAAAATAAAATTAAAACTCAATTTTTTAAACAAAAAAACCATCAACCAGTGTGGTAGCACTGTAGCTGAAAACTAAAAGTGGTGCCAATTTTTAGCAACATGTTCCAGTCAAATTATTTTCAAAATATTCAACAGCATATTTAAAATTGCTCTATATGTATGGCAAGTTAAAGCAGATGCGTTATTGTTGAATTGCCACCAAAACTCCATTTAGAATAAAACGTTAAACTTCAGATCCCAAGAAACGGCATAACTCAGGCGCCAGCCACCTACATGGCTTAAATACAGGATTAGGATTCTGATTGGTCTGTTTCTACACCCTCTTCATGATTACGACCCCTGAATTTTTAGCTTAGGATTTGAGTCATTAAATCTAATTAAAAATAAAATACTGATGTTGGTCACAGGTCCCTAATATATCGGTGATTTAACATAATTTAGTACAAGTCAAACGTAAATTTTATGGGTTTCAGGGGAGATGACTCATAAAAACTTAATAGATGTGAAAAAGTAATCTCCCCATGGCTGTAATCTAAACAGATTATCTCCCTTGAACTGTATCTACATAAATTTCGGATTTAATAAGTATTTATCTTCCTTTAGCTAGCTGTTAGAGATTGATGTTCATAATTCTTACCATAATTACAACAACGGTCTAATTTTTATTACTTTGACGCTTCCAAATCAGTATCTGATTTTCAAAACAAACCCCACAGAGAGCTTGTTTAATATTTTGAGATTAATTTCCCTTGTAGCGCTGCCTCAGGCAGCAGCAACAGCTTCAAATCAAATTAGTTTCAACATATTCAAGAGAATAATTCATATGCGACATCATCTCCAAAAAATGTAATTAAATAATCACACATACTTCTGTTCGCCATGAAGATCTCCAAGGCAACGTTCTGAAGGAGGTAACGACGGGAAAATATTGCTCGAATTTCTGAAAAGTGCCATTTCCCGTGCAGGTGTTCTACGTAGACCAGGATCTGAATAATAATAATAATAATAATAATAATAATAATAATAATAATAGGACAAATTCTTATAATAATTTTAAAAGATGATGACGATGATGATAATGTTGATGATGATGATAATGATGACGATTATAATGATAACAAATGATGATGATGATGATGATAGGGATTATGAGGAGGAAGCGGACGACAACACTGATGAAGCCAGAAGACTATGATGACGGACGGTGACGGTGACGATGATGATGATTAAGATATAAAAAGATGAGAGCGTGTGATTTTAGAAGCTCGCTAAGTGCTAACATGGGTGACCCACCACCAGAAACTGTGTTTTATAATTATTCTGCGTAATATAAATACTTTCTGAGATTTTAATCAGAGGCACCCAATTAACAATTAACGTGAGTTCCTGATTTTGATTTAAACATATTTTATTGTACTGATAATAAAATGGGATTGGGCACAAAGTTCTGTCAAGTTATTGGAGCCCGCTCCCAAGTTAATGTTTTAAAATCCCCGCCAATTGTATAAACAGAATAATATTATCCAAGCATGATACACATTTATGAGAGGGAGGGAGGGATGGGGTGGAGGGAGGGAGGGGGAGGGGGGAGAGAGAGAGCGGTCAAAATCGGCCGCTGAAGAGGTCTTGAGGAATATCCATTTGCAGGCCAAGTGAAGACTATTTTTGAAAATTCACCACTGGAATGACTGGCTCGGTTACCGAGCCAGTCATCTCAGTGGTGAGTTTTCAAATATAGTCTTCTCTCGGCCTGCAAATGAACATTCGAAATGGAAATCTTTAGATTTTCTTGACCACATTTGACCATTTTAAGTAGATCAGCGTTCGCTTACGTGCAGGTGCGCATTTTGCAATACATCGTCATTTGTGTTCCTAAAGACTATGGAAGAAAGATTATTTCTTCGACCTTGTCCCCGAAATAACCCATACATACGCACGCGCGTGTACGCATATTTAATCTAACATCGACACCAGATACTATGTGACACACACTTGAGCTCTATGCCAAGATCACAAATTCCGCACAAAGCCCGTTTATCTGCATCAAACGAACCCCTCTCTATACTCGATAAAAACACTGACGCATAGTTAATTTTCTCTGTCGGAAAACTAATGTTCTGAAACCACGATCTCGACATATGACAGGATGACTTCTCGAAAAACTTATAACTTTTGACGACTTGGAAGAATTTATGTTGAGGCTGTGCATATTGTTTTCGCTGGTAGAGTGCGGGCCGCGAGCATGGTTATAGAGGTACTGGGTCCAATAGCTGCCAAGGAGAATTAATTTCTACATGAAACACCGATTAGTGGTGGAAGTTGGCGGGAGATGTATGTAGGGTGGGTACATTAGGATCTAAATATATTTCTATGATCGTATATGATTGAGATGAGTGGGTGAAGTTTTGATTCAACCCCTTTGCCCACCCCACCGCCCCTGTTTTGACGTCTGATTGATGGCAGCGTTACAGTTACTAGCCGATGCAATTATACATTAAGATAAAATGATGAGATATAGGCGTTTTATCTGATACACACAGCCTATCACTTTTACTTAACCATTGTAGGGCCAAGATATGTAAAGAAAATTATAGGTTTTGATTAATGAAGGCCCATGTGCACGATAAGAGCCTTTTTTAAAATTTTGTCAGTGGAATGGGGGTCTCGTTTATCTAGGCAGTCATTTTAGTGGTAATATCTCAAAAATAGTTTGCTGTTCGCCTATACAAACGACCAGTTTTAACCAGTTTATCCACGATTTATAGCCATGCCTAACACGTGGACGAAACTATTACGATTAGACAAGGAGATTAGGCGATTACGTCAAAGTTTACAGAGATGCTATACGAAGTCCTCCAATTTTGGGCATCGGGCGGCGTGGGGCGGGGGTGGGTTTGGGGTGAGTAGGGTGGGGTGGGTGGGAGACAAACGATGACTTTCAAAGTAATAACCAACCATGCTAATTTCAAGTAAGAGATGACACGATTCAACGTTCAACGAAACACACAGGCACGTATGCGCTCACGCACGAACAGTCGTACACGCACGCTACGTCACTCACTAACTTTTGACATTTTGCTGAGAAATGCGTGTTCGTAGCCTCCCTCCCCTCCCCCCCCCCCCCCCATCGTGTGAAGATCCATTCAGTATATAATGTAGTAGAATATGCGTTATCGAATGGAAATAGAAGACAGACGGACGGACGGGCGTGCGGGCGAACGGGCAGCCCCACCCAAACATCTCCCATGTACTTAGCACGAAGTCAATATCATCTATCCATATGCTAAATAGACTGGTATGCGCAGGACTTAATTACAAGAATGGCGGTGGGTTCCTCGTCGACACATGGATGGACGCGAGTCTGTCGGCTCCAACAGGTGAATATGTGGTGGAAGTGGGCGTGTCTGGTGTCGTGATAACTAGGACCCAGAAACATTTGAGGGGAATCCCCTGCCGTGAAGGTGATCAACGAATACATCAATTCAAAGATGCTAATGCGCATGCTGCGTGTGCTTTGAAACAACACAATTAATGCGAATATAATGGTGGAGTGTAACCCCTTAAATCTAACTGATGCAAGCCACCGTACAATAATTACAACGGGCAATAACTCTGGACCTGCTGAATATTTTGAAAACAATTTGACTGAAAGTTGCTAGTGGCTTAGCAAACACAACTTTCAGTCATATAGGTTTCAAAATATTCAGTATATCCATAGTTATAAACCCCATAGAAAACAGTCTGCAGAAACTCAACAGACAAACAGCTTAAAACATTTTAAACTTCCCATGTCTAAATTTCAAGACAACGACACAGGAAATTTGTTATATATTATGAAACTGATCTGTCTGGAAGCACCAAAAGCACCCAGTCACCTTAGTTCCAAAATATTCCACAGAACATTCCTTCCATCGTTTATGATATGTGAGACTTAACCCTTTAATGACTCAATTTGCTCAAGAAATTAAAATATTTACTTAATGAATGTCCATTTGCAGGCCAAGAAGACTATTTTCGAAAATGTGCCAATGGAATGACCGGCTCGGTTATCGAGCCAGTCATTCCAGTGGTGAATTTTCAAAAATAGTCTTCTCTTGGCCTGCAAATGGACATTCCTCAAGACCCCTGCAGAGGCCGGTCTTGGCCGGCTTCTTCGTGAAAGGGTTAAAAGGTCACCAACAAAGTTAATCAGAATTTATTGTTACTAAATAATGCATGAAATACCCCGTTCTAACACCGGCCTATACAATGGACCTTTCCAATTTATCCATCAATCATATGACGTCATAATCAGTTACGTGACGTGTAGGATGACGTCATAATCAATGACGCTATGAATGACGTAATTAAGTTCGTCACGAACGCATAATTGATGACGGACTAAAGCATCGTTGTCCGAATTGTATGTCTTTCCTATTTAATAAACATGCTGTTGAATATTTTGAAATTAATTTGACTGCGCGCTGTTGCTGCCTGCGGGCGGAGCCTAGCTAAAATGGACGGGGCATAGCTAAAACTGGATTCCTTCATTGTGTATCGGCGTACCCGTTGGTCAACAGCGCATGGGTATTGGAGGAGGTTTTCAAATGTTTCGTCGAAACCGTGCATTTTTAATTAAACGTTTAAGCTACGATATAGTCGAATCACCAATCTTTAATGACTAGCCTTAAATGCATATGGACATCGCCCAGCAGGAGACTGTTATCAACCTCTTGACCACTGCTGTGTCCAGCTTAGCTTCCCGTAGAGTCTGATGATAGTGTCCATCAAAGTTCAGTATTAAATACTTACCAACCACCTGTCTGGTAAGCTTTAGGGGTACGGTGGGTGGGGCGAAGAGAAAATATCGGCACGAAATCAACCGATGTACGCCTAATTCAACTGCCGACGGTATGACGCAGTTTCTGAAAGTAGAGCATGTCCAGTGGTCTATGTTGGGAACATTGGTCCCGAAAGTTTCGATAGTCTCAAAATTTCTGACCAATCAGTTTAGTTCGTATCACGTGGTTAATCAGTACACCTAGCTGTGGACATTTTTTCCCGAAATTGTTCTTTGAAGTATCCAGGTCCTGTCATAAAGAGTTTTAACACCAACAGTTGGTGTAAGTAAATGGTACCTAAGTGTACGCGAGTTCCAGTACGTGCGTGAGTACCATACGCTACGCCCGTAAACCTACACCAACAATACCAACATCATTAATCCAACACGGGAGAGTTCGCAGACGCTTATGGCCCAAGCAAGAACAAATACCAGGTGTGGGCGAAGACAACGGTTTATTATGCAATACGTTCTATAATAGCAGCAGCGCAAATCAATAAGTCAGGCAGCATACACAGCAGTATAGAACAAGCCATAGCTAGAGTTAGAAATAACCGTATCTCATAATCTCTATAATACATAGTACGCTCGTACATGTAAATTGCAAGATAATTAAAGTGACAAGAAGCCTTAGCTTCAGCAGGAATATTAATAATTAATTGTGAGCAGCTATAAACACTGCCATACTAAACTATAAACTAACTAAGCTATAACAATACACCAACATATCATTGATAATAACCATCAGGGAGGGACGGGTGGGAATAGCATGAATTAACACGATTTAAGGCGCCACGATGAAACTGCAACTACCTTATTTACAGGTGGCTATCAATCCATATTTCCACTACTCTGATTGCATAATTCAAATGATATACCAATCAAGTGCGAGGAAGCTCATTATCAGGTGTCAGGGGGAAGCGCTGACCACAAAACACCAGAAGGGCCATTGATTACAGCTTGGTCTCCGGTCTGCCTGACCAGGCCATCAACGGCTCATTGTTTAAATGTCTAACATGGCCGGGAACCAGGTTGGGGACACAGATGCCTTCAATTAACCCTTCTCTGACTGCAGCAATTAAAGAAACTACCCTCTGTATTAAAACGCAATTATTGAAAATAATAACCATGTCACTGGTAGGCCCTATCTTGTTTGGCCAACAAATACATCCTAGCTTCCCAATAACACTAACTCGATACTCAAACGGTGCGTATATTTAAAGCTAAACTAACAATCTCTGACAAGTGTAGCTGGCAAAACAAAATATTTACCTAAGCTAAAATACGTTGTAGATCACCAAAACCTGTCTATAAGGGCCACTCGATGGGCAATAGTGGCATTGTCACTAAGGTTAGGCGGTCGTGTAATACAACGGATAACTTCCTATGGCAAATAGCTTTTGGGGGCCAAATGATGGTGGCCCTTTAAGACGAGTGGTCTTATGACCACCCGTCTTAAAGAACCACCATCATTTGGCCCCCCAAAGCAGATGACCGTTATACACGGGGTTAACTGTAGTCAGGATTCCAGTCAGCCACCGCCTATCTTTTGAAGGCGTTTGTCTGTCATTTACGATGTCCGCAAACAGCGGGATTGACAGCAACACGGTACCAAAGTACGTACCGCAGTCATCCTAGCGTGCGAGACAACCAATGACGTGATTAGCCATAATTCATCTAATGAGACACCTAGATACGACAATCACAGCCACCCACTAAACTCATTAAATTAACGCCACTTTTAATGAAAATGCAGGGCCGTATTTAGATATGTGGGTGCCCTGGGGGCAAAGAATGAGCGGGGGGGGGGGGGGTCTGTGGGGTCCTCACCCATAACATTTTTTACATCTAGGTGCTCTGAGACGACCAGAGTCTACTTTCAGGGTGAATTATGGCGTTTTCTTTCGTTGTAAAATTATTTTATTTTGCAAATTTTCGTAATTAACATTGTTGCCAAACACCAAACAAGAATTGGGGCCCCCACAAATATTAGAATAGAATTATAATGTATGATTAAGCGTTCTAAACTAATAAAGTTTGCTTTAAATGTCCTATAACTTCCAAAAAAGTGCATAATTTTTCTTTTCATTTTTAAATTGTGGGGGCCCCTTGCTTGTGGGGGGCCCCGCTTGCCGCCCCCCCCCCCCCCTTAAATACGGCCCTGTGAATATGTGTAAAAGTTTAATACATTTTCGTCAAAATGGTACCCTACAATCAATAGATGGGTTTTGACTGTCAAGATAAATGCAATGGTTGGATACGATCCGTCACTCAAGTATCCGACGTCAAAAACTAAATATGTCACACGCTAGCTGACGTCACAACTAAATGATGCAGGTACGACATAAATGTTCGAAAGATCCGACAGTAAGTGTCTCAGTGGAGGAATCCAGTTTTAGCTATGGACCGCCCATGTTTAGCTAAGCTCCACCCACACTTCGCTCGTGTTGGAATCGCTCGATCCCTGAACTCCCTGACTATCAGAAAACTATAGGCCTACATCTAAGTTGTTGAATATTTTGAAACTAATTTGACTGGGTGTTGAAAACTAAAATATTCAACAGGATGTCGATTAAATAGTAAAGACATACAAATTGTACAACACTCAACCCGTAATCAATTAAGCGTTTGTGACGAACTTAGGTACGTCATTCGTGACATAATTGATTATGACATCATTCTACACGTCACGTAGTTGATTCCTCCATTCATGGTTCAAACGCGTTAGATTCAAATTCGTGTACAATGTGGAAGAGCTAGAAATAGGCGGGGTATAGTAAGAAATGGGTCGCTCTAATACATACCAGAGGGTATCGATTACAAAACATCAATTACTAACAAGCACTAACAACCATTTACTAATATAAATTTTTGAAAATTCATTGGCAAGCCACATTTTATCCCTTTAATGACAACATTTTGTCAAAAATAAAAATATTTGCTTATTGAATGTCCATTTACAGGCTAAGAGTATTTTTTGAAAATTTTACCACTGAAATGACTGGCTCGGTTACCGAGCCAGTCATTTCAGTGGTAAAATTTTCAAAAAATATTCTTCTCGTGCCATGCAAATGGACATTCGTCAAGACCAGTAGAGACCGGTTTCGCGCTTGGTCAGGAAAGCGTAACGCAGACAGTGTTGCGCAATGGTTCGTACACGCACGCCCACTCTCCCAATCCACATAATTCCGAGGTATTATAGATGTGAGTTGAAAATAATATCAATCTGGTTTTAATGTAAGACTACAGTAGAACATGATGCAACACAGGCCTATATCAAAGCATCCAGGTGTGTGATCGTCGACATCAAAGCGAATTACGGGTGCATTATCCAAGACATGAGATGAGGTTTACGATTTAATGCACTCTTAAACACGCGTCCTGACAATTAATGATTATACAACGTTAAGGAGCCATAAAGCGTGGTCCTGGGCGGTAGAGGCGTGTGTGAATTAAAACATCGCAAAATTGTCTATCTTAATAGACGATTCCATTTTATCCATCAATCATATGACATCATAATCGAGTACGTGACGCGTATGATGACGTCATAATCAATTACGTCATGAATGGCGTAGATAGTTTCGTCACGAACGCTTAATATATAGGTTCGTCACGAACGCTTGATTTATGATGGACTAAGGCTTGTTGTACGAATTTTATGTCTTTATTATTTAATAAACATGCTGTTGACTATTTTGAAACTTTTTTGACTGGGCGCATGGCAGCAACAGCGCCCAGTCAAATTAGTTTAAAAATATTCAATCGCTTCCCTGTATAGTTTTCTGTAAATCGAGTCAGGTAATTCAGGGATCGAGCCAGCCCAACGGGGCCGAAATGTGGGTGGAGCTCAGCTGGAGATGGGCGTGGATTCCTCATTAGAACATCATATCATGCTTTTAAATAGCCATCCGATCTGTCACCCAAGTATGTGACGTCATATCAAAAACGACACATGAAAAAAAGACGTTTAAAAAAAAATTACGGTTAATGTACAAAACTCTACCGATAAAAATGTTACGAACATTCTAATTTCTAAGTAGCGAAAAATTCTCAAAATTTATAGGCCGAAAGAGGCGTTGCTGCTGTTGTAGTTGTTTAATATGGCAAATGAAATACCCCCAAAATGACCATTGGTCTAGAGGGACGTCATCGGAAGAGGTACACCACCATAGTTTCACTCCCCCTACACCAAAGGGAAGAGACAAAATAGAATACCCAATGAAATATTCACTATTATTTTCGAAGACGAACAATTTGGTCAAGAAATTGCTTAGGAGATGAGCAACCCATATCCACTCATATCGACTTACCAATTGTCAATTTCAAGAGGGTAGATTGTCAAAGTGAAGGGCCCCCAGACAATTAAAGGCCCTTGACTTGTATCACGCGAGGCGCTCGTGAGTGGAGTGTATTTTGAGCGTTCGTCCACGGAGCGCGTGGTAAGCCAATGTCAGGAATCATTATGGCGGGATTATTGACAGGTAAATTGAAATTGACAGTTACAGAGGATTATACTGAGAGGGAGTACTTCAATATGACGATGGCACGCGACTGAAATATTCATACGCTCACGTCGTAACTATCTTACGAGACAACAACATTTCTTAGGAATGTATGTAGTATGTACGAAATCGGGAAATGTCAGATAGACTAAAATGGATAAATCCAGTTTTTAGCTACAAGTTCCAGTCTAATTAGTTTCAAAATATTAACCAGCTTTCCGGTGACAAATTATGTCCGTCCGCCTGTCTGTCTGTAGCTGTGTTTCTAGGAAACTGCCAAATCGACTTGAATCAAATTTCAACACATGACATGAGGGTCCGTACACTAGGGGTTCACAAGTTTGGTTTTGATCTGAACAAAAATTCAGTATACCGGGTATTATTTTAAAGAACTAGAAGACGAATTTCTTGTACAAGAACCTCGTGTTACTCTCGCGTTCCTATCGAGGAGCTGACTATCTTTGACCGACTTCTCAGACAGCGTGCATGGAGAATAACCTCATTCCTAGCACAAACAGAAACAGGAATCTCTCAATGCTGAGGTACAATAATTACGTACGTTCAAGTCACATGGTACGACAGGCGAACGTACAGTACAGCTAAGAAATGAGTTATCATGTGTCTAAACATAATGTTGAATATTTTGGAACAAAGTATTCTGTTAAATATTTTGAACATCATGGACCTTTCCAGATTATACATCAATCATATGACGTCATAACCAACGACGTCATGAATGACGTAGATAGGTTCATCACGAACACTTAATTGATGATGGACTAAGGGTTGTTGTACGAATTATATGACTTTACTATTTAATAAATAGTGTGTTGAATAGTTTGAATCTAATTTGACTGTGCAGTGCTGCTGCCATAGGACCCAGTCAGATTAGTTTCAAAATATTCAACAGCTTACCTGCAGTTTTCTGGAAATTAATATAGTTAACGAATTCAGGGATCGATCGATCCGAACACGGGCAAAGTGTGGGTGGAGTTAGCTAAAGATGGGCGGGTCATAGCTAAAACTGTACAACCATGTTATTTTCTACGCACAATACATACGCGCAGACCACCACACGCGCAGGCACGTACTGTTATACTGTTAGCCAGACTGGTGATGGATCGTGTATGTATTTCGCTAGCAGATATTCCAAGATGACCTCGACAAGCCAGCCCATCTCGCATCTCATGGGAGTTATTAATGCATGGAGTAGCATGAATTATTGATTTGTATTTCCAGTAAAAACGCCATAATCCAATTAACCGGTCATCGAGCGATTATTTATGGGCGACGGGCACGATCCTGAGATAGCGTCTGTCTGTGTGTCTGTCTGTCTGTCTGTCTGTCTGTCTGTCTGTCCGTCTCTCTGTCTGTACTGGAGGATGAATATTAACAATTTAACCCTCGAATTTATACAGGAAAATTTCAACTTTTTCATGGAAAATGTCAATTTGCAGACCAAGAGAAGACTATTTTTTGAAAATTTACCACTTGAATGACTGGCTCAGTTATCGAGCCAGTCATTCCAGTGATAAATTTTCAAAAATAGTCTTCTCTTGATCTACAAATGGACATTTCTCAAGACCACTGCAGAAGCTGTTTTTGGCTGATATGAGTGTTAAAGGGTTAACAGCGACTGAATGCTCATAAATAAGTTAACGTTTCCAAAACAAACAGGAATTTCGAGGAATTAAATATTTAGCCTGTCTTATTTTTGTCACAATGACCTTGACCGTTGATCTTGTGACTTCAATGTTATCATGGTGCTTCCTAACAGTATAGGCCCTATAGGTAACCATGTCTCCAAGTTTAGTTCCAATAGGATTAACCAATCCTGAAATATAAATGTAAATTTATGATCTGCTAAACGCAAACAGTTAATGTTGGAAAAGCAGAGGTCGAATAGCAAGGTCAGAATAACATTGACCTTTGACCTTTTAGTAACGTCACGATCATCATACTCCTTATGGTATAGGTAACCATATGTCTAAATTCGATTCCAGTAGAATTATGCAATCCTAAAATATAGGTAAAGACGATTTGATAAATGCAAAAAGTTATTAACCTTGACGCCGCCGCTGTCGTCGTGGGAAAAGGCGAAACAAAAAAGGAAACGCGTTCGTTAAGTAAAAATTTTGAATACGATGTAAGAAATGTTCTTTTGAATATATTGGACCTAATTTTGATTGGAAGCCATTTGAACGGCTTCCAATCAAATTAGGTCCAAAGTATTTAACAGTATACCGTAAGTAAGTAAGTTTATTTCCACTATAAGCCATCGGCTCTTGAGTGTACATATTTCCATAATTCTGTGACGAATACTAGTATTCAATAATCATTGTATAAAGTTTGTAACTACGGTTTATTTTGCTTTGGAGAAGTTTTAAGTTACTGCCTGCCTGAGCCGTATAACCGATGACTAGGCTATGTAGCTAATAGGCAGGTGTAAATAGGTGCCGGTAATCCTATCTATGACAATATGTATTTGGGCCCTTTAACATTCAAGCGGACCAAAACGGCTTCTACGGTGGCCATGATAAATATCAATGTCAGTGTAGATCAAGCGAAGGATATTTTAAACAAAATTTTCACTAGAATCCCTGGCTCAATAATCGAGCTAGTTATTCCAGAAAAGGATTTTCAACTCCAGTCAAATTAGTTTCAAAATATTCAACAGCTTCCACGACCATACGGAGTTGCCGTAGCCCTTTAACACTCATATCAGCCAAAAAATACCTTCTGCAGTGGACTTGAGAAATGTCTATTTGCATACCAAGAGTATATTTGAAAATTCACTACTGGAATGACTGAATGGATAACCGAGCCAGTCATTCCAGTGGTAAATTTTCAAAAATAGTCTACTCTTGGTCTGCAAATGGACATTTTCTCTGAAAAAAAATCCGACGGTTAAATGCTGTCTGGTTTCACATAGGCCTATGTTAAATGTGTTCATTTTCTTCCATCTGCATCCAAATCATACATAAAACCTAATTATAACAGCGATGTATCCTACCATTCTGAAAATATATGGCGAGATCAAATGTGCACTCAAAGAACCGCGGATTGCTGAACGAAAATCAGACTGCGTACAGAAAATGCGAAAATAATCACTTCTCGACGTTCCAAAGTTCAAAGAACACGACAATAAATACGTTGCATTTGAAGTTCTTTTCCTTGCAGAAGCAATGAGTCAGGTGTCGTAAGACATTCGATTGAGTTGTATACAAACCATTAACCCTTTAACTCTCGAATTTCTCCAAGAAAATTTCAATTTTCTCACATAAAATGCCCATTTGCAGACTGAGAGAAGACTACGTTTGACAATTTTCTACTGCAATGACTGGCTCGGTTATCGAGCCAGTCACTCCAGTGGTAAAATTTTAAAAATAGTCTTCTCTTGGTCTACAAATGGACATTTCCCAAGACCACTACACACGCCATTTTTGGCTGATATGAGATTTAAATAGTAATCGGTTCCCAGTTTTATTTCAGCCACCACCTAAGCATCATAGGGACTTAATTTAAACGAATAAGAACACATATTCTTTTCTGCAAATTGCTGTAAAGAAATAGATGGAGAATTGATGTACTCGAGTTGGACTGGGTTCGTATCACGTAATAGTTGAAAGAGGTTGCAAAGCGAGAAACCAACAGACATACCGACAGACAGGTAGAGATGGTGTCAGACACGTGTAGACACACGCGCGCACGCTCGCAAGTACGCACGCACGCACACTTATTATATTATTCAGAAATAAACTGAAAATGAGTTTAATTAACGACGTGATGTTGCGTGCTTAACAACAGTTTCTCTCATTATTCTGAAAGGCAGACCATACTATCATCTTTAAAAGGTCCATCCAAACATCACACTTCCTTGATCAGCAGCTGTCCTTTTAGCCCGAGGTAAACGTTTCCGTGCCAGGCCGGCTTATTTCCCGTGATTTTCTCTCCACTACCGGCCTATTACCGGACCTCGGTCCGCAATACCGGCAGTGGGATGTCAGCTCTCTCCACAACCTCATCCATTACGATTCAATTCTATCAATATACCCAACATTCGCTACAGATGCCAGCCTGCAATTTCTGAACAATTTCGCCCATTCGGGATGGTTTTAGCGCATCGAACGTCATGATTAAGGCGCCATGGCGCGCCAATCAAACGCGCATTAATAATATGATTTTCGCTGACTTCTCGCAGTCTCTCGGATAGTCTCACGGAGATAAAAGCTCGCTGCACGCAACATAACCACTGCCACATTGCAAGTCAATCACCATTTAATCACATTTAACTCGAAAGGATGACAGAAAACAAGCAGCTTTGGGGAAAAAGATCGCCCAACAACGGAACGGAGTAAATTTTATTAAATAAACCAACAACGCGAATCCGTCGCAGCACGACTAGAAATCATCCGTCACTCAGCGACGACCCCTAGCGCTGGCACCAAACGTAAATACGGACAACTAATTCCATTATTCTGGCCTTTTATGCCATGCTTTAACGTCAATTACAGAAAAGCTACAGTAGAACTGTTTTATTAATTAATGAATTCTGCTTTTTCTCTCTTGGTAATTCTAATTTTTCATTATCAGTGAAGGTTGAAAAGACCATCTGTATCTACAGCTTGTGGCAAGCTGCGTCATGGAAAATTACTGCAGACAAATATTATTGGGAAACAGTTCAATATTGTCGTCTGCTTCCCATTTTTGCGATATTCAAGACTCGTCAGAGAGGAAGAGACTGAGATCTGTTAACTAAACAAGAGTATCGCTCACCTGGAATTAGTGGCTAGTACTGGGCACTGGCAAAACTAAACAATTGAATTTGTTTCAACAAGGTGGCTGCTGGAAAAATTGAACATCTTAAATTTCACTATATAAGTGTGGAATCTTACCAGAATAAGGGCATTCTTGTTCCGCGGCCATATTGGATCTAGGTCAATCGGCTCCTTTTTTAAACAAACTTTCATCCATATTGCCCAAGGATGCTTTTTGCCAAATTAGTTTGAAATCCGCCGAGTGGTTCATGAGAAGATATTTAAAATTTAACATTGTTTGACTATGTGAGACTTTGACGTCCTGCAGTCATCTTAGATTTTGTCGGATAGGCTTCGTTTGAGCAGTCAGACCGCCCACGCTTATGTCAGCTTAATCATGTAAATGTCAAGCCGGTCAAAAGTGGTCTGGAAGAAGGTCCATGATGAATTATTTTGAAACTATTATTTGACTGGTTGGGCTGTTCAACTTAGTTTTAAAATATTCACCAGTTGGCATGTATACAAAGTTACTTTGACATTTACCGTAGATTCTCGGAATTCATGTTTCAAATCAATGGATGGATCCAATCTGTCACTTAGCATGACATCATAATCCATTACGTGACATGTAGGCGTGCCTCACAATCGTCATCAACAAAAAATACTCCATCATGAAGCGAGAACAGAATGTCAAGGGTATGAATTGATAGACTGTTAATAAACATTCTGCACCAACATCAGGCAGTCAAAATTAGTTTCAAAATATATGGTGATTATGAGAATTCGTGGTTCAAAGATAAATCAATCTCAACGTGCAAAATGTGGGCTTAGACAGAAATAGGTGGGGCAGAGCGGCAAATCAATCACTCAATTGAAAATTAAGTGAATGAAAATCGAAGTCTGTGTCACTAAAGTGTATGATTCGCATATCTTTGATAAAGTAACAACTTAATACACCTTCTGCCTAATTAGTCTGCGGAATTAAATGTCTCGCCTTTTGTTTGTCACAGTAACCTTGACCTTTGACCTCATTATCATCCTGCTTCTTTTTAACATCATAGCCAACCATGTGCCCATGTTTAGTTGGGATAGGGTTAACCAATCTCGAGATATAAGTCAAAAACAGAGTTTTGTATCAGGGTCAAATTTACCTTGACCTTTGACCTCATTGCCATCCTCCTGCTTCCTAACAGTATGGGCAACCATTTGTCCCAGTTTGCTTGAAATAGGATTAACCAATCTTGAGATATAAGCCGAGAAGTTTTGCTAAACGCAAAACTTAACATTGTTGACGCCGTCGTTGTGGTCGTCGGAAAAGTGATACCTATGTCTCACTTTTTCTGCTTCGCAGAGGCGAGACAAAGAGCCTCAACAGCTTATTTGTAATGCATATAGTTACTTTGACATTTTTCAAAGATTAAAATATGTTTCCCATTTGCCTAAACAATAGGCGGGGCTTAGCTAGAAATGGAAACCTCTATTGGCCAATGACACCATGCTTGATTGAAAGATCATGAACAGTTGGGTGATTGTTTGAAAGAAACAACAAAACTCATATATTATGAACTTTTTAATGGCAATGGAAACTTTAAAAAAATATAAATAAATAAAACGATACACAGAATGTCTTAACTCTTTAATGATAAGATTTTTCAAGAAATTTGAATTATTTACTTATTAAATGTCCATTTCCAGGCCTAGAGAAGAAATGACTGGTCCGGTTATCGAGCCAGTCATTCCAGTGGTAAATTTTCAAAAATAGTCTTCTCTTGGTCTGCATATGAAGATTACTAAGTGGTTTGATTTAATTATTATTCCGATGTAAAATCTTTCATCGCTACACAACGTACTCCACAACGTACTCGTGGTACAGTACTTGGTGACATTCGTTGTCAATGATCAACAATGCATTTATAATCATTATCTGCTTTAAAATGTCTGCCTTCTGACTTTACACAGACTACTGTTTCCATGGTGTTTAACTTTGGACCTGCTGAAAATTTTGAGTTTCAAGAATGTCAAACTTAACATCAGGTTGCCTCAAAACTTATATAAAACCAATTTTGGTTTCAAAATCCAAAAAAAATAAAAACGTATTCAATTAGGCCGCCAAAATGCTACATTTTGATTGGCCGATGGCATCCATGTTTTTGATGTATCAACTTCTCTTGAACAAAGTTTAATGCTCCTCCGTCCCGAAACCGTTTGCCAAATTTTGGCCTGATCCGTTCAGCGGTTCTGGAGAAGGCGTTTTCACGAAAACTAAGTCATCCGAATCATTTGGTCAATAATGTTCCCTTGAATAAATTTGGTTCAGTTCTTGCCCTAGACAATATTTCATGAGTTTTTATTCGATCCCCCAAAGCGGTTTCGGAGAAACTGGCCGATCAGCTTTGCTTGAACAAATTCGAAAGCATATGCCCTAAAGATGCTTCCTGTAAAATATAATTGAAATAGACCAAGTAGTTCGGCTTCAAAATACATCAAATAAAAAAATCCAAAATGGCCATCAAACGTGTTACATTTTGATTGGCCTAAGGCGGGCATGATTTTGTACGGACTAACTTCTCTTGAACAAACTTTAATGTCCCTTAGTCCCTAATCATATCTGATAAATTTCTGCCTATATCCCTTCAGCGGTTCTGGAGAAGTCATTTTCGGGAAAACTAGGTCATCAAAGATGGCCGTCAAGCTCTCTTGAATAAACTTGGTTAAACGCTTGCCCTAGATGATATTTCATCAGTTTTGAATCGATCCCCCAAGCGCTTTCGGAGATTTTTTAAAGATATTTCTAAAATCGGCCGAAATCCAAGATGGCCGCCGACCAAATTGGCCGATAGGCTTCGTTTGAACAAACTTGAATCCCTATGGCCTAAGGATGCTTCCTGTAAAATATAATTGAAATCGGCCAAGTAGTTCTCAAGAACAAGACATTTTAATTTTCCCATTGCTTTTTAGTATGGGAGATTTCGGCGGGAAAATGATCCAAGACGGCCGCCAAACCGTTTGTCCGACAGTTTCGAACAGGGCAGATTTGAGATCAGAATGCCCAAAACATATATAAAACTAATTTCGGCTTCAAAATCCATCAAATAAAAAAATCCAAAATGGCCGCCAAACGTGCTACATTTTGATTGGTTCAGGGCGGCCATGTTTTTCGACGGATTAACTTCTCTTGAAGAAACCGTAATATGCCTTAGTCCCTAATCATATCTGCCAAATTTCGGCTTTATCCATTTGGCGGTTCTGGAGAAGCCGTTGTTTTCGGGGAAACTAGGTCATCCAAGATGGACGCCAAACTATTTGACCGATTAATTTCTCTTGAACAAACTGGTTCAACTCTTGCTCTAGATGATATTTCATCAGTCTTGAATCGATTCCCCAAGTGATTTCGGAGAAGATTTTTAAATACGTTTCTCAAAATCGGCCAAAATCCGAGATGACCACCGGCCAGTGGCCGATCGTCTTCGTTTGAACAAACTTAGATCCGCATGCCATAAGGATACTTCCTGCCAAACATAATTGAAATCGGCCCAGTGGTTCTTGAGAAGAAGTCGTTTAAAAAAAAGTTGACGGACACCGGACGGTCACCACGGCATAAGCTCACTTGGCCATGGCCAGATGAGCTATACATGACATAGGGCCTAATAGTTGCTCCTAGTCCACTGACACGCACTAAAATCAATTAAGGCAAAGTCTACATTTTCTCATAATTCTTAAGACAGTGAAGCTTAATTGTAGCGTACGTCTCTATAGACTAAGCATAGCATCAATAACAGACCATGCCCATTATGCCGCGTATCAACAACCACGCACTGGCAGCGTATTACCCTCTGCTGCCACCCATCACTGACCAGTGGCACTAATTGTTTCCGACTCTCACGGACACAAACTGGAATGTGGTCAGTGTTATAGTCATTCTGCCACGTGTATACAGTAAATAACTTTCCTATGCGACCACCTTATTGGCGACAAGTAGTTAGTTATTACCGTATTAACGGGTGGTGCTTGATGCAAGGGATGCCCCCTAGGATATGCTTTTTGGAATCAAATGTTGGTGGTCTTTTTGGACATGTGACCTTACGATAACTTGCCATTAAAGACCACATTTAAATGGTTCCAAAAAGCCGGTAGTATTTCCAACATGGTTGTATATAGAACCCGTTAGAGAAAATTGATGACTTGCTTTGGTCACTGCATGGTCAGTCACGCTGGCTGGACGTTTGAGATTTAGTTGGAAGGGAGGTGATAAATCCTAATCAAAGAAGTTCTGCGTCTAGAACAGAACGCTGTCCAAAACAACTACCGGTATATTACTAACATCATCCACATTTTTTATCAACAAAAAATTTGGCCACTGGGTTTTTCCCTTTATTAATACAAAATACATGCAGATATCAAACGTAGGATATCCAATCCTATCCTATCCAAAAGTAGGATAGGACTATTGGTCAATGGTTCATGGTCAGTGTGCAATTAGGTTGCAGCGGGACGTTGGTCAATGGTGCAAACACCAATTCACCTTTCCAGAGTAGTCATCGATGATTTGACGTTATATGACGTCATAATCAGCTAATCGTCATGTAGGATGACGTCATAATCAGCTAAGCGGCGTGTAGGATGACGTCATAATCATTACGTCAGAAATGATTCTATTAGGCCCGCATTTAACGCTTAATAGTCCGACACGTTGTAAGAAATGTATGTCTCTACTATTTAATAAACATGCCTGCTGTTGAATATTTTGAAACTAATTTGCCTGGGCGCTGTTGCTGCCTTAGGCAGCAACAGCACCCAGTCAAATTAGTTTCAAAATATTCAACAGCTTACCTGTATAGTTTCTGGAAATTGATAGTCATGGAGTTCAGAGATCGATCGATCACAACACGAGCTAGCTAAAAATGGAAAGGACCACTATATTCCCTATACAATGCTAGATTCTCCCGCAATATCCACAGCTAGACTTTCTAAATTTCCGGATCAATCCTTCGACATGTTGCTTTAACTTGATAAAACTTAGGGTTAATAATTCTTGGTGAACTGACCACAAAGAAAATACTGTCTGCACCAGAAGTTTTTAAGATACAGCACCGTGCGCGTACACGAATGGGGCGAGGTCAATAATCACCCGAATTTTTCACTACAGCATGTACAGAAAATATCGTCACTGATGGACTGGTTAATAGCCCATGCATGATCTGTTTAACGTGACAAGTGTCTGCAGTCTCCACCGCGGTCTAACATGTGTCCTGTAGTATCGATGTTTGGATTGCATATGTAACGATCATGGTCATTTGTGAGTACTCCCCGGAGAGGGGTGTCATGTAAGTATCCCTGTGTCCATCACCCCGCGTATTATCCTGGCAGCGGGGAGTAACGGCCAGATGAGAGATGCGGGTGTGGGTGTTTAACTGGTGGGATGCAGAGTGCAACCGATCGCGCAAACTTTGATGTTTTATATACCAGCACGAGACAGGGATTAATATATAACGTATGCGTGGCAATATTTTGACATGCTTGCATGTGTTTTAAGGGCCAATAATTGCGCAATGGTCTTTTCCCTAGCTTAGCTGATATATTTCCATGAACTATCTGCCAAATCGTTAAATCAGACCAGCCACTCTGCGGCTAAAGAGAGCAAATTCGCTAGGGAGATGAGCCTATATCCGTCATAGTGTGTGACTTATCCAGTTAAACTTCCCCCAAACTAGGCTTTGTACGATTACGTGATTAAATCGAAAAAAACCCGCAATCATTTTTTAAAATCGTGAATATTATTAATATGATTAAAATTATATAATCGAATAATCGTGAATAATTTCCACTGCATAAAATATTTAAAACCCTACCTTTTAATTAATTTTTAATGCGATCAGTCACGAAGATAGAGATTTTGCTCGGTGAATGTATGCCAATTTGCAGACCAGAAGAAAACTATTTTTGAAAATGTATCACTATCGCTGGAATGACTGGCTCGAGAATCGAGCCAGGCATTCCAGTGATACATTTCTTCTGGCCTGCAAATAAATGGGTGCTAAACACCATTGCAGCTTTCGTCATTGATAAGCTCTTTTATATTGTGACCAAGTAATTTGTACCCAATCGAGTAATCACGATTATTCGTAAATAATCTAAAAGTGATCACTCAAAGCAATACTCTGGTAAGCCTACCTCACTCTGAACCCTCTCTACAGGGATGTGATCGATCTCGAGAACAATAAGACATGGCGCATGGCGAAGTGTCCGTCCTTCTTGACTTAAAAATTGATATGATCTCTCTTCAGCCAATTAGCCCTTAAATTGTCAGGCGAGTCAAAAAGCATATGCAATGTTCCTGACAAACATACATTTGCAGGACAAGAAGTACTTAAAAAAAATAATTTACCAATGGAATCGGTGATAAATTTTCAAACAATTTCTGCAAGTATGATGCTTCTTGGAAATCTGCCCAACAAAATAATAGAAAACCCCCAGGATTTCTTATAGAAATAGGAACAATCTTATGCTTGTCTATATGAACCACAATATTCTGTGCATCATCAAGAATTTAACGTTTATGCAGATTCTCAGTCAATAGGCCTTTCCATTTGTATCCCCGCCCATCACTAGCTAAGCTCCACATACACCTCGCCGTGTTGGGATTGATCGATCCCGGAATGCCCTAACTAGCAATTTCCAAAAAACTATACAGGGAAGCTTGTATTTTGTAACTAATTTGACTGGGAGCAACAGCGCCCAGTCAAATTAGTTTCAAAATATTCAACAGAATATTTATTAAATAGTAAAAGCAAACAATTTGTACAACAACGCATAGACCGTCTTCAAATATGCGTTCGTGACCTACTTATTGACGTCATTCATTATGATGACGCCATAATTAACTACGCGACGTGTAGGTTTACGCCATAATCAATTACGTCATGAATGGCGTAGTTAAGTTGACCACGAATCCAGTTTCAGCTATGCCCAGCCCATTTCTAGCTAAGATCCACACACGCGTCGTCCTTGTTGGGATCGATCCCTGAACTCACTGACTATCGAGAAAACTATACAGGTGAGCTGTTGAATATTTTGAACCTAATTTGACTGGGTGCTGTTGCACAGACCCTAGTCAAATTAGTTTCAAAATAGTCAACAGCATGTTTATTAAATAGTAAAGACATACAATTCGTAATACAACGCTTAGTCGTGACGAATTTATATACGTCACTCATGACGTAGTTGATTATGACGTCAGCCTACACCACGTACTTGTTTATGACGTCATTACATATGGTTGATGGATAAACTGGGATCCTCGATTTTATAGGCAGACGCGGTGTATCTTCAGATTTGGAAATCATAAATCATTCCTTGCTTATTGATGAAATTCTCAAAACAGTTACTTGTATTAAAGTTAGGATTACGTAAGGTCTTTATGATAACAATTAGTCACCAGTAACTCCACGATATCATTACGATTCATCCGGACCTATGAACCTCTGGAATTTCAATGTCTCAATTTCAAGACAAATATATAGGAAATTTTGAAACTAATGTGATGGTTAGCCAGATGAATAAATGGATAGAACTGGGGAGGGATTGAGGGTGGGGATGGACGTAGTTGGTGAACTTGCGAACTCAGAGGAGGGTGGGAGTGGGGTAGGGTGTGTGAAGTTGGGTGCCACGTGCGCGGGGAGGATAGAGAGTACAAGGGGCGAGGGGGGGGGGGAGACGTGTGTGGAGGGAGGGGTGGGGGATATATAGGCCTATATATATATATATATATATATATATATATATATATATATATATATATATATATATATATATATATATATATATATATATATATATATTCCGTGACAGACCGCGATGCTGCACATATACAGCTTTATATGACTTATCTATATTAGATGCGGCTCATTGTACATGTTCTAAAGCTAATAATATATACAAACTAAATACGTCACGGAAGAAACAGGTAAATCACCCCAGCCAACTATCTACCACCCATGGAACGCTAACCATCCATCACACACAACAGCGACACGGTAGTCATTAAGATGTCGTTAGTCCCGTCCAAAACGGATTCACATAAACCTGGCCATACCGGGCACCAATTCCTGGGGCCAATTGATGGTCGGTCTATAGGACTGGTGCCTGGTCCGTCATCTTTTACAACGAAATTTAGATAACAGAACCAATAACTTGTATTTACTTTTTAACGATCGCAAACCAAAAATGTCAAATTTTGAATAAACTAAGTTGAACGAGAGCTGTTGCTGCCAAACCTAGCAACAGCTACCAGTCAAATTAGTTTCAAAATATGTCCGTTACAGACAGGTTTAGCATGCGCGTACATGAGTTAACAGGTTGAAGAAGATCAGAAATGCAGCTACTTCAAAACACGAACAAAAGGCTTATTCAGGATATACGTTTTGATTTTAATTTAGGCCTAGATTGTTTGGTGTGCTGCGGATGGAAAGGGGGTGGTGGGTGGGTATAACGGTGGCGGTTGTACCAAAGCATAGTTTGTTTGGCACATCCACACACGTACACACACGCACGCGCGCGCTAACGATAGTTCCTGGACATTATTAACGAGTGCTTAAGTGGCCATTGCCATAAGGCGATCAGGCCAATTAGTATCGTCTGTTGCTTGTAGAGCGTCCCGATAATCATTTGAAGATCCTATCGTCTCTAAGCGGTTCTTAGCAAATTACGATAAACAAAATCGCTGATAGATTAGGGATGCCATTATGGAAGAACCTTGGGACGACTGTGGAACGTTTGAAGTATAAAGCCATAGATCTAGCCATACACCGTGTTTAGAAAGAGTCGACCTCAATGGACCGTTCCAGTTTTAGCTATATGCCCCACCCATCTCTAGCTAAGCTGGCACCCACGCTCGTGTTGGTACCTATCGATCCTTGAACACCCTGACTATCAATTTCCAGAAAACAATACAGGTAAGCTGTTTAATATTTTGAAACTAGTTTCAAAATATTCTACCGAATGTTTATTAAACAGTAGAGCCATACAATTAGTACAACAACGCTTAGTCCGTCTTCGATACTTATCTACGCCATTCATGACGTCATTGACTATGAACTCACCTTTATACGTTACCTAATTATGACGTAGATGGAAAAATTGGAAAAGTTCATTGAACAATCATTCTGAAGGCATATTTTTTCTGGACAATTTTACTATAAGGTCTAATGGTAGTTTCGACTGGTAATGCTGGACGGATCCATTTCTATAGCCATGCTTGCCCCACCCCCACCCCACCCCCACATTTCCAGCTAAGTCTTGAACTTCTGAATGTCCAGGAGTCTACGTTGAACATTTTGAAACTAATTTGACTGGGAGCTGTTGCTTCCTATGGCCGCAAAAGGTCCCAGTCATGTTAGTTTCAAAATATTCAACATAATGTTTATTAAATTGTAAATTCGTCAAAGACATACAATACCTATGCTTCATGACGGACCATTTCGATGTTCATGACCAAGCTATACCGAGCTACACGTAATTTTCATTATGACGTAAGGTGCCGTATTTGATTATGACGTCATATACTTGAGTGACAGATCGGATCTTGAACCGCCATTCTGCTACTCCGCATGGCATCAGCAACTAGACATCTTTCCACTGGACCACCGCGCCAAGACAAAGTCAAGGTTTGGCCGACCAGCTTTCACATGTCTGATATACTGACACACTGACGATTCATATGGGACTATCTGTGGATGCACCTGCCACGATTCAATCCTAGGCTTTTTACGCCTATTGTACTCTGACTCCAGCACGGCTCTGGCAGTATATGTATTTTTATTTTATTGACGCGCTGGCAACGTGCGGCTTCAATTTCTATGCGCTAACTTAGCCGACAGCCATGCACCCATTAGTTTAATTTGTTGCGTACCCTGCGTGCGTGCGTGCGTATATATATATATATCCAGGGTACGCAGACTACATGGCTTAATACAGAAATGTGAATTTGACGGACAACACATGCGCGCGCATCCATGCATCTTGACACGGGTTAGATCAAGCGTTTGGCAATAATTAACCCCTGGCGTTGATAAGAAAATAACATGTAATAGTTTATGACCATCGGTCAGTCTACGAAACAAAATCTTGGCGTCGCGTGTCTAATTCTAGTGGAGTCCGTCATTCCGCAAACCGGGGGCCGGTTTAGTGTCTGTCAAGATGTCACTGCCAGGAATTGAGGCGAGAAAGGTGTATGTCTGTCAGTGAGACCACTATGTACTCATTAACTGTCAAGTCTTCCCTAATCATGGCCAGATTGCACTAAGAATCTCTAAAATCATTGATGTAAACTGTGATTATCCCATAAGACTTGGAGTTTCCGAAACGTATAGGTATGAGTCTAACGCTATAGATACGTACACCAACATGTTTGCACATTCCTGATTCCAAAATATTCAGCAATTTTGTTTCACAGATACCGCCCCGTCAAATTAATTTCAAAATATTCAACAGAATGTTTATTAAATAGTAAATCCATCATAGACAAAATACTCGTACAATTCAAGGACTTTTAAATGTTCATGGCGGAGCTAGATACGTCATTCGTTACGTACTTTGATTGTGATGTTAGCCTACACGTGATGTGATTGATTATGACGTCATATACGTGAGCATCAGCTCGGATATCTCCAGTGTCACGTTCTTCATTCATTTTCCACCAGGCTGATAATGGCGGCCATTCTGCATCTGAGGAAACTTAGTAACATCTTCAAACAGAACCATTTCCCAAGAAGAATACAAGTATATATCCCCCCATGAACACATACAGAACCGTTGAACGTGTTTGGGGTGGGTGGGAGGGGGGGGGGGGGGGTAACTATTCTTTGAAAAATGGCCTACCTCACACTGCAAAGTAAATGTTTATAATTTTACAGCCGGTTTAAAATATCGTTTTAAAGAAGACATTCCAAGTAAACTAGCATACCGCCAGTAATTTCGACGACTTGATAGCAACTTGCGTCTAGCGTGAACAGACTAATTGCAGTTGCATGAGGATTTTGTACCTGTGATAACTGATGGAGTTTTGTGGGGAATTTGAAATCTGGCATTCGGCTTTATTTGTTAGCTGTTACGCTCTGCATTCCCGCGTCATATCTCCGCATGAAGAACGACGCACACGGGGAAATTATAACGCTTAAGTGAAAACAAACGCCTTTTGAAATTCCACTGTTAATTTGTGTGAATTTCTCACCCAGCCATTTTCACTTATTTCGATGTTTATTCCGTACCATGGTGGCTTCTTACGCGGATATAACGGGCGCGCGCTCGTCTAATCATGGGGGTTATGCGATGTGTAAACGGTATATGTATTCTGACGCAATAGTCAATTTCTCAAAATATAATATGAAGGGCCAGTCAGGGCCTACATTGAAGCCACACTGGCCACCTCACCTCCACCCTTGTCAAGATGAATAATATGATGACATAATATGTGATGACATCATAATAATAATAATAATAATAATAATAATAATAATAATAATAATAATAATAATAATAATAATTTATTCCACAATAGGCCATCGGCTTTGAGTGTAAACATAATTTACAATAGTGTGGCGGACAGTATATAAGGCATATATAACTATTTATGGTGTACATTTTATAGAAACATATATATATATATATATATATATATATATATATATATATATATATATATATATATATATATATCATGTATTCATTATCATTGCTAATATTGTCATCAATATTTATGCTGTATTTTCCCTATTTCAATGTGTCTTTATCGTCATTTACTATCCTCTATCACACTCTCAATTGTCAGGATCATCTTTGATCTCCTTGCTGTTTTTTACTTGTTATCCTATTTCCTTTGTTTGTTTGTTTTTCTTGTCATAAAAAACGAAGAGAGTTCTGTCTTATACAATGAGATTCCAAGCCCCTTTCCATTATCCATAAAATCGAATCGATCCCCGAACTCCCTGAACATCAATTTCCAGAAAACTATATAGATTAGCTGTTGAAATATTTCGAAACTAATTTGACTTGGAGCCGTTGCAAAAACATACAATTCGTACAACGTGTCGGACTATTAAGTGTTTAAGACGGACTAAATCGCGCCATTCATGCGGTAATTGATTATGACGTCATCCTACACGCCACGTAGTTGATTATGACGTCATATGACAATCTGGGTGGAGAAATTGGAAATGTTCATTGTAATGAAACAGGGACACTGAAATTTCAAGTATTAACTTGTTAAAGGCTATCCGCACACGTTCCTATCGCCTCAAGGTTGTTTTTTGTTTTTTTAATAAACGCGTTTACAACACAAAATGGTCTAAATTTACACTGCTAGCATGCGTATTTTGTAGCAGTTACCAGTTTTCGTACGTGGCCGAATAGAAAATCTCTCCGACCCGTAATTCTTTCACTATTTTCGTCAATCATGACGAATTACACCATCATATTAACTTGCAATTGTAATTAATTTCGGGATTATCTTTCTAAATGTCAGAGATAAAAATGTCTAGGCCAACATGTCATGAATAAGTAATATGGAATGCATATTATCAGGGCGTAGATTATAATAGCAGTTCCCATACTTAAATTATCAATTATACCCGTCAAAACGGTAGGGTGCTGTTGGCTGTAAAGCTATACCCGATAGTGCGTTGTGCGCGTGCGTGCGTGAGTGTGTGGGCTAACTGGTTACCGATAAACATATCTACATTTAACGCGTTTTTCGTTAAGGTATACCTAGTAATTGTGCATTTTTTATAATAGCTATATTTGGCTCAACGGTCAAGGTCAAACTTAGCTAGGCGGGTTACTGGGCCTATACTGGACTAATACCGGGCCATATTGGCCCGGTAATGGTCCTGTACCGACCCAGCAATCAGCGTTATGAGGGCCTGTGTTATGTTCAATCATCCGACATCTGGCTGCATGAAGAACTGAAATAGCATTTTAGCTTTATTATATATGCACGGCTAAATACTAAATCACCGAAGCTCCAGTCTTCAATTCTATTTACTTCCATATGGTAACCGGCGTTCTTTTTTCGAAACCCTGTTGCTGAAACCTCTTGGTTTCTGTTGCTGCAACAGTTTACAGTCAAATTAGTTTCAACATATTCAACATACTATTCTTTACATCAAAAGGAATCTGTCGTTTCTGGTCTGCGAGCGACAGAGGGTTAAATATAAAATTTGATATGAAACTTATCCGCCACTGTAGGGTAATTAGGCTCCACAGTATATCAGATCCTATAGAGCGACGTGGAGGCATAATTAATGGGTGGGGGCGTGTGGGGGTGTGAGAGTGAAAAACTGCGTAAAGAACAGTGGATTTTCAAAGAACTTACCGAGATGGAAAATGTGAAAATTATACGAAACGGTGGAATGTTTGATTTTAAACAAGATAGTTTCGTATTGTTTGTTGTGCTGCTGCTATCAATGTTTGTTGTTCATTTCAAGGCTGTAATTTGTAATTCCCACTTTCTATATTCTCAATCTTGCTTTTGTGCTTTTGTTGGGTGGTTGTTGTGGGTGGGTGGGTGGGTGGGGTTAAATCTTCAATACCACGACTATATTGTTCGACTATTTTCCTTAAAATTTACGGCAAAATGTGCCACTTCGTAAATCTCCAGACCGTATAAATATAACATGGAAACCTCATCCACATTTTCCTTGCCATGTATGGATATTTTGTCGTTTTATAAAAAAAGTTTTTCGGTCTCCCGGGAGATGTCCTGTTCTTTGTACGACCACATGTTGGAGCCTGCAGCTTGGGCTAGAACCTTTTATTAGCCCATCAGCTCTCATTAGCGTAAACGTCAATAACTCGATGCAGTTGATAGAGTTAGTTATTTCTCAATAGCATCTCTCTATAGCTCTTGGATTGGGCAGGCAAATGGCGAAGTCTTTCCAATCTTCCCATAACGGCAACCCCCCCCCCCCCCACACACACACCCCGGTCGCGCCACCTCACCTATACCCCATCCATAGCCCTACCACACCGCCCCACCATCTACCCACACATCGTAATTGTCTCTCCACGTCTTCCTCATAATGTTTGACAGCAGCAACTTTTAGATTAATTATTTTCAAAATATTCACGCGATTGGATTACTTACACCTAGGTCAGGAATAACTAAACATATTTGCAAAGCAAACTAGAACGTAGGCCTACTTTAGCTATGCACCGCTCATCTCTATCTAAGCTCCACCCAGTCTTCGCCGTGTTGGCATTGATCGATCCCTGAATGCCCTATCTATCAATTTCCTGAAAACTATACAGGTAAGCTGTTGAATATTTTGTAACTAATTTGACTTGATGCTGTTGCTGCCTATGGCAGCAACAGCGCCCAGTCAAATTAGTTTCAAAATTCTCAACAGAACATTTCTTACTGTTTATTTTTGTTTGTTTTTTGGGGCTATATTGTAGCTCCTGTAAAACTAACATCTCCCAGTTTATAATTCTGAACGAAGACGACTCGAGTCCATCGCCGGCGTACGCCCGACTGACCACAGCAAATGGCAATGTTTTCATCCGGAGTGTTCGCTTTCTTGAAATCCGATTCATCTAATAATGATTCGATCGGAAATAAAATACAAATCAGTGCTCAAGAGGCGTGCCGAGAGAAATAGAGAGGCAGAATGAAAGATAATGGACTCTCAAGTTTTTGTTCCATTGTAGCGAAACAGATGAGACTGCTTGTTGAAATACAGTGAGCCGAAATAATCTATTCAATTCCGTGCCGTTAAAAGTAGCGTCCAAATCCACTCACCCTCATCCACCCTTCATAGCTTAATTATGGGCACGTATGGTGGTGTTATATTCTAAACGGTCCATCATAGAATGCATGCAGTAGCACCGGAGTGAAATTTTGGTGGGAGACATATTGGGGAGCGGAAAGTGGGGGGTGTCCGGGGGCCGTCCCGAGAAATTTTTCTAATCTGGATGCTCTCAGATGGCTTCTGAATTTCTGGAGGTGAATATGAACTAGCTATATGAACATGCACATGTTATTTTGTAGCGATCAGGAAGACTATTTTTGAAGATTTATAACTGTAATGACTGGCGCTGTTATCGATGAAGACTAAATATTCGGCGGGGGGGGGGGGAGGATACGAATATAGGCATCTCCATCAAGGTCATGATTGTGGGGTGGGGATACTCTGTTCTCCCACCCCACCCCCTTCCCGCGCCTACGGATGCCTGGGTGTTATTGGAGTGTCAGAATGCAGAACACGTGTTGCCATGTTGTCCGCCCCTCGGTGCGTGCGTCCGTCCGTTCATCCGCCCTCGTGATGATTAACTAACGACATTCTCGGATGTTGGCTCAAACATGGTCCATGTATGTGCACGTGTCTTCGAAGCAAAGGGGTGCGACGCTCTATAGTTTCGAAATTTGACCGACCAATAGACACACATATACTATAGTTTTATAGGATATTGCCTCATCTAAGCTGTATTTTAAAACAGTATACACGGATATGACACAATGCTATGAATGTGTATAGGTCTACTACGACTTAGGTTCCCACACTGTTCCATGTCCAATAGCATAACCCTACATTGCGTCATCAGAAAGTTCCAGATGGGAATTTAGTTCGATTTACTGATGCCTGAATGTAGAATTTCTGCAGACAATTTTTCATGGGGTTTATCTCTGGATATGCTGAATATTATGAACACAATTTGACTGAAAGTTATTCGTGGCTTTCAGTCAAATTGATTTCAAAATATTCTGCAGGTCCCGCGGCATTGCCCATTGAGGATATGGTATGGTGCTTTGCAGCGTTCATACAGTTAAATACTTCACAAACATGGCACATACTTCAATCACGCTCTGGGGGAATAACATCGCATTTACAACAAATGTTTCGCTTCCCTAAGCATACCGTGCAAAAATCTGTTGTTAGTTGTCTAGGACCAGCCCATTTCATCACCATCCACCACTCAGTTCTATCGCAACACGCGCTTCATCAATCGCTCGTCAGGAACTGTAGCGAATTTGGCAACCACCACCGACATCGTCATCAACCCGATCGCCATCGAATATCGACGACAATTTTCCGCCACACCGACTCGTCGTCCAAGATAATGATAATATGCACGCACGCCCATCTGCGTGTGCGTTCGTGTGTAAGATTATGTTTGCCAAATGGTAATTGGCGACCGCTTGAAGAGGTACGTGGGCATTCTGTTAGCCATTTCATAATCAGTTATTATACTATATGCCAGAATTTCCATACGATGTTGGTAATATTATCTCGAATAATTTGATGGCAATTGGCATGGAAGCCGTTGCTGCTTTTGGCAGCAACGGCTTCCAGTCAAATTAACTTCAAAATGTTCGACAGTTGTCCTATGTGATTACCTTGAAATTGAAAAGGACATTGGTATTTCCGTATTGAAATTGTTAAATGGACAACACTCGGCGAGTTTGTTATGATAATGTTACGCGCCAATATCGAATCTGCGCCGGACCAATATCAAATTTGATATATCGGCGTGCCTGTTGGCCAATGGCGCAGGGACCAAGTACAGAGTTGTAGCGTCACATCGCACCCCATTATCCAGTCTATTTAAATCTGCATAACATTTCGCCAAAGATATATCGGGACCCGATAGAGGTCAAACAAGCAGAGCTCAACTCCTTTGAAAAAACCTAGAACCTCCATAAATGAGTGTCTGAGCTATAGTCATCATTACACCGTGAAATGTCATCAACAACAACACACGTGCCACCATCGCGACTCGCGAGATTCACGAGTGTTTGCTTAGTTATTCGATTCCTATGCGTTTCCTTAAATGCAATCGCATGATGTACAATAGATTGATTGGTTTATTCACACAAATTAATAATATATAGACCTTCCATAAATATCTCCGGCTCTCTGTAATTACATCTATTGGTTCTCTGCTCTGTACAACAAGACCTAGTTACGTATAATGGACCTTTCCAGTTTTAGCTATTCCCCGCCCACCTCTAGCTAAGCTCCACCCACACGTCGCCGTGTTCGGATCGATCTCCGAATGCGTTGACCATCAATTTCCTGAAAACTATACAGTTAAGGTGTTAAATATTTCTCAACTAGTTTGACTGGGCGCAGCGACAGCGCCCAGTTAAATTAGTTAAGAAATATTCAAAAGAATATTTATTAAATTGTAGAGATACAATTCGTGCAACCTTGTCGGACTACTAAGGGTTAAAGACGGACTATATCGAGTCATTCATGAGTCTCTTGACGTCATGATAATGACGTCATCATACACGTCGCGTAGTTGATTATGCCATATGACGTCATATGATGATGGATAAACTTGGAACGGCCCATTGGAATGTGTCTTTGACCAATGGTAACGTAAAATTGACCAATGTGTCAAATTGGCCATATGGGAGCAATACAGACACGTGCAAGGAAAAACGAACATTGTACGATGCCAGCTCAGCAGTGCAAGTGAAACCAAGATACCTCCAAAGAAAAAGCCCGGGTCAACATAATGCACTCCAATATCGCTGGTAATGCTAATATGTCGTCCCTGTGAAAACAAGCCCGGAAGACAACACTCTCTTTCTTTCAATCCTCATTACATTATTTAGTTTAGCATTATAGAATTTTGCGGACCATATTGTCGAGTGTCGTGTCTCCCGAGCCCCGGGGAACGAGCAGTTGTAAGCGAATGGCGGAAACATAATGGCTAGACCGAGCCATAATTAGATAAAGTTTCCATCGTGGGCAATCAGCCCATTCTGTTCCGCTCTTGCTGCCAATTTGGCGCTTTGTGCTTCAAGAGCACATCGCTTTCCGGATGCAGGAAACTCTCGCACGAAAGCAAATCTCGCGGGAGTTGTTTCTTCACGCGTCATCTCGCGCTGGAATGGCGCGTGCCGAGATGTTAGCGCCTCGCAGTCTCAAGACCCATGTGGCAGGTCCGAGAGTGAGATGGTGTGAAAGTTTGTGCGAGAATTGCCATTTTCCACTAATTTTATATGGTGTCTTTGGCTGTTCTTTAAAACAGAACTCAGAACTGCGAAGTTCCAAAGATGCCACATACCATTGTGTCGGTAAATGATTATAGTGCATATTATAATGGAAGGGTGTGAGGAAAATACATTTGTATGTCTTCGTAATTCTGCCGAAATCCATTATATCGCCAAAGCTGGAGGCAAAAATTACCCTTTGGGTGTGTGTAGGGGTGGGGTGGGGCGACTCTGGTCGTTTCGCCGCTTGGGATGGTGCGATAACCTTTTGCCTTCACATATTGTAAGACCTGTCGTAACAAACCACCTACAGTACTTACAGCACACCTAAGAAAAAACCGTAACATATTCTGTTGAATATTTTGCACATAGGCATAATTGGCGTGGAAGATATTGCTGCCTATATAAGGCAGCAACGCGCACTGCAGCAACATCCAAACAGATCATGTCAGCAATGGGCAGCAATGTTTTCCAATCCAATTATGTTCAAAATATTCATCAGAACACGCATTTCTTATATCGCGGTCAAAATGGAGGGAACCAGTGTTGGCTATGCCCCGCCAATCTCTAGCTAAGCACCCACACCCGCGTTGAGATCAAGCGATCACTGAATTCCCTGACTATCAATTTCCAGAAAACTATACAGGTAAGCTGTTGAATATTTGAAACTAATTTGACTGGGTGCTGTAGGCAGCAATGTTTTCCAATCCAATTATGTTCAACATATTCATCAGAACACGCATTTCTTATATCGCGGTCAAAATTGAGGGAACCAGTGTTGGCTATGCCCCGCCCATCTCTAGCTAAGCACCCACACCCGCGTTGAGATCAAGCGATCACTGAACTCCCTGACTATCAATTTCCAGAAAACTATACAGGTAAGCTGTTGAATATTTGAAACTAATTTGACTGGGTGCTGTTGCTGCTAATGGCAGCAACAGCAGCCCAGTCAAATTAGTTTCAAAATATTCAACAGCATGTTTATTAAATAGTAAAGATGTACAATTCGTGCAACGCCGCCTAGTCCGTCATCAATTAAGCGCTCGTGACGTCATATGATTGATGGCTAAACAGGAACCCTCCATTGTACCAACTAACGTGTTTCTGCTCTTTTTGTTTTAACAACAATTTAAGTTATGTCTGAGCTGTGCCGTAATGGGGCACCGATATCACGAGACAGACAATCTCGTAATACATATCACACAGAAAAGGATACAATTGTTGGGGCCGTAAGATGGTCATAACCTAAGACATGTGGTCTTATGACTACGTGCCTTACGGAACCCCCATCTCGTGGCTCCCAAAAGACAAGCAGGCGGTCGTTCTAGCAGGTTTGACTGCATGTTAGAAAGTCCGTACACTTCCATAGTTAAATCAGGATTAATTATCTTTGAAAAACATTTGGTTCTATTCTCATTTCTGCATCACGTCGGTCGGCGAATATAACCGACATGCGTGATCCAGAAATGCGAATATAACCGAGCGTGAGGTCTTCAATCTTTTCCAGTTATGTATTATGCATCGCCACCATCTCTGCATTACGCCGACTCTCACGAATACTTTGTTTTCTATGTACCAGATTTATCGGATTTCGAACAGTTTTTTCTTCTAGCTATGTATGTACAAATGGTGTTGAGACAGCGCGTGTATAATCAATCACATCATCAAGTGCACTGGTCAGATCTCAGAACATAACACATCCAATCAGATCATGTCAGACATGTGCCCATATCCGCCGGCGTTATCTCCCCATGAAATACTAAAAATGTGACAATGGTCTGGTTTCGGAATATAACTTTATATAGAAAGGCTGTGGATACAGATCCGATGTCGTACATGACCATACCCTCCAGTGTGACCCCTCTCATCGGTTGTGTCTTGTAATCTTTACGGCGTTTATTTGCTAGTTCCCAATGCTAGGGTCTAGACTCACCCCTGGCCTTTGTAGTTTCTGTTGAATTCTTGTGACTAAGTTTGTGCATTAGCGTGTGTACCTGCGTGCGTGCGTGCGCGTTGCTCGTTGTCTCTCGATTGTGTCTCATGTTGAAGATGGCACGTACTGTTTTTGTCCGTGGCTGCTCTGTTGATCCTCATGCTTGGGCGTGGGGGATGGCGAGGGCCTAACCTGGGCCTAACGGGGGTGGGGAAGGGGATGTGGTAGGTGCTGGGGTGGGTGGGTGGTCTTAACGGTTCTCATGGGATTGCGTTTTAGCAAAACCCTACCAAGAACGTCACAGTTATTGCTCCTCAAAATTTTAGAATTCGTCAGGAATCTTGTTTTTGCAGCTTGGATACATCACAACGTGACTGAGAACGCCGCCTGTCTTTGAATAATAATAATACCAATACTTCAGGGTGAATACGGTTAATGCTAAATAGTTCATAAGAATAGAATATTTTTGAGAGAAAGTTAGAAATCAATTACCCCACGGCCATAATTCATCATCCTGCTCTACCGATAGAACTGGTTAAACGCGGAAATTAACTTTACAAGCGCATCTATTTGCTTCTAGCGAGGACTTTTACGACCCCAGCTCCCGATCATGGGGATACGTAATCCGATTAGTGGATCGTACGAGAAAACCATGTCTCTGACGATAATCGGGTTATTTTGCCGTTTGCTGTATTTTACAATTCTCGGCATGAATTTGTTTGCTTTTATTCCCGTGATTAAGTACATATTCTGCGCGTTATATTTGGGGGACATGGTGGCAATGATGACACACATGGGACACGCATAGCATTCGGTATTTTAGGTCTGGGTCTCTTTAAACTGTATTGTGTGCAGAGATGAGATAGTGTTCCTGGTTGGCCTCGTGTTTCTATAGTAAACGAACGAAACTGGTTGGTGGGCAGACGGATGATTAAATGAATGAATGTATCTCGCGTCTATATAATAATAGTGCATGATCATATGGCAATTCTTGAATGACGGGAGGATGAGATGGGCGGAATGGAATCAGATGGGTGGGTGGGTAGATAGATGGACGGATGGATGGGTAGACGGGTGGATGGGTTGGTGGGACATTCTAGGACAGGCCATTAGGTGAATGGATAGCTGGATGGACGGACGGACCGGCGGGATGGATGGGTGGATATTGATGGAGATATATTGTTTCGTTTATCCGATTAGTCTATGAGTCCTATTATTCTTAGACCAGGGGATCACAAGTCTGTGGGACTGTCGTTTCATAGTTTCAAATGGTTACAGAATTCTCGATATATTCTAAGAAAATTAAGAAAATGTCGAGCGCTGTGGCAATCAATAACCCGGAACGGTACAATAGCAATATGCATGTGCGTAACATATTCGCGTAGGTCTTTTGATTATGCAAAAGATAGTGCATGTTTGTTGTTGCGTGTGTCGAGCGAGACCCGTCTTTCGCCACCAGAGAAAAGTAATATAGTCAATTTTGTGTAATATCTCAACACTTGCATAATACTATGCAACAACGGAAGTACTTTTTGCGTCTGTGCAGAGTATTCTGCCTGGCTCAAAGACTGGCAAAAAATAGTTCCTGCATTTCACTCGTTCGCGGTGATCAATTTGAAAAAACGTAATCATCGTTTTACATAACTGGCTGGTAATTTTAGAAACAGTCCCGCTGTTTGCGAGGAAAGCACGCCGTCTGGTTTATAACTACTAATTCCTATCTTAAAAATACCAAGTAGATATATTTATTATATAATGAATAATCAATACCCGATGATTATTTTAAAAACAAAATGATTGAATGTTGTTGCTACCTTAGGTAGCAACACCATTCAGTCAATTTGTTTATAAAATATCCGATATATATGCATTGTTATACCCAATTGCAAGAACATTCTTGATAGCAGGCCTGTCTATATCTTCAGAAAGAAATATGCAGTAATCCTTCTATGCTAGATGGAATATGGGATGGATTATGACAGATTTATGCTCGTTTGTAAATGGCGGGAATTCTGTCGTATAAATTCACGTAAAGTCAAACATCACTCGGGGTGTCCATTTCTGTCATTAACAATACGTCAGTGAAAGTATTTGTTACGCGAGCAATGTTCGCGCGTCTGCGCGCGTGCAACATACACTGATGACAAACGATGCAACACCCACATCCAACATTCATTCCGCGTCTGCCTTTTGACTTTTCATTCTTTCTTGTGGTCGTTTGGACTATATGAAGATGGCTCTAATTGGGGATTCCAGTCTTTCAGTCAATAATATGATGTCATAATCAACTACTTGACGCGTATGCTGATGTCATAATCAATTAGTTCATGACCGCTTAATTGATAACGGACTAAGCGTTCTTGTACAAATTGCATGTGGTGATGAGAAATCTCTGAACTGGTTCTACCATTTGTCCATGCATGTGTGCTAAAACAACATTCTACACCTATTGATCCCATGCATTCAGATAGGCCTCTGTGACCATAACTTAATACATTGTATCTCTCCACATATCCTGCTGTTTTGTAGATATGCTGACTGTTACATTGTGTATATATTGTTAATGCGTGTGTATTTTATGTTTTTTATTGTATATATTGTAAGTGCTGTATGCGGACACCATACTGTATGGTTTTTACGCAATAAATTGAAATTGAAATTGAAATTGCATGTCTTTATTATTTAATAAACATGCTGTTGAATATTTCGAAACTAATCTGAGTTGGGTTAGGTCAATCTGGGACAGACCAATATGAAGTGAGATTCGAGATTTCCCCGGAAGGTTTGTTTCCCCGAGTCTGACATCAGATTCAATCTGTATGATGCGTTTTACGAGCGACTATTGCTAAGTTACCAGATTTCAGATTCAGATTCAGATTATTTTATTTACACCCCCAGGCCACATAATGGCATATGGGGAATATGAATTTACAGAAATTATAAATGTTATGGCGATCAGACATTATATATCAATTCATAATTACATATTTTGGTATTTATCTAGTTATATAACCACTGTTTGTGCTTTCGGTAGTAGCAGTAGTAGCAGTAGTAGTAGTAGTAGTAGTAGTAGTAGTAGTAGTAGTAGTAGTAGTAGTAGTAGTAGCAGCAGCAGCAGCAGCAGCATCAATAGCACTAGCAGTAGCAGCAGCAGCAGCAGCAGCAGCAGCAGCAGCAGCAGCAGTAGTCGTAGTAGTAGTAGTAGTAGTAGTAGTAGTAGTAGTAGTAGTAGTAGTAACTTAGAATTATTATGAAAGCTACAGTTATTATTTACACGTACTTCATAATTAGTAATGACAAAATTATTACTGTTATTGTACCGCCATCTCAATAACAAAGTACTAAAATTATAGTGGGCATATTGTGGGGGTCATCAGGATTTAGATTATAATAAATATATAATAACTGATTACCAAAGTGTGTTTTCGCATTCTGGAATAATTCTCAGTAATGTTTGACACTTAGATACAGCTAATAAGTGTGGACAGTGGGACGTCACAACTGGACTATACGGTCAAATAACGTATGCGTCGTAACGGTTGTTAATGGCCCTTCCCCTCACACGGCGTCTCCAGAGAGATCTGTCACACACGTATATAGAAAAGTAATTATTTTGACTTAAAGATCTCATCGCGGTCCGCGTTCGCCACTGTAGAGCGCTTTAATTGGTGTGACGTGTCTTTCAAGAAGAGCTGGGAATTGCTGGTGAAATGTGAATACGGGTGAAATGTGAATACGAGAAAAAAATAGTCCCGTGGTCTGGTTGTTGCATTTCTGAAGGACCACCAACACGGGTTCCTTATTGTTTTTTCACCAGTTTCTGCACCACGTAACTCAACATCGAATTATACGAAAATGAAAAATGAAGAACATATTGCTACTAGTTCCGAAAACATAGTCCATGTATTTGTATACATATTTTGTTCGCCCCGCATCTGTTGCAGCTGTTTCGCGGCACGTTGCTTGCAATGCAACCTTTAACTAATTAATGATCTGCTAAAGTCATCTTTACAAATTTCAATTTTTTAACAGGATTATTTTTGCCATTTTTCTATATCTTTCGGCAATGATTTTGTATCACCCACTGGTTCACAGATGTTGTTCAAATGGATTTTTGCGCATAACAACATATGGACTATTTGATGGCCTTCCATATGATATAGTTGCGATGCCCCGATAACCTACTAAGCCTATTGGCCATTGGGAGCGGTCTGTTGGTCAACGGTAGAGAATCATTAACCAATTGGCTAACTGTATTTTGTTGGTAAACGGTGCATGCCTCAATAGCCAATGGACTTTTTCAGATTTAGCTATGCCCAAGCATGTTTATTAAATAGCAGACATACAATTCCTGCAACGTGTAGGACTAATAAGCGTTTAAGACGGCCTAAATCGAGTCATTCATGCTGTAATTGATTATGACGTCATCGAACACGTCACTTAGTTGATTATGATGTCATGTGATGGATGGATAAACTGGAACAACCCATGGGTTATCGGCATGCTCATGGCCTAATGGTTCATCTGTGGTATTAAAACATTGTCATCTGTGGTATTAAAACATTGTTCATCTGTGGTATTAAAACATTGTTCATCTGTGGTATTAAAACATTGTTCATCTGTGGTATTAAAACATTGTCATCTATGACATTAAACCATTGTTCATATGTGGTATTAAACCATTGTTCATCTGTGGTATTAAACCATTGTTCATCTGTGGTATTAAAACATTGTTCATCTGTGGTATTAAAACATTGTCATCTGTGGTATTAAACCATTGTTCATCTGTGGTATTAAACCATTGTTCATCTGTGGTATTAAACCATTGTTCATCTGTGGTATTAAAACATTGTTCATCTGTGGTATTAAACCATTGTTCATCTGTGGTATTAAACCATTGTTCATCTGTGGTATTAAAACATTGTCATCTGTGGTATTAAACCATTGTTCATCTGTGGTATTAAAACAGTGTTCATCTGTGGTATTAAAACATTGTCATCTGTGGTATTAAAACATTGTTCATCTGTGGTATTAAAACATTGTCATCTGTGGTATTAAACCATTGTTCGTGTGGTATTAAAACATTGTCATCTGTGGTATTAAACCATTGTTCATGTAGTATTAAAACATTGTCATCTGTGGTATTAAACCATTGTTCATCTGTGGTATTAAACCATTGTTCATCTGTGGTATTAAAACATTGTTCATCTGTGGTATTAAAACATTGTTCATCTGTGGTATTAAAACATTGTTCATCTGTGGTATTAAAACATTGTCATCTGTGGTATTAAACCATTGTTCATCTGTGGTATTAAAACATTGTCATCTGTGGTATTAACACATTGTTCATCTGTGGTATTAAAACGTTGTTCATCTGTGGTATTAAAACATTGTTCATCTGTGGTATTAAAACATTGTCATCTGTGGTATTAAAACATTGTTCATCTGTGGTATTAAAACATTGTCATCTGTGACATTAAAACATTGTCATCTGTGGTATTAAACCATTGTTCATCTGTGGTAGTAAACCATTGTTCATCTGTGGTGTTAAAACATTGTCATCTGTGGTATTAAACCATTGTTCATCTGTGGTATTAAACCATTGTTCACGTGGTATTAAAACATTGTCATCTGTGGTATTAAACCATTGTTCATATGTGGTATTAAACCATTGTTCATCTGTGGTATTAAAACATTGTTCATCTGTGGTATTAAAACATTGTTCATCTGTGGTATTAAAACATTGTTCATCTGTGGTATTAAAACATTGTCATCTGTGGTATTAAACCATTGTTCATCTGTGGTATTAAAACATTGTCATCTGTGGTATTAACACATTGTTCATCTGTGGTATTAAAACGTTGTTCATCTGTGGTATTAAAACATTGTTCATCTGTGGTATTAAAACATTGTCATCTGTGGTATTAAAACATTGTTCATCTGTGGTATTAAAACATTGTCATCTGTGACATTAAAACATTGTCATCTGTGGTATTAAACCATTGTTCATCTGTGGTAGTAAACCATTGTTCATCTGTGGTGTTAAAACATTGTCATCTGTGGTATTAAACCATTGTTCATCTGTGGTATTAAACCATTGTTCATCTGTGGTACTAAAACATTGTCATCTGTGGTATTAAACCATTGTTCATCTGTGGTATTAAACCATTGTTCATCTGTGGTATTAAACCATTGTTCATGTGGTATTAAAACATTGTTCATCTGTGGTATTAAAACATTGTCATCTGTGGTATTAAAACATTGTTCATCTGTGGTATTAAAACATTGTCATCTGTGGTATTAAAACATTGTCACCTGTGGTATTAAACCATTGTTCATGTGGTATTAAAACATTGTCATCTGTGGTATTAAACATTGTCATCTGTGGTATTAAAACATTGTCATCTGTGGTATTAAAACATTGTTAATCTCTGGTATTAAAACATTGTCATCTGTGGTATTAAAACATTGTTCATCTGTGGTATTAAACCATTGTCATCTGTGGTATTAAAACATTGTTCATCTGTGGTATTAAAACATTGTCATCTGTGGTATTAAACCATTGTTCATCTGTGGTATTAAAACATTGTCATCTGTGGTATTAAAACATTGTTCATCTGTGGTATTAAAACATTGTCATCTGTGGTATTAAAACATTGTCATCTGTGGTATTAAACTATTGTTCATCTGTGGTATTAAACCATTGTTCATCTGTGGTATTAAAACATTGTCATCTGTGGTATTAAACCATTGTTCATCTGTGGTATTAAACCATTGTTCATCTGTGGTATTAAAACATTGTTCATCTGTGATATTAAAACATTGTTCATCTGTGATATTAAACCATTGTCATCTGTGGTATTAAACCATTGTTCATGTGGTATTAAAACATTGTTCATCTGTGGTATTAAAACATTGTCATCTGTGGTATTAAAACATTGTCATCTGTGGTATTAAACCATTGTTCATCTGTGGTATTAAAACATTGTCATCTGTGGTATTAACACATTGTTCATCTGTGGTATTAAAACGTTGTTCATCTGTGGTATTAAAACATTGTTCATCTGTGGTATTAAAACATTGTCATCTGTGGTATTAAAACATTGTTCATCTGTGGTATTAAAACTTTGTCATCTGTGACATTAAAACATTGTCATCTGTGGTATTAAACCATTGTTCATCTGTGGTAGTAAACCATTGTTCATCTGTGGTGTTAAAACATTGTCATCTGTGGTATTAAACCATTGTTCATCTGTGGTATTAAACCATTGTTCATCTGTGGTACTAAAACATTGTCATCTGTGGTATTAAACCATTGTTCATCTGTGGTATTAAACCATTGTTCATCTGTGGTATTAAACCATTGTTCATGTGGTATTAAAACATTGTTCATCTGTGGTATTAAAACATTGTCATCTGTGGTATTAAAACATTGTTCATCTGTGGTATTAAAACATTGTCATCTGTGGTATTAAAACATTGTCACCTGTGGTATTAAACCATTGTTCATGTGGTATTAAAACATTGTCATCTGTGGTATTAAACATTGTCATCTGTGGTATTAAAACATTGTCATCTGTGGTATTAAAACATTGTTCATCTCTGGTATTAAAACATTGTCATCTGTGGTATTAAAACATTGTTCATCTGTGGTATTAAACCATTGTCATCTGTGGTATTAAAACATGGTTCATCTGTGGTATTAAAACATTGTCATCTGTGGTATTAAACCATTGTTCATCTGTGGTATTAAAACATTGTCATCTGTGGTATTAAAACATTGTTCATCTGTGGTATTAAAACATTGTCATCTGTGGTATTAAAACATTGTCATGTGGTATTAAACCATTGTTCATCTGTGGTATTAAACCATTGTTCATCTGTGGTATTAAAACATTGTCATCTGTGGTATTAAACCATTGTTCATCTGTGGTATTAAACCATTGTTCATCTGTGGTATTAAAACATTGTTCATCTGTGATATTAAAACATTGTTCATCTGTGATATTAAACCATTGTCATCTGTGGTATTAAACCATTGTTCATGTGGTATTAAAACATTGTTCATCTGTGGTATTAAAACATTGTTCATCTGTGGTATTAAAACATTGTCATCTGTGGTATTAAAACATTGTTCATCTGTGGTATTAAAACATTGTCATCTGTGGTATTAAAACATTGTCATCTGTGGTATTAAAACATTGTCATCTGTGGTATTAAACCATTGTTCATCTGTGGTATTAAACCATTGTTCATCTGTGGTATTAAAACATTGTCATCTGTGGTATTAAAACATTGTTCATCTGTGGTATTAAAACATTGTTCATCTGTGGTATTAAAACATTGTCATCTGTGGTATTAAAACATTGTCATCTGTGGTATTAAAACATTGTCATCTGTGGTATTAAAACATTGTTCATCTGTGGTATTAAAACATTGTCATCTGTGGTATTAAAACACTGTCATCTGTGGTATTAAAACATTGTTCATCTGTGGTATTAAAACATTGTCATCTGTGGTATTAAAACATTGTCATCTGTGGTATTAAAACATTGTCATCTGTGGTATTAGAACATTGTTCATCTGTGGTATTAAACCATTGTTCATCTGTGGTATTAAAACATTGTTCATCTGTGGTATTAAAACATTGTTCATCTGTGGTATTAAACCATTGTTCATCTGTGGTATTAAACCATTGTTCATCTGTGGTATTAAAACATTGTCATATGTGGTATTAAAACATTGTTCATCTGTGGTATTACACCATTGTTCATGTGGTATTAAACCAGTGTTCATCTGTGGTATTAAACCATTGTTCATCTGTGGTATTAAACCATTGTTCATATGTGGTATTAAAACATTGTTCATCTGTGGTATTAAAACATTGTTCATCTGTGGTATTAAACCATTGTTCATCTGTGGTATTAAACCATTGTTCATCTGTGGTATTAAAACATTGTCATCTGTGGTATTAAACCAGTGTTCACCTGTGGTATTAAAATAGTGTTCGTCTGTGGTATTAAAACAGCGTTCATCTGTGGTATTAAAACAGCGTTCTTCTGTGGTATTAAAACATTGTTCATCTGTGGTATTAAACCATTGTTCATCTGTGGTATTAAAACATTGTCATCTGTGGTATTAAACATTGTTCATCTGTGGTATTAAAACATTGTCATCTGTGATATTAAACATTGTTAATCTGTGGTATTAAAACTTACTTATTTGACAAGAACTGTAAGTAATAGCGATTTTTTGGGGTTTTTTTGGTTTTATTTTTGTCTCTTGGTAGCGAATCTTAATCAGATACACACACAAGCTGTTGATTATTTTAAGTTATGTCCTCTGTAGGTTGTTGTTGCAATGGACCATTCCATTTTAGCTATGTCCCGCCCATCTTTAGCTAAGCGCCACCCACACCGTGTTGGGTTCGAACGATCTCTGAACTCACTGACTATGAATATTTTGAAACTAATTTGACTGGGCGCTGTTGCTGCCATAGTAAAAATTAGTTTCAAAATAATTAACAGCATGTCTATTAAATAGTAGAGACATACAATTCGTACGTGTCCGACTATGAGGAGTTAAAGACGGGCAAAGTAGAATCATTCATGCAGTAATGATTATGACGTCAGCCTACACGCCGCTTAGCTGATTATGACGTCAACTGATAGATGGATGCTCTGGAAATGTGAATTAGAGGTCTTAAAATACTGTTTAAATATGGCAATATTTGTTCGCCATTGGCCAAAGACACGTCGATATCGAATTCGAATTGGACCTGCACTGTTGGCCAACATGTGCACCACCAAAGAAATCTGATATTCGTTCTGCGTCATTTGATCAATGGCTCAATTCGCTATGTGTGCATTATGGCTTGATCTCCATGGCCCCTGTGCCATTGAGAAACAGATGCGCCAATACCCAATTGGACATTGGACCTGTGCCATTGACCGACAGATGTGTCAATATGTTATTTTTTAATGGTTCTAGGCCATTGACCAAATGTTCTTTTCCATTCGTCAATGAACCCATATACAGGTGCCATTAACCAATAATTCACCTTTACAGAGTGCCCACCAACCATATGACGTCATAATTAACTGCGTGATGTGTACAATGACATCATAATGAATGACGTCATGAATGACGTCGATAAGTACGTCACGAACGCATATTTGAAGACGGTCTATGTACAAACTGTTTGCTTTTACTATTTAATAAATATTCTGTTGAATATTTTGAAACTAATTTGACTGGGCGCTGTTGCTGCCATAGGCAGCAACAGCGCCCAGTCCAATTAGTTACAAAATATTCAACAGCTTCCCTGTATAGTTTTCAGGAAATTGATAGCTAGAGAATTTGGGTATCGATCAATCCCAACACGGCGAGGTGTGGGTGGAGCTTAGCAAGTGATGGGCGGGGCATAGTAAAAAATGAAAAGGTTCATTGGTTATTAGCTCTGTTCCGCTGACCAACGCTACTAATTGGTTATAGTCAAGATGATGATGTGTATATCCCTTCTGAGGTCGGTGGTGCTGAAAGTCGTTGTGGTCTTAGACATCAACAACTTCCAGCAGCAGCCGTTCTAGCATAAACCCACCTTCTTTTCCCGCAACGTGCATTACTTTGGACACAGATGTTACTATACGAACTTGAAAATTGTGTTATGCACGACCACACGAAAACACGAGATTTGTATTTTGACTCAAAACGTCTGTTCAATTATTCTGCAAACCTTGACAACTGTTGCCGTCTGGTGAATGCAATCCGATGTTTTGAGATGCTGGTGATCTCGGCTTCAGAGTCTGGCCGCCATTGTTGTGTCTTATCGTCTGCTTTCAAAGCGTCGTCTGCCAGAACGTTCAAGTGCCATCAATATCAGGCGGGGATTACCACATCGGATGCTGGAATTCCTGACCGATTGGACGAGTCACATAATCTTCCCATAATCTGTCACTCGCCCCGCTGTCTGACTTCAATATTTCACGTTTTTGTTTGATGTTCTAAGAAAAAAATTAGGAGGAATTTCCGAACAAGTTTGCTTTCCGGAAAGGGACCTACGCAGGCAGGGGGCATCTTTGTCCCGGCCCCTGTTAAGAATTAATGCAGAATTCGCTTTAGCGATGGTCTATGTAAGTCAGTCTAAAAATGTAATAAATGACATTTTCCCATTTTTGTGCACCGTATAAACCGATTGTCGTTTTGTCAATCAAACTGACCGGTACCCTATAACCCTTGAAATACATGTATCTTAATTTCATGAGGAGTATACGGGAAAGATGTTGCATATTTTGAAACAAATTTGACCAGAACATGTTGCTGCCGAGTCTTGTCAGTAAAGAATTGTTAAACAGGTTAAATTCGACAAAGATAATCAATTGATTATCTTTGTCGAATTTAACCTAGTTTACAATTCTTTACTGACAAGAATCGACAGCAACACGTTCTGGTCAAATTTGTTTCAAAATATGCAACATCTTTCCCGTATACTTCTATTGATACATGCATGTATGGGGGTCAGCAAATTGCACGACTATAAACGCGTCGTCACTTTAGGGCGTGGTTTCTGGATGTTGTTTCTAGTTCATGCGTATCAGACGTCAGAAACAGAAACTATTTGCAGAAACTATTTTCACTGAAACACGAAGATATTTTGAAAGAGTAGCCAGATATAAGCACCGCCTGGTCCAATTCACGTGGAAATGATCCTGTTATATTCGGTGATAACAGATGGGACGCCGGACGCGGGAGAAACAATCAGTGTAACCAAACCAAAAATGCCAGACACAATTTCTACAAAAAGATTAACAAGCTTTCTCAGACTGACAGACCATCATTGAGGTCTTTCATGTCAACATACGGAGAGACTGCTTGTCTAAACATCATTTTCTCCGAGTATTCAAACAGAAACAAATAGACTCAACACTCAGAATGTGTCTACATATTACACTTATATTCAGGCAGAACGCACAGGGTACCGGATCCCACATAGATTCACTTTCAGGAAACATATAGGGCCTACAATACCGTATTTCAGACTTCAAACTCCCTGGAAAGGTATTGCACGCACGTCTGAAAATCTGAAATTGCTTCCCTATGCCATTTTGGCAGATGCGTATTTTATCCACGTTCAGACATGCAGATAGAATCAATAAAAAATGCCACAATGTTTTGGGTTCCGTGACCCAATCAGAAACGGGTTCCGTCCAAACAACAATGGGATACAACCTACGTACAGTGTACGTGTAATGGGTGGAGCTTAGATAGAGATGGGCGGGGCATACTAACACTTGAAATGTTTCTTGGTTGCATGATAGTGATGGAACACTATAGTAAAGGTAGTTCGGGACAATACGTTCCATGAGATCTTTGAGAATGCTTTATGGACAATTGAGTGTTAAATGGAATAACACAGAACCTAGTAAAATTCAAGTCATATCAGATGGCGTACATACGACGCATCTTCTTCACTAATAGCATGGACGTTGTCAGCTTTTCCCAAAAAGGTTTTAACTTGGACAATGACCATCATGGTTGGATTTATGGGTCAGGAGATCCTCAGCCGGAAAATGTTTTGAAAGTCAGATGCGCTAGGAAGCAATCTCCCACAATTTGATGTCTAAAATGACCTATTGGGAGGAGGGGGGGGGGGGGCTTTCCTACTCTCTTGAAGAACGTGTTTAGAAGATATGTTACATTGCAATCTATACACAGATTCTAGTTATAACAATTTACTCTGGTAAGAACAAAAAATCACTCTGGACACTGCCCAACGACTCAAGCACATCGAGAAATGGGCCAGTTTGGAAATTGCTTCGGTACATCACCAAGATGTATAACTTGCTTACTCAATCATGGCTGTGGAATTAATATCCCGTCAAGTACGGCATGACACCCGCAAGTGGCACGTCACTAAATCTGACAAACTGCTTTACAGTCGGTGTTGTTGGTCTCTAAACTGACAAGATTTATAGATGGCTGCAGAACCGCGTCATTGCGATAAAAAAAATTCTTAATTTAAATTTTCAACATTGAACCGTGAAATTAAGACGTAATTTAATTTCCTCGTAATATTCCACACGATAGTAATAACTTAAAGATAATTAAAACCGTCTTCTTGGAACATAAATACGTCTGCAACTGTGTGTAAAACTGTCAATCTAAGCGCAATTTTCACCCACTAACCATTCAAATGTAAGTGTTAACTTTTCAAAACAACTATACAGGAAAGCTGCTGAATATTTTGAAACTAATTTGACTGGAAGCTCCTAGTCCAATTAGTTTCGAAATATTCAGTAGTATATTCATTACATGATAAAGAATGTGACGTTTGTGGTCGGTGAGGGGTGAAGTGTTAAGCTTTGGGTGACATTCGAGACGATTACACAAGAACGCGTACAATCTAGCCGAGATTAGATAGGGCCTTGAAAATGCAGGTTACTGGGCCAGTACGACCCGGTATTGACCCAGTACGACCCGGTATTGGCCCAGTAACGGCCCAGTTAGCTGTGTTATTAGTGTAGTTTCACTCCCTGTACTGCTAGATTCTTTCTTATATCGACTGCATGATAAAATAGGAGTCAGATGTTTGCAATATTAATAAGCACAGATAGAAACCATATTATTGTTGGATTTCTATAGTTAACCTCATGTTGGTTGGTCTGAAAACCAGTCAATTCGTCAACTGCTTTCTGGACACCCATTCAAAACCGTTCATCTATTTAGCACTCTACACGTGGAAACTAGAATCCCATGCAATTTAGAATATAACTGGCGAAATTGGCCCATTTGCCAGTACTGATATTGCATTTGCAGAGTTGTGCAGAATTGCTGTGTTTAGACGTGTACAAGAAAGTTCAATTTGAGAGGGTTGAGTGCTGAGGCAGACGATCAGTTAAAAATACGTCATCGTTTCCAAAGCAAAAAGAAAACAAACTTTTTGACATGCAAAAATGCGTCTACCACCCCAGATCAACAATACATATATCAAATAGAACTGGAAAACGTACTTAGTGCTGTAGCAGAAATACTATCAAAACTTCAAAAAGTTAGATATTTCATGGAACCAAATATACTACCACCCACTGGTGTGTTGAAAGTGTTTGAGTGGGGGTTCTAAGATCGTCTATTGAGTGCATTTTCTCTCTCGCACGCGCTCGTCTGAGTACGGTATTACGATATCGTCTGCGATGATTCCTTGGCGGAAAGAATCTGAACCAGCAGACGACACTAGGAAGAAATCCGTGTTTTTGTTCAAGCAGTAGAATTCGTTGCTCTGCCAATTCTTGATGCAAACCAGACCAGCAGAGTGAGACGAAGTCTCGTGTAGAATTAAGTCCAGGTTTCCTGGCGGGTGTATCCCGCGTGGTCGATACGTGCCAACAAGATTTGTGTCTCCCATACCCGGTCCATCTCTCCGCGGGACCGGTCGTTCATTCCAAGAGAATTCGCTTCTAAATGACACACAGCCACAGGTAGAAGATAACTAACGATTATTAAATTGCTAAACCTCATCTGCGTCTGACAAAAATGCTACCTTATATTCTTAGAGATTTACGTTCATAAATCGATGTCTTTCTCTATCCATTAACTGTCTCACCGTTGCAATGCACCAGACAATACTTTCAATGGGCACTAACTCTGTACCTGCTGAATATTTTAAAAACAAGTTGACTGAAAGTTGTTGTTAGCCACCAACAACTTTCAGTCAAATTGTTTTCAATGTATTCAGCATATCCAAAGTTAAACCAATAATAATCAGTTTCGTGGAAGCTGTTACCGCATAATGCATCAACGAAGTTCAGTTAAAACATTCACAAAAAGTATGTCTTGCGAATGCCATGGTGTAAACAAACACGCAGGACGAACTTGATTACCCATATGCGAATAAATAAATTTATGACGTGGCAGGTAATTTTTTATACATCGTTTGCTCGCAAATTACCAACATCTATGTACAGACCAGCTCAGAAATAACTATTGTTTCCATGATAAAGCAAAACATGTTGTTGAATATTTTGAACTTAAAGGTGCATATTCACACCAGAATGACTGAAAATAAAGTTGTTAAAATTGCATACTTTTATAAGCTTAAATTATAGCTCCTATGTGTAATGAAACGAAATAAATCTTAACATATGATAATTCCTTTCCAGATAAATTAATATAATTTCTTAAGTTGCGAAATTGAAATAGAGTCCCGTGCCTCTATTTCAATTTCGCAACTTACAAAATTATATTAATTTATATGGAATGGAATCGTCATATGTTAAGATTTATTTCGTTTCATTACATATAGGCTCACAGATGGCGTACATACATAAAAGTGTATAATTTAAACAATTTTATTTTCAGAAATTTTACTGTGAATATGCAAATTTAATTCGATTGGAAGCCATTTTATTGCTAAGGCAGCAAAGAATTCAAATAGAATAACGTCCAAAATATTCACCAGAACATTTCTTAAATAGTGGCCAAAACTGTACTAATTGAAGAATCCAGTATTTTAGCTATGGCCCGCCCATCTCTAGCTAAGCTCCACCCACGCTTTGACCGTGTTGGGATCCATCGATCGCTGCACTCCCTGAATAACAGTGCCCAGTCAAATTAGTTTCAAAATATTCAACAACATGTTTATTAAATAGTAGACAAAGAATTCGTGACGAACTTATCTACGTCCTTAATGTCGTCATTGATTATGACGTCAGCCTACACGTCACGTATTTGATTATGACGTCATATGATTGATGGATAATGGCAAGGTCCATTAGACAAACACGTTCATTTAAACAGGAAAGTTAAATATAGAGATGGAGATAGCAATGAACCGATCAATTCAATATTTATAAGTGTCTCAATTCCGAAGTGTTTTATCGAGTAACAAATAAAATTAAAATATCAGATGTAGACAAAATGATGGTGTTGTTATTATTGATAAGTTCGCCCACTTCTAGTCATTCCATCCGGAATACAGTACACGAATTTTCTGGCGATCGCTAATAATATAGTCTACTACAAATTGTTGATAATTTTACAGACAATTTGACTGAAAGTTGTTGTTGTCTAAAACAGCAACAACCTTTATTCAATTGTTTGTAAAATAATCAACACGATAAAGAGTGAATAAACAAATCAATCAATCAATCAATCAATCGAGCGAGCGAGCGAGCGAGCGAGCGAGCGAGCAAGCAAGCAAGCAAGCAAATAAACAAACAAATAAACACACACGTATTAAATAGCAGATATATGTGCATTGAATGCAGAGTTATCGTCTGCTATTCTCCAAGTCAGTCACACCAGAACCTATCAGCGATCTGCTTACACCAAGTACCGCCTCCATCCACCAGAGGGCGGAGCGCACGTTTTATGATACCTCCGGGGACTAGTTTTTCTCGAGGATGTTTCTATAATCGCAAGCTAGAAGACAGAATTGTGCGCCCTGGTTGGTTGAACGTACTGGAAAATGGTCTAAAATTAACGCTTCGCTGATCTTAGATTGACGGATTTAACGAGCCTAGATGACGACGAGAGATAACTTCGAACCCGAGCCCTGTTTGATATGAATACATGCTGAGGGAAATATAAGCTCTCACGGAATTACAAAGGCGGTACCCATATTATTGGGAGCATAATGTGATATGCGTTCATAAAGACTAGCCATCGTAGTTCGCTATAGTGCTGGTGTTGGTGTTTGTTTATTTAGCGACGCGGAGTTTATTTAAAAGGTAGACAGATAGATACTTCAAACGAACTGGCTGATATTGTGTGTACCTTACAACATTATGTGAATAGGCGTGATATGTAGGCGTGAATGACCAGTGGGCCGTTATTAACGCCCGAGCGAGTTAGCTGGACCATCATCGTTTTAGAAGACAGTTACAGACATTTTCTGTCCACTCTAGAACGTACGAATGGCAAGACAGTACGTGGCCAAAACAACTGACCACTCATTATTTTTAGAATATTTGTGTTCTTAAATAAATTAAAAACCAGCGAAAGTATTCTATTCAATGTTCTGTTTCAAGACATATTGTAAAAGTGGCTTGGCAATATTTACGACTAAAACTCGGCTTCATAAGTTACGGTGAATCTGTTTTATTATTTTAGAAAAACTGCTTCGTGTTCGGTTTAACTGGGTGCTGTTCGCACTCCAGTCGCCACCACGTTAGATTCAGAGGGTAGTTCCTGTTCCAGTCCTTACAGCCCTGGTGGAGCAGGAATGTACGCTGATGGGCTGAATGGTGGTCTGGCTCCGCTGCCAGCCCAGGACATGCTAAACTCTGGCGCTAAGCTACTCTACCAGCTCAACAAATACAGCATGGACCGCGTCCAGCACCGTAAAGGCGGCGTCGCTAAGACAATCCGGGAAGTGTGTAAGATAGTCCAGGACATCCTCAAAGAGGTGGAAATTCAGGAACCAAGGTTTATCAGCAGCCTCACGGAAACTAACGGACGATATGAGGGGCTAGAGGTTATGTCACCGACGGAATTCGAAGTGGTTTTATATTTGAACCAGATGGGTGTGTTTAACTTTGTGGACGATGGTACCATCCCTGGCTGTGCCGTCTTGAAGCTTAGCGACGGTCGCAAGCGGTCGATGTCGCTATGGGTAGAGTTTATCACCGCCTCGGGGTACCTCTCAGCACGGAAAATTCGCTCCAGATTTCAGACATTAGTAGCACAGGCGTGTGACAAATGTAGTTATCGAGATGTAGTCAAAATGGTCTCCGACACGACGGAAGTGAAAATACGCATCAAAGAAAGATACGTGATACAAATCACACCCTCGTTCAGATGTGGAGGGATATGGCCACGAAGCAGCGCGCACTGGCCCATTCCTCACATCGCCTGGCCAAACCCGAATCTAGTCGCAGAGGTCAAAACTGAAGGTTTCGACCTACTTTCCAAAGAGTCTATTTACATGAAGGACAAACAATCCGCCGCGGAAGGAGACGCTTGGGTTATCTCATTCCGTTACGCGGAAGACAGACTTTTATTCGGAGGATGTCGTCATAAATGTCTCAGTATCCTGAAATCTCTACGAGATCGGCATTTGGATGTTCCTGGAGACCCAGTCACGAACTATCATATGAAAAGTCTCCTCATGTACGAATGCGAAAAACACCCGCGCGAGATCGAATGGGACGAATCGTGTTTAGGTGACCGCATAAACGGTATCTTACTTCAGTTAATCTCGTGTTTACAGAATCGGCGATGCCCGCATTACTTTCTCCCAAATCTGGACTTATTCAAAGGTAAATCCCACACAGCAATGGACACTGTAGCGAAACATACGTGGCGAATCCTCAGGGAGTTATTGACGAATCCACGAAGTTTGGAAAAATTATGACATACATGTAACCCGAATATATAGATTCTAACATAGCACTTGTATGTTCAGAAAAGAGTATCCATATATATAGGGCCTATATGTGAATGAAATCTCAGGCTACAACCAAAAATTACACACCCATAAACCCGTGAACTCTTAACTTAATGTCCTCGTTGTGACGCATAGAGTAGTTGAATGAGGCTTCTTCATACACGTAAGTCTTATATTTAAATTCTTCAATTGCTAGATGTTTTAGACCAATTTAACTTAAAGCCGTTGCTGCCTTGGGCAGCAACGGCTTTAAGTCCAAATTGGTCTAAAACATCTAGCATATTTCATATTTATCTAGCACAGAATACACCGGTTTCTTAATGAATTTAACTTGAAAATTGTTGCTGTTGTTGTTGTTGTTGTTTATTATTGCAAGTACTTCGCTAACTTGGCTCAGCGTCATATGGTATTAATTTGAACGTCGCCCGCCTCCTTAACCAGGTCGCCATCTTCGTTATTCATTCCCGCGGTGGTGGCGCGCGGAATAATGTATAAATAATTTCCACTTACACATATTGCAGCCTATAAAATAGACTTAAGAATTATAACAAAATGTCTACCCAACAAGCTACTTAACCTGCTCACAAAATGTTGTTACAAACCTCGCCAAAAATTGTGATTTAAACAAGTTAAATAAAGATATCTTTTCTCAGTAATTAAAATGTATAAATTTTCTAAAAGAATACATTTTACTGCAATAATTATTAGCAGTCCGGTGCGTAAGAAAATTATATTTTATTGTGACTATTGTTTGAATTCTTTGCTTAATGAATTGTTGAAATTATAGATATTCCTACGTCATGTCTAAATTGCCTAATATACAACGCAGTCAGTCGTAATTTTAAATTTTAATATTAGTAAAATAATTAAAAGCTTAAAATTAATTTGCATAAGCAACTGCTAGTTGTATTTTAAAAAATAAATTAGAAAATTGTATTACATGTTTAAAATAAATGTCAGTTATTGAATACATTATTAAAGACAAACATTTTGACAAGCACAATATTATTGCATTGAATTTCAATTTCATCTTTACCTGGGCCTGTGTGCAAACTGTACTGTTAAAATATCACATTTTTAAAACATAAATATTTTGAGCTGGTAGACCCTCGATTTTTAAAAAGAAACTAACAAAGACATATTATGCTCGTAAACAAGTTATTGATTTAGAAATTGTAAACAATTTATTTATTTAGAAATTCGTATAGACCTATCCCTAATTCAACTTCACAGTCTACTTCTTTTCGATCGCTGGTATCACACTTGGAGAGCCGTTCTCAAGATGAAATCTGTGGTTTTCTGCACTTTACAGTTAAAACATAATTTTAAATTTTTGCACTGTAGACACAATTTTCTACGAATATTATTGAGTTCCTTAATCCTGAAAGATGTTGCTGTCGTAAACAGCTTTTAGCAACAGTTTTCGGCATAAGCAACATCCACGCAGAGCCTATGCAAATGGAACGCTGGGTAATACGAAATCTGTTATTCAATGGATTTCTTACGTGCATAAACTTAACGAAAAATAAACAAACAAATAACACCTGTATTAGGGTATTTTTTACTATAATGCGTAAGCTATGAATTTATCACAAGAAATAAGATGAAGATATAGGGGGGGTTGGTGAAAATTTTTTAAACTCGTACATTTAAAACACGACCCTTCAATTTCCCCAAGCCAAGGACATGCACAAAATTTATTACGATATACAAGATATAACCTAGTCCTCTAGGCATTTGTTGATTATTTTGCAAGTAATTTGCCTGGAAGCCGCTGTGCGGCCACAAGCAGCAGCGGCTTCAGTCAAATTACTTACAAAATATTCAACAGCACATATAGGTGTTATGACCTTTCGGGGACATCGGTCTTGAGACACTTAAATAATCTTTTGAATACAAATTCAAATAGAAAGAAAAACATACATCGCACTAAAATTGTAAACATTCTTCTTAAAGGCCCATATTCACACCAATATGCTTGAAAATAAAACTGTTAAAATTGTATACTTTTATAGGCTTAAACTGTATGCCCTCAATGTAATGAAACGAAATAAATCGTAACATAAGAGAATATCATTACGTATAAATTAAAAAAATATTTTAAATTGTGAAATTAAATTAGACAGACATGAGACACTAATTCATCTTCACACCTAAGCAAATTATATTAATTTATTCAGAATGAATTCATGATATAGGCGCCTATAAAGATTGGTCGTTTCATTACATTGGGTCACGCGATTTAAGTCTATTAACCGGGTTTAACCCCTCTTTTATATTATTATAAATTATTATTATTATTATGCAGATTATAACTGGAATTTAGGAAAATCGCTACGGTGTTTTTTGACGTATAAAGGGTAAATGGTCAAGAAACTCTAAATCCTTGTTTATTCAGTGCCCATTTGCAGACCAAAAGAAGGCTACTTTTGAAAATTTATCACTGGAATATTCCAGTGCTAAATTTTCAGAAATAGTCTCTTAGCCTGCTAATAGACAGTCCCCGAGACCACTGTAGAGAAAGTATTGGCCGGTTTTACCATTATAAACCACAAGCTGACACAGTTTTATTTTAAAGCATCTTTGTGTAAATATGCACCTTTAATCATACGATATGTGCAAGATAAGAAACGATGTCCAGATAAAGCAATATAGGGCCTATTTAATGGTTGTCAAATTTTCAAAGTCCAGGTAAATGTACACCTCGCTCAAATAACCACATATTTTTATTTTCGTTTTAATGCGAATCTGTTCCGAGTGATTAGAGACATATTTTTCAAAATTCGCGATAATCTTTCAAATATCACACACGTGTTTTCAGGATTAGAGGGCTTGGATGTACCAGGGATATAATTATATACCACGCTTTCTAAAGAATTCTACCACGGTTATTCATTACGAAATTCTATACGTTTGTCCTGGCGGCCGATTTCACACAGGTATTTCCCCCACAACGATTCAATTATGAAAGGATAAAAATTGCGCGCAATGCGTGAGCGAGAATTCCAAGTACAAGCGCAATCAATATTGGTAAGAATGATGTTAATATTAATATTATTACTAATATGACACATTTAAAATTAGCATGAGTAACTGATTAATAAATGTTGCTAATAGCATTGACGTTTTGATTTGATGTTATTTAGCGATCATAATTAATCATAGGCCAACCCTACATACAGCGCAGATTCATCTCATTAATTACGATATCAGAACGAGTATATTGAATTGTTAATAACCCGGGACAGGGTTCACAATCTAGGTATGCAACTTCAAAGACTTGACAGGAAACACTGACCATTTCCAGTTTATCCATCAATCATATGACGTCATAAATCAACTATATATACCTTGTAAAGAGGTCTTGGTGCAAATAAATAAATAAATAAATAAATAAATAAATAAATAAATTCATTCATTCATTCATTCATTCATTCATTCATTCATTCATTCATTCAAATACGCAGTGTAGGATAACGTCGTAATCGATGACATGATGTAGATAAGTTCGTCCCGAACGAATACTTGGTGACGGACTAAGCGTTGTTGGACGAATTGTATTATTTAATACACATGCTGTTAAATATTTTGAAACCAAGCAAAAGCACCCAGTCAAACTAGTTTCAAAATATTCAACTGCTTACATGTATAGTTTTCTGGAAATTGATAGCCAGGGAGTTCAGGGATCGATCTATCTCAACACCAAGCGAGAAGTGGGTGGAGCTTAGCTAGAGTTGGGCGTGGTATAAATAAAACTGAAAAGGTTCATTTTAATGTATCAGGAAGAAAACTATCGCGAAAAATTAGTTTTTTGCTAACTGTAAGTATTTTCAAGTCATGTCGTAAAACAAGCGCTTTATTGGTGGCTATGAACCCTGTAGGCCTACACGTAGGCCCCTACAGTTAGTTAGCTTGAGATGAACAGCTTGGTAATATAGACATCTGAGCTGTCACTCAAGCATCTGACATCACAATCAAATTACTTCACATGTTAGCCGATGTCACAATCACGACAATAGAAAAGTCCGTCACAAAATTGTACGAATTTTATGTCATTTTTTAACATAGGGCCTACAATTAAATACACATTCTGTTGAATATCTTCAAAACAATTTGACTGGATTCTGTAGAATATTTAGCGACCAATTAAATTAGTTTCAAAATATTTCAAATAATACCTTTCCTATAAAAGTTACCTTGAAATTTGGATTCTGAGCATTCAGAGTTCAAAATATATAAATCGATCACAAGACGTGCACAGCGTGGGCGGAGCTTAGCTAGAAATGGGCGGGGCATAGCTACAAAGCGATCCCTCAGACGGGCCTCAATGGGCACGCGGTCCCTCTCAGGGTGTACTGTGTAAGGAGTATTTAAGTATTATGTTTAAGCATTTATTTCTACTAAAAATGGAAAGAAAATATAAAATTTCACAAATAAAAAAATGTCCATTTGCATGGAGACCAAGAAGATTCTTTTTGAAAAAGTTAATGATTGGAATGCCTGTCTCTGTTATCGAGCCAGGTATTCCAGTGGTAAATAGACTTATATAACCCTACCAAACATTTTGAAACAATTTTAAACATCATTTATTAGCTCACCTGGCCTAAAAAGTTAAGTAAACTTATGTCCTGGCAACCGTCCGCCGTCTGTCTATGCGTACATCCGTCCAGCGTCCGCCCGCTTGCTCTTTAAACGACTTCTTAAGAACCGCTGGGTCGATTTCAGTTATATTTGGCAGGAGGCATCCTTAGGGCAGAGATCTAAATTTCTTTGAACGAAGCCGGTCGGGCAATTTGGCCAGCGACCATCTTGGATTTTGGCCGGTTTCTACCCGGTTTGTTTTAATCGTCTTCTCCTAAACCGCCTAGCGGATAGATTCAAAACTGATCAAATATCATCTAAGCCAACAGCTGACCCAAGCGTGTTCAAGGGAACTCGATTGGCCAAATGCTTCGGATGCCATTTTGAATGATCTAGTGTCTGCGAAAACGACTTCTCCAGAACCACTGAATGGATCGGGTCGAAATTTGGGGAAAAAATTAAAGTTTGTTCAAGAGAACATGATACGTCAACAACAAACATGGTCACGGTGGACCAATCAAAATCATATTGGATTTTTTATTTGATGGATTTTGAAGCCGAAATTGATTTTATTTAGGTTTTAGGGCATGCTGATTTCAAATTTCCACTTGAAACTATCGGATAAACGGTTTGGCGGCCATTTTGGATCTTTTCCCCGCCAAGAACTCACATACTAAAGCAATAGGAAATTAAAAATGTCTACTCGAGAATCACTGGGACGATTTCAAATATATTTGGCAGAAAGCATCCCTATGCCGACTTTGTCCAAAGGACGCCAATCGGCCAATTTGGCCGTCGACCATCTTGGATTTTTGCAGATTTTTAGAAACGTCTTTAAAAAGCTTCTCGGAAACGACTTGGGGGATTGATTCAAAACTCATGAAATATCTCATCTAGGGAATGTGCTGAACACAGTTTTTTTAAGGGAACTTGATTGGCCAAATGGTTCGGCGACCACCTTGGATGACCTAGTTTTCGCTAAAACGACTTTTCCAGTACCATTAAAACGACCAGGCTGAAATTTGTGAGATAATATAAGCGACTAGCGTTTTTTCATGGACAGTTGGTACGTCGCAACAGACATGACTGCCGCGGATCAATTAAAATTTATCATGTTTGGCGGCCATCTTGGATTTTCTGTAAATTTCAGAGAAACTCATATAAAATACTACTTATTAAACCAGGTAGCCAAATTTAATGCACTTGGCTAAACCTTCTTCACAGAAATTAGATTAGTAATTTTTCCAGCGACCATCTCATTTTGTTCGGTTGTGTCAGTGGCCAATAACGTGTTCTGTTTAAATCGGCATGACAGTTCAAATTGTTGAAATTGTATACTGTAGACCCTTAAGTTGTGCAGGCCTGCATCAATGTAATGAAACGAACTAATTTCATTCTGATTAAATTAATCTAATTTTTAGCTGTAAAGTTGAACGGACATTTCCAGTTATCCATCAATCATATGACGTCATAATCAACTACGTGACTTGTAGAATGACGTAATAATCAATACCGTCCTGAATGTCGTAGATAAGTTCGCCACGAACGCTTAATTGGCGACGGAATAAGCGTTGTTGTACGAATTGTATGTCTTTACTACTTAATAAAGACGTTGAATATTTTGAAGCTAATTTGACTGCGCATAGCCAAGGCAGGTCAGGGATCGATCGACCCTAACACAACCAAGTGTGGGTGGCGCGTAGCTAAAGCTGGGCGAGGCATAGCAAAAACTGGATTCCTCCATAGGGATACGTTTCTCTAATTCCAGTTCGCAACTAAAAATTATATTAATTCATACGGAATGAAATCATTATATGCTAAGATTTATTTCGTTTCATTACATTGAGGCATATAAGCCAAGCCTCTAAAAGTATAGGCCTACGATTCTAACAAATTTATTTCCAAGCATTTTTTTTTGTGATTGTGGTCATTTAATTAACTGTATAATTAAAAACTATTCTTTGAAAATTTAATATACTTATTAGAAATTTGGTGGTACCGAAAGATGAAGTCCTTAATGCGAGAAATCCGAGTGTTGTTGTTTTTATAAAAATTGTTTTCCAAAATGAATTTATTATTAAAATAGTAATTATTAATAGTATTATTATTATAATTATAATATGACAAAATAGCATTATAATAATGATATTGTGAATTGTGAACGATGTTTCCAAAGATATCGTGTAGATAAATACATATTCAAATGTCCTAATCGTAGCGTGTCAATCTGTATATTACCCTTCACGCCCCAAAAACCCGGACTGTGCACTGGTATTAAGAAATGTCAATTTGCAGGCCGAGAGGACTATTTTTTGCAAATTCCGCACTGGAATGTCTGGCTCGAAAACTATACAGCTTTTTTTCAGAAAAGTATACAGGTAAGCTGTTGAATATTTTGAAACTAATTTGACTGGGTGTTGCTGCTGCCATAGGCAGCAACAGCGCCCAGTCAAATTAGTTTTAAAATACTCAACAGCATCTTTATTAAATGGTAAGGACATATAATTCGTACAACGGCGCTTAATCCGTCATCAATTATGCGTTCGCGACAAACTTATCTACGTCATTGAGTATGACGTGACGTCATCCTACAAGTAGTTGATTATGACGTCATATGATTGATGGATAAACTGTAAAGGCCCATGATCCATCAAACCCAGAAACCAATCTATCTCCCAACAAGAGGGTGACATAGACTGAATCAGAGATACGCCTAATATGAATAGCTTGGCTGGAAGTACACATATTTCTGCTCGAAGAATAGAAATCTAAATTCCAATTGTGTTAACCTTTTGCCCTAGATGACCTTTCATGAGTTTCATGTCAATCGACCAATCGGTTTCGGATATCTTTACAGTGTTTCTAAGCGATGGCTGAGTATGTAGACACCCTGGGATCTTCTATGACGCACGGAAACTCGCTGCCAAAGTTGGCTGACATCGACTGACTGCATTGTTCCTGCGGGGTCATACCTGCAGTGAGGTCATTGACTATGACATCACGTTTCTTTAAAGGAGCTTTAATCTCCGTTGTTTGAAATCCGGTTACTGTTTTTAGAAGTGTCCTCCGTGTTATTGGCTCTGCAATGCCAGAAGTTGACGACAACAGATCCTAGAAGCAGCTGCTAAGGTTTTCAAAAATCTTATGGTGGCAGACAACCTCTACAAATTAGTTTTAAATATTTCAAATTCATATTCAACAGGGCACTAAGCATATATATCGTTAATCATTCAAATATATAAGTCTACCGTTGAATAAGTAAACCTGACTATCATCCAATCAGTTCATATGTCAAGAAGTCAATCAATCAATCAATCGATAATCGACCATCAAACCGTCCTCGAAATCATTATAACCATGCAGTCCGCTAGTCACTCAGTCAATCAAGCGTCAAATAGCATATGTGCTATCGTTGGCTCTTTTCTCGCACGAGACATGCCAACATGCGCATCATTCATTACACATAGGCCTATATAGGTTTACTCTCGGTAATAAGCTACATGCAAAGCATCAAAACAAATTACAACCAAATATCGCCTGATCAATGACTATTTGGTACTATTTTCCTGCGATTGCTGTGGCACGCCCGATATTGCTTTACCAGCAGCGGTACCAACAACAAAAATATTGCGAACTACCGTTATACATTACTTTCGCACGTGCGCGAAACATGCCGGTTATATTATCTAGTGCGAGGTCTTAAATCTACCCATCATTTACCACCCACCCACCCCTTCAACATACCGTTCACAAACCAATGTACCATTTCGGACTATTGAGCAAGTTTCTAGTTTCAGATAATTGGTACAACGAGAGTTGATGGTGTATGTTTTGACACTAGTGTGGTGGAAAGTTGTCAACTTGTCGCTGTCCAAAGGACAGCAACAACTTTCAACCAGACTAGTCGCAAATCGTGCACCAGTCATTCATCGTTCTAAATTGAACGATATATAACATTACACTCCACCACTTCAGTAGCAAGCATACATATCCCTAATTAAGTGTATCGGTTTCATAAGAACGCCATAAAATACAGCAGTATACAAGATGTTTGTGTTTATTTTGAAAGCAGGGGGAGTTTAAGGTTAAACGGTTTCCCATAGATGAGTACTTCTGGTCGATTTATGTCGAGTACGAGTGTGTGTTTAACCATTGATGAAGATACCAGACTAAACTAATAAACACACAGTATTATGTGTATTGTAAGGAATTCACGTTTCCAGAGTATCCCTCTAATATCTGACGTCATAATCAGCTAAGCGGCGTGTGGGATGACGTCATAATCATTACGTCATAAATGATTATATTTAGTCCGTCTTTAACTCTTAATAGTCCGACACGTTCCTGCCATAGCCAAGCGTCCAGTCAAATTTTTCCAAAATATTCAATAACTATACCTCTATAGTTTTCTGGAAATTGATAGTCAGGGAGTTCAGAGATCAATCGATCCGAACACGAGCGAGGTGTGGGTGGAGATTAGCTAGAGATTGGCAGGGCATAGATATAAAAATGGACAAGTCCATTACTTAGAAGATAGTCAAAACATGCTTTTCTTGGGCCGAGAAATGCGAAACCCACTTTCCAATCATACATGGAAATGATTCACTTGAATCGAGGCTATGAATTTGAACCGATTGAAAAGAATCGGATTAATGGTTTACTTTGAAAAATTATAATTAAATATAGGTGAAAACAATTATCGAATCTTAACAAAATTAAAACAATATTTCAACAAAAGCATTCAGATATTGTAGACCTACATCCTCCCGTCACAAACCTAATAATTTCGGATTCCCCGGATTGTTGTTTTTTTGTTCGGGATCGTGGACGGTCACACTTTTTTCTTGTGCTAAAATCTGAATCAAATTGGATCAGTAGTTTATTAACTTGCTTTACAAAATCCAAGTTTCGTAAATTCATGTCCAAGAATGATTGCAAAGTGAAACTTCTGTTAACCTAGGAGAGTTTGACAAGAAATGCCCCCCTTCCCAGTGTATCTATCCATCATATGACGTCATAATCAACTACGTGGCATGTAGAATGACGTCATAACCAATTACATCATGAATTACTCGATTTAATCCATCTTAAACGCTTAATAGTCAGACATGTACGAATTGCTTTTGAATATACAAGTTGAAACTAATTTGACTGGGCGTTGTTGCTGCCATAGGTAACTGAGAAATTGAGATTCAGAGAGTAGGTTACATCACAACCCAAGAAAAGCGTGAGTTGAGCTTAGCTAGAGATGAGCGGGGCATAGCTAAAACTGGAACGGTCCATTAAGATAGACGTTTCTTGTACGTTGCTATGGATATTAGTTAACTGTAGATGTTTGAATCATAGTGTGTTCCAAACAATACATACTTTTAAAGGTGCATATTCACACCAAAATGCTTGACATTTTTTTGGTTAAAATTGTATACTTTCAGAGGCTTAAATTGTGTGGCTAAATGTAATGAAGCGAAATAAATCTTAACATATGATGATTTGACTACATATAAATTAATATTTCTTTTGCTGTGGAACTGAATTAGAACACGTGCCCCTGTTTCAATATCACAATTAAAAATTATATTTAAGTTTCTAAATGGATACAATTACAACAATTTTATTTTAGAGAAGTCTGGTGTGAATGTACACCTTTAATTACTATTAACTCGTGATATATTATCTGATTCTTTGAACTCTGGAATTCCCAGAATCTCAATTTCAAGGTAACTACACACGTGCAATGGCGAATATATTGAAACTAACTAAACCAGCAATCTCATTATCTGTTGCATTTCCAGTGAATTTAGTTTCAAAATATGCAGAATATTTTGTACTAAATTGTAAATGAGTTTTCAAACTCGGCCCTTTTAGATTCCAAGGGTTAAATATTCCAAAGTTCACTAACATTATTGGCCTTTCCGGTTTTAGCTATGCCCCGCCCCTCCCTAGCTAAGCTCCAGCCACACCTCGCTCGTGTTGGGATAGATCGATCCCGAACGCCATGACCATCAATTTCTAGAAAATTATACAGGCAAGCTGTTGAAGATGTTGAAACTAATTTGACTGGGTGCAGTTGCTGTCTATGTTTATTAAATAGTAAGGACATACAATTCGTACACCAACGCTTAGTCCCTCTTCAACTATGTGTTCGTGACGTACGTACGCCATTCATGACGTCATTGATTATTACGCCATCCTATGTGTCACGAAGTTTATTCTGACGTTATATGATGGATGGACAAACTGGAATGCTCCATTTATTTAAGCTCTCACACAACACACAAGTTAGATCGCAAAATTTGATCGATGAATTACTTTCCCATATGGGATTATATCAATATTAGACAGATCGCCTAAGGACATCTGTACCCGCCTGTCAGACTGGTACACGGCATCCCTTCAGCTAGCAGACACGCGCTTGCAATGCAACAACTGTGCATTTCATCTGCTGGATATAATAGAGGCTTCCGGTTCCATCAATCATACGACGTCATAATCAACTACGTTACGTGTAGGATGACGTCATAATCAAAATTGCGTCATGAATGACGTAGCTAAGTTCCTCACGACCGCTTACTCGATAACGGACTAAGCGTGGTTGTACGATTTGTATGTCTTTACTATTTAATACACATTCTGTTGAAGATTTTGAAACTAATTTCACTGAGCGCTGTTGCTGTCATAGGCAACAACAGCACCCAGTTAAAATTAGTTTCAAAATATTCAACAGCTTACCTGTATAATTTTCCGGAAATTGATAGTCAGAGAGTTCAGGGAACGATCGATCCCAACACGGCCGAAGTGTGGGTGGAGCTTAGCTAACGATGGGCGGGGCATAGATAAAACAGGATTCATCCATTATACATGTATCTATAAAGGTTATTAATAGAATACGAACGTCCGTTTACTAACGAAGCTAAAAACATGTCACAATAATGTAGGTGGTACGTCATACGTTACATGGAACACACTATTCTAGTGAATTCATTGTTAAATTAAAGGCTCATTTCAAATTTTAAATCCCTTGTTGAATTAATACAAAAAGCCCATTGAAAACTCGTAACCTGGAGCTAAAACGAGAATATATCTCTAAATACAAATAATGCTCATATAATTTTTTTGCAAATCAAGCAATAATTTGCATTTGTGAGAGCCTTTAAAAGGTTTTTTTTAAATCTAGGACTGTAATTGTTGAATTAACGTGCCATTGAAATTAACCCGTATGGATTATATGCCTATATAGCGTACAGTTACTGGCACGATCTGCACTGCATCTGTAATTGTATTTGGTGCGATCTGTACTGCGTCTGTAATTGTATTTGGTGCGATCTGTACTGCGTCTATAATTGTATTTGGTGCGCTCTGTACGGTGTCTGCAATTGTATTTGGTGCGCTCTGTACGGTGTCTGTAATTGTATTTGGTGCGATCTGTACAGCATCTATCATTGTATTTGGTGCACTCTGTATGGTGTCTTTAATTATTTTTGGTGCGATCTGTACGGTGTCTATAATTGTATTTGGTGTGATCTGTACGGTGTCTGTAATTGTATCTGGAGCGATCTTTACTGCATCTGTAATTGTATTTGGTGCCATCTGTATGTTGTCTGTAATTGTATTTGGTGTGATCTGTACTGCATCTGTAATTGTATTTGGTGCGATCTGTACGGTGTCTGTAATTGTATTTGGTGCGATCTGTACGGTGTCTATAATTGTATTTGGTGCAATCTGTACTGCATCTGTAATTGTATTTGGTGCGATCTGTATGGTGTCTGTAATTGTATTTGGTGTGATCTTTACTGCATCTGTAATTGTATTTGGTGCCATCTGTATGTTGTCTGTAATTGTATTTGGTGTGATCTGTACTGCATCTGTAATTGTATTTGGTGCGATCTGTACGGTGTCTGTAATTGTATTTGGTGTGATCTATACAGTGTCTGTAATTGTATTTGGTGCAATCTGTACTGCATCTGTAATTGTATTTGGTGCGATCTGTACTGCATCTGTAATTGTATTTGGTGCGATCTGTAATTGTATTTGGTGCGATCTGTACGGTGTCTGTTATTGTATTTGGTGCGATCTGTACGGTGTCTGTAATTGTATTTGGTGCGATCTGTATGGTGTCTATAATTGTATTTGGTGCAATCTATAGTGTCTGTAATTGTATTTGGAGCGATCTGTACAGTGTCTGTAATTGTATTTGGAGCGATCTGTACGGTGTCTGTAATTGTATTTGGTGCGATCTGTACGGTGTCTGTAATTGTATTTGGTGTGATCTATACAGTGTCTGTAATTGTATTTGGTGCAATCTGTACTGCATCTGTAATTGTATTTGGTGCGATCTGTACTGCATCTGTAATTGTATTTGGTGCGATCTGTACAGTGTCTGTGATTGTATTTGGTGCGATCTGTACGGTGTCTGTAATTGTATTTGGTGCAATCTGTATGGTGTCTGTAATTGTATTTGGTGCGATCTGTACTGCATCTGTAATTGTATTTGGTGCGACTGTACTGCATCTGTAATTGTATTTGGTGCGATCTGTACAGTGTCTGTGATTGTATTTGGTGCGATCTGCATGGTGTCTGTAATTGTATTTGGTGTGATCTGTATGGTGTCTGTAATTGTATTTGGTGCGATCTATATGGTGTCTGTAATTGTTTTTGGTGCGATATGTATGGTGTCTGTAATTGTATTTGGTGCGATCTATACTACGTCTCTAATTGTAATTGTATGTGATGCGATCTATACTGTGTCTGTAATTGTAAATGTATTTGATACGATCTATACTGTGTCTGTAATTGTAATTGTATTTGGTGCGATCTATACTACGTCTGTAATTGTAATTGTATTTGATGCGATCTATACTGTGTCTGTAATTGTAATTGTATTTGATACGATCTATACTGTGTCTGTAATTGTAATTATATTTGATGCGATCTATGCTGTGTCTGTAATTGTATCTCATTATAGGCCTACATTTTCTGGGTTTTTAAGTTTTTGTAAAATGTTTTATGTCGTTGTTCTAGAAGCCTATAACATTTAAGTTATTGGACAAAGTTTGATATTCTTAATATGTGATGTCTGTCTTGATACGCAGTAATATTGAAGTACCTGGGCATTATTTCCTGTCCTTGATTTGAGATAATAATTAGCTCCATGGACAATGTTTGATGTCCTTGTTTTGAGATAATAGTATGTTCTTGGCTTGATGTCCTTGTTTTGAGATAATAGTATGTTCTTGGACAATGTTTGGATGCCCTTGTTTTGAGGTAATAGTATGTTCTTGGGCCCTTGGTTTGAGATAATAATTAGGTTCCTGGACAATGTTTAATGTCCTTATTTTGAGATAATAGTATGTTCTTGGGTTGATGCATTTGTTTTGAGATAATAGTATATTCTTGGAGAGTGTTTGATGTCCCTGTCTTGAGATAATCTTATATAAATTGCCAAGTAACACTACTTGTTGCAAGAACACACGGATGTTCTTGGATCAGAATGATAACTGCCATGCTTGACATTTTCGCAATATTTTAGACCAATTAGATGGTTATTACTTTGTCGGTGGCAGCCGTGTAAAGCAGTGGCTCCAGACTGGGTCCTTCTCCTTTCGCCTCCATTTCGTGTCACGGGCGAGAGTCACTGATTGCAGCTCCATGGTTTAGTGCAGTCACAGAGCACAGTACACCTAGGCGACCACGATTAACATATCGGTAGGTATTCTCTCAAATCGACGACATATAAAGATGTATGCTCTAGTATTTTCAATCTGCTTCTAATGAAAATTTTGAGAAAAGGTTGCTGGTAAGGGGGGTGGGGGTCACGCGTGGCAATCGAGAAACACATACCACGCCACTCAACGTAGGCATCGAATTGTACAGGTAACCATATACTTATGAGCATGTATATAGACGCCCTCATTTTTACTTATACAGAGCTTGATACTGATTAGACCATAGAAATCTTACTATATTAACTATGGTGTAGGCATAGAAATGTGCTATATGGTGTAGGCCTATATAGTAATTTTATATCACAGTCAAGTGAAAACATAGCCCATGATTTATACTGGACCGAACGTCGTAAACTCGCAATTAGCCTGAAACTGCGACAAGCGAATAATACATTGCAGTCTCCAAGGTGACATATCGCAAATGTCAGCGCGCGCTGGAGGCGCGACATTTAACCTCAGATAAATAGTACGTGTAGGGGCCTACCTGAACACATACCTATTAGGATCTTTCCAGTTTATCCATCCATCATATGACGTCATAATCATCTACCTGACGTGTAAGGCGAAGTAATAATCATGACGTCATGAAGGACGTAGATAAATTCGTCACGAACGCTTAATTGATGCCGGACTAAGCGTTGTTGTACGAATTGTATGCCTTTACTATTTAATAAAGATACTGTTGAATATTTTGAAACTAATTAGACTTGGAGATGTTGCTGCCATATGCAGCAACATCACCCAGCCAAATTAGTTTCAAAATATACAGCTTACCTGGACAGATTACCAGTATAGTTTTCTGGAAGTTGATAGTTCTGTTCAGGGACCGTTCGATCTCAAGACGGCGAAGTGTGGGTGGAGCTTAGATGACGGGGCTTAGCTAAAATTGGAAACGTCCATTCTAGCTAATTAAGACAAATATTTCAGTGTTTATATCTTGGACAGGTAAATAGATGTCCCTATTTGAACATTAGCAATAAGATGCAGGTATGTCCAATTCCGTATTTTACATTTATAGGCCTATCAGCCAGGCAAAGGATTCATTAAAGGTGCATATTCACAGTAGGATGCTTGAAAAAATTGTTCAAATTATATACTTTTAGAGGCTTAAATTGTGGACCTACATGTAATGAAACGAAATAAATCTTAACATATGATGATTTCATTACAATTAAATTAGTAAAAAAAACACCTTAATTTGTGAAATTGAATTAGAGACACGAGCCCCTAATTCAACTTCACAACTAAAAATTTATATTAGTTGTGAAGTTTATATATATAAATTTATATTAACTCCAGCGGAGTTAAATCATCATGTGCTAAGATTTATTTCATTTCATTACATTCAGCTACATAATTTCAGCCTCTAAAAGTATATTATTTTAACAATTTTATCCTCAAGCATTTTGGTGTGAAATTATTACAACTTTTAGAGACCTAAATTTTTGTAAGGAAACGAAGTAAATCTTAACATGATGATTTGATTCTGTATAAATTAATATAATGTTTAGTTGTGAAGGTGAATTACGGATACGTGTCTCTAATTCAAATTCACAATAATTAAAAAAGTTGATATGAATTTATACGGAATGAAATCATCATACGCTAGTCAAGATTTATTTGGTTTCACTGCATTGAGTTGGGCCTTTAAAGGTATACAATTTTCACAATTTTATATTTAAGCATTTTTCTGTGAAAATACGCCTTTAACAAATTAAGCCCTACAGAGCAGAAATGACACATTGTCAGTAACAACTCCATGGTTTCTCATAAAGATCCCCATAGATCCCCAAAATGTAACTGATCCCCAGTTACATTTTGGGGATCTATGGGGATCTTTATGAGAAACCATGGAGTTGTTACTGCCGTCCCGGTCAAAAGTTGTGGTAGTGGGCCCCGTGGGACCCCTGGAAATCGTGCATAAGTGTTAAATATTAAGTAGCTTTATAGCCTTCTGCACAAATGTACGCACAAAATCTGTCATGGAACCACCATAATTCAGTTATGTGCATCCATGGCACTCTGCATGAGAATTCCAAATTTCAGTTTGCGACCCCCACCCCCCCCCCCCCCCAGATTTCAGGTTGGTGCCCCGTGGAGGTACCTGGGACCTAAAAAAATTTAGATGCGAAGGAATATTAGTTATACAAAATATTCAGCAGCATCCCTGTACAGTTGTCTTGAAATTGGGACATACAGATTTTTAAGGGCTAATGAATTTATTTATAAAATATGCAGGATATTCTAAAATAATAGAGGAATCCAGTCTTACCCATCCCTCGATAAACTTCACCCACACTTCGACCGTGTTGGGGTCGATCGATCCCTGCCCGATTATCAATTTCCAGAAAACTATACAGGTAACCTGTTAAATATTTTGAAACTAAATTGACTGGGTGCTGTTACGTCCAGTCAGATTAGTTTCAAAATATTCAACAGCATATTTATATAGTAAAGGCATACAATTCGTCATCAATCCATCAGACCGTCATCAATTATGCGTTCATGAGAAACTTTGCAACGTCATAAATGACGTAATTGATTCTACACGTCACGTAGTTGATGCATAATTAATTAGTGGGGTTTTGAGGCTATGACATTAATTCTTAACGTAAAAGTGCGAAAGGAGAAATCATTAGGTCTAGGTGACTTCATAAGACCATTATCGGCCTGGTACAAATTTGTTCTGATTGGACTATTTTGAGGGTTCAACTAGGCTACTGAGTGGTTTGATATAATTATATACGCTACATATGTCATTGACACTTTATTAATTATAATTGGTTCAGACAGCCGATACCAGATCAAAATCACCGTATGGAAAATTAACCGATTTAACTACAGGTATATCTTTTTAACTGGGGCAATTGAATTCGCGTTTTTTTAAGGAAAATGATTTGCAAACATTAAGAACATGGGCAGGAACCACACACGCACGCACCCACCCACCCACACCCACACACTACACGTTCTGGAATTGCATACGCCCACCACCCCTCTTTGGTCCGAATGCAACGTATTTCTAGAGCCTATGACAGACAATCCAACATGTATGATACTACATTTGTATGTCATACATGTTCATTATACACGATCATACAGCATCGGACATTGCTGGACGAGCCTACCAAACAGTGATACCAAACAAAATCACGTGATACAAATTTCGTCATATGATTGGGTGCTTCATCAAACATATTTGACTCTGTCGGACGAAAGTTGAACATTGTCCGCCTTTTTTGCATGTATGATTCGACTTGTCGAAGCGTATGATACACGATCAAACATCGCCCGACTTTGTCGAATCATACATGTATAATCATACATATTGGATAGCCGGTCACTGGTTTAAATCTACCCATCCACTCAAGCCTCTTTTTCAAAAAATGTATGCCACTGTGTAAAAATAGAAATATATAATATAAAGGACAGGGAGGTTGCGGTTGCATCACGCTATCGTGGAGCTCTACTATTCCTATAATGCTACTGAATCACGTTTCCATCTCCCGCTATGCCCAGCCTATTTCTAGATCAGCTCAGCCACCGCTTTGATCGTATTGGGATCGATCGATCCCTGCACTCTCAGAATCTCAATTACCAGAAGACTATATATAGGTAACCTGTTGAATATTTTGAAAGTAAATTGACTGGATGCTGTTGCTGCCTCCGCCCAGTCAAATTAATTTCAAAATATGTAACAGAATGCTTATTAAATAGTACGGACATACAATTCGTACAAATGACAGACTAATCAATGTTCATGACGGACCTAGATACGTCATTCATTAGCATTTTGATTTTGATGTCAACCAACATGTGAGGTAACTGAGTATAGTGTAATATACTTGATTGCCAGATAGGATCTATCGACTAACTAGGCATATATATATATATATATATATATATATATATATATATATATATATATATATATATATATATATATATGCCTTGCCTAGTGGCTTTCCGATACAGTTAGGCCGCCATGACTCCGATAAAACTCCGACGTAAAAAATTATTGATCGTGACGTCATTTGATTGTGACGTCAGTTGCAGTTGCTTGAGAGTTGATGGACATCCCTTATCCAATAACAAAATTAGCCATAATAGTCTTTCGTTGTCAGTCCAAACCAACCACATATAATACAATATAATCACAACTCAACAGCCACACACACAATTTAACAAGAGGCCCAATGCTTGTATCGCTCACCTGAAACATTGGCATTTCAATTAATCTTACTTAAGTTTTACATCCATCAGTATCACTTCCAATGACTTTCAGTCAAATGGTTTAGCTTTCGAGATACTGACAACAATCTCTGGACTGTTTTTTTGCATTAGTGATTTTGAACAAAAATAGATGATATCAGTGCTAACATCAGCTGGTTTCTTAACTGTCTCACTGCTGCAAGCCAGTGAAGCCAATAATTTCAATTTTCAAAAGCTCGACTTGTTGAATATTTTGAAAACAATTCGACTGAAAGTTGTTGGCGGCTTAATCACCAACAACTTTCAGTCCAATTGTTTTCAAAATATTTATCAGGTTCAGATATAACCTTTGGAATATGTCATCTGCAAAAACTCAACGGTCAGACGACTACTAAAGGTTTAAATACAATTGAAGAAAATGGTCTCTAAAGGCAGGTAGGTTGTCTTTATAGCAGGTTATTCCCCACCACCACACAATCCATTTAACACATGCGCATCTGGCTGAATCGGCAAGTTAGCAGCAGGGGTAGGGTGAGCTGGAGTTGATTTAGAAAATAATTTGACTGAAAGTCTTTGCTGCCTTAGGCAGCAACAACTTTCATTGCTGCCTAAGGCAGCAAAAGCTATCAATCCAATATATTTCAAAATATTTTAAGAGCATAGATGTAAGCGAACATAATACATATCTGAAATACTTAGGCAGTGATGGAAAGGTTAGTCTTTAAATTGGAGTTTAATCTACTTTGGCAATAAAATCTGACGTGGTGATAAATCAGTGGATGGTGGGAACAAACCTGTATTTCCCCTATGATGGCGAGACTGCAAATCTTTAAGGGGTAATAACTTTGGCATTTGACGTCATTTCAGTTTCATAACACATATTAGATGCCGACATTAACATTGTGACCAAGTTTGGTGTCAATCCATCAAGAAATAACAAAATGAGCCGCCATTGTTTGTGACGGACAGACAGATGGATGGACGGACATACAGAAGACGGACGTGGTCATCGCTATACGACAGCTGACTGACAAGTAAGCTGAATTAAGAAAACCAAATTCGGCTTCAAAATCCATCAAACAGAAAAATTGAATATGGCAGCCAAACACGCTAAAATTTGATTGGTCCACGGCGGCCATGTTTTTTACCTATCAACTTCCCATGAACAAACTTTAATAGCCCTTAGTCCATAATCATATCCTCAAAATTTCAGCCCGACCCGTTCAGCGGTTCTGCAGAAGTCATTTTCATGAAAACTAGGTCATTCAAGATGGCCGGCAAACCATTTGGCCAATCAAATTCCTTCGAACAAACTTGGTTCAGCTCTTGCCCTATCTGATATTTCGTGAGTTTTGAATCGATCCACAAAGTGGTTTCGGAGAAGATTTTTACAGAGGGTTCTAAAAATTGTCCAAAATCCAAGATGGGCACTGGCAAAATTGGCCGATCGACTTCCTTTGAACAAACTTAGATCTGTATGCCCTAAGGATGTTTCCTGCCAAATATGATTGAAATCGGCTCAGCAGTTCTTGAGAAGTCGTTTAATGAAAAAGTTGACTGACAGACGGACGGTCGCCACGGCATAAGCTCACTTGGCCATTCTGGCCCGGTGAGCTGGTGAGCTAATAACGCAACGGTATTAAAATCTGTTCCCAGTCACACACACCCCCCCCCCCCCCACACGCAACACCCCCACCCCTCCCCGCCCCCTCCCCACCATCCCCTGATACCAAAACTCGCCCTAATAACGAAACAACAAATATAGGCCCAATAATCTGTCACTTCGGACGCCGCCCCAGGACACGCGATAAGGATTATGTGATAAAATTTGCCGAGTATAAAATTTATCAAACATTTCGCTCAATTCTATATACGCGTATACGTTAATTACTATACCCTAATTATTAAACTTCTACTGATTATTTTTAAAATAGTTACGCTGAAACGTAGGCTACTGTTGTGATCGTTCACTCTAACTGTTCTCAAAATGTTCACATGATTCAGTATTAAATCTAGCTGACTAGAAAAAAAATGTTCTTGGGAAGAAAATCTCAGAAAAATTCAGAATTAAATTTATTTTAATGCGGCCATCAATTACAAAACGATCTGATGATCCGGAAACCATCTAGGCCTGCCTATACGCGTTAACGATCGTTTTATTAACTTATCGAAATATTCGTGTCCGAAATACGTAATAATCTCGCGCGACATTGACACGAGGAGATGAGAAATGACGCTTTACTTTCCCAGCACACGAGCACAAAAAATGTGCAGAAAATAGAATTGGAATTAACTCACTGACTGCCGCAAACCACTGGAGAAAAATTTCAATGAGCAATAATTCTGGACCTGATGAATATTTTGAAAACAATTTGACTGAAAGTTGTTGGTGGCTTAGCCACCAACAACTTTCAGTCAAATTGTTTTCAAAATATTCAGCATATCCCGAGTTAAACCACAATGTAAATGTAATCTGCAGAAATTCAGTAGGTAGACGATTATAATCCCCCGATACGCATGCATCATGTATTAACTCCCATTAATCAGTTTAAAATCAACTTCTATGCAGCCAGATATGACGTCTCCGTGACTATCAATACCCGACAGCGAATGAGTTTAATTTTGGCACCTATCTTTCAACAACTCTCTTATTATGAACATGTTTATTAACATAAATAAATGATCGATCAGATTTCCTTCGATAATGACATTAATCCTTGGATAACGAAAAGACAAATTCGAATGAATATTCTGTTGACTATGTTCAAATTAAATCCGACTTGGAGCTGTTACTGTACTGCATATTCCCAGTTAAATTAATTTGGAAATATTCAAGAGCCTACCTGCATGGTTACCACGAAAAATGAAATTCTTGGAATTCAGTGTACAAATGTGCTTATTTATTATATACGATTCAGTCACATTTTTAACGAATGTTTTGAAAATTAAAATTTGAAAGAATTTCAACCAAATCGTTTTCAGAATATTCAACACACAAGTATCATATTTATCTAATATAGAACGTATTTTTAATTCAGAATAAAACTAGTTAAATAATCCCAGTTAGAAATGCACGTTTTTTTATTTTCTCTTTATAGGTTACAAAGACCCCTATCGTACCAGCACGAAATTGTATATATTCAAATTCGACAACGCACTTAAGAAAAGTGATGGATTTATACATTAACCAAATTTGTCATCAATAGGTCGATAGGTTTGCCCTCATTTCTACCAAACACCCACTATATTGATAGTAAACAGTCTCCCGACACAAAATATACAATATTAGAAAATGGTTTTATAAGGATTCATTTCAGGAGGGCAGGGGGGGGGGGGGGGCTGAGTTGTGGTACGGCCACCATGAATGCCCCGCAGACCACATGGTTAACGAACGACTAGGTAACGACGCCATTATCCATAAAAGATAAATAATATGATGAAGACTCGTTGAAATACAGTTGCCAAAAAGATGGATACAGTCGTGTTTAAATGTTATACATGTACACGTACTACTAGTCTGTTCGTTCGCTCGGCTATACGCGAGATCTGTGCGCATTACTGACGACGACGACGACGACACGATCAGATGGTTAAAATTTACGCCATTTCTTCGAGCTTCTATCTTAAAGATGACCAACTGGAGGCCATAATGGATGCCGCATCTGGACAATTACGGATTCCAGTTTATCCAACAATCATATGACGTCATAATCAACTACGTGACGTGTAGGGTGACGCCATAATTTACTACGTCATGAATGACGGAAATTAGGTTCGTCACGAACGCAGGACTAAGTGTTGTTGTACGAATTGTATGTCTTTACTATTGTTGTGTAGGATGACGTCATAATCAATTACGTCATGAATGACGTAGCAAAGTTCGTCACGAACGCTTACTAAAAGTTGCTCTATGTCTTCACTATGTAATAAACATTATGTTATTTCACTGTCAAATTAGTTTCAAAATATTCAGCAGCTTACATATATAGTTTTCTGGAAATTGAGATTCAGCGAGTGCATGGATCGATCGATTCCAACGCGAACAAAGCATGGGTGGAGCTTAGCTAGAGATGGGCGGGGCATAGCTAAAACTGGTTTCCTCTATTTAGGCTGATAAACCACGAGGAACAAACACTATACTATGTGACTAAAGATTCTTTATTTCTTCTCTTTCTATAATTGAGAAGTGTTGCATAATAATACAATTAACATGCGCATGCTATTAAAGGCGCAGATTCACAACTGAATGGTTGAAAATAAAATTGTAAAAATTTGCACCTTTGGAGCTTAATTTGTGTGCCTAGATGCAATGAAACGAAATAAATCTTAACATTTGATGATTTCATTACGTATAAATTAATAAAAAAATTTAAGTTGTCAAATTGAATTAGAGACACGAGTCCCTAATTCAAATTCAAAACTCAAAATACGAAATTTATTTATACGGAATGAAATCATCATGTCAAAATTTATTTCGTTTCAATCCATCGAGGGATACACTTTAGGCCTCTAAAAGTGTACAATTTTAACAATTTTATTTCCAAACATTTTGGTGTGAATATGCACCTTTAATTATGTGCAAATAAGAAACGCATATTTTTTGGAAAATATGTGTCGAAATGCCTGGAAATTGCTCAGCAGAAGAAGGAAATCCTCGATAGACAACGCATTGGCCAATTCTCGTCAATTGACCGTTCCATTTTTAGCTATGCCCCGACCATCTCTAGCTAAGCTCCACCCGCACCTAACTCGTATTGGGATAGAACGATCTCTGAACTTTCTGACCATTAATTTCCAGAAAACTATACAGGTAAGCTGTTGAATATTTTCAGCGCCCAGTCAAATTAGTTTCAAAATATTCAACAGCATGTTTATTAAATAGTAGACATACAATCGTACACCGTGTCGGACTGGTAAGAGTTAGACTTTCCATATAGAGTCGTTTATGACGTAATGATTATGATGTCATCCTACGCGCCGCTTGGCTGATTATGACGTTATATGACGTCATTACTCTGGAAAGGTCCATTCTCCTCGATTCTCGATCAGCGAAAATCGACATCAATCGTGGATATGATTGATTGTTCAGGAAATTCGAAATTCTTGCTGAATATTTCGAAACCAATTTACTGGGTCCTGTTGCTGCCTATTTGAGGCATTGGAATTTCGAGCGTGAAAGGGTTAATACATCTCATAGGCTTAATGGGTTTTGGTTTCCTATTATGCTAGCTTATTAACCTTTCTATTCTCGAATTTATTAAATAAATTTTTTAATTTTCTCATAGAAAATGTCTGCTACAGAACAGGAAAAACACTATTTTTGAAAATTTATCGAGCCAGTCATTCCAGTGGTAAATTTTCACAAACATATAATTCTCTTACTCTACGAATGAACATTTCGCAATATGACTGTCGAATCAGGTTTTTTAGGGTCAGCTTGCCTAATGCGCTAAATGGCTACGGCCGTGTTCTCACTAGATAGTTAATCAGGAATAACGCCAGACTTCAGTATGGCGTTATTCCTGATTAAGTCTCTCGTGAGAACACGGCCTAAGACACCACTCTGAAACTCAGAGAAAGTACGGTAAGTGTACCGGAATTATTTTACTTCAACAGCAGCATTCGAAAATGAATCCGTCATTCCAGCACCGAAAATAGCAAATTGCCTGCACATTTATTTTATACATTTCATCGGCTGGACAAGCTGATGTCAGCAAAAAGCCAAGCCTCGATGGCAGGTGCCTGAAATACCGGACTAACAGCATATGATGACAGAATCGGTCAGCGCACATTGCCATTAAGCGGATAACACCAGCCACACACTAGCCACTCGTAAAATACACATCCCCTTTTCCTCTCTATCCCCACCCCACCCGGCCTTCCTCCCTCCCTCTCCACCTCTCTAACCATTCCATCTCCACCCTTCTCTCCATTCCCCTCTCAATCTATCCGTCCATCTCTCCACCCAACAATAAGCAATAGGCCTATCGCTATATTTTGCCATTAGTCTCACCCTCTCTCAATCACCCCTCCCCATCCCATTCTCTCTCCGCCAACCCTCTCGCTCACGTCGCGATTCTCTTCGAATCTGTCTCAATTTTACCCGCCGACTTCTAAACCTCACCAGAAACCAACCACTCACTCTTCTCTTTTCAATCTCCCCGCCCCAAACACCACATCCCCGCCCCAAACACCCCACCCCCGCCCCAAACACAGCCTCCCCCCCCCCACCCCACCATCACTATTCAACGGGCCTTATATTGGAATAAAGTTATGTTTGGGGGGGGGGGGGGATTTTTTTTTAAATCTAAAGTAAGCGGTGGCAAAAATATACCCAGAGCCAAAATTAACTTCCTTCGATTTCTAAAGAGAAAAAAACACGCCACCGACACAACGAAAATCATCATATCGGCTTGTTATATGGAAAATGAAAAAAATGTGAAAGTTTGTGTAGTGGGCAAGCTTAAGTGGACGTGAGCACTCAACAGAACTGTAAATCTCTCCTCCTTCCTTTCACCAACTCTGTATCTATGTTTCGACTAAAATATCAAACTTCGTACACCGAGTTTCCGGACCCTGTCAAACCTACATTATTCGATCTTAAGAAAATAGATTAGAATCCTGCGGGATGATTTGAAAAAAAACCCTATTTCGCTTAATGCCTAGAAATGCTTAGCTCAACCACGCTCAATCAAATTGTCTTCACAGAATTCATGTGAAGATTCCTGGAATTGAAGACTGGATGAAAATGGTCATACTGGTACTTTTAACACTAGGCACTAGCTGAGGAAAGCTGTTGAACATTTTGAAATTAATTTGACTGGGAAAGGCAGCAACATCTCCCAGTCAAACTAGTTTCAAAATATCCATCCTCTGTCCGGCATAGTTCTCTTGGAATTTAAAACACTCTGGAAATCCAACGGTTAAAGGGGTCGTTAATGTCCAAAGGAATATACCGGTACATACACACTTTGGTATACGTTTCCACCCAAACCAGTGTATATTTCTACTAGAGATTCCGTGCATGTAGAACGCGAAGTGTGTATTTATTTGTGTTATATACGGGGAAGATCTGTCATTTGGCTAACACGGGGCCTATGGAACTAAGATGTATGAGGTTAGGGCCTATCTATAACAGCACTGACAGAATGTATAGTAATTGAGAAAAGATGCACGAATTCTTTAGTATGACAGGGGGTGGGTGGGGGGATGTGGGGGTGGGGGTGGGGGTGGAAGTATATAAACTATACCGACGATTGCATGTGCATTGGTTTTAAGGGAGAAACACTTCAACAACCTCGGACAATGCGTGGATGTAGACAGAGATACTAGAAACAGCCGTCGTCTTCGTCGTCATTGTCGTCATTTCTATTATGTCGCTGAAGGTAATGCGATAATGGTGTTGTTGTCGTCGTCGCCGCCGTGGCTGTGGTGGTGGAGGGGGGGGGGGGGCGGTGACGGCGGTGGTGGCGGCGGTGACAGACGACGACGACGATGGAAATAAGAGGTTTAATAACGAAGATAACGGCAGTATATTGTTTGATTGAACGTACGAATCCTCTGGGCATACATTTACGTAACGTCACTAGAGTTGGCTGTCAAGTAATCTAATAAATCCAAAATGCCACTCTATACACGAGGTATACAGACATGGATATATTCTGGTCACGGTACACTGAACACGCGGTATAAACCATAACTCACCACAGACGTCGATTCGCATTCATATGCGAATAATTCATTCAACTGACTACAAATGATAAATAGTCATAATATAGGTTACCATTACATAAAATTATTTCCTAAATGCCCATTAAGTAGCACTGGAAATGAAATAAATAATGTAATCGTAAAATAAAATATAACAAGCATGGGGTATTTATATGATATATATGGAACAGGGACTTCTTATCTGATCGAACGCAAGAGTTAGTCGTCGGCGGAGTAAAATCCAAGACAGAAAATATGACATCCGGGGTCCCACAAGGATCAGTTCTGTAACAAATGTTATTCCTCCTTTCTATCAATGACCTGCCTGAATGCATATCTGTCGGAACAACTGTAGGCCTACACCTCTTTGCAGATGACTGCGTCGTTTACAGAGCAGTGAATTCTGATATTGATATACAGGCTCTGCAGCAAGATCTTGACAGGCTACAGGAGTGGGTGAGTAAATGACTTATGGAGTTCCAACAATCCAAGTGTCAAGTCCTCCAGATCACCAAAGAGCGACCCAAGTTACCAGCAGAATACCATATCCACAACCAGACACTGTACATTGTGAGCCATGCCAATTACCTTGGAGTGAACATATCAGATGACATATCATGTGACTATCACATCGACATCACAGCCAATAAGGCGATTGGGGCACTTGCCTTTCTCCAGCACAACATCAAATAAGGTTCAAAGAACATAATATCGCAATGCTTCGCAAGTCTGATACGGCCCATTCTAGAATAGAATATACATCCAGCGCCTGGTCGCCCCACGACCAGAAGAACATAAACATCGACCGATTCATGAACTCCCTGACTATATATTTCAAGAAAAATATACAGGTGAGTTGTTATATATTTTGAAACTAATTTGACTGGGAGCTGTTGCTGCCAATGGCAGCAACAGCGTTCAGTCAAATTAGTTTCAAAATATTCAACAGAACGTTTATTAAATGGTAAAGACACAATTCGTACACCGTGTCGGACTCTTAAGCGATAAAGACGGACTATTTCGAATCATTCATGACGTCATGATTATGACGCCATCCTACACGTGACGTAGTTGATTATGATGTCATATGATGGATGGATAAACTTGCAACGGTCCATTGGAAGAAGAAAAAGAAGAAAAAAATCGGTGGCCTGCTAAGATGGCGTCAAAGCCGATGCTATATGGAATAATTATATGAAATAAGTTAATTAATACATCGTGTTCAAAATTCTACGAATTAACATGTTTCTGTTTTTGTTTTGGAAACATCGGGTCTACCTTAACTGTCCCGTTGCTGCAAGCCACAAAACAATAAGTTCAATACGCAGAAACTCTTTGACTAGCTGAATATTTTGAAAACAATTTGACTGAAAGTTGTTGGTGGCCTAGCCACCAACAACTTTCAGTCAAATTGGTTTCAACATATTTAGCAGGTCCACATATATAACACTTGGAATATGTCGTCTGCAAAAACTCAGCAGCCAGACCGTTAAATACATAATTTGCACAATAAATGCTCAAAATGTGAGTTTTCTGCGTCTGTTTCCAAATGACATACAGAAATAAATTCAACGTTTATATTTCAAAAGATACTAATACACTATTCGTCACATTAAATACATAAACATGAACGTTATTGGTGATGTATTTCGTCTTTTCTGGCATAGAAAGTGACACACGCGCATAAATAATGCTCGTTATTATATCGCGTTATATATCGCATCTTCGCCAGACAGATTCTCCGAGGGAGATGCAGATATCGGTTCCTGATAATTCTTGTCGTAAGTTTTACCAAACATTCGCTGGGTAGACATCAGGGCGCTGAATTCCTTAACCTCGCTTAGAGAGTGGGGATCTACGTGATCATTAAACGCAGCAGGACGGGACAGGGGGTCCCCATATATATATATATATATATATATATATATATATATATATATATATATATATATATATATATATATATATATATATATATATATATATATATATATATATATATATATATATATATATATATATATATATATATATATATATATGTATCATCCGCTATAGGCACTATATATACACACTAAAACTGTTCTTAAGTGACCATATTAAACAGGGTTAGAAATTAGAAGCCGATCACGTGATCCGTAGGCCCTTTTCTTATTAAATAGTAAAGACATACAATTCGCACCGTCATTAATTATGAGTTCGCGACGAACTTATCTCCATCACTCATGGCGTCATTGATTATGACGTCATTCTACACGCCACGGGGTTGATAATGACGTCACATGTTTGAGGGATAATTTGAAACGGTACATTGACCAATGAGGCGCAGTGGTTATCGGGACAGAACAATATATGTGCAATATTAGGCCGATAACACAATGTTTTTTCTACCAAATGCCGTGTCTTTTATAACTCCATTTGTTCAATACAGCATAGTCCAGTATTCTTGTCCTATGTACAGTATAGCCTACTATACCCTGCCCGATTCCATTCTTTCATCCATGTTGAGGAGCCTGGGAGTGAATTCGCCTGCAGATTTGCTTGTCAACCCGAATAAGCCATCAGCGGTGATACGGCTGATGCGACCAGACATACCAGCTAATGGAAACCCGGAACGGCGCTAGTGAACCGGACCTCACTCAGCGCTAGACCGCGGAAGTCGGCGATGCCATCTTGGATTTGGATTCTATTTAGATAACGCGTCATATAGTTTTATAGTACTCCTTTGTTCTTAGTTTAGCTGCTTAGATTAATGCGTTAACTCTTAATGCCCACTCTAATGGCAAATTCTGTTTGATAATAGCGAAATTATGTTGAATATTTTAAAACTATTTCCACAGGGAGCTGTTGCTGCCTATGGCAACAACACCACCCAGCCAAGTTACTTTCAAAATATATACCAGAATGTTTATTAGATAGTACACATCCAATTCGTACAACAACGCTTAATCTACAATTATGCGTTCGTGACGTACATATCTACACCATTCATGACATCACTGATTATGACGTCATCCCACACGGCACGTAGTTGATTATGACGTCATATGATGGCTGGATAAACTGGAAAAGTCTATTGCCGTATCCTTTTGTATAGATTATAGCAATAAACGACCTTGAATATTGAATCTTGTCTGATGTTTTCGTTCTGAATCTTAACGGCCCACCCTTACTTGCGTACTCAATTCCTTCTCAGCATCATTGATGCGGCAGCTCGAGTTACCAGGCCACTCACACCAGAATCGACATTTCCTGTTTATCCATCAATCACATGACGTCATAACCAACTAGGTGACGTGTAGGAGGAGGAGGACGTTATAATCATCTACATCATGAATGGCGGAAATAAGTTTGTCACAGCCGCTTAATGGAGGAATAGAGTTTTAGCTACGCCCCTCCCATCTCTAGCTAAGCTCTACCCATACCTCACTCGCGTTGGGATCGATCGGTCCCTGAGCTCCTTGACTATCAATTTCCAGAAAACTATATACATGCAAGCGGTTGAATACTTTGGAATTAATTTGACTGGGTGCTGTTGCTGCGCCCAGTCAAATTAGTTTCAAAATATTCAATGTCAGCATCTTTATTAAATAGTAAAGACATACAATTCGTACAACAGCGCTTATTCCGCCATCAATCAAGCGTTCGTCACGAACTCATTATGACGTCATCCTACACTTCACAGTATGCCTGATTATGACGTCATATGATTGATGGATAAACGGGAATCTTCCATTACCAAGGCATTCACACCAGAATGCTTGAAAATAAAATTGTTAAGATTGTACACGTTTAGAGGAGTATGTACCTCAATGTAACAAAACGAAACAAATCTTACCATTTGATGATTTCATTCCTTATAAATTATTAACATTTTTAGTTGTAAGATTGAATCATGGGTTCGTTCGTGTCTTTAATTCAATTTCACAACTAAAATTATATTAATTTATATGAAATGAAATCATCATATAAGATTTATTTCGTTTCATTACATCGAGGTACATAATTTAAGCCTATAAAAGTATACAATCTAACGATTTACGTTTCAAACATTTTGGTGTGGAATATGTGCCTTTAACATTTTATTATACGAAAACAAGTTTAAACAACACATCAAAGGCAAAGGCATAAACACCTATAATTTACACACCCGCCCACAAAAAAACGCTCTTATTACAATTGCTAAAAGCAATGTCTACTTTCTTACAGCCTCAACGTCTGGCAACGTGTGAGACCCGATATGCATCGGTCAGTTCTGGCGAACAATTATAGTCTGGACATAAAACTCGCCACACAAAAACACGGAGTTGATGAAGATTCACCCTAAATAATGATTATCAGCTAATAAAGATTGATTAGTCGGCCTGAAGTGACCATTAAACTCTGGCCACAATGTATTTTATTTATACTAAACAGAAATACCAGTCCCGAGGACTGACCACTGTCCAGCTGAAATGATATCCACTATAGGCCTACATAATATCCCTATTTATATCACATTACGGTACCTGGTGTGGGTTTTGAGAGCAATGATGCTGAAAGCTGTTGCTGTCGGAGACAGCACCAACTTTCAGTAACATTGCACTCAAAACCAACACCAGTCCTATTTTACCTACTAACTTACTAGCGTTTATCAAACCTGAATTCGTGTGAAAAGGCCTAACAAAATTCTAAGCCCGCCACAATGCGCGAGTGACAAATTTCACCCGCGAAGATGGCGAGATTGAAATCACTTTTTCTGGCCCTACACAAATTGAAACATCAAATAACACTAATATAGAGATAAACGGGAACATATATACAATGCGATTTTCTGCATGTTGATTCAATATTTCTCTGGTATTCTGTTTGTGAAATAGCCCAGAGATAATTCGAAGGTAAACTGTGGTAGGCTAGAATTATAGATGGTGAGGCGGGTTTTTTGTTAAAATCTTTTTTGAGATTTTTAACAAATATAATCAAGTTAGATACATATCGACGTCAGATTGCTTGTCATCCACCCACCCACCGACCGACCCACCCACCCATCCACCCACCGACCCACCCACCCTGCTTGCCTGTTTGTTTATTTATTTGTTTGTTTATTTATTTGTTTGTTTATTTATTTGTTTGTTTATCTATTTTTTTTATCAAGATAAACCAAATTTGTATCACATTACATTTTCCCTTACCATTCGCCTAGTTAGCGAGCCAGTTAATAATTGCCTGCAGAGTGCGCATGCGCGCTACTCGCTGTTGACAGATGCGTGTTGGGCACGTGAGTTATGTCCAGGTATATAATTACTAATCAATTATTGAGGTAACGATAAGGCGTAAGTGATCAGCGAAATGTCGCCTTTATCCAGACGGCATTTCATTCCGGATGAACGCAAAGTGATTGACTTTATTGTTTCACTGGCGCCACTCGGGTGCCAGCAATGACAGGCCGCGCGACACTCATAACCTCTGAATGCATTTATTGAATGAGCAAGTATAGGAGCCTATATATAAGACGGCGCAGGTCGTGTATTTCTGCCACGAAGTCACCAAAATTAGCCAATTGTATGATGATGTGGCAGTAGTAGTAGTAGTAGTAGTAGTAGTAGTAGTAGTAGTAGTAGTAGTAGTAGTAGTAGTAGTAGCAACAGCAGCAGAAGTAGCAGCAGCAGTAGCAGTAGAAACTGTCCGTCCATCAAGTGATGATTTTTGAAGTAACTTTACTTGAAGTCGTTAAATTAAAAACATCGCATCCAGTCAAATTGTGTTCAGAGTATCAGGATATTGAACATTGGGTCTGCGCCGTTGGCCAATGGTCCCATCACGTTGAACACCGGTACAAATTGGGTATTGGGTTGCTATATCTATCTCAACATCTGAACAAGTTTCCATCCATGGTCCCGGGAGAGCGGTGGCCATCCGTTTGTCACTCATCGCGCACTTATGCAGTGTTTTGACTTGGCCCAGAAGGACTAATAATTTGCTGGCGACGTTAGAAGATAGATGGCTGCTCTTGTCTGACATGCAGGATGTTGCGTGAATTCCGCCAAACACTTATCGAAATAACAACAATTTGTGCAGCACCAGCAACAATTCTTGTAAGATGTCTGAGTTCTGTATGCAGCGGATAAACAAACGCATTGGATGAGGAAGACGTTAGTTTTTTACACCCCTGCAACTCGTTATATACCAAATCGTTCTACGCCATACTGCATGCTATATAATTCTGCTGAATATTTAAAATTTTAATTTGACTGGATGCTGTTGCTGCAGAATACAGATGGCATTAACAATTACTTTGTTTCCGCTAGGAGTTTGGTAACAAATATACTGACCTGGGCAGCAATAAAAACGCCCGACAAATATTAGCTACAGACGGTAGCTGCTGAATCAGCAGCAGAAACAGCATCGGCAGCAACAGTAGCAATAGCCGCTATAACATCGACAGAAACAGCAGCTACAACATCGACAGGAGCAGCAGCAGCAGCAACATCGACAGAAGCAGCTGCGACATCATCGACAGAAGCAATAGCAGAAGTAGCAGCGACAACATCGACAGAAGCAGCAGCAGTAGCAGCAACGACAACATCGACAGAAGCAGCAGCAGCGACACCATTGACAGAAGCAGCAGCAGTAGCGACAACATCGACATAACTAGCAGCAGTAGCAGCAGCGACAGCGACAGAAGCAGCAGTTGCAAGAGAGCGACAGACGGAAGTTCTCAGCATGGGGGAAGAAGATTCAGCAGAATGTTCGATCTGACACCATGGTTATCTTTATTTCATTTTAATCATCTTTTGAATGAGTCGAGGGCCTGCTTCTTGATTTTAATCCACCCCGACTTGGATAAATAGATTACTGCATTAATGGACTTAATATAATTCGATAAAGATCTGGTTTCTTCTGTTGCCGTTATTCGGACAGACTCTGAATGGACACTACAAAATGGAGCAGCGACTTCATTTTGCGGCAGTACAACAGACGCCCTTCTGAGTTCAAAATGATGCTGATGCTGATAGTTAACCGACCCCGCACACGTTAATACGCGACAGAGATTTCTGAGATTCCCCTAATGGAATGGGCGTGTACAGGGCGGACTTGACTGCCATTCGAAACGACCCGACGAACGGAAAACACACATTATTACTAGAGAAGAGCAGACGAGACTAACACAGTACGCGATCTCGCGAGAGTCGGCCACGCGCATTGCGGAAGTTCCGGTGGCAACAGACGACCACAAACGCGAAGTGCGCGCTAGCTAAACATTTAAACGGACTAGGAAAGAAAGGCATGGAAGTGATAGGCTTGAAATGAGCTTCTGTCATTAGTGTCGCAGCATGCTAGCTATTATTACAGACATTTCCAACATGTCAGTTCATTTTAGATCATTCTGAAAATAGCCACAATGAAAACAAGAGAAAATTGCAGACCAAACAACATCATGGCGCGATAGAGGAGGTTAATTAAGAAGTTGTCAGAAATATCCCGCTGAGTGGAACTGGAACTCGAGAAATTATACATCATTTTCAATCTTTGTATTGAACTAGCATATAAACGCCTTAAATATTACAACACACACACACACACACACACACACACACACACACACACACACACACACACACACACACACACACACACACACACACACACACACACACACACACACACACACACACACACACACACACACACACACACACACACACACACACACACACACACACACACACACACACACACACACACACACACACACACACACACACACACACACACACACACACACACACACACACACACACACACACACACACACACACACACACACACACACACACACACACACACACTCTTTGTATTCAAACGTGATAACGCGTGTTATTGGGCCGATACGGGCCCGGTATTGGTCCAGTACCGGCCCCAGTAACCTACGTTATCAGGAAAACCTCGTAAACACGATATTTGTCAGCGTATAATCCTGAAGTCACATAAACAGCGTTTCAAGCTAGGCCTATATAATCGGGTCCGGATTTCTGACAGGGCAGACCGGGCATCCACAAAATAATAATAATAAGTGGTCCTACACAAAACCGCCAGTGTGTGGGTGGAGAACCAATACTTTCTGGGTGAACCGTTAAAAGCAATATTGTACCATCACAATATCAAACCAGCAAATAAACGAAGAAACTGAATTTTGTGGTGCAAAAAGTTTGGCGTCACTGAGTAAATTACACAATACAGTTGACACTGTCTTATCGATGATCATTTTACCATTCTCGGGTTTTGCGGTAGTCTGGGGGGGGGGGGATATTACCAATTTGGACCAGGAAAATACGAGCCAATTAATTAAGTGACACAGGTATATTTTCAAACAGTCGTCTTAATTTGCAACTCGAGAACTTCTATGAGAAAATTTAAATATCTTTGTGAATTTTAGAATTAAAACGACCATGACGCAGAAGAGAATTTACCACCATCCCACCCCATCTAGGCTTTAAAAACATTGTGGAAGGAGTTATTACCATTCTCTAACCCACCCACTGCCCAGTGTGCATCCAACAGCTTACCTGTACCCTTTTTTGGAAATTGATATAGTCAGGGAGTTCAGGGATCGATCGATCTCAACATAAGCGATGTGTGGGTGGAGCTTAGCTAGAGATTGGCTGGGCATAGCTAACACTGGAAAGGTAAATTTTCTAGCTACACGCCGCCAAATTCATACTTATGTTGGAATCGATGTCTTGGAATCGATCGAAAATTTTAAAACCTGAATTTCAAGATCTAAACTTTCAAGGTAACTATAGTTACATCACAGATACAGGTTACCTGTTGAACACTGACTAATTTGCCTGGGGCCTGTTGTTGTAAATCCTTCAAAGACTCCTTCAAAGACATACAATTCGTACCCTTGAGGGACTTTATGACGTTGATAAGGGAGCTAGATACGCCATTATGCCTGTGACGTCAGCTAATACGCGACGTAATTTACTATGACGTCAGATACATCTGACTGCTCAGAACCAAGCACTAAAAACGCTTTCACGTCTATACGTGCACAGAAGCGAACTTAGGTCTACGTAGTAATGAGGGGGTTGATAAAACCGCAAAATAAAGTCTGTCTGCCAACATATATTATTATACACATTATCCTTAACCACAAGCTAGGTTTAAAAAAATAAATCAATTAAGCGAAAGCTCGTTATAATATTCTAGCCTATTTACGTAACATAAACAACACCAGCCAAGTAAGGGGTCCCGCCCCAATCTTTGACATCTGACTGCAGCACTTTGTCAGGGGGAGTCGAAAATCGAATATTTCTATGGAAAGAACCGATGTAATTAAACGGGGCACATTTGTCAAAAACTCCAAAAAGCCCACTGGGCAATGCTCGCCAGTCTCCGTGCACTATCGCAATGGAAGGAATCAGCCTGGAGGGCTTTAGGGTTTCAAAGGAACATTAGTTTTGTGCAGGACACAAACAAAGTGCGTGATCTTATCCAGAGATATTATCTGTTAATCTACGAAAGTGGATTTTTTAATCCCTCCTGCCGTTCTGTCTGCGAGTAAATCCTTGCCTTTCTGTGGGTGACATGATGGCGTCTTTATAGTTATTATGTGCCGGTTGTGGCTAAAGGGTGTTTCTAACTGTTTATCGCGAGCAGGAATCTCATGTCGTAATCGGTCTGTGACCAGCCAGATCGCAATCTCTAACTCTTACTACATCACCAGAAAGCAATTTTTTAAAATAATGTAATGAATAGTATGTTGAATATTTTGAAACTAATTTGGTTGGCAGCTGGTGGTGCCCATGGGCAGCACCAGCTCCCAGTCAAATTAGTTTCAATATATTCAACACCTTTCCTGCACAGTTCCCTTGAAATTGAGATACTGGGGCCACAAGTGTTAACGTGCTAACGAGCCACCACGAGCAGACATACTATAACGTCTCGTACAGGTGTTTAGCGTATTTAAAACGTAATTCGTACCTACGAGTGCATAAACAACGAATCCTATCAGTTTACTGTTTATTTACGGATATTCCATATTCGATTGAATGAAATGGGGAAAAAATGACAGAAAATTCTTATTATCTTGTGACAAGTGGTTTTATAACGCGTGAACAGACCGCCACCTTTAACATGACAAATCGCGAAACACATACACCAACCCATCCCACACGTCAAATTACACACCTATCTCATTTTAATTTTAAAATTAATATCAATAGGTCTGGGCGACGCTTTGTTCACGCGCACTACGGACCCACTTTGTACACGCTTTTATCGCTAAAGGGTGTTTTTTACCTTTTCAGACAAGAAAACACAATATCTTTAATTCTTTCTTTCGTAACCAGATTCATTCTTAATTCCAGATAGGGCCATAGAAATTGGTTTATGCCTACTGAAGGAAACCATAAACTTCACACCTTATATTTTGAAAGCGATCCAACAGAAACTCGCTGCATCAGCAGTTCCAGTCCAATACCTTTCAAAATTTTCCGCAAAATCGTAACTACGACGGGTATTAATTAAATATCTTTTAAAATACTATAAAACTGAAATGGGTTATTAAGTCTATTTGCGGTTTATAGATAACTATCGTTGACAATCGCGATGCCTTGCCTGGATAACGGGGCTAGACTAACAACAAGACGGGCGTATATCTTTGCAGAGAATCTGATTTCATCGGCGCCATGTCTTCTACAAGCGTATTCAAACTTATTTTCGATATATTCGCGATAAGTCTTCTCGCCGATTTTTACGAGTTTACAACTCGTCACTTTGCGTGGAAAACATCTTTCGTCGTCGCCATCGTCGCCAGTCGAGGATTATACAAGAAATATGTAGGTAGTATGGATCAGGCGGCGGAAGCGCTTAGAAAGGGTTGTGGTGGTGGCGGTGCTGCTGCTGACTTGGGATGGACAGGGACGAGATTATGGTACCTCAGGGATCGATCCCAAAACAACATTTTGTAGCACGAACGCTTCGGTGATGGTGGTGGTGGTTGTGGTGGTGGTGGGTGCTGCTACTGACTTGGGATGGGACAGTGACGAGATTACGGTACCCTTTACTAGAACCGTGTGATCCGTGGAGTCTTCCCAATAGCATTTTAAAAATATTAGATGCATTGAGACGCTAGCTCTCTCTTTTACATTCCGAATATTAATTTAACGAACCAATACCCAGTGTGCGCCGTTTGTCAACGATGCAGACCCAATATCCAACGAAGGATTACAGTTTATCTATCAATCATATGGGGTCAAAATCAACTACATGACATGTATGCTGACGTCACGAACTCTTAATTGATGACGGACTAAGCATTTTTGTACAAATTGTATGTCTTTATTACTTAATAAATATTGTTGAATATTTTGAAACTAATTTGACTGGGTGCTGTTGCTGCCTATGGCTTACCTGTATAGTTATCTGGAAACTGAAATTCAGACAGTGCAACGAACGCTCGATCCTAAATTGGGCAAAGAGTGGGTGGAGCGTAGCTAGAGATCGGCGGGGGTACAGCTAAAACCGAATTTCTCCATTAAACTCAAATTCACTTTTATTACTCCGTGGCTTTACAACATGTGGGTCATACTGCGTGGTGGGTATGCCTAGTTAGCGCGGGTACCCGATACTGCAATAAATATCAATAGCGGTATCCATTTCCAGCTATGACACACATATCCCTAGCTAAGCTCCGCCAACTACGAATCCATTTTAGGCATATAAGTCTTATAGTAAGATTTCTATGATGTTAGGGCGCTGAAACATTGATCTCCCAGCATCTCAACAGCGGTTCAAAGCGCTCAAAATGCTATGTTGATCAATTAACCCTTTAATTTGTCAAGATTTTTGTTACAAGTTTTGAATTTTTTCCCAGCGAATTACCATTTGCTAGCCAAAAGAAGAATTTTTTTTTTTGTAAATTCACCACTGGAATTAAGGAAAATAGTTTTTAAGAGTTGGGGTTTGGCAAGCTTGACCACTAAAGCTTTAATGGTTAGGAAAATCTAAACTTTTTATTAGTCAATGTCCATTTGTAGGCCAAGTGAAGACCAATTTTGAAACGTTACCGAGCCAGTCACATTAACACAAATAGTCCTCTTGGCCTGCAAATGGCCACTTCTCAAGGAAATTGCAACTTGACGAGTACAGGGTTAAGTTGACACAAAGGGAGTTAAGGGTCACAACACAATGCCTGAAAATTAAATTATGAAATGTGTATACTTTTAGAGGCTTAAATCGTGTGGCTATATATAATAAAACGAAATAAATCTTAACAAATGATGATTTCATTCCGTATAAATTAATATATTTTTTTTACTTGTGAATTTTGAATAGGGACTCGTGTCTCTAATTCAATTTCCAGCAAAAAATTTATATTAATTTATATGTTTCGGTCCCGGATTGGTTAATCCTATTGGAAATAACATTGTCATGGTTACATATACTGATAGGAAGCAGTATAATGACATTGGAGTCGCAAGGTCAGAGGTCACTGTGGCAAAGAAGTGACAAGCGAAACATTTAATGGACCTTTCCAGTATTAGCGATACGCCGCCCATCTCTAGCTAATCTCCACCCACACCTCGCTCGTGTTGGGATCGATCGATCCCTGATCTCTCAGACTATCAATTTCCGGAAAACTATACAGGTAAGCTGTTGAATACTTTGAACATAATTTCACTGGGCGCTGTTTAGTTTCAAAATATTCGATAGAATGTTTATTAAATAGTAGACATAAAATGTGTACGTGTCGGACTATTAAGCTGAGTTTACCTGGCACGCGGGGCGCTGATTGCGGAACGGAGAGGGTATGCGGGATGCGGGTAAAATATCGCGTGTACCATTGACCTGCACGCGGAATCATTGCGTTATTTTATTGCATTTTTATTGGTGATATTGCGATATTTCTATCAAATATCTTTCAAAAGCGACAACACATCTGATATCTAGCTTTCCACTGAGACCATTACAAAATATGTACGGAGGCGAGAGATGCAGATCCAAAATGGCGGATACTGACGACTAGATTAAACAAGAGGCCCAGGGGGCCTGTATCGCTCGCCTGAACCATAGGCATTTAAACTAAAATGCTCTTTATCAACAAGATGGCCACCAAACCGTTTATCCGAGTTTCGAAAATTGCAAATTTGAGATCAGAATACCCAAAAACACATAAAACCAATTTCAGCCTCGAGATCTATCAAATAAAAAAAATCCAATATGGACGTCAAACATGCTATATTTTGATTGGCCCATGGTGTCCAGGTTTTTTTTACGAACTTCCCATGAACAAACTTTAATGGCGCTTGGTCCCTAATCATATCTGTCAAATTTCGGCATGATACCTTCAGCGGTTCTGGAGAAGTCGGTTTTCGCTACAACTAGGTCAACCAAGATGGTCGCCAAACCATTTGACAAATCAAGTTTCCATGAACAAACTTGGTTCAGCTCTTGCCCTAAATCAAATTTCATCAGGTTTGCATCAATCCGATAAGCCAAAATCCAAGATGGCCACCGGACCAATTGGCCGATCGGCTGCGTTTGAACAAACTTGAATCTCTACACCCTAAGGATGCTTCCTGCCAAATATAATTGAAATCGGCCAGCCAGTTCTCGAGAAGAAAACATTTTAAATTTCACATTGCTTTAGTATGGGAGATTTTGGCGGGAAAATGATCCAAGATGGCCGCCAAAAACCGTTTATCCGACAGTTTCGAAAATTTCAAATTTGAGCTCAGAATACCCTAAAACACATACAAAACCAATTTCGGCCTCAAAATCCCTCAAATTAAAAAATCCAATATGGCCGCCAAACATGCTATATTTTGATTGGGCCACGGTCGCCATATTTTTTGACGGATCAACTTCTCTTGAATAAACTTTAATGGCCCTTAGGCACTAATCATATCTGCCAAATTTCGACCTGATCCCTTCAGCGGTTCTGGAGACGAAGTCATTTTCGTTACAACTTAGTCAAGCAGTTTCGGAGAAGATTTTTAAAGACGTTTCCTAAAATCTACTTAAATCCAAGATGGTCGCAGGCCAAATTGGCTGATCGGGTTCATTTGAACAAACTTGGATCCCTATCCCCTAAGGATGCGTCCTGCCAAATATAATTGAAATCGACCCAGTGGTTCTTGAGAAGTCGTTTAAAGGAAAAGTTGATGGACGGACGGACACACGACGGACGGTCGCCATGGCATAAGCTCACTTGGCCTTTCAGGCCAGGTGAGCTAAAAATGATACCTTGACTAATCTAATAACATGCAATTATAATATTACTGATTTCCGATTTTTTTCGACAAATTAGTTCTTATAATTTTAGACGATTTATCAGCTTTAACTTCTTGGATTACCCTTTCGTTGCTAGGTTACGTGTGCTCTATTCCGCAACGGAATCTTTTCCGTCCGGAAAAAGCGCTACACCGAGCGATCATTTTTCCGCATCCCGCCGTTCCGCATGCCGCTTACCGCGTGCAGGTAAATGGATGAAGGAAAATAGTAGAGTGATCTGAAGTATATTCAGCATTCCGTTTCCACAACCCGCTTTCCGCGTGCCAGGTAAACGCGGCTTTAAGCGTCTACGACAGACTAAATCGAGCCATTCATGCCGTAATTACTTATGACGTTATACTACACGGCACATAGTTCATTATGACGTCATATGATGGATGGATAAACTGGAAAGGGGTCCATTACGCGGAATTTTTCTTCTATAGCGATGCAAAGTGCAAAGAGAATACACCTATCTATACATTTTGAAGCACGAAAGCTCCGCATTGCAAGCACGTCTCTCATACACATGCCAACAACGACACCAGAGCAAGGCAGAAAAACGCAAACATGCAAAACTGAGATCGCGCCGAGAGAATGCGAAGATTCCCCGAGGATGGGGATGATGATGATGATGATGACGATTCCTATAACAAATTCCTTCTCATCACTTGTTCCAGGAACGTCGTGAAGTTGCCTGGATGAAGGTGTCATAACGCTGATGAACTCGGGACAGTTGGTGTGAGTTTACACCCGGTATGCCCACGCACGTCACACGCTACGGAGAGACTGAACGCACGCTGATGACTAATGTCTGCGAATGTGAAACACGCACGTACATTTACCACCACCGCCGCCACCCACCCCACACCCCGCTCGCTCACCCGCCAACGAGCGCACACACCACCCACCCACCCGCTCACTCATTCACCATCCAACCACCCACCCACCAAGCTGTTAAATATTTTGATACTAAAAATTTGTCAAATAAGTTTTAAAATATTCAACAGAATGTTTATTAAATAGTCAATTCATCAAAGACATACAGTTCGTGCACGAGTGATGAACTTTTCGACGCTCGTGATGAAGCTATACGCCATTAAGTTCTCTGTAAGTTATCATGTAAGTTACGTAGCGACATAGCTGAATAGTTGATTATGACGTCAGATAGTTGAGTGAGCGATCTTATCCCTCCATTGGCCTCCCACACCTTAACCCTTTATCCATCGAATTTGTTCAAGAAACTTTCAATTTTCTCATAGGAAATGTCAATTGGCAGACCAAGAGAAGAATATTTTGTTTAATTTACCACTTGAACGACTGGCTCGGTTATCGAGTCAGTCATTACAGTTGTAAATTTTCAAAAATAGTATTCGCTTGGCCTGCAAATGGACATATCTCAAGACCACAGCTGAAGCCGTGTTTGACTGATATGAGGGTTAACGTGTTAAATGACTGCATAATAAATAGGCTTTAAGACTACTGTCTATCAGTAACACTATCGATTATGGCTTGGTTGAGTGCGTGGGTTTATTTTAAGAGGGTGGTTAGAGGGGTGGATGGACCGTGGACTGGAGAACGAGTGCGTGCGTAAACGTGTCCTGGAACTTTCCGAAATGCACATTGTATCGCTGTTACGCGGCAACGATACGAGATGCGTTTCGGAAACTGACAGACCACGCGGTGCAGTAAATTGGATTCCCGTATTGTAAAACGGAGCGTGGCGGTGACTGATCACAAGAATTCACAAAAGATGACACATTCGTTCTCTTAATTTGGTACGCAATTGGTGAATCCAGTTTCTCAGTCAATCATATGACGTCGGAATCAACTACCGGTGCGTCATATGTAGGCTGACGTCATAATCAATTACGTCCAATTATATGACGGCACAATCACATACGTCACATGTAAATTGACGTCATAATCAATTACGTCATAAATGATGCGATTTAGTCCGTCATAAACGCTTATAATTGTACGAATTGTATGTCTTGTAATTTAATAAACATTCTGTTGAATATTTTGAAACTAAGTTGACTGGGCGCTGTTGCTGCCTATGTCAAATTACTTACAAAATATCCAACAGCTACCTGTTTTCAGGAAATTGATAGTCAGGGCATTCGGGATCGATCGATCCCAACACGGCGAACTGTGGGTGGAGCTTAGCTAGGGGTGGGCGGGGCATATAAAACTGGAACCGGCCATTTCTTATCGCCGCGTCCGTTTGTAAAGAGCGCACGGCTCATATGTCAATATACAACTTGCGCCAATAGGAAATGTACATATTGGTAAACGAATTTTGATTTCTATCCCTACGTTCGTAGATCATTGGCTAATTTCCAATCATTAGGTTACCTATGTCTATCAAACAAGATGGTGGCGGTTCACTGAATATTTTTTATGACTTGCGCGCGTACTCGCTGGGCGAGGTGTGACGTACGCATAGCTTTAATTAAAGTATTATTTAAATGTGTGCATAAATAGGTGCTTTTAAGTATTCAAAAAATAAACTTTCGCTCTGTAAATGGATATTTTTAATTTTCTTTCACGAATGTGAGCATTATTTAAAGTCTTTATGAATGTAGTCCAATAGTGGCACGCGTTTCTACTCAATGTTAGTCAATTGATCCTTGTGTTATTAAACTTACCATCGCTTTGATCGATAACCCCTCTGGTGTCAACAGCGCTCGATATATCCATTACGGATTTTCATGGTCAATATTTTTCAAGATAATTTAATATTAGACCATTTTTTTGTGGTAAATTTATCACTGAATTTGTTTCGCCTGCTTGACCATTAAAGGGGTAATACTAAAGAAAACTTGTTTTTACTTAGCCAGTGTCTATCTGCAAGTCGAGAAGTATTTTTTGAAAATTTACCACTAAAATGACTGGCTCGATTACCGAGCCAGTCATTCCAGTGGTAACTATTCAAAAATACTTTTCTCTAGGCCTTTCAAATAGCCATGTCTGAAGACCACTGCAAAGTTACCTTTTGGTCAGTTTGACCATTAAAGGTGCATATTCAGAGCAAAATGACTAAAAATAAAATTGTTTAAATTGTATACTTTTATAGGCTTAAAGTGTGGGTCTAAATGGAATGAAACGAAATATATCTTAACATATGATGATTCCATTAGGCCTACGTATAAATTAATATAATTTTCTTAAGTTGTGAGTTTGAATTAGGGACTCGTGCCTCTGTTTCAAATTCACAACTAAAAATACGAAATTTATTTATACGGAATGAAATCATATAACTAAGCTTTGTTTCGTTTCAGTCCATCGAGGCAAACAATTTTATTTTCAAGCATTTTGGTGTGAATATGGGCCTTTCAAAGGTAAAAGTTGACACAAGATACGTTAAGACACTATATTATGTGTAATCATAAAACAATGGATTAATCAGCGACTTAAATCAATTCAATTCTCCCACGCTTGTTGATGTATACACAGGCATATATGCGCTCATTCTTTTTCTGGTGCACGTAGAATTATTGACCAAGCGACGGAACGAATGAGTGAACAGACGGACGGACGGACGGACGAACATATAAATAAACAAAAAACACATGTATGAATGAACACACGCATAAATACGGAGACGTGTCCGAACAACTCAATGAATCGTTGAAATGAGCAGCAGGACGGAATTTAGGAATGAATGGATGGATGTATTGACTATTGGCCCAAGTATGATATTGGCATATATATGGGCCGTGCGCCGTTTACAAACGGATGCCCCGATAACAATGGACATTTCCACTTTATTTGTGAAGACAAAATTCGTACCCCAACGCTTAAGCAAAAGTAAAGTTGTCGAAAGACAAGAATTCCGCGGAATTAAATGTCTCGCCTGTCTCGTGTTTGTCACAGTGCCATTGACCTTATGACCTTCCTGTTATCATGCTGCTTCCTAACATTATAGGTAATCATGTATCCAAGTTTAGTTCCAATATGATTAACCGAACCTGAAATATAAATGATTTGCGGAATGGAAAAACTTAAGGTTGAAAAAGCAGATGTCAAATAGCAATATTATAATAGCCTTGACCTTTGACCTAGTGATCTCCATGTCACCATCCTGTATCCTCTTGGCATAAGCAACCATATACCAAAGTTGTGCTCCATTAGGGTTAAACAGTCCCAAAATATAACGAGATAACTTAAATAAGCCTAAAAAATTAACTGAAGAATAATAAAGTTTTGTAGAGGGCAGAATGACCTTGACCTTCGACGTTGTGACTTCAGTATCAACATGCTGCTTCCAAACATTATAGGTAAGAATGTATCCAAGTTTAGTTCCAATAGGATTAACCAATCCTGACAGATAAGCTAAGAAGTTTTGTTAAACGCAAAAATCTAACATTGAATTTTGTATCAAGGTCACACTGACCTTGACCTTGTGACCTCATTAGCATCATGCTGCTTCCTAATAGTATAGGCAACCACATAGCCAAGTTTAGTTGCAATATGCTTAACCAAGCCTGAAATATAAGCTGAAGTTTAGCTAAACGCAAAAACCTAATGTTAAACAAGAGCTCCGCAAACGGCGCGCAATACCCAGCCATGATCACAAGCCAATGAATGACAGCTATCAGAAAATATCTATTTCTTCCTCAGCCCCATCAGACCAGCAATCCTTATGAAGTGTCAAAGCGATCCGCTAAACGGTTAAGGCGGTATCATCCAGAAACCAATTTTCAAGATGGCTGCCGCTGACTGGCGGCCATATTAGATTTCGGATTATCGCAAATTTTGATAAGTTTCTTCATCATATATATTCCAACGACCGTAGGAAGTGATCCAATAAATGAAATCCAGAAACCAACTTTCAAGATGTCAGCCCATGGTTGGCGGCCATTTTGGAGTTCGGATCATCGTCAATTTCGATAGGTTTCTTCTCCACACATAGTCCAACCACCCTATGAAATTTCAAAGGGATCCGATAAACGGTAACGGAATTATCATTTATAAACCAATTTTGAAGATGGCCACCGGTGGCTGGCAGCCATCTTGGAGTTCGTATCATTGTCAATCTCGATAGGTTTCTCCCCCAGAGGTAGTCGAATCACCATATGAAATTTTACAGCGACCCGATAAACGATAACGGAGTTATCATCTGGAAACCAATTTTCAAGATGGCCACCGGTGGCTGGCGACCATCTTTGATTTCGGATCATTGTCGATTTCGATAGGTTTCTTCCTCAGACCTAGTCCAACCACTTTATGAAGGTTCAAAGCGATCCGATAAACAGTAACAGTTATCATCCAGAAACCAATTTTCACGGATTTGTCACCATACATATTCCAACGACCGTAGGAAGTGATCCAATAAATGAAATCCAGAAACCAATTTTCAGGATGGCAGCCCATGGCTGGCGGCCCTCTTGGATTTCGGATCGTCGTCTTTTCTTCCCAAGACCTAGTCCAACCACCCTATGAAGTTTCGTAAACTTAACATAAAATATTAACAAAGATTATACTGTGACCTTTGACTCCCATAACCTTGACCTCATGATGTATGCATCATCATGCTGCTTTCCTTAAATGTAAATCACCATGTACCCAAGTTTGGTTCCAATTGGATCAGGCATTGCTGAGACATAAGGCAATAACTTTTGTTTAATGCAAAAACTTAGCGTAAAATAGTAACGATTATATTGTGACCTTTGACCCCTATAACCTTGACCGCATGATCCAATTGGATAAGGCATTGTTGAGATATAAGACAATAACTTTTGTTTAACGCAAAAACTTAACGTAAAATATTAACAAAGATTATACCATGACCTTTGACCCCATAACCTTGAACGCACGATGCCTGCATCAGCGTGCTGCTTCCGTTCGATGTATATCTTCATGTATCCAAGTTTGGTTCCAATTGGATCAGGCATTGCTGAGATATAAGACAATAATAACCTTTCTTTAACGCAAAACTTAACGTAAAATATTAACAAAGATTATGCTGTGACCTTTGACCCCATAACCTTGACATCATGACCGCTTTATCGGTGGGCTGCTTCCATTCAATGTATATCACCATGTACCTAAGTTTGGTTCCAATTGGATCAGGCATTGCTGAGACATAAGGCAATAACTTTTGTTTAATGCAAAAACTTAGCGTAAAATAGTAACACAGATTATACTGTGATCTTTGACCCCTATAACCTTGAACACATGATGCCTGCATCAGCGTGCTGCTTCCTTTTGATGTATATCACCATGTATCCAAGTTTGGTTCCAATTGGACCACGCATTGCTGACATATAAGGCAATAACGTTTGTTTAACGTAAAAACCTAATGTAAAATATTAACAAAGATTATACTGTAACCTTTGACCCCTGTAATGGCCTTTTTATCGGCGGGCTGCTTCCTTTTGATGTATATTACCATGCACCCAAGTTTGGTTCCAATTGGATCAGGCATTGCTGAGATATAAACTTAACTTAAAAGTTTAGGCCGCCGCCGCCGGAAAAGTAATACCTATGTCTCGATCCTGCTTCGCAGGCGAGACAAAAACCTGTGTGTGTGACGGACGCACGCACGCGCGCACGGACGGACGGACGGACGGACGGACGCGAAAACATAATCCCCACACCACCCCACACAGCGGGAGGATAATTACGTAATTATGACATCATGAATTGCGTAGACAATTACGCCACGGCCGCATATTTGAAGACGGACTATACGAATTGTATATCTTTACTAATAAATATTCTGTCGAATATTTTGAAACTAATTTGACTGGGCGCTGTTGCTTCCATAGCTTACCTGTATAGTTTTCAGGAAATTGATAGTTAAGGCATTCAGGGATCGACTAATCCCAACACGGCGAAGTGTGGGTGGACCTTAGCTAGAGATGAGTTGCAAAGGTCAATTGTCAAATTGGCCTGTGCCGTTTACAAATGGGTGCGCCGATATCCAGTTTGCATATTGGCCTGCGTCATGCAATATACGAAATTGGTACATGGGCCATGCACAGTTTACAAACGGGCGCGCCGATAACTAATTGGCATAATGGCCATACGAAGATTGGTATATGGGACAGCACCGTTTATAAAACGGGCCTGCTCCGTTTACAAATGGGCCAAACTTGTTATTGGGTCGATACAATATTTTTTGAAACAGATTTATATTTGAAAAACATAGAGGTAGATAAACTGTCATGCGAGCTAGGGTTAAAAAAAGCCACAAAATTCTCCTGTTCAAAGATCGACCAGCTACAATTTCTCGAACAATAACCTTTCAGAGGCGACCACAAAAAAGACACAACCAGACGAAATCACAGAAGCGTGGAGGCATTGCCGTCGATCTTGTATACAGCTCATAAATTACTTAAATGTTTCTAAAACAAAATAAAACGTTCTGTTGAATATTTAGAACATAATTGGGTTGGAAGATACTTCTATTTTTTAGCTGTATTGTAGGTCCTATAACATTGTGAGCCACGAATGTAAGTTTTACGCGCCCATAAATATACATTACATTCACTCGATTGCAAGTTTTTGAACAACTTTATTACTAAAATAAAACTCAAATATAAATTGATAATCAAAAGGCTTAAAGATATCGACTTGGCCGTGCTCTCACCTGCTATAAAAGTTACGAAGTCTAGACTAGATGGCGCCCTGCATATTATTAATAAATAATAAAATATTATTATTATTATTATTATTATTATTATCATTATTGGTAGTTGCAGCATCAGTAGTAGTAGTAGAAGCAAGCAGTAGTAGAGCAAGTAGCAGGAGCAGCAGTAGTACACTAGTAGTACCTGTAGCCGCAGTAGCGGTGTTGTTGTGTAGTTGTCCGATTTAGTAATGTATTTATTTCTTTATTTATTTATTTTGTTAGTTTGTTATATACTCAGTTATTAACTTGAGTTATTTTAATTAAATACGGTGGAAATATCACTTGGCTTCATCTGTTGATTATATATAGCCTATATATAATCTGCTAATAGGACGAGGCCTAAACAAACAAACAAACAAACATGAATGAATCGATGAATCGATGGGTGGGTTGGTGGGTGGGTGAATAGATGTATGGATGGATGGATGGATCGATGGGTGGGTGAGTGGGATGGTTGGTGGGTGGGTGGATGGATGGATGGATGGATGGATGGATGGATTGTTCCTAGATGGTGCACAGAAAGACGGCATCGATGTATAGAGCAATAATCATAATAACGTCAGCTATAGAGTCTGGTGGCAAATCCAATTTTCTGCTATCTGCCACGTCGCGCACAAATCGTAATTTTCACCGGAAACTGGTCATAGCTATGGCCCCCTGGGATAGGTCGTCGCCATCGTGTCCAGTGCATGAACATGTTATATAATTAATGGCCGTATTACTCCACATTAACGTTAATAATACAAGAATACTCGAGTCTGATAATAATGATAGTGTCAAATGTACGGCAAGTCAAACTTTAACACATTCATAACAAGACGGCCAATAACGGGCCTCTGTAGTGGGTTTGAGGAGTGTCTATTTGCAGGACAAGAGAAGGTTATCTTTGAAAGTCTTCTATTGGAATGATTGGCTCGATACTCGATGCATTCCAGTCATAAATTATCAAAATAGTCTTCTCTTAGCCTGCAAATGGGCATTGAATGGGCACATATTTAATATTTTCCTGGAGAAATTTTGCCATTAAAGTGTTAAAGGGAGACTTTCTCATCCCAAAATTGTATATTAAACGGTTAGATTATGGCATATAGATTCCACATCTTTCATTTCCTCGCGAATAGAGGAATCCAATCTGATGATCAAGTATATGACGTCATAATCAACGCAGGATCCAATTTTAGCCATGCTCCGCCCATCTTTAGCTAAGCTCCACCCACGCTTCGCCCGTGTTGGGATCGATCGACCCCTGAACTATCAATTTCTAGAAAACTATACAGGTAAGCTGTTTAATGTTTTGAAAGTAATTGGACTACGTGCTGTTGCTGTAATAATAATAATAATAAATAATAATAATAATAATAATAATAATAATAATTTAAAAAAATCTTTATTTAAGGAGGGTATACATCGTCAGTAAACTGATCTTCCCGAATCCCTCACACACGCACGCACGCACGCGCGCGCGCGTGCGTGCGTGTATTTACAAATATACAAAATATACAATATTATAACACAAGTAAAATGACTTAAATTAGATGATTAACATATTTGTTCATTTTCGATAGATATTACTAAAACAGTATTGCAGAATAATTACATCGAATGTCGTACACATTCATTCACACATTTACAAACATATATAGCTATTTAGAAATAAACAAAATATGCAATATTAGAACACAAGTAAAAAGGTGAAATCACATTGCCCATATATCACTATAATTTAGTAATATATTCATGTATATTTGATGTCAGCAGATTAGAAGCTGAGTAATCGTTTCAGGCAGAGAATTCCACAGTTGCGCTGCAGTGTATTTGAAGCTTTTTCTGCCATATTCCGTTTTAATCCTCGGAAGTTGTAGGTGATTGCGTGTTTTGGAACGTAAATTTCTAGTGTGCGCCACCCCAACGGAAGTGTAACCAGGAGCCAGACCATTTCTAGATTTATATGTCATAATACCCATTTTAATTTGCATTCTTTTAATTAAATTTGCCCAGTTTAATGTTTCATATAGTTGTGCAGATGGTGTCCTGTAAGGCATGTCTAATATCACCCTAGCCGCCCGTCTTTGTAGTTTTTCTAAACTATCCAATAATGTAGGTGAAGACGGGCAAAATACAAAACTACAATAATCAATGTGTGAAAGGATATACGACTTATAGAAAAGATTTCGTTGCTCAATGCTAAGATAATGTTTATTTTTCCGTAGAATAGAAATCAAGGACGAAATCTTTTTACAAAGTTTGCCTATATGTTCTTTCCATGCAAGCGTATTGTCCATGTATACTCCCAAAAGTTTGTCAGATTCCACAACATTTAAGCTTCCACGATTTGTAGGGATTAAAACATTATTATTTACTTGTTTCAATTTATGCTAAGTTCCTAACATCATAAACTTAGTTTTGTCCGTATTTAACAACATTTTATTATTTACACACCATTATTCTACCGACTTCATACCGTTAATTAGATTTTCTTGAATTTCAGCGACATTTGCGCTAGCAGCATGCATAGTTGTATCATCAGCATACATATCCATAAGATTGTTGACACACATGGGTAAATCATTAACATATAAAATGAACAGAGGTGGCCCTAAAACCGGACCTTGTGGTACTCCTATATCTATGGGCAGTGGTTTAGAATTCTTTCCAGAAATTGAAACGTATTGTTGTCCGCCATTTAAATATGAAGAAAACCACTTTAATGTATTATAGCTGAATTTGTAAACACTTAATTTTTGTAATAGGATGTCATGATTGACAAGATCAAAGGCCTTTTTAAAGTCAATCATAATAGAACCAATAAGGTCGCCATTATCTATCGAAAAGCGCCATCTTTCTACTAAATTTAACAAAGCAGTTTCACATGAATGGTTAGGTCTGAAGCCTGATTGCGACACCACTAATAAATTATACTTGGTTATAAATTTATAAATATGATCATATAGGCCTATGTGTCGTTCAATAACCTTAGAGATAATGGGTAAAATAGAGATAGGCCTATAATTGCTAACATTGGTTTTTGAATCAGATTTATGTAGAGGCTTTACTTTTGCACATTTCCACATTTTGGGGAATTCTCCCGCAGCTATGCTTTTGTTTTATAATAAGTGTAATTGAGGGTGCAATTATTGATGCTGCTGCTTTGAGGAAGTGTGCGTTCAATTCATCATAACCAGATGACCTATTTGTTTTCAAGTTGCTAAGTTCTCTGGACACATATTCAACGGTTATATATGGAATTCGAAACTATATTTTTTGGAACTTTATTAAACACATGATCTGATAGCTTATCAAATGCCATTGGCCTTTGTTTTATCATGGAGTGTGTCAGTTTTGACGCGACTGTACTGAAATATATAGGGCCTATTAAAATGTTTAGATTGCATTTGTGGGTTTTGAATTTCACTTCCATTATCATCACAGATTATTGAAGGTAATTTGTTTGCCTTGGGATTTATGTCTTTTAGAATTTTCCATATAATAGCCGGATTATTTTTGCCTGCTTCTAATTTATTTGCAGAATAATCTCGTTTAGATGCTTTAATCAAATACGCAACTCTTTGCTTTAACATTTTAAAATTCAACATATTTCCTACGTTTTTATGATAATCCCTTTCTTTCATTGTTTTTAAATTTTCTCTGTTCATCCATCCCGGTTGACATACACGTTTAACTCTGCGTTTAATGACAGGAGCGTGTTTATTTATAATGTTGATGAATTTTGCATACCATTGATCAAGCGCTTGATCAGGACTACCTAAATAAATAGAACGCCAATCACATACAGACAGGTCACTAAGAAACTTAGCTTCATTAAAGCTTTTGATGCTCCTGTATTTAATAAGTTGGTGCGAATTTTGAGTTTTGAATCGTTTACATTTGCGTACAACGAATATTGGATAATGGTCACTTAGTGCCAAAGAGCCGACATGTGACGATTGAATTTTGTCTTTATCTGTGACATACACATGGTCAATCAGTTTTGATGTTTTCTCAGTAACTCTGGTTGGATTACTTATAAGTCGCTCTAAATGAAAAAGTTCAATTAAAGACTGCCATTTATGATTATCTGCTTTAATAAGGTCGAAATTAAAATCTCCTACAAGTATAATATCTGAGTTTTCGGAATATACGTTTTCTAACATAGCTTCAAATTCATCAATCCAGATAGCGGGTGAATCAGGGAGGGGGGGGGGGTCTATAGACACAGCCCAATAGGAAAGGCTTGGTCTTAAAGGGTTTAATTTCAATCCATAGAGTTTCCAGATCATCGGTTTCAAAATTTAGTTTCCTCACATATGAATAGTTATCAGCTATATAGGGGCCTATAGTACAATTCCAGCACCGTCCCGTTCTTTTCTGTCCTTTCTTTCATTAACATAGCCTTCAATTTCAATGGAGTTATTTGGGATTGTTGATGAGAGAAATGTTTCAGTGGTACAGAAATCTTCAAGTTCTTTTTCACACTTCTCCATAATCAGTTTTAACTGGTCAATCTTAGGAACCAGGTGCTGTACATTTAAATGGCCAATCCTAATTCCTTTAGAATTAATATTGAAAGACGGCAGATCAATGGATTGATTATTATTATTATTATTATTATTATTATTATTATTATTATTATTATTAATAGTACGACCACCGCCCCCGCCACCACCATAACAACCCCCACCACCACCGCTACTACCACCACCAACACCATCATCACCACCGCCACTAACATCATCATCATCAACAACAGCAGCACCGCCAATTACGCCATCATCATCATCACCATTGGCATGATCATTATCATTGCCATGATCGTCATCATTATCATGATCATCATCATCATTGCCATGATTGTCACCATTGTCATGATCATCATCATTATCGTGATCGTCATCATTGTTAAGATCGTCATCATTATCATGATCGTCATCATCGTCATAGTTGCCATGAGCGTCATCATCGTCGTTGTCTTCATCATACAGTATATTATTAGCGGGTATGCCGCATTTTGACAAGATACCACTTTTACTCGTATTGTTACTGAGTAGTTGATATCAATTACTGAGCAACAGATTAGAATAATTATGATACTCAATACAATGTTTGGACTCATCACTACATACCATACATACTGAATTGACATCACGTTTACTCGAGGAGCTTACTGCGGGAAGACCAGACAGTTCCACATTCATATCAATGTCATTAGTCATAGTCCCGTTAGTAACTGCATCCAAACTGTTCAAACACTTAGTTTTGCTTATAACTTCTTGGCCACGTTCCTAATATACTGGACACGGGTTTAATTTGTGCCCGGATCCCATACAACTCCAGCAACGGACAGGCTGACCATGTCGACACTTGGTATACCTGTGGTTGGGTTCCCCGCAAATTTTACACGACGGCGACCTGACGATTGGAACATAGTCATTCAGACACTTAACAAGAACTGATGATCCACGACTGTTTATGTGCAGCTTATCTGCGTGATATAACGCGTTGTCTATGGAACCAGGCCTATATGATGAATAAAAGTAATCTGCGGACCTGATCATTGAGAAGTTTAGAAAATGTTCTCTCACCTCAAGATGCTTATTGAATGAGCGGATGAAGTCCTGTCGATACTTTGCATCACCACGGGGACATAGCTCGCATATACGTATTTTGCATTCTGGTATTAGCGTTTGTAGATCCATAATTACATTGTCCATGGATATAAGGGCATCAGCTAATGATCCATCAGAATTATTTGTACCTGCCATAATAATTATGTCTGTGTACGTATGTCAGTCGGAACTAAGTAGTTTGGAGTGAATATCCTCTATCTTCGCTCCTCTGAGGCACATAACCTCGACCGAATCTTGAAGGCCATTGGTATTCACGCCTTTTATTATAGAACTCCCAATTATCGATGTCTTTTTAGGAAGTGTTTTGCTTACTAGCGGGACGCGTGTTGTAGTGGAGTTCTCATTTACCTGCGGGATACGTTCATGTAACTGATCTGGTGCAGGTCCATTAACCACTCGCGCGTAGCTTATTTGTTTGGAAGTCTTTGGCGCTGGCATAGGTTGGTACGTGATAGATCGTGGATATGCTGATGAAGGTTTATTATTGACTTATTTGCCAACAGCATGTTTATTATTAAATACGGTAGTGAAGACACAATTCGCACACCAACGCTTAATCCGTTATCAATAGACCTAATAAGCGTTCGTGATTAACTTAGCTACGTCATTCATCACGTAATTGATTATGACGTTATCGTGCACGTTACGTAGTTGATTATGACGTCATGTGATTGATGGATAAGCTGGAATCGTCCATTTCTTTATCTGTATCACAATTATTTGCTTTTAACATCGAACCGTAGTCGCCGCCATCTTGTCTCCTGGAGTGATAGATTGTGATGCTATGTCGGTACAGATACAACACTCGCTTTTTACGACGTACTAACTTATCCTGTTGAATATATTGAAACTAATTTGGTGGAAGCTGTTAATGCATAGCCAAGCTCCGCGGCCACTTTTTTTTACACACGTTGGGATCGGTTTGAATATTTTGAAAGTACAGTGATCGGGGCAGTTACTGCCTATGGCAGCATCAGCCCCGAGTAAAATTAGTATCAAAATATTCAACAAAATGCTTATTAAATCGTAAATTCATCAAAGACTTACAATTCTTACATTTCTGCGACAGACCTTTCAATCTTCGTGACGGGTCTGTCATTTTGATTGTGACATCACCTAACACGTCACGTATTTGATTATAACGTCAGATACTTCACTGACTATTTTTTGAAAATTTACAACTGCAATGCAATAACGGAGCCAGTCTTTCCAACGATACATTTTCAAAAAGACATTCACTCAGAAAACATGTTAATGCTTGATAATCGTCCACATAGATGCGATTTATGGGGGTCAGAGATGTATCCCCAACTGCAAATTCACCTTTCCAGAGTACCCACCCATCATATGACGTCATAATGAACTGCGTGACGAGTACAATGACATCATAACGAATGACGTCAATAAGTACGTCACGAACGAATATTTGAAGACGGTCTATGCGTTGTTGTACACATTGTTTGATTTTACTATATAATAAATATTCTATTGAATATTTTGAAACTAATTTGACTGGGCGCTGTTGCTGCCATAGGCAGCAACAGCACCCAGTCAAATTACTTACAGAATATTCAACAGCTTCCCTATATAGTTTTCAGGAAATTGATAGCTGGAGCATTTGGGGATCGATCAATCCCAACACGGCGAGGTGTTGGTGGAGCTTAGCTAGTGATGGGCGTGGCATAGCTAAAATTGGAAAGGTCCATTTGGTACCCAAAAAGTAGTGGCAGTTGGTCGCATTCGACCCATGAAAACCCTGTATGATAGGTAAATACTAACGCTAGATTGTGTGGGTAATTTGTGCAAAATCCTATAAAACCTATAAATAATTCATTCTCGTGTGAGTTAATAGTACCTTCTAATTTTAGCATGGATGCGAAAAGCTGCAGGGGGACCCCCGGATACCAGTTTGGAAATCACACATTTCAGCTTGGACCCCCAGATTTCAGGGTGTGGGTGTCTCTGGCCCCAAAATGTAAATGCCAATGAGACACCCGACATCGAGATCAACCGAATTTATAAGCGAAAGTTTCTTAAAAACCAACAAAACGCCGTCTTTGAAAATTGTATCACATTTATACCAATTTATATCGTAGCGTTTAATAAAGAATTATTGTCAAACTTTAACACCTACGTAGGGGCCTAATGCATAAAATATACAGAAAAATTTAATTACTATAAAGAAAGTGGCACATTTGACAAACTCTCATGAATTCTCCAGTAAATTTTCACCTACGAAAATGATTAACCGATCTGACAGAAAGCATCTATTTCTTGTGTCAAATGTAACAGCATTTTAAAATGTCTATGAAATATAGACCTCTCTCCTAAGGTTAGTAAGTACAGAAGATAGACATTTGCACCTTACAGCTAAATCCCAACCCACCACATACCCACCCAAACATAGGCCATTAAGATTACGCCATAAGTAGCTTGGATTATTCCTCAATGAGACGCAGAAAGAAAAACCTTTAACCAATACACTGACCAGAAACGACAGATTTTTTTGTGATGGCAAGGAAAATTCTGCTGAATATTTTGAAACTAATTTGACTGGGAGCTGTTGCTTCGAAGTAGTTTCAAAATATTCAGCAGCATCCCTGTAGATTTATCTTGAAATTAACATTTCAAGGATTCAGTTAACTCGTTAAATATTGCCAACCATAAACATTAAAACTTGCGACAATTTTTTTAAACAAATGCAATAATCATAAAATGGCATAGATTTATATTTAATTAGCCAGTTATAATATATGTACTGGATGGGTCCCAGGCGGTAACTCACAGCGCAAATAGGATAATAAATGACGCAAATTTACATACAAATTAACCTAGCTCTAATTCATATCGTAAATAGCCAAGCTTCGCCCAACGTATCAGTAACTACATGCACATCCATAGCTACATTAAAATATAGGAGACACCATCCGAGAGCATCTAGGTTTCCAAAGCTTTCGGGGAGGGGGGGGGGGCGTCGGACATACACCACCTCGTATCTTTCACAACTACATATAAGTAAAGGAAGGTGGATTCCCCCATCTCAGACTGAGCCCATTTATGTAGCCGCCCCACCACCATGCTCGAGACGATAGTTGCGCACCTGCCTCTTCTCAACCCGTCATTCTTTCCCACTATGCTATCCATCTTTTCCAAACTTCGCTTCTGCCCCCCCCCCCCTCCATCTCCCCACCCCAAACACATTCTCTTCCCCCTCCATCCGCTCACTTACCTCTTCCTCGCCTCCACCCACGTACCGACACCCCCCCCCCCCCACCCTTGTTCCCTTCCCCACTCCAACCTCCATCCACTCCTCCCTCCCTCCCACAAACAGGAAAGCTGTTGAATATTTTGAAATTACTATGACTAGCAGCCATTGCTGCCTTAGGCAGCAGTGGCTTCAAGTCATGTTAATTTCAAAATATTTAACAGAATATGCTATACATCGTAAAGAATTTACACATTTCAGGGATTTATCGTTAAAAGGGTAAACTTTTAAAATTGCAATGTCTCAACTTTGTGACAACTCACCAAGAACACTGTCCAATGGTATGACATTATAATTTGACTGGAACATGTTAATAAACGACTGGTCTTACGCTCGGGTGGAGTATAGGTCTCGTATGTAGTTTGAGAATTACTTGTCATGTGGACCTGCCAAACATCACTTGGACAGAGAGCTATAGCTGGCGACAGCTATCGGTGCCCCAGGCACTCGTATGACTGATCATCAGGCGCCGTGTGGGTCAAAGTTATACAATTGTATAATCGTACTGTACGGCGTTGAGCTAGTGTTATAGAATGGGCGCACTAATATTCAATTGGATATTGGTCCCTGTTCCACCCACCGATGAGACTGGAAATCGGATTGAAAACTTAAGTCACGCCATGGTGAACGACCATTGGGTGTAACGGATGGACTAATAATCAATTGGATATTGGTTGAAAGTAATAGAATAATGATCTTGACTGACAGATCACCGGTTCAAATCGTATATTGGGTGGGTGGGTGGGTGTGTTGGTGTTTGGGTTATGTAACTGCATATAGATGAAGACTATATATAGGCGTATATGATACGGTATAATACTTTGTGGATAGATACGATACCGTTCTAGGGTTATTTATTCTCCGGAAAGGAAATGCTTATAGACGCGCGGATGGACAATACCTATGTTTACCGCCAATGGCGTCAAGGAGCAACCACCAGCGAGGGCGGCAGCAGTAGCGCCATGACCATGACCATGACCACCACCACCACCACCACCACCACCACCACCACCACCACCACCACCACCACCAACAACACCAACAACAACAACAACAACATCATCATCATCATCATCATCATCATCATCATCATCATCATCATCATTATTATTATTATTAATATGCATACTAAGCTAATATGGCTAATTCTTATTAATAGGGTCCACTGCCAGTTTTAGTGATCACGTTGAAAAGTGGCATGTATGGCTAAGAGTCAGTGTTTGAATATGACAAGGTCTGATTGTGAGCAGTCAAGCGTGATCCTAATCTTGTCGCTAATCATTTCGCTGGCGCCACCATAAATTCATATTCATATTATTCTCACGCTCGGTTTAACACCCTCTGGCCTAAAAACGGCTACGTACCCTAACAACTTTCGCGTGCAAATTATTAACGGGGACATATTTTATACACAATGTATATACCCAGTATTTATCATATATGTCGGTAGTTTGTATTGATAAATGTATAAATACACTAAGTGTAGACAAGGATAATAATTTTTTCAGTATCTTTAAAACCAATTAGAAGGGATAATTCAGCGAGAGTATTTTTTATTTTATAATCAGTCTATGCATTGTTTTTTAGTGTCTGGTGAGAAACCATGAATTGCTAATGATATAGATATTCATAGATCAGTGTTGCCACTTAACCTTTAGAAATGAATGCCATCGGGGCATGCTAAAATTTAAAACACAGTGCCCTCATTCAACATAGGCTGCCAGCATTCTGTGCCTGCATATAATAGATCGGTACACACACTCGCATTATTATAAACATTGTATAAAGAGGTTATTTATCAATATTCAGTGACCATCATTCTGAAATTGTATTTGTATTCCAAAATGATATGAGATAACAAAATCAACAAACTATGGATTTATAAATAATCAAGACACCGATATTTTCCCTAAGGATGAAAAATTGTCATGCTCACGAGGGCATCTGACTGTTGAGTTGCACATGCCCTCAGTGATTTACAATGAACATTTCCATTTTTAGCTCCACCCACACCTCGCTCGTGTTGGGATCGATCGGTCTCTGAACTCCCTGCCTATCAATTTCCAGAAAACTATACAGGTAAGCTGTTGAATATTTTGACTTATTTGACTGGGTGCTGTTGCTGCCTATGTCGAGTATTATTAAACCAGGAGTGTTCATGCCTGGCTGAGTCTCGTTCCAGTTTAAACCAGACGTTCTCATGCCATTGGAGTCGGGTGCCAACTTAAATAAGTGGGATCGCGAAGCAGTGCTTAAAAGTGTTATGCCCATTTGAGTCTGGTAGCAGCTTTATAGACCAGACGCATTGCTGCCTGGTCGGATCGCATAGCCGCCGCGTAAACTATAGGACGGTGCACACTATCTGTATGATATCTGTATCTGTACTAATACTAGGTAAAATCCTAATGGACATCACGCCTAGGTGCAGGCCTCGTAAACATGGCTGGGTTTCACAGTCTGCAATTGTCCATTGATCCATTTACAAACTGTATGTACACTATTTACATCGTCTCGGTCGGTCTTAGAATGTCGTCTCGCGGATGTAGGTCTTAAATATCTCTACACCCGTGGCGGTGATTGTTTCTTCAGCCAGGTTGTTCCATATTGGTACAGTTCTCGGTAGAAATGACCTATGGTACTGGCTAACTGTTGTCTGATATGGCTGTAGTTTCAGTGGGTGACTGTGTCTAGTGGTGTTTATGTTGGCCCACTTAGGATGGTATTCTGTTGGTATAGCTACTTGCCCATGCATGATCTTGTACATGAAGATGACATTGGCGTTCATTCGTCGTTGTGCGAGGCTTTCCCATCCCAGTCGGTTCATCATTGCTGAGACACTCTCCCTCGGATAGAGGTACACTGGACGACCTAGTACAAACTTTGCAGCCTTCCTTTGTACAGCTTCAAGTTGGTTTTTCAGGTCACATGTTGGCGGATCCCAAACTGTTGAAGGGTATTCAAATTTTGGTCTGACCAGCGATTAGTAGGTACGTTCTTTGACGGCTGTTGGGCATGATCTTAGATTTCTTGTTAGGAATCCAAGCACTCGGTTTGCAGATGATGTTGATTTAGATATCTGATTGTGCCATTTTAGGTTGTGTGTTAGTTGGACGCAGAGGTATGGCGCGGATTTACATTCCTCCAACCATTCCCCACTCATTGTGTAGTGTGTGGTGAGGCATGATCTTCTGATGGAGTTGGGTACCAGATTACACCGAAGTGTCCATGCCCAATGAAATGGGTACTAGCCAAAAGTTCTTAAGCCCATTAAAGTCTACTAGCAACTTAGTCTAGAACCTTCCTACCTGTTTTAGTCGGTTAAAAGCTTAGACTAAAACTGTGCACGCCAGCTCAGTGGACTTGTTTATCAGCTTAATCTAGAAGTACTCATGTCTGGTACCAGCTTAAAGACAAACGCGTTCATGCTCGGAGAGTTGCGCACCAGCCTAAAAGCCACCAGTGTTTATGCCTGGCATCGCATGCAGATGTTGTATCCTAGTTTTACCTGGTCATAGCAATGCGAAATGATACCATCACTAAGTGCCATATTGTTAACACATACAATCCAGCCCATGAAAGTGTCAACAATTTCTCTTCCTTGGGTGAGTCGGTCTATGCAGAAATTAAGTCAACAATCACTAATCCTGCCATATATGCACCTATGCGTGTGGCGATTGCAACGTCGAGCTATACGCTACTCAGAAAAGGACGCAGGACTCGCCACGTGATGAAAATGTGTTCATCAGTGCCCACACACCTCATTTAAACGCCCACGCTGTCACAGAACAATATGGACAGGACACACGACAGACCGTAGAGCCGTCTAAACAGACTAAATGTATTCTGACAACATACATGGTCGGGTTTTTCGAGCCATAGGTCCCGATATTCAGACTACCATTTTATAACTTGCTATTTATCTGTTCAAACCACATGGAATGATTCACCAAGACAACGGTTTTCAAGAAAGGAGTGAGAAGCTGTGCTGCTAACTATTGGCTAATTCCAATGACCTGTATCTGTTGCGAGCTCTTGCCATATAGAATCTCGCAAAACGCACATAATGGCCCCTTCCGTTGTATCCATCCATCATACGACGTCATAATCGACTACGTGACGTATAGAATGACATCACAATAAATGACGGACTAAAGCATTGTTGTACGAATTGTATGTCTTTACTATTTAACAAATATCCTGTTGAATAATTTGAAACTAATTTGACTGGGCGCTGTTGGTGCCATATGCAGCAACAGCACCCAGTCAAATTAGTTACAAAATATTCAACAACTTAATTTTCAGGAAATTAAGTCATGGTATTTGGGGACCGATCAATACCAACACGGCGAAGTGTTGGTGGAGCTTAGCTAGTGATGGGCGGGATATAGTTAAGACTGGAAGTGAGGGTGGAGCGTAGCTATAGTGATGGGCTGATCATATGACGTCATATGGTGGATGGATAGAGTGGAAATGTGAATTACACCTATTCCGAATTTACATTCACAAACAGTACCATCCCAGCTCGTTGTTCATTGGGCCAACGTAAGTTTTATTCGTTTTATTCCTTGGACCAACGTAATTTTGCTCGTTGGGCCAATGTATGGTTTCGTTAGCCCAACGTTGGTTGAGTGGTGAAAAAGTTAATTACCTTGGACCAACGTTGTATTTACTTGGGTTGGCTATTATGTTAGTTATGTTAGTCCAACGATGTACAACAACTATCGGTATGCACACCATGTGTCCTAGCGGGCTCATTCAGCACGCAATCGACCTTTCTACTTTTTGCTATGGCCCGCCCATCTCAATCTAAGCTCCACCCACACCACGTCCGTGTTGGGATGCATCGATCTCTGAACTCTCTGACTATCAATTTCCAGAGAACTATACATGTACGCTGTTGAATATTCGCCAGCATGCTTATTAAACAGTAGAGACAATTCTTACAACGTGTCGGACTTTTAGGACCATAGGCAGCAACAGCGCCCAGGCGAATTAGTGTCACAGTATTCAACAGAATATTTATTACATAGTCAAAACGTAGGGCCTACAATTCGTACGTGTCGGACTATTAATTTGTTAAAGACGGACTATTTCGAATCATTCATTACGTCATGATTATGAAGTCATCATACACGTCGCTTAGTTAATTATGACGTCAGGTGATTGATGAATAAACTGGAAATGTGAATTATATTATTCAAATGAATTCGTTTTTATCATGACACCGAATACATCATCTATATAACTTTGCATTCATTCCCTGTCTGTTTACATAGGAATAAATGCATAGAAAACCTGTAAAATACGTATTAAGAGATAACCAACGAGAAAGTTAAAAGCGGTCTCTTAACCCTTTAAGCCTTTAAAAAAAATTTCAAGAAAAATATAATTTTCTCATAGGAAAATGTCCATTTGCAGACCAAGAGAAGACTATTTTTGAAAATTTATCACTGGAATGACTGGCTCGGTTTTCGAGCCAGTCATTACAGTAATAAAATTTCGAAAAACGTCTTCTCTTGGTCTGCAAATGGACATTCCTCAAAACACTGCAGAAGCCGTTTAGGGCTAAGGCAGATGACCTCATAAAAATGACAACTATGTTGATTAATTGGATTTGAGAATCGAATAAAACCGTCTTCATAGACAGGTGATATCTTAATCAAGGCGGTCTTTGGAGCAGGTGTGAATGTATTACATAATATTTGTCTATTTATACGTATAAATGAGTAGGCCTACAGATATTACTGAGTATCCGTTAACCTATCGTAAGTCTGCTTTGAGCATATCACCTCTCCGTCACGAGAATGTTTCACCATGCCAGGTTCAATGACTACCACCAGTGACTGTAAAAATTGTTGTTTAGTTAAACGAAAAAATTACTGAAACTTGTCATTTTCATTTTTTTGCAGTAGGAACAGATGGAAAAAGCCGCTTCTCGATTCCTCTCTTCTGAAATAGTCTGTGAAGCTATCACCGATATTTTTCGATTTTTCAATTTCTTTCATCTCTGGATCACTTTGTAGACCTATAGGCTGCTAAAATAAGTATAAACATATCTTCCTCATGAGTAACAGCCTGTTGAGGGTGAGAATTATAGGCCTATATGTTAATGGCTGCAGATGAAAGAAAGAATAAACGCGCATTTCTCGATGTATATGAAATCACACACCCGCGCTTATGGACTCCTAGCCTGAGTGATCTTCATTTTAAACGCCCAAACTGTCACACACAGCCGAATTCGGCCGATTTGGCTCATTTGAGTTCGTGATTATTACTTTTACCACTTTCAAGATTGAGGCGTTGATATAATTGGGCACGAGATCCCTTGTAGTAGTAGTAGTAGTAGTAGTAGTAGTAGTAGTAGTAGTAGTAGTAGTAGTAGTAGCAGCAGTAGGATAGTATAGTAGCAGTAGTAGTAGTAGTAGTAGTAGTAGTAGTAGCAGTAGCAGAAGTAGTAGTAGTAGTAGTAGTAGTAGTAGTAGTAGTAGTAGTAGTAGTAGTAGCAGTAGCAGCAGTAGTAGTAGTAGTAGTAGTAGTAGTAGTAGTAGTAGTAGTAACAGCAGCAGCAGCAGCAGCAGCAGCAGTAGTAGTAGTAGTAGTAGTAGTAGTAGTAGTAGTAGTAGTAGTAGTAGCAGCAGCAGCAGCAGCGGCAGCAATAGTAGTAGTAGTAACAGCAGCAGCAACAGTAGCAGTAACATCAGCAGTAGTAGCAGCAGCAGCAGCAGCAGCAGCAGCAGCAGCAGTAACAGCAGCAGCAGCAGTAGCAGTAGTAGTAGTAGTAGTAGCAGCAGCAGCAGCAGCAGCAGTAGCAGCAGCAGCAACAGCAGCAATAGTAGTAGTAGTAGTAGTAGTAGTAGTAGTAGTAGTAGTAGTAGTAGTAGTAGTAGTAGTAGTAGTAGTAGCAGCAGCAGCAGCAGCAGCAGTAGTAACATCAGCAGCAGCAGCAGCAGCAGCAGCAGTAGTAGTAGTAGTAGTAGTAGTAGTAGTAGTAGTAGTAGTAGTAGTAGTAACATCAGCAGCAGCAGCGGCAGTAGTAGTAGTAGTAGTAGTAGTAGTAGTAGTAGTAGTAGTAGTAGTAGTAGTAGTAGTAGTAGTAGTAGTAGTAGTAGTAGTAGTAGTAGTAGTAGTAGTAGTAGTAGTAGTAGTAACATCAGCAGCAGCAGCAGCAGCTGAGTTTTGTTTTCAATCTAGTATCTGAGATGTAATTTAGCCTGTCCTACAAGAACTTGAAATGCTCAATACATGCATATCTACCAGTAATGGATTATGTTTACTGTGGTTTTAGTAGTCTGTGATTTGTTCCTAACTTCTAAAAGGTGATGGTGATAGCACGACGTCAGGTGGGTAAAGGATGAGGAGAATAAGAAGGTTCTTACAATGAGAGAATAGTGTGGCCTCTGCCACAGACCAAATACAACACACTTTGTAAGACAAAATTCAGAAAAAAAATTTTGAAATTAATCTGCCGGTAAGCTGTTGCTCTCTAAGTTGGCAACAGGTTCCTGTTAAATTAATTCCAAAATATTCAACAGGTATTGTGTAAGGATATTTGCGTGTAAAGACACAGGGATGTTTAACAAAGAAAGTGGAGAGACATGTCTCCCCCAGCACCCCTCGAATGAGGACCATGATTAGTAGATCTATTATTACTCGCGTTTAGGCTAGAAAGATACTAAAACATACCTTTTTCATCAAATTAGGTGGAAGATGGTGCTGTGGAAGACAGCAACATCGTCCACCAAAATTGTTTAAGAATGTACACCAGTTTCTTTGCTATTGGCATAGGTAAAAGATAGAATATTGACATCAGAGTGGTAAGGGTTAATTTATTAGATGCAAACCAGACTAACCAGTGTCATTAACTGTGAAATTCTGCTCCATCCATTCAAGTAAAATAAGATATGGTCTATAACAGATTTCGCAAATGTATACTAGAATAATTGAACAGGAAAGCCACTTTTCTTACCCCCCCCCCCCTACACTTTTATGCCAGGCTACGCCACTGCCATGCGCCACTACACGTTGGCAGAAATGTATTATTGTGCATAGATGCATGTATTGACAAGCGTACACATTTTCAAGACTCGATACCCAATACACTTATCTTAGCCGATGTGGAAAACTATGTTGTTTCTAAAATAATTACAGATAATAGCGTCCTAAAATAACAGTGTAGATGGTATCCGGCGGTGAGCACATATTTATAAGTGTGTTGATTGGGTGGACACAAGTGACTGTTGCTTAATAGCTCGAAAAGTTGAAACATGTTCAACTTTTCGATTCTGACGACACACACATAAGAGTGTCAATTGTCGCCCAAAACATGTCGTCGGTCTGCCACACATGGGCGACCCGACCCTTCATCCGAATGGTCCGAATCGGCCTATTTTGGCGATTTCCGTCATCCGTGTACAATTGGTATTAGAATCTCAGACGTCTCCAAGGCACTTGATAGTTTCACCACCATTTCGCCAGAACACTATAGTAGACATGGCAATACGACGTAGTCGTTTATCAGTAGCAACCCGAGTGGCCGAGCACGAGTTGTATTAAGAAACCTCAGTTACTATACAGCAGCAGTAAACGACCACATGGTAGAGAGTACAGTGTACCAAACTGGCCTCTACAATGGTTTGAGGAATGCCGATTTGCAGAACAAGACTATTTTTAAGTCAGTAATTCGAGTGGTAAATTTTCGAAAATAATCTTTTCTTGGCCCTAATTAAAGGTGCATATTCACACCAAAATGTTTGAAAATAAAATTGTTAAAATTATGTACTTTTAGAAGCTTAAATTGTGTGCGTAGATGTAAGGAAACGAAATAAATCTTAACATATGATGATTTCATTATGTATAAATCAATAAAAAACTGTACTTTGTGAAATTGAATTAGAGACACTGAGTCCCTAATTCAATTTCAAAACTAACAAAATTATATTAATTTCTACGAAATGAAACTGTCCTATGTTAAAATTTATTTCGTTTCACTACATTTAGATACACAATTTAAGCCTCTAAAAGTATACAATTTTAACAATTTTATTTTCAAAAATTTTGGTGAATATGCACCTTTAATTTTTTTAAATGTGCATTTACATATCGGCCTATTCACACAATTTAAGCTTCTAAAAGTATACAATTTTAACAGTATTATTTTCAAGCATTCTGGTGTGAAGATGCAGCGTTAAAAGCCATAACGCTCATAATGCCCATATCATTGTTTTAGCTGCGGATGGCTGTTCCATAAACCGTCATGTCCCTTAGTTAGCCAGCGCCACAAAAGCTTATTGAAGGTTGTCTCTAAAAACTACTGATCCGATTTATCTCAAATTTTAACACAGCGAAAGAATTTAAAGTGCAAACGTCGGTAGTTATCCGGATAAAAGAACTCGGATCTGGATCTCTACAATTGAAGCATCAGTCAAAATAGTTTCAAAATATGCCTATTCATCAGAATATTTATTAAATTGGGGCACTTTGATTGGGACGTCAACTAACTGGGAGGGTAATGGACATTTCCAGTTTATCCATCCACCATATGACGTTATAATCAACTACGTGACGTGTAGGATGACGTCATAATCAATTACAGCATGAATCACTCGGTTTATTCCGTCTTAAACGCTTAATAGTCCGACACATTGGTACGAATTGTATGTCTTTACTATTTAATAAATATTGTGTTGAAAATTTAGAAACTAATTTGACTGGGCGCTGTTGCCGCCCAATCAAATTAGTTTCAAGATATTCAACAGCTTACCTGTTTAGTTTTCTGGAAATTGATAGTCAGCGAATTTAAGGGTCGATCGATACTAACACTAGCTTAGCTAGAGATGGGCGGGGCATAGCAAAAACTGGAAAGATCAATTGATTATGACGTCAACCACTCGAGCGAGAGCTCCTTCCATACCCGTAACATAATCAAGTGTTAGTATCGATCGACCCCTAAATTCGCTGACTATCAATTTCCAGAAAACTAAACAGGTAAGCTGTTGAATATCTTGAAACTAATTTGATTGGGCGGCAACAGCGCCCAGTCAAATTAGTTTCTACATTTTCAACACAATATATATAGTTGACTAGACATGATATCACATTAAAATATGATACGTAACGGCGTGTCACAATGTCGCCTTTGGCCAGCTTCTGACTTGCCAGAAAGATATATAAGATTGAAAGCGTCTGCAATTGTGTATGCCTATACATTTAGAAATGATCTCCCTAATTAATCTATGTCAGCGAGACACAAAAAAATCGTACAAATTTCGCAACTTAATTTTTCAATAGTAAATACATGATGCCATCCCAATAGGCCGCATTGTTTGTGTCCCGTCGTTAATGTGTCCCACTAGAATCAGTGCTCGTTTGGTACGTGAGTCGGGTTTCGTTAATGGAGCATAACATTAGGACTTCTACAATGATCTGCGTCAAATTTGATTAGTGATTCATTGCCACACCGTGAGACTCTTCCCCATAACGAGCATCGTTGCATTTTCCCGATCCATCAGGAGGAGAAAGGATTCGAACCCGGGACTTATGACGTGCGTGTTGAGCTTGTCTCTGCGACATGCTAGCGATATGGTGTGTGGATAGTTGATATCCTGGACGAATAGGCGACTGTCGAACCAAGATTGATTATGTGTAGGTGGTGTTGGGTGCGGTATCGGATGCATTGACTCTCAGTAACACTTTAGCATTCAAGTTCTGCAGTGGTCTTGAGAAATGCCCGTCTGCACACAAAGATAAGATTATTTTTGAAAAATGTCACTGGAATGACTGGCTCGATGACCGAGCCATTATCGAGCCAGTCATTCCAGTGATAAATTATCCAAGATCTCTTGGTCTGCAAATGGACATTTCTAGAAAAATTCATGTATGCTGTCGCGATTTCCGATTAAAATAATGTTCATGTTTTAATGAAAATCTCCGTTCAAGAGCTGATAAATTTATTATTAATTAGATTTTAAGTTCACTGGGTGCAGGGTTAAAGCTAGGTCGAGCTAGGTGCGTATATACATTCACTTAAACCCCGCACAATAACTTGTCCCGTCATAACCGCGTTACCTGGCCGTATTTCACGTGAACACCCACCCGCAACGTACCGCTTTATAATCTATGACAAAGCTAAGCAGGTTTTAATTAATCGCTTGTGTCAAGGACGGTAAGTTATGTAAAACGAATACCTTGAGTTATTATCTGGTTGAAAAAGGCAGTCCGTCAAAAATACGACGATGATTCCTGGGGAGAGGTGTGTGTGGGTGGGCGGGGTTACGTGACTGTCTTATTATACAGGTATGGCGATCTACGGCGGGCCAGCAGAGGTGGGAAAACACCTGACAAGCTACACGCTTTCATTTTTGAAACCACAATATAATCTCAATGAACCTTTCCAGTTTTAGCTATGCCCCACCCACCATTAGCTAAGATCCACCCCCAACTCGCTGGTGTTGGGGGTCAATCGATCTCTGAACTCCCTGACTATCAATTTCCAGAAAACTTTACAGGTAAGCTGTTGAATAGTTTGAAATTAATTTGACTGGGTGCTGTTGCTTCCTATGGTCAAGTTAGCTTCAGAATATTCAACAGAATGTTTATTAAATGGTAAAGACATAATTAGTACGAGTCGGGCTATTAAGCGACTAAATTCATGCCATAATTAATTATGACGCCACCATACACGTCACTTAGTTGATAATGATGTCATATGACGTCAGATGACGGATGGATGAACTGGAGAGGTACATTTCCATAACGAAATATTGAGTTGAATATTATATATATATATATATATATATATATATATATATATATATATATATATATATATATATATATATATATATATATATATATATATATATATATATGTGTGTGTGTGCAATATATGAAAATACTTGTTAATAAATCAATTCCATAATTACTAGTCTAATCGCATCTGATATTACACACAATAAAACACAAATATTGTTACAAAAAAAGAGAAATACATGGTAGAGTTATCAAAGATGTGTCTAGAACCGGTTGACCTAAGCCATGGTTTCCAGTCAGATGGTTGTCATGGTATACAGGAGGATTCCTACCATTACTTCGGAAAGTATGTTTTCGATGGAAAAGTGGGGGAAAAATCGGATCATAACGTCCAAAGGCACGTAGACCAATCACGGATACAAGCGCTATACGCGCAGACGTGTTGACAGACGAACGCATACTCAAAGACAATAAATTGTCAGAAAACTCTCAGTGTCGTTTCTACATCACACTCCCACCCAAATGCCGCAAGCAATAACCGCTACACCCCACCCCCCCCCCCCCCACCAGCGGTATTGTTGCTATCTCTCCACCCTAACTTGTCCTTGTGAAACAAACAACAGCGATGATCATCATCGCCATCATCATCATAATCGGCACAAGATTGTTTGTCAGCGCCGACTAGCGGCAGACCGTCTTAATTATTTATTCCCAGAGATAGGCTTATTGTAGCGTGATAAAAACGGAACACTATCCAAACATCCCATGACAGCTGTGTGCGCGGAGGAAGTTTATACAGCTAAAATGGCCGACAGCTTGTACCGGCAGAATGGCGAATATGAAATATTGGTGTAAAAGACTCAATTTTAGAAAGGGCTGGTGTGGAAAAGCGTTGCTATCTATCAGCTGTCAGCGACGTCATTCTAAAGAGTTAACACCAGTTATTTTCGTGTTAAAACATGTGAATAATGACGAATTTTGCAAAGAAATCAACACAACAACAACAGTAGTTAAGACCATATATATCTGTTACACGCCTTTGTTACCTGGCCATAATATATACAACTAAACCTGTCTAATAAGGACATCTGCTTTTGGAAACAAACGATGGTGGTTTTTTTAAGATGGGTGGTCGTAAGACCACCCGTCTGAAAGAACCGCCATCATTTGGCCTCAAATGCTTATTTACCACAACAAATGCGTTGTATTAACTGACAACCTGTCTTTAGAGACCACCTTCATATGGACCATACAGTGTCCGTAATAGGCAGCGTTCATTGTATAGGCTAGACTAACACTAGATCGATGGTGCTTTGGGGGTAAGTTTATCTTGCACATCTTACTGTACCGAATGATGAGTCGGAACTAGATAAGGTAGCGCACCCATAAACGCCAGGTATCTGTTGACAACTGTCTTGCAGTGTGTCGAGAACGAAGATTAACTGCTTGTTAACGGCGATACTGTAATAAACTAAGACTAATAATAATGGGTTGTCTCCACCTACTCGACCCCCTGTACACCCCCACTACCCTTACTAAGACCAACAAGGAATGTAAGTCTCATTTCTCACTGTCTGTACTCAAACGTGGGAATAATAAAGAAATCTTGGTACATATAGGCTATATATCTAGTGTTACTCGTTAATTAGCTTTCGGAATTGGTTCAGCTTTTATAGACAGAAATAACATTTCTACTTGGACAGGGGTATAGGACAGTACTTTGACGTGCGTGCGTGCGTGCGTGCGTGCGTGCGTGCGTGCGTGCGTGCGTGCGTGCGTGCGTGCGTGCGTGCGTGCGTGCGTGCGTGAGTGCGTGCGTGCGTGAGTGCGTGCGTGCGTGCGTTAAACTATGGGTGGGGAAAACCTAGGGGCGCTATAGGGATAAAGTATGTGAGAGGAAAAACCGGGGGGGGGGGGGCGATTCCCACCCACAACCCACCCACCCCCCTTCCTACACCATGTTGGAGGTGTTTACGATCTGTCAGTCAAGTATCTGACGTCATAATCAAATACATCACTGACATGTTAGACGTCGTAATCAAAATGACGTAGTTGCGCCACCGAAATCGAAGTCCGTCAACAAAGTAGAGAGCTCTCAGTCATGAAACTCGAAATGTCTGCCAATTGTACTACCGTAATTGTGTCTGATGAATTAAAAATTTATTAACGTCTTTTTAATATTTTGAAACTAATTTGACTGGCAGATGCTGCTGCCATAGGCAGAAACAGTCCCCAATCAAATTAGTTTCAAAGTAATCAACAGCTTACCTGTATAGCTTTCTTGAAATACAGATTCTGATAATTCCGGCTTTAAAGTTTCACGTCGATTCCAGCACGCATACAAAGTGGCCCGGGGTTATCTAGAACTGGGCGGAGGTTATCTAGAACTGGGCGAGGTTATCTAGAACTGGGCGGAGGTTATCTAGAACTGGGCGGAGGATATCTAGAACGGGGCGGAGGTTATCTAGAACTGGGCGTGGCAGAGCTATAAATGGCTACATGTATTAATTTTCAATTCTGATGTCATTATTGCAAGACTATATATAGGCCTTGTACGACTCCCAAACAAGGGAGATTAAGGTGTCTTTTCAACATTGCAATACACGTATCTTCCGAAATTGATTCGAGTTTGTTAAATAAATTAAAGGTACACATTCACAGCAGAATGACTGAAAATAAAATTACTAAAATTGTATACCTTTAGAGGCTTAAATCGTGTACGGTACCTAGATGTAATGAAACGAAATAAATCTTAACATATGATGATTTCAATACGTATAAAGTAATATAATTTTTTTAGTTGTGAATTTGAATTAGAGCCTCGTGCCTCTAATTCAAATTGACAACTTAAAAATTTATATTAATTTATATGGAAGGAAATCATCATTTGTTAAGATTTCTTTCGTTTAATTACGCCCAGGCACACAATTTAAGACTCTAAAAGTATACAATTTTAACAATTTTATTGTCAAGCAATCTGGTGTGACTGTAATGCGCCAATATCGAATTTTCACCGTTGCCCAACAGTGCAGCGACCAATATCAAATTTGATATCTGTGCGCCCGTTGGCCAACTACGCGGGAGATCAATATGGAATTTGATATCGGCGCATCCGTTGGCCAACTGCGCAGGGGACCAATATCGAAATTGATATTGGCGCACTCGTTGGCCAACAGCGCAGGGACCAATATAGAATTATACAAGTTTCTAATTACCTGTTCGTCTGCCTAAAGGTGTTTACTCAGGTGTTACACAATGTGGTATCGCAGTGGCTTAATTGGGCACGTACTCATGTCGGTCTGAAAATCATATTAATTATTCTCGTTCTAATACGGTTTCACGATGAACGCCGCTACACTCAAAACATCACTGATAACAATTTTTTATTTTCAAGCATGTTGGTGTGAATTGTGTTATTAACGTATTCAAATTTAAGAATTATCGCGTTTTATTTATTAATTTAGTTATTTATTGTGTTCGCCAGCCACCAACAAGAGGCCCACCTGGAGCATTATGCATTTTTGTCACAATTATTGGTGGGTGGTTTAAGAGTAGTCTTCTAAATGAGTTTGTGGACATTTTTGCAAGTCCAATATGGCCGCCAAACACGCTACACATTTTGATTGGTCCACTGCAGCCATGTTTCTGACGTAGCGTCTTCCCTTGAAAAAAACTTTAATGGTACTCAGTGCCTAATCATATCTCTCAAATTTCAGTCCACTCCGCTCAGTGGTTCTGGCGTCATTTTGGCAAAAATTAGGTTATCCAAGATGGCCACCAAACCATTTGACCAATCAAGTTCCCTTGAAACAAACTTGGTGCATCTCTTGACATAGATGATATTTCACGCGTTTTGAATTGATCCCATAAGCGGTTTTGGAGAAGATTTTTAAAGACATTTTAAAGCGGACAGTTTTTTTGACGGATCAACTTCTCTTGAACAAATTTTAATGACCCTTAGTCCTTAATCATATATCCCAAATTTCGGCCTGACCGCTTCAGCGGTTATGGGGAAGAAGTTGTTTTTGCGAAAACGAGGTCATCCAAGATGGCCGCTGAACCATTTAGTCAATCAAGTTCCCTTGAACAAACTTGTGTCAGCTCTTACCATAGATCATATTTAGCGAGTTCTGAATCGATCCCTCAAACCATTTTGGAGAAGATTTTTAAAAACATTTCCAAAAATCGGCCGAAATCCAAGATGCCCGCCGGTCAAATTGGCCGATCGGGTTCGTTTGAACACACTTGAATCTCTATGCCTTAAGAATGCTTCCTGCCAAATATAATTGAAATCGGCCCAGTAGTTCTCGAAAAGAAGACATTTTAAATTCCCCATTGCTTTAGTATGGGAGCTTTTGGTGGGAAAATGATCCAAGATGGCCGCCAAACCATTTATCGGACAGTTTCGAAAATTGCAAATTTCAAATCAGAATACCCAAAAACCTATATAAAAACAATTTCAGCCTCAAAGTCCATTAAATAAAATAAATCCAATATGGCCGCCAAACACGCTATATTTTGGTTGGCCACGGCGGCCATGTTTTTTTTACTGGCCCTTAGTCCCTAATCATATCTGCCAAATTTCGGCCCGATCCCTTCAGCGGTTCTGGAGAAGTCATTTTCGCTAAAACTAGGTCAACCAAGATGGCCGCCGAACCATTTGACCAATCAAGTTCCCCTGAACAAACTTGGTTGAGCTCTTGCCCTGGATCATATTTCATGAGGTTTCTTTCAATCCCTCAAGCGGTTTCGGAGGAGATTTTTAAAGACGTTTAAAAAAAATTGGCCAAAATCCAAGATGGCCACCGGGCAAATTGGCTGATCGGCTTCGTTTGAACTGCTTCCTGCCAAATATAATTGAAATCGTCCCAGGGGTTCTTGAGAAGAAGTCGTTCTAAAGGAAAAGTTGACGGACGACGGACGGGCGACACGACATAAGCTCACTTGGCCTTTCAGGATAGGTGAACTAATAAGGTTCGGTTAGAAACACAAATTTGCGCACTTTGATACCGTTTCATATCGGCCCAAATATAGCGATTTCGATATTGGTTCCCTGCACCGATGAGCCATGGGCGCGCCGATATCAAATTTCATATTGGTCCCCTGCACTCTTGGCCAGCGGGCGCGGGTCCTCTGCGCTGCGCCCTTGGCCAATGGACGTGCCGATATCGAAGTCGATATTGGTTCACGCCGACCACACACACACCACCCCCCCCCCCCCCCACCCAACCCCACACACCGGCGTTGTTGGCTAACAGGGGCGCAGATATCAAAAGTCGATATTGGTCCAATCCAGGCCGTTGGCCAACGGATGCGCCAGTATCAAAGTCGATATTGGTCCAACCCAGGCCGTTGGCCAACGGATGCGCCAGTATTAAAGTCGATATTGGTCCAACCAGGTCCGTTGGATTCGATATTGGTCCCTGCATTCGATATTGGTCCCTGCGTTCGACATTGGCACGTTACATGAATATGCGCCTCTAAAACACTAATTACGTCACATGTAGGTTGACGTCACACTCAATTAGGCCTATGAATCTAACTAAGTCCGTCATAAATGCTTATGTCTTTACTATTTAATAAACATTCTGTTGAATATTTTTAAACTAATTTGACTGGGTGCTGTTGCAGCAGCAGCATCTAGTCAAATTAGTTTTAAAATATGCAACAGCTTACCTGTATAGTTTTCTGGAATTCATGAAGTTCAGGGTTCCATCGATCCCAACACGGAAAAAAGAGTTGGTGGGGCTTAACTAGAAATGGGCGGGGCATGGCTAAAATTGGATTCATTCATTGGCTATAGATACAGTTCGGAAATAACATAACACCGTTTCAATTTGCAAACAAAATACCACGTAGGCCTACCGCTGAATATTTTGTCTTTCAACCCAATTATGTCCAAAATGGCTGTACTGGAAAATAAATAATTTATTAGAGAAAATATTTATTCCGAGCGCGGGATATCTAAGTGGTGGAATTTCCTAGATTTATTACCAGCATACTACTGGCTTATCAGACGAATATAATTACGCTCGATTTACGAGCTAAGTGAAAATAGATAGGCATCTCCTTCTAACGGTACAAACGCGATCAGATCGACGCCATTTTTATGCGTTTCCGAGTTTTGACGCGGGACTCGGGTAATTCCGACTGGCACCTTATCGCTGTGTCATAGATTCCGGAGTGGAGCCGGCGAGTCTGGCCAAGTTGGACATCTATCGGAGAAACGTCCGGGCTGATTAAGACTAATAGCATTGCAGGTGGGAGATCCGTTTACCTGGTACTACCTGAACAGGTAGAGGAACATTTCTATCTTGGATTCGGATGATAAAGGGATTTTACAAATGTCAAACGATGGTGGTATGCTTAGTATAGGTAGATGTGGATTTGTTATACATATTTCCACAAATACCATGCATCAGATTACCAACGTTTAATAATACATTTTTGAGTTGTCTGGAACCCCCGAAATTCCAGTGCCACAATTATAAGACAATTACCTTGCGAATAATTTGAAACTAATCTGATTGGCCTGTGTTAATGCATAGGAAACCAGAGCTCCCAGTCAAATTAGTTTCAAAATTTAACCCTAAAATTTGTTCAAGAAAATTTCAATTTTCTCATGGAAAATTCAATTTGCATAACAAGACGATTAAGTTTTTAAAATTTACCACTTGTGTCGAATTGTCGTTTATAATGGTAAAACCGGCCAATACCGCCTCTGCAGTTGTCTCGGGGACTGTCTATTTGCAGGCCAAGAGACGACTATTTAAAAAAAATTTACCACTGGAATGACTGGCTCGGTTACCGAGCCAGTCATTCCAGTCGTAAATTTTCCAAAAAACCTTTCCTTTTGGCCTCAAAATGGGCACTGGCTAAGTAAAAATTTAGATTTTCGTGACTATTAACCCTGTAGTCGGTCAAGCTGGCCAAAAAGTGGCAAAAACACCTCTTAAAAACTGTTTTCCTAAATTCCAGTGGTAAATTTACAACAACAAAAAATGGTCATTCAGAGAAAATATTTAAATTTTCGTTAAAAACCCTGACAAATTAAAAGGTTAATTGATAAAAGTACCATTTTGAGCGCTTCGAGGCGCTGCTGACGCAAGAGATGTGAATGACTTCAGCATAGGCCTATAGAAAACTCACTAGACATATTTTAAAGCGAATAAGTTCTCAAATAATAGTTTTAATATTTGTAAATAGAAAAACAACCTGCTTTTTCCAGATACATAGGTATATAGGGCATATTTAATATATATGCTGATCACTTGCCTGTCCTAATGACAGCGATGTTCAGGATTAGCCGGGGATAAACTCTGCCTGTGGCGTCGTATGAATAAAATAAATTATCATACGTATACGAGCGAGGCGACCGAACAATAACTGATTATCGCGTTGATCGAATACCGACCGATTTAGGAGAATATCCCGTGGGGGAAACTGACAGAGTATACAGTACTTCTAAGAAATAATTATCACCACGTTTTTCAAAGAAAGGTGGGGATTATGTGATGAAAACCTGTGCGTGCGTGCGTGCGTGCGTGCGTGCGTGCGTGCGTGCGTGCGTGCGTGCGTGCGTGCGTGCGTTCGCTTGACGGAATTCAACCAAATTTTCCATGTGCGTTACACATATGACTGCAGAGTGCAAGAGCGCATTTAGATTTGGCTCCGCCCCCCAGGGGGCGGGCCATGGGTCAAAACACTTATAACGCAACTCCTCCGAAACCTTTAGACTGAATTCAACCAAATCTGATATGTTAGTTACCCATATGATTACGGAGTGTAAGAGGCCATTTACAGTTGGCTCTGCCCCCAGGGGTGGGCAGGTGAGCGGTTAAAAGGTAAAATGTTAACGTGCAAAAATTGATTGCAACGCATCTCCTCCGAAATCGTTGGACATAATTCAACCAAATTTGGTGTGTGAGTTACCCATAGCAATGTGGAGTGAATCAGCACATTTATATTTGGTCCCGCCCCAAGGGCTGGGTGGATGTGGGAGGGGGTCAATGTTATCGAGCCAGTTATTCCAGTGATAAATATACAAAATAGTCTTCTCCTGGTCTGCAAATGGACATTTCTGAAGACCCCTGCAGAAGCCGTTTTTGGCTGATATGAGAGTTAAACGGTTAATATTAAATTTCGCTGAGTAGTCATTTTTTCCCCAGGAAAATCACGGCGTGACGTCATCGCGTGAATGATTGGCGTGGTATGACGTCATTGCATGAATAATATTTTGTTGTTGATAATTTTATAGCTCACAGGAGCTCATTCAAACACCACGCCATATTGTGGGATGCAAGAGGACCGAGTGTTTGTTAAATTAGACCCTGGATGTCACGCTTGGTAATGGCTCTTTCCAGTTTTAGCTATGCCCCGCCCATCTCTAGCTAATCCAAACCGACACCTCGCTCGTGTTGTGATCGATCAATCTTTGAACTCTCTGACTAACAATTTCCATAAAACTATACAGGTAAGCTATTGAATATTTTGGAACTAATTCGACTGGGCGCTGTTGCTGCCTATGGTTTAGTTTTAAAATATTCAGCAACATGTTTATTAAACAGTAGAGACGCACAATTCGTAGCCTACAACGTGTCGGACTATTAAGAGTTATAGACGGGCCACATAGAATCATTTATGACGTAATGATTATGAGCTCATGCTACGCGCCACCTAGCTGATTATGACGTCATATGACCTCAGATTGATAGATGGATACTCGGGAAAGATGAATTGTATCAGACGCCAGTTTCTTCTAATCTGAAATCACGTGTAGCGTAATCCTAATACACGTGCTTGACAATTCACGCGATGACGTCAGGTATCGTGAATTTTATGGCGTGTCAAGATTCACGACTTTGACCAAAATTTTAAGTGACAGAGTTTGTGAAACTTTAATTTACAAAATATGATAAAAACCTATTTAAAATTTTTTTATTATTGAAATTTAATTCTCGTTAGTGATCATACCTGAGCTGCGCTATTATATATGCCACTATGTCGGATACAGAGACAAACTCCTCCCACCCATCAATCCCCTACTACCCATCCCGCACCTAATCCCATTCATACAGGTACACACGCACCCCTCCTGATTAGGCTGTCTACAGCTGTCAAAGTCGGCCGTTTGTCTAATCGATCAAGAACAGTGTATTTTCTGATTGATCCTCTTAGAAGGACCGATCAATTTCATTTGGCACATGATTGGCCTTATGTTTTTTCAAATTCTGGGGCCCTAGGCTAATCACCTAAAGGTGTACGCGTGAGCACATACGAGAGTGTGTGCGTTAGTACGTACGTGTACGCGGACGGGGGGGGGGGGGGGGTGGGTGTTGCGGAGGATGTGTGAGGTAGGTTGAAATCGAGATGCTCTTAGAGCCCATCTCCTGCACTTTGAGTAAGCAAACGGCATGCTTCATATTGCCTCATAGCGTTGCCTAAACCTCTCCCCAACATCCCCCCCCACACCACACCTCCCGAAATCCGTATTGCAAAATTTGGAAGGTGTGGGAGTGGGGATAAAGCGTATGGTATCGGGTGACGGCTTTTGTAAAATTTACCCACTCCTTAGTCCTATATACGACGTTACTGATTTAACTGACATGTACCAGAAAACAATAGGGATCGATTTTTAGCTATGCCCCGCCCACTTTTGTCGTGTGTTGTACTCGATTTCAAACTTTGAAACATGAATTCACAGCATCTAAATTACAAGGTATAAAGAATAAAGGTAAGTTGCTAAATATTTTGAAACTGATTTGACTGGTAGAAACAGCTCCCCAATTCATTTTCCTGTACGATTGTCTTGGAATGGACCTTTCCAGTTTATCCATCCATCCTATGACGGCATAATCAACTACGCGACGGTTATGATGACGTCATAATCAATTACAGCATGACTCGATTTAGTCCGTCTTAAACGCTTAATACTCTGACACGTTGTACGAATTGTATGTCTTTACTATATAATAATAATAATAATAATAATAATAATAATAAATTGTTGAATATTTTGAAATTAATTTGACTGGGCGCTGGTGCTGCCATTGACAGCAACAGCACACAGTCAACTTAGTTTCAAAATATTAAACAGCTTACCTGTATAGTTTTCTTAAAATTGATAGCCAGGGAGTTCAGGGATTGATCGATTCCAATACGAGCTAGGTGTGGGTGGAGCTTAGCTAGAGATTGGCGGGGCATAGCAAAAACTGGAAAGGTCCATTGAGATACTGGCATTTGAAGTGTTAATAAATAGTTTAAACTTAAAACCTCCCCTCCCACTCCCTCATACACACACCCAACCCTCTCCGTTTCCAAGTTGAAGGTTGTAATGCACACCACCGCATTGTGAAATTTACTATCTTCGGTCGCCAGGTCACAGCGGGACACGGTATATCGGCTGATAATCTATTGCAATGGCACCATCATTGGGAATCACCGTAGTTCCTGGAGGAATTATAGACGACGGTCTAGCACTAACGTGAATTGTTCCCAAACTCATTTATAGTACCATGGTTTATTTATTCATTATGAGCGACGATATTGACCATCATAAATAGAACTACTGTGTGGTATCTAGATGTATATATGCAGTTTGGACAGTTTCTAAACGGCGCAGACACAAGTACAATTTTGTTATCGGTGCGTAACGGCGCACTTCCCATTTGTCAATGTCAAACGTGCACCAATAGGCATCCATCCTTTCGTTAACTCAGTCTTATGCGTGTGTTGTTAATTTATTTGTTAGTCTGTCAATCCTCCTGTCCATCCATTCACGCATTCCTTCAGCCCGTTAGTCAATAATTATGCACGCATAAGAAAAAGAATGAGGGCGTATATGCTTGCTGTATACATATGTAGCGACCCAATAATCAATTTGGCCCGTTTGTAAACGCTGCATGACCGTCTGTAAACCGCGCAGACCCATATACCAATTTATCATCGCGCCCGTTTGTAAACGGCGCGCCTCCCATATGGCAATGTCAAACTTGCACCAATAGGTCTACTAACGCAAGGATCAAATAAAATTACGACTAACATTCAGTAGAATTCGCGTGTTATTGGATACATTCATCAACACTTTAAATAATGCATTTATTTAAATAACATTTAAAGAAATTTCAAATCTTCTCATAGAAAATATCCGTTTGCAGAGCAAGAGATTACAACTATGCGCGTTTCCTATTGGCGCGAGTTTGATATTGCCATCTGGGCCATGCGCCGTTTACACACGGGCCCGCCGATAACAAATTGGTATATGGGTCTGCGCAGTTTACAAACGGGCCAAATTGCTTATTGGTGCGTTACATGTGTACTCATTGGCAACGCAATAGACTTCTATAGCGTTGTCACTGGAATCTGGTACATCAAATGCACGCGCGCGCACCCACGCACGCATGCACAATCACGCGCACCCCTTTCCTGCACGTGGGTGCGCGCCCGGTATCATGGGTCTTATAAGCGCACTCACATGCGCGCATAGGTATTATTTCAGTTTTTTCACTATGATAATTTGGCTGTGAATATTCGTGCTTATACCATTACCAAAACAGAACCGATGCGTAATTGCCAATGCATCCCAGTCTTCATAACACTTTCACCGAGAAATCCCTAAAAAGGTAGATTCTTAACGATATAAAACTTATTCTGTTGAATATTTTGAAATTAATTTGACTGGAAGACGTTGTTGCCCAAGGCAACGTGTTTAGTTGTTGCCTTGGAAATTAGCTATGGGGGAATTCATCAGTGAAAGGGTTACACGTTAATCTTCACGCAAGGGTAATTAATATAATTAACTGACCCTCATTTACATACGTTACGTAACATGAAAAACGTGTCATAATTTATAATAAATGGGTATATTTTTTTGTCTTTTTTTCAGTAATGATTGAATGACACGTTTATATGATAATTTTAACCACATAACTTAAAATTATCACACTGATATAAATAATCATTAGAACTGAATAATATTTCTAAACAACAAAAAATCCCAATAATATACTGAAAAATTGTGTTATCGTTGGGCATTAAATTTAACCACTCGTTCGTTCATTCCTTACTTCCCACGACCCACAGCTCGATCTGTTAACCATTTCAATAATGCAATTGAAGTATCTCAATTTCAAATCAATCATAACGGATAGCTTTTGAATGCTTTAAAAATAATTTACCCGGAAGACATTATTACACTAGGCGTCAAAGTCGTCCAGGGTCATTAATTTCAAAGTATTCAACAGAATCTTTCTTACAAAATAAAGAGTTTTTATAACAGATATTCATTCCCTAAACAATTACTTAGTCAGCCATGCATAGGAATGCGGCGAGGCAAGGGAGATTAATCCTGAGAACTGTAAACATAGGCCACGTATGGTTGTCTCCCGTTGATCTAAATCCACAGAAATGTCCGAGTGGTGAAACTGGTCAGATATGTTCCAGGGGATTGAATACTGGACTGGGTGAATATTTTGAAAACAATTTGACTGAAAGTTGTTGGTCCCTAAGCAACAACTTTCAGTCAAATTGTTTTTAAAATATTCATCTAGTCCAGTTACTGTGGCGGCTTCTGGAAATTATTGCCCCATGGCTTGCTGCAATGAGACCATTTGATGGTCGCATATTTTTCAACACTGGCCACAAAATGCGTATTTTAGCAATGCAGGAATTCAGTGTTAGCAATGCCCCACCCATTTCTATCTAAGCTCCACCCACAATTCGCCCGTGTTGGGATAGATCCAATTCAGGGACCGATTCATCACAACACTGGCGATGTGTGGGTAGAGCTTAGCTAGAGATGGGCGGGGCGTAGCTAAAGCTGTATTCCTCCATTAAGATGTAATGTGGTAACAGAACATATGCGTGTGCGTGTGTGCGTGTGTGCATGTTTTTGTGCATGTGTGCTTATGTGCGTGTTCCGTTGATTGTCTATTTTCATGTCCTCTGATCACTATTTACATTGGCGGTTTGTTCGTATTACCATGACGATCCAGAAATATCACCAAATCCAAGTTTACATCTCCTCCAGACAGCACGCACAGCAGGGTTTGGAAATTGATCCTAGCTCAAGGTATCTCATTTTCAAGGCAAATATACAGGAAACCTGCTGAATATTTTGAAATTAATTTGACTGGAAGCTGTTGCTGTCTTGGGCAGCAACAGTTCCCAATCAAATTAATTTCAAAATATTCAACAGAATAAATTTTACATTGGACAGAATTTAATTTTTCAGCAGCTTACCTGTATAATTACATTGAAAATGGGATTCTGCAAATTCAGGTTCAAAGTATATAAATTGAGCCCAAAACACGCAAAACATGGGCAGAGATTAGCTAGGAATTGGCGGGGCATAGCTATAAATGTGTCTCTCTATTGAAACAATACATTCCAAGGGCAAATACAGTTACTGTACATTTAGAATACTGACAAAGATTTATAAATTAATATATAGGCGATTGAATAACAGAAGTGGACACTCACAATGGGAGTTCACATTACAGTTACACAGGTAAATGGTCACACATGTTACTGCAGGTAGTATATCGATTATATAGTTATACTTCCTGTGCATGAAGGTTGAATTCGTCGAGAGAAATACTGAATCATATACAAACCAATCAAATAACAAGGTTAGGTCACATGCCTTTGCTGAATGGTAATACTAACCAAGAAATGTTCAAATGTTCCAAATGACATCAGTTAACATTCAAATGGAAAAGTATAACAAGTTCAGCATTCTGCAGTATCTGTCAGCTAACGGATCCTACACATATGATATTGGATAGTGGAATATTCTCATCAGTAGCACTATATGTAGTTCTTGGAGCTCATTCCATAAGGAAACCGTAACAGAGTGCTCTGCTAGATTAGCAGAGCAGAAATATGTTTCTCCTACGGAACAATACGTTTTGTTACAGCGCTCTGCTATGTCACGAAACATGTTTGGAGGTGACTCATGAAACTCAAAACATGTTTTTAATCTGTGACATAATTACACGTGAAGCATCATACGTCACAGAGGCATATATTTTACATAATACGCGTATTGCGCAAAGGATGCTGGGATAGCGTTTTCTTAGCAAACATTGTCGTTCCATATAGAATAGTTTTGTTAAAGAGCGCTCTAACAGAGCGACCTATTGAAACTATTTTTTTCACCCCCCTACGGAGCATAAGGCTGGTTCATCTATTTCAAACTAAAAGTCAAGTTATCATATAGTGACTGATAGATATACAGACAGACAAAGCAGAACAATAATTTCGAGGATAATTTTGTGACATATAATTATTAGTAGCTGTATTAGCAATACCCAAATTGAGACTTACCTAAACCATATCTTGATCATCATGGCATCCTCCAAACTTGTGTGAACAGAAATAACTTACCTTAGAACACCTGAAAATCTATTAAAGGAAAACTCAACTCATTTCATACCATGTATTCAGGTGATAGAAAATACCATGCACAAACGATGCATGGTATTTTCAGGTTTCTATCATGCTATCAAAGAGCTATGAAGGTGAATCCAATATATTCAGTTTGTAATACCTAAACCATAAATGTTGCTACATTTCTCCTATCTATGTAAGCCGCCATGTTTAATTTTCATACAAACTGATGATAGGCTCAATATTTGGATAGTATACTATGGTGTATAAGCAAACATACGGGTACGCTGTTAAACATTTTGAAACTAATTTAACTAGAAGCTGTTGATGCCTTAGGCAGCAACAGTTTTCAGTTAAATTAGATACAAAATACTCAACAGGACAGTTATTAAGTCACAATAGATTACTTGTATCCGAGGCTAGAAAACGACGAAAAATATCGCTCAATGAGATAAGATGCGTGTTCCCATAACCAAAGAACAACACAATGCTTAAATAAAATAATTTTGATATACAGTAGAAAAAGGAAGATGTCTGAAAGTGAATGACATAGAATGTCTCTTCCATCAAAGGAAGTACGAGACAACATTTCAGATGAGATGAATGTTCCTTTTAACACCAATATTGTAAAAAAAAATATTTTAAATAAAAAATTATTCCATCTATAGTACATAAATTTGTACTAATAACACATAACTTTCATCTTTAGTCAGGGTTTGTACTGGTCATGGAAATCCTGGAAAGTCATGGAATTTTAAATTTTAAATTCCAGGCCTAGAAACTCATGGAAAATCAGTGGGTTTTTTATCATAGGTCATGGAAAAGTAATGAAAAATTGGTAATCATACAAAATAAGAGAAATCTGTTGGCATAATTTCCGCTGTCACCTCTATATAATGAAAATTGCGGCAACACGTTATCAAATCAAGGCTTTGGATTGGTTGTTGCCAGACACAATATTTAGATAATTTGCAGAATAAAGTCAGATCGCAATTTATGTTGCTATGGCATAAACACAAATTTCCTAGATATCAATTCTTAGAGGTCATGGAATTCGCTAATTTTGGTCATGACAAGTCATGGAATTCCAAACACAACAAGAGCTCCGCAAACGGCGCATAATACCCCGCCATGATGACAAACCAATAAATGAGAGCTATCGGAAAATATTTATTTCTTCCTCAGCCCCATCAGACCAGCCACCCTTATGAAGTGTCAAAGCGATCCGTTAAATGGTCAATGAGGTATCATCCAGAAACCAATTTTCAGGATGCCTGCCACTGACTGGCGGCCATATTAGACTTCAGATTATCATAAATTTTGATAAGTTTCTTCACCAGATATATTCCAACGACCGTAGGAAGTGATCCAATAAATAAAATCCAGAAACTAACTTTCAAGATGGCAGCCCATGGATGGCGGCCATCTTGGAGTTTGGATCACCATCAATTTCGATAGGTTTCTTCTCCACACCTTCATGTAGTCCAACCACCTTATGAAGTTTCAAAGGGATCCGATAAACGGTTATCATTTGGAAACCAATTTTCAAGCTGGCCATCGGTGGCTGGCAGCCATCTTGGAGTTCGTATTATTGTCAATCTCGATAGGTTTCTTCCCAAGAGGTAGTCGAAACACCGTATGAAATTTCATAGCGATCCGATAAACGATAACAGAGTTATCATCTGGAAACCAATTTTCAAGATGGCCGCCTGTGGCTGGTGGCCATCTTGGATTTCAGATCATCGATTTCGATTGGTTTCTTCCCCAGACCTAGTTCAACCACTCTATGAAGTTTCAAAGCGATCCGATAAACGGTAATGGAGTTATCATCCGGAAACCAATTTTCAAGATGGCCGCCTGTGGCTGGTGGCCATCTTGGATTTCGGATCAGCATCGATTTCAATAGGTTTCTTCCTTCCGCAGACTTAGTCCAACCATTCTATGAAGTTTCAAAGCGATCCGATAAACTGTAACGGAGTTATAATCCAGAAACCAATTTTCAAGATGGCTACCGGTGGCTGGCGGCCATCTTGGATTTCTGACCATTGTCAATTTCGATGTTTCTTCCCCAGTCCTGGTCCAACCACTCCATGAAGTTTCAATGCGATCCGACAAACGGTAACCGAGTTATTATCCAGAAACCAATTTTCAAGATGGCCGCCGGTGGCTGGCGGTCATCTTGGATTTCGGATCATCGTCGATTTCGATAGGTTTCTTCCCCAGGCCTAGTCCCACCACCCTATGAAGTTTCAATGCGATCCGACAAACAGTAATGGAGTTATCATCTGGAAACCAATTTCCAAGATGGCTGCCAGTGGCTGGCGGCCATCTTGGATTGTGGCTCATCGTCAATTTCGAGAGGTTTCTTCCCCAGGCCTAGTCCCACCACCCTATGAAGTTTCAATGTGATCCGACAAACGGTAACAGAGTTATCATAAGGAAACCACTCTGCCGCCCGCCCGCATGGCGCCATTACATAATACCCCGCCAAATTTTTTGGCGGGGTATAAAAATGTGTATGAACTCTGTTTAGTACATTTAAAGGTGCACATTCACACCAAAATGCTTGAAAATAAAATTGTTGAAATTAAGTACATTTACGGGCTTAAATTGTGTACCTCAATGTAATGAAATGAAATAAATCTTAATATATGATGATTTCATTCCAAATAAATAAATTTCGTAGGTTTAGTTGTGAATTTGAATTAGGGACTTGTGCCTCAAATTAAATTTGACAACTTAAAAAATTATATTACTTTATACGGAATGAAATCATCATATGTCAAGATTTATTTCGCTTCATTACATCTAGGCACACAATTTAAGTCTCTAAAAGTATATAATTTTAGCAATTTTATTTTGAACCATTCTGCTGTGAATATGCACCTTTAATTGAGAGATGACCAAAATCTCCAAATGTTATTTATTCCATTTTGTATGATTGCTGGTGTTATATATTCAAACAATATTGCTGTAACATGTTGCTGTCTAAGAGAGCAATAGGTTTTCAGTAACATATTTCCAAAATGTACACCACCATTTCTTCTGAGTCTACAATGTTTAACACTTTGGTAGAAGCGCGAGAAGCATCAGTGGGGGTAAGACTAATATAGTTACAGTATTTGATATTGGTGCAGCATTTGGGAAATGGCACCAGAAGCAATATACAAAATACTATTGGCATACTCATTGGTAAACGATGCAGAACACAACAAGATATTGGCGCTACCAACTACACAAAGACAGTTTCTGAATTTGATATAGGGCATGTTCAGAGAATTGAGCCCAGAATAGCGCAGAACTTTTGTTTACTGATGTGAACTTTTGTTTACTGATGTGAACTTTTGTTTACTGATGTAAGTGTGAATATGCTAACTCAGAAAGTACATCGGGAAAGTAAATGTTGGTGGATTAACTAATCCAAAGTAGATGCCTTGACGCAAATATGTAATATGAATATGTAAATGTCAGATTATTGTTGCTAGGCATTCTCCTTAACAATAGAAACAACCAGGATCAATTACAGCAACCATTAGTTGCCTAGTTCAATTTAGGCGTGCGCGATTATTGCTTTGAGTGATCACGATAGATTATTTAAGCATAATCGTGATTATTTGATTAATTAGCTTAGATACAAATTACCAAGACATAACAAAAAAAGTATATCTATGACAGGACCAGACTTCACATACTGGTAATGGAACTAGGCTTGCGCGATTATGTGATTAAACGGAGTCGCGGATTATTTTTTAAATAGTGAATTTATGTGATTAAAAATTAAATAATCGAATAATCATGAATAATTTCTACTGCATATAATATTTCAATTCCAAACCTTTAATTATTTTTTAATGAGATCGGTTACGAAAATTGACATTTTGCGCAGTGAATGTATGTTCATTTGCAGGTCAAGAAGACTATTTTTGAAAATGTATCACTGGAATGTCTGGCTCGATTCTCGAGCCAGTCATTCCAGTGACACATTTTAAAAAATAGACTTCTTTTGGCCCGCAAATGGACATACATTCACTGCGCAAAATGTCAATTTTCCTGACCGATCTCATTAAAAATTAACTAAAATGTAGGAATTTAAATATTATATGGAGTAGGAATTATTCACGATTATTCGATTATTTAATTTTTAATCACATAAATTCACGATTTAAAAAATAATCGCGACTTTCCATTTAATCAGATAATTGCGCAAGCCTAGTTCTATTACCAGTATGTGAAGTCTGGTCCCGATGTTTCAGACAGCATGTTTTAACATAACAATTTCACCGATAAATTCCCTGTATCTCAATTTCATGGCAACCATACACGAAAGCTGTTGCATATTTTGAAATTAATATGATCGGCGCAATGGCCTCCAGGCATATTAATTTCAAAATATTCATCAGAATATGCTATATATAAATACCGCGTAAAGAATGGATTTTTTCAAGAATTTGTCGTTGAAATGGAAACGTGTTAGTGGGTAAGCTAAACATTAATCAGGAGCGGTATTACTTCAGTTTTAAGTCAGATAACCACCACTGCAGTACACATGTGAACATGGACATAGACTCTCATCAGGTGACAAATAGAGAAACTGTTTTCAGCAACACTTGTCATAAAAGTAGCACTTTCTCTGGCTGCAGCAAGAGAGTGGTTAATAAATAATAGGGCATTTGGGCTTGTGTTTTGAGAAACAGGCTCATTTTCAGAGCTGGTTTTCGCCTAAAGGTATGCTAACATATTTTCATATAAATTAATTATTGCAAATATGGCAGGGGTTGATGCTGAAAGCATGGATGATGGACAAGGTCACGTGATGGAGTTTAGATGTGCTATACAGGACAGACTTGAAGAAGGTAAGAAGAGGAAGAGAGAAAAACACAAATGATGATGATGATGATGATGATTCAACAATGATAACAATTTCATGATGATGATAATTGTGAAAGCGGAAGTGACGGCGATGATGATGACAATGATGATGATGATGATTGCGATGAAAATGACAATGTGAATCACTATAGGAAATATTAACTACATATCTATAATACTACATTATCTTAAATTTATTTAATCCAACTTCTGGCAATTTCTTGTACGGTACCTTTTCTATCAATACTAGTAATTGTTATGTCATTACAATCACAAAATTAACCCCAGCTTCCAGTCAGATTAGTTTCATACCATTAAAACAGATTTCCTAAATGTTTACCATGAAATGAAAATACAAAATGTACTTAAGTACACTAGGCATCAGACGCGACGTTCTGATTGGTCGATTTTCCACATTACGACAAGCCGCAACATACGAACATGTGTGAAACCAGACCCAGAAAATTAAAATAAACACGAGACAATTCAACCTTCAAACCTTCAAGATGGGCAAGTTTCTGCAAGGCTATAGTTGTCACGCTATAACTTACCTGGGGATTAATTTTCATATTCTCTGGATCATCTTCATCCATTTCAAAATATAGTTCGGATTTTGTAATCGACATTGTTCCCTTGACGATGACTCCAGGCGCGATTAACTTACAATCTGCTGACATAGCAACAGGTCCTGGGAAAGTGAAAACAATGATTATTACAATCAGTGCATGAATGAAATAATGGCTATTAATTCCTAAATGGTCAAACTGGACACAAGCGTGCAACGACATACGGACGTACAACGCGTTATTCAGGATTAACTCTCTAAGTGAGAACACAGCCTTAGACGTCATGTAATTTTAACCCTTTAACACTCATATCAGCCAAAATCTGCTTCAGCACAGATGTTGAAAAATATCCTTTTGCTTACGAAGAGAAAACTATTTTTGAAAATTTACCACTGAAATGACTGGCTCGGTAACCGAGTCAGTCATGGCTAGATAATCGAGCCATTCAGAAACCACAGTTAATATGCTATCATAAACAATTAACACCAGGTAATAATCTACATATTTTTAGTTTACAGAAAATTTCATCATAAGCATTGGCAGGCAGCTTTTTTACAATCAGAATCTAATGTGACTATAAGGATGACAAATCAACCTCCGCAATGGTCTTGAGAAATGTCCATTTGTAGGCCAACAGAAGACAATTTTAAACAAATTTATCAATAGAATAACTGGCTCAATATCAGAGGTAGTCATTGCAGGAACAAATAGTCTTCTCTTGATCTGCAAATCGACATTTACTATCGAAACAAAAATTATGATTATTATTTCTTGACAAATCCTGATTATTAACCCATTAACCTGTGAATATGTTCAATAAAATTTCAATTTTCTCATAGAAAATGTCCATTTGCAGACCAAGAGACTATTTTTGAAAATTTTATCACTAATGACTGGCGTGATAACAGAGCCAGTCATTTCAGTGATAAATTTTCAAAAATAGTCTTCTTTTGGTCTGTAAAAGGATATTTCTCAAGGCCACTGCAGAAGCTGTTTTTGGCTGATATGAGGGCTAAAGGTTTAACCCCTTAACCCTCAAATTTATTTAAGAAAATTTCAATTTTCTGATAGAAATGCCCATTTGCAGACCAACAGAAAACTAATTTTGAAAATTTACTACTGGAATGACTGGCTCTGTTATCACGCCAGTCATTCCAGTTGTTAATTTAAAAAAAAAGGTCTTTTCTTGGTCTGCAAATGGACATTTCTCAAGACCACTGCAGAAAATATGAGTGTTAAAGGCTTAATTAGAATAGTATGACTTATCATGACAATGTAACGCAGAAATGCTGATGAACTGTGGTAATTTACCGCTGTAGGAAAGTCGCAACACAAAATCTAACAACATGCTGGCGTAGCGACACACCACATTCATGCGAGCTAGATGTGAAATTATGGCAAACACCACCTTTACATTGTATTGCTGGTTATAAGACAGGCGATGATGGACCTTTCCATGGTTTATCCATTCGTCATATGACATCATAATCAACTAAGTGATGTGTAGGCTGATGCCATAATCATGGCGGGATGAATTATTCTATATAGTCCGTCTTTAATGCTTACGGTAATAGCATAACACGTTGTATAATTGTATGTCTTTACCATTTAATAAACATTCTGTTGAATATTTTGAATCTAATTTGACTGGGTGTTGTTGCTGCCATAAGCAGCAACAGCGATGGCAGAAACAGCACCCAGTCAAATTACTTTCAAACTATTTAACAGATTACTTACATAGTTTTCTGGCAATTGATAGGCAGCAACAGCGCCCAGTTAAATTAGTTTCAAAATATTTAATAGCTTACTTGTACAGTTTTCTGGAAATTGATAATCAGATAGTTCAGAGATCGAATGATCCCAACACGGATGAGGTGTGGGTGGAGCTTAGATAGAGATGGGTGGGGTATAGCTAAAACTGGAAAAGCCCATTATACACACCAGCAAATTCTTGGTCCATCTCTCTCTCGTCCATCAGTAACTCCTCCATCGTGTAGTCCGTGTCTTCTAGCTGTGACCGCTGAAGGTTTGACAGGTGAGCGTGCACCGCATCTCTCGCTTGGTTTATAGCATCCTCAGTCGCACCTGTTTCAAAATAAACATACAGGATAATCAAATATTGATGTTTTATTTACACCCACCCAATAGACGGATCCAATCTGCCAATCAGGTATATGACATCAGAATCGATTACGTCACATGTAGGCTGACATCACATTAAAAATATGTAATGATTGATATGAACTTTTAAAAGTCTGTCAGTTCTACGAATTGTTTCTATATTTATCTTGAGATTGCATTTCTGGAAGTTCAGGGTTCAACGTAATATAAATCAATCCCAACACACACAAAGCATGGGTGGCCATTAGCTAGAGATCCATTTCTACCCAGGACCTGCCCATTTCTAACTAAACTTTTATGTTTTTTTGTAATCCATTTGAAACTTACAATCTTGAATTCCTAGAATCTCAATAGACCTTTCCAGAGTATTCATCGATCAATCTGACGTCATAATCAGCTAGGTGACATGTAAGATGATGTCATAATCATTATGTCATAAATGACACTATTTGGCCCCTCTAATTCTTAATAGTCCGACACGTACGGATTCTACGGCTCTATTGTTTAATAAATACGCTGTTGAATATTTTGAAACTAATTTGACTGGGCGCTGTTGCTGCCATTAGTTTCAAAATATTCAACAGCTTACCCGCATAGTTTTCTGGAAATTAATAGTCAGGGAGTATCCCAACATGAGCCTAGAGAGATGGGCGGGATACAGCTCCCACTCAAATGAGTTCAAAATATTCAACAGAATGTTTATCAAATTGTAAATTCACCAAAGACATACACAATTCAGACACTTTTGGGATGTACTTTTCAAATTTTGTGATGGACCTACGTCACGTTGATTGTCAAGTAAGCTAACAAGTGACATCTTTTAATCATGACGGCAGATACCTGAGTGACAGATCACATCCCTCCATTCTGCATCAATTCTGTGGTGGTAAATCTCCATAACCTTTGACATTTTAATCTAAAATCAGTATGTTTGTTCCGGCATGCAAAATAAACCTATAGGTCAATGCTGATGACAATAAATTTTAAAATAGAATGTCCATTTGCAGTCCCATATGAGATAACTTTATAAAATTTCCCATTGTAAAGCGTGGCTCGGTTCTCGAGCTAGTCCTTACAATGGAAAGTTCTCAAAAATATATTTCTGTTCTCCTCCAAATGAACCTTTTTCAAGATCAATGTAGGGACCAGCTTTAGCAAACTTGACATTAAAGGGTCACTGCTCCCTACCGTGCTCAATAGCGGCTTTCAATGCCGCCTCAGGGTGCGTCGTCCCATAAGGATTCTTGACAAAGCGCCGCCGTCTTCTCGAGTCATCCTCCCAGCAATCCAATTTCCAGAAATTATGACCACTGAAATAGAAATAATAGAATAATGACAATATCAATTTTTAGGTATGCCCCGCCCATCTCTCGCTAAGCTTCACCCACACCTCGCTCGTGGTGGGATCAATCGATCTCTGAACTCCCTGACTATCAATTTCCAGAAAATAATACAGGTAAGCTGTTGAATATTTTGAAACTAATTTGACTGGGTGCTGGGTCCCAGTCAAATTAGTTTCAAAATATTCAACAGCATGTTTATTAAACAGTAGAGATATACAATTCTTACAATGTGTCAAACTATTAAGAGGTAAACGTAATAGAATCCTTTATAACATAATGATTACGGATTATGTATTAAACGCCGCTTAGCTGAATATGACGACATATGACATCAAATCATCGATGGATACTCTGGAAAGGTGAATAGACAGAATAACCCCTCCTTAAACCCTGGCCGAGCAAAGCAAACCTGGCATTTGCAAGCCAAGAGCAGAATATTTCCTACCCTTGAAATGACTAGTTACTCTAGTGACAAATTTTCAAAAATCGTCTTTCCTTGACCTGCGCAGAAGCCATGTATTGGCTAGGTTGACCAATAGTTTTCTGCCATCTACACTCCATAATCCCGACCACCCTTCTCTCCCCCCCCCCCCCCCCCCGACACACATATAAACAAACGGTGGCAAAAAACTATCCAATTTACGAAGACATGGACAGATGGACACCATAACGTCATGTTTGGCCACCCAAAACTATTATTCAGGAAATCCCGAAATTTGTGTTTTTAAAGAACCCAACATGTTAATGCTCAAACTTTCACCAACCCTCTTTTATTGTTACAGGAAATGTCCATTTGCTGGCCAAGAGAATATTTTCAAAAACTTACAACTAGAATGACTGGCTCATGAGTCAAGCCAGTCACTCGATTGGTAAGTTTTCTAAAATGTTCATCTCTTGGTCGGCAAACAGATTTCTTAGGATCAAAGGTTTGCTTGGCAATTAAAGGTGTTAAAAAAATTACATCTGTGACATTTTATGCTTGAACTCCAAAGATTCAGGATGTCCCTGAATATTTTTAACCGTTTAACCCTCAAATTTATTCCAGAAAATTTGAATTTTTGCATAGAAAATGTCTATTTGCAGACCAAGAGAAGACTATTTTTGAAAATTTTCCACTGGAATGACTGGCTCGGTTATTGAGGTAAATTAAAAAAAGAAGTCTTCTATTGGTCTGTAGATAGACATTTCTCAAGACAATTGCAGAAGCCATTTTTGGATGATATGAGTGTTAAAGGGTTAACAAAATTAATGTATGAACACGCACGCACGTACACACATGTGAGATGGTGAAACTAAATATTTTATCAATGAATCTCCCATTTATTCTATAGGAATCAATGTCTTGAATGTGTGCCTTCATACTTTTCTACTTGCATAGATCCCCATGCTCCATGCTTATTGGTTAATATGTTGAGAATTTTCTCCCGTTGTTTGATGGCCATCGTGTGATCGCGTCTCTTGGCCGACGTAATCAGGTGATCGCATACTTTCTCCTCCTCTTTTCTGTCAAAGACTAGATTGGCTGACACAGTCTGGAGAAAGAAAAGAAATATTAGTTGCCATGGAAACAGTATATTAACCACTTGAAGCAAATCTGAAATTTAACTAACTATTATTAGTACAGCTGCCCATTAACCCTTTCATAGCCAAATCCAGCTTCTGCAGTGGTCTTGAGCAAGGCACATTTGCAGGTCAAGATTATTTTTGAAAATTTACCACTGGAATGACTGGCTTGATAACTGAGTCATTCCAGTGGTAAATTTAAAAAACAGGGCTCCCAACACTTTATCAAAACAAAATTCTCTGACTTTTCCCTGATATTTCCCTGAGAAATTTTCAAAATTCCATAAGAAATATGTTCACTTTAACCAGGTTGTTGGCAAGTCAAGATGTGGCTGCAGCAAAGCAACTAATATATATACTGATAATATATACAACAGTGTTGTAGCCTGTGCATACAATAATTTTAATTTATTTCAGATTTTCAGTCAATGGACAAAACTTGGACATATGACACAAGACGTACATACAGCAAACTGGCAAAATATGAAACCTTCCCTTCTGGGTCACTGTCAAATTCCCTGCAGTTTCCCTGAATATCTGGTATTTTTTCTAAATTCCCTGAATTTTCCCTGACTGGAAAAATGCAACCTCATTTTCAACGTTTTCCCTGATTTCCGGAGTGGCTGGGAACCCTGCAAAAATACTGGACAATAATGGACAATAAAAAAAGAAAATATTTTTTAAGTTTCTTGACCAAATTTAGTCATTGAAGGGTTAACTCATTTCCTACAGTATCACAGATTCTTTTACTGTAAGTGTTAAAAAAATAGTACCGGTTAAAAAGCTCTGAAATGAAAAAACATTTTGTCAAAGTGACATAGCATGGAACATGCGCAAACTTGCCATAGGAACAAGAAACTAAGTGACCATTTAGTATACCGGTAAGAGAGACAACTCCTGTTTTTAAATCTTATGTTTTATAAATAATCAGTAATTGGCCGGGGAAAAAAAGGTATTTTTGACATCTCGCAGGGTATTGCTGAACTTCTAACAAACAACTCGCTTTCAGTGTTTTTGTAAATAAACTGTTCCTTATTATGAGATGTTTATTTTCATTGGGTAATAGTTATCTCCCTTAGCTATGGAAATAAACAGCTTAACCCTTTAACCCTCGAATTTGTTCAAGAAAATTTCAATTTAATCTTAAAAACTGTCCATTTGCAGACCAAGAGAAGACTATTTTTGGAAATTTACTACTGGAATGACTGGCTCGGTTATCGAGCCAGTCATTCCAGTGGTAAATTAAAAAAAAGTCTTCTCTTGGTCTGCAAATGGATGTTTTTTTAGATTACTACTGAAGCCGTTTTTGGATGATATGAGTGTTAAAGGGTTAATCGTCATATTAGTAATATTATAGAAAATCGAAGTAAACAATATAAATAACAAACAACAAAAGAGGGCGTGGTCATTCATGTATCTCACATTAGATCTGTAGAAAGACTGGTGGTACATTATGGAAGCAATGTACCTTTCCTATGCACCGCCGTTCTCAACATAAGCTCCACCCACACCTCGCTTGTGTTGCGATTGATCGATCCCTGAACGGCCTGACTATTGATTTCCAGAAAACTACATGTAAACTGTTGAATATTTTGAAACTAGTTTGACTGGGTGCTGTTGCTGCCTATGGCTATGCTGTTGCTGCCTATACTTCAAAATATTCAACAGAATTTTGATTAAATAGTAAAGACATGCAATTCGTACAACAACGCTTCATCCGTCTTCAATTAAGCGGTAGTAACATACTTATCTATGTCATTCATGACATAATTGATTATGACATTATCCTACACATCACGTAGTTGATTATGATGGATGGATAAACTGGAAAGGTCATTGTTGCTGACAGAGGTTGCCGTCTCAAACAACACTAGCTTACAGCAACCGCACTAGCAAAATAAACACCAGCTACCGACATCATGCGAAAGGGAATCAAATTTTGGAATGTGAAATTTCACAGGTCTTCTGGGGCTGGGTGGGGTGGGGTAGGGGTAGGGGTACATGAATTCTGACCTCAAATTCTGCATGCTTTTGAACATCCTCTGCTCTCATTCGTGTTAAGATAAACTCTGCCTCATTAGCCACTCTCACGATGTGATCACGGTTCGCATGAGCTAATAACCTGTAGGAATAACATAGATCAAGAATAGGCGTAGCTTTTTATAGATCTACTCTTTTTCTTCAAGGACGACAATGTAGAGAAATGAGAAATAACAGATTGCAAACCATTGCACTCACATTTCTGTTGCATTGCAAAGATTTTCCAGATTTTTCGGATTTTCAGGAATTTTTTTATCATGCCCAAACTTGTGAAATCCTAACGTATGATCACTCCTTATAGTGTGTTAAAATTTGAGCTATATCAGACCAGCAGTTTCTGAGATATTCAAAGATCCATAATTTGAGCCAATCCGGATCCAGTGTTTTTATCCGGATCATGTACTAAGAGAACATTGCTGAAAATTTACGACTGCGTCGACTGGCTAGTCATTCCAGTGGTAAATATTTCAAATAGTCTTCAAATGGTCTGAAAATTTACATTTTCTATGAGAAAAATGAAATTTTCTTGAACAAATTTGAAGATTAAAGAGTCAATATTAATCAATTAAATTATCAAATATCAGCTAAAATAATAATATAGCTTTCCAGCTATGCCCCGCCCACCTCTAACTAAGCTCCACCCACACTTTGCTGTGCTGGGATTGATCGATCCCAGAATGCCATGACTATTAATTTCCTGAAACCTATACAGATAAGTTGTTGAATATTTTGAAACTAATTTGACTGGGTGCTGTTGCTGCCTATGGCAGCAACATCAGCAATTCAAATTAGTTTCAAAATATTCAACAGGATATTTATTAAATAGTAGACATACACTTCGCACAATGCATAGTCCGTCTTCAATTATGCGTTCGTGACGACGCACTTATCAATGCCATTCATAGCGTCATTCATTATGATGTCATTCTACATGTCACGTAGTTGATTATGACATCTGATAATGGAGGGATACTGAGGAAAGGTCCATTCTTGATCAACTTTTATGATTACGATTAACTACTTAATGCACACCTACCTGCCCTCGTTAACGAGCTCAATAAATGCTAATCCTGCATGTTTCTGTAACGAGTTCTGCCACTCCTGCGAGCATAACAGCATGACTAACTCCACCACAGAGGTACTCTGCTTCAGCGTAACTAACCCTGCAATAACAAACAAACCACGGTTGTTCTTTAAATCAGGTAGTTGATTCCACACAAACGATGGTGATTTTTAAGCCGAGTAGTCGATTCCACACAAACGATGGTGATTTTTAACCCGAGTAGTTGATTCCACACAAACGATGGTGATTTTTAACCCGAGTAGTCGATTCCACACAAACGATGATCATGTTTTAAAGCTTTAACCTTTAAAGTTGCTCACAAAAATTTCAGTGACTGGTTAGGCTATTTAAGGAAAATATTAGATTTTACAACTGGAATGACCGGCTCAATAACCAACCCATTCATTCCAATAGTAAATTTGTCAAAAATAGTCTTCTCTTGGCCTGCAAATGGGCATTCATTGACCAAGTCTCAATTTTCCTGACAAATATTGATCATTAAATGGTTAGGCATGTTGTGACTCCATAGTTTTCATATTTCTTAATAAGAAGGCACTAGAAACAAGAGGCCCAAGGGGCCTGTGTCGCTCACCTGGAGCACTATGCAATTTTGTCAAAATTGTTGGTGGGTGGTTTAGTAGTCTTTTAAATGAGTTTGTGGACATTTGCAAGTCCAATATGGCCACCAAACACACTACATTTTGATTGGTCCACTGTGGCCATGTTTCTGACATAGCTCCTTACATTGTACAAAATTTAATGGCACTCAGTGCCTAATCATATCTCCCAAATTGCGTCCCAATCCGTTCAGTGGTTCTGGAGTTGTTTTGGCAAAAAATAGGTTATCCAAGATGGCTGCCAAACCATTTGGCCAATCAAGTTCCATTGAACAAACTTGGTGCAGCTCTTGATTGGTCCAGGGCAGCCATATTTTTCGACGGATTAACTTCTCTTGAACAAACTTTAATATCCCTTAGTCCCTAATCATATCTGCCAAATTTCGGCCTTATCCATTCAGCGGCTCTGGAGGTCGTTTTCTGGAAAACTAAGTCATCCACGATGGCCGCCAAACTATTTGACCGATTAATTTCTCTTGAACAAACTTGGTTCAGCTCTTGCTCTAGATGATATTTCATCAGTTTTGAATCGATCCCCCAAGTGGTTTTGGAGAAGATTTTTAAATACATTTCTCAAAATCGGCCAAAATCCAAGATGGCCGCCAGAAAATTTGTTTAAACAAACTTAGATCCCCATGCCCTAAGGATGCTTCCTGCTCTTATATAATTGAAATCGGCCAAGTGGTTCTTGAGAATTTGCTTAAAGAAAAAGTTGACCGATGCTGGACAGACGCCGGACGATCGCCATGACATAAGCTCACTTGACCATTCTGGCCAGGTGAGTTAAAAATAACGTACATCTATTCCATGCAAGTAGCAGAGTTGGAAAATTATGTTTCAGTTTCCTACAATAGACCTTTCCAGTTTTAGCTATGCCCCGCACATCACTCGATAAGCTCCATCCACACTTCGCCGTGATGGGATTGATCGATCCCCTAATGCCCTATCAATTTCCTGAAAACTATACAGTTAAGCTTTTGAATATTTTGGAACTAATTTGACTGGGAGCCCAGTCAGATTAGTTACAAAATATTCAACAGGATATTTATTAAATCGTTGACATACAATTCGTATAACGCATAGTCCGTCTTCAACTATGCGTTCGTGACATACTTATCTACGTCATTGATTGTGATGTCATTCTATACGTGACATAGCTGATTATGATGTCATGTGATGCATGGATACATTGTGTTTATCACCTCAATATCACATTATAACCGGCAATAAGAATTTATGTAACAACATGACAATATGATGCACTTACCGCCAATCAACAGCTCCTGTCCGTGTGATCCTATAAGCGTCTTGGACAAGAACGGAGCAAAATCCACAAAGACCTCTCTCAATAACGGTGCTGCTGAACCCAAAGCTCTCTCTAGGCGTTCGGTAAGTGACCCTCCTTCGTTCGGTACTGGCAAATTTTCTACAGGCACTGGAATATTTGTGTCAAGGTGAAGTGATTGTGCTTTCTCACTATTATTGTCTTCTGATGTAGTACTCTTATGTCTCAGGTGGATGGCGGAGATTCCCGCGTCCTGTGCTGCGGCTTCTGCACTTGTTGTGCTCTCGCCGTCCTGTGACTCGGCTTCAGTCACCTTAACATCAACTTCAGATTCTTTGTCAATACTGGCGTCATCAGTCGCATCAGTTTCTTCACCCTGTTTGGATTCTTCAGATTTCTCTGCCACATCTTCTGGTTGAGCAGCTACTGCGGTCTTCTCATCAGCTACAGCGTTCTGTTTTTCACTGGTAGTTCCTGGAACCTCTGGTTTAACATCTGTCTCTACTGATTGATGGTCTGTGACCTCAGTTGGTGTGGTAGCGTCTACCTCTTCTGCTTCACTAGCAGAGTTCCGTGTATCAACGCTCGAGGCCGCATCACCTGTGTCTTGAAGCTTTGATTCACTATCCACCTCTGCCTTTGGATTACCACTATCATCTTCTACTGGAACCTGTTCTGCTTTTACCCATACATCAGATGGTTCTTCATTCTCAGCACTACCAGCCTCTTCTAGCTTCACTTCTTCTAGCGCAACTGGCTCCAAATTCAATGCTGTATCAGATAAAGATTTTTCACTGGAATCAGCCACCTCTTCTAGAGCAACCGGTTCTAGATTCAATGCTGCCTCGGACTCGGCTAGATCAATAGATTCTGTACCACTTTTGGCCTCTGTAAACTCATCATCGTCATCTGACATTGGTGCCTTTCCTGATACTTTCTCAGAAGTTACATCTTCAGCATCATCATTTGATTGATGGTCTTCTAGAGGTTTGTCCTCTTCTGTAGGACTTGAGCTTGCTTCCACAAATACATCATCCTTTCCTTCGTCATCATTTTCAGGATTTTTATCTGAAAGTGTCAAAATTAAGCTGTATTACACCAATGTCAAACAGTTATTTGCTACAGGCTTAGTTATCCAGGCGTGGCTTTATATTTTGGAAACAATGTTGCTGAATGACAGAAACAGCTTTCAACAACATAGTTTCCAAAATAAACATCTTTAAGATAGAGCAGTATCATACAACATAACCCATATATAATAATGGTGAAAGCCAGGTATATTTTGCATGTAACCTATAGTTTAGTTACACCTGGCATTTGTGTAACCATTTTAATATATCGTTTGGTTACATCGGCTATTTCTCTTAATGATTAGGTCAACTTATCGTTTTATTAATTTCACAGATGTGCAAGAACTTTATATAAAGCGAACTTTCCACTATACTGCATGCCTTGACAGAGCTTCGGACGCAAAACCATCCTAGCCTGAGGTGAATCTGCCAACGCAACTCTGGTTACAACAACATTGCTCTACATGTATGGGTATAAATTTTGTGAGATGCCTCTGGCGAAATCTAAACATCTTTTGGCCAAACGCCATTTACGAACAGACACTTCAACATAAGAATGCCGACAGAGACCATTACACTGTGGGTCAATAGTCTAAGGTGGCATTAGATGGAACATGCATTGAGCCCGCTCTCAAGAGAAAGAGTAGCACCATGGTGGACGTCGGATGGTGAACGCAAATGAGAATGAGCATACAACATATTGAGAAAATAGGTGCAGTAGCCGTGTGCTGGTAATAATGGTCACATGATTGAAATTATGTATTATATAGATATAGTAGCCTTTAACCCATACCACTCCGGTGTCAAAAGTTTTTCAAATTAAATTAAAAGATGAACTGGTGTTCATTTTTCAACAAATTTGGTGGAAGATGGTGCTGTCGCAGACAGCACCATCTTTAACCAAAAATTGTTGAAAAATGTACACGAGTTTCTTTGATATTGACACAGTAAAAGATAGAATATTGAGATCAGAGTGCTAAGAGTTAACCCTTTAGGCCTTACAGACCCACCATGACAAATTATTAATGACATAGGGAAGATTCTGTCAAATACGAACAACTGATTAATTGGAATCACCAGTCTGCACGATTGATCGCTATGGAATCTAGGGTGTGGAGTTGGTCGATCCAGTACTTTTCCTGCTCTTTTCCAAGATAACTTTTCTCAGGATCCCCAGGGTCGTAACGGAGAACTTGTATGATTTCATAGGACACATTCTATCCGCTGTCATTAGGCAAACTAGAATAATTTTCGCAGTATGCTTTCAACCTTGCATCTATGCCTTGTGAGTGCTAGTAAAGTCTATTTCCGTTCCGTGACAGATGCAACAGTGCCTTCTGTTACATGGATCAATAGGATTTTTTTAGATTCTTCCTTGGTATTCGATAGTGGCGGGATATGCAAATTTGGCTGTGACTAGTGTACCGCAATGCAGTGTTCTTTCTACAAACAAACATGGGTGTATCAGAAAATGTGTTTCTACACGTAGGATTACTTTAAACTAGTTCCCAATGTAATTTTATTATCTTGCATGCTTTATGGCTTAGGGTGTGGATGGCCCTAATGCACGGAATGTGTGCAGCATTCCCTCTATCAACTGTTTTTTGGTCTTTGAATTTGCCACACATTTTGATAGCTATTCAGAAGAAGCTTGGAAGGATAGGTAATATTCCAGGAGTTCAACAGGGGTAGATTTTAAGGATTTCTTCTACTAACACAGACGGGATAGTCTTACCATCCCGCAGCAAATTTCACTAACCCAAAGTTTGTAAGCTCAAAGCTAATCGCTTCTTTAATCACTTCTTTAATCCATTCACCAATGGATCACTATAAAACTCATTTCCAAGTCAACCATACAGAGCAGCTGTTGACTATTTTGAAATTAATTTGTCTGGAAAGCTGTTGCTCCTAAGTTGTCAATTTTTGGTGAGTACTGAACATAATGACACTATAACAGTGTTTTTTCCTATTTCCTCTTTAGAGAGCATTACTAGCCCCCCATGTTAGTTTTACTAACCCATATGACATTCTACTATCCTCAGGTTAAGGGGTTAGTGTTAAAATCAAGCCCTGTTCATAGGCATGTTTTTGGAAATCTATTTCCTTGCTGCACATTTTGTGTAAACATAACAACTCTCCATACGAGCTGGAATGTTTGGTAGAATGTGGATCCACGCATTGATGCTGTAAGTATTTGTGTATCTGTTGGTTAAAAATATAGGTCAAGTTCGACTCCTAACCATAGTTATCTATAGCTAACTAGATTCTGAGTCAAACTTCCAAATAGTTAACTAGCTAGTAAACTATAGTCGACCGAGCACCCGAGCTCGGTTCAGATGGTTAGTGCAAAATTGACGTAAAATTCAAAATGGCGGATAGGGTTCGCTTGCCACGGTAAAATGCACATAAACATGTTATTATTTATCTAACCTATGTAAGTTTTATGAAATTATAATGCCCTAAAGAAATCAATGTTCCCAAGGCCAATTTCCTTCTCGCTTTATAGTATTTGGATGGCTTTTGACATCTTAGAGAACAAAAGTAACACAATTTTGTAGGCCATCAAAACAGACAACAGAAATGGTTAATGAAGACTGGTACCTGCCTCCAAATTTTATGTAATAATCAATGGGAAATTGGGAACCAACGAACTATAGTTAACTATCCAGCGTTCGGCCGAGCATAGCAACTGTGCATGTTCAGTAAACCAGCAAACTGACTATTGTTAGCCAGTCGAATTTGACCATAGATTGAAGACGATAGATCGGTCTGCATCAATGTACACCTAAGTGTACAGATAATTTATTTTCACTTATTTATTTGAGTGTTTGGCTGTGAATTTAATGGAGTTAAGTGATATGTTCGTATGTGTTATGAATTCATCTAGTTTTGGTTAGTCAGATGTCCATATCATGAACATGCCATCCATTTATCGGAGATAGAGAGCCGGTTGGCGTGTTGCTGTTGATAGAAATGATTGCATAGATTTGTGCTATTGTTGTGTCCCTTGCTAGCAATCCGGTTACACCCAAAGGAGCAATTGTAACTGGGCCACAGAGAGTATAAAAGCAAGTGCACAACTGAGCATTGATAATCACATTTTGATCCACACACTGAAGAAAGAAAAGGGTCAAAACAAAGAAGGGTCCTAAACTGGTAACTAATTAAGATTCTGTTGAATATTTTGAAAGCAATTCGACTGGAATCTGTTACTGCCTAACAGCTTTCCTGTATAGCTGTAGGGAATATATATATATATATATATATATATATATATTTATTGTCACGATTTATTCCGAAGTGTTCTTATTTGGTATTTATTTTATCGATTAACTGAGGTGATTAATTATAGCATGCCAGCCTTAAGCTTTGTGTGTTTATTTGTTTTGTTATGCAATTCTTCATACCGGCGATCACATTGATTACTTGCCTGTCACATTTCACATAGCGTATTCCTTTAGTATGCTAATTATGTTGTGTTTTTTCTATAGGACTTGCAGTCTTATGCACGTCTTTCACGTAAGTTTTGCCCGTAGACGTTCTAGCAGGTACCTGTCATCTGTTCGTGCATCATGCGTCATGTATTTTCCTTTCTGGTTTTCCTTATATATAGGTGGCAATTATAGCTTTTCATATCATCGGAACTTGATAGCTTTCCTGATCCTGGGTGGTCGTAAACTCATTTGTCGTTAGCCGCCGTTGCTGTATGATAGCAAATTGTCGAAGACCACCAATTTGGGTGGCATGATAATTCACGTTAAGTAGGAGTAATGAGTCACACCTCAGGTAATTATACGCAACTATTGTATAATCACTTTATTTTGTGAATTGTATATATTATACCTTATTTACCAAATTTCGTATACACACAATTGTCCCAATTGACCACCTTGTTATATATACTATGTCTAATCATATTCTTGTTAAAATATCTGTATACACAATTCCATTCCGAATATTCACACTTAATCTTTGTGTCCTCAGTCTTAGTACACGGATGAAGACGTCGGTGAATTGATGCCTTCGCAGTATCCGTACTTTCATCTCATCGCCTATAGAACCACCAGCCACTTTTGGAGTATTGAACTTGCCTAGGATGGCCAATTGAACAGCGATAATACAATGATCTGCTGTATTATCTTCGTATGCCATCCTGTTATCGTCTAGCTGTCATCACCGGCCACTGCGTTGTTATTTCACTAACATCGCCTTGCTGCCATTGAACTATCACGCATCGACATCGCCTCATCGTCACATCGTCGTGTCGTCGCATTATCGTGGTTGTCTAGCTCTTCCTCAGCTCAAGGAGACCACCACAGCATGAAGACATTTACCATTTCATACGAACTTGAGTATTTCTGTGTCGTCCTGTCCACATCCACATCCACACGCACGCACGTATCATTATTGTAATATATTATGAATAATACACTTTGTTAAGCATTTTTCATCTAATTGTCATCAGTGTCGTAAATTGAAGGTATCCAGTGGCAACCCCGTTAAATTTTGGATTGAATTACTCCCTCTCTGTAATATCGTCCCGGTAGTGGTTTGAGGGGGACTTCTTCACCTTTTTGTCTATTAAACGTGCTTGTGAAAAACAGGGACGTTTTAATATGACAATATATATAATTGGTGGTAAGCGTTAAGGCATGGTATCTAAGCCACAAAAGCGGAATTGGCCAATTGCAATGGCGTGGCTAACTGAGAGATTATTAGCCTAAACTCTTCATAAACCATGATGACAATGACCAACTAGAATAATATAAATGCCATTCCGCTATCCGGAATAATATGGTTAACTCACATAACAAATTTGGTTGAATTCTGCTGAACAATTTTGAAGGAGATAGCCAGATGGATAGCCAGACAGATGTATGAATGGAGGGAGGGATGGACAGACAATCAGACAGAGCAAATTGCAATATCGATTTTTCAATATGGATGAATTCGACAATTTAACAACAACCTAGTGTGTTGAATCCCGGGTTAGGGCGCTTAAACGCTTCAAGGAGCTATGAATCTGCTTGACCTCAGACCACTGGAAGATGTCAAGTGATCAACTTCATAACATGGAATATCAGTATACTATATGAAAGCAGAAAGCTAATCAAGTAAGAGAAAAAACATACAGATCAAACATTAAAGTCCTGTGCTTAGCAGAGGTGAGATGGTTGGTGTGTGGCAAGGCATGTATAGATGACACGGTCTTCTACTATGCAGGTGATAGCGCACACCAGAAATATGGTTGTGTTGCTCTCAATGAGAGTTGTCTAATCAGATTGAAGGGTTTAACCAATCAGTGAAGGAGAAATCTTAATAACGAGATCCATTTCTAGCGACACTCCAGCAATTTCTAGTTAAGCTCCACCCACTTTGAACCCTGAATTCCCAGAAATTTAATTTCAAATTAACTAAACAGCTAAGTGGTTGAATATTTTAAAATTAATTTCACAAGGAGTGCTATCTTTATCACACTTTTGCACCAACATCTGACAGCTAACTAGTGACATACTTTGAATATGATGTCAGATACTTGAGTGACAGCTTGGATCTCTCCTTCAGGTGCAATGTTAACACTTTCAGCTCCATATTACTGAAAAAGTATATTCTTCATGACAAAAAACTTATTCTGTTAAATATTTTGAAATTAATTTGACTGGAAGCAGTTGCTGCCTAAGGCAGCAACTACTTCCAGTCAAATTAATTTCAAAATATTCAAAAGCTTTCCTGTGTAGTAGCGTTGAAAATGAGATATGGTGAATTCATCGGTGAAAAGGTTAAACCAACACCAATCGTTATCATACAAGTCTATACGTCCACTACGGAAACAGATGATGACAAAGTGCAACAAATGTATAACATCCAGAATGTAATAAATTTAATGCTCAAGGAATGAGGGGATTGATAACGAGCCAGTAATTCTAGTGGTAAATTTTCAAAGATAGTTTTCTGATGACCTGCAAATGGACATTGAATAAGCTATGTTGATTTTTATTTACCAAATTTATCCATTCAAGGGCTAAGAAGTTGAAAAATAATAAAGCAGCTGGCTTGGACTTGATATACCTGGTGGTGCACTTCTAACACATGTCTGAAAAGTCTGTGGTTGGACGCTCGTTCATGGAATGAAAAACATAACAGCGGAAATTTGGCTGTTTGCAGTCAGATGACCGAGGCACATAAGAACTAATCATATTGCCAATGATACCAAGAACACAAGACTGCGCTAAACATCGAACAATCCTCTTAATAAGTTATTTATCCAAAGTTCTCAAATATCTATGAACGAAAATGTCTTATTAATTACATCTCCCTACAAATTAGAGATGAGGAGTTTGATTTAGTACAAGAGAAACAACAATAGATGCTAACATTGCCCTCAGTAATCTGATTCGGTGCAATTTGTAACCAGGTCGATTAATCGAGTAATCACGATTATTCTTAAATAATCGATCGCGATCACTCAAAGATAATAATCGTGCAAGCCTAGACAAGGAGTCCATCTTGTCAACAATATTGTTTAATTTATGTGGTGAAAAGGTAACATGTCTGACAGAAGGAACAATACCAGATCAAGAAGGTTCTGTAAGCGGTGTATAGAACACCTCTTATGCTGTTGACAAACACTCATTGGTAATGCAAAGGATGAATGAGAACAGCAAGCATGTAAAGCCAGCGGCGCATCTACTGATTTTATTTGCCGATTGTACCGCCGGCCGTTAGAATAAGTAGCATCGGTAGATGAACCATGACCTACCGGGCAGATTTTTTCCAAATTGCCTGGATAAATCGTTAAAAAAAATTCCTTTGCAATGTCAAGGATTTGCCGGCCGAATCTATACCGGCCTGTGCAAATCGGTAAATGGGAACATTGAATAGAGAAAAATTGGCCAAATTTTCTAGTAAGGTCGTTGTGCCAAGACTTGTCACATGCTCTCACTCTCGGTTAAATCAGGTTATGTGCACGGGGAATCTGTAGGCGAGTGGTCACGTGCCAGCCGATGAGAATGCAGCGGTTACTGGCAGAGTTATCGTTCCGGAAAATTTAAATTGGCTGGTAACAAAAAATCGGTAGATGGACTGCCGGCTTAATATAGAACAGGTGAATCCGCATGTTGGCCTAAAGAATAACCTTTTAACTGTCAATGATCAGAAATGACAAAATCGCTATGATGTTGAATATTTTAAAATTAATTTGACTAGGATCTGTTGTCGTTTCCATTATTTACGACAGTTAAGATTTTATGTTAAACATTTATTGTGACAGTTATAATTTTTGCTAAATATTTTTTAGGACAGTTACAATTTTGTGCTAACATTTATTGTGAGAGGTAAGATTTCATGTTACAGATTTATTGTGAGAGGTAAGATTTCATGTCACAGATTTATTGTGAGAGGTAAGATTTCATGTCACAGATTTATTGTGAGAGGTAAGAGTTCATGTCACAGATTTATTGTGAGAGGTAAGATTTCATGTCACAGATTTATTGTGAGAGGTAAGAGTTCATGTTACAGATTTATTGTGAGAGGTAAGAGTTCATGTTACAGATTTATTGTGAGAGGTAAGAGTTCATGTCACAGATTTATTGTGAGAGGTAAGATTTCATGTCACAGATTTATTGTGAGAGGTAAGAGTTCATGTCACAGATTTATTGTGAGAGGTAAGAGTTCATGTCACAGATTTATTGTGAGAGGTAAGAGTTCATGTCACAGATTTATTGTGAGAGGTAAGAGTTCATGTTACAGATTTATTGTGAGAGGTAAGAGTTCATGTCACAGATTTATTGTGAGAGGTAAGAGTTCATGTTACAGATTTATTGTGAGAGGTAAGATTTCATGTCACAGATTTATTGTGAGAGGTAAGATTTCATGTCACAGATTTATTGTGAGAGGTAAGAGTTCATGTTACAGATTTATTGTGAGAGGTAAGACTTCGTCACAGATTTATTGTGAGAGGTAAGATTTCATGTTACAGATTTATTGTGAGAGGTAAGAGGTCATGTCACAGATTTATTGTGAGAGGTAAGAGTTCATGTTACAGATTTATTGTGAGAGGTAAGAGTTCATGTCACAGATTTATTGTGAGAGGTAAGACTTCATGTCACAGATTTATTGTGAGAGGTAAGATTTCATGTCACAGATTTATTGTGAGAGGTAAGAGTTCATGTTACAGATTTATTGTGAGATGTAAGAGTTAATGTTACAGATTTATTGTGAGAGGTAAGAGTTCATGTTACAGATTTATTGTGAGAGGTAAGATTTCATGTCACAGATTTATTGTGAGAGGTAAGACTTCATGTCACAGATTTATTGTGAGAGGTAAGAGTTCATGTCACAGATTTATTGTGAGAGGTAAGAGTTCATGTTACAGATTTATTGTGAGAGGTAAGAGTTCATGTTACAGATTTATTGTGAGAGGTAAGAGTTCATGTTACAGATTTATTGTGAGAGGTAAGAGTTCATGTCACAGATTTATTGTGAGAGGTAAGATTTCATGTTACAGATTTATTGTGAGAGGTAAGATTTCATGTCACAGATTTATTGTGAGAGGTAAGAGTTCATGTCACAGATTTATTGTGAGAGGTAAGAGTTCATGTTACAGATTTATTGTGAGAGGTAAGAGTTCATGTTACAGATTTATTCTGACCACTAAAATTGTGTGGTAAACATTTATTGGGACAATGGAGGAATCCCAGTTTTAGCTATGCCCCTCTCATCTCTAGCTAAGCTCCACCCACACCTCACTCACATTGGGATCGATCGATCCCTGAACTCCCTGACTATCAATTTCTAGAAAACTATACAGGTAAGATGCTGAATATTTTGATGGCAGCAACAGCGCCTCGCTCCCAGTCAAATCAGTTTCAATATATTCCACAGCATGTTTATTAAATAGTAGACATACAATTTGCACAACACTGCTTAGTCCGTCATCAATTAGGCATTTTTGACGAACCTATCTATAGCATTCATGATGAAATTGATTATGAATGTCATCCTACATGTCACAAAGTTGATTATGACATCATATGATTGATGGATAAACTGGAAAGGTCCATTAAAATTTCATGTTAAAGATTTATTGTGTGACAGGTTAGATTTTGTGTTAAACATTTATTCTACAGTGAAGATTTTGTGCTAAACATTTATTTAAAATTTTCATGCTAAAGTGTGACTATCAAGATTTGATGTCGAGCATTTATTGTGACAATTAAGATTTCATGTTAACTATTTATTGGGACAATTATCATTTCATGCTCAAAGAAATAGAGGCTGTACAGATATGATTTTAAAAGTTTATCGATGCATGCTGATATTTCCTGTTAAATTGCACTGAGTCAGTTATTATTTCATGATAATTGTTTATCTGATATTGAAGTTTATCAACATTTCATGTCAAAATTTTATACGGCCATCAGTGTTGAAGATTAGCACGGGGGGCCCAGATTTTAGGATGGGCTACATGTACCACAATTTCAAATTCACTAGCCCGGGTGGCGATAAACTTTTCAATCCATATTTTAAGATTGCGAATAGAATATCATTTTATATATCTGCTGAGTGTATTGCAGGTTGAGTCAATACTATTAAGCTTGAAAACAATGTTTTTAACACTTTCTACATTAGTAAAGTCTAAATGATTATATCCTGTATTTCTAAATGTTGGACCCTGTGCGCGGATGCCTCATAATGATGAAATTGGGCCCTTGGAAAATTGTCTGGGCCCCAGTCAGTTTAACTTTTATGGGCCCCAGCGGCTACATGATTAACAGGCTAAACTTTCATATAGAGTTTGTGTTAAAAACATATTCACTTGGCACTTGTTAGAATCTTCATTTTAATGATTTATCCAACCAATAAAACACACAAAGCCATATAACCAAATTTTCCGTAGTCACTAAGGTTGTACCTGGAGCTGCGCGATATACCGATCTCACACCGTAAACCGGTCCAATATGGTGCCGGTGGTTTGCAAACTGCCGTAATTATGATCAAACTGAAAAACTGAGTTTAATAAAATTTTCGGTTTAACCAATACTGGTTAATCTTTTCTTACTTATAAATATTGCTATTAAGGCAGCCTCTGCATTGGTCTTGAGCACTGTCAATTTGCAGACCTTAAGGAGTCTATTTTTGAAAAATTACCACTGCAATGACTGGCTAAAGTTCCATGAGATAACAATTTTATTGACCAAATTTGGCCATTAAAGTGTTAAAACGCAAACTCATTTGAACACACAAAAGTCAACATTTCTGTTATGTTCTATTCCCACTAAATTGCTTATGATGAATGTCTCTAAGCTTTCCAATCTTTTGAAACTAATGTGACCGCAAGATGCAGCTGTTGTTTGTAGCACAAAATCTCAGTCAAATTAGTTTCGAAATATTTAATCGCTCGCGATAATATTTATAAAATTGTAAATAAATTACTTTCTATTGGTCTTTCGTATTCAGTGTTAATTGTGTATAAAATGAGTTCGTTCTTTAATTCTTGTACGCGTGATTGACGCTAGATCAGCGTGTAGGCTAATGGACAAGGTATGAATAAGTCAGTTATCACAATTCTGTAAAAACATGATTGCCTATATCTAAGACTAATTGTCCAAACCTGCCCCTAATCTAAACAGGTAGTCCACATCCCGAGTTCCAAGGAATTTTTAAATTGCTGCAATTCAGATACAAAATAAACATGTTTATTGGTGCTGTACTTCTGAGAGAGGGAGTTATCAAGACAAAGCTAAATGTTTAGAAAAGGCTTTAAAGCTAAGATCACATGTTAACGACCACCTTCATCAGTGATGTCAGTTCGCTTTATTTACCGATAATAGGTTTAATTCAATCGACGTATGCTTTAACCACGCCCCACCCACCCCTTTGTAACGGCCAGAATCATCATTAGCGGGAAGTCTAACCAATGTAAACGATACGACTAGATGACCGCTTGTCATCAGAATGTTAAAATATGAGTAATTGATTGAAAGTTGTTTCTGTCTGTGAAACCAACAGTTTTCAACAAGCAGTCTAAAATAATAGCGCATTAATTAACTGATTAAGAAATATTAAGGTATATGTCCCGTTGTTCGACTCCTGATGATAAATCGAGAAATCGCGTGCATTAGAATTAATTGATTGTAAATGGAATGCATATTATTGTTAGACCGTAAGAAGCTAGATTTTAACAATTACTGGCGCAATCAGAAATGGATGTTAAAGGTATATACTGTTTTCCAGATGCTTATAAAGAAGTCATGAGCGTGCATTTTGAGACAAGAGTTCCCCACACGCATACTTGTGACATACTTATCGAAAAAAATATTACATAGACCTACAATAATTGTCCCCACTCATCCTTGGCCACACCCCACCCCGTTAAAACTGATATACGGTTCAAACCGGTTTGAAAATTGGCACCGGGACCGGTTTAACGTTATGCCATACCGCGCAGCTTTAGTTGTACCATTTGAAAAACTCCGCGACATTAACAAATTATAAAGAAATGAAAGATACTATGAAGTTGGAAAATCAGATCAACTAAAACATCCCCAATACATGACGTGTACTGACACAGCGAGGGCTGTAGAACGCCATGGGATTTGATAAGTTTTTGACATCTGCAAGAGCAAGGCAGATTTTACCATGAAGTTGGAAAGTCCCCTTTAGTGAATTCCCCGTAGGGGAAACTGAAGTAAAACTTTCCCAGTACACCAAAGTGTACTGATACAGCGAAGATGGAGAAACTTCCTGGGCTTTGAGAAAAATTTGAACAGAAAATTACCATGGAGTTTACCATCTGTACTGGGATGGCGAAGGCTGTAGATTCCATGAGATTTGAGAAATTCTTGAGAATTGAAGATTTACCACGGAGTTGGAAAATCCACTTGAGAAGATCCCCAATCCTAGAACTGAAACAACGCAAGTTCTAGAACTTTCCAGATTTTGAATTTTGGAATTCCCCCGACTATTGCATATTCACTTGGGAAATTTGTGAATTTAAATGTTTCAAAGGTGATAGTGAAACTAGAATACTGATTACTTGGGAGAAAGAGATTATTGGTCGTTGGTCATAAAGTTATATAACACAACCAAATCAGTCTCCGGCATTACCATGACAACCAAAACGAGTGGTGGAGATGGTGACGGACATTGGAAAATCAGAAAGTTTATTCTTGATAATGGCTGCTAAACTATGCTGAATATATTTTGAAAATTTAACACTGGAAGGACTGGCTTGGTAACCGAGCCAGTCATTCAAGCACTAAATTTTCAAACTATATTCATCTCTTGGTCTACAGATAAACAGTACTCCAGAGCATGCCAGAGGTTATTTTTTCCCAGCCTGGCCCTTAAAGGGATAACGCCATAGAACCTTGCTCACTATGTGGTGTGTGGACTTCAACCTCAACAGCAACTTGACCAACAGATATGTCGTCTTTCTTTTCCAAATTATTATCCTCCTCCTCCTCTTCCTTCTCCGCTTCACCGTCTATACTACTGCCTCGCTGTACATCCACATTGTCGCTGACATTGTCTAGTGTTTTCGTCGGGATATCCACACATTCAGCTCCGACTGTGAAAAGTTTGATAAACACAGTTCTTACATAATAGATACATAAAGAAGCGTTTAGATGTAACTCTTTAATGATCATGGCAGCCAAAACCTGTGGAATGTCCATTTACAGGCCAAGAGAAGTTTTTTTGAAAATTTATCACTGGAATGACTGGCTCAATTACTGAGCCAGTCTTTTCAGTGATAAATTTTTGAAAATTGTATCTCTTGGCCTGTAAATTGACATTCAATCATGTCACTAGGCAGATATTTAAATTTTCTTGACCAAATTTGACCATTAAGGCGCTCAAGGACTTTTGTATGGATTGCACATTTCTATGAAGAGATTCATCTTTAATGCAATACAGTAGTGTAGACAGGTTTTCATCCTTTTTTCTGTCATGCACGCTTGTGTGCTCATTCTTTGCCCAAACACCACCCCACCCCACCCAGCCCAGCCACCCTCTTCATTTCTCCCCCTTCTTTCTCTACCTCAATCCATTCCCCCTTCCATCTCTCTCCCTCATTCTCGCTCCATCCTGTACCTCTCACCCCATTTCCCATCCCCATTACCTCCCTCACACACCACCTGTCTCCGTCCCTTTCCCCATCCCTCCTACCCATCCACTCACCCACCCAAAACACAATACCACATATTTTGCACAATCAATGCCATCTATTTTACCCTTTAACACTCAATACAGCCAAAACAGCTTCTGCAATGATCGTGTAAAGTCTCAATTTGTAGACCAAAAGATGATTTTTGAAAATTACGACCGAAATGACTGGCTCAGTAAATTTTCAAGTATATTACAATCTTCTCTTAGTCTTGCAAATCGACATTATCTATGAGGAAATTGAAAATTGAGTATTAACCCTTACCACTCTGATGTCAAAATTGTACGTTTTCAAATTAAATTTAAAGATAAACTGGTTTACATTTTTCAACAAATTTGGTGGACGATGGTGCTGTCGTATACAGTAACATCGTCCACCAAGATTGTTGAAAATTGTCCACCAGTTTCTTTGCTATTGACAGAGTAAAAGATAGAATATTGACATCAGAGTGGGTTAACGGGTTACGGTAACACGCCCAAGGTATCTGACTAATGTAGCTTTAATTCAGCAAATACAAGGACTAAAATAAGTGTCTGAAAACAAATGCACAAACTCAAATATGACAGGAAGATGCGGTAAGATTTATTGAGCAGGTGAAGACAGATGTGCAGTGAAGTGTTAAATCTATTAGTGCGACAGTACAAAGAGAATAAAGCAGGTGTAAATCCATGATAAAGAGATAGATATTATGGTTAAGTATCTCTAGTAAAGGTGTAAGCCTCTTGGGGGTCAAAAGTTGATGGTACAGTAGTAGGCCATTAACCATTTTTACACACTTATCAGCCAAAACTTGCTTCTGAAGTGGTCTTGACAAATGGCCATTTGCAGACCAAGGGAAGACTATTTTTTTTAATTTACCACTGGAATGACTGGCTCGATAACCGTGTCAGACATTCCCATGGTAAGTTTTCAAAAATAGTCTTCTCTTGATCTGCAAATGGACATTTCTCACGCACACTGCCGATACCGTTTTTGTCTGATTAAAGTGTTAAAGGGTTAAGGGTCAAGCCAGCAATTTGTGGGCTCTGAAGTCGGTATGAGAAATGTCCATTTGAAGGCTAATTTTTCTAATTTTACCACTGGAAAGACGGGCTCGATAATCGAGCCAGTTATAAATTTTCAAACATAGTCTTCTCTTGGCTTGCAAAAATGGACATTTAGTAAGCAAAAAGATCCATTTTAAACAAAACTCTGAGCGCAAAATAAGCCACGTTGAAATTATTTTAATTATGATGGAGCCTTGATGCAATGATAGTTTAGAACAAATCTCTAAAATTGTATTAAGATCGGATAAGTCCTTGATGAATTAAATGTCTATTGAAAAACTTTGGCATTTACCTAATTCTTGGTGCAAACACCCACCCCCCACCCCCCACCACTCCCCCCCAAAAAAACCCCCACAGAAAGATTTTAATTATAATTATGATGTAGACTGGCTGCAAGGATGTACACAACAAATCTCTTAGGTTAATTGAGATCGGATAAGTCCTTGATGAATTATATGTCTACTGAAAAACATTTACCTAATTCTTGTCGCAAAATAGGCTAAGTCCAAACCCCGTAAAAATATGGGAAAAAATTTGAAATTTTTTTTTAATCATGATTAGGTTGGATGCAATGATGGCATAGAACAAATCTGTAAAATTTTTACTGAGATCGGATAAGCCCTTGATGAATTAAATGTACATTGCAAAACTTTAACATTTACATAATTCTTGTCGCAAAATAGGCCAAGTCCAAACCCCATAAAATATGGAATGTGGAATATTTGAAAATTATTTTAATTATGATATCGACTGGATGCAATGATGGCATAGAACAAATCTGTAAAATTTTACTGAGATCAGATAAGCCCTTGATGAATTAAAACATTTATCTGCACACTGGACACAATTTGGATCACTATGTCGAGCCATCCTATGATTCACATAGGGCTCAACAAAAATGCTAGACACTTGGCCTGCAAATGGGCATTCCTTAAGACCAGACACATTTTGACAGACTTGACGAGTAATGGGCTACAAGAGACTTGACCGTATATTGAATAGAAAAGCAATGAAAAAACATGAATTAACACAAACAATAGTGATAAAACAAAGTTTAACTAAAATTTAAATAGAAATTCATTCAAAACAGTCTAAATGCTTACCCTGGTGAAGACCAAGAAATGACTAAATTTGGTCAGGAAAATCAAGCTATTTATTTATCGAATGTGCATTTGCAGGCAAAGAGAAGACTATTATTAATATTCCCACTAGAATGACTAACCTGGTTATAGAGCCAGTCATTTCAGGGGTAAATTTTCAAAAATAGTCTTCTCTTGTCCTGGAAATGGACATTCCTAAACTGGTTTCAAATGAAAGGGTTAATGCAGGTTAGTTGTCAAGACTCAAATGATGGGTCCTTAACACAGGATCTTCACACATGCATGCTTGCATGCACGAGATACACGAACACAAGCATGGACACACAAACACATAGGCACTGATACCTATGCACACGCAAAAAGTATGTCTACCACCCAGGTTTGACTGTCAACTATATATTCATGTGAATATTATACAACGAAAAACAACTATAGCAGAGACGATTAATAATTTACTATAATAATAGGAACAGGAGGCCCAAGGGGCCTGTGTCGCTCACCTGGAGCACCATCAATTTTTGTCAAGATTGTTGGTGGGTGGTTTAGCAGTCTTTTAAATGAGTTTGTGGACATTTTTGCAAGTGCAATATATATTTTGGCGGGAAAACGATCCAAGATGGCCCCAAACCGTTTATCCGACAGTTTCGAAAATTGCAAATTTGAGATCAGAATACACAAAAACCTATATAAAACCAATTTCGGCCTCAAAATCCATCAAATAAAAAAGTCCAAAATGGTTGCCAAACGCTATATTTTGATTGGCCCACCGTGGCCATGTTTTTTGATGAATTAACTTCTCTTGAACAAACATTAATGGCCCTTAGTCCCTAATCATATATCGCTTCAGCGGTTCTTGGGAAGAAGTTGTTTTTGTGAAAACTAGGTCATCCAAGATGGCCACTGAACCATTTGGTCAATTAAGCTCCCTTGAAGAAACATGGTTCAGCTCTTACCCTAGATCATATTTCGTGAGTTCTGAATCAATCCCTCAAACAGTTTTGGAGATTTTTAAAAACATTTCTAAAATCGGCCGAAATCCAAGATGACCATCGACCAAATTGGCTGATCGGGTTCGTTTGAACAAACTTGAATCTCTATGCCTTAAGGATGCTTCCTGCCAAATATAATTGAAATCGGCCCAGTAGTTCTCGAAAAGAAGACATTTTAAATTTCCCATTGCTTTAGTATGGGAGCTTTTGGCGGGAAAATTCAGGCCAGGCGAGCTAATAAGTGACAAAAAACAGTTTGCAGAAAAAAATCTTTTTAAACTAACAAAACTGATTCCTAACCCTTTAACACATGTATCAGCCAAAAATGGCTTCTGCAGTCGTCTTGAGAAATGTCCATTTGCAGACCAAAAGAAGACTATTTTTGAAAATTTACCACTGGAATGACTGGCTCGATAACCTAGCCAGTCATTAGTGGTAAATTTTCAAAAATAGTCTTCTCTTGGTCTGTAAATGGGCATTTTCTATGAAAAAGTTGAAATTTCCTTGACTAAATTCTAGGGTTAAAGTATTACTACATGATTCATACACAAATTTGAGATATTCATTTAAGGACTTTTCAAATACTTTTTAAGGACTATGTCTCAAGCATTCAAGGACTCTAAAACTGGGCTATATTTAAGGAGTGAAGGAAATTGTGAAAATTACATGTTCTGAAACGCAATCTGCTGCAGTGCCGAGAGAATCACTAAACTTGTAGAATATGCAACTTCTGGCTATATTGGGAGAAACACACTTTTAACCTCTCTTGTGTCAACAGTGCCTTAAAGTGCTCAAATTACTACTTGATATATCAATTAAACATTTTGATGGTCAATATTTTTCAAGATATTTTAATTTTAAGACTATTTTTTGTAAATTTACCATATTTTTTTTGCCAGTTTGACCATTAAAGGGCCGAGAGAAGAGTATTTTTGAAAATTTACCGCTAATTACCGAGCCAGTCATTCAAGTGGTAAATATTCAAAAATATTCTTCTCTAGGCCTTTCAAATAGCCATCTTTGAAGACCACTGATAAGATGTTTTTTTGGCAGTTTGACCATTAAAGGGTTCAGTTGACACAATCGATCGTGTTAAGTACTTTTTAAGTCCTTACTGCCATTTTCAAGTACAAATTCAAACACTCAAGGACTGGTGCCAAAAATCAAATACTTTTCAAATTTGTATGAATCTTGTTAATAACATGTTTGCACGAAACACTAATAAATTAATGTTCAAATCTACAGGTGACAAGGCATTATAAGATTAGTGATTCCCTTTATATACACAGATCTCTAGTCTACATCTTTAACAAAAATAGATTTTCAATTCAAACTCCAGACAGCAGACACAGACAGGCAGGCAGGCAGGCCGGCCGACAGACAGACACACAGACAGAAACGGACGGATGGATGGACAGACACACAGGGACAGACAGACATGATCACAATACACACTTCCCCTTACTGGGCACAGATAATGGGTCACCACGGCCTCAGGTTAAATAGTATTACGTTTTTTCATTTAACCTGTATTCGCCAAAAACCAAAATTTTGATACAACACAAAATACGAAACTGAAAATTTACGAACAAGAACACAGCAACGCATGCACGCTAGAGGAGCACCTTCAGTCTGAATAGAAGTGACTGGTATGTTATTAAGCTCTGGTATTTCAGACACATTACTACACGCCATACGAGACAGAATGCTGTCGTCTTCTTCATCGATTGTGGCAAAAACCTCTCCTCCACCAAGCGTAGTAACCGATGATGATGATTCCGGGGATGTCCCACCACCAGTGCTGATGTAACGAGGCATGTGATTGGCTAATTGAGCAGTCAGTTCACTGACTAGAGGGAGAAGAGGATAGGATAGCGATATGATTAGTTAACCCATTCAACGGTACAGAAGAAATGTTTACAATCTTAGAATTATTCTGTTCAGTATTTTGGAAATAATATTAAATGAAGATGTTGGCCGTTGCTGCCTTGGCCCTAGACCCTTTTACACTCATATCAGCTGCTTCTGCAGTGGTCCTGAGAAATGTTCATTTGCAGACCCGGATAAGACTATTTTTGAAAATTTACCACTGGAATGACTGGCTTGATAACCGAACCAGTCATTCCAGACAAATTTTCAAAAATAATCTTCTCTTGGTCTGCAAATAGACATTTTCTATGAAAAAATTGAAATTTTCTTGGACAAATTCGATGGTTAAAGGGTTACCGGTTAAAGGGTTACCTGACTCTGATGTCAAGATTCCATATTTTGCTGTGTCGATAGCAAAGAAACTGGTACATTTTTCGACAATTTTGGTGGACGATGTTGCTGTCTATAACAGCAACATCTTCCACAAAATTTGTTGAAATATGAAATCCAGTTAATCTCGTAAAATTTAATTTTTTAACATCAGAGTAATAAGGGTTAAGCAGCAACAGCTCCAAGGCAACTTATTTTCAAAATATTCAACAGCTGATGTTTGCCATGAAATTGAGATACTAAAGTAGCAGTGTTGAATTGGTTAATAAGAAGCTGAAAAGTGCATACATCTAAAGTATTGTAACAATGACGGTAAAGCCTAATATGTCTTGTCTATATTAGGCATAGAGTGTTTGCAGTGTCAAAACAATCCAGTCCGTCGTAACAAGTAAAAATTAGTTACCTCTCCGGGACGTAGAAATTTTTCTTTATTATGAATCATCCTGGGATCGGGAACAACTTTTTCGGAAATAAACTAGTTTATACTTGTAATATATATATATATATATATATATAGGCTTGCGCAATTATGTGATTAAATCGAAAATCGCGATTATTTTTTAAATCTTGAATTTATATGATTAAAAACGAAATAATCGAATAATCGTGAATAATTCCACTGCATAAAATATTTCTAAATCTACCTTTTTATTTACATTTTGTTCAGCGAATGCATGTCCATTTCCAGGCTAAGAGAAAACTATTTTTTGAAAATGTATCATTGGAATGCTCGAGCCAGACATTCCAGTGACACATTTTCAAAAATAGTCTTCTCTTGGCCTGCAAATGGCCATTTCTAAACACCATTACAGCTTTCGTCATTGATGTACCTTTGTTGTTATATCGGTATAATTTGTAACCAGGCCGATTAATCGAGTAATCACGATTATTCTTAAATAATTGATCGCGATCACTCAAAGTAGGGGGGAGCTAACAAAGTGGCCATTGGAAAACTTTAACTCAAGTTGGCCAAAAATGGCTTCTGTAGTGGTCTGGAAAAATGTCCATTTGAAAAATGAAAATTTAAAAAATTTACCACTGAATGACTGGTTCGATAATCGAGCCAGTCATTCCAATGCTCCATTTGCTACAAATGGATGGATGAAGCAATTGACATTTTCATGAACAGATTTTAGAGTTAGTCTGTTAAGCATCAATCATGAAAGATTTGTCACGAGTAGCGCCAGCTAGCGAAAAAATCCACTCATTTGTCAAAATCGTATAATCCCTTATGAACTATATTCATGATTGAAAATGCTTACCGTAATTTTCCGTTCATAGGACGCAGTTTTCTGCTCGATTTGAAGTTCTATGAAGGGTATTGGGTAGAAAGGTATGAATATTGGGTAGAAAATGTCATCTCGGCGAGCAGGTAACATTTATAATCAATACTAACCGTTGTGAAGGTGTGAAATGATAGTAGACATTTATATCCATATGAATGGAGGATTCCATTTTTAGCTATGCCACGCTCATCTCTCGCTAAGCTCCACCAACACTTTGCCCATGTTGGGATCAATCAATCCCTGCACTCCCTGAATTTCAATTTCTAGAAAACTATACAGGTTAGCTGTTAAATATTTTGAAACTAATCCGACTGGGTGCTGTTGCTGCCATGTGCTGTAACAGCACGCAGTCAAATTAGTTTCAAAATATTTGATAGAATTTTTATTAAATAATAGACATACAATCCATACGTGTCGGACTATTTAGGTCTTAAAACAGACTAAATCGAGTCATTCATGCCGTAATTGATTATGACGTCATCTTTCACATCACGTAGTTGAATATGACATTATATGATGGATGGAGTAAATGGAAGGGGCCACTGTTTTATAGCTTGTTTTGAAGAAATAAAACACTCAGATTGTTGACAATTCACCTTTCCAGAGTACCCACCCATCATATGATGTCATAATGAACTGCGTGACGGGTATAATGACATCATATTGAATGACATCATGAATGACGTTGATAAGTACGTCGCGAATGCATATTTGAAGACGGTCTATGCATTGTTGTACAAACTGTTTGCTTTTACTATTTAATAAATATTCAACAGCTTCCCTGTATAGTTTTCAGGAAAATGATAGCTAGCGCCTTTGGGGATCGATCAATCTCAACATGGCGAGGTGTGGGTGGAGCTTAGCTAGTGATGGGCGGGGCATAACTAAAAATGGAAAAGTCCATTGTCAAGTTTCTTTGTTTGCTATTTTTACTTTATAACTTTCTGTTGCCGTACTAATTTCTGTGAAGCAGAAATATTATTTTTGAGCTACGATTGGATACTTTTCACTGTATTAGCCAATAAAAATATAGAATGGCAGTGTTTAGAAGGAAACTAGTAAATATGACGTGTTGTTCCATTTTAAGAAGAGAATTTATTCTTCTGCGTTTTGACTGGGTCATCTTATTTGTTCTTCCTCGTATTCTACATTTTGATTGGATAATTCCTCTAGCAACGGCAGCTGATAAAAGAAAGCTGCTAAGGACAGATAAGTTTTGTCCATAAGTATAAATTTTGTGTGATAATTGGATTATGATGAATGTATTTATCACCCAAAGATGGTTTTATATATATTTTCATGAAAGTAGTGTATATTCAATTGGATTATATTCTATCATATGCAGCGAAATGCAAGGATACTATAGCGGCAGTAGGCTAGTTAAGTATTGTCATTTTATGTTTCCAGTTTTCGTTTTATTTAAAATTATGGGTTTTTTTCTAAATTTCATAGCATCTTATGCACAAGCATAGGACATTTTTGGAATGATTTTAGTCAAATTTGGTCATGCATCCTGTACACGAGGGCGTCCTATTAACGGGAAATTACAGTACATGGTATATCAAATCCAAAAAATTAGTTAAAGTGTAAGTTAAAAAGAGTTAAAGATAAAATGAAAACCCTGGAAAGAACTGAAGATTTTGAAGATCATTTTGATCATGATGGAGTAGTTGAAAAAATTATATAGAACACAATTGTGAAAATTCACAGAAATCTGAAAAGTCAATGTTCAAAGAAAACAAAACTAACAAAACGCCATGACCAAAAAAAACATAAAAATATTTTTAAAACATCAAGATTCACCTAATTATAGCGGGAAAATTTCATCCGTACATGGTACATAGAAAATGTCCATTTCCAGACCAACAGAAGACTTTTTTGAAAATTTACGACTTGAATGACTTGCTCATTTGTCGAGCCAGTCATTCCAGTGGTAAATTTTCAAAAATAGTCTTCTCTTGGTCTGCAAATGGACATTTCTCAAGCCGTTTTTGGCGGTTAAATGGCTAATCGTCTAACTGCTCAGTCTTTGCAGATGACATATTCCAAGGGTTATATCTTTGGACCTACTAAATATTTTGAAAACAATTTGACTGAAAGTCAAATTGTTTTCAAAATATTCAGCAAGTCAAGTTTTTGCCCATTGAAATTAGTGTCTAGTTGCTTCCAGACAGTTAATTGAACAGTTGAATAACATTGGCAAAATAAAAAACGTAATCCCAAAATCTTTGATGGCGCTACTTGCTGCGACCGATATGACTCACACCCATGTCTCGCTTTCTACTATGCTTTTGTTTAAATTGTTTAATACAAGAAACAGATAATAAGTTATGAGGCATTATTAATGTGTGCAAAGATATTAGTGTGAAAGAAACTATGCAGTATGCAACACCATCAATATTAGCAAATATTACAGACATTAGTTTAGCACTTAGCTATATGTTACTAATTCCACAAAGCGTGATCTGAATTAATGACCATAATATCAATGTCTGATGTCTAATATTTCATAGTAATCGGTGGAATGGAAATTGATATTTCTTTGAAAATGGTGATGCTGAACTCTGTTGTGGTTATAGATCAGAACAGCTTTCAGAGCAGCAATTTTCAAAATGAACACAAGAAACTGGTTACGAATAACCCGGGGTGATCGTTAAGACGAATGAGTGACATTAATCTGATCTATCCGTATGTTATTAACCGTTACGCTGCTGTAAGCCTCCAGAGAATAATTTCAATCTGCAATAACTCTGGACCTGCTGAATATTTTGAAAACAATTTAACTGAAAGTTGTTGGTGGCTAAGCCACCAACAACTTTCAGTCAAATTGTTTTAAAAACATTCAGCATATCCAGAGTTAAAACACATGGAAAAGTCTTAAAAAATTCTAAAAGATGGTCCAATGCTGCTAGATGACACTTCAGAGAATCTGACTAACATTTAGCTAAGCTACATGTATGGCGCAAACGCCATTTGATCAGCCATCTATCAGCTTCAAGTATCAATCCACCATATACCTATTATATACAGATAAATACCATTCCACAAGGCTATATCACACCACAAGCTAAACTTCATTGTTAAGGTATAGTGGGACCTGTATCGCTCACCTGGACTATAGGCATCTCAACTAGAATGGTAATTAACAATAAGTAAAACTCTAATGAGTTGAGCAGACTTGTAACAAGAAAACAGAGGCCATGTTTCTTTATGTATCAACTTCTCTTGAACAAACCATTCTGGCCAGGTGAGCTAATAACCACACAAATATCCAACTAATTATTTTTTCTAGGTTTTTTTCAAGTTTGTATAGATGAATGGATGGATGGATGAATGGGTGGACGGGCAGACAGACGGATGGGTCAGTGAATGGATGGATGGATGAATTGGTGGGTGGATGGATGGATGGATGGATGTTTTTATTGGATGGATGGATGGCAAGACGAATGGACAGGCCTATGGAAGGATGGATGGATGGATGGATGGTATGAATGACATTATCTTGCATAGCGTGCTAGTGTTCAGAGGAGACACACCAAAAGTAAATAAAGTTCAGCTCAAATGTAGAAGCGATAAATCATAATTAATATAGAAGATTAATAGATTCCCTATTTACCTGGATTATCCCTGGATGGTGGTGACTGCAGTGATCGTCGCTGCGGCGTGACGGGTGTGATCGCGGGACTAGGTGGCTCAAGGATATCACGATACTTAGATACCATCAATACGGACGTGAAATAAACAATAGCTAATGCCAAGAACTGTGCCTGTTTTGTCTCTTCCTGTAAAACAATAACAAGACACAAAATCTTAACATCATGATCTTGGATTAGAATGAGATATTTGTCTATGCTAACTAGAATGAGATATCTGTCGATGCTAACTAGAATATAACTCATTCTCATTTTCCAGTCAAACTGTGAAAACTCACAAATTTAAAGCTTTTTAAAGTGTAGGAAACATGTTCAACTTCGAAGATCATATGATCAGAAGAACATAGCTAAGCTAGCTAAGCTCCGCACACGCCTTGCGCATTTTGGAATCAATTTGAAACTTTGAAAGCTGAATTCCCAGAATCGTCATTTCAAAGTAATTATACAGGTAAGCTGTTGAATATTTTAAAACTAATTTGACCCTGGGGCTGTTAAATTAGTTTCCGATATTCATCAGAATGTTTATTAACTTGTGAGTTTATCTAAGACATATAATTTATACAGTAGTAACAGATTTTTCTTAGATTTTCACGACAGAGTTATACCTCATTATGATCATGACGTCAGCTAACTAGTGACATAATTGATTATGATGTCAGATACGTCAGTGACAGATCATCAGATTCTCCAATGACAGCAGAAGTGGAAGCATAAGCGGTCAGACATGCATATATTATAACTCAATCTGGATGTGTAAATTAATGTGCATATGATGCTATCGTGTTTAACCCTTTAGCGGCTAAATTTGATTAAAAAAATCAAAATATTTGCTTATTGAATGTCCATTTGCAGGCCAAGAGAAAACTATTATTGAAAATTTACCACTGGAATGACTGACTCAGTTATCGAGTAAGACATTTCAGTGATACATTTTCGAAGTCGTCCCTTGGCCTGCAAATGGACATTCCTCAAGACCAATGCACAGGTCAGTTTTGGTCGTCTTCGGCATCAAATGGTTAATAAAAACTGACATGTGACAGCTAAAATCATCATAGAAACAAATTGTTCATGCCCAAAATAATATTGATAAGAAGTTGTAGCTAGGCAGGTTTGCCTCGTATTAATGAGTTTTTGATTTAATGGTCGTACCCGTTTAACCCTTTAATGGTCAAGCCGGCCAAAACCGGCCTCTGCAGTGGTATTGAGGAATGTCCTTTGCAGGTCAGGAGTGGACTATGTCTGGAAATTTATCACTGGAATAACTGAATCCATAACCGAGCCAGTCATTCTAGCTATCAATTTCCTGAAACATGTTCTCTTGGCTGAAGGGACATCCAATAAACAAATGTTTTTCGATTTTCTTGACCAAATTTGACCATGATAGAGTTAAAACTTTTAACCAGAAAGAACTGGTTTCTACAGGAGTCTTTGAAAATGTCCATTTGCCAAGCAAGATAATACTATCTTTGAAAATATACCACTGAAATGACTGGCTCGAGTATCGAGCCAGTCATTTCAGTGGTAAATTTTCAAAAGTAATCTCTTGGTCTGTAAATCGACATTTTCTATGAGAAAATATAAAAATTTCCTGAACAAATTTTCGAGTTAAAGGATTAATGGTTAATCCGGCTAATAAAGGCATCTGACGTGGTCTTTAGGGAAGGTAATTGGTGCCAAGACTATTTTGGAAACTTTACTACTGGAATGCCTTGCTCGATAACCGAGCCAGGCATTAGCGATACATTTTCAAAAATAATCTCATCTTATCCTGCAAATGCACATTCGATAAAGAGATATTTTCATGACTAATCCTGATCATTAACCCTTTAATGGTCAAGCCTGCCAAAACCGGCCTCTGTTATGGTCTTGTGGAATGTCCATTTACAGGGCAAGAGAATATAATCTTTAAAGATTTACCACTGGAATGACTGGATCAATAACCAAGCCAGTCATTCCGGTGATAAATTTTCAAAAAGTGTATTCTTGTGCCCTGTAAATAGACATTCAATAGGCAGATATTTAAATTTTCTTGACCAAATATGGCCATTAAAGGAGCTCAGATTAATCTTATTGATTTCACAAGCTTTATGACACTAATGCTTTAAACCTTACACACTAAAAATGAGAAAATCTTTTTTGATGTAAGAAATATTCTGTTGAATATTTTGAAACTAGTTCAACTGGAATCTGTGACTGTAGCAGCTTATCTACAGGTATAGTTGTTTTGACGTTGAAATACTGGAGTGTTTAACCCTTTAACACTAACATCAGCCAGAAACGGCTTCAAAAATGTCCGTTTACAGACCAAGAGAATTTACCACTGGAATAACTGGCTCAATAACCTCGCCAGTCATTTCAGTGGTATTTAAAAAATAGTCTTCTCTTGATCTGCAAACGGACATTTTCTATGACAAAATTTAAATTTTCTTGAACAAATTCATGGGATAAAACGTTAAGTGGCGAAGGGTTAAAATATCTCAGGCTACAGAAATTATCAAACTGATTTTTGATGAATAACCGTAATATAAATAAATTAATTAATTTATGTATGCGCGAGTATGCACGCACGCTTGCGGTTATCATACATGATCACATAATCGCTGCTCATATATACAATGTGCTTATCAGCAAGCTAGCTATGTAAGCAGAGTATGGCAGGCATGGCTCTGAAGGTCATCATCACCAGAGAATGAAGTTGTAGAACATCCCGGTCACCGAATGGTTATCAGAAGATAACCGTTTGCAAGAGAGGATTGGTGCTATCCGCTTGATTCCTTGTTCATACATTTATAATTATAACAGCCTGTCGCCCCAAGCACAGAAGCAGCATATATGAATACCTTGAACAAATGAGACCATTAACCACCTTAATGCTCCAGATTTGTCAAGAAAATTAATGCTTAATGAATATCTGTTTGCAGACTAAGAGAAAAGTAATTTCGAAAATTTCCCACATATAACCAAGTCAGTCAATACAGTGAAAGATTTCCAAAAATAGTCTTCTCTTGCTCTGAAAATAGATACTTGATGTGAGAAAATTTGAACTTTCTTGAACGCATTTGAGTATAAGGAAAAAGCAGTTATCTCTCCGGGATGTAGAAACACTCAAACAATTTCTACATCCCGGAGAGGTAACTAATTTTTCCGTATTATGAATCATTTTGGGATCGGGACCAACTTTTTCGGAAACATTTGAGGATGTTCAATAAAAAATTCCAATTTTGTCATAGAAAATGTCTATTTGCAGACCAAGTGAAGATTATTTTTGAAAATTTATCACGGGAATGACTGGCTCGGTTACCGAGCCAGGCATTCCAGTGGTAAATTTTCAAAAATAATCTCTTGTTCTGCTAATGACATTCCTCAAAACCACATTTTTGGCCGGCTTCAGTGGGGTTAACCGTCTCATTGATATGGATGGATGACAGTGCCTACCAAAACACATTCCAACTGACTTTAATGTCTGCTCACAAAAATAGTTTAAATATAATAATCAACTTATATTACCCATTATTAGTATGCGGTTATTGTATTGTATGCGATTAGCTACCTCACCAAGCAGAAACTAATACCAGCATTTAAAAAATTTCATTAAATTAAATTAGAGGTCTACCTTGTAAGGTAACATAAACACCTGAAAATTAACAGCAAAATAACTGAATAAAAGATAAAGAAACATAACAATAGCAGAACTGAGAAACGTAGAAAGCGTTCATCGTACGTGTATCCTTGCAGTTTGCCTGTGCTCTAACAACCGAAGCCGAGAGTTCATAAATAGGATCTTAAATACAGAATAGAAATCTGTAGATAGCGTATTTACTAAATAGGCAGGGCTAGAAATTCACATTTTTGAATGCTGATCCATATGGATCAGTACACCGGAAACTTCAGATCCCTGGAATTTCATACTGATCCGTACTGCACAGAAAATAAAATTAATTAAGTGTTCTGAATGCATCGTTTACACTGCATTATTAGGAAAATTTATCATTTAATGGTCAGAACTCAGAATGTTTGCTTAGTTAATGTCCATTTGCAGGCCAAGAGAAGACTATTTTTGAAAATATACCATTGGAATGACTGGCTCGTTTATCGAGCCAGTCATTCTAGTGGTACATTTTCAAAAATAGTCTCTATTTGGCCTGCAAATGGACATTTCTCAAGACCACTGTAGAGGCCATTTTGGTCGACTTGACCATTAAAGGGTTAAAACACAAAAGATGTTACCAGCCGGTTGATGAAGTAAGCAGTAAATCCTGTTTGAATTTATCCAGCTGGATTAGTTACTGCACGCTAAATCCGTTATTGATCCGTATGCGAGAAAGGCCTACGGATCACGGGATCAGTGGTTAATTTCTAGCCATGCAATGGTCACATTGACAAGCTCACACATAGACAAAAATACACGTATGCAGCATGCACCAGAGTGACCTAGACAATATCGTGAATTATTAATTATACTATGCACATAAATCATGATATGTATTATATCCATACTGTATAATCATATTTCAGCACGAGTTAAATTGCTTTATAAAAACATTAAGTCCTGCCAGATAGGCAAGATGATTTATATTAGTATACAAGTGAAGATGTGGCAAACAGACAGATGTACAGACACACAGACAGGCACATAGCCAGAGAGGCAAGCAGATATGATCAACGCTTGTGCGATTATTGCTTTGCGTGTTCACAATCGATTATTTAAGAATAATCGCGATTACTCTATTAATCAGCTTGGTTACAAATTACCCTGGCATAGGCAACGACAAAGGCATATCAATGACGAAACTTGAAATGAGAATTTGTGGGCGAAGAGAAACTCTTTTTGAAAATGTATCAATGGAATGCCTGGCTTGATGGTCAAGCCAGTCATTCCAGTGATACATTTTCATAACTAGTCTTCTCATAGCCTGCAAATGGGCACACATTCGCGGAGCAAAATGTCAATTTCCATGAACTATCACATTAAAGAGAAACTAAAAGAGAGGTTTTGCAATATTTTATGAAGAATGAATTATTTATGATTATTCGATTATCCAATTTTTAATCATATGAACTCACGATTTAAAAAAATAATCGCGATCTTCGATTTAATTACGTAATTATCGCACAAGCCTAATACGAGTTAACCCTTTGACCCCGATAATTGATTGACTGAGAAATCAGCTTCAAGAATTATTTGTGCATCAGGAAAATAAAGCCAAAGCTTTTCTGAGGAAAATTCACTTACGTTATGTGCATGTATACCATAAAGTACACAACACACACACATAACTTAAAATGTTTTCAAAAACAAAATAAAAGGTTCTGTTGAATACTTTGCACATAATTCACCTTTCCAGAGTACCCACCCATCATATGACGTTATAATGAACTGTGTGATGTGTACAATGTGATGTGTAGAATGACATCATAATGAATGACATCATGAATGACGTCGATAAGTATGTCACGAACGCATATTTGAAGACGGTCTATGCGTTGTTGTACAAATTGTTTGCTTTTACTATTTAATAAATATTCAACAACTTCCCTGTATAGTTTTCAGGAAATTGATAGCTAGGGCATTCGGGGATCGTTCAATCCCAACACGGCGAGGTGTGGGTGGAGCTTAGCTAGTGATGGGCGTGGCATAGCTAAAAATCGAAAGGTCCATTGGATTGGAAGACACTGCAATCAAATTATGCTTAAAGTAATTCAACGAAATATTTCTTCATAACCAACATAAATGTTTTGTTTTGGAAACATGTTGTCTCACCAACCCTTTACTGTTCCAGAAAATCAGCATCTTTGCTTAGTAAATGTCCATATGAAGAAAATGATAAGCATATTTTTGAAAATTTACCATAGGAATGACTGTTTCAACTACAGAGCCAGTCATTCCAGTGGTAAATTTTCAAAAATAGTCTTCTCTTGACCCGAAAATAGTGGTTTACTAAGCAAATATTTTTGTTTTCTAGACAAATCGTGAACATTAACGGATTATAATCGGTCATCTGTTGACCACATATACGACCACCCATCTTAAAGAAGCACCATCTTTTGGCCCCTAGTGGTAGGTGGTCACATGAACAGGTTGGTTTGCCACTGCATAAATAGATGACCAGTGTACTGACCACGTCTCTATAGACAACTGCACGCAGTCGATTAATATCCATATCTTGTAGCAGTTTCTCTTGGTCTCGGATCGGTGAACTCTGACCGCCTAAGTTCTCGACTATATTCTGAAATAAGTAGAAGACATACACTGTTCATAATTAATTATTGAAAATTAAACTGTTGTAAATGAAGAATAAAATTTATAGGGATAGTATGTTAGACAGCTTAACCCTTTCATTAATAAATCCCTGAGAAAGCATTTTCTTTACGATATAAATGTTATTCTGTTGAATATTTTGAAATTAATTTGACTGGAAGACATTGCAATGGCTTCAGTCAAATTAATTTCAAAATATTCAACCGTTTTCCTGTATGGTTGCCTTGAAAATTGAGATATGGGGAATTCGTCGGTGAAAGGGTTAAACAGCAAGTACACATTGTAATGCATAAGAGACTGCATAGCACATTTAATGCACGGATCCATATATAATACCAATACACACAGAGGCACTCGCTCGCTTGCGTGTGTTCGTGTCCGTGCGCATATGTGTGCACACGTAGGCATACACAGATGCAAACACACACACTCACACGCCAGAATTTTCATAAGAGTTCTTTGGAGGGTATAGACCCACAAAATGCAGCTTGGGCCCCCCCCACAAGTAGTGGCCGTGGATCCCATGGGAACCCTGAAAATCTTTATGAATAATAAATATTAATTACTTTCATATGTTTCTGCACAAAATCCACACACACACACACACAACACGACACACCCACACCCCGCAACACCCCCACCCCATCCCACCCCCAACCTCCATAATGATATGTTCCACTTTTGGCATGGAGACTGCATTTGAACCGCACGCAAGCAGGCACGCACGCACACACCCCACCACCACACACCCAACTCCACCTCCATAATGATACCTTCCACTTTTGGCATGGATGAGAAAAGCTGCATTTGAACCCCATGTTTTCAGATCGAGACCCACAGATTTCAGTTTGGTGACACCCACATTTCAGGGTGTCAGGTCCTTGGGACCTCCAGAATTTAGATGCCATGGGAAACACTGCTCATGCACACACACACACATGCATGCACGCACATGCATGCACGCACGCACGCACGCAGCATTACCTTTGATGATGGCTGTGTGCCATGAATTAAGGCCTGTATTGGATCAGTACCAGGAAACGTTCGAGTGGGGGATGGAGAGATGTGATTCATTGATATTGCTGGTGAGTTCTCACCCGACCGAACCCCAGTTCTGTGTCGACATTCCAGACAGTTTCTCACTGCTGATGTACAAACTGCAACATAAATGTACGAGAAATCATTGTACTGAAGTAATAGAAGGATTCATTTCTAGTTAAGCTCCACTCAATCGAATTGTCCAGTTTATCCATCCATCCTCTGACATCATATGACATTATAATCAACTACGTGACGTGTAGGATGACATCATAATCAATGGTGTTATGAATGACGTAGATAAGTTTGTCAAGAATGCATAATTGGTGATGGACTAAGCGTTGTTGTATGAATTGTATGTCTATCATTTGATAGACATGGGGTTGAATATTTTGAAACTAATTTGACTGTCACCCAGTTAAATTAGTTTCAAAATATTCAACATCTCAGTCCTCTAGAAATTGATAGTAAGGGAGTCCAGGGATCGATCGATCGCAACATGAGCCATGTGTGTGTGGGGCTGAGTTAGAGATGGGCGGGGCATAGCTAAAACTAGAACAGTCCCTTGTTATGTGTGTTGGAATCGATTTAAAACTGAAACTTGAATTCACAGAATATAAATTTCAAGGTAACTATTAGATAAACAGGATATACATTAAAGGATTTCCAGACAAGTTTCTGGAAAAAACAAGATGGCCGCAAAAGAAATATTAGCAATTAAATTTCTCAATAGATTCGTTAGATAATCAATGCCTACCACCACCATTACAATATAATGGTACCACCTAAGGTTCCTTGAAATGGGGCCATTGATTAAGGTTTTTAAAGGATTTCCAGAGAATCTTTGGAAAACCCAAGATGCCACCAGAGAAATTGATCAACCAATATTCGGAATAAAAGCCCTGGAGCCAAATCTGGTTAAAATAGGCCATGTTAATGTTTGGCTCCCCCCCCCCCCCCTCCCCCCCATGACGTAGTTATTACACCATATTAAGTGGTTTAGGAAATAAGTTTTAAAGTAAATGTTGGGTGGTGGATGGATGGATGGACGGACGGATGGACAGACAGATGGATGGATGGATGGATGGGTGGGTGGGTGGGTGGATGGATGGGTGGATGGATGGAGGGGTTGGTTGGCGGGTGGATGGATGGATGACAGACAGTGTCACGATGACATAAGCTCGCTTGGCCATTCTGGCCCGATAAGCTAACAATGGATGAAAGGGGATGCATTCTAGTTCTGAGTAACAAATGAAAATAACATTGCATACCAAGGCGTAGACACTGCCTGAGAATTCCACCTGGGGGCATGCTCTTCTCGTGTTCGAGCTCGCTGAAGTTTGTTGAACTCGCAAACACGAGGATGTCGGTCAAATTCATGATCCGCTGAAGAATAGAGACAGCTTGTTCTAAATTCAATCCCTGAGTCGGTTCCAGCATCTCCACTTCCCCCTGAAAGACAAATGTTAAATGGATGCTAGTCTCATCTCAAATGCTGTATTGTACCGATAGATTATGCTTTATAGATCCCATATAATCTATATCCTGTCACATTCCCTTATCTGTATTGCAATTATCTGCTTTGTAATATCGCGTAAATGTTGAACAGTGATCGCCACCATTTTGTCTCCTCAAGTGATAGTGTGCGATGTCATGTAAGTGCCAATGCATTACATTCTTTACTATGTAATACTCATCTTATGGCAGTAACAACTTCCAGTCAAATTAGTTTCAAAATATTCAACAGCTTACATGTATGATTGCTTTTATGCCACATTGCCAAACTATAGCTGGCACCTCTATGACTGAGCGTATATAGTGAGGCAGACAATCTAGGTTTTTTCTCATTGGTTGAAAGGTAAATCATGACTGCCACCATAGGCTGTAGAAATCTGTCAACATTTAGCTACTAAAGCCTGACTATCTTTCATTGTCGGCATGATAAAGAGCTAAAATCTCAGGGATGGATTATGGATGGCAAATTCTATCACATGAATGGTTTGTATATGATGTGAGATTTCCTTTAAATATTTTCAGTGTTCGATGGTGCTTCATTTGCAGGCTAAGAGGTTATTTTTGAAAAGTTACCACTGGAATGACTTGCTCATTTATTGTCCCAGACCTTCCAGTGATAAACATTCGTCAAGACTACCAGAGATGCAATCTTTTCCTGGCTTAATCATTCAAATGTTAATTACATTTTTATCTTCAGATGCCATGATGAATGGAAGGACACCTGGACAGGGAATAATTCTTGAATCCGGTTACTCAGTCAATCAACCATATGGCATCATAACAACAGCGTGACATACAAGCTAATGTCATAATCACTTGAATGACGTAGCTAAGTTCGTCACGGAGACTTAATTGATGATGAACTAATCGTTGTTGTACGAATTGTTTTTCTTTACTATTTAATAAACATGCTGTTGAATATTTTGAAACTAATTTGACTTGCTGTAGTTTTTGCAACAGCACAAATATTCAAACAGCTTACCGGTATAGTTTTCTGGGAATTGAGATTCAGAGAGTAAAGAAATTGATCGATCCCACCGCGGGTGAAGTGTGGGTGGAGCAGAGCTAGAGATGGGCGGGGCATAGCTAAACCTGGATTCCATCATTCTTATTCCACCCATTGGCAATGTCAGAGAGCAGGTTTAGCCCTTTAACACTCATATCAACCAAAACAGCTTCTGCAGTGGTCTTGAGAAATGTCCATTTGTACACCAAGATAAGACAATTTTTGAAAATTTATCACTGGATATGACTGACTCGATAACCGAGCCAGTCATTCCAGTGGTAAATTTTCAAAGATATTCTTATCTTGTCTACAAATGGACAATTTCTGAGAAAATTTAAATTTTCTTGAACAAATTCAAGGGTTAAAATTACGTACATAGCTATAGAAATTAACACGAGCAATCAGACATTGCAGCCTCACACCCTCTACTTTTTGTGACAGTATACAGCTTTCTCAGATTGTTCAAATATTCCGGATCATGCCCAACGTTGTGGAATGCGACTGTATGACACACTTTCTTTTGACAAAATTGTTCCAGATTTTCAGGATCATAACCAACGTCGTGGAATCCTAGTGTATAGACACATCCTTTCTTGTGCTCAAATTTGAGCCAAATCATTCGAGTAGTTTTTTAGATAACCACAGATACAGAATTTGATCCGACCCAAACCTATGTTTTTTATCCGGATCAGGGGTAAACTCCGTACATCCTAACTTATGTTATGTTCATTTGTTGTGTTTAACCCTTTAATGGTCAAATTTGGTCAAGAAAAATTTAATATCTGCCTACTGAATTAAAAAAAGCATCCGCTTTTGTTTCTATGAGAATTGTTACTACTTAGTACTTACCTGATGTACTATTATGATAATGTCTATTATCTAGTCTAGCTCAAAATAAACAATTAAAACTCCACACTCCATGGTGCTGCCCATACTGCGTCCGGGAATTACCATAGCCTCCAGGTACCGAGTCAATTCCCAACAACAGTCAGATTCGTCTTATATTTGTCTTGATAAACAGCAAAAGCAGCTCAGCCTCACATCAGCTTATTTGATTCTACTTCGAAGAATACTTATCAGATGTACTATTATGATAAACTCTGTATTTCGACAGCCAAGAAACTCCGGTGGGAGGTGAGGCTCGAAACAGCTCTCATCTACCATCGTACAGAGAAGGTTGTGAAGAGACTAGAACACCAGTATACGCTTAGGGTCCGCCATCTGACTCAAGAGTGCTAAACTTCCATGGTCTAGACCACACTCTCCACCACCCCTCTCCACTCATTTGTCCGCACAAATTCCAGAGGGCTGTCAATGGGGAGGCAACACCCACCAGACCCGTGTCAGCCCCAAGTCTCAGCTAGGGCAGTCCAGTAGAGTGCAAAGAAGCTACTACAACTTCTAATTTTGAAAAAAAATTCAGTATATCGATTAGATTTTCAAATTTGAATGAGTCTAATGTCTGTTGCAATGAATAAGATACTCTTGGACCAGACTTTTTACTTAATCAGTCTGGGAATTTGACTGTAAGTAAATTAATATTAGCCACTTAAGCTAAGAAAACACTCACCATTTTCTGAGTACTTGGTCCTTCTTGATCATCACAGGAGCTCCGCCCAATCCACGGTCGTTCACAGATCATGTGCATCACCATTGCTCAGTGCGCGTGGAAGACCCCTACGATGTATGCATAAATAGTGGTCAGACATGGCTTTAGTTGAGATTCGACAAATTGGCGACGGCTACCGGATTAAGTGTGCTGGAGATATCGCGAAGGTAGAAATCAGTAAATGATGACTCGGCATACCATTGTGCTCCTTACATCACGTCCTCTAAAGAGACACCCTTATAAAGCGTCGATGATGATGCTAGTGCTCGGACTTGATGGGCATTCGCACGATCAATTTGCTTTCCTGTTGCGATTTTATGCAACATCTGAATAGCATCGACTATCCAACGAGAAATGATATCTTTCGAGTCACGAAGATGAGGAGCTTTGAGACATAACCACAGATTTCGGGTCATCTCTCCACTCCTCAGTACGTTTCTTATACATTTTCAGACATCTGACAGGACACCAAGCGTAAGAGTTTGGGTCATGCCTAATTAAACTTGGCAAATTGATCGGCTCTCCTGGATATTTAAGTGACTGATTCTTTGCCAGGAAACAAAGATGTGGTAATAGTCCTAAACCTTCACCCGTAACGACAAAACGGTCTTGTTCGGCAGAAAGCGCATGGATTTCGCTTCTTCTTCTCCCCGATGCTGCTGCAACCAAGAAAACTGACTTATTAGTTAACAGTTTAATATCTATAGATCTAATTGGTTCAAAGGGAGCATGCCCTAAAACCTGTAGAACAAGAGATAGATTCCATGCTGGGATAGGAATTGGCTGTCTGGGTCGCAAATTGCTCATTCCTTTAATAACTTCATTTAAAGTGTCGTGCTTCACTCCTACAGTGGCCAGACTGGGAACAACTGAAGCTAATGCAGACATATATGCTGCTAGGGTTGAAGGTACAAGTTTGTCAACCTTGTATAAATGACAGATAAAATCTGCTATGTGTTGAACAGATGCAGAAAAGGGATTAATATCTCTTCCCTTACACCACTCTGCAAATTTGTTGATTCTATAATTATATGTCTTGGTGGTTGACCCTCTTCTGGCTGAAGCGACAAATTTCGCTGCTTGCTTAGAAAAGCCACCCCCTCAATTGCTCGCTGCTTGATAACATCCACGCAATCAATTTAGAACATTTCCGGTCCGTTGTGAAGATACAGACATTTGTTCTGAAAAATCAGATCCCTTCTGTCTGGAAGAGGGATTGGATTGCAGACCAGAAAGTCCAGCAGATCTGGAAACCATGATCAGCCTGGCCAATGAGGGGCGATCAGTAAAATTTGGCATATATCAAAAGATCTCTTATCTTTGCCAGAACTTTTGGGATGAGAATCGTTGGAGGATACGCGTACGCGTACATTCCTTTCCAACTTATCGCTAGTGCGTCTATTGGTAAAGCTAGCGGGTTCGAGATCGGTGACACATATGTGACCATCTTTGCGTTTCCTTTCATCGCAAATAGATCCACATCTGACTTGCCCCAATGTTTGAAAAGAACCTCCACTACTGACTGGTTGAGCTGCCATTCCGTCGGATGACAAACCGTCCTTCGACTAAGAGCATCTGCTAGGATGTTCAATCTTCCTACAATGTGTGCTGCCCGAAGAATAATATTCTTTTGGCACCACAGCAGAAGGTTCCATATCATCATGCACGGAGTCTGAGTGCCGCATAAGGAACCACTGTCTCCAGAGATACTAGTAAACCCAGTATTCTGAGAAATTGACGCGCCATCAGATAGGCTCCTAGAGAAACTGACTCCAGCAGTGCAATCAAACTCTTGACACTGCACTCCGCCGGAAAAGCTACACCGTCCCCGAGATTGAAAAATATTTCCAGATACACAAACTCCTGGGATGGAGTCAATTCTGATTTCTCTAGATTCACAATCCATCGTAGGTCCTTTAGTAAGGCCAGGACCACCTGAAGATTGTTGCGCCAAGTGACTGGATTCCCCGCCTTCAGCAGCCAGTCGTCTATGTAAGTATGAACAGCTATGTTTCTCCTGCGAAGATAAGAAGTCATAGCGAGACCCACTTTGGTGAAGACCCTTTCAGAACGAGGAAAGTTATTGAATAGAAGCCCAGGGAGGACTGATTGTGGACTAAATGAATCGCATTCTTCTGCTGAAGATCTATGATTTCTGAGCAAATGGCATCTAGACGATCGGATTCCCTTGGAACAGGAGTTCATACTGGAGTGGATGTTAATGGAACTAATGATTGGCGGATGAGCCAGTTCGGTTTGTAGCCGTTTCTTAGCCAATGACAGACTAAACAATCTTGCACGACCTGTTCCCACTGGTTTGAGGACAGCTGAAGTCTGCCTCCAACAGTAGGAATCTGCACACAGCTCGTGATCGATATTGCGCGATAAGACGTTAATTCGCTTGGGTGAAGATTCTCGACTCTCGGCGCCACCGGAATGGGCCTCGCCGGCAACCCGTCAGGACCGTCCCGCACGGCCACCTCGCGTCTTCTTGGAATATGACGGCTCGGGACCGCCACCATGGCTATCCTTATGGTAGCCACCGCGACCCGAGCCGCCACCCTTCTTATCATCTTCATACGGCCTCTTATTAGAGGACTTGTATGAAGACGAATGGCCAGGTCCCTGAGAACCGGATGCCCGATGAGCATTACGGCCAGAACGGCAATCTTTGGCGCTGCCTCTGCTGCTCATATCAATGCTGCTTGTAGGACTGTTGCGGCTGAGTCCTCTTCGTCGACTTCCACGACTTGCCGACAACCTCCTGCTCTGCCACCATAGAAGCAGCCTTGTAGAGGGCATGTCGTGCCGAGCCGCCAAACAAGCCCGGACCAATGAAGGGCTCGGAAGATAATGCAGCCCTCATCTCTGGTCCTGGTTCTACACAATCGAGAACCATTCTCCTCCGCTCCACCAATGATCTAGTGATCACCATGGCCAGGCAATCTTGAGATAAGCCCATGGCGTCCCGGACAACTCCGGGAGCAGCCTCTGGCCCTTCCCCACCTTCCGCCACGCATGTCAGCATACCTTGCAGGACAGCGCATCTGTGCGAGAGAGCAGCCATAGCCGCTCTCGCTGCATCCTCAATGAGAGTTAACTCAGCCTGGGAAACCAAACGACCCCTTGGCTTTCCCGGCTAATGCCCTATTCAGCGCTTCTCTTTCCCCGATTGAAAGCTGACGAATACGAGCATACTGATGGTAGGCCTGCTCTGGAAAGGGGACCCTACTCCTTATCCCCTTAGGGGCCTTGGGCAAAGAATACTCCGGCTGAACCAGACAGTAAGCCGCGTCTTCCAACATGTCAGTGAGTGTCCAAGGGAAGAGTTGGCCTGGCCGAAGAGCCACTCGACAGAGTGCTAGCCGCATGCTCTGACATCCGCTCCATCGCCGGATCGCACTGAGATCCTTGAACCGATGTCAACCCGAGATGGTCTGACATCCAGCCATAAACATGCACCCATTCAGCTTCGGTGCAAAAAGATGATTCGTCCATTAATGGACTACCAGTTTCATCTTCCTTCTCACCCTTGGATGAAAAGGGCACCGACGATCCATGCGGAGAGCTACGGACCAAACTTCCCACTCGAAGTGGGTCCATGGCTCGACTACTTGCGGCTCCAGTATCTAGCGAACTGCCAGACATGGAATCACCGCAATCCATCGGCTCCAGCACAGGATCCGGGACTACGGCCGCTACTACGGCAGGAAATGTGACTCCGAGAGGAGCTGTCATAACCGCATCTGCGATGCCGGCGGGAGCCGAATAACACGGCTCTGATGACACTTTGGACTGAGCGAAATCCGGGTGAAAAATGCCCGACGGAACGTCGATATCTCCACTCGGTTGACAAACCCGTACAAAACCTGTGGGTGACCCACGGTAAGTACCGGAATCTGTCACCTGTCAAAGCTCCGGCATGCCAGTCTTCCATCAGGATGATATCTTCTTCCTTCGCCATCGGCTCTTGAGCCAAAGCAAGAGGAAGGATAGGTGCATGTCCCTCCGCAGAACTAGCCGTACCACCAATAGGTAATCCTGCACCAGCCTGCAACAACGGGACTGAAGACTCACACATCACCTTGAATTGGGCCGCCCAAACACCCAAGGCTGAATCCATCCGCTCATTCAGGTGCTCTACCAGACCTTTGACTGACACGTGACCCACTTTGGCTGCCTTGTCCCTCGTGATTCTCTCCAAACGCGCACGCCGATCATGATCAAATTCCACCACCATCTCCGATGACCACTTCGCGCATACATCGCAAGGGCTTCCAACTTTGCACTTCGTGCAGGCAACACAGTGATGGCCCGTGAACTTCCGCTTCATGAAACTGTTATAGCGAGAGCATAATTTATCAGGCGGGGCCTTGCCTTGCCCCTTCTGCGAACACACAATAAGAATTAAAACGATGCACATGATAAGATGATGATGAGCAACACGCACAAATTTACTTGATTGTAACTTATAATTACTTTAAAAACATTAACTTTCTCTCAAATTAATGATAATCAAGTTTTAGGCAGGAAATATTTGAAAATTTTTTGAGCAAAAATTTTATAAACACCACTTGGTAATTAACTAAAGTTAAAATAGCCAAGAAATAAAAACCGATCGCTACAAACACCCTCGACAATGAAGCAAGAGCTAATGATCGGCTTAAAACAGAGTGCATAGACACGCCAAGCCAAAACAAAACGTTAATCATGGGCGCCACCATCTTGGTTACGGACGCATCCATCTTGGAAGGAACCGAGTCGCAAGAGAAATTAATCGAGTACCTGGATAAGATTAAAAAGTTAACGGGTAACGGAGCGACTCCAACAATGGCTACCATTTTAAAACAATGTGCCAATACAACATGCCCCTGTGATGATTTTCCTTTCCCTTCCCTTAAGCCATCGATCAAATCGTGCACAGGGTACTCAAACCGCAAAAATTTATGCTAATTTAGACTATGAAAAAACGAGACTGTATAGTCGAGCAAAATAGACGAATCTGACTGTTGTTTGGAATTTACTCGGTACCTTGAGGCTATGGTAATTCCCGGACACAGTATGGGCAGCACCATGGAGTGTGGAGTTTTAATTGTTTATTTTGAGCTAGACTAGATAATAGACATTATCGTAATAGTACATCTGGTAAGTATTATTCGAAGTACAATGTCCATTTACAGGCCAAGAGAATACAAGTTTTGAAAATTTATCACTGGAATGACTGGCTCGGTTATTGAGCCAGTCACTCGTGTTAAATTTTCAAAAAAATGTATTCTCTTTGGCCTGTAAATGAACATTCCACAAGACCATAACAGAGGCCGGTTTTGGCCTTGGCTGGCATGACCATTAATGGGTTAAATCTGAGCCAAATCAGATCAGTAATTTGTTTGATACAGCTCCGGACAGACCGACTGGCCAATGGACATGCAATACCCTCCTCAGCTTCCTCTTCGGGGCATGGGTAATAAAATACAGCATCATGTGATAGATCTAAGCTGTGTTACAAATATATATATATATACGCATAATATTCTTACATTCGGTGACGTGGCGGCTCCGAGCAATGGCAACAATCCTCCGCACGACGTAATCAGATTATCTGCTAATTGCGAAATCATGTGGGTGACGTTCACGACGTAAACGTGATTCTCGCTTGCATTCACAAAGTCTATCACAGTCTTAGTGCTATGGCTGAAACATCAGAACAGAGAATTTAACCCTTTAACACTCAAGTCGGTCAAAAACGGCTTCGGCAGTGACCCTGAGAAATGTCCATTTGCATACCAAGACTTATTTTTGAAAATTTATCATGAGAATGACAGTCATTCCAGTGATAAATTTTGAAAAATAATCCCTTGGTCTGCAAATGGACATTTTCAATGAGAAAATTTAAATTTTCTTGAAAATATTTAAGAGTTAAAGGGTTAACTACTCTCATGCCTGTATAACACCCGTAAGAAACATTACAGGGAAATCAGAATTAATAGTCTGACTACTGCAAGCCACGAGACAATAATTTCAATGGGTAATAATGCGGGACCTGCTGAATATTTTTAAAACAACTGGACTGAAAATTGTTGGTGGCTTAGCCACCAACAATTTTCAGTCAAATTGTTTTCAAAATATTCAGTAGATCCAGTTAAACCTCATGAATAATAGTCTGCAGAAATTCAGAGACCAAGAAGACTATTTTTGATAATGTACCACTGGAATGAAAGGATAACCGAGCCAGTTCTGCCAGTGGTAAATTTTTATCCCCATATTTTCGAAGAAAATTGAAGATTATGGTGTGTGTGTGTGTGCGCGTGCGTGCGTGCGTGCGCGTGTGTGCATACATGTGCGTGTGAGTGGGAATTGTTTGTAATGCAGCTCGGTGAGTTACCCACATGAACGCAGAGATATATACATTTGGCTTCGACACCCTGGGTGGGGGAGTGGTGTGTGTCAAAAGGTCAAAGCTGTGAATGTGGTGGTTTGAGATACCGCATCAGGGAATGAGCAATCTAGTAAAAATAATCTTCTCTTGGCCTGCAACTGGACATTTTCTATGAGAAAATTTCAAATTGAAATTTTCTTGAAGATATTTAAAGATTAAAGGGCTACGTTTCAATGTCACAACAAAAAACACAATTAGCCTCGATGTGAAGCCCAATAAAACACGATCAGCCTCGATGTGAAGCCAATAAAACACGATCAGCCTCGATGTGAAGCCTAATAAAACATGATCAGCCTCGATGTGAAGCCCAATAAAACACGATCAGCCTCGATGTGATGCCCACCAAAACACGATCAGCCTCGATGTGAAGCCCAACAAAAGATCATCAGCCTTGATGTGAAAGCCTAACAAAACATGATCAGCCTCGATGTGAAGCCCAATAAAACACGATCAGCCTCGATGTGAAGCCTAATAAAACACGATCAGCCTCGATGTGAAGACCAACAAAACACGATCAGCCTCGATGTGAAGCCCAACAAAAGATCGTCAGCCTTGATGTGAAAGCCTAACAAAACATGATCACCCTCAATGTGACACCAATAAAACATGATCCACCTCAATTTGTAGCCCAATAAAACATGATCAGCCTCAATGTGAATCCACTGCCATAATATTTTGAAGTCTCGTCTGTAGCACAAATTAAACCCGCTCACCCATAGACACAAGAAAACAAGCTGTGACAGACAGACAGATGAATGATAGATGGATGGGCATGAAGACAGACAGACAAGCAGGCTGACGCAGACAGGCAGACACAAACAAGCAGGCAGGCAAGCATGCAGACAGGCAGGCAGACAGACACCAGGACAGACCTACAGACAGAAATTTGACTGGAAGTTGTTGCTACCCAGTGCAGCAATAACCTCCAGTCAAATTAGTTTCAAAATATTCAACAGCTTACCTGTACGATTGCTTTTATAACACATTGCTAAACTATAGCTGGCGCCTCTACGACTGAGCATATATACCGAGGCAGCCACGCTAGCCTTTTTCTGATTGGTTGAAAAGTAAATAATGACAGCAAGCATAGGCTGTAGAAATGTAGCAACATTTAGCGACTAAAGCCTGAATATCTTTCTTTAGAGGCATGATAAAAAGCTTAAAACTACCTGCATAGTTTATGAGAGGCATATTAGAGTACCTGAATAGCTATCACAGGATGAGGTTAGTTATCCTTTAAAATTGTGTATCAGGGTGTTTATATTTGAAATGATTTTAACCCTATTACCTATGAATTCCCCATATCTGACTTTTTAAGGCAGCCATACAGGAAAACTGTTGAATATTTTGAAATCAATATGACTAGAAGCCATTGCTGCCTTAACACGTTAACACTCATATCAGCCAAAGGTGCCTTCTTGATAAATGCCCATTTGCTGACCAAGAGACCAGTTTTGAAAATTTACAACTGGAATGACTGGCTCGGTTATCAAAAATAGTCTTCTCCTGGTCTGCAAATGAACATTTTCTATGAGAAAATTGAAATTTTCTTTAACAAGGGTTAAAGGGTTAAGCAGCAACAAGTCCCAGTCAAATTAATTTCAAAATATTCAACAGAATAAGTCTTATATCGTAAATTTAGTTTTTCAGGGATTTGTCTGTGAAAGGGTTAAAACCTACATTCATACGCACCTCTTCCATGCTTGTACATCGGTCTCAATTGCGAACAGAAGATCGGAAAGTAGCTTCTGATGCAACGATGACCAGCGATATTCCGGAATACGAAACGGCGGCGCACGCGGACCGGGACTAAAAATATGATGTCCACCACTAGCTGTGTGATGTCCCGCACCACCTCCGCTCCGCAAACTACCTGTCCTTGGAAGATTTTTGCTAACAGAATGCGGTCGCTTCGTGTGCAAATGCTGCTTGGCTGAATCCTGTGATCGAGCATCTGTTGTGTGATGGTTATGATATGCGGTGTCCGTATCACCTTCTGGACCGGAGAGGGGGAACGTTTGAGCACGGGGTTTACTATCTAATATTGGAATATCTACCGTTGTTTCTTTATTCACATTAATATTGCTATCATCACTAATGCCATTATCAGTTGCTTGTTGATGAATATCTCCGTTTATATCCGGACTTAGATTACTATCATTTTCTAATTTAGCTTCTATTATATCCTTATTATTTTCTAAAGTTTGATTTTCACTCTGTATTACATTATTCTGTTCCCAGGGTTGTTCATAACTAGCACTTGTACCTATTTTGCTGTCAGTTTGAGAATCATCATTAGCAACTACATCACTCCCGTTAACAAGTGTATGACCGGATGCTTCTTCGTTAACAAGTGTATGACCGGATGCTTCTTCGTTAACAAGTGTATCACTAGCTGCTTCTACATGCCTCTCCTCCTCACCAGCATTACTATGAACATTCCCTACCACACTATCCACAATCTCATTCATAAGCTCTGTCACATTCGGGTCAAGACCCAGCACTTTATAATGCTCTTGTCGTGTCTCTGCATTAATCTCTTTATGTTCAGAAGCGAGAGAAGAATCACCTGGTGAGCATACTCCCTCACCATTACCCTCTCCAATATCACCATTTATTCCCTTAGAGTCTGTTTCCTGCGACGAGACGCTTGAAACCTCACCGTTCACTACAACCTGTTTGTCATCACTAACGCTCTGTGTCGCTGCTGCAAATTTTTCCGCATCTTCATCAGATATTTCCGTGATCTTAACAGTGCTCGGTTGATGGACCAGAGAACTGCTTTCCCCTGTTTCTTGTGTATCCGAGATGCCGGATATGGTACTAACCGGGTGGTTACGACGTTCACTCGGGTCAGAGATATGGTCGACACGCTGTTGTTCGTACTGCTGGTACATCTGAGACATGTGAATACGGAAGTCCTCATAGGCAACCTGGAATATGACAAATCAATAGAGGGATCCATTTCTAGCTATGCCCCCACCCCACTCCAACCAACACCCATGAACTAACTATTTCTAGATACACCCAAGCACATTTCTCGATAAGTTCAACACACTTTATATGTGTTGGAATCAATTCGAAAATTTGAAACCCAAATTCCCTGAATCAAAACTTCACGGTAACTATTCATGTAGAACATTTTGAAACTAATTTGACTGGTAGCTGTTGCTCCCAGTTAAATTAATTTCAAAATATTCAACAGTATGTTTATTAACCCTTACCACTCTGATGTCAATATTCTATTTTTTACTGTGTCAATATCACTGAAACCGGTGTACGTTTTTCAACAATTTTGGTGTATGATGTTGCTGTCTACGACAGCACCATCTCCCACCAAATTCGTTGAAAAATGAACACCAGTTCATCTTGTAATTTAATTTGAAAATTTAAAGTTTTGACACGAGAGTGGTAAGGGTTAAAATTGATACATTTTGGTGACAGACTTTTAGATCTCCATGATGGGGTTATGTCATTTTGATTGTGACATCAGTTAACATGTGACATATTTGATTATGATGTCAGATATTTGCAAAACACATCAGATTCTTCCAATCACAGATGACATTTTGCAATCTATTTCCCAACACATTAGACAGTGTCACTATATAGCGATGCATGATATAAGCATAGACAAAATCGTGATATATAGTGAATAAAGAAAAAATCACGATATCTTGATAAATGACCTCTGTGAAAAAGTCTTAGTGGGTGGGTGGTGTGGTTCATGACAGAAAACCGTTGATAAGTGACAATGAAAGCCAGCCTTAAAATGTTGAATATTTGAAATTACTTTGACTGGAAGTTGCTAGGCAGGAACATCATTTCAAAATATTGAACATGTCTTTGTAAATTGCTCCAGATCGTCAAGATTGTACGATTTGCAGTTTTATTTTGCATCATAAAAATTCTCTCTCTCTCCCTCCCTCCCTGTCCCCATGTCTGTCTGTCTGTCTGTCAAATTTTTTGACCAAAAAGAATAAAAGCTGTCTATGTTGCAACTGTCTATAACGTACCACATAACATGAATATCCTTCAAAATGAGGACTATAGACCTTTCCACTTTATCCATCCATCCTATGATGTCATAATCAACTATGTGACATGTAGAATGACATCATCATCAATGACATCATTATGACATCATGAATGATGTAGAGAAGTACGTCATGAACGCATATTTGAAGACGATCTATACATTGTTGTACGAATTGTCTTGATGATTTAATAAATATTCTGTTGAATATTTTGAAACTAATTTGACTGGGCGCTGTTGCTGCTGCAGCCATAGGCAGCAACAGCACCCAGAAAAATTAGTTACAAAATATTCCACAGCTTACCTGCATAGTTTTTAGGAAATTGATAGTTAGGGCATTTGGGGATAGATCAATACCAACACGGTGAAGTGTGGGTGGAGCTTAGCTAGAGGTGGGCCGGGCTTAGGTCCATTGATATTCGTTTTGGGGTCCTCCAAGGGACTCATTATAAAGCTGGAAAAGATATTTCATTACCAATATTGTGTGGTTATATATATATATATATATCTTTTCATATTTACCTATCAGTATGCTCAGTACTAAATCATAGATTACAGCAGCCGTGCACAAGCTGGAGCTGTGATAACATCCTTACCTTAGAGTGTAGAATAGCTAGTGTATCAATCCACACCCGCCAGCCTCCATACTCGTATTTGATAGCGTGGTGCAGCAGCATTCTGAATAACACCATTACCATATCTGTGACTTTCTGCTCTTCCATATTACGAGGGTAGATGTACGCCATCGAGAACAGCCACTCCTGCCACACAGACATCTGCAGGACAGTCCTGTGATGGAAGGGAGGGGGGGAGACGACAGAAATCAGAAAATTAGTTGCCTCCAGTGTATTTGTGGATTTACTTTTTGAAGCTAAGACACACCCTCTTGGACACCACTGATATTACATTACATAGATTTACATTTGGATTATCATTTAAAAAACCTATCACTGGAATGACTGGCTCAATTACCTGTCATTCCAGTGGTATATCTTTAAAAAAAAATTTCTCTTGTTCTGCAAATGGATATTTCTCAAGATCAAGAAGCCATTTTGGCTGGCTTGACTGTTAAAGGGCTAAGATTATGTTGATATTTGAGACTGTACTGTTTGGAACGAGCCTATATTCAAACATTTTGCCATTGTTCAATTTAATAACATTTGCTGTCCATATTTTCTAGTTAGTTTTCAATGTACATGTGTGTGTGCGCGCGTGTGTGTATGCAAGCACATGTAATAACAACAGACGTGCTACCTTCTGTTTTCTTTATTATTGTTACATAGGATGGTCAGATCTGACAAGAAGAGCTTTTTCACATCCATAACCACAGCAGGCGATGACTTGGATTGTCGGATCATTGTAGCAATCACCTTCAGCATAGCTGAATGAAAGGAACAACAGCATATTACACCTTTAAATAATGGTCAAGAATTTGTTTAGTGAAATTGAAATCTTTGCTTAATGAATGTCCATTTGCAGGCCAAGAGAAGATATTTGAGAAAACTTACCACTTGAATTATTGGCTCAGTCATAGAGCCAGTCATTCCAGTGGTAAGTTAAAAAAAATAACCTCTTGACCTGCAAATGGGCATTCCTCAAGACAATTGCAGTAGTATGGTTTGGCTGGCTTGAGAATTAAGATAGAGTTCAAACTAAAACAAGAGGCCCAAGGGCCTGTGGCACTCACCTGGACCATTACCGTTTAAATAGACATAATGAATAATTTTCGTAAAAACCAAGCTGGCCACCATGAAAATTGATCAATCAAAATTCTCATTTGATTTCTTGAAGCCTATCATCATCGGGTCCTTCCACCCAAATGTGTTTGACATTGAGCTGTAGTAGTCATGGTAGCGAATTAAAGGCTTCTGGAAAATTGTTGGAAAGTCCAAGGTGGCTGCCGAGAAAAAGACCAATCAAAACACTCATTAGAAGTCTTTAAGCCGATCACCATAGGATCATTCCACCCAGATTTCGTTGAAATCAGGTTATGGACTAGCATTGTAAAATAATTCTGGAACATCTAAAATGGCTGCCCGAAGAATTGACCAATCAAAATTCTGTAAATACGTTCGGAAGCCTACCCACCTAAGGGCCTTCCAATTGATTTCACAAAACGTTTGAAAAAGCCAAGATGGGTGCCGAAAAAATTGAGCAATCAAATTCTGTGTACAATTTCTGAAGTCTGCCACCATAGGGGCTTTCCATCCAAGTATGGTTGAAATCATCCAAGCAGTTAATGACGAGTAGCTTTTTAAAGTTTCTGGTAAATTTTTCATAAAATTCAAGATTTTCACCAAAAAATGGACCAATTAAAATTTTGCATACATGTTCTGAAAACTAGACTCATAGGGTCCTTCCAGCCAAACTAGATTAAAATCCGCCAAGCAGTCAATGAGTAGCGTTTTGACAATTTCCGGTAAAACTTTCATAAAATCTAAGATTTTCACCCAAAAAATTGACCAATAAAAATTCTGTATATACGTTCAGAAGCCCACACCCATAATGTCGTTTCAGCCAAATTACGTTGAAATCTGTCAAGAAGCTAAGAAGGAGATGCATTTTGACACTTTCAGGTAAATTCTTTACAAAATCTAAGATTTTCACCCAAAAAATTTACCAATCAAAAATCTGAATAGAGAATTTAGAACCTACGTCCATAAAATGCTTCAAGCCAAATTTGGCTGAAATCTCTCCAGAAGCTAAGGAGGAGATGCTTCTTGACACTTTCTGGTAAATTTTTAACAAAATCTAAGATTTTGACCCAAAAAATTTACCAATCAAAAATCTGAATAGAAGATCTAGACCCTATGTCCATAGAATGCTTCAAGCCAAATTTGGCTCAAATCTCTCCAGAAGCTAAGGAGGAGATGCGCTTTGACACTTTCTGGTAAATTTGTATAAAAGCTAAAATCTTTGACCCAAAAATTGAAAAATTAAAAATCTGAATATATGTTCTAGAGCCTCCCTCAATAGGATCCTTCTAACCAAATTTTTACTAAAATCTGCTAGGCGGTTTAGGAGGAGATACATTTTAAAGCAAAAGTTGATGGACAAACAGATGGACAGATGACGGATGGTCACCACGGCATAAGCTCACTTAGCCATTCTGGCCAGGTGAGCTAACCATCAGAATTCTGAAGCGTTTCTGGAGCCTATCAGCATAAGATCATTCCAGCCAAATTTGGTTAAAATCTGTCAAGTGATTTAGGATATATACCTTTTAAAGGTAGATTTTGGCCGATGGATTGATGACAGACAGATTGCCTATATAAAGCATGATGTAATTTACTTACATACTCAGTAAAATCGCAAATTTTTCAACTTCGAGTAGGGATCATGGGAGCAAAACAGCTCAAATATGACACCAGTTTTCGTTTGACTGATAAACCGATTATGGACTGGTCAAGCATGCTATTTTATCCAAAATATTATCTCAAATAAAACATCTACCATATAGTCTCAAGCAGATGAAACTTTAATGATTCAATGCACATTCACTGATAGGGAAAGCTGCAAGACGGCCTGCATCCCGGCGGCGATACAAATTCAGATACCAATGCCATCCACACTGGGTACATGTAATTGAGCATTGCTGTACGCTTGCACGGCCATGTTATTAAATCGAAAATCGTGATTATTGTTTTAATCGTGAATTTACATGATTAAAACTTAAATAATTGAATAATCGTGAATATTTTCTTCTTCAAAAAATATTGCAAAACCTGTCTTTTAGTTACTCTTTAATGTCATCGGTCATGAAAATTGACATTTTGCTCTGCGAATGTGTGCCCATTTGCAGGCCAAGAGAAGACTATATTGAAAATGTATCACTGAAATGACTGGCTCGAGCCAGGCATTCCAGTGATACATTTTCAAGAATAGCCTTCTCTTGGCCTGCAAATGGACTTTTCTGCACACAATTATAACTTTCCACATTGATATGCTTTTGTTGTTATGACCTGGGAATTTGTACGATTAATCGAGGAATTACGATCATTCTTAAATAATTCACCTTTCCAGAGTACCCACCCATCATATGATGTCATAATGAACCGCGTGATGTGTAGAATGACATCATAATGAATGACGTCATGAATGACATCGATAAGTACGTCACGAACGCATATTTGAAGATGGTCTATGTGTTGTTGTACAAATTGTTTGTTTTTACTATTTAATAAATATTCTGTTGAATATTTTGAAACTAATTTGACTGGGCGCTGTTGCTGCCATAGGCAGCAACAGCACCCAGTCAAATTAGTTACAAAATATTCAACAACTTCCCTGTATAGTTTTCAGGAAATTGATAGCTAGGGCATTCGGGGATCGATCAATCCCAACATGGCGAAGTGTGGGTGGAGCCTAGCTAGTGATGGGCGGAGCATAGCTAAAAATGGAAAGGTCCATTGATCGTGATCACTCGCGGTAATAACCACACAACCTTACATTGCAAACCTCTAGTATTGCAGATTTCAGCAACCATTCCTATATTCCATCTTCCATCACCCTTACCTGGGTTTTCAAGTTTGTAATGTGATCCTGGCTCCACATGCCTTTCTGTGGGAAATTCTAGACTCATCTTCTCAGTTAAAAGCTGTAATGCAACCACAAGTCATACTAAATAAGGTCCAAGCTACTTAAATTATCGCTCATAAATAAGTTACCATTTCTCCAAAACAAAAACAGAAACATGACAGTTAGTACAATTTTGAACACGATGTAAGAAATGTTCTGTTGAATATTTTGAACATAACTGGAATGGAACAAATTGCTGCCTAATTTATTTTGTTTTGCAAACATTCTATGTTATTTCTGAGCTGTACTGTATCTACAATATACACAGCTTAGGACCAATTTAATTTGTTTCTTTAACAAACCCTCCTAACTTAACTTTTCCATATCTAGAATAATTAAGGCATTATTTTCAAATTTCTGTAACTTTGTTCTCTGTAGCTTTATTAACCCTTTAATGGTCAAGCCGCTCAAAACGGCTTTGCAATGGTCATGAGAAAAGTCCATTTGCTGGCCAAAGAGAAGACGTTAACGAGCCAGCCACTCCAGTGATATATTTTCAAAAAGTTTTTTCTTGGCCTGCAAATGGAAGCACACACTGTGCAAATGTTTTGGATTTTCTTGATCAATCTTAACAATTAACTTGATGAAAGGATTAATATTGTAATAACTTAAAAACTTCTGAGCTGAAATTGTGCATTATGTTTATCTTTCTCCCATCTCCAATCCTGTGTTTTGGGTGGGAATGTTCATAAACCAGAACATTGGCCGTGTTAACAATAAAATAAGTTAACATTAACTCTTTACAGATCAAGATTGGCTAAGAAAATCAAAATAGTTCTCTGAATATCCAGTTGAAGGCCAGGTGCAGGTTATTTTTGAAAATTTATCATGGAAATAACTGTCTCAGTTACTAAAAGTGCATATTCACAACAGAATGATTGAAAATAAAATTGTTAAAGTTGCATACTTTTATAAGCTTAAATTATATGCATATGTGTAATGAAATGAAATAAATCTTAACATATGATGATTCCATTCCACATAAATATTCCTATATTGTCATAATGACGTGTGACTCAATGGACCTTTCCAGTTTTAGCTATGCCACGCCCATCTCTCGCTCGTCTTGGGATCGAGCGATCCATCATTTTCCCCGACTATCAATTTCCAGAAAACTATACAGGTAAGCTGTTGAATATTTTGAAACTAATTTGACTGGGTGGTGTTGCTGCCGGTGTTGCTGCATATGGCAGCAACAAACTCCAGTCAAATTTGTTTCTAAATATTTAACAGCGTGTTTATTAAATAGTAAAGACATACAATTCGTACAACAAAGCATAGTCCATCACCAATTATGCTTTCGTGACATACTTATCTACGTCATTGATTACGATGTTTTCTTACACGTCACGTAGTTGATTATGACGTCATATGATGGATGGATTTATAAACTAGAAAGATCCATTGATAATGACATCATGTACTTGATCGACAAATCAGACTCCTCTATAGCAGTTGGTACTGTGCTGAGCCATAGATATGTTACATTAAACGGTACATGTATAAACAACAGCCGTTTCAGCCAGATGTTATAATCGGCTCACCTCAAACAGAACATTGTACGTCATCATGGAAATGTACGTGGTATTCAGCATCAGCCTGTCGGAGATCAGAGAGAACAGATTGTGTGGCGACATCGCTTCTTGCTTCCGTCTGTAACCAGGAATACATGAAAACAGTATGCCATATATTCAAATGATTAACCTCTTCATCGACAAATCCGTGAAAAAGTCAATTCTTTACAATTTATAGGACATTCTGTTCAATATTTTGAAATTAATATGACTGGAAGCCATTGCTGCCTTAGGCAGCAATGACTTCCAGTCGAATTAATTTCAACTTATTTAGTTTTCCTGTATATTTGCCTTGAAATTGAGATATGGGGAAATGGTTAATGGTAATCTAGGCCAGAAATGGATATAAGTATGGTCTTGAGAAATGCCTATTTGCAGATCAAATGAAGAATGCTTAATGAAAACATACAACTGGAATGATTGGGTTGATAGCCAGACAGTCTGTCAATTCAGTTGTAAGTCTTCAAAGATATTCTTCTTCTGACATGTGAAAACCCCGCCTGAATGGCAGGAAATCTGATCAAACTCATAAAGATGAGAGCATTTCCTATCATAGAAACACACAACATCGATGGACAGAAACCAAATGCACTCTCAATGGCACCCATTATATGAATTAGAAACATGGAGACAAATACTTTTCAGAAGTATTTAATCATAAATACAAATACTTTATATTGCTTCAAATGCAACAAATACTTTCAATTTTGCAAACCACACGCACACACAAGCGCATGCGTGCACACGCACACATTCACACTCACGAATGCGATACCCTATTCCAGGGAGAGGACAATGATTTCTATGAAATGACATGATCGTGCAAACCATGTTGACCTGTCTCATTGTTAAAACTCACTTGTGTGTACTTCTCATCAAGAAGAATCCGAGCAGCTTTAGTGACTTTAACCTCAGGATCTCACTCGATGACGCCAGCAACTTGAACACAACCCTGGAATAAAACACACACACGAAAATACAAGATGGCCACCGACCAATAGAGGGATAAATTTCAAGCTACATGTACCGTAAAAGTTCGACTAAAGGACGCAGTTTTTTGGTCAAATTACATGTTCTAGGAAGGGGGGGGGTGCGTCCTATAATTGAGAACATTCCTTGAGCAGATTTTTGGGTCGAAATTTTTCTTAAAAAGTCAGATTATACCACGAAATTGAACTAAATTGAACTAAATGCTACCCTAGACAATTTGCGCCGCTTGACGACTATGTTTAATGTATACTCCAAAAACACCAAGCCGAAGTGAAATTATTAAATTGGGGCGCCTAAATATTGCTTATTCTTTAATAAATATCACTTATTACATCAAAATTAATCCAGAATTTGACATAAAATGCTGTCAAGAAAAGATACATGTATAAATCATGTGATTCGCCTCCAATCGCAAAAGATCTTTATTCTAATTAGAGCGAGTATTCGGATATAATTATTCTGGACTCGGAAATTGCTATATATCAACATTGTGCGATAGGAACTGAATGTTCGCGTATCCGTTTGATATCCAACTCCCGTTAGCGCATAAGATTACACAGCGCCTCCAATCGCAAGAGCCAGATAACCAACTCCCGTTAGCGCATAACATTACCCAGCGCTTCCAAACACAAAAGAGCCAGATAACCAACTCCCGTTAGCGCATAAGATCACACAGCGCCTCCAAACACAAAAAAGCCAGATAACCAACTCCCGTTAGCATATAAGATCACACAGCACCTCCAAACACAAAAGAGCCATTACATTCTGTTTCTGTCACATGATTTCTATATTTTCAAGGAGACATTTTATGCCAAAAATTTGATTTTGATGTAATAAACGATCTTTATTGAAGATGCACAATATTTAGGCAGTCCTATTTAATAATTTCTCTTCCACCATGATAATTTTTAGTCATACATTAAACATAGCGCTGAGTGATGGTAATTTTTTATACCAATTTTCCATTTTTTAAAGGTACGTTTTTCTAAATTTAACAGCGTCTTATACTTGAATACAAGTTTTTTGGCCGGATTTTGGTCAAATTTGTGACAGCGTCCTATATTCGAAGGCGGCCTTTAGTCGTGAAATCACGGCATGTCTCACCCATTTCTTGTTAAGCTCTGCACACATTTTTATGCATGTTCAAATCGATTTGAAAACTGAAACCGTAACCCTTTCACTGACAAATCCCTGAAAAAGTAAATTCTTTATGATATAAATATTAAAGTTAAAATGGTTGCCTTGAAAATTAGATATGGGGAATGCATCGGTGAAAGAGTTAAGCTCCGCTCAAATTGTTACGCATGTTGGAATCGATTCGAACTGAAACCTGAATTCCGTGAATCCCAATTTCAAGGTAACTAAACAGGTAAGCTGTTGAATATTTTGAAACTAATGTGACTGGGAGCTGTTGTTGCCTATAGTTTCAAAATAGTCAACAGAGTGCTTATTACATTGGAAATTCATCAAAGACACACAATTCGTACACTTTCATGACACACCTCCCGATTTTCGTAATGTAACTAGGTCATTTTGCTTGAGATGTCAGCTAACATGCGACATATTTGATTATGACGCTAGATTTATTCGAGACAGATTGGAAGTGACTATCTATGCTACAATACTATGGTTAAATAGAACTGATATTTTTAGTCAGCAATGACATTCAGTCCATTTGTTTAAAAACTGAGTCATACAATGACATAATCTTGTGTCCCATACTACTAAGCCACCAGCCTTTTGCTTACAGCAGCTCCGCGCAGCACCTACGTGTTTTTTGGTTTTTTATTTTTTATAGATATGTTCTCATTTCCCCAGTTGACACATGAATACTCACTGGTTAGCAGTTAACAGTTTAATACTAAAACAATAATTTATATAACATAGTGAATTCAAACTGTGGCTATTTTCTATTAGCACATTGTCGCCATTGTAAGGCAGGACCAATGGTTAACTATGCCCGAGTGGTGAGCACCGCAATAGAGGGATCTGATCCGTCACTCAAATATCTGACGGCATAGCCAAATAGGTAAGCTGATGTCACAATCAGAATAATGTAGCGCCATTACAAAATGGCAATAGCTATGACACACAAAACTGTCTGAGTTGTATGTTTTTGATGAATGTTTAACCGTCTGAATTTTTACAGAAGACATATTGCTGGGGTTATATTTCTGGATCGGCTAAATATTTTGAAAACAATTTGACTGAAAGTTGTTGGTGGCTAAGCCACCAACAACTTTCAGTCAAATTGTTTTCAAAATATTCAGCAAGTAGAGTTTTCGATAATAAAAATTATTGTCTGGTGGCTTGCAGCAGCTGAAGAGTAAATTTAATAAACACTCACTAGAATACATCTTAGATATTAAAAACAGTATTATATTTATTTTGTATGGTTGAAAGGGTTATACTAACTTGATGCCATTTTTTTTATCAAATGATGGGACCATCGAGGCTGGATGCTCGGCCATGACTGATAACATCATCTCGAGAACATCCATCAGATTGTCATTCTGCAATGCAATATAACAACGGTAACAACATTCCACAAACAATAAAGTGCACACCCACAAATTTATACAGATAAACACATGCTCACACAAATGCACGTACGCATGCACACACATACACATGCACACACTTACATGCAAGCACGCACAGATGGACACATGTACCATCTCACTCACTTATGAGCATGCACAGGGACTCACACACACACACACACACACACACACACACACACACACACACATGCGCACGCTAACTGAGCTAGTCATTACAGTCATAAATTTTCAAAAACAGTCTTCTGTGGTCCTACAAATGGACATTCCTTAAGACCACTGAATGTACCATTTTTGTCCGCCTTGACCATGACTATGCTATGGTAGGTTTGCTTGTTAGTACATATTTCTCTGGTCAGCGAGTGCCTAATTACCTCATGGAGTGTGGTGAGATAGTTAAGCATACTCTGCAGTTCATCATCCAATATTCCCTGTCCCTTGATAATCAACTGCCGCGTGTACATCAGCATGAATAAGCGCAGCTTAATAATCTCATCTCTCTCAGGACGTTGACCTTCTGGTAAAACAAATCAAATCATGGCATCAAAAGATCTGTCACGAATGCATACAAATTATATTCACAATTTCAACAGCTTACTTCTATAATTACCGTAAGTTTATATTTTGGGAATTCCGGTTTCAACTTTCAAATTGATACCAACATCCGTAAAAAACTAGAAATGGGCGGGGCATAGCTAGAAATTGATCCGTATATCCTTAGATCGGAAGCTGTATGCCAGGCACAAGATGCCATTCGGACAGCCATTTTCCGCTTGATAACAAATTGTGATAGAGAATACGGATGGGAATCTCAAGGTATTGAGGTACCAAAATTTCACACAAATCCCCACTGACAGTTATACTCTGGAGATGAATCTCGACTGTTGAATGGATGGATTGGCAGATGGATATACAGACAAACAGACAGACAAATGAACAGGTTGTAATTCTTATGTTTCTCCATCAATGGTGTTGATTGACAATAAAAGAAATTAATTCCTGAGAGATGGTGTCGCCTACGGAATATCTTTTGGACCTATCTGTCTTAACAAGATGCCCAATGGGCCTGTGTCGCTCACTTGGAGCACTATAAATTTTTGTCAAAATTGTTAGTGGGTGGTTTAGTAGTCTTTTAAATGAGTTTGTGGACATATTTGCAAGTCCAATATGGCCGCCAAACACGCTACATTTTGATTGGCCCACAGCGCCAATGTTTTTTTGACGGATCAACTTCCCTTGAACAAACTTTAATGGTCCTTACTCCTTAATCATACCGCCCAAATTTCGGCCTGATCACTTCAGTGGTTCTGAAGGAGTCGATTTCGGGAAAACTAGGTCATCCAAGATGGTCGTCGAACCATTTGGTCAATCAAGTCCTCTTGAACAAACTTGCCTTACCTCTTGGCCTAGATGAAGATTCTCCAAGCGGTTTCAGATTTTTAAAGACGTTTCCTAAAATCGTCCGATCTCCAAAATGGCCACCGGACAAATTGGCAGATCGGGTTCATTTGAACAAACTTGGATCCCTATGCTCTAAGGATGCTTCCTGCCAAATATAATTGAAATCAGTCCAGAAGTTCTCGAAAAGATATTTTTAATTTCCCTTTGCTTTAGTATGGGAGCTTTTGGCAGGAAAATGATCCAAGATGTCCGCCAAAGAGTTATTATTGTCTTGTGGCTCGCAGCAGTCAAAGTCGTCATTTAAAAATAATATCCACAGAACTGTTATAAATAGTATGGGTCTGTGCTGTATTTACGCATCAAATAACAATAAGGAAAGTTTCCACCACCTGTACTGATAGAAATAAAGCTTCTTAGTTCTTATATTAGCATAATATTGTATAACCAGGCGTATTAACTATCTGAAACAATAGCTACAATAACTTTTAACAAATCAAAAAAAAATCTTTAGAAATTTTATAGTGCAAATGAGATGAGTTGAGGAGGAAAAAAATCAAAAAAAATCAAGAAAATCAAAATAACCCTTTCTCAAGACCACTGTAGAAGTAATTTTTGGCCGACGTGTGTTAAAAAAGGGCTACAGAACAATTATCTTATGTGGGCCCAAAACGGAGCGCTGCTTCAAACAAAGGGAGATAATCATGCATTAATGGGCTCACCTGTAGCTTTAGGTATAATGCCGCTCCGATCATGCGGATTCACAACCCAGTAGTAATATTTCAGCGTGTGCATGGTCTGCAGGACGGAGCTGACACGGCGAATATTTGTGTAGATCTGAGCGTCGCTAATAAAATCTGTCGCTAAGTAACAGTAGAGTTTTGTTTGAACCTGTGACAAAAATTAAAGAGCAAACAGCAATCAAGTTTCAGACCAATTGATGAATCCAGTCTATCAATCAATCATATGACATCATAGTCAACTACATCACATGTAGGCTGATGTCATAATCAATTACATCATGAATGACACGCTTTAGTCTGTCTTAAACGCTTAATAGTCCGTCAAGTTGTACAAATTGTACATCTTTACAATTTACTAAACATTCTGCTGAATATTTTGAAACTAATTTGAGTAATTGCAGTCAAATTAGTTTCAAAATATTCAACAGCTTACCTATAGTTTTCTTGTAATTGAGTCAGGGAGTGCAGGGATCGATCGATCCCAACACAGGCAAAGCGTGGGAGGAGCTTAGCTAAAAGTAAACTGGATTCCTCGATTATAAAGTGATTTCTAGGATTTATCCAGACAAGAGGCCCAAGGGCATGTGGCGCTCACCTGGACCATTGGCATTTAAACCATTTGCATTTAAATAGACATGATGGATGATTTTCGGAAAATCCAAGATGGTCACGAAAAAATTTACTAATCAAGACTCTCGTTTAATATGTTGAAGACTACCGTCATAGGATCATTCCACCCAAGCTTCGTTGAAATCGGGTTTTTGATTGAAGGAGTACCATTTTTAAATGGTTCCGGAAAACTTTCAGAAAATCAGATTTGTTTCCAAAATATTGACCTATAGAAATTCTGAATACAATTTCTAGAGGCTACAACAATAGGATCCTTCCAGCCAAAATTGATTGAAATTGTCCAAACGATTAATGATGAGTAGCATTTTATATGAATTCCAATTAATCGGAAAACCCAAGTGACCACCATCAAAATAAAGCCGTCAAAATTCTGTATATCAGTTCTGAAGCGTACGGGCCTAAGGTTTTTCCAGATGAGTTTGGTTGAAATCGGCCAAGTGGTTAATGAGAAGTAGCCGTTTAACTGATTTCAAAAGATATTCAGAAAATCCAAGATGGCTGGCAGAAAAATTGACCAAACAAAATTCTGTATACGAGTTCTGAAGCCTACTGGCCTAGGCTCGTTCCAGCCAGTCTGGTTGAAATCGTCCAAGCAGTTAATGAGGAGCAACGTTTTAAACGATTTTCAGCCATTTTATCGGAAAATTCATGATGGCCACCGAACAAATTGACCAATCAAAATTCTGTATACAAGCTCTGAAGCATACCACATCAGGTTCCTTCAAGCCGAGTTTGCTTGAACTCGTTCAAGCGGTTAATTACTAGCCTTTTAACTGATTTACAGAAATTTGCAGAAAATCCAAGATGGTGCCTGAAAAATTTACCAATCAAAATTCTGTATACAAGTTCTGAAACCTACCAGCCTGGTATCCTTCCAGCCAAGTCTGGTTGGCATTGCTTAAGCAGTTAATGAGGAGTAGCGTTTTAAACAATTTCCCGCAATTTTTTCCCGGAAAATTCTAGATGACCGCGGAAAAAATGGATCAAGCTAAATTCTGTATACAAGTTCTGAAGCATACTACACTAGGGTTCTTCCATCCGAGTTTGATTTTTGATTGAAATCAGCCCAGTGTTTATCTAGGAGTAGGCCTTTAAGTGAAAATTGACCAATCAAAATTCTGTATACAAGTTCTGAACCATACCAGCGTACTATCTTCCCAGCTAAGTCTGGTTGAAATTGCCCAAGCAGTTAATGAGTAGCATTTTAAAGATGTTGTGAGCACTAGATACCTGATCGCTCTGATTAACTGGACAATCATAATACAGATTCTCCTTTACTAGAAGAACAAAATCCTTTTTTAATTTTTGTAATCGGCCCAGCCAAAGCTGAGATAAGCATATAGCAACCACCTTGACAACCAAACGTTTTTAGCTATCGCGCTAGAGTTGTGACATCACACCGGGATGACACCAATTCCTATTAGTCTAGATTATTATCTCGGGGAGCATAGCTAGGCTCTTTACTGCTGCGCGTATTAGGCACCTATGCACCTATTCTTTGACAATTCATTGTTCACACAGGGACACTACATTGTTCGAGATGCACAAAGGTTCAATAATATCGAAGTTGATGATATTTTTGTTGATTAAAATTTAAAGGACAGACCTCATGGTCACGGTGCCTGACATCACAATTCTAACGTATAGGCCTGTTAGAGGTGACAGTAACATCGGATTTCGTGTACGTGAAATAGGCAATATTTAACCAAACCCACCCACACACTTCTTGGAATACAATTCTATATGTTATCTATCTGGATTGATCGCAGAGATTTTGCATATATGATAGGCATGCATGTACAGAACTTTTTAAATGATAGTTAAGTAGGCCTACACCGCTCAGTGCACGTACGATCGCAATTTACCATTGTGTAGGCGTATGAATAAATTTATGATTGCACTATAGCAGTTACTCCAGTTATGTGTTTAAAGTTAACTAAAATGTTGGGTAAATATAAATCTAATCTAAACTAATCTATTTGCGTATAGTCTACATTGACATATTATTGACAGTACACGGTTTGTTTACAATTTAGGCAGCAGTCGAGGTGCGTAGCGAGGCTTTCACTGCCGTAAATAAATAAATAACATATACTGTTGAATGTTTTGAACATAATTGGGTTGGATTTCAACCCAAATTGTGTTCAAAATATTCAACATAACGTTTCTTGTATCATGTTCATATGGCTCTAACTACCATATTTGTGTTTTTGCTTTGGAAGCATTTAAACTTATTTATGAGCTGCACTGAAAGTAAAGATGATACGCTAGCGACCTCTTAACATCTGTCAGTTCACCCACCTATTTAAAATTTGTTCATCCGCTACAGTTTTGCTTTTTCATAACATTGAAATATGAGTGTATGCTACTTCCATACATGGAAGAATTGGTTTGAAAACGATATAGTTCATATGGTTGTCACAGGCGTGACGCAACACCCCCCCCCCCCCCCACACACACACCAACGTACGTGTTGACCCGTACATAGGTAACCAATTACATTCTAATCATTAATCACAGGAAAGTTCACATAGGACACACTGACACACTTATTGTACATTCGTAATCTTCAGAAAAAGTTGTAGCTGCACTCTGTAGCCTATACATTTAGATATGAATAATAGTACAATTATAGCCATCGTCAACCTCTCCCACCCACCTCGATCATCACACTCACATCCATCCATCCCAGACAGTACACAGTACACCCAGTCCTTTCAAGAATGGTAATGGATCTGCAATTAGGCCTACTAGACTACAGAGTATTTGTCACATGCATTGAAATATTGCTGATTTTCAGCACTGCCCATGGTTTACCGTAGGTATAGGCCTATTATTATGCGAATATAGCTATCCATGACACCATTAAAAATGAGTAAATATTAGATTTTAAAAAATCATGATTTTTTATTTCTTGAAGACTTAGCTTCAACCTGACATAATTTATGTTATGGTAGGTGAAGTCTATCCTGTTAAACGCACGTTTTAAAATATGTTACCTTTGTACTACAGACAGAAAAATATTGACCCAGCCCACAGCGCCGTTTCCTGGTGCGACGTCACAGCGAGTGGTGATGTGATTCAGATTGAGGCGTCATTTAATCTTGTTATTTGGGCTGCCTAACATATTTTTCTCACTCCAAAGTGACGCTATTGTGTTTAAATAGTGTAGTAGACCATAAAATTAATTAAAACTCGTTATCGACCACAAGTCCTCACAAGACCTTTAAATGATTTCCAAACATTTTTCTGAAATTTCAAGATGGGCGCCAACAAAATTGGCCAATCAAAATTCTGTATATAAGTTCTGAAGCATACTGCGCTAGGGTTCTTCCATCCGAGGTTAATGGAAATTGAACAAGTAGTTTTCAAGGAGTATGCTTTTAAATGATTTCCAGAAATTTTCAGAAGATCCAAGATGGCCACAGGAAAAATTGACCAATCAAAACGGCATTTTCTGGAAATTTCAAGATGGCCGACCAAAAATAGACCAATCAAAACTCTGTATATGTGTTCCGAAGCCTACCCCTATAGGGTCCCTTCAGCCAAATTAGGTTCAAATCAGCCAAGTGGTTAAAGAGCAGTAGCATTTTTAAGCAAAAGTTGACGGACGGATGACAGATGGCCAGACTGACGATGCACAGCCGCCCTGGCATAATCTCACTTGGCCATTCTGGCCAGGTAAGCTAAGAAGTGGGCAGAGTTACGCTAGAAATGGGTGGGGCATAACTAGAAATGGATTATTACATTATGCATATGGGCAATAAAACATGCACATACGAATACATGCACGGACATACAATGACCAATAAGATCAAATGTTTTCAATAGTGCAAGATTTCTGCCTCATACCTCCATACAGCTGTGTATCCAGAGTCCAGGGTTGAACAAGAGATGGTCAAACAGGCTTTTGAGAAGCGGCCCACCAGACGGGAGCGCGACAAGATGTGTGGTCAGCTGCAGGAATGAGTCCAGTACAGCTGGAGTGATGTGTTCTTTTTGTGACTAAAACAAAAAATTCAACATATTACAGTTGATAATAAGCCTAATCTTAACCATTTCATAGTAAAAAGAGCTACAGTAATTTCAATTTTCTTATAGAAAATGTCCATCAATAGGCCTAGAAAAGACTATTTTTAAATTTGACCACTGAAAGTTTTTTAACACAAAAACGGCTATGCAGTTGTTTTGAGAAATATTCATTTGCAGAACAACAGACAGATATTTTCACAAATTCCATTGGAGAATTTACAAAAATTGTATTCTATTGGTCGACAAATGGACATTCACAGAGCAAAAACTTTAATTTTCTTGAAGCAATATAAATGATTAAAGAATTAATTGATATAAGTAGCACATTGAGTGCTTAGAGGCATTGCTAACACAAGAACGGTTAATAACTTATGCCTTTAACAATCATATCAGACAAAAATGCCTTCAGCAGTTGTCTTGAGAAATGTCCATTTTCAGACCAAAAGATGACTATTTTTGAAAATTTTCCACCGGAATGAGTGGCTCGATAACCGAGCCAGTTATTCCAGTGGCAAATTTTCAAAACTGGTCTGTAAATGGGCACTTTCTACGAGAAAATTTAAACTTTCTTGAACAAATTCGAAGGTAAAGGGTTAAATTCAGTAAATTCTTTAATTAATCAAACATACCTTTTCTAGCATGTAGCTAATAATGAGGAAGCCTCTGGTCTGTAACATTTGTTGCTGTACTGTAGGTGAGGTCTCTAACAAATCACAAAGTAGACCCATCAAACTGGCACTGCAGAGAAATATAAACACATCGTGGTTAACCCGATGATTGGCATTGAGCATAAAAGACCCACAGAACACACACACACCCATCCGCCCACACACACACACCACCCCCACACACACTCACACCCCACACACACAAAATATGCATGCAGGCTTACATTCAGTAGCGCAAACATTTCTCTGTTCACCGAAGTTTTCGGTCACCAGAGCAACAAGAATGGAGGAATCTGGTTTATCCATTGATCATATGACATCATACTGAACTACATGACGTGTAGGATGATGTCATAATCAATTATGCAAGCCAAAAATTATGTAGCTACATTCGTCACTATATCTTTGAGCATGAAATGATAATTGTCCCAATAAATATTTAACATGAAATCTTAATTGTCACAATAAATGCTCGACATCAAATCTTGATAGTCACACTTTAGCATGAAAATTTTAAATAAATGTTTAGCACAAAATCTTCACTGTAGAATAAATGTTTAACACAAAATCTACCCTGTCACACAATAAATCTTTAACATGAAATTTTAATGGATCTTTCCAGTTTATCCATCAATCATATGATGTCATAATCAACTTTGTGACATGTAGGATGACATTCATAATCAATTTCATCATGAATGCTATAGATAGGTTCGTCAAAAATGCTTAATTGATGATGAACTAAGCGTTGTTGTACGAATTGTATGTCTTTACTATTTAATAAACATTCTGTTGGATATTTTGAAACTAATTTGACTGGGCGCTGTTGCTGCCATAGGCAACAACAGCCATAGGCACCAACCGCCATAGGCAGCAACAATACCCAGTCAAATTAGTTTCCTAATATTCAACAACTTACCTGTATAGTTTTCTGGAAATTGAGATTCAAAGAGAGCTGGGATTGATTGATCCCAACAATGGCACCGCATGGATGGAGTTCAGCTAGAGATGGGTGGGGCATAGCTAAAACTGGATTCCTCCATTCCATAAAATTAAATATCTCGCCTTTCCTCTTTACTGCCGATAAACAACCGAGCTCAGTGACCTTGACCTTTGACCCTAATCATAACGTAATCTTAATGTCATCACGCTGATACCTAACAGCCTAGGTAATGATGTATTCAAGCTTAGTTCTAATCAGGTTAACTAATTTTAAAAATATACGTGTTGAGGTTTTGCTCTAAGTAAAAAAGCTAACATCGATAAACATATGTATCAAGGTCACGGTGACCTTGACCTTATGAGCTCAATGTCATCTCTCTAATCAAAAACAATATAGGTAACAATGTATCCAAGTTATGTTCCAATAGGTTTAACCAGTCCTGAAATATAAGCTGAGATTTGTTAACCCTTTGACCCTCATATCAGCCAAAAACGTGTACAGTGGTCTTGAGAAATGTCCATTTGCAGTCCAAGAGACTATTTTTTTTAATTTACTACTGGAAGGACTGGCTCGATAACCAAGCCAGTCATTCCAGTAGTAAAATTTCAAAAACAACCTTCTCTTAGTCTGCAAATGGACATTTTCAATGAAAAATTTGAAATCTTCTTGAACAAATTTGAATGTTAAAGGGTTAAGCACAAAATCACAATATTGAAAAACAAAGTTTTGTACCCGGCTCTTAGTACTTTGACCTTGTGACCTTAATGTTGTGTCTAATTGCTAACAGCATAAGCAACTGTGTGTCTAACTTATATTCTAACAGGCTTAACAAATCTTGAAATATGTGTCTCAGAAACTTGATCATTGGCTTGTACCAGAGGCAAACTGTTTAGTTTCAGTTTAATCTGGATGCCACATCCCTGCTCAAACTTTCCTTTTATACCCTTGGGAAGATGGTTACAGTGTACCCAAATGAGTTAGACTATAGTGAACAGAAAATTAGCTGAAAATTGTAATGTTGTACCCTATTTTTTAAGATTTTTAAAAAACCTTGGCATTAACTGTTCCAGGTGTGATGTGATAAAATTTGTATGAATGTTTGTTTCAGGTACCTGGTGTATAACGTTTTCACTGACAGCTGTACTTAATTTATTTTGAAGGGGATGTGGACAATCTTTGATTGTTGTGTACCAGGTACACAATGTATAAATTGAGAGGTGAATGGCAATATTTCATGGTTTTTCTATATCGCTCAGGAGGGTGAAAGAATGGTGGCAGTGTTTTTGATGCGCACCAAGCATTCCATTTTAACCCCGACTCTTAGCGTTTTGTGCCATGTTTGGCTTAACCCGTTAATGATTAAATTTGTTCAAAAATTTTAAATATTTACTTATTGAATGTCCATTTGCTGGCCAAGAGAATACTATTTTTGAAAATTTACCAATGAAATTTTCAAAAACAGTCTTCTCTTGGCCTGCAAATGGACATTCCCCAAGACCACCACAGAGGCTGGTTTTGGCCGCTTCATCGTGAAAGGATTAATTCATCAGATATTCACTCTCTAGCATGCACAAACAGTACAATACTCACCATATTGTATAATCCACTGCATGAATTTCATTTTGAGCATTAATCACTGGCATGTCCAGTTGTCCAAATAATGGAAATAAAATCTAAAAGTAAATAAACAAGAAATAAAATAAAATTTTAAACAAACAAACAGTATTATCCTAAACCTGTAACAATCAATCTGGCCAAAAAATGGCTTCTGCAAGGATCTTGGAAAATGTCCACTTGCAAAACAAGAGGACTTTTTTGAAAATTTATCATTGGAATGATGTGTTCGATAACCGAGCCAGTCATTCCAGTGGTAAATTTTCAAACAAGAGGCCCAAGGGCCTGTGACGCTCACCTGGACCATTAGCATTTGAATAGACATGATGTATAATTTTCAGAAATCTAAGATGGCCTAAGATTCTCATTTGATGTATTGAATGAAGCCTATCGTCATTCGGGCCAGGTGAGCTAAATAGTCTTCTATGAAAAAATTTAAATTTTATTGAAGAATTTAACAGCCTAGAGCACATGAACCATTATTGATGATGTAAGAGATATTATGTCAGATACATGTATTCCACAGACACATTATTGATGATGTAAGAGATATTATGTCAAATACATGTATTCTACAGACACATTATTGATGATGTAAGAGATATTATGTCAAATACATGTATTCTACAGACACATTATTGATGATGTAAGAGATATTATGTCAGATACATGTATTCTACAGACACATTATTGATGATGTAAGAGATATTATGTCAGATACATGTATTCTACAGACACATTATTGATGATGTAAGAGATATTATGTCAGATACATGTATTCTACAGACACATTATTGATGATGTAAGAGATATTATGTCAGATACATGTATTCTACAGACACATTATTGATGATGTAAGAGATATTATGTCAGATACATGTATTCTGCATAGTCATTAGATAAATGTGAGCGTCTGTTTAGAGGAGGTATTAGGGAATGTGCAATGATGCCTCACTTCTCTATCAGATTGAGATTACAGTGCCACTCAGAAATAACTTAACATATTTCCAAAAACAAAATAAAACGCACTGTCGAATATTTTGAACATAATTGCCTAAGTCAGAAATGCCTTTCATTCCAATTATGCTCAAATTATTCAACAGAACATTTCGTACTAACTAACATGTTTCTGTTTTGGTTTTGGTAAACTTGTTAATATATTTCCTGACCTGTCCGGAAGAGAGATCTATATTCTAGTGATGTGGTTTCAACACACCTACCTAATCCATTGTGTAAAGCTCTTACCTGGACCCCGCCGAGGGAATGTAGAGCACTATGTATGGAATGTGTGATCACAGCTTTCACATCCTGGACACAAAAACACGCCAATAACATTTAAGACTACTCTAACCCTTTCGCCGATGAATTCCCCGTATCTCATTTTAAAAGCAACAGTACAGGAAAACTGTTGAATATTTTGGAAATTAATATGACTGGAAGACATTGCTGCCTACGGCAGCAATGTCTTCCAGTCAAATTAAGTTCAAAATGCTCAACAGAATGTTTTATATCTAAGTAAAGAATTTACTTTTTCAGCGATTTGTCGGTCAAAGTGTTAATAATAAGTCCGTAAGACAATCATACAATGATCTGCACAATATCGTAATTAGTTTAACTTATTAATCGTAGCGTTTGGTGGAGAAAATCCCAAATTTACCTTGCTGAGTCTAAATTTTGCAGGCCAAGAGAAGACTATTTTTGAAAATTTACCACTAGAATCACTGGCTCAGTTTCACAAACAGTTTTCTCCTGATCTGGAAATGTACACTCCTTTAAGACCACAGCAGTGGCCGTATTTGACTGCTTTGTCTAGTAAAGGGTCAAAAATTTCAGATTTCTAATTTTAAATTTCAATATAATCACACAATCCCTTCATTTTGAACCATAATACAGTTAATTCCTTTTGAAACATACACATGAGACACAATAACACATTCTCTAGCATGTAAAATATATTCAGAAAGATCCGCCAGAGATCGCAGACACTCGCCCTCCAGGTTTTATCACATTGTAAAGTTTTCAGATTTCCTGATTTTTTTTCATTATCCAGATTTTTTTCGAATCATGCCCAAAATTCTAGTGTATGATCACACCCTTTCCTGTGTTAAAATTAAAGCCAAATTTGATCCGAGACATCTAGTGATCCAGAAGTTGATGCGATCCAGACCTGGTTTTTATATCCAGATCATGGTCAATGTCTGGAAATCCTTTTATATGGCAAGTTCCTGTATTACGCTAAAATTTGAGCAAAACCGGATCAGGAGTTGATTAGAAACATCACCAGACATGTAGGCACACACGCGCAAATGAATACATGCAGGAAGGCATGCATGCACATGCATACACACCCAATCGAAATACCCTCCTCGCCTAACCAGGCGAAGGTAATAATTAAACAATTAACAGAGATGCTCTTACAAAGGCTCAGTTCATAAATACCCTGTTTAGTTTGAGGAGGTTATAGCATTAACCTTTCAATACATATAGGCCACGTCTGTATGATGTATGTACGTCTGTTGAATATTTCGAAACTAATTTGACTGGGAGCTGTTGCTGCAACATGTTCCAGTCAAATTAGTTTCGAAATACTCAACAACTTTCCTGACCGGTTGTTGCAAAACTGTGGCACTTGTATTTTAAGGGTTAACTTGATAACAACATTGATTATTAACACTTTCACTGATGAATTCCCACATTTTCAAGGCAACCGTACAGGAAAACTGGTGAATATTTTGAAATTAACTTGACTGGATGCCGTTGCTGCAACCGCTTCCAGTCAAATTACTTATAAAATATTCAACAGAATAAGTTTTCACTGCAACCATACAGGAAAACCGGTGAATATTTTGAAATTAACTTGACTGGAAGCCGTTTCTGCCTTAGGGAATCGCTTCCAGTCAAATTAATTTTAAAATATTCAACAAAATAAGTTTCACATCATAAAGAATATCCATTTTTCCGTGATTTGTCGGTGAATGACTTGGTGTTAGAAACATCATACTTACACCGGCCATCATAGCGTGTGGGGAATGTACAAAATGCGATGGATTAGACTTGGGCGATGACTCCAGACACAGCTGACTGTCACACGCAATAGGGTTGTACATGAACACTATCGCTGATGTTAGCTTCCCATCAAACAGAGTCTGAAAGAAATACAACATTTAGAGCGTCAGTCATTGAACTGCTTAGTTCCGACTCACAATGAGCATAAGTTGCTCGGCCTGTCAGTCTGTTAAGAGTCTGTTTCAAAGCGATCAGATAAACAATAGTTATTGTGCGGAAACTAAATTTCAAGATGGCCACTGCTGGCTGGTGGCCATCTTGGATTTTGGATCATCGTCGATTTCGATAAGTCTCTTCCTCAGACCTAGTCCAATCATCATCTGAAGTTTCAAAGCGATACGATAAACGATAGCAGAGTTATCGTGTGGAAACCAATTTTCAATATGGCCACCAGTAGCTGGTGGCCATCTTGGATTTCGGATCATCGTCGATTTCGATAGGTTTCTTCCTCAGACCAAGTCCAATCAACCTATGAAGTTTCAAAGTGATCCGATAAATGGTCGAGGAGTTATCGTGCAGAAACCACTCTGCCACCCGCAGGTAAATGCCATCACATAATACCCGCCAATCTTTTTGGCAGCGTATAAAAATGTACCAATCAAAATTCTAAATAGAAGGTCTGGAGCCTACCACCATAGGATCCTTCCAGCCAAATTTGGTTGAAATCGGTCAAAGCATAAATGAGATGTGATTTGATGGATGGACAGATGGACCATGAACAGCTACCATGGCATAAGCTCACTTGTCGACACTTGACCCTTCGGGCCAGGTGAGCAGAAAACAGAAACATGTTAGTTAGTACAATTTTGAACACAATGTAAGAAATGCTCTGTTGAATATTCTGGACATAATTTGATTGGAAGCGATTGGTGCCTTAGACACCAATGGCTTCGAATCAACAATCATGAACACCTTGTCAAAAAGTGTAAACAATCTGTTGTCATGGAAACAATCTGTTGTCATGGACAAGCATTGCCGGATCCAGGTATTAAATCATTAAATTGTGATAAGGGAGATAATTTGGGAATATAAAGCCATGAATCCAGGAATATGAGTCATCTCCCCTGTTTTGGGAGCAGTTTTCTAAAGAACAGAAGCTTTAAAGGATGACATATGGCGAAATTGGTTACAGCAAGGTTCATTTGCATGGTACGATAAAAATATTTTTAAAAACTTACCACTAGAATGACTGGCTCCGTAACTGAGCCAGTCATTCTAGTGTTAGATATTGCTCAAAACAACTGTAGAGGGCATTACATGTATTCTCCCTTTAACCACTTAACACTCAAACTTGTACAAGAAAATTTAAATTTTCTCCTAAAAAAATGTCTATTCACAGATCCAGGGAATATTCATTTTGAAAATTTATCACTGGAATGACTGGCTTGGTTATCGAGCCAGTCATTCCTGTGATAAATTTCCAAAAAGTTTCCTCCTGGTCTGGAAATACACATTTCTCAAGACCACTGTCAGTGACTTTTGAAAAACCAAACATTGCGGTTATCTAAAGCCTGTGGTCCAGACATGTTTCAAAGAATTACCCTCTTTTGACAACTGGTCATACTGTACCTTTCTCTGTATCTCTGATAATTGCGCAGCACTTTCATTTTCAAATCTGAACTGGCTCTGGAAATGAAAGTGTTGACAGTGGTAATGACATACATCGAAATAATACACTAAAACACACAATATATTTAAGAAGAGATGTTGATTTAAAAATGAACATCATTAAAATTTAAAGAAGATCATGACACAATACCATGTGTGATTCAAAGAACAATTCAGCCAAATGTGCATAGATATTATAACAATGATAGAAATGGCAACACATCATAAAATCTGGCTCTAACTGACAAACTACAGAAGCAGTGAAACACTCGGATATTTAATCTTTTAGTGGTCAAGCTTGTTGTCCTGAAGAAGGTTCATTTACAGGACAAGACATGACTACTTTTGAAAATATATCACTGGAATGTCTGCCCCAATAACCGAATCAATCATTTCAGTGGTACATTACATAGACACCAGGTGATGCTTGTTGTTGTTCCTGTTGTTGTCAAGGCATTTTTCTTATAACGATAAATAATAATGGTTCTATTGGGAGGATCTTCTCCAAATTGGGAGGGAAGCATGCCTGTGGTTTCCTGAGCACATATGCCAATTTTGAGGTCTAAAACACAAATGCAACAGCTCCTAGAAACAGTTTGCCAAAAAAATATTTTTATGTATTCTTCAAGAACTCTGGTGCAATCTTCTCCAAACTTGGGTGAAAGCTTGCCCATGTGGCCAAAGGCTAAAATGAAACAGCAACAGCTTTCTGCAACATTGTTTTAAAAAACCCATCTTTTGAAGCATTTTTCAATAACCCTAATTTTGGAAAATCTTTTCCAAACTTGGGTGTGTCCTGAAGACGTAATCCAATTTTGGAGCTAAAAAACTAAAACGCAATAGCAACCTTATAACTGTGTCCTAACCGATACATTGCAGGCATCTGATGTTGATTCACGGCCTCATTAAACATACACACAGTAACCTCACTGAACGTTAACAAACCTTATAACCAGGTCCTAATTGATACATTGCAGCTATCTGTTGCTGATTCAGGGCCTCACTAAACATGTACAACGTAGACATCTGACCACAGAACATACTGTCCACTTCGCCATCAACATTGGCTCCAATTAGGCACTTGTCAAATGGCTGCAAATAAAAGCAATATAATGTTCTATCATATCAAATTACCATTAGTCCAGACCAAATTAATGTTTTGTTTTACGAAGATTGCCACGTAAAACACAAGATCGGAGATGGGGGAAAAAAATTATGCACAATTTCAAGTATTAATCCTTTCATTGTGCTAATTGTCAGGATTAATCAAGAAAATCCAAATCATTTTCTCAGTGAGTGTCCATCTGCAGGCCAAGAGATTATTTTTGAAAATTTACAACTGGAATGCCTGGCTCGTTAAACGATCCAGGGATTAGTGGTAAATTTTCAGAAATACTCTTCTCTTGGCTTGCCAATGGACTTTTCTCATGACCATTGCAAAGCCATTTTTACAGACTTGACCATTAAAGAGTTAACAAAGCTACAGAGAATAAACCGAGTCACAGAAAATTCTGAGGAATTCTGAATGATAAGTATATTGTTCTGAAAAATTGCCAGATGGAAAGAATTTTGAAAATAATGACTTAAAATTCCTGTATTATTTCTAGATATGGAAAAATTAATTTAAGAGGATTTGTAAAACAAAAAGATTAATTGGTACGTAGGCTTGCTCAATTATTGAGTTCAGTGATCACGATCGTGATTACGCGATTAATCAGCTTACAAAAGCATATCAATGACTAAAGCTGCAATGCCGTTTAGAAATGTGCATTTGCAGGCCAAGAGAAGACTAATTTTGAAAATGTATCACTGAAATGCCTGGCTAGATTATCGAGCCAGCCATTCCAGTGATTCATTTTCAAAAACACCTTTTTCTTGGCCTCTGAATGGACATAAATTTGTTGTTGAGAAAAATCTTACTTTTCTTAGCCTATCCTATTAAAAAGTAAATTAAAATGTAGATTTCGAAACATTTACACAGTACACAGCCTCTTTGGTATGGCAATTTTAATGTACTTCAATAGAGGAATCAGATGTGTCACGCAAAGTATCTGACGTCATAATCAAACACGTCACATGTTAGCTGACACTGACATAACAATCAAAATGGTGTAAGTCCGTCACGAAGACAGAAATTGTCCATTATGTAGTGCTTGAATTGTATGTCTTTGGTGAATATACAATTTAATTAACATTCTGTTGAATATTTTAAAACTAATTTGACTGGGAGCTGTTGCTCAAATTTAAGGAAAATTCTGAAAACTAATTTAGTCCACACAGAACATTTCATAACTATATTAAGGCATGAAAGGGGTAATCCTTGAATTTGGTCAAGACAATGTCCAGTTGAAGTACAAGAGAAAACTATTTTTGAAAATTTACACCTGCAATGACTGGCTTGGTTATCTTAGCCAGTCATGCCAATGGTAAATTTTCAAAAATAGTCTTCTTTGAAAGAGGTTAATGAAAGTCAACTGAGGAAGCTTTTAGAAACTAATTTGACTGGGGGCTGTTGCTCATTAATATAAACAGAAACATGTTAATACAATTTTGAACACGATGTAAGAAATGTTCTGCTGAATATTTTGAACACAATTGGATTTGAAGACAGCAAAATCTTCCAATCCAATTATATTCAGAAAAATTCAACAGTATATTTTATTTTGCTTTGGAGCCATAATAGGTTCTTTCTGAGCTGTACCGCATATGTTTGTTCCAAATGTGTTCAGAAAACATAAAATATTAAAGTAATATTTTACATTGACGGAATTCACTTTTCCAGAGTCATTATGTCATAAATGATTCTATTTGACCGTCTTTAACTCTTAACCCTCTAAGCCTTGAATTTGTTAAAGAAAATTTCAATTTTTTTCAAAGAAAATGTCAATTTGCAGACCAAGTGAACACTATTTTTGAAAGTTAGCACTGGAATGACTGGCTCAGTTATCGAGCCAGTCATTCAAGTGGTAAATTTTCAAAAATAGTCTTCTCTTGGTCTGAAAACTGACATTTCTCAAGACCACTGCAGAAGCCTTTTTGGCTGATATGAGGGCTAACGAGTTAATAGTCAAACTTGTACAAGAAAATTTCAATTTTCTCCTAAAAAATGTCCATTCACAGATCCAGGGAATATTCATTTTGAAAATTTATCATTTTTGCACGTTGTACAAATTGTTTGTCTCTACTATTTAATAAACATGTTGTTGAATATTTTGAAAATAATTTGACTGGGCGCTGTTGCTGTCAAAGGCAGCAACAGCGCCCAGTCAAATTAGTTTCAAAATATTCAACAGCTTAGCTGTATAGTTTTCTGGAAATTGATAGGCAGGGAGTTCATAGATCGATTGATCCCAACTTCGAGCAAGGTGTGGATGGAGCTTAGCGTGTTATAGCTAAAAATGGAAAGGTCCATTCTCAAGCTCAACAAAGATTTTTGTCTTACAAGCTGTTCCAAATTTCAACATTACAGCTACAGACTGTTTCCAAGATATGCCTACAAAAGTCTGCATGTATACTGTTCCTGGTTGAATATACTTACATCGCTGGTACTGACTAGCCAGGACATATCAGTGAAGGACACAAACTGACCGTCCACATAGCACTTCAGCTCCGAGCGACTCCAGCGATTATACACATGTGCTACAGTCACCATATACCACTGCAAAGAAACACATGAGAAATATAACCCTTGCAATTTTAGTAGTATGTCTGTGGTACCACAGATGTGTGTGCTTGCATGCGTGTGTGCATATATATGCATGTATGCTTATTACTTTGAGTGATCACGATCGATTATTAAAATTACAAATTACGCCAATATAACAACAATATCAATGACGAAAGCTGCAATGGTGTTTAGAAATGTCCATTTGCAGGCCAAGAGAAGACTATTTTTGAAAATGTCTCACTGGAATGCCTGGCTCGAGCATCGAGCCAGGCATTCCAATGATACATTTTCAAAAATAGTCTTCTCTTAGCCTGGAAATGGACATGCATTCGCTGAGCAAAATGTAATTAAAAAGGTAGATATCGAAATATTTTATGCAGTGGAATTATTCATGATTATTCTATTATTTCGTTTTTAATCATATAAATTCAGGATTTAAAAAATAATCACGATTTTCGATTTAATCACACAATCGTGCAAGGCTGTGTGTGTTTATGTGCATGCATACGAGTCTGTGTGCACGCTCAGGTATGTGTGTAGGTACATGTATGTATATACATTCTAAATTCACATACACCCATACTAGCGTCGTACCTTACGTGGCTGGAATTCATACTTGACGCAATGCTGGAAACCTTTGCCTTTAACTTTCATCGATGTCAGAACCAGGGAGTTACCAAGGAAATTTGCAGAATAACCGACTCCTTTACTTGTACGGAAACTGTAAGATAAATCAAGAAGTTAATAACAATTATAATTGAGTAGTAGGATTTGCGAGTGATGCCATCTTGTCATAGTGATGCAGCTTTCAAAAGCATGTCCCATCTTTGTCATAATTTGGAAACTTGATTTTCCAGACATATATACCATTTTCCCCTTACAAAAACATCTTCAGATAATATCAATTAATTACGGTTTATTTTTTACCTGTACAGGTACGGCTTTTCTCGTTCGATGTTTACCCCGGTCACTGGGTCGAGTCGGAGCCAGCAAGAAAATGTCCAACCATTCTGATAAGGCCATGTTTTGATCGGTGGCAATGCAATAGCCTACAAGACACAGCAACGACATTTCATTGACAAGAATAGAGATTTAAATATATCTACTTAATAGTGTAGAGATTTATATATTTTGTTTCATACACCATAATTCTAGGCATCAGATTTCTGTACATCCACTCGCGGTCACAACTACGTAGCTCAACTGCAATTTCCATCTTCAAAATTTTGTGCAAGCTATTCTGCAACCAACAAAATCAAATTACATCTTGAGCAGCCATAACAGTGTATAACATTTTCAAAACAAATTTGCTTTTTGCTTTAGTGATACACAATTACTCAGATATTGACATTTTTTTTCATTAACCCTTGGTCCAAGCTGTGTCAATACAATTTTTTCTGATAATGTCCATTTGCAGATCAAAAGCAGATTTTCGAATAATTACCACTGGAATGACTGGCTCTGTATGTTTTCTAAAACATTTTTCTCTTTGTCGGCAAATGAAAATTTCTCAAGAATTTTTCAGTGTTAACTTTTCGGTAACTTCTCATAAATATCATGCATGCAAATAGGCTATAGAAAATTATTTCACGCAAACGATTACCTAAGAAATAATTTTTTCTTAGGATAAATAAATATCTATTTGAAACATTTGTTGATGCATGGCCCGTGCTGTCACGTTAAAAGTCCCATAAACATAATCCTTAGTACAGCTAAGGCAGCAAAGGCTTCCAATCAAGCAGAATTATTCAACAAAACATTTCTTACATGTTTCGGTTTGTTATTTAGAAACACGTTAACTTATTTATCCACCAGAGTGTACCTTTCCATTTTAGCTATGCCCCACCCATAAGTTCCACCCACACCTCGCTCATGTTTCCCTGAACTCCCTAACTATCAATTCCCAGAAAACTATACAGGTAAGCTGTTAAATATTTTGAAACTAATTTGACTGGGCGCTGTTGCTGCCTATCGCAGCAACAGCGTCCAGTCAAATTAGCTTCAAAATATTCAACAGAATGTTTATTGAACGGCAGACATACAATTCGCACAATGTGTCAGACTATTAAGCGTTTAATAGAATATTTTGAATAATTCATGACGTCATGATTATGATGTCATCCTACACATGACATATATTTATAACAACGTGTACGGTGTAGACTAAACAAGCCTTACGCCTTGTACTTATTGTACAGAAGTCTGAACAAACCAACACAGTCCTCTCGGTCCTTTTTATAGAAAATTTGGAACCGCCGGTTCTTTAGCGGGTCTGTGATTGTGTGGTTGCTAATGGTAATCTCCATTCTGGTTGGTTGAGTGTTCACACACAATTAGAGCCATAATTGTCAAATTCCGGTTATAGGGTTTCTTTGAACGGTTCTGACTGAAAGGATTCATTTTGTCTCCTTTCTGTCTCTGTTTTTTAGCGATTCTTTGAGGAACTGTTTGTTGTTCTGGCATCCAAGTGTTTTTTATATATAATGGTTCAGACTTATGACGTTTCTGTCCTTTTGTGGACGTCATCAGAGGTCTTATAGTTTGTTGGGAAGACCAACATCATTTTGGTCTTTTGCTGTTATTTTGTTTGAGGATTCTATTTGTCCATTTGTTACGTAGGTTAGAGATGATAGTTTTTCTCTGTTTTTATCGGCATGCTGAGTAGTAATTGACTCAGTGGTATGCTCGATTTAATGAGAACATTTTGCATTTTTTTTTATATCAAAAATTAACTTTTTGGGGTTTTTTTTGTAAAAAAGTTTATTCTGAAAATGTGTCTAAAATCCTGGGGGTTAGGCCGACCATATGTCCAGTCGCCGAACGGTGCGTGCGCTCTCGTGCGGGTACAGTTGGGCTGAGTTGGTGGTTTGCTGGGGCATGCGTGTGGTCATGTCTTAGTGGCGGTCTGGCGCGTCCCCATGTTCCTGGTTCTAGCAGTCTTTTGAACCATTTTTGGACTTGTTGCAGTGGCGATAGGTAGGATATGTTGAAGTTAGACTCGTAAAAACTTTTTATATTATTATACAGGGATTTGATCGCTAGTCTGACGATTCTCTGCTAATTGTTGCCAGATTCGGATTTATTCTAGATTTGTGATGATGAAGGAGGCCAGTGCAAAAGGCGGAAAGTCACTAGTAGTCGGCATGTCCATATATGGGGTTGGTATGTCTTCGTGATTTTTATTTTTATAGTTCATTTTTGGAAACTTAATAGCCGTTTAGCTGAGCCTTGCCAGTCAAGCTAGTTGTAACTTTTTGCGGAGGCGGTGGATTCTGTTCTTTTGGAGTCTCTTCGCCCTCTTGTTTCTCCTTCTATCTGCTGGGTTTGTCCCCATGTTGGAATTCATACCCATTTTCCAGAGGACTCCTGTAGTGGGGCGTACACCCCACTGGATTTCGCCAACTACTACCGTCATCCTGTAGTTCATGTCCCTTATTTTCAGTGTGGCCGTTTGCCCCCATTGCCTCGTCGTTAGTGTTGTCGTCTGTCTCGATTGGCTATAATATTAACAATAACAGTTCACAGGAAACTGTCCAAAAATACTCTTCCAAGTTTGTTGTCAATCTGTCCAATAAGGACATACCAGAAAACAGTATCAAAGAGCTTCACAAAGGATTTTTTTAGAAGGTTATGCTTAGCCCTACATTTCTCTCCAAACCCTCACCCTCTGCACGCCACCATCCTGAACTAGAACAATTTTGGTACCCTGACAATGCTTACACCAGTCCAAGGAATACAGACCGTGATCTACACCAGATCTGTACATTTTATAGACAAAACTCTCAATAGGAAATTCCAACCCAAGAAAACATTCACCCCCACTCCAGGGGCAGACGTCAAACTGGACAGCTTTATAAAATCAATCAAATATACTTTTTTCCAAACATATCCACAAAAGGAATAGTACAGGTAACGTCAGCTTAGCTGAAAGACTGGCAATCACTTCCCTTTCCAGAGACAGAGGTGTAGTGATCAAAAGAGCAGACAAGGGTCAAGCACTGATTGTACAAAACATGTCTGACTACATAGCAGAAGCGAACAGACAATTGTCAGACAAGAGTGTTTATCTAGAGATCCCACAAGACAGAATGGAAATCCACATCGTCCTCATCCAAAAAAGAATAGATCAGCTAGTCAGAGATGAAGAATTGGACAGTGAAATAGCAAAAGGTCTGCTCCCTAGTTCTCCCAAAACAGCACGTTTCTACCTCCTCCCCAAGATCCACAAACCGAAAAAATACAGATTAATCCCGGGCAGACCGATTATCAGTGGTAATCAGGGTCCCACAGAACTAATAAGTAGTTTCGTTGATGAACATATTAAACTACACGTTAAAGAAATTAAATCCTATGTCAAGGACACCACTGAATTCATCAAAAAAGTTGAAAAATATGGCGAAATCAACACAAGTACACTCTTATGTACAATGGACGTCAGCAGCTTATATACCTGCATACAAAACAACGAGGGCCTCCAAGCCAAAACAAGATTTGTGAAAAAACACTGACTTCCCGGCCCACTATCCGTACGAGGACTACTCAATCTCCTCAAACTAGTTCTAGAATTGAATAACTTTGAATTCTATGGTAATCATTATTTACAAGTAAGAGGGACCGCAACGGGCAGTAAGGCAGCATACACCTATGCATGCATATTCACGAGCGATCTTGAAACTAGACTCTTACAGAACGCACCCCATCATCCATCCCTCTACCTTAGATATATAGACGACATCTTCATGATCTGGGAGCATAGTGAAAGCGCTTTCCTAGGGTTTGTCACATACATGAACTCAGCTCACCCAACTATAAAATTCACAGAGGAAAATACGTACACAGAGGTCACATTCTTGGACACAAAAATCTCCAAAGGAGAAAATAACCGCCTTCAACTATCTCTCTATACCAAGCCAACAGACACCCATGGGTACCTCCACTACACATCAGCCCATCCTAATTCATGCAAAAATGCAGGGCCATATGGGCAATGTCTTCGACTACGCAGAATCTGCACATTGGATTCTGAATACATCAAACACAGCACAGAGCTGATAAAACACTATGAGGCAAGAGGATACCCATACATTCTGTTATTAAAAGCGCAAGAAAAAGCATTCGTACTAAAACGAGACACAATACTCCACAAAGACAACACACATGGAAGTGAGACAAAATCCCATAGACAAATCTTTATCAGTGAATTCTATGAGACAAGTCAATTTCTACAAAAACAGATATTCAAGAACTGGCACAGAAACAAGTTCAAACCATGCCCAAAAGGCAAATGTGACTTCTGCAAAGTAATGGATCAGAGCAAGTGGTTCAAATGTGATCAAACACACCTCACATAGATGGCCGGCAACCGCATCACACAGAATGTCATCTCCTCGGACCCAGATGATGACACTTCCACAATCTGGAGAAAGGCTAAAGAAAGCCACTGGATCCATCAACTGCATTGTATGGCCCCTATAGGTATAAACGAAGCGGGATAAGATTGTCATAAATCGTCTCCCACCTAGATTGTTATTGTTACATCCTACACATCACGTAGTTGATTATGACATCATATTATGGATGGATAAATTGGAAAGGTCTATTATCTGGCTTTATCCATTAAAGATGACTGCATCTCATGCACAGCATCTAACTTTTTAAATATTTAAATGAATCGTCCATTGATTCTATATCTACAACAAAAACAACATTTTAATTACATTCAATCCATCAACTTACAGATCCTTTCTTGCCGGGAAAGCTGAAGAACTCATCCGGCCCGTGCCTTTGAGGCATCTGCTTCAAGACAGACAATAACTTCACTGAGTGAACAGGCTATAGAACAAAACATACAAATAAAGCTCTCTGAAACATCGAAAATGCAATAATCTTAGTGAAGTGGCTGAGTTAATACTAGAGTCGAGTGTCTTCGCCTTATTGAAATCCCTGATGAGTCTACATTGCTTTTCAGACTGGTTTAAAAGGTTAATGGTTGAGAGTTAGAACGAAAATTTAAATTGTTGCTTATTGAATATCCATTTGCAGGCAAACAGAAAGAATATTTTAGAAAATTTATCACCTGAATGACTGGCTCGCTTATCAAGCCAGTCATTCCAGTTATTAATTTTCAAAAATACGCTTATCTGGGCTAGTAAAAGTCATTCCTCAAGACCACATACAGAGGGTTGTTTTGGCTGGCTTGACCATTAAAGGTGCATATTCACACCAAAATGCTTGTAAATAGAATAACAAAATTCTATACTTAAGATTAAATTGTTTACCCAGTCAAATTAGTTACAAAATATTCAACAGCTTCCCTGTATAGTTTTCAGGAAATTGATAGCTAGGGCAATCGGGGATCGATCAATCCCAACACGACGAGGTGTGGGTGGAGTTTAACTAGTGATGGGCGGGGCATAGCTAAAAATCGAAAGGTCTATTAGGGACTCATGTTAAAAAATTATATTAATTTATGCGTAATGAAAATCATCATATGCTAAGAATCATTTCGTTTTAGTCCATCTATAGGAGGCATAATTTAAGCTCCTAAAAGCATACAATTTTAACAATTTTATTTTCAAGCCTTTTCAAGCCTTTTAGTGTGAACCTTCAAAGAATTAAATTTTAATATAAATCAAGAAATCTTTTCTGGTCTGTTTCACAATGTTATTCTATAGTCCATTTCAGAATAACATAGTTCAAAACATACCCAATGAGAAACATTAGTACGGTCACAATCATCCGCTTTCAGAAGGCCGAACAACATCTTCATCTCCTTGACTGTCACACTGTAGCTAGCGAGGATACCCAGCAACTCAATAAGCAAATCTGAAACAGAGACAGATGGACAAACAGACAGAATGAGAGAAATATTTACATTCACAACACCAATGATCAAGTCACAGGCCGCTAGACACAGCATTTTAACCCTTTAACGCTTACGTTTTTTCAAGAAAATCTTATCGAGCCAGTCATTCCATTGATAAATTTTCAAAAATAGTCTTCTCTGGGTCTGCAAATGGCCATTTCTCAAGAGTAGTGCTGAAGCCATTTTTGCTGATATGAGTGTTAAAGGGTTAAAGGTATGTAACTAGAGTAAGCTCATAGATAAGTTAACATGTTTCCAAATAAACCAAAAAAAAAACCCAGGTCAGACTAGCTGGGAAACTTTCAACCATGGTCAAACATGGTCTGACTAGCTGGGCAACTCTTTCAACCATGATTGAACAGGGTCTGACTAGCTGGCCAACTCTTTCAACAATGTTCAAACATGGTCTGACCAGCTGGTCAACTATTTCAACCATGGTCAAACATGGCATGACTAGCTGGGTAACTCCTTCAATCATGGTAAAACATGGTCTGACCGGTTTGACCATGGACTGCTGAGCTCAGCAATATTTGACACCATGGTAGAACATAGTCTGATCATTTTGACCATGGTCAAGCATGGTCTGACCATGGCTTAACAAGCTCGACAATGGCTATGACCATGGTCAGACATGGTCTGATCAGTCTGCCCAGCTCAGCAATGGTTTCAATCATGGAAAACATGATTTGGTCAGTCATGGCATAGTCTAACATGGTAGGACCAACTCTACAATGGTTATGACCACGGTAAAACATGGTGTGCCCTTACTGACCATGACAAACCATTGTCTGACAAGGACGGACATGTTTTGACCATGGCTGAATTCAGGCTGTTTCATTAACAACCATGATAATTCATCGTCAGTTATCAAATCCCATGTTGACCATGGTAAACCCGGTTCTCCGTTCGTCTGGGTAATCGAGGTCTTGTCACAAAGTGTAGCCATAACAAACCTGATGCAGAACTGCAAACTCAACAGGAATACTTATAAACATGCTTTAGAGATCTGCTAGGGACCTAAAAATCGTCAAGGGTGTGCATCTGTTACGTCTGTACAATGTAATTAATTGTCTCACTGCCGCGAGCCACCAAACAATAATTTAAAGGTGCAAAAGCTCTTGACTTGCTGAATATTTTGAAAACAATTTGACTAAAAATTGTTGGTGGCTAAGCCACCAACAACTTTTAGTCAAATTGTTTTCAAAATATTTAGCAGGTTCAGAGATATAACCCCTGGAATGTCGTCTGCAAAATCTCAGCAGTCAAATGACTACTTAAGGCAAGTGGTGGGGTGGGTAGGTGGGTGGGGAACAGCAATCCTGTTATTACCTGCAATGATTTCATCTGCCTCTTTAAGCATATGGAGCACGCGTTCAATGAGTCCAACTTCAGTGCAGGCCTGTAGATTACGCCGGCTCTTCCGCAACATCGCGATAAATACACTCCATATCTCCGCCTGAAAAATATAATCTGATTTACTAACCATCTAACCTTATAATGGATGGAGGAATCCAGTTTTAGCTAAGCTCCACACACACTGCCCGTGTTGGGATCGATCCATCCATGAACTCCCTGACTATCAATTTCCATAAAACTAAACACGTAAACTGCTGAATATTTTGAAACTAATGTGACTTGGTGCTGTTGCTGCCTATGGCAGCAACAGTGTCAAGTAAAATTAGTTTCAAAATATTCAACAGCATCTTCATTAAATAGTAAAGCCATACAATTCGTACGACAACCCTTAGTCCGTTATCAATTAAATGACATCACTGATTATGACATTATCTGACACGTCACAGAGTAGATTATGACATCATATGATTGATGGATTAAACGGCAAAGGTTCATTGTCAACATTGTTCAAGAAACTCAAATTGTTTGCTTATTAACAGTCCATTTGCAGGTCAAGAGAAATCTATTTTTGAAAATTTAACGCTGGAATGGCTGGCTCAATAAATTTTCCAAAATAGTTTTGTCTTGCCACGCAAATGGACATGTCACAAAACCACTTTAGAAGCCAATGTTGGCTGGCTTGAGGACTATAGGATTATGCTTTTGTTTCTAGATTGTTTTCATGGCAACACTACAGGAAAAATACTGAATATTTTGAAATTCAGAATGGAATCAATGACTGCTGATCGATGACTTACATTTTGTAAACTTCTGCTTTATCAGTTTTCTGATAATTTCCATAATTGACTATTTGGACCTTTGATCTTTTCAGCATGGATTTTCCGGGCCTCAAAAAGGAACAGACAGACCAAAGCAGAAGTCCTTTCGGTGAATCCTGAGTCAGTGTGCTGGAACACGTGATTTCTATAATTGAGCTACAAAAATCTAGTTCACACTATCATGAGGTTTGATCTTTAACCTTTTGACCCAAACATCACACATCAAAATACAATACATAACTAAATCAGATATGAGCCAACAAGAACAGTGTGGCAGTCCAAATCCGGTGGACATCCTTTCACTAGACAATTAGCTATCAGTCCGAAACTCAATTTCCATAATTGTGTTACCATAACCTTGACCCAAAATACCTCCCGTAGGGCTTGAGGAAACAACTTCTACAATTGGATTCCCTGACCATGGCCGTTGATCTCCAATATTAACCTGCTCATTGTCAGGCTGGCCCAAACCCACCCCTGCATTAGTGTTGAGGAATGTCAATAGACCTTTCCGCTTTATCCATGAATGTATATTTGAAGACGGACTATGCGTTGTTGTATGAAATGTATGTCTTTACTATTTAACTAATTTGACTTGGTGCTGTTGCTAGTTAGGGCATTCGGGGATCTATCAATCCCAACACAGCGAAGTGTGGGTGGTGCTTAGATAGGGATGGGCAGTACATAGCAAAAATGGGAATGGTGCATTTACAAGCCAAGAGCGGACCTCTCTAAGGAGCGCTCGTACCATGTAAATGAACGACACCCATTTTAGCTATGCCCCGCCCATCTCCATCTAAGCTCCACCAATGCTTTGACCGTGTTGGGATGGATCGATCCATGCAGTGTCTGAATCTCAATTTCCAGAAAACTATACAAGTAAGCTGTTGAATATTTCGAAACCAGCGACCAGTAAAATTAGTATCAAAATATTCAACATTCAGTTTATTAAATAGTAGACATACAATTCGTACAACAACGCTTAGTCCGTCTTCAATTAAGCATTCGTGATGAACATACATGTAGCTACATTATTCATGACGTAATTGATTATGACATCAGCCTACACATCGCATAGTTGATTTTGACGTTATATGATTGATGGATAAACTGGATTGCTCCATTGATATTCACTAAGATCACAATTGCCTTACCCCTTACCACTCTGATGTCAATATTCTATCTTTTACTGGGTCCATAGCTCAATAGGTCAAAGACACCAACATCTTCCAGCAAATTTGTTTAAAAATGAACATCAGTTCATCTTTTAGTTTAATTTGAAAATTTAAAATTTTAATGTCAGAGTGGTAAGAGTTAACCACTCTTCATCCTTCTAAAGTTATAACGGTCAATAAACACCATCCCAACTCCAGCACTTTGTCATCAAAAATACGATAATCTGACATGTTTAAAGGGCTTCTTTTAATCCTCAAATTCGGTCAAGAAAATTTAAATTTTCTCACAGAAAATCTCTATTTGGACTTTGCAGACCAAGAGATTATTTTCGAAAATTTATCACTGGAGCCACTGGCTTGGTTATCGAGTCAGTCATTAGTAGTAAATTAAAAAAAAAAAGGTTTCTGTTGCTCTACAAATGGACAGCAACATCTTCCACCAAACTTGTTGAAAAATCAATGCCCGTGCAGATCCTAATTTAATTTGAAAATTAAAATTTGACATGTAAGGGTTAAATGGTTAATAATGTTGTGAATAATGGACCTTTCCAGTTTATCCATCCATCCTATGATGTCATAACCAACTATGTGATGTGTAGGATGACAACAGCATCAATGACATCATGAATGATGTAGATAAGTGTGTCACGAATGCATAATTGGTGACGGACTAAGTGTTCTTGTGCAAATCATGTCTTTACTATTTAATAAACATGTCGTTGAATATTTTGAAACTAATTTGACTGGGTAGCAACAGCACCCAGTCAAATTAGTTTCAAAATATTCAATAGCTTATCTATATAGTTTCCTGGAAATTGATAGTTAGGGAGCTCAGGGATTGATCGATCCCAACACGAGCAGCAAGGTGTGGGTGGAGATTAGCTAGAGATGGGCGGGACATAGTTAAAACTGGAAATGTCAATTAGCTACCTGTAATGCAGTTGTGCTGGACTCTAACAGCAGCATCATGTGTCGAATGTTCTGAACATCGTTAATTATAAAGTTACTCTCGATGTCGAAGACGCCGCCAACAAGCTGAAAAGGTAAACACAAACTCATGCTTAACCCGTTATCATTTATATCGGCCAAAAATGGCTTCTGCAGTGGTCTTGAGAAATGCCCATTTGCAGACCAAGAAGAGTATTTGTCTCACTTTACCACTGGAATACCTTAAGCTCGATAACCGACCCAGTCATCCCAGTGGTACATTTTTTTAAACAGTCTTCTCTTAATTAGTCCGCAAATAGACATTTTCTAAGAGAAAATTTAAATTTTTTTACACCAAATTTTAGGGTTAAAGGGCTACATTATTCCTGTACACCAAAGATGTGATTATGAAACAGTCATCCAGTTAAATTTTAATTTGAACAAAGTAATTTATTTGTCACTCAAGTAATTCTGGCGTCGTAATCAAATATGTCACATGTTAGCTGATGTCCCAAAAAAAATGACATAGCTCTGTCAGGAAAATCAAAACGTCCGTCACTAAAGTTTACAAATTGTGTCGTCGATAAACTTACAATTTAATATCAAACATTATGTTGAACATTTTGAAACAAATTTTACTGGGAGCTGTGGCTGTCACAGATATTTTATGATATCCCCAATAAGTATATTTCTAAAATAAAATTTGAAGAATAGAAAACTGACAATTTAATTAAGTAGCTGTTAAGCCGAGACTGGCAAAACTGCAAAGGTTATTTATATGTTAATATGCAAGAGAGACCACTGACAAACCCATGAAAACATTCTATTTTTGTGATAACTTATTCGGTTGAATATTTAGAAATTAATTTTACTGGAAACCATTGCTAGGCAGCAACATCTTCCAGTCAAATTAATTTTAAAATAATCAAGTTTTCCTGTATGGGAGAGTTGAAAATGAGATGTTGGGAAGTCATCATTGAAATTTATCACCTTGATGGACAGGATTGGTTAACTCAAAATTTGTGTCCAATGACCACTTGCAGGACAAGGTTATTTTTGAAAATTTGCCACTGAAATGACTGGCTCTGTTATATATTGTCTTAATGACCGGTACTTTGAAAGTCAGGTTGTTACCACCCCCACCACCTTGTAACCAACCCTACTCACGCGCAGGCCTGCACATGTGTGCATGTACGCAGGCATGCACACACACGCATGCACGCGCACACACACCACCTTAAAGCAAGCCAATTTCCTGATAAAATCTAGAATATTGTGATATTATCGTTATGGAATACAGTCATCATCTCATTTCCAAATATCGGGAATATCGTGAGTTGTATAACTTAATTTGTGAATAAAATCAATATAAAACAAATTTGATCAGTCTGTAGTATTTATTTCAATACGGTACTATGGCGACCTCGGCCCTAACCACTTTACTGACAAGTCTTTCAAACAGTCTTGCATTCCCATAACTGGGTAATTATTTATAAATATATTACAGGCCGGAATTATCTCCCATGGTAAACGTAAGGCACTAATCAGTCTAATGCAATAATCCTGAGTATTTCCTATTTCTACTGAGCAGTAATTTTATTTAACACTTGGGAAATGAGAGTTCTCTTTCCGTCCTATCAGCAACATACATGGGGTCGCGGGAGCCATCCCGTGAGAGGAAATTGGTGATTTGTCGCTCAATTTATGGATGATTTTATGTTTTTCATGAGAATTATTCCACTCCTGAATGAAAACCAGTAATTTATACGGACAGCAATGCAATCAATTCCTCCACAAATAACTATTGTTGAGCATAAAATTGGCATTATGCATCTCGTTCTGTGTCTCATTAAAATTCACTGATTTGTTATATTAACACTGTAATGTTCAAATTTGTTCAAGAAAATGTAAATTTTCTCATTTAGAAAATGTACAGACCAAAAGATTATGTTTGAAAATGTAATTATCCAGACTGTCTTGGTTATCTATTGCTAAAACCTTGAATGTCAGGTCATTCCTCCCTCCTCAGACCCCACCCACATTGAGTCAGTCATTCCAGTCATCATTTTACAAAAATAGTCATCTCTTGATCTGCAAATGGACATTTCTCAAGATCCTGCAGAATCCAGTTTGGCCAAATTGGGTGTTACATCGTTAAGGAGCGCCGTTAGCCCTTCAACCCTTAAATTTTTTCAAAAGAATTTCAATTTTCTCAAAGAAAATGTCAATTTGTTGTGGTAAATTTTCAAAATTAGTCTTCTCTTGGCCTGCAAATGGTCATTTACCATGAAAAAACTGAATTTGAAACAAATCTAATTCAACCATTAATTAAAGGGTTAAATAAGCTTTGAATGAAATTGCATTGACAATAGTTTCCAAGAAATAACCCAGAACAGATAAACAAACCATCTGACACAAATGCTGCAATCATTTAACATTATGGCCACAGGACAATTGCAGCAATTTCTATCATTTAAAATATCTGCCAGCTGAATTTCTGCAGATTACATTTTCCATGGGGATTAACTCTAGGTATGCTGTATATTTTGAAAATGATTTGGCTGAAAGTTGTTGGTGGCTTTGCCACCAACAACTTTCAGTCAAATTGTTTTCAAAATATTCAGCAGGTCCAGAGTTATTGCATTGAAATTTAATTGTCTGGTGGCTTGTAGCAGTCAGACAGAGTTAAATATCCCAGGCCATGCATAACGCAGTCTACATCCAAGTAATTCTTTTCTCTGGGGGAGACAAACTCTTAATTCCTATTTGAGCCAGAAATAAATTACAGTTCATAATTCCACCACAGTGTGTTTATGGCACATTTACCAGAGTCCAAGCAGGTTGACTCAGATGGTAATAAACTGTAGCAGACCCTGAAAACCTATAAAACTAATTACTATTAACATCGATGATTTTTAGGTGACCCATAGCCACTGCCACTACTTTTGGGGGTCCCAAGTTGCATTTTGTGGGTACAATGATATATCCTCAAAAGACCCTTAAGAGAATCCCTGACTGTCACTCTAGTAATAACGAAACAGATGATAACCTGACTGCAACGAAGCTAAATACATGTATCGAAAGAACCTGATGATTATTTTGAAAGCAATTTGGCTGGAAATGATTGCTACATTCAGTAGCAGATTTTAACGATGGCAAATTATGTGATGAAATAGCTATCCGATAAACAACTCAGGCATCAGGCAATAAAGATACCGATTGATTATTTGATAATAAAATGTCACCATAATCTAGTGAAACAGGTAGACAGGGTGGGTGACGATGGAGAGGCTGGCAGTACAGGGTGGGTGAAGATGGAGAGGCTGGCGGTACAGGGTGGGTGATGATGGAGAGGCTGGTGGATTGGCTATAATTCACATCATTGAATCTGAACATTTTAGCCATTAGCCTGTCAGTACTTAACCGTTTAACACTAAAAATTTCTTCATGAAAATTTCAATTTTCTCATACAAAATGTCATTTGCAGACCAAGAGAAGACTGTTTTTGAAAATTTACCACTGGAATGATTGGCTTGGTTATCGAGCCAGTTATTCCAGTGGTAAATTTTCAAAAATAGTCTTCTAGTCATCTGCAAATGGAAATTTCTCAAGACCATTGCAGAACACATTTTTGGCTGATATGAGGGTTAAAGGCGTAAACATGTATTTACAACAATGAAGTCAATCACGCTCATAAGTCTATATCCCACGCGTGCCACAGAAACCCAAGTCTTAATGGCAAATGCATTAGAGAGTACTGCAGCACACAACGACTATCGCTACACACAACGTGGATGAGGCATACGATTTTCACACAACATTATTGATTCCCAATACTGCCATGGAAGCTCAACTCAGCGGACCATGATAATTAGATTGGAAACGCTACCAATTTTGGTGTAGCACCCGTGTAAACTAGATTCACTCCGCTGGCCTATAGACCTGTGTGGTTCTGCAATCACTGGACGAGCCAGTCTGAGTGTATATAATTATTCTATAGTACCTAATATTTTCCACACAGATGACGTGTAAATGCCCGCCATGAGGAGTGATGATGCGTTCCAGTATGATAACGCACACTTTCGACGGTGATGAGTTTGATGATGTTTGCAAACATGTAAATGGGCCAGACGGGTTTGGCACGCGCTGGCTTTTATTTCATTGTCCTCTGATTAATCACCTCATTAATGACAGCAGTGAATAACATGCAAATACTGACATCGATTCCAATATATATGATTTTATAATATATGTCGGACACTTCAACCATGCATTAATCGCTGTTACTCACTCTCCTAGCGACCCTATAGGTTTAAAGCTGTTGAATATTTTGCAAATAACTTCACTAGAATGTGTTGCTGCCGTACCTGCAACAGCTCCCAGTCAATTTAGTTGTAAAATATTTAACAGAATAATAAACAGAATATATACACCTGTGCAAAAGTTAAGCACCAGCAAAAACAATAGAACGTAGAAACATGATGGTACAACTAAGCTACCATACTTTTTGTCCCCGCGTTAGCTGACATAATTCCAAGTACGAAATGCACATGCATGCTTGACTTCACGCCGCCTGATGTCCGTGCGTGGCGGGAAACAGCACACATGTTCAGTTATGTAAAAGTCCAGTTTGAGGTGTAGAACATTACATACAGATTTAGGCGACAAGATTAGGAATTTTGTGTTCATGACCGTGGTTTATTTGTACAGAGAGAATTAGCTCTTGATTGTGAACCGCTATGGCAAGACGAAGGTTAAGTGATCGTGTGAAATGGCAAATCATAGGCATGCATACCACTGGTATGTCATGCAGAGAGATTGGCAGACAGCTGAACATTAACCATACTGTAATCAGTCGTTTGATTGCAAAACATGGGCAAACTAACGAGGTGAAGGACAGGCCTAGATCTGGAAGACCGAAGAAGACTACTGCCCGTGATGATCGAGCCCTAGTACGCCTTGTTAGGAGATCTCCATTCACCAACAGCAGAGTGCTCAGCCAGCAATGGGAAACGCGCAATAGAGTGTCAATGTCTACCGTCAAAAGGAGACTGTATGCTGCTGGCATGAAAGCTAGGAGACCTGTCAGACGTCCTCTCCTCACTGCACACCACAAAGAGGAGCGTCTGAGGTGGTGCAACGAAAGAAGACACTGGAACATGAGATCCTGGAGACGGGTACACTGGTCCGATGAAAGTCGGTTCCTGCTTCATGCCACAGATGGTCGAACTCGTGTATGGAGGTCCAGATGCACGGCGTACGACCAACGTAACATCATGGAAGAAGTTCCATTTGGTGGAGGTTCCGTTATGATATGGGGGTGCATCTCATTTGATTGTAAGCTGGATCTGTTGACTGTACCTGGAACACTAAATGGACAAAGATATCAAGATTCCATACTGGATAGAGTTGTGGTCCCTCATTTTGTAAATCATGCACCTGGAACCCACCCTATATTCATGGATGACAACGCCCGACCACATCGTGCTAGAGCTGTGCATGAATACCTCCGCCAGAATGCCATCGAAACCCTACCATGGCCAGCAAGGAGCCCTGACATGAACCCTATTGAGCATATCTGGGACATTCTGGGAAACATGGTGAGAAGGAGGGATCCTCCTGTGCAGAACCTACAGGAATTAACAGACGCACTCCATCTTGAATGGCAATGAATACCACAATGGCGTATCAGTCGGTTGGTGACCAGCATGAGACGTCGTGTCCAGGCCGTCATCCAGGCACAAGGTGGATATACCCGGTATTAATAATGACAGTCTCAAACTCGTGCACAGATGTTAAACTTCGTTTTCAGACACCATTAATGACAATCTAGCCACGTGTGTCAACTGTAGGGCAATAGTTGTCAGTTGTGTCAACGTAACCATATTCAGGCCTCGTTTTCAAGTTCAAACAAAAACATACAGTGTTTCCCCCACCATCATAATCAGCATTCCTCTAGTCGCATTATTACCTCTTGCACTAAGATGGATGGGTACATAAATGTTTATGCTATTGCTTTCTTCATAGCACATGAATATACCCTCGCATGTGCGTAAAAATAGGGTGGTGCTTAACTTTTGCACAGGTGTATATATCTTATACAGCAATCAAATACATGTAGGCATAATTCTGGTCTCTACCTGCATGGCTACAAAGGTTAGAGTCAAATTTATTGTAAAATTCTCTCATAGAAAATGGCAATTTGCAGGCCAAGAGAAGACAATCATATGACATCATAATTAACTATGTTGTGTAGGATGACATCATATTAAATTACATCATTCATGATGTAGCCAAGTTCGTCACGAACGCTTAATTGATGACAGACTAAGCATTGCTGTACGAATTGTATGCCTTTAGAGCTGTTGAATATTTGAAATTAATTTGACTGGGTGCACAGCATGCAACAACAGCGCCAAGTCAAATTAGTTTCAAAATTTTCAACAGCTTACCTGTATAGTTTCTCTGGAAATTGATTGTCAGGGAGTTCAGGGATCAACCAATCCCAATGTGGGCGGAGCTTAGCTAAAGATGGGTGGGCCATAGATAAGACTGGACTCCTCCATTGCGCTTTCCCATCTAGTCAATTTGAAGGGCATTTAAAGGGAAGCTAGTCTCATCTCAGATCTTGTATTGCATCGATAGATTATGGTTTATAGATTCCATATCATTCATATCCTACCACATTCCCTTATCTGTATCACATTCATCTGCTTTGTAATATTGCGTAAATGTTGAACAGTGATCGACACCATTTTGTCTCCCCAAGCGATAGCATGTGATGTCATGCAAGTGCCCTTGGATTACATTCTTTATTATGTAATATTTATCCAGTTGAATATTTTGAAACTAATTTGACTCTTCCAGTCAAATTAGTTTCAAAATATTCAACAGCTTTCCTGTATGATTGCTTTTATGCTAAATTGCCAAACCATAGCTGGCACCTCTATGACCGAGCGCATATACCGAGGCGGGCACATTAGGTTTTTTCTGATTGGTTGAAAAGTAAATCATGACAGCCATCATAGGGTGTAGAAGTGTAGCAACATTTAGCTACTAAAGCCTGAATATCTTTCTTCAGAGGCATGATAATGAGTTTAAGATTACCTGCATAGTTTATGAGTGGCGTGTTAGATCACCTGGCCCATGTTCCCGAAGCAATCGTTAGCTAGCGATACCGTTACACCCATTGCTTTAGTATGCTATAACGATATCGCTAACATAACGAGATCTTCTTGAACATTGGCCCTGATTAGCTATCGAAAGATGAAGTTAGTTATCCTTTAATACATTTTATCTTACACATTAATATGCTGAAAACAAACTTACTGAAAGCTGTTTCAGCACTTACGCACAGCATCAACTTTCAGTCAATGCTTGCTCCAAATATTCATCACACATGTCATAGAATTTTATGCTCTTGAAGCTCAATGGCCGGAATTCAAGGTTAAATTAGTTCAAATAAGGGAGGAATCCAGTTTTAGCTATGCCCATACCCATCTCTAGATAAGCTCCACCCACACTTCACCTGTGCTGAGATCGATCGATCATTTAACTCCTTGACTATTAATTTCCAGAAAACTATACAGGTAAACTGTTGAATATTTTGAAACTAATTTGACTAAGTGCTGTTGCTGCCTATTTGCCTACAGTCAAATTAGTTTCAAAATATTCAGCAACGTGTTTATTAACCCTTACACTCTGATGTCAAAATTTTTTAATTTTCAAATTAAATTATAAGATGAACTGGTGTACATTTTCCAACAAATTTGGTGGAAGATGGTGCTGTCATAGACAGCATCATCGACCATCAAAATTGTTGAAAAATGTACACCTGTTTCTTTGCTATTGACACAGTAACGATTAGAATATTGGCATCAGAGTAGCATGGCTTAAATAGTAAAGACATACAATTCGTAGACCAACGCTTAGTCCGTCATCAATTAAGCATTCGTGATACGTCATTCATGATGTAATTGATTATGACATCACGTCACATAGTTGGTTATGACATCATATGATTGACCGAGTCCTCCATTAGTACGAACGGCAATAAAAATAGCCATGAATGGTCAAGATGACCAGAATTGTTGATTAATCAAGAGAGGACTATTGTGGACAATGACCGAGCACCATTCCAGTGTTATATTTACACCAAGTGGCCTGTATCGCTTGCTGGAATATACATGTAGGCATTTTAGCTAGAAACACCATTGCCCAATATACGTGTACGTAGAACTATATACAGGTTTGGCCAGTACCACAACAAGGATGCGTCCTACTAAATTTGATTAAAATTGGTCTAACAGTTCTCGAGAAGACATTTTTAATTCCCCATTGCTTTACTGTGGGTTTTTTCGGCAAGAATAAAACCCAAAATGGCTGCCAACCATTCAATGACTCCTGGTACGTGGTATGCCTATGCACTACCGATCATTAACCCCTCTCACTCCATAATCACAAAATACCGCGGTATTACACGTCATCACGGTATAATGCTGTGATATCGTTATCATCACCCCATTGCCAATATCGTCCAGCTCTACTCTTTGTCTGCAAACGGACATTTCTCAAGACGACTACAGAAGCCGTTTTTGGCTGCTATAAGTGTAAGCCTTTAAAACCAACATTAATCTGGGATTCTCAAGCCGATAGATGGGGTCCAAAATTGAAATGTATGGATCCCCGCACATATTGCACATCGATGCTAAAATTAATGTACCATGGACTCACATAGTTCTATGACTTTATTGGGGATCTTATTCTAGATACTGTGTTTATATATGTGCAAAAACCTATAAAACTAATTACCATTTAGCAATCATTCGTCATTTTCAAGGGCCCATTATGGGACCCACTTTCCTACTTTGAGCAGGGTTAGAAATAAATGAAAAGATCAGGGCAACATATGATGCCATTTCATGCATTTTCAGGTTGCCCGCCGCAGATTAAGGTTGCCCGTATATGTTAGGCTAAATGACGAAGAAAATTAGAATCACTATTGCTTTGTCAAGTAAATTCTGAGGAATGAACACAATTATTGAGAAATGGCATTAAGCATACTGGTTACTCTTTCTAATAATTAAATAATTGCCTTAAAACAAAGAGTTCGTGACAGTAAGTATCAAATACACAGTATAATACTATTGGTCTGAGTATTTATCATGGTTGCCATGTGTGCCATTAATGGCCAAAGTTTAGTTGCCCTTTTGAAAATCAGGTTGCCCCAGGCAACAGGATAAATGGACATTTCGATCCCTGTTGAGGGCCCCAAGCTGCATTTTGTGGTGTATATACTCTCAAAAGGCTCCTCTTATGAGAACCCTGCCCAATATACATATACATGTATATTTAACGGGCAAAATTTTGCAACAACAGCTTGAGCAGAGCCACGTGTAATTAACCCTTTAACACGCATATCAGCCAAAAACGGATTCTGTCGTGGTCTTGAGATGTCCATTTGCAAACCAACACATGACTATTTTTGAAAATTTACCACTGGAATGACTGGTTCGATAACTGAGCCAGTCATTCCAGTGTTAAATTTTCAAAAATAGTCTTCTATTGGTCTGCAAATGAACGTTTTTTATGAGGAAATTGAAATTTTCTTTAAAAAATTTAAGGGTTAAAGGGTTTAACTGTCATATGAAAATATAACACAATTTTATTAATGGAGTCACAATAACCGTATAATATATCATTTGGCCCTCTTTTTTAACCTTCTTTGAAGCCAGGGGCCACGTCTGACGCAAGTTCTGTGAAAATAATTTGAGTTATCATTCAGAAGTACAACACCTGAATTTCTTAATGGATGGAACAGATCTGTCACTGTCATGTGTAATGTATGATGTCATAATCAATTACATCATGTGTAGGCTGACATTAAAATCTTATATTGCTCCGTTAGGAAGATGAGAGTCATTCAGTGTACGAATTGTATGTCTTTGATGGATTTTCAATTTTAAAAACGGCACGTAGTTGATTATGACATCATATGATTGCCTGAGATACGGGAATCCTGCATTGACCCTTTGAACCAAAATTAACCCTTTAATGGTCACACCGGCCAAAACTGGCCTCTACAGTGGTCTTGAGGAATGTCCATTTGTAGGCCAAGAGAAGACTATTTTCAAAAATTTACCACTTGAATGCCTGGCTCGATAACTGAGCCAGTCATTCTAATGGTAAATTTTCAAAAATAGTCCTCTCTTGGCCTTGCAATTGGGGATTCATTGAGCTAATATTGTTATTTCCTTGAACAAATTTTACCATTAAAGGGTTAAGTAGGGTTCTCGTGATCTCTACAGACCTCCAAGGGAAATACATTTCTTAAAATTTGGATGTATTTCTAAAACCTGCGTATTGATGTGGTACAGAATTTGATAAATCATATGATTGTTGTTATTTACTAAATCAAGCTACTTAGGCAAGCCACATTGAAAAAAAATCGAAAAAAGACAAAAAATTCAACCTGTCTCTTAATTTAACAACACTCTTTCTAATTCCCATCCATGAACTATCAATGCCCTTAAGTTCTTATGAAATTCTCAGAAATTATAACTTTTTGTATCTTTCAATCAGAGCATAATGATGACATAAAGATGGCGTGGGCCGGAAATACACGTTTTATGCTTGTGATGTGTAACTACACAGAAATGTTTCATTTAAGCGAATATTAATCATGTTGGTGTCCTTGGGGACATTCATAGCTGCAGTAACTCATTTTTAGAAAAATCTTTATTTTTACTCCACTATAGCTCATTGCAGACATTCAATTCCATCCCACACCATAATATCATTAGGGAGTTTAATAACTTAATCTCTTATTCTAAAAATATATTCACAATTCGAAAATTAATTGTTTTTCTGTTCCTTATAAAACCTATTGTAATGGTCTATCCATTAAAAGCATCCTACTCCTACACAGTTAATATTTTTAATGACAATTACCACTTTTGAAATACAGTATGTCACATGCTATCATCCCAGATTGTCACCCAAACAAGCGCGAATGCGCAGAGGCTGACACACACATACACGCATGCATGCACGCACGCACACATATGTTCACACGCATGCACGCACACACTCATGCATATACGCAGAGAAAAACAACAGTCCCAAGGGCCTGTGACGCTCACCTTGACCATTAATAGCATTTGAAACATTTGCATTTAAATATACATGATTCTTTACATTAAACAAGATGGCCATTGGAAAAATTGAGCAATCAAAATTCTAAATTTATAGAAGCTCTAGAGTCTACCACTGTAGAATCAGCAAAGTCAAATTTGGTTAAAATCTGCCAAGTTGCTAATGAGGAGATGGGTTTTGACAAGTTCCCGTAAATAGTTCATAAAATCTAAGATTTCATCCAAAAGATTGACCAATCAAAATTCTGAATACAGGTTCTGGAGCCTACTGACATAGGATCATTCCTGCCCAATTTGGTTGAAAACCATGAAACCGTTGAGGAGATACGTTTTGACAATTTCTGGTAAATTTTTTATTAAACATCGCAGATTTTCACCCAAAAAATTAATCAATAAAAATTCTGAAAAGATTTACGTTCTAGAGCCTATCACCACAGAATCCATCTAGTCACATTTGGTTGAAATATGTCAAGCTGCTATGGAGGAATAGCATTTTGACAATTTCTGCTAAATCTTTTATAATATCTAAGATTTTCATCCAAACAAGAGGCCCAAGGGGCCTGTATCGCTCACCTGGACCATAGGCATCTCAACTAGAATGGTCATTAACAATAAGTAGAACTCTCATGAGTTGAGCAGACTTGTAACAAGAAAACAGAGACCATGTTTCTTTATGTATCAACTTCTCTTGAACAAACTTTAATGGCCCTTAGTCATCAATATCATATCTACAAAATTTCGGCCCAATCCGTTCAGTGGCTCTGGAGACGAAATTGCTTTCATGAAAACCAGGCCATCCAAGATGGCCGCCCAAACATTTGGCAAATCAAGTTCCCTTGAACAAAGTTGGTTCAGCTCGTGCCCTAAATGATTTTTTATGACTTTTGAATCAATCGCTCAGTTTCGGCGAAGACTTTTAAAGCCATTTCTAAAAATCGGCTAAATCCAAGATGGCTGCCGGACAAATTGGCTGATTGGCTTCGTTTCTCTTGCCCTAGATCATATTTCATGCGGGTTTGCTTCAATCCACCAACCGGTTTCGGAGAAGATTCTTAGACATTTCTAAAAATCAGCCTAAATTCAAGCTGGCCACCGGCCAAATTGGCTGATCAGCTCCGTTTGAACAAACTTGAATCTGTACACCATAAGGATGCTTCCTGCCAAATATAATTGAAATCATCCCAGAAGTTCTCGAGAAGATATTTAAAATTTCCCATTGCTTTAGTATGGGAGCTTTTGGCGGGAAAATGAACCAAAATGGCCGCCAAACCGTTTATCCGACAGTTTTGAAAATTGCAAATTTGTGATCAGAATAACCAAAAACATATATAAAACCAATTTCAGCCTCAAAATCCATCAAATGAAAAAAATCCAATATGGCCGCCAAACATGCTGTATTTTGATTGGCCCACTGCGGCCATGTTTTTTGACGGATAAACTTCCCGTGAACAAACTTTAATGGCCCTTAGGCCCTAATCATATCTGCAAAATTTTGGCCCAATCCCTTCCGCAGACCTAAAACTAGGTCAACCAAAATGGCCGCCGAACCATTTGACCAATCAAGTTTCCTTGAACAAACTTGGTTCAGCTCTTGCCCTAGATCATATTTCATGGTGGTTTGCCACCAAGAGGTTTCGGAGATTTTTAAAGACATTTCCTAAAATCAATCAAAATCGCCTTTGTTTGAACAAACTTGGATCCCTATGCCATAAGGATTCTTCCTGCCAAATATAATTGAAATCGGCCCAGTCACGTTCTTGAGGTCGTTTAAAAAAAAGGGTGATAGACGGATGGACAGACACCGGATGGTCGCCATGGCATAAGCTCACTTGACCATTCTGGCCAGGTGAGCTAAAAATTAATCAATCAAAATTCTGAATAGAAGTTCTAGAACCATCTACCCAAATTTGGTTGAACCAGCATAGGTTCTCCCAGCCAAATTTGGTTGAAATCGGTCAAACCGTTAAGGAGAAGAAGCGATTTGACGGATGGACAACGGATGATGGACAACGGCAGGACGACCGCCATGGCATAAGCACACTTGTCCTTTCAGGCCAGGTGAGCTAACAAGAGGCCCAAGGGGCCTGTGTTGCTCACCTGGAGCATTATGCATTTTTGTCCCAATTGTTGGTGGGTGGTTTAGGAGTAGTCTTCTAAATGAGTTTGTGGACATTTTTGCTAGACCAATATGGCCGCCAAACACGCTACATTTTGATTGGTCCGCTGCAGCCATGTTTCTGACGTAGTGCCTTCCCATGAAAAACTTTAATGGCACTCAGTGCCTAATCGTATATATTAAATTTCGGCCCAATCCGCTCAGTGGTTCTGGAGTCATTTTCGCAAAAATAGGTTATCCAAGATAGCCACCAAACCATTTGGCCAATCAAGTTCCCTTAAAACAAACTTGGTGCAGCTCTTGCCCGAGATCATATTTCATGTGTTTTGAATTGATCACCCACACGGTTTTGGAGAAGATTTTCAAACACATTTTAAAGCGGCCAGTTTTTTTGACGGATCAACTTCTCTTGAACAAATTTTAATGGCCCTTAGTCCTTAATCAATATATCACAAATTTCGGCCTGATCGCTTCAGCAGTTCTGGGGAAGAAGTCGTTTTTGCGAAAATGAGGTCATCCAAGATGGCCGCTGAACCATTTAGTCAATCAAGTTCCCTTGAACAAACTTGGGTCAGCTCTTACCATAGATCATATTTCATGAGGTCTGAATTGATCCCTCAAACGGGTTTGGAGAAGATTTTTAGACATTTCTAAAAATCAGCTGAAATCCAAGATGGCCGCCGGCCAAATTGGCCGAGGGCTTCATTTAAACAAAATGGAATCTCTATGCCCTAAAGATGCTTCCTGCCAAATATAATTTAAATCGGCCCAGTAGTTCTCGAAAAGAAGACATTTTAAATTTCCCATTGTTTTAGTATGGGAGCTTTTGGAGGGAAAATGATCCAAGATGGCCACCAAACCATTTATCCGACAGTTTTGAAAATTGCAAATTTCAAATCAGAATACACAAAAACCTATATAAAAACAATTTCATCCTCAAAGTCCATCAAATGAAAAAATCCAATATGGCCACCAAACATGCAATATTTTGATTGGCCCATGGCGGCTACGTTTTTTGACGCATCAACTTCTCTTGAACAAACTTTACTTGCCCTTAGTCCATAATCATATCTGCCAAATTTTGGCCTGATCCCTTCAGCGGTTTTGGAGAAGTCATTTTCGCTAAGACTAGGTCAACCACAATGGCCGCCGAACCATTTGACCAAACAAGTTCCCCTGAACAAATTTGGTTGAGCTCTTGCCCTGGATCATATTTCAGATCAGGTTTCCTTCAATCCCTCAAACGGTTTCGGAGAAGATTTTTAAAGACGTTTCTAAAAATCACCCAAAATCCAAGATGGCTGCTGGCCAAATTGGCCGAGCGGCTTCGTTTGAACAAACTTGGATCCCTATGCCCTAAGGATGCTTCCTGCCAAATATAATTGAAATCGTCCCAGCGGTTCTTGAGAAGTCGTTTTAAAGGAAAAGTTGACGGATGAACGGACAGACGGACAACGGCCACATGATGGATGGTCGCCACGACATAAGCTCACTTGGCCTTTCAGGCCAGGTGAGCTAAAAACCGGTATAACCATATACGTTATACAGATGAAGTTCTTAAATAACACTCAGGCAGCAATTTGTAGTGGTCTTGAGAAACACTCATTTGCTGACCAAGAAGACTATTTTTCAAAATTCACCACTGGAATGACTGGCTTGCTAATTGATCCAGTCATTCCAGTAATGAGTTTTCAAAAATATCTTCTTGATCTCCAAATGGATATTTTCTATGAGAGGTGAAAATTCAATAGTTTCTTAGACTTTCATGAGCTAAACAGTGGCCATATACGGATGTGTTCCTTTAAGCCTTAAATGGTCAAGCCAGTCAATAATGGAGACAGTCATTCCAGTGTTACATTTTTTAAAGCACAGTACAGCTCCGAAACCAGAGGTGAATTTTCAAAAATAGTCTTCTCTTGGTCTGGAAATGGACATTTCTCAAGACGACTAAAGAAGTCATTTTTGGCTGATATGAGCGTTAAATGGTTAATAAAGTACTGAACTGAAATCCTGCCTTTGAGAGGGTCATAGCCACTCTATGCTTAACCACTTAACCCTCATATCAGCCAAAAATGGCTTCAGCAGTGGTCTTGAGAAATGCCCATTTGCAGACCAAGAGAAGACTATTTTTGAAAATTTATCACTGGAATGACTGACTCGATAGCCCAGTCAAATTAGTTTGAAAATATGCAACAGCTTTAATTTACCTGTACAGTTTCTCTGGAAATTTATAGTCAGGGAGTTCAGGGATCAACCGATCCCAACACAGGTCAAGTGTGGGTAGAGGTTAGCTAGATGGGCGGGTCACAGCTAAAACTGATTTCCTCCATTGTGATGCCTCATCTAGTCAATTTGAAGAGCACATTTTTAACCATTTACTGGTCAAATTTGGTCAAGAAGATTTTCTTATTGAATGTCCATTTATAGCACAAGAGAATACAATTTTTGAAAATGTATCACTGGAATGACTGGCTCGCTAACCAAGCCAGTCATTCCAGTAATACATTTTCAAAAACAGTCTTCTCTTGGTATGAAAATGGACATTTTCGATGAGAACATTGAAATTTTCTTGAACAAATTTGAGTGTGAAAGGGTTAATAATGTAACCGGGACGAAAATTGCAATAAATAATGTATTTCAATTATCAACACACTAATTGCTGCACTGAGCAGATGCTATTGTTAACACCCTTTAATGGTCAGAATTAGTCCAGAAAATTTACATTTTATCATAGAAAATACCCATTTGCAGACCAAGAAAAGACTATTTATGACAATTAACACCTGGAATGACTGGCTCCATTATCGTTATCGAGCCAGGGATTCCAGTGGTAAATTTTCAAAAAGTCTCCTCTAAACCCACAAATGGGCTTCGCTCAATACCACTGCAGTGGTCAGGTTTGGCCGGCTGCACCAAAGGATTAAACTGATACACACCATACCACACATACGCCACGATCGTCATGAAGGGGTTAATTAATCCTTTAATTGTTAAATTAGTCCACAAAATTTACATTTTATCATAGAAAATACCCATTTGCAGACCAAGAAAAGACTATTTATGACAATTAAAACCTGGAATGACTGGCTCCATTATCGTTATCGAGCCAGGGATTCCAGTGGTAAATTTTCAAAAAGTCTCCTCTAAGCTCACAAATGGGCTTCGCTCAATACCACTGCAGTGGTCAGGTTTGGCCGGCTGCACCAAAGGATTAAACTGATACACACCATACCACACATACGCCACGATCGTCATAAAGGGGTTAATTAATCCTTTAATTGTTAAATTAGTTCACAAAATTTACATTTTATCATAGAAAATACCCATTTGCAGACCAAGAAAAGACTATTTATGACAATTAACACCTGGAATGACTGGCTCCATTATCGTTATCGAGCCAGGGATTCCAGTGGTAAATTTTCAAAAAGTCTCCTCTAAGCCCACAAATGGGCTTCGCTCAATACCACACCACTGCAGTGGTCAGGTTTGGCCGGCTACACCAAAGGATTAAACTGATACACACCATACCACACATACGCCACGATCGTCATGAAGGGGTTAATTAATCCTTTAATTGTTAAATTAGTTCAAGAAAATTTTAATATCTATTTATTGAATATCAATTTACAAGTCAAGAGAATACAATTTTGGAAAATTTGGCTGGATCGCTTATCGAGACAGTCATTCAAGTTGTAAATTTTCAAAACTTGTATTCTCTTCGCCTGTAAATAGACACTGTACAAGACCATAACAGAGGTCAGTTTTGGCCGGCATGACCATTAACCCTTTAGTCATATCAGCCAAAAATGACGTCCGCAGTGGTCTTGAGAAATGTCCATTTGCACACCAAGCGAATACTATTTTTTTTAAATTTACCACTGGAATAACTGGCTCGATAACCGAGCCAGTCATTCCAGTGGTAAATTTTCAAAAACAGTCTTCTCATGGTCTGCAAATGAACATTTTCTAGGAGAAAACTTAAATTTTCTTGAACAAATCGGAGGGTTACGGCAAAAGGCTTGATTGGCTTTTTCACCTACAGCCCTCATCTTCAGATGAAAGCGGGATTAATCAATATCTAGATCAGTTCTCTGATTGTGGCTTTATGAATAATTAAGCAGTTCCTTTGCCGCAGTAACACTTGCTTGGCTTTTGTCTCGTCTATATAATATAGTTATGGTAACGCCCTTTAACCCTCGAATTTGTTCAAGAAAATTTTAATTTCCTCATAGAAAATGTCCATTTGCAGACCAAGAGAAGACCATTTTTGAAAATTTACCACTGGAATGACTGGCTCGGTTATCGAGCCAGTCATTCCAATTGTAAATTTTCAAAAATAGTCTTCTCTTGGTCAGCAAATGGACATTTTTCAAGACCACTGCAGAAACCGTTATGCGTGTTAGACGGCTAAAAGGAATTGCCAACCTTGCCACCTGGTTGTTTATATATCGTAGATACTGAGGGGTTTTAGCGTTACCCGAGTCCAACCACATGTATTGTCAATGGAGGGATCGAGTTTTAGCTATGCCATATCCATCTTTAGCTAAACTCCACCCACACTTCAGCCCATTTTGGGATCGATCGATCCCCGACCTCCCTGACTATCAATTTCCAGAAAACTATACAGGTAAGCTGTTGAATATTTTGAAACTAATTTGACTGGGTGCTGTTGTTCCAACAGCATGTTTATTAAATAATAGACATACAATTCATACAACGCTTAATCCGTCATCAATTAAGCGTTTGTAACAAACTTATCTACGTCATTCATGACGTCATTGATTATGACATCATCATACACGTCATGTAGTTAAATAAACTGGAATGCAGGAAATGTCAATTTCCCTTTCTCCGAGATCTAACAATACTCACCATTCTGTTACTTCTGATATACAGCTGGCCTTGACAGCGGCTCTAGGATTATAGACTTAGAAAGCTTTACCGACTCCTGGGAACCGGGTACCCGGCTCCCCACTGCCGAGTACCCGTTTACCATAGAGCTCATATTGTTTGCATAGCCACCAAACAAGAGAAAACTATGGCTTGCCTCCGTGGGGCTGGGAGGCTGGGTCCGTAACAGAATGGTGAGTATTGTTAGATCTCGGAGAAAGGGAAATTGACATTTCCTGCATTCTCCTTCGATCAATACTCACCATTCTGTTTTGATCAGTAACCTGGTGGGAAGGGGCAAGCCATACATGCTAATTTTGCCCCTTGGAGAAAGATTTTAGACTTCAAACTTGACTAACGGAGACCTAAAAGGACCGTCAAGTTCACGGAACCGAATCACATTCGCGTCACAGCCCCCCCCCCTTTTTCCTCCTAAGAAAAGGGAGAGAACTAACGAACATGTATCTCGCCTGAAACACCAATATGCCAAGAGGGTTAACTACTCCCTGCATATCGCTTGTATTAGCCTGGGAATGAGCATGAATATATAAGATGAATGAACATGATACATATACATAATACAAAAAACTCTCACTTGTTGAATTACCTTATGATAACAGGACTTCAGACGTACCGCCTACAACCATACACCGGTTCGGCCATCAGTGACACAATCTGGTTGACATCCTCTCGCTTGACCATGCCTGCTTTAGGTTCTTTTCTTACCAAAGTGAAAAAAGGGGAAAAGCAGTGTGGTCACTAACTATCGTTTCAAAACAGCTAAAGCGAGTGGATTGGCTCAGTCTGACACATCCCTCATATAGTAATCCGTAAATGAGGACTCACAGTGCCATTGTGCAACGGCCATGATGTCCTCTAACGGAACACCATTGTAAAGGGCGGTCGAGGGGGCTATTCCTCTAACATCGTGTGCCCTTACGCCCTGCACCTGGTGCCCAGTCGCCATCTCATGAGTAGTCTGAATGCATTCGACCACCCAACGAGAGATAGTATCCATGGATGCGGCGCCATAAGGCTTTTTATGACAGATCCACAGATGTCTATCGTTCGACCGTAACGAGTCAGTCCGTTTCTTGTACTTAGTCAAAGCACGGACCGGGCACCAGACACTGGCATCACGATCAAACCTGGTTAACTTCGGTATAATGATCGGTTTGCCGGGATATCTCAAAGATTGGTTCTTTGACATAAATTCTGCTCTTGGCAGAAGACGCAGACCTTCTCCAGAAACAATAAATCGGTTCCTCTCTGCCGAAAGCGCATGGATCTCACTGCGCCTTCTAGCTGAGGAAGCTGCCAATAGAAAGACCGCCTTTAGAGTCAAATGCTTTAGACTAGCCGAACGCAACGGTTCGAATGGGTGCTTGGCCAGTACATTAAGCACTAAAGATAGACTCCAGGCTGGAATGACTACCGGTTGTCTCGGGCGGAGATTGCTCATTCCCTTCAACATCACGTTTAACTGGGCCACCTCTGGACTATCCCTGTTGGCTAGACAAGGGATAACTGATGCCAAAGCTGACTTGTATCCAGCAATTGTGACGGGAGCTAGTCCTGTAAAGAACAGCTCACAGAGAAAGTCTGCTATTTGCTGAATAGTGGATTGAAAGGTATCAATACCCTTTTCTTCACACCAGTCTGCAAATCTGTTAACCTTGTTGTTGTATGACTTGAAGGTTGACCTCCTTCTCGCAGCCGCGATGAAATCAGCAGCCTGTCGAGAAAAGCCTTCCGACGTGGAACGTTGTTTGACAACATCCACGCAGTCAATTTGAACATTTCGGGACGCTCGTGTAGGAAGCGTCCCTTGGCCTGGGAGATTATGTTCGGAATCTCGGGCAACTGCACAGGATTTTCCACCAGCAGATCTAGAAGATCCGTGAACCACGCCCTGCTCGGCCAATACGGCGCTATTAGCAGGACCAGACACGGTTCCTCCCTGACCTTCACCAATACCTTCGGTAGAAGAATGGTGGGTGGATACGCGTAAGCGTGCATCCCTCTCCAGCTTATCGCCAGAGCGTCTGTATCGACGGCATTTGGATCTGGAATCGGCGAGACATATGTCATGATTTGAGCATTTTCCTTTGTGGCGAACAAGTCCACGTTGGGTTTGCCCCAATGCTCGAAGATCCGTCGTAGAACTGGAGGGTTGAGGGACCATTCTGTTGGCAGGATTCTCTGTCTGCGAGACAAAGCATCCGCCAGAATGTTCAATCGGCCAGGAATATGAGCTGCTTTCAAAACAACCGAGTAATTCCTGCACCATTGAATCAAGTGCCACACCCTGATGCACAGGGTGGGCGACCTGGTCCCTCCTTGGCGATTTATATATGATACTACTGTCGAATTGTCCGACCGTATCAATATCACCTTGCCCCTGATCATCGGAAGGAACTCTTCCAACGCCAGTTCCACTGCCATCATTTCCAACAGATTGATATGCAGCTGACTCTCCGGGAGAGTCCATGTGCCCGAGACCTGGTGTTCTCCCAGGCAGGCACCCCACCCTTCCAGCGATGCATCCGTGTAAACGGACAGCTGGGGGTGGGGTAGGTGCAGCGAAACCCCTATTAGGAGATTCTGACGCTGTTTCCACCATAGAAGATGCGATATTATCGGCTCCAAAACTGGCACCAGTTTTGACAGGGGTTCTGTTCTCTGTTTCCACAGAGACATCAGATACAACTGGATAGGTCTTCGCATTAGAGCAGCGTACGGGATAACCTGCTCCATGGAGACCATCATGCCCAGCATCTGAAGGAACCGCCTTGCCTGAATGTGGTTTCCCACTCGAAAACTCCCGAGGATGGCTAACAGAGACACCACTCTGGGCTCTGACGGGTAAACCCTGCCCTCCTCGAGGTCGAATCGCATCCCCAAATAAACGAAATGTTGAGTGGGTGTCAACTCAGATTTCTCCTTGTTGACTATCCAGCCTAGATCTGAAAGTAACTTCAGAGTCAGAGCAGTATCCACGTTCAACCTGGCTGCCGAGTCTGCCTTGAGCAGCCAGTCGTCTATGTAGGTGTGTAGCGCCACGTTCTCTTTTCTGAGAAACGCTGTCACCGCAAGGACCACTCTTGTGAAAACCCTCGGAGCTGTCGACAGGCCAAACGGGAGAACTGTAAACTCCCATACTTGATTCTGAAACGCAAATCTCAGAAACCTGTGCCAACTCCGATTGATCGGAATGTGGAAATATGCATCTTTCAGATCGATCGATACACACCACATTCCTTTCCTCAATCCCGCCATTACCGACCTCGGTGTTTCCATCTGGAACCGAGGCGTATGGATAAACCAATTTAATGGCCTGAGATTGAGTATGGGTCTCCATCCCCCCGTGCTCTTGGGGACAAGGAACATGTTTGAATAGAAGCCTGGAGTGTTCCGGTTTGCTGGTTTTATTGCTCCCTTCAGAAGCAAACCCGACACTTCCTTTTGAACGGCTTCTAACTTGTCTGGCTCCCTTGGTACGGGTGTCCAGACTGGTGCCAAAGACAGATTTTGTGGCGGAAAGTCCCACCACTCCGGCATGTAACCCTGGGATAACCATCCCAGGACCAGACTGTCTGACGTCACACCTCGCCAAACCTCGACGAAACGCATGAGCCTTCCACCCACCATAGACGCCTCGACGTCTAACGGGGTTGTCCGGCTCGCAGTCCGCCGCCCCCCCCCCCTTTCTTAACGAGAGAGAGTGAGAACCATTTCGTTCTAGGTACGACGGGTATAACTGGCACCGCTGTTCCTGTCGCACAGGTGCGGTCCAGGCGGATATGAAGGGAGCTTGCGTACCCTCAGGTACGCTTCGGCCCCTTCTGTCCGCCCTTTGAGGCCTTACCCTTACCCTTCCCCTTGCCCTTACCACCTCTAGGGCGGTCAGGAGCAACATTGGGGAGGGTAGGCGCCTCTACAGCCTTCCTGGGTTTCTTCGCCGGCGGCGGCTACGAGAACCCAGCCGAAACAGATGTCGCAATAGGCCTGGCTTTCGCCTTGCCCTTATGCTTTTTCTGTTTCTTTGAAGGCTGTCCGGTTAGCGGCTTGCCCACAGCCCCTAGTGCGTGCGCTTGCCGCACCAGCTCTAGCTGGAGATTTACCGCTAACCGATTCTGCGCAATACTGGCGGTGTCCTCTAAGATGGCCCGCGCTTGGCCACCAAAGATGCTAGGCCCTGTCAGGGGCGTCCCAAGAAGACGCTCCCTGACTGCCGTAGCCGGACGCATATGGTCAATGACCATTTGCCTCCTGGACTTCGTCACACGCGCTTGCACCCTTGCCAATGCGTCCATTGACAGCACCAAGCCGTCATTAACGCACGATAGCGCCACAGGTGGCACAGGGTGGCCTGCCCCCGCTTCAGCCCACACCGACTGAAGTAGACGATAGGAGTGATTGACAGCGCTCATGGCTGCCCTCACACCCTCATCGCATAGGGCCAGGACTTCTTCCTGGTGTACCTGGGCCTTATCCACTAGTGCCGGACCGGGACCACCCGACCCGGCACTCTGGACGCCCAGTACCCATCGGTCATCCTCCGTGACCGACGGGACTACACCATACCTGTCGTATTCACCCCGCGGAATACGGCACCTTGCCCGCACCTCCCTGGAGGCCGCAGGGAGCTGACCCTTGGTCATTAGTTGTTTACTATAAATAGCATCCAACAAATCAATGAACCGTGGATCCAGTCCCACTGACTGGATCCGGGCCGCGGGCAAAATCCCCGTCCTAATCGACGCAACCGACGGACGGGGCGCATCTTCATCGGCCGTGGCCGAAACCACAGACGGGTCAACTCTGGCTAGCCACGCCAGAGCATCAGACCAGTCTAACTCCGAAGAAGATACCCCCGCAAACACGTCACCCGTTGACATGCTTACGGGTCTGCCAGCCATGGCCTCCCGGCCAGGAGCCACGGCTGACACGCCAGGCACTCCGCTACCACATGGTTCCGCCGCCACCCCATGAAACACTCCGGTCCATGGGGTAGGTCCGCACAGAAAACCGTACGGACCCGTAACCGTCGCGGAACCATAGCCGGCCACGGGCGCCAATGGCACCCCATGTCCGGCTGCCGGACCAGGCGAGATAGGTGAGTACCACGCCTGGCCCGGCACACCGGTTCCCCTGACGGCTGGTGACAAACCAAGCCGCGCGGAACCGGTGCACGGTAACGGATTGGCCTCAGCCGCAGGCGGAGCCGCTGACCTGGCTTGCGCCAAACCAGACAAATGGAGGCCGGTTCCGTCCAGGACGGAATCAACCTCCATATTCTCCACCTGCGGCTTCACGGGCCGCAGCAACCTCTCCTCCTCGGCCTCATCGTCTTCAGACTCCGAAGAGCCGTCACTAGACGAATAAACCGTGGAGCCGTCCTGGCGGACGGCTCCCACACCTGACGGACCGGCCACCGCTACTGGACCACCCGGAGGTGGCCGCAGAGAGACAGAACCCGTCTGGCCGAAGCCAGACGGACCCGCCAGGGGGCCGTACGAGACGGCCCCCTCGGTAACCAGTCCAGAATCCTGTCCGAAGACAGGATCCGTACCAGGCATGGGGAGAAACTGCCCCCCAACCTTTGGTAGCAGGGACGACACCAGCGTGGGCAGAACGCTATGCAGAAAACCCTGCATAGCCGGACCAAACCACGCCGGCGGTGCCATCTCCGCCACCTCCAGCTGGGGACGTGGAGCACCCCCACCGGCCGAACCGGGCGCTCCACGATTTCCTCTCGGACCGCCTGACCCCGCGTCAGACCCAGCCAAGTCCTTCTGGGCAAGGAACTTAACCATCGTTTCGACGGACCACACTGCACAAACATTACACCTATGATCTATATTACACAGGGCACACCTAAAACAGACATGGTCCTTGAACATTACACGGACAAACTTATGGCAGTCGTCACATGATGGCGGGGCTGGCGTGGCCTATAAAATAAGCACAAACCTACAATAAACAAGCGGAACGAGACACGGATGGAAGGCAGACAATTAATTTTCAAATATTTTGACTCATAAATTAACCGTAACCTCCCGCACCCCACCCCGCCATGTTACAACAACGATCGCATTGATTATGACGACAAGAACGCGGCGGGCACAACACACCCATAATAGATCCTACAGGATGTGTAACGGCTCCAGGAATCATATCGCATAGCATTCAGGGTATATTTACTAATCAATATAAATTATACTCCTAACGAACGCAGCACGATATGTGAAGAAAACAACAAAATGTATAACAACTGCTGTCTCACACGGTAAAACCGCAGACCACGCATCTACTCAAGAATTTTGAAACCACCGATCATTGCAAACCGATCGTGATCGCACGTAAACTTGATCATTCTAAAGTTTCCGGTACCATTTTTTAGTACGCAGCACCCAGAACAAGATGCGCGAATTAATGAAAAAATTTTTCTTCACATAAACATCCGAACGACCGGGTGTGACGTCACCCGCTCGGATTCTACGGAGAACGACGTCAGCCGATATTCGTGTTAGAAATACCGTAGCAAACACCTATTTTCATATCTGCCGATCGGCTGTTGGGGTTTAAAGAAGGCGATCGTCTGGCATATATCGTTGCTAGCACACGTCCCAGATTCTATGGGGTTAGAAATTGGAACATGCGACACAACGAAATTTAGAGACCTAAGTCTTTTAACTATGGATATAAAGAACAATACAACCTGGTTATCTTGGGCGGTATTCTCCATAGTCCTTAGTTATCCTTTCAGAACACACAAACTATCACTGATTAAAGACTTAGATTCTTTTAAAAAACACTAAAATCCTTAATGCGAAAAGCATGTATTGCACTTGTTGCTATGCAAACAAGAATGAGCTCTATGGTAAACGGGTACTCGGCAGTGGGCAGCCGGGTACCCGGTTCCCAGGAGTCGGTAAAGCTTTCTAAGTCTATAATCCTAGAGCCGCTGTCAAGGCCAGCTGTATATCAGAAGTAACAGAATGGTGAGTATTGATCGAAGGAGAAAGGTCCATTATAATATATCTCTTGGTACAATATTTATAATTGCATACTAATTTGTGTACAATAGTCCTGCCCCTTACACAGCATGCACCGATTAACCCTTTAACTCTGAATTTGTTCAAGAAAACTTCAATTTTCAAAGAAAGTGTCCATTTGCAGACCAAGAGAAGACTATTTTTGAAAATTTACCACTGGAATGACTGGGTCGGTTATCAAGCCAGTTATTCCAGTGGTAAATTTTCAAAAATAGTCCTCTTGGTATGCAAATGGACATTTCTCAAGACGACTTCAGAAGCCATTTTTGGCTGATATGAGTGTTAAAGGGTTAACAACACCTCATTAGGCAGCAACAGGCAGTGATGCATACACCCATAGCAACATCTTAAGTTTTGATTATTTCAGATTTTACTTTCATTTTCGCAACCCTTCGGGGGGGAACTATGGCTACACAAACAATCGGGAAAGCACTTCTATGAGGTGTCATGGCGCAAATATACCCAGGCGTAAGCGGCCAATAAACCAAATGAATCAGCTCAGAACACGAACACATATTTTTTATTATTTGTTGATTGTCTGTTGATAACCCATGTTTGAGTTCCGTGATACAGGGAATAATTATATTTGTGAAACAATCCTTTCGCAAAGAACTAATTTATTTTGAAACTAATCTGGCAGGGAACTGTTGCTCAGTCTATGGCAGGGGGATTGGCAGCAACAGGTTCCTGAGAAACTATTTCCAAAATACATGTATTCAACAGCTTTACTGTAATACACATGTAGTTTTCTTGAAATTGAGATACTGGAATGGAATTTCAAGGGTCACCTAACCTTTTAATGGTCAAATTTGTCAAGAAAATTTAAATATCTGCTTATTGAATGTCCATTTACAAGCCAAGCGGATACAATTTTTGAAAATTTATCACTGAGTTTCTCTTGGCCTGTAAATGGACATTCCAAAAGATCATAGCAGAGGCCAGTTTTGGCCAGCGCGACCATAGGGTCCTTTTTGCTTTTTGCCCTCTGCTACGAAACAGACCACATTTATTATACTCAAGGGAATTGAATACGAAATAGGCGTAAAAGCTCAGGTTGACATTTACCGTGAGAAGTCGTCAATACCACTCTCCAATGTATACCTACTTTTCTGGAAGATCTGTGACAATAATTTTTAAACTCATCTAGGATTCTCCCATATGATTAATGATTATACTCTCTGAGTGATTCACCCTTTAAGACACAAAGCAGCAAAAAACGGCTTCAGCAATTGTCTTGAGAAATGTCCGTTTGCAGAACAAGAGAAGAGTACTTTTTGAAAATGTACCACTGGAACGACTGGCTCAGTTATCAAGCCAGTTTTAAAAAATAGTCTTCTCTTGGTCTGTAAATGAATATTTCTCAAGATCACCGCAGAAGCCGTTTTTTGGCTGATATAAGTGTTAAAGGGTTAAGCGCGGAATTTAAAGGAGAAATCCAGTTTATCCATCGATGATGTCATAATGACATCATAATCAATGAATCAATCGCGAATGACATAGGCAAGTTTGTCACGAATACTTAATTGATGCCGGACTAAGCTTTGTGGTACAAATTGTATGTCTACAATTTAATAAACATGGTGTTGAATATTTTGAAACTAATTTGACTAGGCGCTGTTGCTGCCTATTCCAGTCAAGTTAATTTTGAAGTATTCAACAGCTTTCCTGCATAGTTTTCTGGAAATTGAGATTCATAGAGTGCAGGGATCGATCCCAACACGAGCAAAGCGTGGGTGGAGCTTAGCTAGAGATGGGCGGGGCATAGCTAAAACTGGAGTCCTCCATTAATCCTTTAACACTCATATCAGCCAAAAACGGCATCTGCAGTGGTCTTGAGAAATGTCCATTTGCAGACCAAGAGAATGTCAATCAGACAATGGTTAGGTTCCAGTGTCAAAACAATTAGTGTCTAGGACTTCATGACCATCAAAATAATTAAGATATATTTACATGATTAAGTAATAGTTACATTAGGCGGAAACAGTAAGAGGACTATTTATGTGTGGCAGGAATATAGGTAGATAGTATGAAAATGTGGAAGGAGTTAGTGTTCAAGTTGAATAAGAGTGCGCGTGTATAATAGTGTTTATATGGAATAATAAACTGGTGATTCGAAAGGAATAATTCAAGCGAGACGTGGAATATCAAAGGAGTGAACAATAAGGTATGTCATAACAATTAACAGGCAAGAATATTTTTGAAAATTTACCACTGTAATGACTAGCTCTATAACCTAGCCAGTCATTTCAGGGGTAAAATTTCAAAAATGGGCTTCTCTTGGTCTGAAATGGAGATTTGCTATGAGAAAATTGAAATTTTCTTGACCAAATTCGAGTGTTAAAGGCTTAATTGCTGGAGATCCTTCCTTTTCCCACACTGGACTTAAGCTTGGGAACACTCTTCCATCAACCATTATAAATTGTCCCAAAATAGGGTCCTTCAAATCTTTACTCAAAACATATCTATTCAAAAAAGAATATTTTTAATTCTGTAGAGCCTTGCAGCGGTTTCGTCTGTAATTAGGTTTCGTCTGGAATTAGCGCTATCTAATTCTGTACATACATACAATTATACAATGCTATGTAAACAAGCCAGCCATTGTGGTGTTAAATTATATATATGCCTGAGCCTCTGGTGGGAACTACCTGAGGGCCCGATACACATGTGAGCTGGGACTTTGAATGCTATAAATATCAGTATTTATAAACTATATACAATGTATATCTAGTACAACTGTCTTTAAGCCATAAAGACGAGGCAATGATTTCATGGAGTCAATTTCTCCATTTGCTACAGAATTTCACTGAGCAACATTAGCTAATAACGTGATCACATCACGATCCGTTGGACATAAATCAATGTTATACTCAATAGTGTGTGCTTTACGCGCCATAACACAGTGAACTAATTAGTGAAATAATGATGAGATTTCGATGGCACAGGCTTAACGGGGACAGGTGAATCGTGCTACAGCCTGGTTCCACGACAAGCAACATGGCCAGGGTTTTATAGAAAAGCAATTAGATAGATGACTAAATCGTGGGTTCATCGCAAATTGATTGATCGGTTTTCGTTGCTAGCTTATCAGTATATAAAGTAGGTTTATCCCCGTTACTACCTGAATTTGATCAGTTTTCGTTCCAGAATGTAGAATACAGATCTGAAATAACTTAACATGTTTCCAAAACAATACCTGAAATTAGCGGGCCAAGCAGACTATTTTTGAAAATGTATCACGGGAATGCCTGGCTTGGTTACCGAGCCAGGCATTCCAGTGGTAAATTTTCAACCAGAAATGTGGTTGCAATGCACCCATGAAGATCAACTTTATGACTTTGCAATGAAGCTATGGAAGAGATACATTTTTGAGAATTTCTGGTTAATTTTTCCTAAAATTTATGATTTTCACCAAAAAAAATCAACCCATTAAAATCCTGAATATATGTTCTGGAGCCTACCATAGTAGGGTCTTCCCAGCCGCCTAGGGTCGAAATCTGTCAAGTGGTTAATGATGAATAGTGTTTTGACAATTTCCGCTTAATTTTTCATAAAATCTAAGATTTTTACCCAAAAGATTTACCAATCAAAATTCTGAATAAAAGTTCTATGGCCTACCCCATAGGGACCTTCTAGCCTAATTAGGTTGAAATCTGCCAAGCATTTAATGAGAGGTACTGTTTTTAAACATAAGTTGATGGACGGATGATAGATGCCATATGTCAGTGAACTTGACTTTTTGACCCAACATCATGGTTTAATGCCATGTCACTATAAGGAGACATGTGTCCAAGTTTGGGTCCAGTATTATGAACCAGACATGAGACATAAATAGAAAAGTTCATCTAAATGGAAAATGTTAAAGTTGAAAAAAACTTGGTTTTTACCAAGGTCACAGTGACATTGAGCTTTGACCCCAAGGTCATTGTGTGATGCCGTGTCATTATAAGCAGGCATGTGTCCAAGTTTGGGTACAGTATGAAGAAGAGGCCCAAGGGGCCTGTATTGCTCACCTGGACAATAGGCATTTCAATTAGAATGCTCTTTATCAACAAGATGGCCAGCAAACCATTTATCCGACAGTTTTGAAAATTGCAAATTTGAGATCAGAATACCCAAAACCACACATAAAAACAATTTCGGCTTCAAAATCCATCAAATAAAAAAATCCAATATGGCCACCAAACATGCTATATTTTGATTGGCCCACGGCGGCCATGTTTTTTGACGAATCAACTTCTCTTGAAAAACTTTAATGGCGCTTAGGCCCTAATCATATCTGCCAAATTTTTGGCCCATCCCTTCAGCGCTTCTGGAGAATAAGTAATTTTCACTACAACTAGGTCAACCAAGATGGCCGCCGAACCATTTGACCAATCAAGTTCCCTTGCCATAAATCATATTTCATGAGGTTTGCATCAATCCCCCAAGCCGTTTCGGAGAAGATTTTTAAAGACGTTTCCTAAAATCGGCCTAAATCCAAGATGGCCACCGGACAAATTGGCCGATCGGGTTCATTTGAGAAAACTTAGATCTCTATGCCCTATGAATGCTTCCTCCCAAATATAATTGAAATCGGCCCAGTGGTTCTTGAGAAGAACTCGTTTAAATAATTCCCCATTGCTTTACTATGGGCCCATTGCTTTACTATGGGAGCCTTTGGCGGGAAAACAAACCAAGATGGCAGCCAAACCATTTATCCGATAGTCTCGAAAGTGGCATAGTTGAACTCGCCACACTGATAAGCATATATAAAGCAATTTTCGCCATCAAAATACGTCAAATACAAAAAAGGCAATATGACCAACAAACGCTAAATTTTGATTGGTTGATGGTGGCCATGTTTTTTAACATACAAACTTCCCTTTAACAAACTTGAATGGACCTTGGTCCCTAAGTATATTTACCAAATTTCAGACCTATCCCTTCAGCGGTTCGGGAGAAGTCATTTTCGCGAAAACTAGGTCATCCAAGATGACCGCCAGGCAATTAGGCCAATCAGGTTGCCTTGAACAAACTTGGGTCTACCGTTGCAATAGATGATGTGTTATCAGTTTTGAATCAATTCCTCCAGCGGTTTCAGAGAAGATTTTTTAAGTGTTTCTAAAAATCGGCAATTTTGGCTGGTGGCCATCTTGCATTTTGGCCAATCGGCTTCATTTGAACAAACTTGAATCTCTATGCCCTAGGGATGCTTCCTGCCAAATATAATTGAAATCGGCCCAGTGGTTCTTGAGAAGTTGTTTTAAAGGAAAAGTTGACGGACAGATAGACGGATGGTCGCCACGACATAAGCTCACTTGGCCTTTCAGGCCAGGTGAGCTAATAACCAAACATGAGTTTTAACAGAAAAGTTGAGCTAAACAGAAAATGTTAAAGTTGGAAAAAAACTTGTTTTTACCAAGGTTACAGTGACCTTGACCGTTTGACCCAAGTTCATTGCGTGATGTCGTGTCATTATACAAAAGCAAGTACCCAAGTTCACATCCAGTTTGATTAACCAAACATGAGATATAAACAGGAAAGATGTGCTAAACACGCTTGGCGATGTGCAGGGTATCACAATAGCTTGTTTTACTTCGTAGTCGAGCTAATGTAATGTACTGTTAATGTATTTGATTGGAAGCCATTGCAGCTCTCAATCAAATTAATTCCAAAAACATTTAACAGAATATTTCTTAAATCGTGTCCAAAATTGTACCAACTAGCATGTTTCTCTTTTGGAAACATTCTAACTTATTTCTGAGCTGTACTGGACAAGTTTTAACCATTAACCCTCGAATTCGTTCCAAGAAAATGTACATTTTCCTAAATAAAATGCCCATTTGTAGACCAAGAAGAGTATTTTTTGAAAATTTACCACTGGAATGACTGGCTCAGTTATCGAGCCAGTCATTCCAGTGGTAAAATTTTCTAAAATACTCTTCTCTTGGTCTGCAAATGGACATTTCTCAAGACCACTGCAGAAGCCGTGCTTGGCTGATATGAGTGTTAAAGGGTTAATACAAGCTGGAATCAATCATAAGACTTTGATAACCGAATTCTTAGAATGTAAATTTCAAGGTAGATTAGGGCTTGAATTTAACACTAACGCATTAACCCGAGGATAGTAGAATTGCATACAGGTTAGTAAAACTACATCTGCACTAACCCGCCTCAAGAGGAAATACGGAAAAAACACTTATTATGTCATTATTTCAGTACCAACCAAATATTGACAAAAAAAACCTGATTTTCAGCTAGCTTCAATGCTTTATTGAATATTTTGAAATTAATTTGTCCGGAAAGTCATTGCTGCCTTAGGCAGGAACAGCTTTCCAGACAAATTAATTTCAAAATATTCAACAGCTTCTCTATATGGTTGCCTTGGAAATGAGTGATTTATCAGTGAATGGATTACAGAAGTGATCAGCTTTGAGCTTAGAATCATTGGGTTAGTGAACTTCGCTGCAGGATAGTAAAATCAATGATGCACTATTCCGTCTGGGTTAGTTGAAAAAATCCTTAAAATCTACCCATGTAGATAATGTAAGTAATACAGGTAGGCCCTGTTGAATAGTTTGAAACTAATAATATGATTGGGTGTTGTTGGCATTGCTGTCTATGGCAGCAACAGCTCCCAGTCAAATTAGTTTCAAAATATTCAAGCGAATGGTTCTTAAATTGTAAATTCATTATAGACATACTACGATTCGTGCACTAGTGACAGACTTTTCGATCTACGTGACTACGTTATATACGTCATTCTAATTGTACCTAACTAGTGATGTATTTTGATTATGATGCAGATACTCGAGTAACAGATCGGATCCCTCCCTTTCTTTAAAAAAAAAAAATGATCAGAAGAATTTTATTTATGAATATAATCTCCAACGCAGCGGGTGACATGCGCTAATGGCTTTACGCCTTCACTCGGCCCGACTGCTAATGCTGTAATTTGGGAATTCGGAAAGCACAAATTTGAACAAATATTCTCTTTATAGACATGCTATTTTTATATGACCGTCTAGCAGATCCATCCCCATCTAGCTGTCTTCTAAATGCATCAATACCCTTCCAGATGATTAGGATAATGACACAAAACATCCGGAGAGTCTGGGGAGAATGATTAGCGCACTTGATGGAGCCAGAAGTAATATCCCGTGTACAGTACCATACATGCATGGTACACTGGGCTATTTGTGAAACGTGCAGAATCTGAACCACCGTTTGTTAACCATTTAACCCGTGAATTTGTTCGAGAAAATCAAAAATTTCACACAGAAAATGCCCAATTGCAGACCAAGAGAAGACTATTTCAGACAATTTTACCACTGGAATGACTGGCTCGATAACTGAAAAGTAAATTTCCAAATCTTGGTCTGCAAATGGACATTCCTCAAGACCACTGCAGAAGTTGATAAGAGTGTTAAAGGGTCAAAACCATATCTGTGTTTGTGATTAGAGATAAGTTGCTAACAATGGTCAGTCTGGTCACTCTCCCTTTATCTTGGTATTTTGTGACAACAGCTTGGTCAGTCTGGTCAAGGCTACGTGTAGGCTTGTGTGATCATTGCTTCGAGTGACCACGATCGATTATTTAAGAAAAATCACGATTCAGGTATGAAAATCTCCAGACTATTATCTGATTTCAGACCCTTTACTCGAAAATCTGAAAAATGTAATGCTATCAGTTTTGTCTGAAAAGCTGAAAACAGCTGTGTTTCTGGTAGGGGTAGGTAATTTCAGACCTTTTCCAGAATATTTTCAGACTTTCTCAGGAGAGTCTATTTTCATACCTGATGATTATTCGATTAATCAGCCTGGGTACAATTTACCCAGACTTAACAACAAAGGCATATCAGTGACAAAAGCTGCAATTGTGATTTAAAATGTTCATAATTTGCAGGTCGAGTTTATTTTTGAAAATGAATCACTAGAATGCCATTTCAGTTATACATTTTCAAAAAAATAGTCTTCTGTTTTTCCTGCAAATGGACATAGTTTACTGATCAAGTGTCGATTTTCATGACCAATCACATTAAAGTGTATTTAAAACACAGGTTTTGAAATATCTAATTCAGTAGAAATTATTCACGATTTATTCAATTGTTAAATTTCTAATCATATAAATTCACGATTTAAAAAACAATCACGATATTCGATTTAATCATATAATCGCGCAAGCCTATCCCCATGTGTGTGTGGTGTTTAGCGACAACAGTCTTCAGGCTTGTTTATGTTGGTGTTTAGACAGTTCAGCGATATCGACTTTGTCAGTCTGGTCAAGTCTTGCGTTGTTGTCTCGAAGCAGTGGTCACTGTTAAGATTAAGGCTGTGTCTGTTAACCATTTCAGAGATGAATTCCATACATCGCACTTTCAACACTACCATGCAGTCAGTGTTGAATATTTTGGACTTAATTTGACTAGAAGCCTCTGCTGCCTTAGGCAGCAATGGCTTCTAGGTAAATTAATTTCAAAATACTCAACAGAATAAGATTTATATATCATAAACAATATACCTTTTCAGATATTTGTCAGTGAAAGGGTTAATGTCAGCACCCATGATGTAACATGTATGCTTGCACAATTATTTGATACAGGGTTCGTACATCTTTCTGTATTTGAAATTCCATGACTTTTTAGGCCGAAAATTATCAAATTCCATAACCTCTAAGAATCAATATCTAGATTTGTGTTTATGAGGTAGCAGCGAAAATAAAATCCAAATTTTTCTGCAAATGACCGAATATTGGCTCTTGCAACAAGCAAGCCCCAGCCGTGTTTTGATAAGCTGTTGCCATACTTTTTATTGCATAGAGGTGATTTATTAACAGATTTCTTTTTATTCTGCATGATTATCATTTTGCAGGACTTTTCCATGACCGATGAAAAAAACACTGATTTTCCATGAGTTTCCAGGCCTGGAATTTAGATTTTAAAATTCCATGACTTTCCATGACCAGTACAAACAAACCCTGTTGATATAGCAATCATACTGTTCATACACACGACAGTAATTATATCCACCAACAGTTGATTTGAATGTATGCATACACCCATGATAAAAGTCTATACAAAATGACTGCACCTTAGCTAAAAGAGGATGATTGAATTATTATAATGTCATTTAAAACAAAATGAGGTCCTAAGCTCCGTGCCACGTCAGGACCATCAGCCGATCAAGTTTATGTTTCTCACAAGTTTGTGTTTCTTGTGTTGGTATTTGAGTTACATGTACACATAGGATTGCAGAGTGCAAGAAGAAATTTACCTTTGGCTCCGCCCGCAGGGGGTAAGAAAGGTCAAAAGGTCGCATTTTATTGTGCGGAAATTGATTGTAACGCATCTCATCCAAAACCATGTGACAGAATTCAACCAAATTTGGAATGTGAGTTCCCCATATGGGTGCGGCGTAAAAGAGTATATTTACATTCGGCTCCGCCACCCCTGGGGTGCAGCGATATGGGGGGGGGGGGGGGGGGGAGGTAAAAAATTGATTGCAACGCAACTCCGCCAAAAACGCTGGACAGAATTCAATCAAATTTGGTATCGTGAGTTACCCGTATGATTGCGGAGCACAAGATGACATTTAGATTTGGCTCCTCCCTTATGGTGCGGCGTTAAAATCTCAAGAAATTGATTGTAATGCAACTCCTCCAAAACATTTGGATGGGATTCAACCACATTTGGTATGTGAGTTACCCATATGATTGGGACGTGCAAAAGCACAATTAGATTTGGGCGGGATAAAGGTCAAAGCGAAAACATAGGGATTTGCGACGACATGTCATCATCCAAGCAAGCAATCTAGTTGTTAGCATATATTTGTAATTGGATCATTGACATTGACCACACACATGCACACACGAAAACGGACACTTTCTTCAGGTTAACAAGGGCAATCTCCACGTCAAGATTGGCAAAGATGTCTCGCTAGAGGGTTGCGGTGATGTTCAGTGATAATCCTTTAGTTGAACTATATTGGTCCTGGAAAAATTATCATTTCACAAAACTAATTAAGAAAGTCATTTAACATGTTGGAAATAATTGTGAACTGTTCTTATATTTTTAAAAGCACTCTTTCTTGCAATATTTACACCTACACATGCATCCACGCACTCACTCTTGTCTACGCATGCACACACACACCACCAGACAAAAATTTCAATGGGCAATAACTCTGAATATGTTGAATATTTTGAAAATAAACTGACTGAAAGTTGTTGGTGGCTTAGCCACTAACAACTTTCAGTCAAATTGTTTTCAAAATATTCAGCATATTCAGAGTTAAATCCTAATGAAAATGTAGTCTGCAGAAATTCAGCAGGCAGAGTTAAAGTATTTTGTAACTATTTCTGACTATGGCTTCATGACATAAAACTTCAAAAAGTTAAACCTATCTATATATGAACACCCTATTGAGTATTGAAATGGGTTCAACAAATATAAGTTTATTGATATATTTAGCCTTCATTTAAGTGGAGGCAATTGGCGGTGGTGTTAGCATGGTCGACTGGTAATCAGCCGGGGCAGACTTCAAATCCCGCTCGACTTTCAGGTGATCGGGTGGCTGGCGAGCAATCGGGGGAACCATAGGCAAAACTGTGGCCACTGAAAAATAGTGACATATCGACTTGGAATCGTTGGCGAGTTCGATTCGATTTGGCCATATGTGAACAAGATCCGCAAGGGATCTACGCTAGTGTCTCTTCATGCTCCCACAAACAAGAGGCCCAAGGGGCCTGTGTCGCTCACCTGGAGCATTATGCATTTTTGTCACAATTGCTGGTGGGTGGTTTAGGAGTAGTGTCTTCTAAATGAGTTTGTGGACATTTTTGCAAGTCCAATATGGCCGCCAAACACGCTACATTTTGATTGGTCCACTGCAGCCATGTTTCTGACGTAGCGCCTTCCCTTGAAAAAACTTTAATGGCACTCAGTGCCTAATCATATCTCCCAAATTTTGGCCAAATCCGCTCAGTGGTTTTGGAGTTATTTTGGCAAAAATTAGGTTATCCAAGATGGACACCAAACCATTTGGCCAATCAAGTTCCCTTGAAACAAACTTGGTGCATCTCTTGCTCTAGATGATATTTCATGAATTTTGAATTGATCCCCCAAGCGGTTTTGGAGAAGATTTTTAAAGACATTTTAAAGCGGCCAGTTTTTTTGACGGATCAACTTCCCGTGAACAAACTTCATTGACCCTTAGTCCTTAATCATATATCACAAATTTCGGCCTGATAACTTCAGTGGTTCTGGGGAAGAAGTTGTTTTTGCGAAAACGAGGTCATCCAAGATGGCCACTGACCTATTTAGTCACCCTTTAGTTCCTTTGAACAAACTTGGGTCAGCTCTTACGATAGATCATTAGCTCACCTGGCCAGAATGGCCAAGTGAGCTTATGCCATGGCGACCGTCCGTCGTCTGTCCGGCGTCCGTCCGTCAACTTTTTCCTTTAAAGGACTTCTTCTCAATAACCACTGGGCCGATTTCAATTATATTTGGCAGGGAGTATCCTTAGGGCATAGGGATCCAAGTTTGTTCAAACAAAGCCGATCAGCCGATTTGGCCATCTTGGATTTTGGCCGATTTTAGGAAATGGCTTTAAAAATCCTCTTCTCCGAAACCGCTTGGTGGATTGATTCAAAACTCACGAAATATCATATAGGGCAAGGGCTGAACCAAGTTTGTTCGAAGGAACTTGATTGGCCAAATGGTTCGGCGGCCATCTTGGATGACCTAGTTTTCGTGAAAACAACTTATTCTGCAGACACGCTGAACGGATCGGGCTGAAATTTTGGGGATATGATTATGGACTATGGGCCCTACTGCGCGTACAAAAAGTATCCATGGATGCGGCGCCATAAGACTTTTTATGGCAGATCCACAGATGTCTATCGTTCGACCGTAACGAGTCAGTCCGTTTCTTGTACTTAGTCAAAGCACGGACCGGGCACCAGACACTGGCATCACGATCAAACCTAGTTAACTTCGGTATAATGATCGGTTTGCCGGGATATCTCAAAGATTGGTTCTTTGACATAACCTCTGCTCTTGGCAGAAGACGCAGACCTTCAACAGAAACAATAAATCGGTTCCTCTCTGCCGAAAGCGCATGAATCTCACTGCGCCTTCTAGCCGAGGAAGCTGCCAATAGAAAGACCGCCTTTAGAGTCAGATGCTTTAGACTAGCCGAACGCAATGGTTCGAAAGGGTGCTTGGCCAGTACATTAAGCACTAAAGATAGACTCCAGGCTGGAATGACTACCGGTTGTCTCGGTCGGAGATTGCTCATTCCCTTCAACATCACATTTAACTGGGCCACCTCTGGACTATCCCTGTTGGCTAGACAAGGGATAACTGATGCCAAAGCTGACTTGTATCCAGCAACTGTGACGGGAGCTAGTCCTCAAAAGACCAGCTCACAGAGAAAGTCTGCTATTTGCTGATAGTGGATTGAAAAGTATCAATACCCTTTTCTTTACACCAGTCTGCAAATCTGTTAACCTTGTTGTTATATGACTTGAAGGTTGACCTCCTTCTCGCAGCTGCGATGAAATCAGCAGCCTGTCGAGAAAAGCCTTCCGACGTGGAACGTTGTTTGATAACATCCACGCAGTCAATTTGAACATTTCGGGACACTCGTGTAGGAAGCGTCCCTTGGCCTGGGAGATTATGTTCGGAATCTCGGGCAACTGCACAGGATTTTCCACCAGCAGATCTAGAAGATCCGTGAACCACGCCCTGCTCGGCCAATATGGCGCTATTAGCAGGACCAGACACGGTTCCTCCCTGACCTTCACCAATACCTTCGTAGAAGAATGGTGGGTGGGTACGCGTAAGCGTGCATCCCTCTCCAGCTTATCGCCAGAGCGTCTGTATCGACGGCATTCGGATCTGGAATCGGCGAGACATATGTCATGATTTGAGCATCTTCCTTTGTGGCGAACAAGTCCACGTTGGGTTTGCCCCAATGCTCGAAGATCCGTCGCAGAACTGGAGGGTTGAGGGACCATTCTGTTGGCAGGATTCTCTGTCTGCGAGACAAAGCATCCGCCAGAATGTTCAATCGGCCAGGAATATGAGCTGCTTCCAAAACAACCGAGTAATTCCTGCACCATTGAATCAAGTGCCACACCCTGATACACAGAGTGGGCGACCTGGTCCCGCCGTGGCGATTTATATATGATACTACTGTCGAATTGTCCGACCGTATCAATATCACCTTGCCCCTGATCATCGGAAGGAACTCTTCCAACGCCAATTCCACTGCCATCATTTCCAACAGATTGATATGCAGCTGACTCTCCGGGAGAGTCCATGTGCCCGAGACCTGGTGTTCTCCCAGGCAGGCACCCCACCCTTCCAGCGATGCATCCGTGAAGACGGACAGCTGGGGGTGGGGTAGGTGCAGCGAAACCCCTAATAGGAGATTCTGACGCTGTTTCCACCATAGAAGATGCGATATTATCGGCTCCAAAACTGGCACCAGTTTTGACAGGGGTTCTGTTCTCTGTTTCCACAGAGACATCAGATACAACTGGATAGGCCTTCGCATTAGAGCAGCGTACGGGATAACCTACTCCATGGAGACCATCCTGCCCAGCATCTGAAGGAACCGCCTCGCCTGAATGTGGTTTCCCACTCGAAAACTCTTGAGGATGGCTAACAGAGACACCACTCTGGGCTCTGACGGGTAAACCCTGCCCTCCTCGAGGTCGAATCGCATCCCCAAATAAACGAAACGTTGAGTGGGCGTCAACTCGGATTTCTCCTCGTTGACTATGCAGCGTAGATCTGAAAGTAACTTCAGAGTCAGAGCAGTATCCACGTTCAACCTGGCTGCCGAGTCTGCCTTGAACAGCCAGTCGTCTATGTAGGTGTGTAGCGCCACGTTCTCTTTTCTGAGAAACGCTGTCACCGCAAGGACCACTCTTGTGAAAACCCTCGGAGCTGTCGACAGGCCAAACGGGAGAACTGTAAACTTCCATACTTGATTCTGAAACGCAAATCTCAGAAACCTGTGCCAACTCCGATTCATAGGAATGTGGAAATATGCATTTTTCAGATCGATCGATACACACCACATTCCTTTCCTCAATCCCGCATTACCGACCTCGGCGTTTCCATCTGAAACCGAGGCGTATGGATAAACCAATTCAATGGCCTGAGACTGAGTACGGGTCTCCATCCCCCTGTGCTCTTGGGGACAAGGAACATGTTTGAATAGAAGCCTGGAGTGTTCCGGTTTGCTGGTTTATTGCTCCCTACAGTCAGATAAACCGACAACCGATTCTGCACAATGCTGGCCGTGTCCTCCAAGATGGCCAGCGCCTGGCCACCAAAGATGCTAAGGCCTGTCACGGGCGTCCCAAGAAGACGCTCCCTGATGGCAGTAGCTGGACGCATACGGTCAAGGACCATCTGCCTCCTGGACATAGTCACACGCACCTGCACCCTTGCCAATGCGTCCATAGACAGCACCAGTCCGTCACTAACGCACGAAAGCGCCACAGGTGGCACAGGGTGGCCTGCCCCCACTTCAGCCCACACCGACTGAAGAAGACAATAAGAGTGGTTGACAGCACTGTGCTGTCCCTCACACCCCCATCACACAGGGACAGGACTTCATTATGGTGTACCTGAGCTTTGTCCACCAGTGCCGGGGCGGGGCCACCCGCTCCATCACTCTGGACACCCAGTACCCAGCGGTCATCCTCGGTGACCGACGGGACAACACCATACCTGTCATATTCCCCTCGTGGAATACGACCCTTCGCCCGCACCTCCATGGAGGCCGCAAGAAGCTTGCCCTTGTTCATGCGTTGTTTGCTATAAATAGCATCAAGCAACACCATAAACCATGGATCCAGTTCAACCGACTGGATCAGGGCTGCGGGCAAGATCCCCGTCCTAATCGATGCACCTGATGGACGGGGTACATCCTCCTCGGCCATGGTCGAAACCACAGACGGGTCCACCCTGGCTAGCCAAGCCAGAGCCTCAGACCAATCCGTCTCCGAGGAGGACACTCCCGTGAGCACGTCACCCGTTGACATGTTCACGGCCCTACCAGCAACGGCCTCCCAGCTAGGAGCCATTGCTGATATGCCAGGAACTCCGGTACCGTACGGTTCCGCCGCCACCCCATGGAACACACCAGTCCATGGAGTAGGCCTGCACGGTTGGTCCCATGCCTGATGGACCGGCCACAGCTACTGGACCACCCGGAGATGGCCGCAGAGAGACAGAACCCATCAGGCCGGAGCCCGACGGTACTGCCAGGGGACCGTACGAAACGGCTCCCTCGGTGGCCAGTCCAGAACCATGTCCAAGGACAACTTTTGGCAGCAGGGACGACACCAGCGTGGGCAGAACGCTATGCAAGACACCTTGCCTAGCCGGACCAACCCACGCCGGCGGTGCCATCTCCGGTTGCAGACGTGGAACGCCCCCCACGGGCCGAAACGGACGCTCCACGATTTACTTTCAGACTGCCTGACCCTGTGTCAGACCCTGCCAAGTCCTTCTGGCAAGGAATTTAAGCATCATATCGACCGACTACACAGCGCAAACGTTACACCTACTGTCAAGACTACACTTAGTACAGTGGAAACAGACATGGTCCTTGCATAGAACCCCTACGATATGTGGCACTCGACACATGATGGCGGGGCTGGCCTGGCCTATAAAAAGCCAAACCTACAATAAGCCAGCGGAACGAAACAAAAATGGAAGGCAGACAATTAATTTTCAAATATTTTGACCATAAATTAACTGTCACCCTCCCGCATCCCACCCCGCAACGTTACAGCAAAGATCGCATTGATTATGATGACAAGAACGAAGCGGGCAATAATACACCCATACACTGACCCTCAAGGATGTATAACGGAACCAGGAATCATATCGCATAGCATTCGGGGTATATTTACTAATAAATATAAATTATACTCCTAACGAAGGCCAAAACGATATGTGAAGAAACAATAAAATGTAAACAAACTGCTGTAGCACACGGTAAAACCGCAGACCACACATCTAAATCAAGAATTTTGAAACCACTGATCATTGCAAACAGATCGTGATAACACGCAAAACTTGAAAAGTTTTCCTGGTACCAATTAAAGTACACAGCACCCAGAATCAGATGCGCGAATTAATGAAACATTTTCTTCACATAAACATCCGAGAAACACGGGTGTAACGACACCCGCTCGGATCTTACGGAGAAGGACGTCAGCCGACAATCGTGTTAAAACACTGATAAGCCAACACCTAATTTCATATCTGCCGATCGCCTGTTGGGGATTTAAATGAAGGCGATCATCTGGCATATTTTGTTGTTAACACATGTCCCAGATTCTTTGGGGTTAGAAATTGGAACATGCGACACAGACAAAATGTTAGAGACCTACGTCTTTTAACTATGGAATAACATGGAAATATACGACCTGGTTATCATCGGAAGCATCCATATTAATCCAAAATATCCTTTTGAGAATGCACAAGCTATCACAATTAATCACAGTAAAAAGACTTAGGCTTAAACAATCTTAAGACTTTCCAACTGCAAAAAGCATGTATTCTCTTGTCGCTATGCAAACAAGAATGAGCTTCATGGTAGACAGGTACTCGGCAGTTGGGAGCCGAGTACCTGGTTCCAAGGAGTCTGTAAAGCTTTCTACGTCTATAGTCCTAGAGCCAGCTGTCAGGGCCAGCTGTATATATCAGAAGTAATAGAATCGTGAGTATTGATCGAAGGAGAATCTCCTTTGCTCAAATCATCAGTATAAATTACAAGATTACGTCACACAGTACTCACAATCCAAAAACTCACAAAAGTTTATTTTGGTTTATTTTTATTTGAATACATGTTTTATTTCAGTGAATGTTTGCTAGGACCTTTACGAAATTGACACACAGCATTTGTTGATAAAATTCCCTCTCTTTATGAAATCGGCGAAGATGTGCTTACAGCGTCGAAATCCCGATATCGTGATGCAACCAAGTTTTGTATTATTAGGAAGGAAATTCTTGTCATACATGTAAATATATGGTGAACCAGTGAGCACAGACCACAAACAACTGCAGATTTAGTCATTGAATTACATTTACAACTTTATTTTAGTTACAAACACACCAATGGGATTTAATATAAAAAAGTCCACATAATCCAATTACAAGTTTGCTCACCTTTTTTCTATTGCACTAAATATTTCAAAACCTAACTTTCAATTACTTTTTAATGCGATCGGTCATGAAAAATTACATTTTGCTTAGTGAACGTAGGCCCATTCGCAGGGCAAGAGAAAACTATTTTTGAAAATGTAGTAAGTACTGCCAGGCATTCCAGTGATACATTTTCAAAAATAGCCTTCTCTTGCCATGAAGATCGAAATTTTCACACACCATTGCCGTTTTCATCATTGATATTCTTTTGTTGTTATGACTTATGTCTTGGTAATTTGTATCCCAGCTGATTAATCAAGTAATCACAATTATTTATAAACAATCGATCGCGAACACTCAGCGCAATAATCACACAAGCCTACTATGAGCACGGCGCTATTTCTGAGGTGTACTGCATCAGAAACAGCTAATGGAGGATTGCAGTTTTAACTTTGCCTCGCCCATCGATCCCTGAACTCCCAGTCGAATTAATCTCAAAATATTCAACATGCTTATTAAATAGTACGCTAAAAACATATAGGGTAGAGTACTACGGTGTGAAATAAATTTTGCTACACATGAAAAATATAACAATTAATTTATGCCCGGCCAAATTTGTAAATAAATCTGATCAGTGGTTATTCTATTCAAGGCATATCTTTCCTTGCATTGTAGTTTTCGGGCTTCACCTATATCTCAGTCTCAAGGTAACTGTTCAGGAAAATTGGTGAATATTTTGAAATTAATTTGACTGGAAGCTGTTAGTGCTTAGGCAGGAACTTCCAGTCAAATTAATTTCAAAAATATCCCACAGAATAAGCCTTATAGAGTAAAGTATATCCTTTTTCAGGAATTTGTCGGTGAAAGGGTTAAATTGATATTTATTTCATAAATTCATGTGAAAGAATTTTAACTCAAGAAGATTTCAAATTTTTTAATTGATTTCACCACCCAGTACCGCGGTAGCAGCCATAGACCACTGGATCACCATAATACCTTTAACAGGTGTAAAATTTTGACATGGCACTGTGGCTTCAAACTAATATTGTAGCGCAATCAATTACTTATGCCTTCAGAGTAGGAAGCACATAAAAAGGTACTACTGGTATTAACCATTTAACAGACTAAATTGTGTCATTCATGACGTAATTGATGACATCATCCTACACATTACATAGTTGATTGTGACGTCATGATTCAGTTATATTCATCAATTCAGTTTCCTAATTTGCCTTCGAAATTTAATTTCACAGACTTTTCCCTCCCCCAGGCCAAAACCCAAGTTATATCTTTACCCAATAAAAGGTAGCCCCTCCACCCCCACCTTCCCATTCACACCCAACCCAAACAACAACAACCACCACACATGCCTTCCGTCAAGTTCTGACAGTACATTAGGAGACAGCAACAATGCCACATCCATCCTAAGCAGTAAATTTGTTTTTGTTTATTTGCTTTCAAAATATTATTTAGATCTATGTGACACACGGCCTATCGATGAACATCCGGTCATCCCCGAAATAACCATCAAAAAAATTTAGAATGTCGGAATCCATGCTGGCACTTGGTAAATAGATTGGCACTTGGTAGATTCAAAATTTCATGCCTAATATTATAATATACATACATCCCAATTGGGCAGTCTATCAAAAGCAGAGCCTATGGATCGATGGACCCCCTGCACATGAAACAAGACATTACAATATATCATCGGATAATGGGTTTTCGAGGGTGTAAGCACATTTCCGTAGATTTAATATAAGAGCAGGAATTTTATCAAGAAATTTTGTCAATTTCGAGCAAACATTCACTGAAATAAAACATGCATAAAAATAAAAATAAATCTTAAAATAAACTTACTGAGCTTATAAATATCCACTACCTGGTCTACAGATATAATCTCAGTATTGCGTCATGTGTTTTCGAGGGTGATGTAATCGCGTAATCTCAAGTCTAGTGAGGTGGTGAATTGAAGTCATTTTCATGATTTGAGTAACAATTTTTCTTTTGGAAATTAGTAAATGTGGTATTGAAAATGAACATAAGTGTTTTGCCTAACGGAAAATAGAAAAAAATTATTGAAATTTATATCGTATGTGGTAACTATAGCCTGTTTGAATTGCCATTGCGTGTAGAGAAAAATCAATCTAGATCTGAAAGCTATGTAAGCACCCCATGCCAGTTCCAAGCTTCAGGAGAAATAAATTATTACTATGGCAATGGATCTACTACGCTACTCAGGACCGTAACTGGCAGATGTTGTTGGACGCAAAAACTGGATTGATTTGTATCAATTCCTTACGAGTTATCAGTATTTTTATCATGAGTAAAAAAAGTAATAGTGAGAATACATGTTTTTCACTACACTGACATCAAAGCGCAAAAAATAATCACTTGTCTCCTTCTATGCGCATCTTTTTAAAATTTACACTTGTGGTGTAAAAATCCTGTATAGATCTATTTAATGACATATGATTTGTTGACATCACCTAAGCGGCGTCCACATGAAACGTCAAAAGTACGTACCCTTGAAATCACATGAACCCCCAAAAATGCCTTACTGGACGATATAGGGTGAAAGTTAATGCAAACATCTGTAATGTAATAGTGCCTGTACACCTAATTAGATGGATGTTTCCAGAAAATTTACACGGCTGTCCCTTATTATATGGGTCCTTTAAAACAACAGTTGGTCATAACCTGGAAAATAGCATCAGCAAGCACATTTTCTAGACTGTCAATCAATGACAGCATGGAAAATCAATACACTGTTGTGACTGTATACAGCACATAGTGATATAAGGCACAATACTGGTTAAATAGAGTGACAGTGAGTGAGTAAACTCATTAGTGAGACCACACAATATGGAGCGCCAAAACAATGTTTCTAGACATGCTGTGATAGGTATTCGGGACTCACCAGGTGTAGCACTGTATTCACGACATCCTTGTTTTCCACCTGTCCCACTTTGATCAAGCCGACAAGTAATCCAAATTTCAACTCTTCATTTCCAGTGGATTTCACGATGTCACCAACACTTTGCACGGCGTCACCGCCCTCTTCTTTCTTCTCACTCATTATTTGAAGGATGTGAATTTGTAGCTAATGCATATGTTTATCCGTGCGTTGTTCTTGTTATTTATTGCGCCACTATCACAGTATATTCCAAGTGCCAAAGCACAACAGATAGATGCTTGTTCCTGATTATAACGGGAATGTGTACATATGCAGCCAATGGATGCTGCCGAAGCCAAGATGTGACGTTGGCGTCGTTTGAACAAACGGGTACCCGAATACGTTTCCGATAAACCTTTCTTACGTTCGATTCCAATTAGCGAAATAAAGTTATCATTAACCAATAAATAAAAAGATTCACGATTCAAATTATTTATTTCCAAATATTAAGTAGTGTTTACATTTTCATCATACATGATGATGATGATGATGATGATGATGATGATGATGAATCCCACATGTTCTTTACATCTGATAGAAACATACATCGTCCCTGTACTGATATATGGGACTGAGTCACTCATGTTAACGCAAGGTGATATAGACCAGATGGAGGTATTTTATAGAAAGATCCTCAAGCAAATTCTATCACCTCCAGACAGAGTCGCACAGCCAGCACATTACATTCTTTTGGATGTTATGCCAATTGAAGCACGTATCTATGTCCAAATACTGACCCTGCTAAGGAACATCTGCTCAAATGAACACAGTATTCTTCATGATCTTTGTGTTCGGCAAATGTTCATGAGAGGACTTCAAGGCAAGAGTTGGTTCAGTGAAGCAAGAAAAGTGCTTGCACAGTATGAATTACTTTCACTTCACACTTTGTTGAACAAACCACCCAGCAAATATTTCTGGAAGAAATCAACAAAACGTGCTGTAACCGTCTACTGGAATGCCAGACTTCTAACTAGAGCAAAGCTGTATCCTTCTCTGCGATATCTAATCAACACCAATACCAGCATAGGATCCACTCATCCTGCGGTGTCATCAGTCTCCACCTCACACACCAATAAACGTGCAGTACCTGTGCAGCTTCGTCTCCGTACTAAAACATACATACTCCAGTCAAACTGAGCAGCATTCAACCAGTATCAAGTGAATCCGAATTGTATCATGTGCAAAGAAAGTGCCGAAACCTACCCCCACTTTCTCGTGGAATGTCACGCATTGGCTTATATACGTGACAAGTACCTGCTGCTACTACTGTCAGCGCCATGCAGTATTTGCTGCCAAGAACAGCTCAAACCCACAAGGACCAACAGTGAGAAACTAGCAGAATTTATAATTAACCTGTCAGTCTTACTGAATGCATGCTGTCTACCAGAAACAGAATGTGCCATCAGATGGTACCTGTACATGCTCCATCATCGGCGAAAGGAGCTGATGAACATTCTCAACCAAACTGATTAAACATGTTGTATATATTAGATCTGTCTCCAACAAATAACATTAATAACAATACTAGCAACACAGAATATTTGCTAACATAATATGAACACTTGTGCTTTGCAATATCGTTGAAAATATCATACAGTGCTACTACAAAGTGACAACCTACTTACTCCACGGAGGTGCTTCTTTATAAAGGAGAAAACTACGACTATTGATTGATTGATGACGCCGCTTGTTTGGACTTTTTAAAGGCCTTTGATAAGGTGCCTCATGGGAGACTAGTTCATAAATTATCCCAATACAATATAGGCCTAAAATTGTAAATTTGATTAGATCATTTCTATCAGACCGCACACAGAGAGCCATAATTAACAAAGAACACTCAAAATGGAAACCTGTATACAGTGGAATACCTCAGGGCTCTGTACGGGGACTTATTCTCTTTATCTTGTATATAAACGACCTACCCAATTGTATAAAAAATGGCAGTGATGTATATTTATATGCAGACGACACAAAGTTGTTTCAGGAAATAAATTCCACACCAGATAGATTAAAAATGCAGTCAGATATATATTTGTTAGGGGATTGGTCAGATAAGTGGCTCCTACAATTCAACTCAGAGAAATTTAAATGCATGCGAATTGGTAAATCATCCTTAGAAGAGTACAGTTACAGATTAGTAAAAGACGGTACACCTATAGAATTCACTAACACTGAAAGAGATATTGGTGTTATCATCGATGATAAGTTGACCTTTGAAAAACACATTGTTGATAAGGTTAATAAGGCCAATGTAATCATGGGAATTACCTGGAGCACATTTGTGCATTTAGATATAAAATTGCTCATAACACTTTACACATCATTGGTAAGACCTCATGTCGAATATGCAAACCATGCATGGAGTCCTCATTATAGAAAAGATATGGACCTTCTGGAAAATGTACTGTGACGAGCAACTAAAGTAGTACCAGTCCTATCATACCTAAGCTATGAAGCCAGACTTAAAATACTCAATTTACCAACGTTGGCATATCGAAGAAAAAAAAGGGGGGGGGGGGGTGTGTGTGTGTGGATATGATAGAGACATACAAAATCCGAACTAAAAATATGACCCAGAAATCTGTGAATTTTTTCAGTTAAGAGAAAAATTTATAACTAGGGTCATAGTCTAAAGTTATACAAACCAAAAGCAAGACTTGACTTGCAAAAATACTCTTTCAAACATCTAGTTATAGACTTATGGAATAACCTACCACAATACATAGTTGAAGCCCAAACAGTATTATCTTTTGAATCTAGACTGGATAAGTTATGGAATACTTAACCATTATACTTTGATTACCCCACAGCCGATATAAAGCCTGATTGGTATCAGACCAACTATTAAAAACACTAATTAATACCCTCAGATAAAATTAAAAAACCCAAACAACCTGTCATAACAGGCTGATAGGCCTTCTTACAGGATATAGATGATGATGATGATGATGATGATGATGATGATGATGATGATGATGATGATGAACATGATAAACTGATTTGACAAACATCTGGGGCAAACACATTAAGATAGTCACAACTAAAGTAGCAAGAGGCATTCAAAGACTAAAGCCATACCTAAGACAAGCCACTATTAAAACCCTGGGTTCCACACTGATCCTTCCACAGCTCACATACTGCAATGCCATTTGGACTAAAACACAAAAAGGCAAATAAACAAAAATACAAAGCATGCACAAAAAATGCATTACAATGTTCCCCAAAACAGCAAAGGGTCAAAACCTCTTCAAAGCACAAAAACTTCTTAAGCTCACAGACATAGGTAGGTCACAGATGATCAACAATGTCAGAGCCTTTCATCACAAAATGTTTCCTAAAAGCTATAACCCAGAGCTTTGCAAACAACATTGAAATCCACTCATACAACACTAGGAACAAACATGATCTCCACATTAGATACACACGAACATACACAGGAAAACGTAGAATTTCAGTTGGTGTCATCAAAGCGTGGAATAACACATATAAACAAACATGAAAAAAAATACTAGCACTAAAATCATGCAAAGACATAATTAAAACTAGCATACTCAATACATACTAGATCTAGATAACACACTAAACAGCTATCATTATATAATGACACGATAACGAAGATCACACACTTCCTGCATCATCGCCATAGCTACTACTACTACTACTACTACTACTACTACTACTACTACTACTACTACTACTACTACTACTACTACTACTACTACTACTACTACTACTACTACTACTACTACTACTACTACTACTATTACTACTACTACTTACTACCACCACGACCACCACCACCACTACTACTACTACTACTACTACTACTACTACTACTACTACTACTACTACTACTACTACTGCTGCTACTACTACTACTACTACTACTACTACTACTACTACTACTACTACTACTACTACTACTACTACTACTACCACCACCACCACAACTACCACCACCACCACCACCACCACCACCACTGCGACCACCACAACCACCACCACTCACTACTACAACTACAACTACAACTACTACTACTACTACTACTACTACTACTACTACTACTACTACTACTACTACTACTACTACTACTACTACTACTACTACTACATAATGCACTATTACTGCTATCGCGACCATTGCTTCCTTCAAACTGACACACCTCAAGAAGTGCTACTACTAAATAGTAACCTACAGGCTGAGCTGGGGTAATTATCATGCATGGCCCCATCCACCGTCCTTCTCCCGTTCCCCCACCCAAATACAAATCTCTAATCTCAGTAACTAAAAGATAAACACATAGATATATTGTATCGTTTGTTCTTTTGTCTATGTCTACTTAAGCGCTCAATACCGTATCTGTACATCCACAAGTATATCTCACATTCTATGTTATGCTGTGTATGTAATTGTATATGTATGTTTAATGTTAGGTGTTCGCCACCACTATAGCAATGCCTTCGGCGGACAACCTGTATTGAAAATATGAATCTTGATAAATACATAGAGAAAACTGCTACAGTGATAGCAATCTTTAAAAGGGGGCAGAAAAAGCCCAGAGAATTACCAGCCAGTAAGTCTGACCTGTATTCTTTACAAAGTTATGGAGACTATTGTATAAATATAGCCACTTTGGGGAGTACAATCTGTTCAGCGATATGCAATATGGCTTTATCAGTTGTAGATCAATAGCCCTCCAATTGCTGCATGTCCTAGACACCTGGAAACTTTGGATAGCAGAGGAACAATAGATGTGGTAGGCCTATATATGGATTTCCAAAAAGCTTTTGACAACATCCCGCATGGGCATTAATCAACAAATTGGAAAACTATGGGGTTCAAGGTTCGGTGATAAGCAAGTCTGCAGCTTCCTTACCAAACGAAAACATCATGATTAGGTATGGGTAAATAGTGCAGTGTCACAATGGGCTGATGTTACAAATAAGATTTGTCAGGGTAGTGTACCCATGCTGTTTGTAGTATACATCAATGACCTACCTGAAAATCTACCTTCCAGAGTGCACATATTTGCAGATGACACAAAGCTTTTTAGACAAATTTCAAATGATGAAGACTCTAAAGCCCTGCAGACAGACTTATACAGCCTGCAAAACTGGTCAGGTGAGTGGGTGTTAAAATTTCATCCCGGGAAATTAAAGTAATGGGAGTAATAACTAAAGAAAGGGAACAGGAAGTATACTACACGAGAACAGAAACGGGCGTCATTGCTCTCGAATACACAAATGATGAAAAAGAAAGTTGGTATTGTCATAGACCATCACTATCCTTTGACAAACACATCGCCCGAAAAATCAACAAGGCCAATAACATCATGGGTGTAATAAGAAGGACTTTCGTTTATCTAGAAATTAACAACTTTATTCCATTGTACAAGTGGATTGTCCGCCCACATTTGGAATATGTACATTTGGAATATGTCAATGCAGTGTGACACCCCGGGAAGAAGAAACATGTTGAGGCAATTGAACGGGTGCAGCGCCGAACCACCAAACTCATACCATCACTAAATGGCATGAGTTACAGTAAATGCCTTCGAGCATTGAAGCTTCCAACAATGGTTTACAGGCGAGAGAGGGTGGAAATGGTCGAAGTGTACAAAGCGCTAAACGCCATGTACGAAGATAAACTGCAAATCTTACTCAGCCTCCAGGAGGAAAGAAGAACTAGAGGACACAGTAGGATGATTTGCGTGAATAAATGTCAAAAGAAACTTCTCTGGCATGATTTGTACCCTCTGGAACAGTCTCCCAGAATAAGTAATTTCATCCCCATTACTAAACACATTCAAAACCTGCATTGACAGATTGTGGTCTACACCGGCAGTTCTATATGAATATGAATGCACATTCACCAGAAGTGACAGCACAACTACCAAGATTGAGGAAGAGAATATTACCTAAGTTACCTAAGTATTTGCTTACTCCACATAGCTTATAAAATACCGACTTATACATCTACATTGATCTCCATTTCACCTTTGAACCTCCTGGCACTCATTGTGACAATACAAATTCTCAAAAGCTTATTAGGTCTATGTGTATGAAGGACATCATCGCATCAGGTGTGAAGTCCGATGACACCAGTATGTGTAGCTCACAGGTGTATGCACTGGTCCGTCATGTTGCTCCACTCCATTGCACCGCATGTACAGGACGTGTGGGAGGGCTGGTTAGCTATGGTTCTCGGGATAACGGATCCCGCATCGGAACTCTCCGGAAAGTACAAAGACCAGCTTCTCGAGCCGGTGGAATGATAATGATCCAGTGGGGCCATGCGACAATTGGTACTCGGTTGCTAGTAGACGAGAGAAAATATACAGTACATAGAACAAAGTTGCTGTCTTGTTTACGTGGGCTCGTCAGAGGGATCTCACTGATCCGTATATATCCGTGAGGTATCCCTGCATTGGAGCGTCCTAGCAAGGCCACTTATGCAGTTTAATATAAACCATTATACCCCTAGCAAAATATTATTGTTGCGAGAGGAAAGTGCCTCGCATGGCCCTCCATCACAGGAAAATGCCTTCAACGCTGAAGTGGAGGAAGAGAGCTGGCAAAAAGGGCCACTCTCTTGTTCATAGAAAAAGTTATGTGTATGGTATGTCAACCTAGTGAAATTATAATTAATGTGATGCATGCTGTATTACGTGAAGATGGGGCGGATGATTTCCGAAGAATTCAAATGCCGTCATCTTATGTAGGTCCCGGATACTGTATTGGTAGTTGCCGCTTTATTTATGCAGGCCTTCTGCTAAATTCTAACCTACCATTTAGTTGTTAGATTCGCTTCCAAGCTTTGGCCGCAAGTGGCAGGAATTTCTAACTATCTTTGGAAACATGAGTCCAACTGGCGAAGATGCTCGGTTTTGCGGGGGTCACCCTACAGAGCATCTTCCTCAGAAAGGCAGCGTGCGGACATGTTATGGAGTGACAGCTTCCAAATCACATAACGATCTGGTTACAAATCACCCTGCAACCAGATATAACATCACTACGACAAGGTACTATTTACATAATCAATTTGGAAAGCGCATAATTCTTTTATGGTGGGGAGTAAGAGGCAGATATCCATCCATAGTGACCTTCTCGTGAGGGCGTGGTGGGTTCCAAGACTGCACCCAGTCACTGTACAGGGTTGGATGGAGATCTGCATCCCATCCATCACTCATCCGTCACCCGCGTGTCGGGGAACTAACGTTTGCCTGTCATTAGAGTTAAGTTTCAGAATGCCCAGAGATGCACTGCAGGCCTGTTTTACATAATATATTTATCTTTTCGCACTGCTTCCTACTTTGGCGGGGTTATCTAAGCGAACTGGTATCCGTAGATACAGAGGGGGGTGTATGCGAGATCGACACTTTGGTCTTCACCGCTCGGAAACCCCAATAGTTTCCCAGAGTCGGATCATGCCAACGTGTCGATGGGAGTTCCAGACAATTTATAAGCCTTGCACTGGAGGAGCGTAGAAAGAGACAATCACTCAATATAATAAGAGGCCCTAAGGTGCGGTGTTTCATATCTGCTATATCCGGAAAAGAGGCTTACACAAATGTCTCCTATGAAGAGATTGTCCCTAGCTACTGTAAACCTATCCTATTGAGCTAGAAATGCTAGGTTTAGTCGATCACATGTCAGGCTCGAGCATTGTGAGCATGAACAGTGACCTCAGTGTAAAATTGATGTTGGGGGAAAAGTGATGTGGATATAATATTGCTGTATAGTATAGCCTAGTGTACTGCGTCCTAGAGTTTATGTAAATAACTATCACAGTATCAATAGTAAATCAGGTCATCGGACCTTGTGGTGCTCGTTAGTTATAAGCACAAAAATATGGATAATATATACAGTAAAAAGATATAAACTATAAAATGCGGTCTTAGATGACCGGGAAGGTATCTATTAGTCATCAGTACCTATAACAGAATGAATGAATAAATATTAGTACAATAGCAGAGTTACTTGAGTAGTTATTGGTCATCGGTACGGAAAAGAGTTAATAAATCACCGAAGATGATGTGTTCATGTTAAGGAACGTGAGATGATACAATTCTGAAGGTGCAGGGAAACTCTTCGCAGGTGAACTGTTGATGCAGCTCACTCTCATGACGGTGAAGAAGTCGGGCTGTAGTTGGATGTTCATTAGATAGTCATAATAACTAATACAATAATTTAAACAGTATGCTAAAAAATGTCCGTCCGGTAATGGTAGTTTAAAAGTTGCCCATAACATAGAGGGCTTCAGTTGTAAGTAAACATTGCATGTACATAACTGGGTACACCGTACATGATATGTCGCATAGCTCTTGCGGTGTACCAGGCAGAGTCCCACCAGACTGTGGCCTAAAAGTTAATTAATCACATGACATGCTGCACGGAAGTTTTAATACCATTTTTCACCGTGATCCAGAAGATCTGACGAATTATCCACCAAGAATCACCACTTGTTCTACATGCTGTAGAGATTACATCTGGGCCAGACGGCCCATCCGCGGGAAGGCTCCTCTGAAGTGTTGGTAGTGAGGAAGTCTCTTCTATTTATTTAGTTGATCCTGGATGGCCATCCGAGGGCTTATAAAAACTATGTGATGCGGATGTTGATTGCTGACCAAAGCATCAGAACTGAATTCTGAAAGGCACTGCTGCGGCTAATAGGGAGCCACAGACAGTAAGCAGTTGCCCACGTCTAGCACTGCTCTGACCACACAACCTACCACTTGTTCTCTCTCGCTGAAGTGTGGTCTCGATTCTTGATTTTTCGCTCCTTTTATACTACTCGTGATGTCAGAGGCAGGATGCCCAGCCAATCAGCTTGTGATCTGTAGCCAATCAGCGTGCAGCTAGTAGAGGTGATGACGCTATCACGTGATAGGCGCATTCCCCATTCATTTAATACATACATGCTTCTTCTTTCTTCTTTCTTCTTTTCGTTCGCTGATCATACCGCCAGTCCTGTAAGTGACTATCGACATGATCATGGTTTATTAGAGTGCGCCGTGCGGCCTGGAACCTCCGTCTTCAGCACTCGAGGTTTCTGTCAGGGTTACCTCACCCTTACCTCCTTTAGTCGCCTCTTACGACACGCAGAGGATACGGAAGGTGTATTCTAAGCCCCACCTACAGGGCCATATATACATGCGATTACGACGTCCCAGTAATATTTTGAAAATATTTTCAGTGCACCATTTAAGGATAACTCTGTCATTTCAGGTGACGATGCCATCACGTGATAGGCGCATTCCCCATTCATTTAATACATACATGCGATTACGACGTCCCAGTAATATTTTGAAATATTTTCAGTGCACCATTTAAGGATAACTCAGCCATTTCACGTCCGATTTTAAAAAGGCAAATAGTTTTGGAATCCTCGTCTCATTCTGGTCCTGATTCGTACGATGAACGCCGAGAATCGAGTGATTTAAAGAAATCACGTGCAGCAAATCAGTACACTATAAGTACACATTCTCTTCCAATGCTGACACATGTTGTCAGGGACTTACACGTTTCATAGAAAACCTCTCTCATATGGCTTTATGCACATGTACTATCCTACCCAGGGGGGGGGGGGGGCGTGCTTGGAATGTTCCCGGAGCCGCCATTCCGTACTCACCTGAGCTAGAATGGTTCATACCCATCTGACTGATCTGCGCTACCCCCCCCCCCCTAGTTTGACACCCATGACAAACGATAACGCATCGCGGATCCAAAGCACAGGAGCACGCTAGGTGAGAACCATAGACTTCTCGACTAGGCATGTAGCCGAGAGGAGTAGTGACGCAAGAGATGCTTAGTTTAATCAGAGAAGAGCACATAGAGGTGTGAAAGAGTTTGGGAGGGAGGCATACGGATGTTCTATTGGCTGCTGTGATGGGTGCTCTTCATATGGAGGCGGTCCAGGAGACTGATGGGAGTGGTGTGTCCCGTGTGATGTAGTTCTTCTGGAGTATTGTTGAAAAGGAGGTGCCACATCTCCTGATTCGCATCGCGGTACCGATGGATAGAACAGCGATGATGTTTGTATTGGAGGAGATGAGGGACACACAGCATGAGGTGGAAGCCATTGGTCACCCTGTGATGACGTTGGTGAACATAATGGTCGTGAAGTATCAGTATGCCCCCATAGGGGTCTTTGTCGTTGTCGACCGTGATCTGGCAAAGGTGTTGGGTGCCTATCGTGGATATTCGACAAATATGATGTATTGAGTACCCGCCTGCGAGGCAATGCAGAATGTCCCCTCGCTGATCGGCGAATACTCATGTAAAAACGGTGCTGGTTGTTCTGCACCGGGGAAATTTCTAGCACAGTCAGTGAGCATGCATGCAGTTCTTCTGTCATATGATGTGACTTCCAAATCCAAGGAGTGCTGACTGTCTGATGAAGGAGATTGTAACGTGTGTGTGTGTTGAGTGTTGGCATGGGTTCGCTTCTCGTTCGAACCCCACATCAGGTGCCACTTGTAGCTCGCGGGGGTACACGCTGGTCCATCATGTTGCTCCACTCCGTTGCATGGCATGTACAGGGTCCACAGGATGGCTGGTTAGCTACCCCCGCCAATGTAGGAAGCACTGCGAAAAGAAATTAATTACATTGTGACACCGGCCTGCAGTGCATCTCTGGGCATTCTGGAAACTTAACACTAATGACAGGTAATATATAACATGGGTGGCGGATGAGATGTGGATCTCCATCCAATTTGTTGTAGCATCTGAGTGAGGTCTTAGAACCCACCACGCCCTCACGGGAAGGACTCTAACGATGGATATCCGTCTCTCACTCCCCACCATAAATGATATGGTGCTTTCTAAATTGCTTTTGTGAAAGGTAAACTTGTCCTAGTGATGCTATATGTGGTTGTGGGACAATGGTGACTGGATCGTCATATGATTCGGGAGCTATTGCTCCGTAACATGTACGCACGCTATCTTTCTGAGGTAACTGCTAGGCAGGGTGACCTCTGGGAAGCTGGGCATCTTCGCCAGTTAGATGTATGTGTCTAGAGATAGGTAGGAATTCCTGCCACTTGCGGCCAAAGCTTGGAACCGTATCTAATAACCAAATGGTAGGTTAGAATGTAGCAGAAGGCCTGCATAAATAAAGTGGCAACTACCAATACAGTATCTTTGGACCTACATAAGACGGCGACCTGTGAATTCTTCAGAAATCATTCGCCCCTTCTTCACGTAAACCAGTGTGCATCACATTAATTATGGCTTCACTAGGAATGACCAGCACTTAGCTTTTTGTCTGAACAAAAGAGTGGCCCTTTTTGCCAGATGTTTTCCTCCGCTTCGGTGTTGAAGGCATTTTCCTGTGACGGAGGTCTGCGCGAGGCACTTTCCTCTCGCAAAACAACAATATTTTGTGTGTGTAATTAGTTTATATTAAACTACCAAGTAGCTGCGTTGTGGATTTATGGATCTGTGTGGTACCTTCGGCGAAACCACATAGAAAGAACACTGGATGGCTCTATGTACTGCATTTTTTGCTCATTACTGTCAAACGAGTAGCATTGTTTGCATAGTTATTAATTGTGACTGTTTAATTATACCATTATGTCCAGACTTCTAAATTAGTAATGGACTGTCATACTGGTGACACCAACAGTTGGGACGAGATCGTGAGATTCAATCTCGGCAGCAATGGTCCCATGACCTTACTGGGGTGTGAACATTCCACTGTCTCTAGAGGCTGGTCTTTGTACCTTCCGGGGAGACACGATACGGGATCCGCAACCCCAAGAACTGCAGCTAACCAGCCCTCTCATGCATCCTGTACATGCGATGTGGCAGAGTGGAGCGACATGGTGGACCAGCGCGTATCCATGCGAGCTACAGGTGGTCGTGCTGGTGATGATGATGATGATGATGGTGGTGGTGGTGGTGGTGGTGGTGGTGGTGGTGGTGGTGGTGGTGGTGGTGGTGGTGGTGGTGGTGGTGGCCATGACGGTGGTGGTGGCGGCGGCAGCTCAGCGGCAGCGGTGGTGCTTGTGGTGGTGATGATGATGCATGTTCTAAAACAATGTTTAAGGACAATTAGACTCAGGGAATATTAAGCAGCTTAAGTTGAAACATCAAGGGGTATAGCTACCAAACACAAAAGACAGCATACCATAAGCTCTTAAGACCACGGCTGAAATATGCTAGCTCAACATTAGATCCGCATACATCAATAACCATCATCCACCTAGATAGTGTGTACTAAAGAGGATCTGTACGCCTTTACTGCCACACATGCAACTGCCTTTTCAGCACTTCCACCGTGTTAGGCACGTTCAAGTGGTGAACACTCCAATAGCGAAGATCTGAGTTCCAACTGTGGGGCTTTTTCTATGCTATTGAGGGTGGGATTGTGGGCTATTTCTATGTGCCATTTTTGCCGGATTTAGGGGCATTTACGCAACTTTGAAAAAGGATATATAAATAATTACCTAGTCTCCAGTAACAGGATTTACTGTGCAAATGTACCATCCATCTGCGAATATAGAAATTCCAAAATTATTAGGTTAGGTCCAGTGGTTCACCAACAGGAGTCATTCCTAACGGCCACTCCTAGCGAAAATCCTTGAAAAAATTAAATTACAGTTATAGCTATCGAATTTGACATCGGCCGACCGACTCAGGCCATAACACAAGACTACTCAAGAAAAAGGTGTCAATAAGTTAATCGGTCGCTCAGCTTATTAATAAATTGCCATTGAGTAAGTAAATGGCCATTGTGTTACGTGTTAATCATTTAATCACCGGCGCGTGTTTATAATTGTGATTGACACGTGGAGGACAAGAATACAAATGCATGTGTATTTGCACAGATTTTATTTTCAGAACACCAGTATGAATTTTTTTTATTGCTAAAAGCTGTTTCTATCATAGGCGGAAACAGCTTACAGCAAGGACATTTTCAAAATAGACACCAATTAAGAAACTGAATACATTTCGTCCGTATACCATATTAATGTATATGCCTTTAACAGGCGCTCATGAAATATCGCTACATAGCCTATAGATAGTCATACGTAAAAACTGTTGGATATTTTGAAACGAATTCGACTGAGAGACAGGCAGCCACACTTTCCAGTCAAACTAGTTTCAAAATATTTTGCAGAATATTTCATCAACCGTAATACTATGGTCATTGTGGTTGAAAGTGTTAATGTTTAGGGCAATGCTATTCTTCGAGATTTTTTCTGTTTGGTTAGGCCTACACAGCCTACATGAAAACTGCGCGTCGCCCTTCCATTTTCCAATGGTCTTTTCATATCCAATCATGTTTTGATGTTAGCCTCGGCGGTCACAATTCTGACATGTAAATTCAATAGTAGGCCTATACACTGACTCCGTTCGTTTAATAGTTCTGCTCACTTTTTCTCGTTGTAGTATCTTTCGGAAACTCTGAGAAGATCCATTTTCCAAATATTGTACGAGATGCGCTCTCAATTTTTCAAGTGTTTTCGCCAGGGATGGCCGTGGTCTTCAGGCTGCCGCTGGTTAACCACTGGACCGAATTTAATAATCATTGGATGTCTATATGCACATGTAAAATTTACAATTGCACAGGAAATTCTCTTACTAGCGACCTCTAAAACCAGCACAAACCGCATATTTCGCTAGAAGGGTGGTTGTGGGCAGCAAGCGATTTCTCAGGAGTGCGTCAGCATAATTTAATACTTTTTACATGGTCTAACTCATACATGGACCTCACATTTCCATAGTAAATTTCATTTCTGGTGACCATCTAGTTCTGGAAATATATTACATGAAGATGGAAAACTGCTGGCTCTCTAGGTGGCCGTGGTCAGCAGACCATTACTCATAACTCCCTGGCCATATTCGAAAAGATTTTAGAGAGTTATATTTACAAGAAATCCTCACAGCTGCACAATTAATTTGGTGACAATCGGCCCAATGGTTATGGAGATATTATACCTCAAACTTATTTTACTACCGTTTTCCCCGATCTGGCTCCATTTTATACCCAACCCCGGTTGTAGTACTTGTTAACCGGAGAGTGCATTAAGTCGTTCCTGGTGGCTTTACCCCCAGCTCCCCTATAAAGAATCATTGTTTGAATGGAGTCACTAATATTTAAATTCAAAATCGCGATTATTTTTTAGATCGTGAATTTATATGATTAAAAATTAAATAATCGAATGATCATGAATAATTTCAATAATTACTGTGTAAATATTTTCAAAATCTACCTTTTAATTACTCTTTAATGCAGTAGATCAAGAACATTGGCAAATCTAGGCTGTATTCATTGTCAGGATAAGAGAAAACTATTTTTGAAAATGTATCACTGATAGATTTTCAAAAATAGTTTACTCTTGGTCTGCAAATGGCCATTTCTAAGTACCATTCCGCCTTTCGTCATTGATATGCTTTTGTTATCATGTCTGAATAATGGACCGTTCCAGTTTGAGCTATGTCCATCTTTAGCTAAGCTCCACCCACACCTGCCTCATGTTGGGATCGATCGCTCTCTGAACTCCCTGACTATCAATTTCTAGGAAACGATGCAGCTAAGCTGTTGAATCACGATCAGTCAAATAAATCACCGCGCAAGCCTATAGTCACTTAATACACACCCATCGCAGCCAGAGTAGCTGAGATCCCGGGTTGACGCTATTCACTCATTGAATGGTCTCTCCGTTGTCTTGGTCTCTGTTATCTACACAAACTTGGCTTTGTGGGAGATTATTATTGCATAGTTAACCTTTTCGTGGGTTTTGTTATGCTCGTTCTGAACATGTCCCGAGAAATGAAAACATCGGGTGTTTCCAGTTTAATTCCATTTCTCATCTGATCATATTTATCTAAAGGCGTCAAATGCATTTAGTGCCCAATTAAATCAATTTGTGAAAACTGACTTTGCCAGCAGTCGGACAATTCTGTTGAGTTTTGTTGGGAGCTTTGCAATACAACAGTCAATTTATTGTCAATTCGAACTGCAGTGAATAAACTTATTCAAAAAACCTTGACGTGTTTTAATAGTGTACGTATTTGATTTATGCTTCAGCCAATAGATGAGTTTATTTTCATTATAATATTGAAACTTAAAATTTGTTCTACCTTAGACTAATGGCCATTTCCCGTTTATCATCCGTAAGATACCTATGGAGGATCTAGACAAGTTTCGCTGATACACAGTCTCCGCCGATGGCATGGCATCGGAAGTTGATATATCTAATTTGAAATTAATCCAGCCATTATAAGTGAAGTTGTTGATTGAAAACCAAACACACCGACGAACGCCTTTTAAGGGTAAGCATAAATCCCCTGTTTTCTTAAAGCAGAGGGAGGGGTGGTGGTAACAAACTAATGGTATATTCTTCCACACAATGTAATATCCATTTACTGAAGCTTTAGAACCCCATTACCTGATGAATTAACATAAGCTGTGATCCTCACCTAGACAGTAGCCACTCAGATTTCTGTATATAAGATCAACATCCTCTCAAGCTGGTCTGGCTGAAATTAGTCCGCAACTAATGAGTAGCATAAGTGGCCAGGTCCTAGGATGGACAGAAGATTTCCTGAGAAACTGCAAACAGCAGGTCCGGGTCAACATTGCAACATCAATGCAGTCAGATGTTACAAGCGGTATTCCCCAAGGTAGTGCGCTAGGTCCCTTACGATTTGTTATCTATATAAATGATCTCCCAAATGTTGTCGATTCAGATGTGTACATGTTTGCAGACGACACCAAGTTATCACACCAAATCAAGGACCAGGAGGACTGTAATAAACTGCAAACAGATTTAACAAACCTACAGACATGGTCAGAAGTATGGTTAATGAAATTTCACCCAATGAAATACAAGGTAATGACATTATCCAGGACAGAATCAGATTCATATGACTACTGGATGAAATCTGAAAATCGAGCAAAGGCATCCCTTGAACATGTCACAGAGGAAAAAGATATAGGCGTCATTATAGATTCGATACTCACATTTGACAGCCATATTTTTGAAAAGGTTAACAAAGCTAAGAAAATCATGGTCATCATCCGTAGGACATTTGTTTACCTGGAACAGGAACATTTCTAGCTATTATATAAGGCACTGGTTCGGCCACACCTTGAGTACGCTAATGCAGTATGTTTCCCATATCTGAAAAAACACATTAATTGCCATAGGTGTTCAGCGGAGAGCGGCCAAGCTAGTACCATCGCTCAAAGACCTCACATACACTGAACGATTGAAAACATTGGGCCTACCGACCATGGTATACAGGTGAGCAAGGGGAGATATGATAGAGACATACAAAATGTTAACTGGAATTTATGACCCAGATGCTACCTCCCCATTTCTGATGCAACATGATTCAGTAACCCGTGGTTATCACCTGAAGGTCTACCAAAAGAGCAGAGGAACGAACTGTGGGAAGAATTTCTTTTCCTTGAGTTTGTTACCTATAGAATAGCCTGCCAGAATCTGTCATTTCAGCACCAACAGTCATATCATTTGAAAAACGACTAGACAAGCGATGGCAATGTCAAGAAGCGGTCTATGACTGTACACAAAAACTGACCAGATGGCACAGAGAGTGGTGTGACAGAAGAGGGAGGCTTAGAGAATTAATGTACATATATAGACAATTGTCATGATTGTATGAAATCATCACAGGCGTAGGCGGCACACAGCAGCTCACGCCCATGATACATATTCATACAGCAGACTAACGTTATATATAAACAGAAGTTATACAACCATTTTGAAGGATCTCATATATGTATATACTATATATATATATAGCTTGTATATATTAAATGCTACTGAATATATCTATAGACAGCCTCATGTAAATACAAAAACAGAAGAGGACATTATTCTAAAAATTTAAAAGTCAGACATAAACGGAAACTTCAGATCAATGAGTTTATTCGTGCATAGGAGCTGAGCATAGAGGTTTTATAAACCTGCGCTCAGAAACTTTACCTAGATACCTAGATTAGCACTCTTTTAAACAATTTCTTGGATATCTCAGGAAAACCAAGATGATTGTCGAAAGAACAGACACTAGAGAAATCCAATCTGGCAGTCAGGTATATGACATCATAATCAATTACGTCCCAGGAAGACTGACGTCACAATCATAATACGTTTTGAATCACATTTCTAAGTCCATTATGAATGCTTAATAGGCCATCATGTGTACGAATTGTGTGTCTTTACTAATTAATAACCATTCTGATGAATATTTAGCCGGGCGTACAGTCAAATTTGTTGCAAAATATTCAATAACCTACCGGTCTGCCTGTATAGTTTACCTCCCTCCCTCCCCCCTCCTCTCTCTCTCTCTCTCTCTCTCTCTCTCTCTCTCTCTCTCATATATGTATATCTTTGTTTCATTTAAATAAATTAATGGGAAAGTGACACGAATGAAACACATTGTTACTATTTTAAACAATATTGCCACCAAATAATTTTAGTGTTTAGCATAGGTGAGTAGTTAAAAAGCTAGACCTACCATCGTAAGCAGCTAGGTAAACTGGCGAAACAAGGAACGATCCCACTAAATACTGTTAAAGATCCATACCTTTGCCGATAAAAACACCAACTATGGCTGCTGCTGTAGGTATCTGAGGACATCCGATTTCTGAATATTTGATTTGAGTTGACGTGGTAGACCCTTCCTTACTTCTGGTAAGAACGGTCGCATTGACCTGCATAATATTAGTAGCTTTCTTATGTGCCTGTGGTATATAAAACAGTACCTATGTGTTGCGTCACGTGAATACTGCGCTACAATTGGTTGATATCGTGTGACTTGGCATTTGTGATCTCGCGAGATTTCGTTTCTTCCGAGTTCGAGATTCGAGATTTAGATTGGTTACTTTGGCGCCAAAATGTTAAAGTGACACAAGGGAGACAACTGTTACATGGAGGACCCAATAAACCGGAAAAATAATGTAGACATAGAACGATTTAGTGAATGCTTTTGCAAAGATTTATACGGTAATTTTTACTGGGTCTTACACATATTGGGTCGAAGACCGAACAAGCTGATTAGGCCCCAGTAGTAAGATGAATACCCAATGTTTCGAGGATAAGAATGACAAGTGACCCAACAGAGCTATCATTATAAAACTATAAATATATTATATATATATATATATATATATATATATATATATATATATATATATATATATATATATAGATACAGGATTGAATTGTGGCAGGTGCATCCACAGATAGTCCCATATGAATCGTCAGTGTGTCAGTATATCATACACTTGACTTTTAGTCTTGGTGCGGTGGTCCAGTGGAAAGATGCCTGGTTGCTGATGCTATGCGGAGTTGCAGAATGGCGGTTCGATCCCCCGACTGGGAGATGTTGATCAACAAATTAAACTAATGGGTGCATGACTGTCGGCTAAGTTAGCACATGGAAATTGAAGCCGCATGTTGCCAGTGCGTCAATAAAATAAAAATACATATACTGCCAGAGCTGTGCTGGAGTCAGAGTACAATAGGCGTAAAAGCCTAGGATTGAATTGTGGCAGTTGCATCCACAGATAGTCCCATATGAATCATCAGCGTGTCAGTATATCAGACATGTGAAAGCTGGTCGGCCAATCCTGGAATTTTAGTCTTGGTGCGGTGGTCCAGTGGAAAGATGCCTGGTTGCTGATGCTATACGGAGTTGCAGAATGGCAGTTCGATCCCCCGACCGGGAGATGGTGATCAACAAATTAAACTAATGGGTGCATGACTGTCGGCTAAGTTAGCACATGGAAATTGAAGCCCCACGTTGTCATTGCGTCAATAAAATAAAAATACATATATATATATATATATATATATATACTTTGCCTGTTACCGTAATTCAGTAAATCAGGCCCATCATCGCATTTCTTGGCACGAACCAATACCAGAATTAAACGAGAAATCCAATACTTTTTGCAGATCTCAAATCGGTTCAGAACTAACGGAGATATCAAAGAATATTCAGGCTTTATTTTGATGCTCTGACTAAAAGAGATATCGCCATAGCGCACGTGTTGGTATAGGGAGAAGGCCAGCTATCATGTGGTCAGCACCTGTACCCCATATATAACGCATGCACTGATTGGTCGAATCGCTCCGTTGTGACGTCACCATTTAGTATAAAAGGAGCTCTCAACTTTCGATCCTTACATATAGGTGGGCGTTAAAGATCTCACTGTCTGAGGTTGAAACTCATCAGAAAGTGAAATTTTAGCTGCCCTTTTGGTCACAGTTTGGCCTCTTTTAAAGGAGTAGGGTAGATGGGAAATAGAAGTCTTTGGCCAACTGGCCAAAACCCACTAATCTGACCCTTAGTCTGCTAAACCAGCCTTTGTCTATATATAGGTATACACGCACATTTTAAAAGAAGATTTTGTGTGTAAAGCTCTACATAGATATGGGTAATTTAAAAAAAAAAAAGGATTACAGGCATTGGCTGTGTGAGCCCGCTACAGGATTTGTTTCCCTGTCAGTTGATGGGTTTTCTAGCAGTGAATAGCTTGCATAAGTATTCTATAAATTTTCCTGGTTCCCGAAACGGATCCGTTTTTCTCCTCATCCCAGCAGAACATGATTTTTAAAGGATGTTCGTCTAAAGGAAACTAGTTCCAAGAGACAGGATCTACTGAAGACAAGATAGGAAATGATTCCGAGACGGATTGGCTGCATGTTTAGAGTGTCTATTATTTATTAATATGTTATGATTCCGAGGGGGATCGTCTGCATGTTTAGATTGAGTACATGCGGCATAGAAAGCAGTCCCATCAAGACTGATCTGTCTGAAAAGTCCACAATGGAGAGAATCACCAGCGCTTAGGAAACTACTAGCATATTGCAAAAACAAGCACCGCATCTGGGTCAGTGCAGGTCGCAATAGAAGAAACTCAGCCACATTTCTTTAGCTAAAACAAGCAAAAAAGTCAGTGTGTAGACAAGGTAAAATAGAGCGTGTGCGAGAAAGAGAGGACTTCTATGATCAGTTAGAAAGCTACCCATCCATGCAGAAATTCTACCAACTGATTAGAAGAAATACAGCAGATAGATCTAACACCACTGACATTATCATTCACAACAATGATGAAATCTTAGATCATCAACAGCAGAGGAGAATCTTAGTAAAGTATTACAAACACCTGGCAACACCCAAATGTCTCCCACATTATGATCCAGCACATCTATCTGAATGCGAATTTCGCCACAATCTGATAAAAGATATCTGTTTAAATGACTGCTCTGAAACCCCGCCATTTACAGAACTGGAAAATCAAAACAGCAATTAGTCATCTAAATACGGGCAAATCTTATGATGAATATCAACTATCAGCTGAGCATATCAAGACAGCAGGGGATGTAATCATACCCCTCTTGAGTGAAATCTACAACCAAATACTTACTGAGCGCAATGTCCCAGAGCTTTTTAGGACAGGCATTATTACCCCTGTTTGTAAGAAAGGCAAAGACAAATACCATATTTCCAACTATAGGGGAATCACAGTGACCTCGATCTTAGGGAAAGTCTCCGAACATCTAATGCTTGCCAGATTGAATGACACCATGTCGAGAAATCAATCTTCACTTCAGTATGGCTTCACAAAAGATCTGTCACCCTCTGTTACACTGTTAATTTCTGAAGCATCAATTGACGGCTCATTGTCAAAAGACACCCTATACCTGGTTACACGTGACAGCGAGAAATCTTTCAATGTAGTAAATCACATTATCCTTATGGACAAGCTATTCCAACAAGGCATCAGTCCCACCTACTGGTCTATAATAGATAATATGTATCAAGATTTGTCATCAAAAGTCAAATGGAAAGGTGGTCTTAGTGAATCTCTACAGATCAACCAAGGAGTTCGACAATGAGGAATACTATCTACTCACCTCTACAAGTTATACATTAATGATGTTCTCATACACCTTGAGAAAAACATTATCCATAGGAACAACATATGCTGGCTGTCCTACGTGGGCTGACGAGATACTCTTGATTTCTAAAGAACCAACAGAATTACAGATAATGCCAAATGTTGCATATAACTATGCAAATCACCACCACTTTAATATTCATCCAACAAATAGTGCATTGATCAGAAAGAATGCTACTGCTTCGAGTATGAAGAAACCCGTAGTTTCAAAATGGAATCTTTGTGATATTCAGATCCCGATGCTTGATCAAACTGTACACCTAAGAATCACGAGGTCAATGAGAGTAGAGTCGCAAATAAATGTCCAAGAAAGAATCAATCTTATGAGATGTACGCTCTACATATTGATAAAGACAGGTCTGCATGGCACTAATAGGCTAAATCCAAAGACATCATACATTATCTATACAATGTTCTAGATGGCAGGGTTGTGGGTAGGAATACGCAGATTTATTCAAAGCTGTTAGATTTATTGGTTTGATTATTTATTCAGCCATTTGTAATGATGACGTCATACAGTACACAGTTGCCAGATACCTGCAACTTAAAGTATATGTAAATCAATAAATGTGATTACAATACAACCCCCTCATTTAGGATGAAAAAGAACATGCAAATAATCTAATAAACTATACAAAATTAAATGTGTTTCTGTCTTTGAATAATGTCACATAATATCAGGATAGTAGTAACTCAAGAGATGTAGTCTTTGGACACATTTGGTTTTCAACTCCAAGCCAAACCGACTGTACTTTGGAATAACAGAAACATGCTCATTAGGCATTAACTTGGCATAGTGACGATTTGAGCAGGTTGGTAGTTGGTACATTCACCAAAATCACTTGGCGGCACACGTACCTTTTCACTTACATGAATGTTAGTTTCTGAATCACCAATATCCGACTCATTGGGTGTAAATTGGTTAGTTTGTGACACAGTGTCTTTCATTTTGTAAAGGAAACGTCTGTTGCTATGGTAGTCTCCTCCAGCATCCATGTGGACCTTATATGATTGCGATGTTTTGGAATAGTCTGTTACCACACTAGGTTTCCATTTTCTTCCTGGCTTTTGCATTCTAATTGTATCACCTTTTGCTAGTTGCTTTAATTGAACTGCATTACAGTCATAGCACTTTTTCTGATGTTTGCGACTGTCAGTCATACATTTCACAACTTGTTTTGAGTTCTGAATCATTGATTCAAAATGTTTTTCACGGGCTGGGATGTTAGTACGCAGTCTCCTACTCATTAACAGTTGAGCTGGCGAAGCGCCAGTCTCATTTGGTGTGTTTCGATATGCTAATAGTCCTATATATCGATCACTATTATCCCTGTCATACTTTTTCAAAATATTGTTAGCAATTTGGACATGTTTTTCTGTTAACCCATTTGATTTCTGATGAAAGGGACTCGAAACAGAATGCTGAATGGTCCAGTCATTCACAAAATTCTGAAATTCATTCGATGTATATTGCGTACCATTGCAGTGTGACTGCTTTAGAAATATCAAAATACTGCAAAATTGGACATTTTGTGATTTGACCTTTGACCTCATCAGAAGCTTTCTGTTGTGACGAGCTCCAACTTAAAATGGCATCTTTCTTTAGGAGCTCACGCAATGGTCCAGTAATTTCAGACAATTTGGGTGTAAATTTAGTCAGGTAAACGAACATACACATGATTGTTTCCGGTTCTTTCTTTGTTTTCGGTGGTTCCATTTGGATAATGGCCTTGACCTTTTCAGGGTCGGGTTTTAGGTCACTACTAGAAAGAATATGGCCAAAATATTCTACCTCTGGAACTCCTGCTTGTAGAGTGTCAGGGTTTAATTTAATGCCTTGCTCACGACATCTGTCTAATAGGCACCTTAGGTTGTCATCATGTTGTTGACGACTTTGGCCATAGACAAGAATGTTATCAACTAAAACCTCGGTACAATTGAGACCTTCCAAGTTTTCATTCATTTTCTTCTGGAAGATTTCCTGAGCTGAAACTAAACCAAAAGGCATTCTAGTAAATCGCCATTTTCCAAAGGGCGAATTGAAAGTAGTTAGCTTGCTACTTTCGTCATCTAATTTGATTTGCCAGTAGGCAGTTTTAGCATCAAGTTTACTGAAAAGCTTGGCCCCAGCTAATTTGTGCATGATGTCTTTTATGGTAAGCATTGGATAGTGCTCTCTTTTAATTTTTTCGTTTAATTGTTTTGGATCAATACAAATTCTGACCTTTTTGGCATCTTTTTTTGCCGACTGCGACCAAAGAACTTACCCAGTCAGTGGGTTCATCAAACCCTTTAATAACACCCATTTTCTCCATATATTTCAGTTCATTGTGAACTTTATCTTTCATACCAATGGGGACTCTATGTGGTGGGTGTATTACTGGGCATGCATCCGATTTTGAGCTTGATTTTTGCTTCACCTTGTAAGGCTCCAATCCCTAAAAACACATCTTTATATTGACCCAAAACACTTTGTTTTGTTAGGTCTGTGTTTTTCGGATTGGTGGTTTCAGTTTTGACCATCATAGTAACTTTAATTAGATTCAACTGTCTACATGCATTTAAACCTAGTAGTGGTTTAGCAGGCGTGTCAATAACATAAAAATTAAGGTCTTGGGATTGGGCTTACTGTATATTTAGCCACTACATCAAGTTTCTCAGCACCATAACCAGTCAATTTTGCAAGGCCTTTAGTTTGCAATTTGTGACCATTTAGTGGCTGATTATATACATGCAATGGTATGCAATTTACTTGCGCACCTGTGTCTAATTTACACTTGACCATTTCCGACGGACAAATCAACAAAATTTCATCAGATTTGTTATTTTCAGCAACAGTTCCCAGAAATAAAGTTTCAAAATTATCAAGATCTGGTTCATTTTACGTTACATGGGCGATTTTACGTGTTTGCTTTGGAACAGTTCTACACATCTTTGCAAAATGATTGGGCTTTTTGCACTTATTGCATAATTGTCCAGTTGTTGGGCATGTTTCACTAGGGTGATGCTAATGTCTGCCACATTTTTACATGTACCAGTTTTTTTTGCTTAGACCGATAGTTATGGTAACTTTGCGCTGCATTGGACGCTGCTGGGTTTGTGTTTTACGTTTGTGCTTTACTAAGTTCACTTCTTGCATTGGATTCAAAAGTTTGAGCTGTTCCATGGATATTTCATGTGTTTTGGCTATTTTTATTGCTTTAGCTAGAGTCAAGTTATCCTCTAACAACCCTTGAGATTAATTTCAGTTCAGTAACCCATTTATTAACTGGTTCCATGACACCCTGATTTCTGTCATAAAACAGCTTTCTCTGTATTGACGTATTCTTTTGGGGATAGCAGAATGCCTCAAATCTCGCTAGTAGCTCATTGGGCTTTTTAGAATCAGCTTCTGAGAGTTCTTGAATTGTTCTCCAGGAACGACAAATATTCCTACCTCATTGGCCAATACTGATTAAAAACTGAGCTGCTTTCTGCTCATCAGTCCATTTATCGGCTTGTGGACAAGAAAAAATTAACGTGATTAGTTCCTTCCACCTAGACCAATTTTCTGAAATGTTTTCATTATCAAAATCCATATTAGGGATATCTTTAGAACTCCCAGACATTTTCGCGTTTACCTGACACGTTTACAATGTTCTAGATGGCAGGGTTGTGGGCAGAAATGTGCAGATTTATTCAAAGCTGTTAAATTTATTGGTTTGATTATTTATTCAGCCAGTTGTAATGATTACGTCATACAGTATCCAGTTGCCAGATAGCTGCAACTTAAAGTATACATAAATCAATAAATGTGATTACATTACAATCTACCAATCATATGTACTACCTCGTGCGTTATTCAGACTGGAGACTCTTGTTCTGAACAGATGACAGATACAGCACCTACAAAACTTCCATACAGGATTCCTCCGCAGAATACAATCACATCCCACCTGCTCCCTGTCATCTTCTGTTAGGGGCTGTTTCCATGGCAGGAGAAATTCACAAACGTCAACTTACATTATTCAATTCAGTGCTCACCTGCAACAATCAGACGCTGATACAAATTCTTCTAAGGCAGCGGCTTGCCAAAGCTAGCCCAGATACATTCCTAATTCGCATTACACATTTGCTCGAAGCATACTCTCTACCTGATCTTCATAGCCTACTGCATGACCCTACATTAAAACTCACCTGGAAAAGATCAGTAAAGACAGCAATCAATAATTTCTGGACTGAGAGCCTCATAAAAGACTGTGAACAGAAATCGACCTTGTGCTACCTTGATGCAGCAGCATGCAAAATCGGAACAACACATCATGTATGGAACTCTGTGCAAGCCATGACCGGCGGAGTTAAAATGGCGCTCACAAAGTCTAGACTCTTGACTGGTACATACATGTTCCAGTCCGTGAAAACAAAGTTTAGCAACTACACAGTAAGTGCTATATATCCTCTCTGTGGGCTAGAGGATGAGACAACAGTCCACTTCCTTAACCGATATCCAATCGCTAAACCCATCAGAGAACAACATATTGCACCAATCAAACTAGCAGTTGTGAAATAATTTGGTCTCTCAGCCTGGAACAAGATCTCACAACATAAGCACATCATCAATCAGCTCATAATAGATTGCAGAGAAAACTATCAAATATTTACTCCTTACCAAGAAATGACAATCTGACATGCATATTAGAATCTTTAAGCCGCACTCCCATTCACACTCTACACACAAAGAGACTGCAATATGTATCCTGACTTCTCATTATCCAGACTGTCTCAAATCTATGAAAAGTTGCACATGTAGAAATTGTCGCTGCATTTAACTTGGACTGCACTTCATCATCATCATCATCATCATCATCATCATCATCATCATCATCATCATCATCATCATCATCATCATCCTGGATCTCAAGACACAAGCCTATGGCTTTTTATGTCCTAGTTGTGGTAGTAGTTTTACAAACTTTGTTCCGGCTTCCGGCATGGCGGAACAGGGCAATTCTGTACACTGTACACGATTTTTAACTATTCTACATGTGTATTTACATATCTACAATTATTTACTATAGTACTATTATATTTTTAATAGTTTTTGTATTGCACATAGTATTTGCATTGCACATAGCTTCTTACAAGGACTCTACATGATAGAATATCTGTAATTTGGGGCTGTTCTAGTTTATGTAATTTAAAATGTATTTTCATAAAAGGTTTATACGGTTTTGGCATGTATTTTTTATACTTTCTGATTTGCATGCATATTAGTTGGCTGTTACTCTGTTGTAGTATTACTCATGGTGGCTGCCACGAATTAAAAGAGAGATAGTCATCCCTAGTCAAAGATGTACATTATTTCATGGAAGTGCTGGTCAAGTTGCAGTTTGAAGAGCTCCAGTGTGTTTACATTTACGGTAGTTGCCAGCAGAGAATTCCAATGTGTGACAATGCTGTTAGAGAAAAAGTTCTTACGTACGTCTTTGTTAGCATGATGTTTATGTAATTTCAAGTTATGACCATGTGTGGACTCCATATGTGATTTCTGTAGCAGCTTTCCAGCATTAATATTATAGTAGTCATGCATAATTTTATATGTCTCTTAAATCTCCTCTGAACCATCTGTATTTAAGAGACATCAGGTTTAGAACTTTTAGCCGGTCTCCATAGCTGAGTCCTTTTAACTGCAGGACAAATTTGGTTGCTTTGCGTTGGACACTTTCTATTTTTCTTGACTGGCATAGTAGGTAAGGTCACCATACAGAATTACAGTATTCTAGTATTGGTCTTATTAGTGTTTCAAATAGGGTAGTTAAAATGGTTCCATCTATATACGTGAATGACCGTTTAATCACCCCTAGTATTCTGTTGGCTTTGTTAATGGCTGTGTTGATGTGCACATCAAAATTTAACTTGGTGTCGATAAGTACCCCGAGGTCTTTTTCATTGTCCGTAACTGGGATTTGAGGATGAGTCTCATCGTCAGTCATAATATACTGCGTCTTAGGGTTATTACTACTGAAATGTAATACATGGATCTTTGTGGAATTGAACGTTAGTTGCCAGTTTAGTGACCATTTACAAGTGTTGTTTATGTTGTTTTGAAGGTTAGCACTAGTTGGGTTTTCAATCAGTTTGGTGTCATCAGCAAAGATCTTGCAGCAACAGACTATTGAGTCTGGCTGGTCATTGATAAATATCAGGAACAGCACTGGCCCGGGTACACTCCCTTGGGGTACCCCACGTATTACCTCTTTCCATGCTGATTTGGCATTGTTTACTTGGACTCTCTGTTTTCTATTAGACAAGAAACTTTTGATCCAGTTCACTAATTGCACTCCGATGGACTTTGCAGAGAATGCATGTGAGACTCACCGAACAATAATTCCCTGGATCATGCTTAGGACCCTTTCCATATGTCAGTGATTTCTCCTATTTCCAGAGACTTATTGAAGAGAAAGCTAAGTGGAGTACTGATTTCATCTGCTACTTCTAGTAGTACTCTGGATGGTATAGCATCAGGGCCACAGCTTTTATTGGGATTTAGACACTTAAATTTAGTCTTTTCGCTATGGCTGCGGGCATTATAACTAGATCTGCAAGTTGGACTTCATCGTTCCGAAGCGTGAAATCTGGTACTGTGTCCAGATTCTCTTTCGTGAATACACTTGCAAAAAGGTTGTTAAGTGCTTCAGCCTTCTCGCTGTCTGTCTTAGCAGTCGTGTCTTTACCAGCTTTTCTTAATTCCCCAATTGATTCCTTTATTTGGGTGTTTGACTTCATATACTTCCAAAAGGTCTTTGGATTGGACTTGGTTTCAAGGGTTAGGTTTCTTTCAAATAGTTTTTTTGTTAGTCTTAGTTTGGCTGTTGTATTATTTCTGGCTTGTTTGTACATGTCATAATCACACCTTCTCCCAGTTTTCCTGAATTTTCTGAAGGCTCTTTGCTTCACTTTCACAGCTTGTAGTATGTCTTTATTTGCCCAAATTTCTTTCTTAGGTGGTGAGCTCGAGACTTTGATATTTTGAGCCATTGCCTCATTTAGCAAATTTTGTATGAAGTCCCATGCTTCCCTTATATTCATGTTGGCCATGCTGCTCCAATCTAGAGCCCTGAGTTGGCGACGTATGTTTTCATAGGTCCCTGTATTTAATAGTAGTTTGGACTTGCTGTGATTGGAGGGTTAGTAAACAGGTCTGGGTGTAATGAAATTTTCAGTATGTCATGATCGTTTTTTCCTAGTGGCGCTTCATGGCTGATTCCTGAGATCATGTCCTCATCATTAGTGATGACCAAGTCCAATATGTTGGGTATCTGGCGTGGTCTGTGTCTTGTTGGTGCAGTGATGTGTTTATTAAGAAAGTTGTTCTGGATTGTTTGGACGAATGCTTCCCCATCCAAATCTGATGAAAGCCCAGTTTCCCAGTTTATCTTCAGGAAGTTAAAATCTCCTGTGATCAGGATGTAGTCTGCCTGGTCATCTCCAATGTTAATCAGTAGGGTTATTAGGTGCATGTTGTTAATTTCATTTGAATGCGGGCTTCGATATATGCAACCAGTTAAGATTTTTTTGTTGCCTAGCGTTTTCCAGGTGCATCATACTGATTCTTTAAAATCCCTGCAGAATGGGGTTTCATATGCTTGTGCATTTAGGGCTTTGTGTGCGTATATAGCAATACCCCTAGCGGGTGCTTCATTTGTAAAAGTATCGTAGTTACTCACTTCTAATTCGCTTTTCAGGATTGGACTACATGTATTGCTATTTTGGGTAGGATTTCTGAGATGCATATCAAAGCTGATGTATTACATGCATCACTTAAAATCTGTTTGTGTTCTTCACGCTTGTTGATGAGGCTGTCTGTGTTTGTATATGTGCATGTTGGAATATACGACTTCTGACTGCTATTTACACTATTTACATTCCTACTTGTATCTTCTTGGAGTCAGTTTGAGCTTTGTCCAGGTCGTGATGAGTCGACCCTGATCACATTCTTATTTCGAATTATGTACATGGTATTGGGGGGGGGGATATTTCGCATTTCTGCTAGCTCGAATCTAATTGCCCGTTGTTCCTCACTTTCTTTTGGTGTGAGGTCTGGATTTACATAGATCTTGTTTGCAGAGTGCTTTTTTCCCTTGTTGAATTGTATGGCCCATTTATGAGCCTCTCTCTACTCTCCTCAGTTTTCATCACTAGTTTGATAGGTCTAGTCTTTTCAGATTTCTTTCCTAAACGGTAAAAGGATTTAATCTCATCGGGTGCAATGTCTGACATTTCTGTCACTATTTCATTAATTATGGTAGCATCTTCCTCCTACCTGTCTTGGTCCGCCTCACACTTGCTTTCGACAACATTGACCAGAACAACGTTTCTTTTCTTCTTTTGTCGATCCTCAAATTCCTGTAAACAATCCTTTACTTTAGATTCTATTTTCTGGTTGATGTCTCTTAACTGGTCATCCCTGATCTTGTTTCGGATTTCCATCATAGATATGATTTTATCCATTTTTTCCTCGAGTTTGGCAAAACGGTCATCAGCATTTGATTTCTTTTTGGCACCACACCTGCAGAGAAATGTAGATAGAATATTCATTCAATGCAAACTAATTTACTTTCATAACTTACAATATAACATTACATTTGTACGTGGAAGTTACCGGCCATGGTGCGAAAGAAGCCTAAGGCCTAGGTCCTGAAAACAAGATGATGATGGTACTCGTACGATAGGAGGACTTTACAGAGCAAGAAGAAGAAGGTACGTAATATCAGTTTCCGTGATAAGCAACAGCTGAAATATGCAATGTTATGTAGTCTTGCAGCTCTTACTGTCAAACAGGGGTTTCTCCAAAGTGAAATAGTGAAGACAAATATGTAATTACCAGTTTTGGTAAATGTGTGACTTTGTAAGATTCAAGATTATTTATTTCATGCTTAATATTTGCAAATTTTTGTTATATGGTATGGTGTCCGAGTTGCTTAAATTCGTGAGTACTGAAATCCGTGAATTTGTTTTTATCGCTCTCGTTCTATGAGGTTCCCAACGTACCATATTAAAAGCCCTGTATCTACAATAAACATCCTAGATCAGTAGATGGAAGACAATTACAAAATATTATGAAGATTGTTTATATATGTAGAACACTCTAGGACAAAATGGTACAAATATATATCATATATGTTGTTCCCTCCTGTGCTTACGCCTATACAGGCGTTATTATTATATTACAGATGTTTATATCAACTGTCACCTTATATATTGTAATGTCTTGTTTTATGTGTAGGGGGTCCATCGATTCATAGGCTCTGCCATTGATGGACTGCCCGAATGTGATGTATATTATATCCTATATATTAAGCATGGAATAAATAATTTTGAATCTTGATGTAATGTTGCGTGGAACGCATCTACACAGTAGCCACGTTTTAATCAATCAAGCAATCATAATCTATATCCTGTAAGAAGGCTATCAGCCTGTTATGACCCGTTCTTTGGGTATTTAAATTTTTATCTGAGGGTATTAATTAGTGTACCGTTTTTAATAGTTGGTCTGATACCAATCAGTTTTATGTCGACTGCGAGGTAATCATAGTATAACGGTTGAGTCTTCCATAACTGATCCAGGATAGATTCAAAAGATAATATTGTTTGGGCTTCAACTACGTGTTGTGGTGGTCTCAGGCGGTTTCGGCAGCCATGTAACTCTTTCTGTTTTTGTTTGTGTGATTTATGGCAAAGGTAATGATGAGCTTAGTAATATGGTTAAATATGTTGCTGAGGTATGCGTCTCAGTAGGTTCTTGTATATTTTTGCTATCATTTATAATAAATCTCTCAAAACATTATTGGCGGTTATAGCCTGTGTAGGCGTGCACATGCTACGGGTTCAAATTATACAGTACAGTTTTTGGCGCTACCTTACGCAGCAACAGCTTCCCGTCAATTTAGTTTCAAGATACTCAACAGACATTGACACATACGTAACGAATATATTATTTTGTAACAGCTCAAAAGCAATATTTCCCTCACTTTTACGGTTATATTATAGTTAAGTTTGTGAATATTTTGAAACCGATTTGACTGGAAGCTGGCGCTATCTTATATACATATTTAAAACCTGCACGAAAGGGCACCTGTTGAATATCTGTAAATATTTTTTTTTGCGTAGACGTTGCTGCAAACATAATCAACATGTTCCAGTCAAATTATTTTTTTTATACAGTCCAGCTCGAGGGGTTAATGAGTATGCATTTGTCGGGATCTGGTGAATATTTGTGTAGTTATTTTTTAACAGAAGCTGTTGCTGCAAATGTCCGCAATAGGTTCCAGTCAAATTATTTTCAAAATATATGTCCAGAACCTTTATTTAGATGTGGTCATTTAATGAATATTTGAGTGTCTACGTGCGTACACGTTCGTCGCCATGTAATATGGTGAAATATGTTGCACTTGTAATATCGTGAAATATGTTATATTTGAATATTTTGAAAATAAATTCCTAGCGTGCGTGCGTGTAAACTTATATTAAAGGTCATATTCACTACAGAATATGCACCAGAGTGTTGAATACCGGTTCCAGTCAAATTATTTCCTAAAAATCTAGCAGGATTTACAGTTGTCAAATTGATTTTCTTTTCTTTAGATAGCTGTTCACTTATTTACTAAGTCGAATTGTTGGGATAGGTTGAATATTTATGTAAATATTTTGACCGGATGCTGTTGCTGCCAATACCAGCAACAGGTTCCAGTCAAATTATTTTCAAAAATATCCACAATTCCTTTAGATTTATATGTGGTTGCGTACGGCGTGACCGCGCGTACAAGGTGCGTGAAAATAAATTTTGTTACAATTAATTAAAATGTTGAATACTTTGAAATGAATTTGTTTGCTAAAAGTTATTTGGTTACAATATGGTTATACATTTTGGTTACAGTATGTACATCATACTGAAAGTAGTTGCTGTGCAAGCGAAATGTGTTGTTCATTCGCGCAAGCGATCGCATCTTAAAATTTTTGGCGTTAAGATAACAGCAGGGATTATAAACTGAGGACATTATTATCACCCGCCGAGTCTAGCTAACATGGGCTTTAATTGCAGGAAACCATTACAATGGTGGGAATACACACGGATTACAAATACAATATAGAGAGCTCTAACCAACCAGCTTTCAGGAACAACGTCAACAAATCAAAATTCACGTGCAGTTGCTGGTCGTACTTGTGATTCAGATCGTTAGTCAGTCTGTATTAATCTTTCGACAATTACAGACGTAGCATTATAAGAGTTTCTTGCTGATTTTCGAAATTATTTATATTTTCTAATGAGCATTTCCAAATTTGCTTCAAACATTTGGTAGATCTTAACGAAAATTGGAGGAAATCTACTCCAAAGTCTCAACCCGAAAAATTATTTTCAAAATTCTCATTTTTATGTGGTACATGAATTACATGACACATAGATTTTCCAAATTGGCGCTGCTTTTCAAATATTATGTTACGCCGTAAATATTCTTGAATTTTCTTTTAAAATTTTTTGCATTGCAATTGAACTTAAATTTGTAACAATTAGAGGCCAACCATTTTGTTAAAGAATGATCGATATAGGCCTACGTCTTTATTTCAAAATAATATGAAATTATATTTCACAGCGTCACAACAGTATGCCTAATCTTCGTCACGGCGCTTGACTTTCATCGAAGCAACTGCCTCTTAGTTCGTTTTGCTCTTAGAGTCGGCATGGCTGAAAAAACAAACATAATAAAATGTACTCCAAGCTGCCGAAAAATGGTTGGCTGCCGAAATGTCTATACACCGTTGTGGTAGGCTATTCCATAAGTCTGTAACTCGATGTTTGAAAGAGTATTTTTGCAAGTCGAGCCTTGCTCTTGGTTTGTATAACTTTAGACTATGACCCCTAGTTATAAGATTTTCTCTTAACTGAAATTGACAGTTGATTGACAGTTCTGAAGCTTTTGACAAAGTTTTGAGCAAAATACGGTCAAAACAAGAAACTTTTCATACAATTATTGATAAAGTAGTGATAAAAATTGTAAGCTTCCTTAATGAACTTTCTTAGATTACTTACTTGCGCTTATTTAGCACCTAAAATGAGCAATTTTTACAATCCAAAGTTACCACCTGCTTTGATTACATTTTTTCGCCGCATCGGATTAGCCTGATTGACGGGAGCGCGTCTAAATTTTATTGGAGAGGCTCTAGAGGAAGGGGTAGGTGCTTATTAATCATTTACCAAAGTGTCAAAATTAACATAACACATGTTTTTTTTAACGATAGAAATTTTGTTGATTCTTTCCTTTATGCCTGCTGAGCATGTTTTAAAGACCCTAGCGTTAGCTCATTTCTTCAGCTCATTAATATTTGTGAATTTCATGTGACGTCACTACCTAATGAAAGCGGCATCCATTTGGTTTTTTATCTTCTCTTCAAATGTATCAACTGCTTTTATAGTTTATACATCCATTTGTAGGACAAATTTTCGGTTAAAACGGGCAAAATTAGCAGTTGAAACATTCAACAAACTAATACATTGATATTTAAGGATTTACAAGCATGTACCAGACAGCTGAAGATGGATAATTACCAATTCACGAAATTCGGTACTGCTATTTCACACATAACGTGGCGAGGTGGGTCAGTTCAAATGCTTGGGATTTGTTTAAAAATTAAAATTTTGAACTGAAATTTTTCCGTTTGTATTCGGAAGTGTTATTTCACATTGTGTTAAATTCTTGCGCAGATCTGTTTAAGAGTTTTCTTTCACGAGTGCATTACTTGCTTAGATTCACGAACTACGGTACCCATAGTATACAGGAAGATACCCCCATGCTCTAAGGCATCTCCAGTCATTATAGAGCAAGTAGAGAAGAACCATTCAAATCAAATCAGATGAAATTTTAAAAATCTTAATGCAAATTAACTTGAACAAAAGTGCAGGCATTGATAATTTTAAATGGAACATTTTAAAAAACTGTCTCTCACAAATATTAATCCCACTGTACCACATTTGTAACCCTTCCCTGTTGCAGGACATATTCCCATCTCGAAAGTAGCATGGGTGACACCAATATATAAAGCCAAAGACTATTCTGTTCTCCTTCGATCAATACTCACCATTCTGTTACTTCTGATATACAGCTGGCCCTGACAGCTGGCTCTAGGACTATAGACTTGGAACCGGGTACTCGGCTCCCAACTGCCGAGTACCCGTCTACCATAGAGCTCATTCTTGTTTGCATAGCGACAAGAGAATACATGCTTTTTGCAGTTGGAAAGTCTTAACATTGTTTAAGCCCAAGTCATTTTACTGTGATTAATTGTGATAGCTTGTGCGTTCTCAAAAGGATTTTTTGGATTAATATGGACGCTTCCGATGATAACCAGGTCGTATATTTCCATGTTATTCCATAGTTAAAAGACTTAGGTCTCTAATATTTCGTCTGTGTCGCATGTTCCAATTTCTAACCCCAAAGAATCTGGGACGTGTGTTAACAACGAAATATGCCAGGTGATCGCCTTCCTTTAAATCCCCAACAGGTGATCGGCAGATATGAAATTAGGTGTTGGCTTATCAGTGTTTTAACACGATTATCGGCTGACGTCGTTCTCCGTAAGATCCAAGCGGGTGTCGTTACACCCGTGTTTCTCGGATGTTTATGTGAAAATGTTTCATTAATTCGCGCATCTGATTCTGGGTGCTGCGTACTTTAATTGGTACCAGGAAAACTTTGGAATTTTCAAGTTTTGCGTGTTATCACGATCTGTTTGCAATGATCAGTGGTTTCAAAATTCTTGATTTAGATGTGTGGTCTGCGGTTTTACCATGTGCTACAGCAGTTTGATTAGATTTTGTTGTTTCTTCACATATCGTTTTGGCCTTCGTTAGGAGTATAATTTATATTTATTAGTAAATATACCCCGAATGCTATGCGATATGATTCCTGGTTCCGTTATACATCCTTGAGGATCAGTGTATGGGTGTATTATTGCCCGCTTCGTTCTTGTCGTCATAATCAATGCGATCATTGCTGTAACTTTGCAGGGTGGGGTGCAGGAGGGTGACAGTTAATTTTTGGTCAAAATATTTGAAAATTAATTGTCTGCCTTCCATTTTTGTTTCGTTCCACTGGCTTATTGTAGGTTTGGTTTTTTATAGGCCAAGCCAGCCCCGCCATCATGTGTCGAGTGCCACATATCGTAGGGGTTCTATGCAAGGACCATGTCTGTTTCCACTGTACTAAGTGTAGTCTTGACAGTAGGTGTAACATTTGCGCTGTGTGGTCGGTCGATATGATGCTTAAATTCCTTGCCAGAAGGACTTGGCAGGGTCTGACGCGGGGTCAGGCGGTCCGAAAGTAAATCGTGGAGCGTCCGTTTCGGCCCGTGGGGGTGTTCCACGTCTGCAACCAGAGGTGGTGGAGATGGCACCGCCGGCGTGGTTTGGTCCGGCTAGGCAAGGTGATCTTGCATAGCGTTCTGCCCACGCTGGTGTCGCCCCTGCTGCCAAAAGTTGTAGGGCAGTCTCTCCCCTTGTTCTGGACTGGCCACCGAGGGAGCCGTTTCGTACGGCCCCCTGGCAGTCCCGTCGGGCTCCGGCCTGATGGGTTCTGTCTCTCTGCGGCCGCCTCCGGGTGGTCCAGTAGCGGTGGCCGGTCCATCAGGCATGGGAGCCGTCCACAGTTTTCCTTGTCTAGTGGCGACTCTTAGGGGTCTGAAGATGAGGAGGCCGAGGATGAGAGGGTGCTGCGACCTGTGATGCCGCGGGTGGAGAGCATAGAGTTCGATTCCATCCTGACGGAACCGTCCTCCATCTGTCTGGCCTGGCGCAAGCCACGGCAGCGGCTCCGGCCGTGGTTGAGGCCACTCCGGTACCGGGCACCGGTCCCGTGATGGTTGGTTTGCCGCCAACCAACACAGTGACAGGTGTGGCCGGCCAGGCATGGTACTCACCTATCTCGCCTGGTCCGGCGGTCCGAGATGGGGTGCCGTTGGCGCCCGTGTTTGGCCACGGTTCCTCAACCGCTACGGGTCCGCATGGTTTTCCGTGCAGACCTATTCCATGGACTGGTGTGTTCCATGGGGTGGCGGCGGAACCGTACGGTACCGGAGTTCCTGGCATATCAGCAATGGCTCCTAGCCGGGAGGCCGTTGCTGGTAAGGCCGTGGACATGTCAACGGGTGACGTGTTCACGGGAGTGTCCTCCTCGGAGACGGATTGGTCTGAGGCTCTGGCTTGGCTAGCCAGGGTGGACCCGTCTGTGGTTCCGACCACGGCCGAGGAGGATGTACCCCCGTCCATCGGTGCATCGATTAGGATGGGGATCTTGCCCGTAGCCCTGATCCAGTCTGTTGGACTGGATCCATGGTTTATGGTGTTGCTTGATGCTATTTATAGCAAACAAGGGTCAGCTTCTTGCGGCCTCCATGGAGGTGCGGGCGAGGGGTCGTATTCCACGGGGGGAATACGACAGGTATGGTGTTGTCCCGTCGGTCACCGAGGATGACCGCTGGGTACTGGGTGTCCAGAGTGCTGGAGCGGGTGGCCCCGCCCCGGCACTGGTGGACAAAGCTCAGGTACACCATAATGAAGTCCTGTCCCTGTGTGATGGGGGTGTGAGGAAAGCACTGAGTGCTGTCAACCACTCTTATCGTCTTCTTCAGTCGGTGGGGGCAGGCCACCCTGTGGCGCTTTCGTGCGTTAGTGACGGACTGGTGCTGTCTATGGACGCATTGGCAAGGGTGCAGGCGCGTGTGACTATGTCCAGGAGGCAGATGGTCCTTGACCGTATGCGTCCAGCTATTGCCATCAGGGAGCGTCTTCTTGGGACGCCCGTGACAGGCCTTAACATCTTTGGTGGCCAGGCGCTGGCCATCTTGGAGGACACGGCCAGCATTGTGCAGAATCGATTGGCGGTTTATCTGACTGTAGTCAGGCCGCTGACCGGGCAACCTTCAAGAGAACAGAGAAAAAGCAAGGTGAAAGCCTAAAGCATAGTGCTGCTTCTGTTTTCTGCTGGGTTTTTCTCAGCCGCCTTGGCGAAGAAAGCCAAGAAGGTTGTGGGGGCCTCTACCCTCCCCAATATTGCTCCTGATCGCCCGAGAGGCGGGAAGGGGAGAGGTAAGTCCTCAAAGGGTGGACAGAAGGGAGCGGATCGTACCCGAGGGTACGAGGGCTCCCTTCGCATCTGCCTGGACCGCACCTGTGCGACAGGAACAGCGGTGCCAGTTAGACCGGCCAAGCCAAGACCAATATGGTTCTCTCTCTCGTCAAGAGGGGGGGGGGGGGGGGGTAGCGGATACGCGAGCCAGACACCCCCATTAGGCGTTGAGGCGTCTATAGTGGGTGGAAGGCTCATGCGTTTTCATCGAGGTTTGGAGAGGTGTGACGTCAGACAGTCTGGTCCTGGGATGGTTATCCCAGGGGTACATACCAGAGTGGTGGGACTTTCCACCACAGAATCTGTCTTTGGCACCTGTCTGGTCACCCGTTCAACGGGACCAGACAAGTTAGAAGCTATTAAAAACGAAGTGTCAGGTTTGCTTCCGAAGGGAGCAATAAACCAGCAAACCGGAACACTCCAGGCTTCTATTCAAACATGTTCCTTGTCCCCAAGAGCACAGGGGGATGGAGACCCGTACTCAGTCTCAGGCCATTGAATTGGTTTATCCATACGCCTCGGTTTCAGATGGAAACTCTGAGGTCGGTAATCGCAGGATTCAGGAAGGGGGTGTGGTGTGTATCGATCGATCTGAGAGATGCATGTTCCCACATTCCTATGAACGGGAGTTGTCACAGGTTTCTGAGAGTTGCGTTTCAGAATCTAGTATGGGAGTTTAAATCCTCCCATTCGGCCTGTCGACAGCTCCAAGGGGTTTTCACCAGAGTGGTCCTTGTGGTGACAGCGTTTCTCAGAAAAAAGAGAACATGGCGCTTCACACCTACATAGACGATTGGCTGATCATCAGCCAGGTTAGAGGTGGATACTGCTCTGAATCTGAAGTTGCTTTCAGATCTAGGCTAGATAGTCAACAAGGAGAAATCTGAGTTGACACACCACTCAACATTTCGTTTATTTAAGGATGCGATTCGATCTCGAGGAGGGCAGGGTTTTTTACCCATCAGAGCCCAGAGTGGTGTCTCTGTTAGCCATCCTCAAGAGTTTCGATTGGGAAACCACATTCAGACGAGGCGGTTTCTTCAGATGATGGTCTCCATGCAGCACGTATACCCGTACACTGCTCATATGCGAAGACCTATCCAGTTGTATCTGATGTCTCTGTGGAAACAGAGAATAGAACCCCTGTCAAAACTGGTGCCAGTTTTGGAGCCAATAATGTCGCATCTTGTATGGTGGGAAAAAGCGTCAGAATCTCCTAGTAGGAGTTTTTCGCTGCACCTACCCCAACCCCAGCTGTCCGTGTACACGGATGCATCGCTGGAGGGATGGGGGCCCTACCTGGGAAAACACCAGGTCTCTGGCACATGGACTCTCCAAGAGAGCCAGCTGCATATCAATCTGTTGGATATGATGGCAGTGGAACTGGCATTGGAAAAGGTTTCTTCCAAAAGTCAGGGGCAAGGCGATATTGAAACGGTCGGACAACTCGACAGTAGTATCATACAGAAATCGCCAAGGCGAGACCAAGTCACCCACACTATGCATCTAAGTGTGGCACTTGATTCAATGGTGCAGGAATTACTCGGTTGTTTTATTAAAGCAGCGCATATTCCTGGGCGATTGAACATTCTGGCGGATGCTTTGTCTCGCAGACAGAGAATTCTGCCAACAGAATGGTCTCTCAACCCTCCAGTTCTTCACAGGATCTTCGAGCATTGGAGCAAACCCAATGTGGACTTGTTCGCCACAAGGGAAAATGCTCAAATCATGACTTATGTCTCGCCGATACAGATCCTAATGCCGTCGATACAGACGCTCTGGCGTTAAGCTGGAGAGGGATGCACGCTTACGCGTACCCACCCACCATTCTTCTACCGAAGATATTGGTGAAGATCAGGGAGGAACCGTGCCTGGTCCTGCTATATTGCCATTTGGCCCAGCAGGCCGTGGTTCACGGATCTTCGAGGTGTGCGGGTGCAAAATCCAGTGCAGTTACCCGAGATTCCGAACATAATCTCCCAGGCCAAGGGACGCTTCCTACACGAGCGTCCCGAAATGTTGTTGACTGCGTGGTTGTTGTCAAACAACGTTCCACGTCGGAGGGCTTCTCTCGACATGCTGCAGATTTCATCGCAGCTGCGAGAGGGAGGTCAACCTTCAAGTCATATAACACCAAGGTTAACGGATTTGCAGACTGGTGTGAGGAAAAGGGTATTGTTACCTTTCATTCCACTATTCAGCAAATAGCAGACTTTCTCTGTGAGCTGTTCTTTTCAGGACTAGCTCCTGTCACAATTGCTGGATACAAGTCAGCTTGAGTGTGATGGTGAAGGGAATGTGCAATCTCCGACCGAGACAACCGGTAGTCATTCCAGCCTGGAGTCTATCTTTGGTGCTTAATGTACTGGCCAAGCACCCTTTCGAACCGTTGCGTTCGGCTAGTCTAAAGCATTTGACTCTAAAGGCAGTCTTTCTATTGGCAGCTTCCTCAGCTAGAAGGCGCAGTGTGATCCATGCACTTTCAGCAGAGAGGGACCGATTTATTGTCTCCAGAGAGGGTCTGCGTCTACTGCCAAGAGAAGAGTTTATGTCAAAGATTCGATCTTTGAGATATCCCGGCAAACCGATCGTTATACCGAAACTAAGTAGGTTTGATCGTGATGCCAGTGTCTGGTGCCCAGTCCGTGCTTTGACTAAGTACAAAATGGACAGACTCGTTACGGTCGAATGATAGACATCTGTGGATCTGCCATAAGGAGCCTTATGGCGCCGCATCCGTGGATTCTATCTCTCGTTGGGTAGTCGAATGCATTCAGACTACCCATGAGATTACGACTGGGCACCAAGAGCAATGCGTAAGGGCACGATGTTAGAGGAATAGCCGCCTCTTCCGCCCTTTACAATGGTGTTCTGTTTCAGGACATCATGGCTGTTGCACAATGGCACTGTGAGTCCTCTTTCACGGATTACTATATGAGGGATGTGTCAGACTTCGCCATTCCACTCGCTTTAGCTGTTTTGAGACGATAGCTATATGACCATACTGCTCTTCTTCCTTTTTTGACAATTTAAGAGAGAATTAAGAAGCAGACATGGTCGAGCGAGAGGATATCAACCAGATTGTGTCACTGATGGCCGGACAAGTGAATGGTTGGAGGCTCCATGTCTGAAATCCAAATATCATGAGGTAATTCAGGATTGAGAGTGTTTTGTATTATGTATATATATCATGATCATTCATCTTATATATTCATGCTCATTCCCAGGCTAATATATGGAAAGAGCAGTTAACCCTCTTGGCATATTTCTGTTTTCAGGCGAGATGCATGTTCGTGAGTTCTCTCCCTTTTCTTAGGAGAAAAAAGGGGGGGGGGCAGTGATGCGAATGTGATTCAGTTCTGTTAACTTGACGGTCCTTTTTAGGTCTCCGTTAGTCAAGTTTTACGTCTAACTCTTTCTCCAAGGGGCAAAAGTAGCATTTATGGCTTGCCCCTTCCCACCAGGTTACTGACCAAATCTGGTGTATATCAGAAGTAACAGAATGGTGAGTATTGATCGAAGGAGAATGAAGGAAATTTCGATTTCCCTTTCTCTGAGATCTAACAATACTCACCATTCTGTTACGGACCCAGCCTCCCAGCCCCACGGAGGCAAGCCATGGATTTCTCTTGTTTGGTGGCTATGCAAACAATATGAGCTCTATGGTAGATGGGTACTCGGCAGTTGGGAGCCGAGTACCCGGTTCCAAGGAGTCGGTAAAGCTTTCTAAGTCTATAGTCCTAGAGCCAGCTGTGAGGGCCAGCTGTATATCAGAAGTAACAGAATGGTGAGTATTGTTAGATCTCGGAGAAAGGGAAATTGAAATTTCCTTCAAATTCACTAATTACAGGTCCATCTCAGTACTTCTACTATTTTCTAAACTTCTAGAAAGGCCTCTACAACAGACTGATAAATTTCTTAGATAAATATTCTATTCTCTTTAAAGCGCTATATGGTTTTAGACAAAACCACTCCACAATGGTGGCGCTGATAGATATGTTGGAAAAAATAACAAAGTTCAAAGTTGTTTATTTCATAACATATTTTACATATAAGTAAATTGAAAATGGGCAGTCCATCAAAGGCACAGCCTATTAATCGATGGACCCCCTAACATACAATACGAGACAGTGTACATGACATAGGTGATAAGAGCTGCTATGATGCTGATGCTATGACATGTAGTACATAGCATATAGCATGTTGCTTATACTTTTTCATGTGTACATATATATATATATATATATATATATATATATATATATATATATATATATATATATATATATATATATATATATATATATATATATATATATATATATATATATATACACACACACACACACACACACACACACACTAGTGTTGGGAATTGGTAATATTTTTGTGATCGATGATTGGTTTAGCAAACCAACCGATGATTGATTAATGATCAATCATTTCCTTTCCCGTTTCGGCCATTGTTATATCTAATAGTGCATAGTGATTCTTCATAACAGATATGAAATGATATGATAATTGGCTACAGGCAGATAAATCTATTCCTTAGGAGTGTAACTTCTTAAAAACCTTTCATAAAATTTACTCCAGATGGCTGTATCAGCGACTATGAATGACAAAATAAGCTAAATAACAAATACAACTAATCATCTAATTTGGACAATCATGATCGATGTGTTGATTGAACATGTAAACCAACCAATGATCGATCAAATTGATTAATTGGAACACCACTAATACATGCATATATATATATATAAGACACAATTAACACATATACATTTTGTACCATAAATAATGTCATTATTTGAATGATTTATGCTTAAATATGCACATAGATACACATGCACACACTGGTACACATACACATTTATACCAACATATACAAATGCATACATAAACACCAGTTCACTTTATACGTGTACAAACATGCATACATGTATACACACTTACGCACGCACATACATGTGCATATATACTAATACATCATTATGGTATTCTGTGTTGGTTTAAATGATTTACTGTTGATATAGTACGGAGGGTGGCATGGGGAGGGAAGGGGAAAGCTCATCACTGCAGATAAAAAATTGGAATAAAAAAGTTTATGTTAGATTGTTGTCTTGGTGTATGCTGGTTCACCCGACATGTCTGAATATAGTAGTAGTAGAAGTGGTGGTGGTGGAGGTGCTAGTAGTAGTAGAAGTAGTAGTAATGGCGGTGATTGCAGAGTGTGATTTGTCTCATGTTTGTATTAAATATTATAAATTAACAAATAATCTGTATCAATCAGATGCAAAAATTATATTGATTTAATACCTGTCCAATTTAGATTCTCTGGCAATTTTCTTAAAGGATTTCTGATCTAGGACCTTAATTAATTGCCTGTTTTCAGAGCATACCTCATTATATTGTACACATTGAGTTCTATACCATAATAGGCAAGTTTGTCTAATAAAAGTTGGTGATTAATGATGTCAAAAGCTTTTGAAAGGTCCAAGAAGATGCCTACTACACTTTGTTTCTTTTCCAGTGATTCAATAATTTTTTCAGTCATTTTGATTATTGCATGCATTGTTGAGTGTTTTTCGCGAAATCTGTAATGCTAACCTGTATAGAATTGCCTTTTTGTCTAGGTAACTTGTCAGCCGATTGTACATTAGGCGCTCTCGGAGTTTGGAGATGAGTGGAAGTACGGACACTGGCCTGTATTTTGAGAAATTAGTTGAATCCTTGGCTTTGTATATGGGTGTAACACATGCTATTTTTAATTTTGCTGGGAAAGTGCGTTGTGTCAAAGAAAGATTGCAAATGTGGCTGAGTGGGATGAGAATATCCACAGCACAGTTTTAGTAGATATGCCACTTAAAGCCATCAATGCCAGCACTTTTTGATGGGTTAAATGTGTTTAGTATTGTAAAAATCGCTTCCGTGTTATTAGGATTACAAAAGAACGATGATTGATAGCTGCCTGCAAGGTAATCAGTAAATTTTTTGTTGAAATTTGCTTGGATTTTGTTCGAAAGTTGTGGTCCTATATTTACGAAATAATCATTGAATCCATTGGCAATTTCAAATTTATCCATGATGACTTTGTTGTCGTAAAGAAATTGTGTCTGCTCTGCCCTGTTGGTCTTATTTAGAAGTGATTTGATGATTTTCCATGTTTCCGTTATATCATTTTTTGACTGTTCAAATTTACTCTAATAGTATGTTTTCTTGGCTGTTTTGATGATTTGGTCTAATTTGTTTCTGTATTTTCTAAATTGTCTTTAGTTTGACACTTAATAAATGTTAAGTAAAGTCTGTGTTTCTTGTGGCAGGCAGCTATTAGTCCGTTCGTAAGCCATGGTTTAGTTGGGTTGTGCTTATAGCTTCTATTTTCTTTCATTGGGAAGCTTTGATAAAGGAAATATGTGCATATGTCATGAAATTTGTTGTAGGCATGCTCACAAGACTGTATGTTTGTTACTGAGCTCCAGTCAGTCTCTGCCATGGACCTTTTGAATTTTTCAATGTTGACCTGGCAGTAATCTCTGCATTAAAATTCTTCCTGCTCAGATTTTTTTGATATGTTTGTTGTTTTTCTAGACGAAATATAGACAAGTAGTCTGAGATATCAGTTATGAAAATTCAGACTTGATTTTTACTAATATTGTGGTTAATGTTATTGCAGAATATGTTGTCAATGTCGGTTGCTGTAGATTCAGTTATTCTGGTTGGCTTGGTTATTGTCGGATAATAGAAGTAGGTATTTAGTAAATTGATAAACTTTTGTATGACAACATTTTTGTTGCTGCAGGTCAATGTTGAAATCATCCGGTAGGCTATCTTGTTTTCTCCTTGAATAATATCGAGAATTTTGCTTAGAGATTCGATGAATTGTTTGTTATCACTGTTAAGAGGTCTATAGTTGTTATTACACCACAAAAACATCCATTACCGTTCAATCACTACTTGCTAAATCAATTATCTGCATTTTGCTATCAGAATAAGATTTTTATGCCTGCATACACACCTCCCCATGCCTAATCCTATTCCTATGGACCCTCAACCAGGCTACTGGTTGAGTCCCATCTCCAGCCTATCATCAGGTATAGACTGGCACCAGTCTATACTCACCTCATAGTGACGCTTGTCGCTAAGCGCGCTTGCGCATGCGCATTAGAGCCCGAATAGGAAACAGATGCACTTTTCAATTATTCTGCATGCAGAATAGTTGTCTAAAAATATTTGTATAAGTTTTTGTGTTTTGCGCTGTGTCAGTGATACCTTTGACTTTATATCCCGGAGAAACATGCCCAATATGAAGTCAATCCTCCCTAAAATACGTCTAGGAAGTATAATTGTGTTTATATGGTATCTTATGGACGAATTTTATATATTACCGGTTTTCGTGAAGATCGTTTTGCTTCGTGGTATCTTGATTATTATGCCTATCCTTAATTCATCATCATCATTAATAATGTCCAGTCCATTTCTAGAGCATGTAACGAAGTTATTTCTAGTGCGTTATAAGGATTATCATAAAATATCCCTTGAAAGTTCCCGCCGTTAGGAACTGAATTTAGGGTGTCTTGCTTTCGAGTTTGAGCGGTATGCTTCAAGATTTGAATCGTTTGCCACAGTGTTGACAAAATCGCTCGATGAAAGAATTTCTTCTGCGATAAAAGAGGCCAAAAAGCAGGAAAGCTCGTCAAGTTCGGAGGATAGCCCGAAGGCTAGCGGGCGTTCCCGCAAATGGGGGAAGCCGGTCCCTCTGACCTCTAGGCAGGTATTGGTATCACCGAAGCAGAAGACAAGAGCATCCAAGCTCTTGAAGGTGTGCTCGGAGAGTGCATCAGATAAAATCCACTTAAGACTTGAGGGTGACGGGCATAACCCTCAAGCAGTGGTGGCGTCGGCTGAAACCGGCGTCCATGAGGCCAGTCCTTATGATAATGCCAGTTGTTATTATACCACAAAAACATCCATTACTGTTCAATCACTACTTGCTAAATCAATTATCTGCATTTTGCTATCAGAATAAGATTTTTATGCCTGCATACACACCTCCCCATACCTAATCCTATTCCTATGGACCCTCAACCAGGCTACTGGTTGAGTCCCATCTCCAGCCTACCATCAGGTATAGACTGGCACCTGTCTATACTCACCTCAGAGTGACGCTTGTCGCTAAGCACGCTCACGCATGCGCATTAGAGCCCGAATAGGAAACAGATTCACTTTTCAATTATTCTGCATGCAGAATAGTTGTCTAAAAATATTTGTATAAGTTTTGTGTTTTGCGCTGTGTCAGTGATACCTTTGACTTTATATCCCGGAGAAACATGCCCAATATGAAGTCAATCCTCCCTAAAATACGTCTAGGAAGTATAATTGTGTTTATACGGTATCTTATAGACAAATTTTATATATTACCGGTTTTCGTGAAGATCGTTTTGCTTCGTGGTATCTTGATTATTATGCCTATCCTTAATTCATCATCATCATTAATAATGTCCAGTCCATTTCTAGAGCCTGTAATGAAGTTATTTCTAGTGCGTTATAAGGATTATCATAAAATATCCCTTGAAAGTTTCTGGTCAGGAAATTTGAACTTTCCCGCCGTTAGGAACTGAATTTAGGGTGTCTCTTGCTTTCGAGTTTGAGTGGTATGCTTCAAGATTTTAATCGTTTGCCACAGTGTTGACAAAATTGCTCGATGAAAGAATTTCTTCTGCGATAAAAGAGGCCAAAAAGCAGGTAAGCTCGTCAAGTTCGGAGGATAGCCCGAAGGCTAGCGGGCGTTCCCGCAAATGGGGGAAGCCGGTCCCTCTGACCTCTAGAAGCTCTTGAAGGTGTGCTCGGAGAGTGCATCAGATAAAATCCACTTAAGACTTGAGGGTGACGGGCATAACCCTCAAGCAGTGGTGGCGTCGGCTGAAACCGGCGTCCATGAGGCCAGTCCTTATGATAATGCCAGTTGTACGGTGGTTCCGGTGGTTACAGTTGTCTCTAGAGCGCCCGTTTCTAAGAGGTCGATACCTATGCTTGCTAGTTCCGGTTCCGTTGTGGTGGACTCGGGTCCTTTGGACTCAGGTTTACTTCCGTTTTCCGAACCTCAGTCTTTTTCCGGCCGAGCTTCCGGGATAGCAAGACATCCGGGTCGTCAAGATCCGTTTCCGGCTTCGGTGGCTTCCGTTTCCGGTAGGACTTCCGGTTTGGGTGGTAATCCAGGTTGGCAAGATCCGGTTACCACTTCCGTTTCAGCCACTTCCGGTCCGTCTTCCGTTTATGTAGGACATCTGGGTCCTAGAGATCTGGTACCTACTTCCGTTTCCGGTTCTATTAGCGCTTCTGGCCATTCCGGATATCCGGAGTCTGAAGACTCCTTTTATTTCGAATTCCGGTAGAGGCTTTTCCATTTCCGGTTTGGACGCTAGTCAGTACACTTCCACTTCCGGTCTTAGGGGTGTACTTCCGGGTCGTCCAGACCTGGATAGATTTCCATTTCCGGTTTCATGAGAGCTTCCGGAAGAATGCATATCCGGGTCTGTTGGACCCGGCATTGCAGGGTTCATCAATTTCCGGTTCCGTTTTTTCAGTTTCCTCTTCCGGTTATTCTGTACATCCGGGTTGTAGGATCTTGATCAGTTTCCGGTAGTCTACTTCCGGTTTTATCCATTTCCTTTTCCTTTTTTCCACATCCGGATTTTGTACAGCCGGAGATAGGGTCATTTCCGGTTTTACCCGGCATTAGATTGTTCATCCATTTCCGGTTTTTCAGCTTCCTCTTCCGGTAATTCTGTACATCCGGATTGTAGGATTTTGATCAGTTTCCAGTAGTATACTTCCGGTTTATGCATTTCCGTTTCCCTTTTTCCACATCCGCTTTCCTAGAATCTAGTCATCTTCTTGCCTAAGAATTAGTCTTATTTCCGTATTTGTTTAATATTGGGAATGTTTAATGGCTGAAAATATTCATACCAAGTCATTGCCAGTCTTGTATTCTCTATTGGAATTGTAGTCTATTCAGACATTTATTCGTTTATCAGTGACAATTTTCAACGTAATTAAAGACTCTCCTGACTGGTTACCGTATGGGATTTTGTGGCAGGTTGTATTCTACGCATTATTTCGAGATACCATTTTTGCTTTCATCCAGCTTTAGATGGCCAGTTGTCTTCGGGCCATTCAGCCTTTTTTCTCGCTCCTTTTACCTCTTATGTCGGCAGGTTGACATATTTATTTAACCAAAGGGAGTTTATTTGTGGATGGGATAACCCTGATTCTTAAGTAAATCGTAGTATAATTTGGTCAGTCGCTGAAAAGAATTAGATTCAGTAACGGTTTCATAGGATCATTATGAGTACAGGATTAATGTCTACAAGTACATTATTCGCTTAGAAAAGATAATCAATCGGATAAGGGGGCAGGAAGGAGGTATATGAGTCGGATTCTTCTTCTGCGTTGACATAGTTTCGGTGAGTTCGTTTTGTTTTGTTTTTTTGTTTGTTTTTTTCCAGATTTTTGTTTGTTTTCCCTGCAGGCCGAGGACGGTGGGGGGGGGGGGGCTCGGGATTTGTGGGGTATTTTGGCACTATTAGGTTATGTTATTAGCATTTGGATAAGATTGGTTTAATTTTATCCTTGTTTGTTAACTAAAAAAGCCGAAGACTATTTACCAAGCACTTCCCACCATTTTCGTTAGGACTATGCGTCGGTGAGAAATGGTGAGAGTCTTCTGTTGGGTTTTATTTATTTATTTAAGTTCAAGTGGTTATTATTTGCTAATCATGGTGTGATTGAGCTAAATGCACTATTAGGTTATGGTATTAGCATTTGGATAAGATTGGTTTAATTTTATCCTTGTTTGTTAACTAAAAAAGTCGAAGACTATTTACCAAGCACTTCCCACCATTTTCGTTAAGATTGCGTCGGTGAGAAATGGTGAGAGTCTTCTTTTTGTTTTTATTTATTTCTTTAAGTTCAAGTTGTTCTTATTTGCTAATCACGCTGTGATTGAGCTAAATGCACTATTATGTTAGGTTATTAACATTGGGATAAGATTGGTTTGATTTTTATCCTGCTTTATTGATTCTCTAATCTCCTCCCACCTTATGTGGACAGGGGGCACTGACCAAATCTACGGGTTTAGCAAGTAGTGATTGAACGGTAATGGATGTTTTTGTGGTGTAATAACAACCCCCCACAGACCCCCCTTGCGGGTTGGTCTGTTGTTTTATTAACCACTATAAAAACATACTTACCATTCAATCACTACGACCCGGCCTCAACCACCCCGCGTGGTAAGATTTGAGAATCAGACTTTAAATATTTTGCACTTAAATTTAGAAAAGTGAATCTGTTTCGTATTCGGGCTCTAATGCGCGAGCGCGCTTAGCGACAAGCGTCACTATGAGGTGAGTATAGACTGGTGCCAGTCTATACCTGATGATAGGCTGGAGATGGAACTCAACCAGTAGCCTGGTTGAGGGTCCATAGGAATAGGATTAGGCATGGGGAGGTGTGTATGCAGGCATAAAAATCTTATTCTGATAGCAAAATGCAGATAATTGATTTAGCAAGTAGTGATTGAACGGTAAGTATGTTTTTATAGTGGTTAATAAACCAATAGTGGTTAATAAAACAACAGACCAACCCGCAAGGGGGGTCTGTAGGGGGATTGTACCAATAATTTAGTTTTTACCTTTGCATTGGAATTTCAATGAATATGGTCTCGATGTATTCTTCGATTACAGAAAGATTTTCACGTTCAGTAAACTGGATGCTGTCTTAAGTACATGCCTACCCACCACCACCATCCTTGTTAATTTTCTAATCTCTGTCCTTTTCAATAAAGGTATAGTTGTTCTTGTTAACTAGGGTAGTAGGCGAGTTTAGTTGTAGCCATGTCTCTGTAATTCCAATAATCCCAAACTCATGTGCACTCATGTCTAAAAAATTATTTAACTTGTCATTGTTCTTCAGTATCGACCGGGTGTTTGTGTGCATGAGTGAGAGGGTAATGCTTTCCTTGCTATTTAGTATTTTATCGTTAAATGTACATAGAAGTGTGTAGTTACAGGTTTGTGGAGGTATGTTTAGGTCAGTTCTAGCATCTTTTGGATTGTTGTCTCTATATGTGTAGGTGTTTAGTTAAAGGGGTTTAGGATGAGATCTTGTATATGCTCTGTGTGGATTTATGATTGTGAGTGTGTAGTCAGTGTCATCATTAATGTGATTAAATGCGAATAGTGATTTGTTGCAGTTTAGACACCACCGAGGTTGGTCATCTGACTCAAGTTGAGAATAATCGGTAGAGGTTAGTTTAAAACATCTTAGGTGAACCCACATGCTACACAAATCACATAATAAGGCTTTTTGATTATTTCTAACAGGTTTCATGGAGGATGAGCAGGGGAATTTGGTTGGCATGGTAGGGGAAAACTAAGGAGGGCAAATTACTAGTGGATTGAGTGAATGAGTTACCAAAAATAATTTCCTCATCTTGGCATTTACAAAAATTATACATAGCTGTAAATGGATTCATTGGTGGAATCTTAATTCTGAGTTTATGGGTGGATAAGTGGTGGTGATTGTGGAATTTTAAATTCATAATTGCAATAGTAGACATGTAGTAGATAAGTTATGGATCGCACCCGGTTTGGTAAGTAATAATATCTGAATACATGTAAAATATGACACGCATAATGATATCAGGATAAAAAATAAATTAAATAAACATTCAAAAGGAACCTTTAAGCAAAACTAGCCTATTTACGGTGATGCTATACTACAAATCATTCATTAACAGATAAGCAGCAGTACTTAGTATATGCAGCTAGTGATAAAATTAACGCAATTATGTAAATGTTCAGGTTCATGCTATATCCTTGTAGCCCCCAAACCGTCGTCGGACAAAGACCAGCTGGTCGGGGATTTAGTCCATTTGCAGACTGAAAGGAGACTATTCTCAAGAATCTACCACTGGAATGACTGGCTCGATAACCTAGTCATTCCAGTGGCAAATCCTCGCAAAAACAACCTCCCGGTCCACACATAGAAATATTTGATGCGAAGATTGAGATTTTCATGACAGATTTGGGGGTTAAAGGGTTGAATGAAGACGAAAGCAAGCCAGCCAATGCTTGCAAGCGTAGAATGAGGGAAACAAAAGAATGACAGGGGACATAAGCAGTCCTACACATATAGGCTCTGGTGGTTGATGAATATCCCATGAGTACTAATTTGCTCAAAGCCATTTCTCGTATCGGCAGCAACAGCTTCCAATTAGAGTAATCTAGAAGAACAGCTCGTAAACCAGTCAGTGTGTATTTGTACATGACTATTTCAAGTTAATGTTACAGAGTGAAGGACAGATAGGCGTGGCAAATGAAAAGCAACTTGTTTAACATGTTGGCAGGCAATAGCAAAAGCTGGGATAAAATCACAGGTATTAAAAGTAAGATAGCTTGACAATGATGATTCCCAACTAAGAATGCTAGCTTCATACAGACACGTTCAGGTCATGCAGGATAAAAGGAGGATGGGTCAATGTATACAGTTTAACAACTAAAATTACCATCTCTGATATGGCTTGGGTCTGTCAGGATATGTCATCTTCTTTACTGGATCACAATTGCTATTACCTATATTTATAAATCTGAAAATAGAATGACAATAATAATATGGACAATAGTAGTGTGAGGTGATTATTGGAATATAACTTGATACTGATATGGCGGTGACAATAAGATATTCCATGGTCTAGATGTTGTGATTATGAATTTTATTTAGTTCTGGTGAGACATTGGTGTTTATAATTATTATTGCATATCATTGTATATATTGTAAAAAATAAAATAGGATAAGATTAGCTCCTATGATATGCATATCATATTCTGGTGGTTATTTTGAGAATAATATGACTGGAAGCCTGTCTGGGCAGCAATAGTTTTCAGTCATATTGGCCACAAAACATTCAGCAGCTTTTCCGTTTGCTTGCAAATGAGATTAGCATGGCTTAATTATAAAGAGAAGAATATGATATGTGAGTTGTAGGTTAACCTGTTAGCCCTTGTTATCAAGTATCATTACATATAAAATATGATATTTTTGTAAAAAGCTTGTAAGATGCTATGTTGTCCTGACGCTAACGGTAAACAGTGCATCGGCATCCAGACTCAACGGACACTAACCGTTAGCGTCAGGACAACATAGCATCTTACAAGCTTTTTACAAAAATATCAAATTTTTGCTTGAGAAAAGCGTGATTTCATCCACAAGACTTTCAAGATGGACACACCGACTGCAGCAACTTCTGCTATATCAATTGAATCTACAGAAACCATTGTAGACATGATGAATAATGCTGTTATTGACAAAGTGGGTTCCGACATCCAGAGCCGCAAGAGATTCCGCATAGCAGACGATGAGCGGATCAGTTCTGTTGACATGAGGGCTGTAGTCACGCCTACGCCACTTGGACCAACTACAGAGCAGCCCCAAATGTAGGGCAACATTCCAGGAACCGCCATTATTTGGTCACAGAAGGAACCCCTTCAAAGACACACTAATAATGGCCAAATTTATGGATGCAAAAACTTTTGGCATTCAAGGCAGAACCATCACCAACCCTGTCATTCCATGCAACAAACACAATTGCGCATTTTGTTAACAAATGGACAAAAAACGCACATTCAAATGCTCACACACTGGGCTTAACTATCATACCAAAACAAAAACATTCTGTAACAACGAATGTGGTTTATTTAATCACGTGTAACACATGTTCTAAACAATACATTGGTGAAACTAAACGAGAATTCCAAATACGTATTAAAGAACATCTTAGGGACATTAAGAACAAAAAAGACACACCAGTAGCCATTCACTTTAATCTCCCTAATCACAACACCTCTTCAGTCAACTACAGAATCATTGAGGTGTTCCATCGCGATCCTGATTCCACGGAAGCAACGTCTATCCGTAAGGAACGCGAGAAATTCTGGATCCACCAGCTACATAGCATGGACCCAATTGGAATTAATCACGCTGATTGGTGACAATCTCTACCTGAAAGTAGTACAATAAATACTATCATTACATATAAAGCATGACAATCATAATGTTATAGAAATAATAAAGGAAAAATCATACAAAAGGACAAAAACAAAGATAGTATGATGGTCCTGCTAATGCTACACTACAAATAATACAAGACTCCGCTTTAATTACATGCAAAGGATGACGAGCATAGTGCTATGAACATAAAAAAAGAAAAGCATACAATATAGGACAAGAGGTGAATTGAGCACATTAAAACTACATTACAGATAATGCATGTACAGACAAGCAGTAAGAATTGGTTAGATGCAGCCACTGAGCTAATAATGTAAGTGACAGTCAAACATAATGTATATAATAATAGCAATAACACAAATATGGCAAGCGGGTTCGTGCTACATTGTACATCCCAGTATCCCTCTAACAGTTATCGTCAAAAACATTTGCAGACCAAGAGGAGCCTATTCCCGAGAACCCACCACTGAGATGACTGACTCGATAACCTAGTCAGTCATTCCAGTGGTACGTCCTGAAGAAATAGTCCCCTCCCAGTCCGCAAACAGAGATATTCAACAGTATATTTATTAAATAGTAAAGACATACAATTCATACAACAACACATATTCTCTCTTCAAATATGCGTTCGTGACGTACATATCTATGTCATTCTACACGTCATGTAGTTGATTATGACGTCGTATGATGGGTGGATAAAGTGAAAAGGTCTATTGGTCTTCCACATCTGGCTCAGGTGAGATTCTTGGAGAACTCACAATATTCCGTAGACCAGAATTTGACACCCACATTTTAACAGTCTTCAAATGTTTTTATCAAAGTACATGTATGTCTTGATGTGACGTACACAATGTGGCTGATATATAAAAGATTTCATAGGTATATTATATAATATTCTTTTTCTAAAATCTGTGCTCAGTAATAATCAAATAAACTAATGTTGTGTTCTGTTTTCTAGGGGATACAAGGAACACCTGTCCAAGAAAGGACTACATCACTAACTCCCTGCAATGGATTCTGTCATTATTGACATCAAGACTGTGGAGCAGTGTGTGGAAAGTTATTTCTCGGAGGGAAATAAGAGTACACCAGTACCAGTTAAATATTTAGCTATAAAACAAGATGATGTGTGTGATTTAAATATTGATTCTTTCATTACAATTGTAAAACAAGAGGATGTAAGTGACTCAGATGTTGATTCTACCACAGCCAACACCACGAAAACATACAGTTTAGATGTCTCTAAGAAGCCAATTAATGATATTGAAGTCGGGTGTGATACATACCCCACAAAAGATGTTTCTAAGGAGGTGAATACTGATATTGAAGCCATGCGTAATGCATACTCTATGCCTGCAATATTGGTGATAAAGAACTTTTCAAAGACACATGATGAACATTATTTAATTAATAGTGATAGAACAAATAAGGAAATACATCTTTCACAGGGAACTGGAGATGTGTGCAGTAATGATGAGCAGAATTTCATGTATATCAATGCATTTCATGGCCATGTTAAAGGAGAAGAACCGCTTTCAATACATGAGAATAAAAGAGAGCAATCGAAAACATTACTGATAAGACAGAAAAAGATACACATGTGTAATTATTGCAATAAAGCATATGCACAAATATACACCTTAAAGCATCATGTCAAGACTCACACTGGAGAAATGCCTTATTCATGCAGCCAATGTGATAAGAAATTTGTACTGCTATCCCATTTACAGAGACACTTCAAGACACACACTCGAGAAAAGCCTTATTCGTGCAGTCAATGTGATAAAGCATTTACAAGTAACCTCAATTTACAGAGTCACATCATGAGTCATACAGGAGAAAGACCTTATTCGTGCAATCGGTGTGATAAAACATTTATACATAAACACGTATTACAGAGTCACACACTGATTCATACAGGAGAAAAGCCTTATTCATGCAGTCAATGTGATAAGACATTTAGACAAAGAGGTCATTTACAGAGTCACATTATGAGTCATACAGGAGGAAAACATTATTCATGCAGTCATTGTGATAAGAAATTTAGATATAGATGTTCTTTGCGGAGGCACATTAGAACCCACACAAGATAACACCTTAGTCATGCAGTCAATATGATGTTAGCACAAAAGACCGTTGCAATTACAAATCCACATTCATAAGAGAACATCCTTAGCTTACAAAGTTAGTGGTCAACATTTTACACGAAACAATGATATATTCTACTACAGATGAAACATGTTTTACAGTATTCCTGCAATTTAGTCACTTGATTAACAGCACAAAGTGATATTGAGACAGAGGTTGACAAGTAGGTTTGATATATATACCTAAAAAAAAGTAAGTTCCCCCCTAAATATGGGCCAATATTTTTGGCAATATGTACTTGGCTGCAATAAAACATGTCACTCAGTACCACCAGGACTAGAAGAACAATGTGTGAAATTGATTACCTCCAGAAACAGCATTATGCATGAATGAGCTTGGATTGAATGAAAGATTGACCCATTTCAAAAATCTTGAAAGCATGAATGCTTATGGCTGGAGGACTATCAGGCATTCTGACCGATTCTCTGTAACTGTAAGGTCAGTGCCAGTGTGTGCACAAAATTGATCTGAACCCAATCGAGGATCTTTGGGATCAACTGAAGGGGGCTGTATTCCGTAGAGTTACTGACGAAACGGTTCTTGCAGATATTCCTGACCTGTTAGAAGAGGAGTGGATGGCTATTCCACAGCATCGTGTCACTCGGCTCATCAACACCATGCGAAATTGGAGCGTCAAGTGATCCAAAGCTGGGGTGGATATGCGCAGTATTAACAATATTAAAACTGTGATAGAGTGAATGCACTCCCATTCATTGTTAGCTCACCTGGCTTGAAAGGCCAAGTGAGCTTATGCCATGGCGGCCGTCCGTCGTCTGTCTGTCAGTCCATCCGTCCATCAAATCGCGTCTTCTTAACGATTTGACCGATTTCAACCAAATTTGGCTGGAATGATTCTAAGCTGGTACCCTCCAGAAATTTTTTCAGATTTTTGATTGATCAGTTTTTTGGATGAAAATCTTAGATTTTATGAAAAATCTACCGGAAATGGTCAAAATGTTACTCCTCCTTAGCTACTTGTTATTTGATTGCGACTTGGTGAGATTTGTATTGTTGTTATGATTTGAATTCATATTGAATTGAAACAGTATTTTGATAATATTTGAAAGGGTAAATTTTTCATTTGATCCATACTCATTCGTGCATAACGCCGTTTCTGGGGAAATCAATTTTACATATCGTTCCTTTCGTCCTTGTGATGCTGTTTGCGAATTTGTATGGCAACCAATTATATATCTCAGAAAATATTAGCCCATATTTAGGGGCGAACGTACTTTTTTTAGGTATATCTATACTTTAGCAGTTTTTTTTGTCAAATTACATGTGGGGTGCGTCCTATAATCGAGAACATTCCTTGAGAACATTTTTGGGTCGAAATTTTTCTTAAAAAGTCAAAGATTATACCACGGAAATTGAACTAAATGTTACCCTAGACAATTCGCACCGCCTGACGACTGTTTAATGTATACTCCAAAAACACCAAGCGGAAGTGAAACTATTAAATTGGGGCGCCTAAATATTGCTTATTCTTTAATAAATATCACTTATTACATCAAAATTAATCCAGAATTTGACATAAAATGGCGTCGAAAAAAGATACATGTATAAATCACGTGATTCGCCTCCAATCGCAAAAGGTCTTTATTCTAATTAGAGCAAAGTACTTGGATCTAAATATTCTGGACTCGGAAATTGCTATATATCATCATTGTGCGATAGGAGCTGAATGTTCCTGTACCCATTTGATAACCAACTCCCGTTAGCGCATAAGATTACACAGCTCCTCCAATCGCAAAAGAGCGAGATAACCAACTCCCGTTAGCGCATAGGATCGCACAGCGCCTCCAAACGCAAAAGAGTCATTACAACTAGTGACCATCTGAATATTCCCATACCCGTTTGATAACCAACTCCCATTAGTGCATAAGATTACACAGCGCCTCCAATCGCAAAAGAGCCAGATAACCAACTCCTGTTAGCGCATAAGATACACAGCGCTTCCAAACGCAAAAGAGCCATTACATTCCGTTTCTGTTACGTGATTTGTATATTTTCAAGGAGACATTTTATGCCAAAATTAGATTGGGATTTTGATGTAATAAACGATCTTTAATGAAGATACACAATATGTAGGCGGTCCTATTTAATAATTTCGCTTCCACCATGATAATTTTTTGCCATACATTAAACATAGCGCTGAGTGATGGTAATGTTTGATACCAATTTTTGATTTTTTAAAGGTACGTTTTTCTAAATTTAACAGCGTCTTATACTTGAATACAAGAGTTTTTTGGGCGGATTTTGGTCAAATTTGGGACAGCATCCTATATTCGAGGGCAGCCTTTAGTCGAGAAATCACGGTAATCTATCTATATAAATGTATTCTGTCATAATGGAATTGTTGCATAATTAGTTGTCTTGGAATCGATGACTACTTAAATTGATGCTGCACTAAGGTTAGCATGGAATTTATAACTGTTCATTCCATTAAATTTAGCAGTGCATATAAGCATTTATTTTTCTGTTTAGATTATTCACTGAATGTATTGATGCAGAGTAAAATCTGACCAGACGTTTCAAGACATAGATTAAACTTTGTATCCTATCTGGATCATGGATTTGTCTGGATCACATTTAGGAAATCCTTGATTACGTTATGTTGCATTGTTGGGTTAAAATTTGAAAATAATTAGTATTTTTTAGATTCAGTTTCTGACATGCACGCATGCACGCATGCACATACGCATGTTCACACACATGTAAACGTGAATGAATATATGGTTCACGAACAAGCATATTGATCCATTGATTCCAATATGCATAAATATGGAGCTTAGCTAGAAATAAATGGGTCCTATCTAGAAATGTACCCCTCTGTTGATGGTATCCACCCTCATAGGACACGAGGTTTCAACTTCACAGGAAATGAGGTTTCAACTTCACAGGAAATGAGGTTTCAACTTCACAGGAAATAAGGTTTCAACTTCATAGGACACGAGGTTTCAACTTCACAGGAAATGAGGTTTCAACTTCATAGGACACGAGGTTTCAACTTCACAGGAAATGAGGTTTCAACTTCATAGGACACGAGGTTTCAACTTCACAGGAAATGAGGTTTCAACTTCACAGGAAATGAGGTTTCAACTTCACAGGAAATGAGGTTTCAACTTCACAGGAAATGAGGTTTCAACTTCACAGGAAATGAGGTTTCAACTTCACAGGAATGAGGTTTTGGAGGTTGTGACTGACTGTTATTCATAGCTGCCACTGAAAGAGACTGGCTTCAATTTCAAAGTTGATACTGGAGCATCAGTATCCAATGTACAGTGTGCTATGGAAGAGAGGACCACTACTGGATGGATTTCTATCCTTAAAATAATTCCCATATCGCATTGAATTTTTTGGAAATCGCATCTCAATATAATTCGATTTGGATTTTGAAATATTGCTATGTTATATTTAATGATTACTTCTCACATTGCCATGTAATCTTGAAAAGAGTTGATAAATCATTTTTAAGAGGCATAAAACGGGTGTCACCAGCATAGGATTACATCGCTCATATCTGGTACTGCTCAAGCTGCGTTGGACTAGCGTCTTGAAGCAGTCCTAGTCCTCACATTGTGGTTACTGAGCTGGTACTGGGACAATACAGGGTAATTTTTGGTCATATACCGGCCAAGTAACTCGTGTTATCAAGCAGGTGGCTGACTGTGTTTGAGGTGCATGCATTTCATCATTATATGGAGATATCTGTCATCTCAACATACTACCTGTATATAGGAACTGACGTGGCAATCTACCCCATGTCCATCGGGCAAATTTGCAATGGTGCTGCCAATTCAAATACAGTCATTCAGTTAAAATATTAAAATAATTAAACAGAATTGTTAATACTGAAACCAGTTGCTGCTACGTTTTGATCAATTCCTTCTGTCTGGTAATGGACCTTTCCAGTATTAGCTATGCCCCTCCCATCTCTAGCTAAGCTCCATCCACAGCTGGCTCGTGTTGGGATCGATCGGTCCCTGCACACCCTGACAATCAATTCCCAGAAAACTATACGGGTAAGCAGTTGAATATTTTGAGACTAATTTTACTTTGTGCTGTTGCTGACTATCAATAGCATGTTTATTAAATAGCAAGGATGTACAATTCATACAACGCTTAGTCCGTCACCAATTATGCGTTTGTGATGACCTTATCCACGTATTCATGGCGTCATTGATGATGAGATCATCATACTACGTCACGTAGTTCATTATGACGTCATATGATGGGTGAAAAAAATGGAAAGTTCAATTGACCTTTCCGGCTTATTCATCCAACATATGACATCATATTCAACTATGTGACGTGTAGAATGACGTCATAATCAATGACAGTATGAGTGACTCGATTTAGTCCGTGCACGTTGTACGAATTGTATGTCTTTACTGTTTAATAAAGATTCTGTTGAATATTTTGAAACTAATTTGCCTGGGTGCTGTTGCTGCAACATCAAGTAAAATTTGTTTCAAAATATTTTACTTGTGTAGTTTTCTGGAAATTGATGATCGATCGATCCCAAAACAAGTCAGGTGTGGGTGGAGCTTAGCTAAAGATGGGCAGAGCATAGCTAAAACTGGAAAGGTCCATTCCCGGTGGATAATGTCATTGGTATAAAGGCTACTGAGAAATGACAATCTAAGGAGAATATCGTGTTCCTAAAATCTATGCTGTCCTGTATAGCATCCATTTACAGCAACACATAGCAACATGAGGTCGAATTGATATACATACCGACCAAATAACCAATTTGGCCCATTTGTCAACGGCGCTGAACATATCCCAATTTGTTATCGGTGCGCCCGTTTGTAAAATGTGCACAGCCAATAAGCCAATTTGTTATCAGCACGCCTCTTTGTAAACAGCACAGTCACATTGGTTACTGCTGCACCCATTTGTAAATGGCGCAAGCCCATATGCCCAATTGGTTATCGGCGCACCCATTGGTAAATGGTGCACTTCTCATATGTCAATATCATGCTTGCGCCAATAGGCAATACATCCATCCATTCATTAATTCAGTCTTGTTGATCCTTTCAGAGATTCATTCAGTTGTTCATGCATGTCTGTTCGTATTTATGCATGTGTTAATTCATGCAGGTTTTTGTTGCTTATTTATTTGTTCGTCCATCCGTAGACTGTCCGTTCATTCACTCATTCATTCAGTCGGTTAGTCAATAATTCCTCGTGTATCTGAAAAAGAATGAGGGTATATATATATATATATATATATATATATATATGTGTGTTGCTAGATTTTTATGCTCCCCGAAAAAAAATTCACGGGAGCATAAAGTCGGCGTTTTGTCCGTCCATCCGTTCACCTTATTTAAGTTTGTCTGGGTCATAGTTTCAAGACTATTTCACATATGGTCACCAAACTTGGTATGTGGATGCATCTTAGGGAGAAGGTGTGCGGAGTATGAAAAGTAGGTCATGCTGACCTACTTTTCATGGTCGACTGAATATCACAGAAAAGGTTTGTCCGGGGGCATAGTTTCAAGACTTTTTCACATATGGTCACCAAACTTCGTATGTGGATGCATCTTAGTGAGAAGGTGTGCGGAGTATGAAAAGTATGTCATGCTGACCTACTTTTCATGTTCGACTGAATATCACAGAAAAGGTTTGTCCGGTGCATAGTTTCAAGGCTTTTTCACATATGGTCACCAAACTTGGTATGTGGATGCATCTTAGGGAGAAGGTGTGCGGAGTTTGAAAAGTAGGTCAAAAGTAGATCGTGCTGACCTACTTTTCATGGTCGACTGAATATGACAGAAAATGTTTGTCCTGGGCATAGTTTCAAGACTTTTGCACATGTGCTCACCAAACTTGGTATGTGGATGCATCTTCGGGAGGTGTGCAGAGTAGAAAAGTAGGTCATGCTGACCTACTTTTCATGGTCGACTGAATATCACAGAAAATGTTTGTCCGTGCCATGGTTTCAAGTCTTTTGCACATATGGTCACCAAACTCTGTATGTGGATGCATCTTAGTGAGAAGGTGTGCGGAGTATGAAAAGCAGGTCAAATGAAGGTCATGCTGACCTACTTTTTATGGTCGACTGAATATCACAGAAAATGTTTGTCCATGCCATAGTTTCAAGAGTATTGCATATATGGGCACCAAACTTGGTATGTGGATGCATCTTAGGGAGAAGGTGTGCACAGTGTGAAAGGTAGGTCATGCTGACCTACTTTTGATGGTCAACTGAATATCACAGAAAATGTTTGTCCGGGCCATAGTTTCAAGACTTTTTCACATATGGTCACCAAACTTGGTATGTGGATGCATCTTAGGGAGAAGGTGTGCACAGTATGAAAGGTAGGTCATGCTGACCTACTTTTCATGTCGTATGGTACTTGAATTATTGTGCTGAAATTTATGAAAATTAGTTTCATAAATTTCTACATTCAATCAAGCAATTAAAAGTATTATGTATGTCTAATAATACTTCTGGTGTCAATTTTAGAGGTGTTGCTAAAGGAGTTGCATACCAGCAACAGCTGAATGCAACACAGTTTTAAAATACCAGCTAGTCGACAAAGAAGACATTGAATATTGTAGACTGGTTATTCGGCATTAAAAGGTATACAGCCTACTTATTGTCCATTAAAGGCCTATTGTCCAGTAATCTGCCCAATCAACAAGAATGGACTACAAATGGTGAGGCAGGTGTGCAATTAGCAGGACACAAGTTAGTTTCTACACGTTTTTACCTTGATAAAAGAACACTTACAGAATTAGATGTAAACATGTCACAGGTGGAATTTTCCTGTATGCCTTATATTATAATTTATGTAATGTTTGACCAACTGTTATTAACCCTTTCATTCTCTAAGTAACAAACAATATATACTAACCATCTTGGTATCCATGTGGACTCTGTTGATTAATTACCAATGTAATTTGACTCGGGGTTGTTGCTGTCTAAACAGCAAGCACTTGATTAAATTATTTTCAAAATAATCGTCCGAATTTACAGGGGAATTACTTGAATAATAATCAGATTCTGGAACTTGGAAATGAATGAGATAATTAATTATTTCTATTATGGCTCACTACCTGCTGTTATGTAAAAGCTATTTCTGTTTTTTGACATGGCGATGAATGGGTAAATTTCTGTATAAATGTGAGCTGAAAGCTGTGTACATGGAGAGCCATAGACAGAAGATAGAGTGTGGGGTCTAGCTGAACCACAATAGAAAGACTGAATAAAAGTTGTAACTGCTGAATGTATAAGTACAACTTATGATTAATGAATGATGAAATTTTACTGAAAAACAAGTTATTTAACATTTAGTCTGAGTTGTTGTTCATATTTAAGAAGTAAGCAACCAGCTGTTGGGCGGTCAATCAATCAGCCAACGAGTAGTACTCAGCCAGTCAATCAATCAGTCAATCCGTCAGTGACTGAGCCAGCCAGCAATCAGTTCGCTTACTAGACAGTAGACTGTTAATTGCGCCAACAGTCAATCAGCCAGTCCACCAGAGTCATACTAAGATAGACATTTATATCAGTCCATTGGGCAGTCCTTCCATCTGCTGACCCACGGTTGGAGTTAAGTCCCCCCCCCCCCCCCCCCGGACGGAAAGTCTCATTACGATAGTCGACTAAATATCACAGAAAATATTTCTCCTGGCCATAGTTTCAAGACTTTTACATATGGTCACCAAACTTGGTATTGATTATTACAGAAAATATCTCTTCATTTTGAACATAGTTTTTATATATATTTTTCATATGGTGCCAAACAAAGTCTAAGTGTGTTTATTTAGAGAAACTTAGATTTTGCTTCTATTAAGCTATCCTTAACAAATTGTTCTTTAGGGCAAATCCCGCCAGAGCAAAAGAATGATGGTCCACCGAATCATTCCTACTCCCCAAATTGTGGATATAACATCATTACCCCAAACCAACAATATTTTAAGGATGGCCTAATATGGTGATATCTCATTGACAATTTCAAGTTCGTGTCTGTGTCTGAGCCACAGTTACAAACCTTTTCCTGAAGCATATGCCTTCGGGGTTATCCATTCAGTTTCTCTGCAGAGTATGCCTTCAGGGAGCATACATCAATTTATTGATTTGCCTTGTTTGTTTTAGAGTACGTTCATCAATGAGGCAGTCGAAGCACATCTTGTCAGTTTCTTGTGCAGGTGTGTCTGCTTTGGGCTTCCTGTATGGGTGCAGGCGTGTCTCCGCTTTGGGCTTCCTGTATGGTGCTGGAATGGGTGGCTCGCTAGCACAGAGTGCGGGGTCGTGGTGGGCCCTACATTGTAATCGGCCGCTGGCCGGTCCTTATCTGTGAACTTATTGTGATTATATGTATCAATGGTTCGGAATCTTATGAGTAAACCTTTACTAATAGTGGATTTGTAGTGGAAGTTTTGTACTTTCCTGGCGTGAATAAGCTTATGATGTTGTAGGTCTAAATGGAAGTTTTGTACTTGCCTGGCATGGTCTGAACTCTGCAAATGCCTGATGGGGTCCCACCAGGGGTGGGGGGAGGTTGCGGTGGGCCCTACATTGTAAAACATATCAGCCAATACATATATATATATATAATATATCGGCTGTGTTTTGACAACCCACCTCCCTCCTGTAGCCGTGGATCGTGGATTGGCAGCTCCCACCGATTAAAACAGTCTACAACAGTCGGCCTCCTGTAGCCGCCTCTGTTCTGACCTGTTTTGACAACCCACCTTCCCTCCTGTAGCCGTGGATCGGCAGCTCCCACCGATTAAAACAGTCTACACCAGTCGGCCTCCTGTAGCCGCCTCTGTTCTGACATGTTTTGACAACCCACCTTCCCTCCTGTAGCCGGGGATCGTGGATCGGCAGCTCCCACCGATTAAAACCTGTGTCTACAACAGTCAGCCTCCTGTAGCCGCCTCTGTTCTGACATGTTTTGACAACCCACCTTCCCTCATGTAGGCGTGGATCGTGGATCGGCAGCTCCCACCACGTTCTGTTTTGAAACACACACACCCCCCCCCTCCCCCCTCTACAACTACTTATGTCTTTAGTCAAAATATAATATCTTTAAATATAAATGTATCTTTTCTTAGCGCCCCACGCCAGCCAGTATTCACACCATTCAGTCAAGCGATCCTCCACTTCGTGTACGGCTCTACAAAATGATGATGTTGCTGTTTCTGGTGGTGGTGGTGCTGCTGCTGCTACTGATGATGATATGGATGGATGGGTGGGTGGGTGGATGGATGTGTGATCTGGTGGGTGGGTGGGTAGATGATGATGGCGGTGGTGGAGGTGGCGGGGACGACGACGCTTCCAGACCTTTCTAAATGCTCGATCACGCTGGGCGCACACGCCCTAATAAGAACTTTTCATGTTTCGAGTCATGCAGCTGCTTTCTGTGTCTATTCATAATTATCAAAATAATATCATTTTTATTTTAAAATTTATGTTTTCTTAATTAGCGCCTCAATAAAGCGTGTGCAATCTGTAAGTATTATCATTAACTCACACCCGCGATAAGTGCGCCACGATAATCATTACATCCTCAATCAAAGGCGTGAAATTTAGGTGTGAATCAGATAATGATGTTGATTTAATCGTAACTGGCTTAGAAAATACGCTGGCATTATCGTGTTCCTCCCCCGTATGGTAAAGATACGGGGTAGAATGCTGACAGATTTTTGTCCATATGATTTATAGATAAAAAAAAAATTTTAAGTAAAATTATGTACATTTCATCATTATTTTCTTAAAATTGACGGAGAGAAACACGATTAATATATTAAAGATCCATTCCCGACGAAAAGAAATTAAATTACGTTTTCGCAACATACAACATGCATATATTTAAATTAAATTGATAATTTTCATTTTTCAGGTGGGGGGGGGGGGGGAGGGGAGGGGGGAATGTAGTGGGTGTGGGGTGTGTGTGTGTGGATAAACACGATTAGTATATATAACATACTTACATATAATAAGGCACGAACGTAATAACATTGTTAAAACCCGTATTTTGGTGGTACAAATAAAAAAATATCACAATAGTGACGGGGGTGGGGGGGGGGGGTGTGTGTGTGGGAAACACGATTAGTATATATAATATAATTTCCTAATAACATTGTTAATACGCTTAGATTGTCTGGGAAGGGGGTTTCCTTGGGGGCAAGAGATAGAAAAAGTGGGCTAGGAATTATTATTTTGGGGATAACATTTTAAATATATATCAATATTGACGGGGTGGGGTGTGTGTGTGTGTGTGTGTGTGTGTGTGTGTGTGTGTGTAGAAACACGATTAGTATATATATATATATATATATATATATATATATATATATATATATATATATATATATATATATATATATACACCTGTGCAAAAGTTAAGCACCACCCTATTTTTACGCACATGCGAGGGTATATTCATGTGCTATGAAGAAAGCAATAGCATAAACATTTATGTACCCATCCATCTTAGTGCAAGAGGTAATAATGCAACTAGAGGAATGCTGATTATGATGGTGGGGAAACACTGTATGTTTTTGTTTGAACTTGAAAACGAGGCCTGAATATGGTTACGTTGACACAACTGACAACTATTGCCCTACAGTTGACACACGTGGCTAGATTGTCATTAATGGTGTCTGAAAACGAAGTTTAACATCTGTGCACGAGTTTGAGACTGTCATTATTAATACCGGGTATATCCACCTTGTGCCTGGATGACGGCCTGGACACGACGTCTCATGCTGGTCACCAACCGACCGATACGCCATTGTGGTATTCGTTGCCATTCAAGATGGAGTGCGTCTGTTAATTCCTGTAGGTTCTGCACAGGAGGATCCCTCCTTCTCACCATGTTTCCCAGAATGTCCCAGATATGCTCAATAGGGTTCATGTCAGGGCTCCTTGCTGGCCATGGTAGGGTTTCGATGGCATTCTGGCGGAGGTATTCATGCACAGCTCTAGCACGATGTGGTCGGGCGTTGTCATCCATGAATATAGGGTGGGTTCCAGGTGCATGATTTACAAAATGAGGGACCACAACTATATCCAGTATGGAATCTTGATATCTTTGTCCATTTAGTGTTCCAGGTACAGTCAACAGATCCAGCTTACGATCAAATGAGATGCACACCCATATCATAACGGAACCTCCACCAAATGGAACTTCTTCCATGATGTTACGTTTGTCGTACGCCGTGCGTCTGGACCTCCATACACGAGTTCGACCATCTGTGGCATGAAGCAGGAACCGACTTTCATCGGACCAGTGTACCCGTCTCCAGGATCTCATGTTCCAGTGTCTTCTTTCGTTGCACCACCTCAGACGCTCCTCTTTGTGGTGTGCAGTGAGGAGAGGACGTCTGACAGGTCTCCTAGCTTTCATGCCAGCAGCATACAGTCTCCTTTTGACGGTAGACATTGACACTCTATTGCGCGTTTCCCATTGCTGGCTGAGCACTTTGCTGTTGGTGAATGGAGATCTCCTAACAAGGCGTACTAGGGCTCGATCATCACGGGCAGTAGTCTTCTTCGGTCTTCCAGATCTAGGCCTGTCCTTCACCTCGTTAGTTTGCCCATGTTTTGCAATCAAACGACTGATTACAGTATGGTTAATGTTCAGCTGTCTGCCAATCTCTCTGCATGACATACCAGTGGTATGCATGCCTATGATTTGCCATTTCACACGATCACTTAACCTTCGTCTTGCCATAGCGGTTCACAATCAAGAGCTAATTCTCTCTGTACAAATAAACCACGGTCATGAACACAAAATTCCTAATCTTGTCGCCTAAATCTGTATGTAATGCTCTACACCTCAAACTGGACTTTTACATAACTGAACACGTGTGCTGTTTCCCGCCACGCACGGACATCAAGCGGCGTGAAGTCATGCATGCATGTGCATTTCGTACTTGGAATTATGTCAGCTAACGCGGGGACAAAAAGTATGGCAGCCAGTTGTACCATCATTTTTCTACGTTCTATTGTTTTTGCTGGTGCTTAACTTTTGCACAGGTGTATATATATAATATATAATACGCTAACGCGGGGACAAAAAGTATGGCAGCCAGTTGTACCATCATTTTTCTACGTTCTATTGTTTTTGCTGGTGCTTAACTTTTGCACAGGTGTATATATATATATATATATATATATATATATATATATATATATATATATATATATATATATATATATATATATATATATATATATATATATATATATATATATATATATATATATATATATATATATATATATATATATAATAGTGATTGACATTCACAACTATGTCCAAATACGCCATACGAAAAAAGCTGCATTTTAAATAATAGCCATTTAATAAAGTGTCAATTGTATTGATTAGTATATACGCCACAGTGATTGTTAGCGTATTTTATTCCGCTTGTATTGTGAACTGATTTCTTGACCATGGTCCTTTGCGCCGTACGAAAAAACCTGCATACTAAGACGCAGCTTTTTCCATATGGCGTATCTATATGGACATAATGCTTGATTCAAACGAAACACGATTAATATAAAGATTGCCAATTCAGTAGAGACATTCTTATTATGATCGCCATTCTTCACAGTCAATAATTTAGATTATAATAGGAATAAAATGATAAAATACTAAAATGCAGCTTTTTTCGTATGGCGTACTGTACCTATATTAAGAAAATGATAAAAAAAAGTTATTGTTTGACATGTTTGAAAATTTGCATTCTGTATGTGATTTTCCGACTTTCATAGTACACCAGCATATTGCTCCGTACTACGTTTATAGATGTATGCATGTAAAACGACAGGGGGAGAAACACGATTATTATATAGATTGACGAATGAAACATTCGGATAATGCTCCTCATTATTACTTACAGATGAGTTATAAAGTCGACCATAAAGTCAGTATTAAGATAGGTATAAACATAATTCAACGATAACACCAATAAAAATTATAACAAATTGTGACAAATGACAAAATAATGATAAAAATACATTTCCATAAAGCATGTGTAATCTTCCCCGTACGGGGGTGGTGGAGGGGGGGGGGGGAGTGGTGGAGAAACCCGATAATGTCAATACGCTAATGGTTAACATTCATCAGCGTTCAAATAGTTTTCAATTAGTAATTATTGATTATGACGGCAATATGGCGGTGGAAATTTAGGAAATGGTTTTGCAAAAGCTGAACCTACCATCGGATAACTGAGGCACATCATGTGCGTGCCAAAAAATAAGTAAAAACCGAATGTAATTTCAATCTAATTAATATACTTGAGTATGAGAAATGAGAAATCCAGTTTCTCAGTCAATCATATGAAGTTATAATCAACTGCGTGACGTGTAGGCTGGCGTCATAATCAACTACGTCATGAATGGCTCGATTTAGTCTGTCTTAAACTCTTAATAGTCTGTCAGGTTGTACGAATTGTATGTCTTTACTATTTAATAAACATGCTGTTGAATATTTTGAAACTAATTTGACTGGGCGATGTTGCTGCCGTATTATTAGTTTCAAAATTAGTTTCAAATTATTCAACAGCTTCCTTGCATAGTTTGCTGGAAATTGAGATACAGGGAGTGCGCGGGTCGCTGTATCCCAACACGGTTAAAGCGTGGGTGGAGCTTAGCTAGAGATAGGCGGGGCATAGCAAAAACGGGATCCCTCCATTGAGCCGTTAAATTGTTAAAATTAACAAGAGCAACCACCGATGCAGACCCTCGTATTCCGGTTTTTCGTTTATTGTAATTTTTCTAATTTTCGTTGTTTCTGATTTTCAAATTTTTTGTTCGCCCCCTCACCACGATTAAAGTTGTGGAATGCTCGTGTACGACCATACCTTCTTTTTGAAAGATGTGAGCAAAATCGTACCAGAACACTTTAGGTAGCATACTTAACTTAGGTAACTTGGGTAATATTCTGAGCGCAGACGTAAGCCTCCATGCTCAGCTCCTCTTCCTCAATCTGGGTAGTTGTGATGTCACTTCCGGTGAATGTACATTCATATTCATACAGAACTGTTTCTGTAGACCAGAATCTATCAATGCGGTTTTTGAATGAGTTAAGTGATGGGGCTGAAATTACTGTTTTCGGGACACAGTTCCATACCTTACAAATCCTGACAGAGAAGATGTTTCTGACATTTATTTGTGCACCTTGTTGAAAAATCTTTCTGCTGTGTCCAAGTTCTGCTTTCCTCCTGGAGGTGGGGGGGGGGGTGGTGGTGGTGGTGGTGGTGGTAAGGTTTGTAGTTTATCATTATATATGCCATTTAGCAATTTGTACACCAATCAGCCCCCCCCCACCCTCTCTCTCTCTCTCTCTCTCTCTCTCTCTCTCTCTCTCTCTCTCTCTCTCTCTCTCTCTAAACCATTGTTGGACGCTTCAATGCTCGGACGCGTTCACTGTAACTCATTTAGTGATGGTATGAGTTTAGTGGCTCGGCTCGGCTCGCCACCCGTTAATAGTGGCTACGCCTTTCTGATGTCTATAATCAAATAAGTTTTTTATTTATTTGATATTACACAAATTTGGATTTAATTTTGCTATACATGTATTTTCAAGAATATAATTGAACGTTTCACCGACAAATCCTAGAAACAGTATAAGCTTTAAGATAAAGTGAAAATCTTATTCTGTTGCTATCTAAGGCAACAACGGCTTCCACTCCAATTGAGTTACAAATATTGAACAGTTTTCTGTATGAGTGCACCCCCACCACTCCACTGCACCTTCCCCCCCCCCCCCCCATCCCCCGTCCCCACCCCTTATTGGGTAGTCTAGGCGTCACTTTCAATACGTTCCGGGTGTATACTTATTCAGTTATTGATTTGGCGTTACTTTGCCTTCTCACTTGTATATACAGAAGAGTGGCTGTGTACGTGATTAGTCAATAGTGTTAACGTAGGGTGACGTCACAGTCAAAATACGTAATGACTGGCGTAACTACGTCCAACAGGAACATTGAAAAGTCTGTCAGCTGTACGAATTGAAGAGCCTTACTATTTAATAAGCAGCAGCACCCAGTCAAATTAGTTCTAAAATAGTTATCAGCTCACCTCCATAGTTACCGTGAAAATGGGATTCTGGGGAGTCATGGTTCAAAGTATGTATATAAATCAAGACGACTACGACGGATGTGCGTGTAGGCCTGTCATCTCTCCGTGGCCGCTCAACGCTACGCAATCACTGTAGTAATCTTGAGAAACTACCATTTACATCTAACAGGTGGACATTTTTTGAAAATTCACGTTCAGGTGCCGTGTATATGGTTGCAAAAATCGTAAACGTGTACATGGGAAAAATTTATAAAATATACATATTTATGGGAAATAAATAAGATAGCCCTCAAAGAGAATGTTTATATTTTTTGACAAATTAATTCTTCGAATTTACCGCCACACTATCTGTCAATGATTTCCAAATTAACCCTTTAACGCATAAGCCTCTCAAAACACAGCTTCTGCATTGATCTTGAGAAATGTCAATTTGCAGACCAAGAGGAGACATGTTTTGTCTTTTAAATTTTATTAAATTCATGGGAATTTTTATGAGAATTCAAATTTTCTAGAATAGATTTTAGTGCCAACGGAGTTAACCAATTATCCGCGCCTAACAGTGACATTCCCACATATGTATTCACACCTAACAGTGACATCCCACGCAGGTATTCCTTTGAATAATCAACACTTCTTGTCAGATCACATAGGTGTAAATTACTGTTGAGCATTAAAGCGTGATCTTATCAACACAGATTGGCACTATGTATGTCGTGACATGTGGCATCTAAACTCACCGTGGACTGATCTCCGCCAGCGTTTGGTCAACTCATTAATGGCCAAGCCGGCCAAAATCGGTCTCTATATTGGGCTTGAGGAATATGTCATTATTGAAAGTGTATTTGCATGTCGAGAGAAGACTATTTTTGCTAAATTTATTGCTGCAGTGACTGACTCACCGAACGGGTCAGTCATGCTAGTGGTAAATTTTCAAAAAGTTGTGTTATCTTTTCAGTAATGTCAGATTTCGAGTTTTCTTAGCCAAGGTTGAATGACTATTGCTTGATCTGTCCCGAACATGGGCCAAATACGAATTTTTGTCAAAAGCCGGTAAACAAGCTTTAGCCCTCTTGTGTCAACTTAACCCTATAATGAAGATTACTTTTGTAAAGTTACCACTGCAATGAGTGGCTCATCAGCCTAGCCAGTCATTTCAGTGCTAATGTTTAAACAGAGTTTTATCTTGACATGCAAATGGTCCCTGAGTTATGATTTTTATTATCGTTTTAATGATAAAGCCGATCTAAACATCATCTAGTTCTTATGAAAAATATCCATTTGAATGACATCAAAATGCACTTTTTGTAAATTGCAGTGAAGACTTTACAAAATAATTTTCTCTTGATCTACAAATAGACTTTAATGGAGCACACAAATTTAATATTTAGTATTTTTTAAATCAAAATGAGTATCACTTTGGGCGCTTAGGGGCGCTGTTGACACAATGCTGGTGTGGGTTGGAAGGGGGAGGGGGGTTAATAAATTATTTTAATTTCCAAACCCACCATAATACAACTTATACATTTAATAATAGGCAAAATAGATAGCAAATCAATACTATATTTTTGCAGAAGAATGCTAAATACGTGTACACGTGTACCCGTTCATTAAAACAAAAGTGTACACGTGTACTGATATTGCTCCAAATGCACACCCCTAATCAAAATACGTGATGAATGATGTAAATAGCTTCATCATCTTCATCATCCATCAAGTGTACGAATTTTATGTCTACGATTTAATCCCCGTGATTTAATAAATCAATCAATCAATTAATCAATAAATCAATCAATCATCAACTACTGCCAGTGTCGCGATTGAGACTGGGTGAGGGCATAGCATACACCATACGGTGTGCATCCAAAAGAGTCTCATATGAATTTGTATCAGTATATCCGACATGTGAAACTGCCTCGCTAAACCAGGATTCTTGTCTTGGTGCGGTGGTCCAGCAGAAAGATGTCTGGGTTGCTGATGATATGCGGAATTGCAGGATGACGGTTCGATCCCCGACCGGGGAAATGATGATCAACAAAGTAAATTAATAGGTGCACTCCATAGGCGGGGTTAGCACAGCAATTGAAGTCATCGAGTTGCCAGTGCGTTAAAAAACTAAGCATACCTACCAACCTATACCTACCTACCAATCAAGCAAGCAAACAATCTTTATTGACAAATCCAACATGTGGACATGCAGACCATATTCAACATTCTGTTGAATAGTTTGATACTAATTTGACTGGGCATTGTACGAATTGTATGACCTTACTATTTAATCAACATTCTGCTGAAAATTTGAAACTAGTGTTCCTGGGCGCTATGTGTCTACTATTATCAATTGCGTCCTATAAAAGCTTCAAAGCCATCATAGTCAAAATGCTTAGTGATGACGTCTCTAGCTTCATCGTGAATATTGAATAGTCCGTCAAGTGTACAGATTTTATGTTTTTACTTTTTAATCAGCATTCTGTTGAATATTTTGAAATTAATGTGACCGGGCACTGTTATAGCCATATGCAGCGAAAGCACCCAGTCAAATTAGTTTCAGGATATTCAACACCTTACCTGTATAGCTACCTTGAAATTGGGATTATGGGAAGTCGTGAATCAAATTATATAAATTGATTCCAACACACCGACAGAACGGACAGAGCTTAGCTAGAAATGATCCCACCTTTGAAATTGTCATGAATAAATTTGATCATTAAATGGCCAATACCACTTAGTAATGGGTATTACCCACCCAACATGGATCACTTGTAATAATTGACCACCTATTTAAGCAAAAGCATTCAGATAGTTAGCTTTGCCCTGCCAGACGCATGTAGACCCAATCACAATGCACAGCTTCTCTTATGGAAAGTGGGTATAAGTTATCCAACCTGTCACTCAAGTGTTGACGTCATAATCAATTATGTCACATGTAGGCTGGCGTCACAGTCAAAATACGTAATGAATGATGTAGCTATGTCTATCAGGAACGTTGAAAAGTCTGTAAGCTGTGCGAATTGTATGTATTTACTATTTAATACACATTCTGTTGAATATTTTGAAACTAATTTAACTGTGCTGCTGCTATAAGCACGGACAACATCTAGTCAATTTAGTTTTAAAATGTACAACAGCTCACATCTATAGTTAGCTTGGAAATGGGATTCTGGGAAGTCAGGGTTGAAAGTATGTAAATGACAATGATGACAGCTATGAATATAGGCCTATCATCATCTCTTATTGTATTTTAATCGCATCATGGCATAGCTGATCAAACCGGCCCCTGCAGTGATCTTGAGCAATGTCAAATTGCATACTATGAGGGGACAGTCTTTGATAATTTACCACTGGAATGACTCTCGAGACAGTCATTCCAGATTCCAGTGGCAAATCTGCAAAAACAGTCTTGACCCGCAAATGGGCATTCAATGTCTAAATATTTTTACATTCTTCACCAAATTTAGACAGTTAAGGTTTAATATATTATGACGACAATACCAGGTACTGTGTCTGTTTCATTTTCCCTTATGAATTATAGCATGAAACATTAGGCTGAACGTTCGAGATAGTGTATACATTTTCATTGTTTTGTCTCCTAGGGCGGAGTGGAGGGGAGGGGGTGGGTGGGTGCAAAGATTGTAATATCGTGGATGCATTTTACTAGTCATTATATGTGTGGTAAATTTTATCAGAAAACATGTTTAATAATATTGTAGAACGTGAAAAATTAGACAAAATTCGCTAAATATAATGTACGTGTGATTTTCATTAGTAATTTATTGTCCTTAATCCTTCACTGGGAAAAGATCAATGTATGCAATTATTTAGAACTATGTATAGACAACTGATGTTCCTAATTTCCAGTCAAAACTGCTGTCAATAACATTGTAGTGGGTGGTTAGATACATAAATCAACAGAAATCGTATGTATGCGCCAAGTTAGTAATGCCCGCAATGTTTTCGGCCACAAAATCCCACCCATATGGTTAGATAGGTATCTGAATGTGCTAATGAGGTATTGAGTAAAAAAATGTACCATGAAGTAATCTAATGCATTGTACACAATTTCATACTGAAAAGTGGCTTAAATTTTAACCAATTCACAGTCTTCAGTGCCCTATTGTCTGTAGGTTATTCTCGGCCCCAGATTTTCACCCACATAAACTTGAGTTTAAAAAGTATAATTTAGCCTAAATCACTTTCAGATGTAAACAATATGATATATCATTGCTAGCTATATTCATAATTGAAACAAATTCTACTATGAAATAATTCTGTAGTCCGCAATTCCATATAAAAAATTGGCTTAAATTTTGGCAGATCAGTGATCTTCAGTACCATACTGTCTGCAATAAGTTTGGACCATATTCGGCTCTAAATTCATACATATGGTCATATCAGTATATGAATACGCTAATGAAGTATTAAGCTTTAAAATGTCTACCATGAAGTAATTTCGTAGTACACAATTTCATGGCAAAAATTTGCACACGTTTTGGCAGATCCATAGTTTTCGATAGCCTACTGTCTGTAATAAGTTTGGCCCCAAAATGTCAGATAGATATATAAATACGTTAATAAAATATCGATTTAAAAAAATTCCACCGTGAAGTAATTTTATAATGCGCAACTTAGTGACCAAAAGGTGTCAGATGCCACTAATTTACATACCAATAGCTGTGTAATCTGTTTGTAACCAGATTTCAAACATCTAGCCATACAGAGCTCAATATGTATTATTATGTACTAGTGCTGTACGAAATATTGCACGATTCTACCATCAAATAATATCATAATTACCAAGTATGTCCATGTAGTTACTTATTCGCAATATGTCCCTATTGAAAGATAGTTGGTTCACATTAGCCACAATCAGATAGATGTCGATATATCCTGGCATATCGCTGGTAATAGGTTCGGCTCCAGAATTTCACCCATATGTCTACATAGATATATATGAATGCACTAATAAAGTAGAGTTTAAAAAAATTCTACTATGGAGTAATTTCGAAATATGCAATTTAGTCACAAATTACAGTTTTCAAATGCTAATAATTTACTATATATTCGGGATTAGAATCTCTGTACTCGGTTTGTAGCCAGGCTTTCGAACATAATACCATGTATAACTCACTAGATATTGCACGATTGTCTCATCAAATATTTCTTGCAATAATGTGAAAATCTTTCTCTCTATCCTATAAATTAGCTCCAAAATAGAATCTGAATTATCAAACAAAACCACCGGAAGTTACGCATATGGTCAACAAGATGGATGGAAAGATGGACGTACTACCCCAAAATATAATCAGTTTCACCCTATAGGCAATAGCTAATCCTATCCAAGGCCGATGCCATTACAACCATCTTAAAGATATGACACTACCAAGAAACTATCATTATTACAATCGCAACTACTATCATCACTACATGGGACAGGTAAGAAACTATAAATGATTGTAAGAACCCATGTAATACTGAATGTTAATATAACAGGTTAAACACACTTCTCTCTGTCCCGCAAATATGTTGTCAATTTATCACATGTCTAATGGCTATATCGTTATATTACATTGACCTTAACTTGAAGCCCATGTCTTCCTATATTATATAGTGCCTGTACCAGTTCTACATGTATAATTTATTTGTTGTTCTATGTAGGGGTTCACGTTCTAGATATAGTCAGTGTCTTTGGTGGGCAACCTGTTGTGCTACTGCAAATTGTATATTATATATAAAATGAATTTGAAACTCAACTTGAATTATAATAATCTCCGGCCACGCTATTTGCCATTGATGCCTTGCATCAATATGTGTACTTGTCTATAATAGAGATCAGTATATTGTAAGGTATTTGTAAGCCTCTAATCTGTCTGAACAATCACCTATGGGAGGAATGTTTTGGACAAGCTGTGGGGTACTTCCGTACATAACCCATTTTACACTCAAAATGTATATTTTAAGTACAGAAAAATTACAGAAAGATTATTAGACCATTAATAGCCAACATTTAACTGACACACTGTTCTGTCATTGAATGTGAAGTCGGAAAGAAACATCAATTTTAGTAAGGATGGTTCAGCCACCCATAGATTAAGTTTGTCCATCGGTCCCAAAATATTTAACCAAACACCGCACTTCAGTTCATTTATAAAATGCCATCTAAGATCGATGTTTTAAGCTAATCGCGGAGTTCATAACGTGTGAGATTTGGGCATTAGAACGAGTTGTATGGACCATCCCTCTGTCCGAACCATCCCCGATCTATACCCACAAGTTGTATATAAAGCATAACTATGACAATAAATAGACACCAGTCTTGTGCATTAAACATGTATTACTATGTATTATTATGCCTAATTCAGCATATTATAAGCTGTGCTAATATCCTTAAAATATTTAGCGAATTTTAAGTTACGTTCAGAGAATAAAAAATTACATCAGAAGAACCAAAAACAGAAAAAGTGTCTACCTACTCAAACACATGCCACATTCAAGATCATTTACACTGTGACATTTAGGAATGATTGTTGGAGATGTTTTCAGCCAATCACTGCGTTTGTAACATGCGAGGTTTGGTCAAGAGAGGGGGTGTTCGGATCATCCCTCTGTCCGAATCATCCACACTCTCCCCTACAAGGATCAAAGGTGCATATTCACAGCAGAATGGTTCAATATAAAATGGTTAAAATTATATACTTTTAGAGGCTTAAATTATGTGCCTAGATGTAATGAAACGAAATAAATCATAGTATATCATGATTTTATACGTATAAATTGTCAAACTGAATTAGAGGCACGTATAAATTGTCAAATTGAATTAGAGGCACGAGTCCCTAATTCAAATTCACAACTAAACCTATGAAATTAGTTTATATGGAATGAAATTATATGTTAAGATTTATTTCGTTTCATTACATTGAAGTACACAATTTAAGCCTCTAAAAGTATATAATTTCAACAATTTTATTTTAAACATTTTAGTGTGAATATGCACCTTTAATGCTGTATTTGCTACAACAGAGTTATCTCCCGTTTATGGCTAAGCTTTCGTACGTATGGCATTATATTTCAATACGTATGGATATGTTGACATAAACAGGTTTTCAACATTTAACGCTTGAATGGCAAAGCCAGCCAACACCAGAGTAGAAAGGAGGGGGCTGAGCCTAATTTCGGCTTGAGAAGACCCAGGATCGATTAACACGATGTGGGCAATCAGATATTCCATCAAAATCATTTAATAGGCCGTCAAGTTATGCGAATTGTATGTCTTTGAAATTAATTTGATGCAGTGTGGTTGCCGCCATAAACAGTAACATCACCCAGTTAAATTAGTTTCAAAATATTCACCAGCTTACCCATAGTTTTCTGGTAATTGAGATTCAGAGAGTGTATGCATCACTTGATCCCAACACGGCCAAAGCGTCCATGGCTGTTAGATAGAGATGGGCGGAACATAGCTAAAACCGAATTGCTCCATTGGCCGGCAATTAATTTAACTCCAACAATGAGCCTAATTTTGGCTAAACACGTTTTCTCAATCAATTTCACATGTATTATCGATATTAAAAATTGATATATGATCTCTCTAAACATGCGTTTCTGTATTCACTAACACAGCAGCTCAAAGGTTAAGTAACAATGTGTAGCCTACGTTCGAGGCATGAAGCGTAATGACAATTTGGGAGTATACATACACAAGCTTATTGTTCACCCAGGACAATAGTGGTAACAGCTGGCTAGTCTAAACACACGTTGCTCTATTCGCTAACACAGCTGCTCAAATGTTAAGTATCAATGTGTAGCCTACGTTCGAGTCATGAAACATAATGACAAATTTGGAGAAGACATACACAGACTTAGCGTTCACCCTGGCCAGGTGTGTCATGGTAGGTGTGTGGGTTGGGGTATAGAGCTCAAGGCTACGCCAACATATATCTCTGGGAACGAAAGCTGACTGAAGATATTTTAACCTGCATATGTTAAAAACCATCTAAGCCCATATCATTAAGCTTTAACATATGCAGACTGCACAGAGGTGTTGGGCTGTGGTGGGTTAGGGGTATAGTTAATTAGATGAAAAAAACTAAATTCTATGTGAACTGAGTTTATTACAACTTGCCATGCTGAATAGCTATATGTTTATGATCTAATAATTTATTGGCTAAGTTTTTGACGATTCTATCATTTTTTGCTAAATCAGCTAATGGCAATCTCTATTAAACTTTATTCTCTTAGGTCGACGCAATGTATACGCCAGTTGCATATCTAGCCAGTTGCGTATTAATGGTTTAGATAACGACCCATCAAAGGCCTGATGTAGTTTTCCAAACCCCCTAAAGATGCGGAATGTTCGCTATCATAATATACCCATTTCAATCTGTCAGCGGAGCTAATAGATTATTAACATTTTTTTTAATGTTCTTGCTAGCTGGGTTTTTTCCAGCATAGTGTAGCCAAGTTTTGGATAGTTTAGCATCTCGAGATCTCAGATTTCTAACAGCCGAGCGAGTTATAGGGGTGCTTTGTCTATTGATGCTCATGTGTGGTAAACTTTTAGACCCTGGCTCTCTTTTTTCTTTTTTCCGCCTTATATAGGATATACTGAAGGCTTGGGTCCTCTTCATCGAGTTTGGTTGTATTATGAATCTATTATGAATCTTCGCCCACGTTTTATAACTCCGCACAACTTGGGACATTAGCATCCGATAAGAGTCTATTGAATGTCGTCAGTAATTTACCTTTTAAAAAATCCTTTGAATTTCTATAAGGGTTCTGCATCACCGTTGATGCTATTAAATCAACTAGATTACTATTCAGATAGGTGACTGTCTATGGTAACATGATTAGCATTGTCTAAGGATAAACCAAGTGCCCTATGACTTAGGATTTCAATTAATCTCTCGTCTTTACTTCTTCAACTAGAGCTCAGCAATGGAACTAGACCATTAATTCTAGTATGGTCTAAATTTAACCCCCACCTCGAATCACTGCTGTTTGGCGATTCCATGAATGTGTTGAATCAGCTGATGACTTAACATCTGAACTGGATTGTTTAGAATGATCTATCTGCAGTCTAAACTTTTGAAGCGTTTGAGAATACAAATTTGACTTTTCTTTAGCCATCAAGTCACTACGATTTAGAATTTGCTCCATCTCTTGATCTAAATTCACAGCAGATCTAAGATTTTAAGTACTATTTAGAATATTAATCTTAGATGTCGTGTTTATACCCTCTCTCATATTATGAGGGACCAAAGCCATCGTCTGAACACTCTATCGTTGTTATTATCCGAATAATTTAGAAATAAGCAGTAATATTGCTGGTATTCGAAGATGTAAGAAACCCCTGCTCTGAATAACCCGATGCCTTTGATATAATGGTGTTTTGCTTTTACTGAGTAATCTAAATTCAGAAACACATCAAAAGGCCAGTATTTCTTTTAGTTAATACAGATTCTGAGAACCTTCCAGGTACTCATTTGATCACCTTATATCTCCCGGAACATGCAAAATCTGAATATTTTGACTCATTCGGACTGGCTCGTGGCCTGAATTAATTAAGACGGGTCCATTATGTAGCTCGTATCATTGCGGAGAATTCTGTGTGCGTTATCTATACAAGCAGGCAAGAGGCCTGGCCATGATTTCTATTATATCATCATTGGCTAATTTAACAAAAACTAACAGAATCGTTAAACACTTAGCCCATACATTATTAGACAATAGGCTTATAGCTATACGTCATGGGAATTTGCAATAAAGCTTGTTCACATCAAATTTTTTGTTTTTCAGGCGATTAAAACTATATCCCAAAAACCCCACCCCAACACATCTACACTCTCTGGAAGCATTAACAGATTCACATTGGGGCCATAACGAAATAGGATTCTTAGGACCCCTTTTTAACATATGCAAATGAAAATATATTTTCAAATGTCGCCATTCCGTTCCTAGAGATATATTTCGAACATATCCTCGAGCTGTGTCTCAGATGCACGCGCCCTCCCCGACACAGGTGGGTAAAGGCTAACTAAAATAAATTTCTGGGGATGGAATGTCATCTTTTGAAAATCAAATTAATTAGCTTAGATACATAAGCCGAATATGGCTCCAGGGTATGACCATTATTCATAACAATGGTGGGGGGTGGGGGTTGGTGGAGGGGGGGGGGGGGGGGGTTTGGGGGTGTTAGCAAATAGAGAAAAAACTGTTTTTAGACAGACCATATATCAATTTTTTTAATATCTATAATACATGTCAAATTGAGAAAAACGAATTCAATAATTATAACATAATTATGACAATAATTGTGGGGTATACTTTATTTTAGTTTAAGCTATTATTATTCACATGGTTTATAAAAACCGCTTAGTACATCGTTTAGCCAGCTCATATAATTCATAGACATTCCAATATAAATTTGGTCCAGCAGAAAATGACCTAAAGAAATCAATTTTAGACAGATTTTCTAAGGCGTTTAAGTAATGTAGTTTTACATTGTCAATAGGTCTTTAAAAATAATTGATACCTAGACATGGATGTTCCCTCTGTAATGGGTCGGCGTGTTGGCAACCAGAGCAGTCGCTAACAGCTAGGTCACTGATTGCTAAATTCAATACGTTCGTGAAACTAGCAGTAGCATGTCTCTGGTAGATTTGGGAATGGTTTTAGAATCAAAACTCTGATATTCTCGTTCATTAATATCTTGATGGAAACTATCAAAGCTATAGGGTGTAGCGTTTTGGGTGTGGGTGTATTTCAACATTGACTGGTGAGGTTGGTGATGTAAAGACCTCGGCTTCATAATCTAGTAGATAATCAGACCTCAACGTGTCTGACAGTGGCTCAAACACTGACGACATTTCTTCTTCTTCTACACTCATAGACAGCTGTTGAATAGTGAGATCTAACACCCTGTGGTCTTCAGGGGATATGTGATCGATAAGGCTCTGAATGGCTCGCTCTATTTCAGAATCTGTGAGCACGAGGTCATTAGCATTGTCGGTCTGTTTAGATGGTAAACCCAGTAATCTAGTCATACCGGGTCTTGAGAATCTGTAATCTTTAGTCTTTATGATCTCATCGGCTAAAACTGTAGTTAGTTTAAATTCTTCAGCTGTAGTAGTAATGTATAGCCTGACAGATATTAACATTGAGTTAACGTTTGGACAACTGTTTAGCGTTCTGACTATTTCAAATCAAGCGGCTTCGTCAACCATTAATTTTAAGCCAAGTCTAGAACCGGAACGTAGAGGCTCGTTACAGCATAGACCTATGTGTCTCTGCTCATTGTCAGAATTGCATGACTCTGACATTAATCTAATGCTTAATATCTGATCCCTGGAAGCTTTGCTGATCATAGCTTCAACCATACTGAGCTTTATTTAAATATTGATGAGCAGCTGTAGAAATTTCAATATTGCTCGACCGAGACACAGTTTAAGATAATTGAAGACAGAATTTTTCTAGTATAAAATGCTTACACAATGCTGGTATTCGTTATAGCTCTGAGAATTTCATCCAAGTTCTCTTTCAAGATTCTCCATGAGTCATAAGCAAATATCACACTGCGAAATAAAGGTTTCATCTCAGTTTGTCCTGCAGGAGTAAAGTACCAAGTTAGCTTGCGTCCTATTTAGTGCTGATAGTGACTTTTAATTGAGGCTCTAATTCATATAGGTGAATAATTTGCTCTATTCTATCAGAACACAACTGATGGATGTAGGCGTTTCAATCATCACCAGAGTCTGAGGCAGACAGACTCCCCCATTCTCGATTGTGCCAACTGTAAAAATCACATTAAAATGCATCTGTTTCAGATCAATTGTTTCTTCTACGCACACACACACACGCATGCATGCGCGCACGCATGCATGTGCGCACGCACACACACACATGGCCGCCCGGCCACCATTTCGCACCTGTTCCGTAAACCCTCACCCCACCCACCCCCATCCATGGCTAATGATACCATGTCTGGTGTCGATATTGGGTCTGGTGCCGTGCGAAGTGAACAGGTAGTCGGTCATCGTGAACACGTTCCTCACTGTCTTCATTCCCTTCAGTCACCAGGTAGGGGCATTCCGACATCGTCATGTCACTGAGGCGAAGGTCGTCCTCGTCTAGGGTTCATCCCAGGTGGCTCTCAGTTACTGCTGGTCTCTGGCTTGTGACCCTGTCCCATGGATGCTTTCTCAGGGCTCACCCACTATCGTTTGCTGGACGCTCTGGCGTGCCGGCTCCTTGAAGCTACATGGGTCTGGTCAGGCATTCCCAACACTGCAGAGTGCCTGCATCAGGCGGGTACTGCTGGATGGGCCTGGCTCAGTGGCGGATACATTGTCCTCTTCCTCGCTGCAATGATCCGGAGGCAGTAATCCAGAGTTAGACATGGCCATCCTGGTGGTAGCTAGGTGGTTCGTGAATAGAAGTCTTCTCTTCTTCCTCAGTCAGAGCAGAGGCAGCCAGAACCAATGTGCACGTTAATGCCAGAGGTGCCGGTGGCTCTTGAGGCACCTGTAGTGGAGGTAGTGGTGGCATCTGCAGCATCGGAGGTGGCAGTGGTGGTGGTGTCGATAGCTCTGCCAGTGGCGGTTTTGACGGTGGTTCTCTTCATGATGAGGTAGGCGAACCTCGGTATGACACATGGTCGAAAAGGCGTCCCCAGGCTGGCGGGTGGTTCCTTCGAGGATGGAATCTGGTCAGGTTGTCCTGCGGGGTGCAGGAGATGCATGTGGGTGGAGTGCATTTGCAACTGGAATGGGTCGTAGGTAGTTTTTTTGTTCTTTCTTTCCTGTCCGCATTCGAGCTGAGCTCTTGTTTAAGCGATTCTCTCGAGTGCTAGTGTTCAGGTGCGGGTAGGAGGTGAGAGGGCGTGGGGATGAGCTTTTTCTAGTTTTATTCCGGAAGGCTCAGCGTGCATTATTTTTCTGTCAGGCAAAAAGATGTGCAATGGGGCAGTAAGAGAGTCAATTTGTGCCCTCGTCGTCCTGGTTAAGACGTCGCCCTATTTCCTACGGTCATCGCACGAGAGGCAGGAGGGCCTGTCTGGTGGTGGGGATGCAGCCTCTTGGGAGAGGGAACCATCATGAGAGGGTAGCAGGACAGGAGCGGAGTGAGAGACAGTGGAGTGAATTCCCAGCAGTCATTACATCGCTGATGGTCGCTATCCATTTGCTTAGTCTATAAAGAGTTATTCTGCCATGAGACATTTAGTTCTAAGAGCTAATTCATGAAAAGTCTGCTCAATGTAGAACGGGATAACTTTGTACTTTTGTGTCTTCACTTTAGATGAATTGGGCTGGAGATCATTTTTAGTCCATGCCGCCAAGTTGATTCAATCTTCTCAGGAGACATCCCGATGCAGCCCTTCTGAGTGTGACTATCGCTAGCAAGTTTTTACAAGGAATCCCGTGCAAGGCTGTGGTTTATCTAACCAATGTGTTTTTGTGGTTTAAGGCCTCAAGTGCCACAGAAGGACGTGATCCGTTAGGTTAAGTGAGAACTGCTACCCATGCAAAGTCAGTCATCTTTTTCCCTGAGATTAGGACCAGCCTGAGCGATGTTAAAAAGGGTTTTCACATGATTCAACAATTGGGCTTTCTGAGATGTAGATGCAGGAACCGGCTCGTGTAATTAGCTAAAAGAGGAATGAGTTTAAGGAACCTCTGTCCAATCATCAGTGCCTCTGCAGTCTAAAGCAATGTCAGGTGGAAAATAGCACGGCAGTCACCTTTGAGTGATCTTCTTTTCGATCGCTGGTATCACACTTGGAGAGCCGTTCTCAAGATGAAATCTGTGGTTTTCTGCAGTTCTTCCACAGGCCCATACAGCTTTTCAAGAAAAGAGGTTGACAAAGGCCAGATCTCTTCTCTCAGCAGCTGATACATACTGCAACATCGAAGTATGTGCTCTGTGGTCTGTTCTGCTTCTCCACATGGACAAGCGGACGATGTCGTAAGGTGGAACCGTCTGTACATGTGTTGGTTTAGTCTGTTGTGGCCAGTTCTGAGACGGAAAATGGTCACTTGCTCTGGCCTCGAGAGATGATTGTAGGCATCTTCTGATTGAGGTGTTCTATAGAGTGACTTGATGATAGTAACCATGTAACCATGTTTTCTGTCTGATTCTCTTCTGTACCCACCTTTGCCATCTTGTCTGCTTCCTCATTTCCTTGGACTCCACAGTGTGAGGGGATCCACTGCAGTGCTATCCGAAAACATTTGAAGGTTTGTAGTGCTTCTTCAAGTTGTGGCAGCTTACCTTTGGTGATAGACTCAAGGACGGAGCGGGCATCAGATAAGAAGACAATCTGTGCAATAGGGTCTGCTGTTCTGCTGATGGTATTAGCTGCATGAACCAGTGCTTCGACTTCAGCTCTGTAGTTTTGCAGTGTTTGCCTGTCGGTATTGCATCTGACTCATGTTGTCCGTTTGGATACCGTATGTGCAGTCAGGCACCTCCGTTCCTAATTGCAGCTTTGACTGATCCATCTGTGGAGATCCTTATCCATGTCTCCTGAGGGTACATTTCTTCCAGCATGGCTTGGGTCAGGGGCTTTCTTGCTCACATCACCGTGTTCATCTTTGGTTGTGAGATGAGGTACTGTGGTGCGAATAGCTATGCTCTCTAGTTTGTTTTCCCAGGGTGGAGGATCAAGGGTGTGGTTTGGGTCTTCTATTTGTGCTGGCAACATTTCTTGGTGTTTCCTTTGAAGTGCTTTTGTCTCTTTCACAAAACTTGGTCTTTTAAGTCTTCCTGATGACAGCTGTGCTTGCCTGCTCTTCATCGGGTGGTTGTTGAACGATTTGAACTTTGCAGCTTGGATCAGTGCTTTGTATTCCCTTCCTTTGCTAAGTGGGGGGATGCCTGCTGTCTGCTCCATTTTTTCTATTGGTGTTGATTTCATTACACCAGTGACGATGCGCAGTGCCTGGTTTTGTACTCTGTCGAGGTTCTGTTAATGAGATTTAGCTGCTGTCATCCATGAGCTGGATCCAGACTCAAGGTGAGGTCGTACAGCACCTAGGTAAATAGTCTTGAGGATCCTTTCATTGGCACCCCACTTTGTTCCTGTTCAAGGCGAGCTGCATTCTGCACGTGGCAGTCGTTGTGTACTCCTTGGTGCACCATGTATGAGGTCATCTGCATAGAGGGCTGCTTGGATCCCATTGGGCAGCTCTGCTACAATGCCATTAATGAAGAGTACGAACAGAGTTGGTGATAATACTCCGCCCTGTGGCACCCCTTGTCTCAGCAATACATTCTGCCCAGATTGTCCATCCACCAGCACCCTAGTTCTGCGATTGTGTAGGTATGACTTGGTCCATCAGAACATGTTGCCACCGATGCCTGTGCGCCGGAGCTTCACGAGGAGGCCATCCTTCCACACCTTGTCAAATGCCTTCTGCAGATCGATAAAGTCAGCTAGCATCACCTTCTTGGCTTAAAAAGTCTCCTCTATGACTTGTGCAAGATGTGTTGTTTGATCTTTTGTGCTCCTGTATCTTCTGAAGCCGGCCTGCTCTGAAACTATAATGTTCTCCGACTCCAGGTACCACTGCAACCGCTGGTTGATGATGCACTCCATGGTCTTGCATATGCAGCTTGTAAGACTGATAGGACGGTAGCTCAGCACTTTCGTCGTGTTCTTCCCTTTTTTCATAATAGGAGTCATTCTGGCTTCCTTCCAGCACTGAGGAACCTCTCCATTGGTCCAACTGAGATTAAAAATGTCTAGCAACTTGCGAAGAGATGCATTACCAAGGTGTTGGATCATTTCATTCGTAATGCCATCTGGCCCGGGAGATTTCTTCTTCTTCTTCAATTGGCGGATAGCCTTCTTCAGTTCTGCTAAACTAATGTCAACTTTCATTGCATCGTGAGTGTTGGTGTCTGTTCTTTCCTTTTGTTCTTTTCTAACCTCTTTGATGCATTCGTGGTATAGAAATGTTGCTTTCTTTTGCATATGCCTTCGCAAAGGCATCTGCAGCCATCTTTCCTGTCAGTGTTTGTCCATCTTCTTCAAGAGTAATCTTCTCTCCCCCGACACCCCCATCATTCAGTACTTTAGTCAGTCTCCATAGCTTTGTGGTGTCTCTCTAAATTAAACCATGCCGTCTTTTCCCTCCAGCTTCTTCTTTTGGCCTCCAAACTTGGTCTTTAGATACCTGGCTTTAGTTTGTTGTAGCATGAAGTGGTTTTCATGACAGGGATTACCCTCTGCATCTTCTCTGGCCTTGTCTAGTTTATCATGTGCTGCTTCCAGTTCTGTTGTCCAGTAGGGGCGGTAGTTTTTCCTGAACCCTCGAGGAATCGCTTCGTTGGCAGCCTTGAGGATACGTGAATTAAATTCCTTGACCACATTGTTGATGTTTCTCCCTTCTACTGCTATATTTTGGGTAAGCTCATTGGAATGAATGCCGAACAGACTCCAATTTGCCTTTTGTAGTTCCACCTTGGATGTTGAGGTGAACTTGTCGAAATACTTCCAGAAAGAGAGAGGAGGACTGGGCGGTGGTCGCTTCCTCCTAACTGCAATCCGACCACTCTACTGAGGTTTCTGTGAATGTCTTCTGTACAAAATGCCAAGTCCTGCATTGTTGTCGAGTGCCACCGCCGCAAGTAGAAGGTAGGCTGATCTATGGGATCGTTGACAAGTAAAAGGTGCTTTTCATCTTGCCATGCTTCAATGTCTTCTCCTCGTTTATCAAGTGTTCTGTATCCCCAGCTCTGGGACTGGCTATTAAAGTCTCCCACAATGAGGAAGTGGCAGTCCGGGACCTGGATTGTGTCAAGTGAGAGATTCTTGTCATTAGGGCAGTAATAATTGACAATGTCAATCACAGAGTTGCTGGTTGTTACCTTGATCTTGATATATTCTGCCTCTTCCATAAAGGTTTTGATCTGGCTGGCGATCACGTTGTTTCGGACCATGGTGATCACCCTGCCTTTCTTTCTTCATCTTCGATCACAGCGGAAAATCTGGTAACCTCTGATCTTAAATGGTTTTCCTTCTTGCAGGTGTGTCTCTTGGATGCAGCAGATATCAATGTTGTTTTCGTACAGGAACTGTTCGAGCTCTGATTTCTTGTTGGTAACCCCTTCTGCATTCCAGTGCATGATGTTGATACTGGGGTTCACTTTAGGTTTGGTCTTCTCTTTCGGTTGGCTAGTAGCTCTCCATCCTCGTCCCCTAGCTCCACAAGACGAGTTGATGGGACCTCCAGTAGCTGAGGGTGGGCTCCTTTGAGGCGTGGAGCCCGGCGCTGCACCTGCCTGGCGGATCCTCACAGGGCGAGCACCATTTCGGTTGAAATCGATCTCCAAGTGTCATTTCATTAGCGTTGTGCATAATGCACTGTTTAGCCCCTCCAAAAGTCTGGATTGACACGCAGTGGGTTACACCCCTGCGCCACGTTGAGGCCGAGCATATAGTCTTAAACACCTTTGAGTGATGATAACCGCAGGATCGCTTAACTTAAAAGGTTTTATCCTGACCACGGGCCAAGCGGTTTCAAAAAGAAAAAGGTCTTGCTAGATGACTGAGAGGATCGAGCCAGTGTTTTCTTCTTTTGGGACATGCTTAAAACTCTAGATGGCCAAAAAAATGCGAATCGCGATGCCTGAGATACGCGACGAGTGCGCAAGCTTCAAACAGGTGCTAAATGTGAGGCAGCAAGAATAATCTCCGTTGGTGACTCTTGCATATTTAGGGGAGGTTCTAAGAGGGGTGCGGTGGGCCTATTGAGCGAAAAGTGGAAACAGCCATTTTGCAGAGGGTCAGGCATATTCAGAATCTTCACATTGCGCAACGTTGAGATTACTTAGTCCTCGGCGGCTTGAGATCACAAAACCAGGAAGGAGAGGAAAAAAGTCTGGGCGGGTCTCTTTGTGAAAAAGCGGGCACAACACTGGCAGTGTTGCACAATTCGCATTGGCGAGTAATTGGATCGGGAAGCATCCTTTTTAAATGACGGGAATTTGGCAGCACAAGCGGGTCTCGGTCAGCGACGAGTACCGACATGCAAGTCTCACAGCTATTCCATGGGAGGTGGGGTTTCTTGTTCAGCAGTCGGGGTTGGAAGCGGAGCAGTGCTGGGCAGTTTGGGCCGCAATCATGGCAGGTTCAGTCCTTACTCTCTATCAAGTGGGTGGCATGTTGTTTCCACACAAGGAGCGGCGGAAAGTTCTCTTGCAGGGCGAGACTATAGGTTTCCTTTTAGGTTGGTATTTTGGCCACTTTCATTAGCAGCCATCCAAAAACAGACCCGAGGGCAGCTTATGTAAATGTCAGCCACACCGAGGTGTCAAAACAGTAACAAGTTTCATGGTGGAAAGTTCTCAAGTTCTCAAGTAAAGCAGGCAAAGTGGCAGCGGTGTAACAGAACCATCGACTGGGACACTATTGAACCTCTCCATGCTCAGACCTTGATGTGGCTGTTTGGTGATGCAGAGCCAGCTCCTTTTATACTGGTCAGCTCGGCATCTCATTATCTTTTGACGAATGTTTGCTGCCATGTGTTTACTCTTGTCTAATCATGAGGCAGAGGTAGGCAATCAATGGCATGGTTAGGTTGCTGTTTTTCTTATTCAGGTCTGACTATTTTATGTGTCGAATTCATAGCTGCCTTTCTGTTAAACAACTTGGTGCTGACTGTTTTTCGAAGCTGGGATTCTCAAGCTTGTTAGAAATATCGAACACTCCAAGGGACATTGTGATCATAGGCCATATTTCAGAGGATAAATTCGTGCAAAGATAATATGTGCAATCTAAAAAGTGTCTACTCAGGCAATGATATCATGCATACGTGGTCATGTCCTACTCTATGAGAAAAACCTGGCTATTACTGAGGCCTGGCGCATGCGCAGAGTAGGCAGATCTGAACTTAATCGATCTTGTCTGGATCTATGCATCAGGGGATTGCCATCCAATGGGAGTAGTCATAGCGTATACCAAGGCGGCATTCTACTGGTTCCGGGTTAACTAGCCCTTCCTGTTACCCATCCACACACGGCATCGATGAACAGTTTGTTTTACAGCGAATCCAGATAACGCTGTCAAATGGCGATAGTGCATTATCCATAAGGCCAAACTGCATGCTTCCAGAGTCATCACACTTTCACCCCAGATTTATTGATGATATGCGCATAAGTTTCTATTCTGTTTCTTTTTACCAAGTGCATAATGGATGGTTGACATGCTGAATATGATTTTAAAATGCATCATATGTAGGTGGCAGTTTTGCACTGGACAGGTTATTCCTATTAGAATAGTTCATGCCTAACATTATCCAATGACTATCATGATTTTTCATCATACATTTTAGTTTACGAGACTGACAGCATCTTCATTGATCTCTGCAGAGTTTTAGCCTAAACATTCAACATCCTTGAGTATGTCTGGACACTCCCTTGCGACCTTTATCCATTCCAATTCCCCTGAATTCAATAGTGGAATCACACCAACTTAAGGCATGAGTTATTGGTGGCACCATGTATAGTTCTTCAACAAGATTTCCCGATACTGTATACATTGTGATAAAACGTTGCTTCCTAGACACACCTGTTTTGAGATACATGTCATTACAATCACGTACAAGAATAAAACGAGGACACACCATGGCAACATAAGTGTCAATAATATGACTATTCAGCGTGGTTTATATAGATCTATTGCATGTGTCACCTGAAAGAAGATTGTGGAATCTGCTTCTTCGTGGCCTGATTCCAGTTCTTCCACATTAAAGTGATCAGTGTATGTTGCTGCGATAGCTTTAAGTGGATTAGCAAATCCATCTTTAGATTCTGCTTGGCATTGTCAATCCATTTTGTCATAATAACGTTTAATGTGTGCCTTGTTTTTAACATTTGATAACATTTTATGCCTCTGAGCATTCAGGATTGGTGTGTTCAGGTTTGGTTTGTGAATTTCCTGCATTTGACCTATATCTCTTCTAGCATGCACTTGTTATGAGATGCTAATACAATGTTAAGAAGTGTTTCTGAGAGTTGGCGGAAGGTAGTACAAGAATGTGTATCAGTACATACCATGTGTAGCCGCATCATGATATCAACTAGCAGGAGAGTCGATCCTTATCCTCACCTGGTAAATCAGGCAGACTACATACTTGTCCTATCCATGAAAGTGCATCGCTTTTATTATTTTTCTCACAGAACCACCCAAATTAAAGTGCTAGTGGATCTAGACAAAGTTTATATTTCACCACATTTGGTATTTCAACTGCTAGTTTTTGTGCGATTAGAATGAGCTCACTGAAGAGTTCTCTGTTAATGTTCATGGAAACTGTTTCTTGTTATTGTTTTGTTTTAATTCACATCCTCAAGCTCGCAAACGTTTTGAAAGTGGGACTCTTTATTGGCTCAAAGAAATCGATTGCATTTGGAATTAATCTTTCCTCCTAAGAATTGCTGCATTTTCGGCATTCCAATTTTTCCTACAGTGCGCAAAGGATCAGTAACATCATTTGGGAATGTTCACCAATGGTTGCTTTTCTCTGATGAAATACCTGATTCGGGTTGAAATGGATTGACAATCAAGTATTGATGATATGTATAATATCTCTAACAGCGTTTTCATCATTATCAATTCTACGTTGAGTGGCTTCCTTATGATGCTCGCTTTGCTTGCTAATGTCTGCATTCACTCATTGATTTCTATGTAAATTAGACAAATTTAGAACTTTGCTTAAAACTGTCTATAAAGGCTGCATGCCTTTGGGCCAAATATGATGCTTCTTAAGGGCATGTGGTCAGAAGAGTATCCGCCTTATAGAAGGATGATTTAAGCCTGTCCGCATAAGCTATTTAGCGTAGAAAATGGGCTGTTTTAATGACAATTTTTTATGGCCCATTTTATGGCTATTAGACAGATTTGACTGTATATACGCACTAAATTAAAAATCGTCCCCAGAAAAATTGCTATACGTTTAAAGTCTACACTCCCCCACCCCACCCCTCCCCACCCCCACATGTTACACATATAAGTAGTATGTACTCATACACTCATCAGAAATGTTATACCAAGTCAAGTGTGCAGGGAACATATTTACAACTCTAAGTGGTATCCGTCAAAATAAGAATGAATTTTTTATATCTTTCTATATTTTATGGAGCCACATACAAAGATTGCATAGGCCTACTGTTTGCTTCGGTGGTACTGGGCTGGCGAAGAGAGTGGCCAATATTAAGGTCATCCTAGGTACCTCCAGAGCTCTGGGGTAGGTTCCCCAAGGTTAAACACTGGGGTACAAACGATGACCTTAAATTTGAACACTCAGTGACTCCCTTCGCCAAACAGTTTGGTTCCTAAGCTTTCCTGATTTGGCAACACATCATGTCACTGTGCCACTGTGCATCAATACTGGTGCAATGCTGCAAAACATGTGATGTCGTTTGGCCTGTTGTGGCACAAGACTGATAACACGGGTTACTGGGACAATGACGGGCCACATCGACCCGGTATTGGTCCACTACTGGTCTAGTAACATGTGTTACCAGGGGAGCACATGGCTGAGTCAACCATGTCAATGGAGGATTCCAGTTTATCCAGCAATCATATGACGTCATAATCAACCTTGTGACGTGTAGGATGAGGTCATAATCAATTACGCCATGGATGACGTAGCTAAGTTCGTCATGAATGCTTAATTGATGACGGACTAAGTGTTGATGTGCGAATTGTATGTCTTGACTACTTAATAAACATGCTTTTGGAATATTTTGAAACTAATTTGACTAGTAGCTGTTGCTGCCATAGCTAGCAATAACAACCCATCAAATAAGTTTCAAAATATTCAACCACTTACCTTTATAGTTTTCTGGAAATTGAGTTTCAGGTTATGCAGGGACTCGTCTTTTACCAGGCTCTGGGAACTCATTCAATTGTGAAGCCCCTCGTTAAATCACGTGACTCCTAGCATCATATACCGTAATAACACTTGACAAGGGTTAATGAGTGTAAGTAAGCGCCGGTCTCTCAAGCCAGGACAAAGGCACAAGGGTTAATGTATTGTGTAATGATTATTGACCAGTTACATGTCTGGACTCGTCGTTTTCTTGGCTCTGGGAACTCATTCAATTGTGAAGCCCCAACCCCTCATTAAATCACGTGTCTCCAGGCATTACATCATGAATGCCATGAAACATTCCGTTATAATCGCTTAATAGATCGTCAAGTTGTACGAATTGTATGTCTTTACTATAAAATGAGGTGTGTTTTAACACGAAAATCCGCTGACGTCGTTCTCCGTATTATCCGAGCGGGTGACGTCACACCCATGTTGTTTCTCAGATTTTTATGGTGAAGAAAATGTTTCATGTATTCACACATCTTGTTCTGAGTGCTGAGTACTTTTTGTAGCAGAAAAACCTTGGAATTATGTCAAGTTTTGCGTGGTAATCACGTTATGTTTGCATTGATCGGTGGTTTCAAAATTCTTGATTTAAGATGTGTGTTCTGCGGTTTTACCGTGGTTTACAGAAGTTTCCGTAAAATCATTTTGTTGTTTTCTTCACGTATCGTTTTGGCCTTCGTTTAAGAGTATAGTTTGAAATTTATTATTAAATATACCGCGATTGCTAGGCGATATGGTTCCTGGTTCCGTTTTATGCATCCGTTAGGATCAGTATATGGGTGTTTTAATGTCCGCTATCATTCTTGTCGGCAGAAAATGCGATCTTTGTTGTAACGTTGCGCGGTGGGGTGCTGGAGGGTTAACAATTAATTTATGGTCAATATGTTTGAAAATTATTTGTCTGCTTTCCATTCCTGTTTCGTTCCGCTTGTTTATTTTAGGTTTTGTGCTTATTTTATAGGCCAATCCTACCCCGCCATCTTTCCCGGAGTGCCACAAGTTTGTGAAATCATTTACAAAGATCATGTCTGTTACCGTTGTTCGCCGTGTAATGTCGATAATAGGTATAACATATGTTCAGTATGGCTGGTCCAAATGTTAGTCAAGTTCCTTTCCCAGAAGGACTTGGCTGGGTCTGACGCAGGGTCAGGTGGCTCGAAGTCAAATCATGGAGCATCCGTGTCGGCCCATGGGAGCGGTCCATTTGGAGATGGCACCCCCGGCGTGGTTCTGGCCCGCTATGCAAGGCTTCTTACATAGCGTCCTGCCCACGTTGGTGTCGTCCCTGATCCCGAAAGTTGTGGGAACGTCTCTTTCTGTGTCCAGGGTTCTGGACTGGCTACTGAGGGAGCCATCTCATATGGCTCCATGGCAGTCCCGTCGGACTCTGGCCTGATGGGTTCTGTCTCTCTGCGGCCACCTCCGGGTGGTCCAGTAGTGGTGGCCAGTCCGTCGGGCATCAGGACAGCTCCAGTGTCTTCTCATCTGGTGACGACTCTTCGGGGTTTGAAGATGTGGAGGCTGAGGAGGATAGACTGTTACGGTCTGAGATGCCGTGGGCAGTGAGGATGGAGGTCGATTCCATCCTGGACGGAACTGCCCATCATCTGTCTGGCTTGGCGCAAGCCAGGACAGTCATTCCGCCCATGGTTGAGGCCACACCGGTACCGGGCACCCATCCAGTGCTGCTTGGTTTGCCACCAACTGACACGGTGATGGGTGTTGCTGGCCAGGCTGGGTACACGCCTATCTCGCTTGGTCCGGCGGTCGCACATGCGGTGCCATTGGTGCACGTGTATGGCCACGGTTCCATAACTGCTACAGGTCCGCACAGTTTTCCATGCAGGCCTACTCCATGGACCGGTGAGCTCTGTGGGGTGGCAGTGGAACCATACGGTAACAGTGTTTCTGGCTTACCAGTGGTAGCTCCTAGTTGGGAGGCCGCTGCTGGTAGAACCGTGAATACTGTAGTCCGGATCGACTGGTCAGTTCCCCGAACCCCCCCCCCCCCTGGGTAGAGCTATAAGCGTTTATGGGCCTATGAGAGAAATCGTGTTGTAAAAACGATTAAGTTCGTTAAAGTGCTTAATACTATTTTTGACAGAGCATGTATTTTACGACCAAGATGGGATGACGCTTTTAGTGTACTGAGAAGGTACAATATAATCCTTTTTAATTACTTGTTCCCGGGTTCGACGGGCTTTCCAAATCTGTAAACCATTTCAAAATCGGTTAAGAAATGGTTGAGTTATCCACGGAAAACCCCTTTTGATTATCTTCAAGGTATTGCCATGACGTCATAACCACATGTACGCAGAACTTCTAGAATGTTCTAGAACATTCGACTGCGTTATTATTAGCTACGCGCTGATTGGCTGTTGCTCGACCGATGATTGGCTGGAGCCTGCGTCTATGACGTCACGAGTAGTATAAAAGGAGAGGAAATCCAGAACTCGAGAGCATCCTCGTCCAGGGGCCGAATAGGTTGGAACTGTGTCAGCTACAATCACAAGACAGTCATTAAGCAGATGACTTCGGTCTCGAAGGTTTCTCTTCCGTAGCCAGCAGCAACCAAAACCACAGCACTAAATCAATTTTGTATCTCCCGTTTGTGCGGGAGTAATTTTGGAACTTTTGAATATTGTTCACGAATACATCAAGAACTAACTCGGAACACTAGGGAGCCTTTCCTGGCCTAAAAATGTGATTCTACAGATGTAGAGGCAGCGATGTTCTTTGGTGGATGACTCACCAGATCTGCCGGCCATGCCAAAAAGTGGTTATTCAGCCGTCCCCGCACTGATGTCGTGCAAGTCTATCTAAACTTTTTGACTGCAGCAATGTAAACTTTGCCCGGTACGTCTTCAGAGTTGGATGACGTACCCCGCACCGTTAAGCTTAGCTATGTATCTTCATCTGCATTCAACAACCCCCGCTTATGACCGGGTTGTTGGCAACTTCCATCCATACCATCGGTGTATGGGAACTTTTGTCATAGCAGTAATGTTATTGTATCTCTTGCTGACTACTCGTTAGACATTCTATATTGTGATTACAGTCCTGAAGACGATCCGCTCCCGTCATGGAGTGCTTGGGGGAATGCTGTTTGCAGAAACCGGCATGCGGGAACTTTCCAGCTTCCAGGGAACGCATCAACTCACATCAAACTAAGGGTGATATATCAATTTCAGTAACACGATAGCACAGGCTTAATAATGGCTACCGATTATTCAAGTAACTATACTTGACATTTTAATTATCCCGTTAATTACATCTTTGATAATTATATCGTATCTGTATAAACGGTCCCGATGACTAAAAGGCACCGTAACGGTCTTAGGACCGCTAGTTATAATTTCTGTATCTGTTTATAGTTATTCTTATTTTCTGTAAGGTGTTTTTGCTAACCACACGGTAGTCGGTTCCTCAACCTGTACTATATATATTATTCTGATCATTTCACGTTGTATTGATTGTTCTGGTTAGTTTATATATGGCAAGTGGCCATCAATTTATATGTTTTGTTTATTTGTAGAAAAATATAGGACTGCAGTGCACGTAGGAAACACTATACAGCAACATTTATATATGCAGCACTTTCTCCCGCCACCAACAATATTTCACTGAGGTCGCTGTCCATGCTATAACTCTGTTTAGCCCGGCATGCTACCAACTAAAAACCTTTTCTATTCAGCTCGGTAGGATAGGTTTAATATTTGTTAGGAGCGTGCAGTGTATGCCTATTTTCCTGTAGTTGCGATAATTTAGCCCCGCACTCCGGCAAGGTTGTGTAAGATTGGCCAACATACCTAAAGGGCCTCATATTTCTAAGTTATTGCCTCTCTTCATGTTCCACTAAGCCTTATGGTTTCTCAATTGTTTGGATGTCCCTATCTGAACCATGGACTGATCCGACCCTGGGAAACTATTGGGGTTTCCAAGCGGTGATGGCCAGGGTGTGCTGTCACACACATTCCCCGCATATCTTCGGATATTCAGTAGTTAGTTACCTTTGCCAATGTAGGAAAGCACTGCTAACACATATCTTAATTATTATTTTCTTTAATCTGCTGAACAGTCCTCCCGCACTGCAGTGCATAACTGGGCAACTTGTGTTTAAACCTAACGCGAGGTAAAAAAATTAGTTCCGTAGGATCTGGTGACGGGCGAGATGCGCATCCCCACCGAATTCCGTAAGAATGTCTGGGCATGATATTAAGATCTGCTACGCCCTCACGGGAAGGACATTCACGGTGGGTATTCGTCTCTCTTACCCCACCATAACGATAGATCTGTTACCAAAAATGCTTTTGTGGAAAGTAACCATGGTTGAATATTAGAGTGGGCCCTTTTCGGCCAAAACTCCTCTCCCACTTTAAGCGATGGCAACATTTTCCTGTGCAGGCCCGCGCGAGGCACTTGCCTCTCGCAAGGATTCAGTAATGACGGCCCATGCAAGGATAATACTCCTCACCCAAACTAGCACTAGGAGTAGTGTCCGCATGAGGCACATGATTTTCCGACACTACAAAAGATCATTTTCTTTCCTTTCAACTTAGAGGTATAATAGCTTATATTAAGTTAATTAGTTATCTCGTGTATGGGAGCCTCCCTTACAGGGATACCTCTGCGGACTTACGAGTCCGTGTGGTATCTCCGGGACCCCCACGTTTAGAAGTTCATTATGCTGTCTCTATGTCTTGTATTTTCGTATGCTCATTATATTTATCTAGCATACTTGACGGTCTGTAGGTAAAAATATTGTATAGACTTATGTTAATTAGGTCACCAAATCAAATCTTGTAAGTCCATAGATCACAAAATTGCTATGGACAGGCATACTGGTGACACAAACTCTTGGGATGAGACTGTAGTGTTTAATGTTCACGACGATGGTCGCACAGCCCCACCGGAATGATTGAGTTGAACCGGCCTTAGGAGCCAGTCTTTGTTACCCATAGGGCAGTATCATACAGGATATGTCACCTCACCCCGAGACTGGAAGCTAACCAGCATCATCATTCGTCATGCACTTGCGGCGTGGCGAGTCGACACCAGACACCGGAACGGCCCGACACTACCCCGCGAGCTACAAGTGGCGCCAGATGTGGGGCTCGAACCCACGACCCCGAGATTAAGAGGTAGCGTCATACGATGGATTCCAAGCTCACATGCTCACAGACTATGCCAGAATTTCACCAGCAGAATCAACAACTCCGCAATATAACCTGTTTTCGCCTGTCGGTGACGGCACCTTTCGGGATGCCTCACAGGCGGGAACAGAGTTTAGAACCATATCGGACGTCCGCGACAGGCCAACTCCATCAGGGCCGAATCGTGGACGATCACGACAAAGACCCGATTACGGGCACATCCATAATCCTTCAGACTACTATCATTCACCCGTATCATCTATGGAGACCATGTGGCAGGGTGACAATCCATATCATAGACAACTTCCCGCGCCGCCCCCATCAAACACATTACTATACTCGAGGGGCACACCGCAGCATCATCGGTAGGAATCGGCACCACCTTTTCGCCGGTACATCAGTCATGCTACACACCACGACTGCCAGCCGACTGCACCACTGCCATATGAGGAATATCAGTCCTCACCTCGAGAGGAACGTCCGCATAATCTTCATAATATTCTGCATCCCGTACATAGACCCATGCCGGTTTATGGTCCTACAACGGGGCAGGCTTCACTAGATTGGAGTAAGCACATTCTCGCTCCTCGGCATCGGCATCGACGGGAAACACCAACACCACCGCAACCACCACCTGCACAATGACCAGCCTCAGAATACTCGTCATTCTCCCGAATACCACCACCGCCTGGAACCTAGATGGATTGGCTCCTCGAAGGAGTTCCAGGAACAGGCGACAGTGGGCCTGCGGGGGTCCGGGGACACGTAACAAAAAACCAAGGTGGTGTATAGTGCAGAGGAGATACTGATGGCCTCTGTGTCTAATGAAGGATGCATTAACATCCTACTGTGGTACCGTCTAGTCGGCGCCATGTTCGGGCTGCTGAGGCTTGGGTTCATCCTGTCTCAGTAAGTGAGCATGCGTGGTGCGTGGATGATAGTCCACACCCAGGACATCTCTAGCAGACTAGAAGTTTGCTGTGTTTGCTAGAGATGGCCTGCAGGCAAGGCCGGGGAAAACGGTCAAAGTTTGTATTCTGTTGGCAGATAGGTACGGATCAGACCGTCGGTTGCCCCTGAGCGTGAGCTCAGATGGTGATGGCTATCGACTGGGCCGCTGGCTGGTCGTCTTGATCATGTCAGTTCATCAACCCCTTCTTGGTTATGAGTGGTCAAGATGGCTCAATGTACAGTCAGGCCATGGCAAGCGTTCGTATTGCGAGTCATGCCTCCTGTGATCAGAGGTCATGAAAAGTGATTCTTTGGGAAGCAGGAGGGCATGTGCGTGAGACGGTGTAACCTGTCACTTGTCGGATGGGTGGAGCAGTCTGGCACCCATGTACCCGCAGTGTTGTTGACCTGTCTGGTACGATCTGCGCAGGGCCTCTCAGCTAAAATGATGTCAAAGAACAATCTACGCGAGGGCCTTAGCTGCGATGCGTCTAGCGGGCATCGCCTCAGTGATACAGTCCAGCTGGTGACACAAACTCTTGGGATGAGACTAGTGTTTAATGTTTGCGATGGAGCCGGTCTTTGTTACCCGTAGGGCAGTATCATACAGGATCTGTCACCCAAGACCGGAAGCTAACCAGCATCATCATTCGTCGTGCACTTGTGGCGCGGCGAGTCGACACCAGACACCGGAATTGCCTGACACTACCCCGCAAGCTACAATACATTAACAGGTGATGTATTCACGGAAGTGTTTTCTTCAGAGACAGACTGGTCCGAGGCTCTGGCTTGGTTAGCCAGGGTGGACCCATCTGTGGTTTCGGCCACAGCCGAGGAAGACACACCCCATCCGTCGGGTGCATCGATTAGGACGGGGATCTTGCCACATCTCAGATCCAGTCCATTGGACTGGATCCACGGTTCAAAGAGTTGTTAGATGCTATTTATAGCAAGCAACTCTTGACCAAGAGTCAGCTCCCTGCGGCCTCTATGTAGGTGCGGGAAAGGTGCTGTATTCCCCATGGGGAATACGACAGATATGGTGTGGTGCCAGTGGTCACTGAGGATGACCGCTGGGTGCTTGGAGTTCAGAGGGCTGGAGCGGATGGTCCCGCTCCGGCACTTGTGGACAGGTCCCAGGTACACCATGAGGAAGTCCTGGACCGGTGCGATGAGGGGTTGAGGGCAGCAATGAGTGCTGTCGATCACTCTTATCGCCTGCTTCAGTCGGTGTGGGCTGAAGCTGGGGCAGGTAGCCCTGTGCCACCTGTGGTGCTATCATGTGTCAATAACGGCCTGGTGCTGTCAATGGACGCAATGGCAAGGGTGCAAGCGAGAGTGACCAAGTCCAGGAGGCAGATGGTCCTAGACCATATGCGTCCGGCTAACATCACTAGGGAGCATTTGCTTGGAACGCCCCTGAACGGCCCTCGCATCTTTGGTGGCCAAGCGCAGGCCATCCTAGAGGACATGGCGAATATCGCACAGAATCGGTTGGCTGTGGATCTCCAGCTAGAACTAGTGCGACAGGCGCATGCACTAGGGGCTTTAGCCAAGCCACTGCCCATACAACGGTCTTCCAAGAAACAGAAAAGCATAAGATCAAGGCGAAAGCCAAGCCAGCTTCTGCTATTGCTGGGTCTTCGCAGCCGCCTCCAGCTAAGAAGGCGAAGAAGGTTGTAGAGTTTCCTGCCCACCCCACTGTTGCTCCTGATTGCCCGAGAGGCGAGAAGGGCAAGGGGAAGGGCAAGGGTAAATCCTCAAATGCGGAAAGAAGGGAGCTGATCATACCTGAGGGTATGGAAGCTCCCTTTGTATCTGCCTGGACCACGCCTGTGTGACAGGAACAGCGGTACCAGTCAGACTAGTCAAGCCAGGACCAAAATGGTTCTCTCTCTCTCGTCAAGAGAGGGGGGAGCGGATCGTGAGCCAGACACCTGCGTTAGACATCAATGCATCTATAGTGGGTGGAAGGCTCATGTGTTTCGTCGAGGCTTGGCGAGGTGTAACGTCAGACAGTCCGGTCCTGGGATGGTTATCCCAGGGATACATGCCAGAGTGGTGGGATTTTCCACCGCAAAATCTGTCTTTGTCACCTGTCTGGAGACCCATACCAAGGGAGCCAGACAAGTTAGAAACCATTCAAAACGAAGTGGCAGGTTTGCTTCTGAAGGGAGCAATAAAACCAGCAAACCAGAACACTCCAGGCTTCTATTCAAGCATGTTCCTTGTCCCCAAGAGCACTGCGGGGGTGGGGGTGGGTGTGTGGAGACGCGTACTCAATCTCAGGCCATTGAATTGGTTTATCCATATGCCTCGGTTTCAGATGGAAACTCCGAGGTCGTTAATGGCAGGATTGATGAAAGGAATGTGGTGTGTGTCAATCGATCTGAAAGATGAATATTTCCACATTCCAATGAACAGGGGTTGTCACAGGTTTCTGAGATTCACGTTTCAGAATCAGGTATGGGAGTTTGTAGTCTTCCCATTCGGCCTGTCGACAGCTCCGAGGGTTTCCACCAGAGTGGTCCTTGTGGTGACAGCGCTTCTCAGAAGAGAGAATGTGGCGCTTCACACCTACATAGATGATTGGCTTATCAAGACGGACACGCCAGCCAGGTTAGTGGATACTGCTCTGACTCACTTTCAGATCTAGGCTGGATAGTCAACAAGGAGAAATCCGAATTGACACCCACTCAACATTTCGTTTTTTTGGGGATGCGATTCGATCTCAAGGAAGGCAGGGTGTACTCGTCAGAGCCCAGAGTGGTGTCTCTGTTAGTCATCCTCAAGAGTTTTCGATTGGGAAACCACATTCAGGCGAGGTGGTTTCTTTGGATGCTGGGCATGATGGTCTCCATGGAGCAGGTAACCCCGTACGCTGCTCTGATGTGAAGACCTAGCCAGTTGAATCTGATGTCTCTGTGAAAACAGAGAACAGACCCCCTGTCAAAGCTGGTACCAGTTTTGGAGCCAATAGTGTTGCATCTTGTATGGTGGAAAAAGCTTCAGAATCTCCTAGTAGGAGTTTCGCTGCACCTACCCCACCCCCAGCTATCCGTGTACATGGATGCATCGCTGGAGGGGTGGGGGGGCCTGCCTGGGAGAACACCAGGTCTCGGGCACATGGACTCATCAAGAGAGCATGCTGCACATCAATTGTTGGAATTGATGGCTGTGGAACTGGCATTGGAAAAGCTTCTTCCAAAGGTTAGGGGCAAGGTGATATTGATACAGTCGGACAACTCGACAGTAGTATCATACATAAATCGCCAACGCAGGACCAGGTCACCCACACTGTGTATGAAGGCATGGCACTTGATTCAATGGTGCAGGAATTACTCAGTTGTTTTGAAAGCAGCTCACATCCCTGGGCGATTGAACATTCTGGAAGATGCTTTGTCTCAGACAGGATTCTGCCAACCGAATGATCTCTCAACCCTCCAGTTCTTCACAGGATTTCGAGCATTGGGGCAGACCAAACGTGGACTTGTTCGCCACAAAGGAAAATGCTCAAATCATGACTTATTTCCCGCCGATTCCAGATCCAAATGCCGTTGATACAGACACTCTGGTGATAAGCTGGAGAGGGATGCACGCTTATGCATATCCGCCCCCCATTCTTCTGCCGAAGATTTTGGTAAAGATCGGAGAGGAACTGTGCCTGGTCCTGCTAATAGCGCCATATTTGCCCAGCAGGGTGTGGTTCATGGATCTTCTGGATCTGCTGGTGGAAAATCCAGTGCAGTTACCCGAGATTCTGAACATAATCTCCCAGGCCAAGGGACACTTCCTACACGAGCATCCCGAAATGTTCAAATTGACTGCGTGGATGTTATCAAACAATGTTCTATGTCGGAGGGTTTTTCTCGACATGCTGCGAAACTCATCGCAGCCACGATAAGGAGGTCAACCCCTCAAGTAATATAACCACAGGGTTAACAAATTTGCAGAGTGGTGTGAAGGAAAGAGTATTGATACCTTTCAATCCACTGTTCATGTTCGTGAGTTCTCTCCCTTTTCTTAGAAGAAAGACGGTGGGGGCGGTGATGTGAATGTGATTCGGTCCCTAAACTTGTCAGTCCTTTTAGGTCTCCATATGTCAAGTTTAAGTCTAAGATCTTTCTCTAGGGGCAAAAGAAGCAATTGATGGCTTGCTCCTTCCCACCATGTTACTGTTTAAATCTGATGTTATCAGAAGTAATAGAATGGTAAGTATTGATCGAAGGAGAATGAAGGAAATTTCAATTTCCCTTTCTCCAAGATCTAACAATACTTACCATTCTATTATGGACCCTGCCTCCCAGCCCTACGGAGGCAAGCCATAGGTATTCTCTTGTGTGGTAGCTATGCAAACAATGAGCCTCACTGGCAGACGGGTACCTGTTTGTTGGGAACTAGGTACCCGGTTCCAGGAGCCAGTAAAGCTTACTAAATCTAGATTCCTAGAGCCAGCTAGCTTCCTAGCTTGTTATCAGAAGTAATAGAATGGTAAGTATTATTAGATCTCGGAGAAAGGGAAATTGAAATTTCCTTCTTTTCAGAGCATTGTGAGGTATGGATTATCATAAAATAAATCATCTATCTCTGGCTCAAATAAGACTCATTTGCCACCCATATTCTGAAACTGGTATAGAAACAACGTTCTATCAAACTATGCCTTGATGTGGTGCACAGTATGATTGGCTTGTAATTGAATTTATATGTATATGTTTAAAATATCATCTACAATCCATACTCAGTTAAAACCAAATAAACTGTGTTTTGTTTTCTAGGTGTTAGCCAAGCCACCTGTCCAGGAAATTGCTGTAATACATCAGAAGCACCTGCAATGAATTCTGCAGTAGTTAATATTAGCAAGAAGTCTAAGGAGCAAAGTATGGAAATGTATTTATTTGAACAAAATTGTAGAACATTGCCACAAGTTAACTGCTTAGCCATGAAACAGGAGATTGTGAATGATTTAAATATTGATTCTTTCACTACAAGGATAAAACAAGAGGATGTAAATGATATATATGTTGATTCTTCCACTACATACTTCAATGAGAAAATAAACAGTTTTGATGTCCATAAAGAACCAAATAATGATAGTCAAGTCATGCATAATGCATACACTGCACATAATGTTCCTGCAGAGGTGAGTAGCGATATTGAAGCCATGCGTAATTCTTACTCTATGCCTGCAAAGTTGGTGATAAATAGCATTTCAAAGATACAAGCTCAACATTATTTAAAGCATAGTGATAGAACAATTATGGAAAAAAATCGCTCACAAGAACCTGAATATGTGTGTTTGAATACGTTTCACGACCATGTTAAAGGAGATGCACCCATTTCAGTACATGGAAATACCAGAGAGCATGAAAAAACACTGCTGATTAATCAGGAAAAGCTGCATGGGTGTAATTATTGGAATAAAGCATATACACAAACATGCAGCTTACATAGACCCAGTCAATGTGACACAAAATGTGTACCAAAATCCCATTTACAGGGACACATCTGGACTCACACTAAATAAAAGAAGCTTTATTCATGCAATCAATGTGCTAAAACTTTTACACAAAAACACAGCTTACAGAGTCACATCCTGATTCCTACAGGAGACAAACCATATTCTTGTAGTCATTGTGATAAGACATTCAGAAACAAAAATCATTTGAAGTTACACATCATGATTCATACAGGAAAAAACCCTTATTCTTGTAGTCATTGTGATAAGACATTTAGAAGCAAAAATCATCTGAAGTTACACATCATGATTCATACAGGAGACAAACCATATTCTTGTAGTCATTTTGATAAGACATTTAGCCAAGATTCTCATTTACAGCAGCACATCAGAACATACACAGGAGTAAAGCCTTACTCATGCTATCAATGTGATAAAGCATTTGTGCAGAAACCCGATTTACAGAGACACATCCAAATTCATACAGGAGAAAAACCTTATTCTTGTTCTCATTGTGCTAAGACATTTATCCAAAATTCTTCATTACAGCAGCACATCAGAACACATACAGGAGTAAAGCCTTATTCATGCAGTCAATGTGATAAAGCTTTTGCGTGGAAAACTGCTTTACAGAGGCACATGGTGATTCATACAGGAGACAAACCTTATTCTTGTAGTCATTGTGATAAGACATTTATCCAAAATTCTTCATTACAGCAACACATCAGAACACATACAGGAGTAAAGCCTTATTCATGCAGTCAATGTGATAAAGCTTTTGCGTGGAAAACTGCTTTACAGAGGCACATGGTGATTCATACAGGAGACAAACCATATTCTTGTAGTCATTGTGATAAGACATTTAGCCAGGATTCTCATTTACAGCAGCACATCAGAACACACACAGGAGTAAAGCCTTACTCATGCCATCAATGTGATAAAGCATTTGTGCAGAAAGCTGATTTACAGAGACACGTCCAAATTCATACAGGAGAAAAACCTTATTCTTGTTCTCATTGTGATAAGACATTTAGCCAATATTCTTCTTTTCATCGGCATGCCAAGACCCACATGTGAGTTTCCATGTAGTCATTGTGATAAGACTTTTAGAAAGAAAAGTGATTTGAAGGTACACACCCAGATGCATACAGGAGAACAGCGTTAATTTATAAGTTATATTGATTAGAATTTCCTTTGGAACAGATATATCCTTCTACAGATTGAACCAGTTTTACAGTCTTCCTGCAATTTTGTCACTTGATCTACACAACAAAGTGAAACTGAAATAGCTATAGGTAGAAATGGGAAGGTTTGTTTGTTAATGTGCTATGAGGCATTTATCAAACACCATTACCAAGCTTAAACATTCCTAATATATTTGCAAAAATGTATTCTCTCATGGCGAAACTGTTGCATACTCAGATCCTGGAATCTATGATTGCTCATATTGATGCTACATCAAAGTCACAATATAATCTACGACTGCTTGTATTATTGTTCCATTCAAGTTATTAGTACATATGAAAAATTACTATTTGGTGTTTTGAGCATGCATGCGCAGATTTACAGTTATTTTAGTTCTCTAGTTATTATATCCATCTACATTCATGAATAAAACATCAAATCAGAAAATGCAAATGAATGGATGCACACGTGCATGTATGCATGCACGCACACATGTACACACACACATGCATGCACATGCATATGCAGGCACACATGCATGCGGGTGCGCACACGCAAACACAGACACGCACGCATGCATACAAACACGTGCAAACACGCGCAAACACATGCATGCATGCACGCATGCACGCACGCATGCACCCACCCATCCACCCACCGCAAAAAGCGAAAATTGGTCAAAAGGTGCAACTGGTCGTCATTTTGAAATATAAAATAAAAAATAAAAAAACTAATCCAAAACTGTTTTAAAATTAATTATCAGTGGCAACATCCTCACCAAGTATGGCAGTGATCCGATCAAAACTCAGGGTGTAGTAGCACCTCAAAGATCCATATTGAATATCCCCTACATTTCTTATGGGACTTTTTTCCCTACTCAAAGGTTGGTAGCTAAAAAACTATTGGGTGGAAGCAAAATAAAAGCACTGGGTACTAGAGGTTGACGTTTGGACTTGATCGGATTAAAACTCTAGGGGATACATTCAAAAATTTTGACCAAGAATAATAATAAAGAGAAAGATCCTGAGTAAAATCAATAATAGCATAATTCCACGATACTGGTTGCCATTTCCAAGACAATGTGAAATGTATCCATATTCGAAGAGTTATTTTCACTGATAATCTTATTTATCACATTTGATTTTTATGATAAATTGAATGATTCATACACCTGCATAAAATTTGCTATTCAATTGCCATGTTACGAGGATTGCATTTCTCCATATTCATCTTGTAGATATGGGATTGTCTTGTGGGAAGTCATGACCCCACTGGATATCTTATATTTACGAGTAAGTCCTAAATGAAATTCATATTTGAAAATACCAGGTGAGCTAATGGACCGAGTAACTCTATAAGCATTATTATTTAGTTATATATTATCATACTGGTTGACATCAGTTGATGTACCAGTTCAGTTTCGGCGAAACCGAGTCGAAACTGATAGAGGATTGATGGATGATATTTAGCATCCAAGTTTAAATAATGGAATTAAATAGAATAGGACCTCCGGTTCTGAGTTGATGTGTATCTGGAAATAGTTGAGATAAAAGTTGTTGCTGCGGAATCAGCACACCCTTTTATAGTATTCAGCAGTCGTTTGGATCAGTAGTTTAGGAAATAGTTGAGGGATAAGAATCGACGGAATCGTACGTGACAAACTGACTATAGTTGAGGACGATAGGCATTCGGATTCTCATACGAGAATAGAACAACACCAGCTGGCAATGAGATCATACAGCTCGTATGCCTATTAACGTTCATATCCTACAGGCTTATTCACGATAGGCAATGGACAGGACATAGACATTGTAGCGTCCTGTAGGAATTAATAACACAGTCGAAATTTGTATATCAACTATGTGGCAATCATACAATGGCATGCTACAACAACACATTCCACAATGTTGTTAGTTAGCTGACAGATCGCATCAAATCAGAACCAGCAAACACCGCTTTGACTATGCGTAGCAGTAGCTCCATAGAAGAATAGCCCAGAGTTTGATTGGTCAGGATGACGTCATGATCAATGAGCGTCGATCAAACTCTGTGGCAGAGAATCAGAAAGAACACATTTCAAAGTGAGAATCGAAATGTAGATGATCACGGATTGGTCAGGACGGCCAACAGTTAAGAGATAGAAACTTCTAGGAGGGAATAAGCAGATGTTGATTGGCGGACTGATTATCCGTACCAATCAAGCTGTGCTTATAACCTACCTAGAAGAATCATGAGAATGAAGAATATATATTACGATATGTATATAACTATATATCGTAATATGTATAGAACTTCGAGGTTGATGAAATGTATAAATAAGGCACTTTGCCGTTTATAAAATCAATCAATCCAACATCAGGGTTCCGTAGTCATCATCAAGGCTACGTAAGCTTAAATAGAAAGTATACTAGATAAGTATATAGTTGAAATTGTCAGAGTCTTTTATCAAGTAAATTATCAAAGTCTTTTTATCTTAAATGTACAGTTAGAGTAGATAATAATAAATCTTTCATCTTGCTAAAGCAGGACAATAGTTTGGGTTGTGTTTGAATAGGAACTCCAGAGTGAAGAGCAACACTTCACCGAAGCCGGGAATCTTCCAATCAGTCAGATAGGCCCGATCGTCATTCATAAATATCGTTGCAGTTCATCTAGCAACGAGGCGAGCTGACGATCATCATCCTACTGCTTCCTTGGTAAGAGGTTGTCGCAGCAACCTATATCATCATAATCTTACCATCGAGGTAGTAAGAAATAACATCAGTTAGTATCACCACCCGGAGATCCAAAATCTTCAATCTGTTACCATATCTCTAAATCGTCTCTAATGTACGTTACAATGTAAGATTTGACCAGAATATGTTATTATTATCTTCCTGCTCGACCAGCACTAAGGCTTTTCAAACTGCTGGAGCAGAGACGGCAAATTATTCATGATGTCAGAAATATTTAATGATAATGGAACTTTCCACTGTATCCATCTATCACATGACGTCATAAAAACTGTGACGTATAGATTGACATCACAATCAATGATGTCATTGTGGCATCATGAATGACATAGATAAGTATGCCACGAACACATATTTGAAGACGGACTATGCATTGTTGTACAAATTGTATGTCTTTACTATTTAATAAGTATCCTGTTGAATATTTCGAAACTAATTTGATAACAATAGCACCCAGTCAAATTAGTTACAAAATATTCAATAAATTACCTGTATAGTTTTCGTGAAATTGCTAGTCAGGGCATTCGGTGATCGATCAATCCCAACACAGCAAAGAGTGGGTGGAGTTTAGCCATAGGTGGGCGGGGCATAGTTAAACTGGAAAAGTCTATTATAAGATGATGCCAGATTGATTATGTAAATGAGAACCTAGAATTTCAAAGATGATATATTTAATGTGGGTCTTTCCTTCCAGGAATATCAATACTGAACAGAATCTAAAATTATTTAATCTGATTGATGTTGTTACTAATATCTTTATCCCATATCTTTGTTATTAGTCTCTATAACATGTAATGTTGTGATGATCTATGCGACCAAGTGTAACTTAATGATGACCTCAATTGACCACAAGTTGACCTCAATTAAAGATCTAAATATCCTACATATGGGGAAGGGCGGTATTTGGGAATGGTACCTCAATGGCATTTCAATATTAACAGTTCTGGTTGGTCATTTAAAAAACTGAATCACAGAATTTTACGATCTAAAAATAGAACCTTGGCTTCAGGCTGCTTACATAATATACTTTTCTCGATCTCGTACTAGAAGAAATCTAACGAGACACGAATGAGGTGCATGAATATGTAAACGTTTCCCATACTGGAAGCGAAAATTGACTTGCTGCCCTACTATTTCAAATACATTTTAATGTATTCATACAGATGGACCTGGTGCAGATTGCCACCTATATACATGTAGTATGTTGACATGATAGCCGAGTATATCCACATGTAGACAGAACACTTCCACACCATCGTCCTATTGCATGATCCCCACCCTCCAACTCCGTTCCCGCATCGAGTACCATGCATTCAGGCTATGCTATCCAAGTTAAGTTAACAAAATTTCCTAAATGAGGTCAGTCAACCTCCGCACAATGAAATCGCCTGGTTGTTATCATTCTACTAATATACTGTCAATCACCTGGATTGCGATTCGTGTCTCACGAGCTCTCGATCGATATTGGCACAAAGCCACACCTCTATTTTTAGATCGCTAGTTAGATTGAAGTAGGTAGAAATCGGATTGGCGGCATGAAAACCGGCAGTCAACATAGTGAGATGTGTTAGGTCTGCAAGTACGGCCTTGAACGCTGTAGTATGTTATTATGATGCTTCTACACCTAAATACAGTCCGCCAGCCACCTGCTATGATATGCTTACTGGGCCGGTATTGGACCAAATATTGGGACAATATGGCCAGGGATTGCCCTTGTACCTGCCAGGACACCTACATTATCAGGATAATACCTGCTCGGGCAAACAGGAATAACAAGTTACAGACATGTGACTATTAGGGTGTATAGAAAATGAGAAAATCATAAAGGCTATCAGCCTAGCACCAATAAAATGCCAGCATTAATTCATTGGTGTCTCACGATAGCTCCTTCGATACCAGATCGAGAGAAGAAAGTTATTCTCTGCATCAAGCCAAGGCTCTTTTCTTAGATTGGCATTAATTTAACAATTGATGGCCACTAGTAGGGCTTAATATACAAAGAATGCAACCATGTTATTTATAACACCATGACCAGTTATCAATTAAAAATAGAGACGTGGCTTCGTGCCGAGAGGTTATATCGTTAGCATAGGAAATCTAAGGAGAACACAAATAGACCAGTCTTCTTCTTCTTTTTATGTATACAATATTATACCAACAGCATAAATTAATCTTGCAATGGTGAAGCGAGATTGACATGATGTGATAGATTTGAAATAATCACATGAAATCAACATGTCAATTATTATCCACATGTTTTAGAAGAATGGTGGGGATTATGCCGTCCCACCCGTGCGTGCGTGCGTGCGTGCGTGCGTGCGTGCGTGTGTGTGTGTGTGATGGTACATGCATGCGCTCGTTAAATGGATCGTAATGCATCTTCTCCGAAACTGTTGCACAGAATTCAACCAAATTTGGTATGTGAGTGCAGAGTGCAAGAGCACATTTACATTTGGCTCCTCCACCAGGAGTCTGGGGAGAGCTCAAAATGTCAACTCGATTGAATCAAATTTGGTATGTGAGTTACCCATTTGATTGTGGAGTGCAAAATAACATTTACATTTGGCTCCGCAATCAGTGGTGGGGGAGGGGTCAAAAAGTCAAATTTTAACGTGCAGAAATTAGTTGGCACAAGTCCTCCGAATGTAGCCTCCTGGGGTATGCGCTGTTCCGTCCGCCTATTCCGTCCCGCAGCACTGCAAATACATGATGTGCGGGTTGGCTGGTTAGCGTCTGTTCTCAGGCTTACAGATCTTGTTTCGCGACTCGCCGGAAAATACAAAGACAGACTTCTACAGCCAGTGGAACGATAATGTTCCAGTGGGGCTGTGCGACCATTGCCACTGAGATTGAACCACACCGTCTCGTCCCAACTGTTCATGTCACCGGTATGGCGCTCCATTTCTCAATTTAGGAGTCTAAACTAGCTTGCTAGTATGAGAAAGAATATAGTGCATAGAACTAAGTTGGTGTCGTGCCTATCGTGGTGCTCGTCAGAGGTACCTCATTGATCTTTAGATCCGCGAGGTAACCCTGCAAGGGAGAGTCCTAACGCAGTCACTTTTGAAGTTTAATATAAACCATTATTGCCCTAACAAAATATTATTATTGTGAGATGAAAGTGCCTCACGCGGGCCTCCATCACAGGAAAATGTCTTCAACATCGAAGTGGAGGAAGAGAGATGGCAAAAATGGCCACTCTCTTGTTCAAACATATGCTACGGGTGTAGTGTGAGTCAACCTAGTGAAACCGTAAGTTATTGTGATGTACGCTGTGCTACGTGAAGAAGGGGTGTATGATTTCTGTAGAATTCAACACTGTCACCTTATGCAGGTTAAAGATACTGTATTGGCAGTTGCCATTTTATTTATGCGGTCTTTCTGCTAAATCCTAAACTAACCTTTAGTTGTTAGGGCCATGTTTCATGCATAGGTCGTAAATGGCAGGGATTTCTACCTATCTTTAAATACATGAGCCTGACTGGCGGAAATGCTCAGTTTCCATATGGTCACCTTAGGGAATATCCCCCTCAGATAGACAGCGTGCAGACATGTCACTGTGTGACAGCTTCAGAATCATATAATGATCGTGTTACTTACCATACCGCAACCACATACAACATCACTAGGACAAGTCAAAGTTACATAAGCAATTGAAAAGCGCATATATGTTTTATGGTTTGGAGGAGGAGACAAATATCCAACTATAGTTACCTTCCCGCGAGGGCGTGGTGGGTTCCAAGACCACACACAGTCAGAGGGAGATCGTGTCCTGTCCGTCACCTGAGGTGTTGGGGGCGGATCGTGGGAGATCCGAACCCGGGGACTAACATTTACCTGTCGCTATGGTTATGTTAAAGTGCCCGGCGATGCACTGCTGTCCGGTTAAAATAATATAATGTTTTCGCAGTGCCTCCTACTTTGGCATGGATATCTACGCTAACTAGTATCCGAAGATACAAAGGGGGTGTTTCGGAATCAACACTTTGGGCTTCACCCCTCGGAAACCCCAATAGTTCCCAGAGTCAGATCACACCAGCGTGTCGAAGAGAGGTCCAGACAATTATAAAGCCTTGTGGCTGGAAGAGTGTAGGAAGAGACAATCACTCGTGTGTTAATAAAGAGGCCCTAAGGTACATGTCCAATTTATACTAACTAGCCAGTGTGAGGTGTTACAATTCTGCTACATCCGGAAAAGTGGCTTACACAAATGACTCATAAAGAGAGATCGTCCTGAACTACTTTAAAACCTATCCTATCGAGCTAAAATAGCCAGGTTTAGTTGACCACATGTCAGGTTCACTTAGTGAGAACCTGAACAGTGACCTCAGTGAAAAAGTGATGCTGGGGGAAAAAGGTAGTGTGGATTTATTGTTGCTGTATAGTGTAGCCTAGCGTATTGCGGTCGTAGTATTTTATATACATAAACAGAACAAGTAACTAGGATGGCTGCTGACATATATATAAAACCAACTATCACAATATTGACAATAAATAAAGTCACACGACCTTGCGGTGCTCGTTAGTTCTAAGCACAAAATAAAAAAAATATATACATTACAAATGTAAACTATAAAATGCGGTCTCAGACGACCGGGCGGTACCTATTAGTCATCAGTACCTACAAATAAACATATAAATACAATAATACAAAAATACAGTTGGATCAGTACCTAATAGTCATCGGTACAGAAAAAGATCATAGATCACTGTAGATGATGCATCACAGATGAGGAACGCGTGATGGCACAATTCTGAAGTTGCTGGGAAATATTCGCAGGCGAACTGTTGATGTGGCTCACTCTCAAAGACGGTGAAGAAGAACGATTGCAGATGTGGAGGTCTACTAGATAATCATACTGACTTATATATCTTAATTTTAACAGAGTATCAAAAGTTCCATACTGTAGCGGAAGTTGAACGCTGCCTTGTGGTAATGAAGGGCTACGGTTGAAAGTTAATTAATGCATGTGCATCTTCTGTGTACACAATACATGCTGCACTGCATAGCTCATGCGGTGCACAAGGCAATGTCCCACTAGACTGTCGTCTAAAACTTAAATGTCACACACAACTAATTGCGCGGAATTTGATTACCACTTTTCAGGGTGGTCCAGCAGATCTGACGAGTTGTCCACCAAGAATCACCACTCATTCTACATACTACGAGTTTGTTACATCGGGGCTGCAAGGCCCATCCACAGTAAGGCTCCCCTGACATTGTTGAACGTGAGGATCTCTTCTTTAATATGTTTATTTGAACTCGGGTGATATCCTCCTGAGAGCGTTTCAAAAGTTTAGATGTGGATGCGGCGGTTGTAGGCCAGAGATTTAAGATCTCAAAACCGAGAGGCACTGCTGTGGTTGAAATGAAAGTAAGCAGTTGCCCATGTCTCGCACTACTCTGGGCACACAACCTACCACCTTTCTCTCTCGTCGAAGTGCGGTCTCGATTCTCAGTTCTGCGTTCATTTTATACTACTCATGATGTCATAGCAAGAACAATCAGCGCACGATCTCTAGCTAAGCAGTGTGCGAGATCCAAGGGCAAGGACATTATCACGTGATTGACGTCCTCCCCCCCCCATTCACTCAGTACATGCACGCGTTTATGACGTTTTCAATACTTTGAGCATAATTTAAGGAGTTAAATAAGGATAACTCGGTCATTTCTAATCCGATTTTAAAATGGTAAACTGTTTTGGATTCCTCGTTTCATTCTGGTTCTGATAGATAGCAAGAATGACGAGGATGGTATAATTTAAAGAAATAATATGCACCAACTCTGTATTTCTAAGTAGGCATTCTCTCCCGACACTGACGTGCATTGTCAAGGCAGCTCTGACGCACGTTAGGTTAGGCAGTCCACACCATTGTCAATATGCAGAAATAAGATGTCACTTGCCGAGGATCTCGCCTTGTCCAACAGCTCGGAAGAGTCGGCGCCAGCTCATTCCAGAAAGAAGTATCCGTGTACAGCATTACAGCTCAACAGACAGTCGTGTAAATGTGCGTTTTCCTGCAATTCGGACTTGATGTTACATATCAATTATAATCGTCTTTTTCAATGTGCATTCTGTTCGGACTGCAAGTACCTATATACAGCTACACGTTACGGTGTGATGCACGCATTGAAGGAAAAGCATTGTGTGTTAGTAGTAACATTACAGCCTAGTGAACAAAGTGAGAACGTTGAAACTAGACTTTCGCTTAATGTAATTCCTATGGGAAAGATGGCCAAGACCAAGCATACGAAATGGTGACAACCAGACTTTCCGCATTACAGACCAGCAACAGCAGCCACCGCATCCGCCATGCAACATGCACTAAGTCATTACATAGCATCAGTCAACATCACGATGGAATCACCAGCACAATCAGCACCGGCAGCACCTGCAGTAATGGTACCAGCATCACCTGCAGTTTCCACTCCGGCAGCACCTGCAGCAACACCACCATCGCATCACACATGACATCAGCATCCGCATCCGCATCCGTAATCGGCCGGCCTATTTCTGTGGTTATTTTGACACTGGTCACAATATCTGAGCAGGGGTTACAGGACGTTTCAGACAGATCTATATCTCCTTGTAGTCTAATAATCGACGAGGAGATCCGCCTTACGGAAGCCACAGCAATCATCACCGCATCACAGAGCAGCACTGCATCACACCCGTGCAGCACCACTCCCACGGATCCAGCATTTCGAAAAGTGACTAGACCGGATCATCCTTACGCCGGAAAGAAATGCCTCACGTACTCCACTGAAATCCGTGCAGTACCAAGGACGACCACCAGTAAACTACTGAGGGCAACGAAATTATCCGCCAGTGCAGCATCCACATTCGCATCTGCATCAGCATCATCGTTACAGAGATCACCCATCCGGTTTACTGCACTCAGGCCACCCACAGCATGGACAACAGCCACGACTTAGACAACAACAGTAATGTCTGCAGTCTCCACACCGCCACCAGTTCACACATCACCAATCATCATCTCCGCCACCACCAGTGCTTCAATGGATATGTCCGCACCATCTTCCAGCTATAGTATTACCGACCTGGGCCTGCTTAGTAGTGATATATGGGCAGCAGAGGACCATCCGCCGCATCCGTCCTGTACGAGTCAGGGTACCCAGACACGCTGGGGAAACTTCACAGCGGATGTTTGTGGACACTATTGCCAAGGTTGCAGCAGGATTTATCAGTAGTTGTGCGGAACACAGAACTTTATTATTATTATGTTTATTTTTTAAATCTTTTTCTTATTATTATATATGTCTTAACAATTGATACCCAGTCCCTAGGCTGATCATCCTACACAGCTGCGCAATATCCTTGCATGGCCGTGTCTCACATAAAATAATCACTGCGGATTCATGTGTTGTAAACAGATCGTGTGCGATGTAAGTACACAACACATCGTAGCGAATATGTCATAATCCTTTCATGCAGTCTCAGCTACCCTGGGACTGCCTGATAAACTAATCTTTTTACTTTATTATTATTGATATTTTTCTTATTATTTTAGTTCCCACGTCAGTACGACGGGACGGATTGTGGGTTAGCATAAGCTACCCGTGCGGATCCACACTAACGGGCCGCATTACAGTAATATATACATCTATGTGCATCCCTTTGTTTACCCGGGATGCACATGTAATTAGCATAATCTGTGATACTCTTCTCGAGTATAGTTATGTGATTACATATTATCCTATTTACATTGCATTTTATAAAAACTGTATTGTAATTGTGGTATCCGTATCCAAGAGAACACCCATGCAAGCTATTGTTTAGGTAATTAAAAGATCTGAATAAAATTATGCACACACCGTGAAATGAAAAGAAAAAAAAAGAAAAAAGAAGTGACCTGGAAAAATAATTCCATGTAAAAAATCAAAATCAATGGTATGTCTCCCTCCCAAACTCTTTCGCATCCTATGTGCTCTTTCTTATGAACACTCGTCTTTTGCATCACTCTCCTCTCAGCTACGTGCCTACTCGGGAAGTCTATAATTCCCACCTAGCACGCTCCCGTGCATTCGATCTGTCATGCGTGATCGTTTGCCACGGGTGTCAAGCTAGGAGGGGGTGGTGTAGCACGGACCGACAAGACGGGTACTGACCATCCCAGCAAAGCTGGGTATGGAACGACCACTCCGGATTCGCTCCAAGCACGCCCCCTAGGTAGGATGGTATGCGTATATAAGCCCTATGAGAGAGGTTTTTGTTAAAATCGGCTAAGTCTGATAAAACGTGTGGTGCGCATGCGCGCGCGTAAAAGCTTCCCTGACAACATGTCTCAGAATTGGAGGCGAGTGCATGCCTATAGTGTACCGAGTTGGTACTCAGAAAAACCTTTACTTATTCCGTTCTCGTTGTTCTTGGTAGGCATCAGGAACAGAATAAAACGGGCTTTCTAGAACTGTTGACTATTTTAAAATCGTTATCCATGAAAATCCCCTTAAATCATCGTCAAAATATTGCTTTTGACGTCGTAATTGCGTGTATGCATAAATAGATCTAGAATATTCTGTGCACATGATAAATACGTCACTGATCTAGCTGCACACCGATTGGCTACTGCTCGGCCACTGATTGGCTGAGGCATCTTCCTCTGACGTAACGAGTAGTATGAAAGGGGTGAAAAATCGAGAATCATGAGCATCGCCGGTGTGGAAGCCGGCCAGCGGCGGACCTCTGGACCATCAGGAGGATGGATGTAACTGCTGACCTACAGTGATTCTCACTTCAACCAGTGTCTTACGGATCCCAGCACATCCGCGGTGGTAGGACGTATTACGAGACGAGTTGACATATTCATTAGAATTTTGTGGTTTGTTTTGTGTTCCGCTTCAGTCCTATGCAGTCATAGGCATGGAGTATTTGTACCGGTAAGTTACGTAGATAGCTCGTCGTCCCAACCCCACCCTTTCTGCTTTTTATTGCTCACAATTTTGTTTACGATTGGAGTTAATGTAGTGTCATGAGCACGTTAAGAGTAGACACTGCTGCCTTTGGTTACGGTCATATTTAACCCTCTTTCATTCTGAATACCCGTTTATATAATTATTATCTTAGAACAGGGAATTGGTATCGGATTGGTGGGTTGATTATAGTCCTGTGTCAATGCATGTGTCTGTGTCGTCCCTTGCACGTCTGAATATGAATTATCATAATTATTAGTATTTTAAGCATTAATACGATTCGGACTGATGTTAGGCAATGTTCCATCGAGATGTCTCAATGCGCTGTCAGGTATTGATATGCAAATGTCCTGTGTCGCTGGACGGTGTGCTGTGAGATATATATGCATGAATAGTATAGCAGAAGGAACTGTTTGCTTCTATACGGTGTATTAGAAACCCCAAATGAGAATACAGATAATGTGGTGATAAATGTGATTAATGAGAAACTTGGCATACGAATTGATCCAGCGAACATCTGTCGCAGTCATAGAATCGGGCCAAAACGCATAGGCACACAAGCCACTGCAGATGGTCGCATTAAATCAAGGCCAATCATCTTTCGTCTCGTGGCTTATAACACTAGGCACCATATCTTTACTAATAAAAGAAAGTTGAAAGGTAGCAAGATTGTGTTGACTGAAAGACTGACCAAGAACAGGTTAGATCTCCTGAAGCGAACGCAACAGCATGAAGATGTTAAATCGGCATGGACAATGGATGGCCGAATCCTTTGTCAAACGAAGAACGACAGAAAGATGATAATTGATGTAGCTGAAGATCTTAATAAGCTGAAATAAGCAAATTAAGGACATTATTACATGAAACCTAACCAATGAAAAACAATATATGTATTACATCTAATTAAATCTAAGCTAAGCAAGAGACTACAAAACAATGATTAACCCTTTCTGCATATTTGTGTCAATGTACCTTCTTTCACTTTAACCTTAATGGTCAACATTTTTGCAAGAAACTTGTTGTAGCTTTATTTAGCAATTTACATCCAGGCAGGGAGAGGACGGTTTCTTGAGGTTTTACCACTGGAGTGAGTTACTCGATTACCAATCCAATTACTCCAGTGATAAGTTTCTCAGGAATTGTCTTCTACTGGCCTGCAAATGAACATCCATGCAGACTACTGCAGGGCCGGTTTTGACCGGCTTGACTTAAGTTGACAAATGAAGGGGTAACTAGGGAAACCAGTAACTGAAGTGGTCAACTTCATACTAACAAGCTATAATATATCATAATCCTATACATTATACAGGTAGATATTCTATATAAATTGCCTACTGTTATTTCTTTCAGATAATAATGTTCGTTACAGAGATGAAGCCCTAACCTGACAGGCCAATTATTGTGGTAAAATTTATGGAAAGTTAACGCATCAATTTAATTATTGCTTCCTTGCATATGCTGCCCTCTGGGTTTTTTTCTTTTTTCTTTTTTTTTAAATTTATTTAAAAATTCTCGTTGCATTGCAATTTATTTTGTGCTCTCTGTCGCCTGTATCATGATTTATTGTTGCTTTGTTCTCTCATCATTTGTTCTAATACTATCATTACTATGCATCAATTGTCAAACCGTTCAGGGCATAATTTATCTAGTATCGCATCTCAATTTGCTAGATATATTTAGGTATTTACTATACATTCTGCAACATGCATACATGTAGCTATATCTGCCATGTAAAATTTGTACGGAATTGCAATTTATTATTAATTTTCTTAAATTCTATTATTAACCCTTTCAACGACAAATTCCTGAAAAAGTATATTCTTTACTATGTACATGGCTACATGCATAGCATATTCTGTTGAATATTTTGAAATTGGTATGACTGAAAGTCATTGCTGCCGTAGGCAGCGGTGGCTTCCAGTCAAATTAATTTCAAAACTAATTTAGAAATATTCGACAGCTTTCCTGTTTGTTTGCTCTGAGGTTGAGATACGGGGAAATTTATTGCTATACATTTTTGCTGACAACTATACAATTTATAATTTGCATAGCAATATATGCTATGTAAATATCAAATTCTAAATTATGCCCCGAAACTATTTAGTGATTAATTTTGAATTATGTATCTCACATTGCGAGATGAGTTCAGGAAAATTACATGTCACAAGAATCTAATAATGTGGAAATTACCTGAATGTGCGCTTAAAATGAATCAGACTGGAAGTTGCTACATGCTACGTTAGTGATGTTCAGCTTCCCGCCCGATTGATAATCAAGAAGATCAGCAGCCATCCCAAACTCTGGATATCTGAAAACTAAATTGTTTGCCTATTTCTACAAACTTGCCTCGTTTTAAATTTTCATTCATGCATGGACTGCTGCATCAGCCTAGTATTGTCAATATCTAAATTTTTTGGATGAAGCATGAGCCCAAGCAGGGTAAAAATAAAAAAAGGACTGATTACCTAAACTATAAATGACAGCTTCCATCTCATTTATTGAAAGATGGATATCATATACCAGTATAAATTTGCTTCAAAGTACCAGATAGCAACAATAGTAATGATAGAATGTCATATAATCATATATACATGTTCTTCACGCACTGTTATTTCTTCCAGATGAGAAAGTGTGGCACAGGCATGACGCTCCAACTTTGACAGCTCAAAATTATGGTAAAATTCACAATTTAATTAAACATGCTATGGTTGCGACTCCAATGGCCCTGCCAGAAATAGACTGACAGACTAACGTGTCCTGGCTGCGAGTCGCAACTAAAAAAAAAAAAAAAAAAAAGAAGAAAAAAAAGAAGCCCATGCTTCAATTTAACTATTGCCATTTGTTTGCTTTCTCTTGCATCAGTGATCTACATGACCATTATATCATCAGAGGCACTAAATTTGCTGATTTTTGCTTTTATTTGATCCATTTTCTATTTATTTTCATTTGGCCTGTCAATGCTCTGCTTCGGTCTACTGCATGTATCATTGTGCTCTTTTTCAGCTTATGATTTTTTGTCAATATCATTTTGCTTTATGCATTGTATATGTTAAATTATATGTTGTCAATGTCTGTGTCATATTTCTGTTCATTTTGCTTTGCTGCTTTGTATTAAGCTGTGAACTTGACAATTCTATGCTGTTGTTTTATGCTTTGTCTATGTCACGCTATATGCTCTCAATATCTGTCATATTTCTCCCTCATTTTGCTTTTTTCCTAATTTGTCACTATCATTTTGCTTTATGCTTTGCATATGTGTCAAACTGCATGCATTCAATATCTACATTCAACTTTTTTCTTAAATTCATGTGTCCAATGTCATCTACTTATACATGCAAACTGTGTATTACTAATAAGTGTGCGTGCGTGCGTGCGTGCGTGCGTGCGTGCGTGCGTGCGTGCGTGCGTGCGTGCGTGCGTGCGTGCGTGCGTGCGTGCGTGCGTGCGTGCGTGCGTACATACGTACGTACATATGTGCATGTATGTGCATCTTATTCCTTCTTATCTTGCTCCTTAATTCCGCCAACCAATCCAGTCTTATACTAGTCTTCAGAAGTGCCGGCTTACAGACTCAGAGTAGCCTTTCTTGAGGTTCTTACCACTGGAGTGACTGCCAGTCATTCCAGTGATAAGTTCCCGAGAGAGGTCTACACTGGACATACGAATGTACACATATTTTATTTATCCAACAAGAATTTGAATATTCTATTTTCAATACATCAAGTTTTTTGAGCGACGGCTTTCATTTTCCTTTCCATCAGAGGTTTTTTTATCCTAGTTATTTATGCTCTGTCATGCCAGTATAAAAATATTGAACTGCCATCCTACATAATTAGCCATATATACAACCAGACCATTACCCATACCAGTATATCTGCTGCTCCGAAGCCACCAGCTAGATATTATGAAAAATCTAAATTGCTCCCAGCCATCCTAAACTACATGTTTTCTGCCAAGCTGAGGAAACCTTCCGGTAGCCTTTTTCTCACTTGTCCACTTCCCTAAGATTTCAATAGCGAATCGTATAATAATTATTCTACCCACAATTACACCTATACCTCACTCATCCCTTTCCACCCAATCCTATGCCCATCAAATTCCCTTTCTCTTCCTGTAGAAAACCAGTGAGATGTAACCAATATGCTATACTATGTGATTGCTGTGGTGTCTGGATACACTTATGCTGCTCAAAGCTTACCACTGCTGAATATGCAGAACTAGAAAACTCAGAGGTGCCATGGTGGTGCATTAACTGCAATAAAGATTTATTTCCCTATAATCACTATGATGATGATACTGATTTCATGTTAGCTATCCTGGACATAAATGAACGACATAACCACATGTATCAATATACCCACCAAGAAACACTTTTTAATCCGTTTAAGCTTAACAAATTCTACCAAAATATTATATCTCACGATGATACTGATAATGAGGAAATTAAATATCTAACACCAGAATGTGACTATATTCTTCAAAAGGAATTTAATGATAATTTAATTAAGAATGTAAATGAAACAATCACATTCTCTCAACTTCATATTAATATCAGGTCTCTTATGAAGAATAACAATAAACTAGGCATGTTTCTAGATGCAAGCTCTCATGAATTTGATCTAATTGGTGTTACTGAGACCTGGCTGAAACCAGACTCACCACTAAGCTTAATTGATAGACAGCACTATAACTTCATTGAAAAGCATAGACCAGCACAACACACAGCCACAAGGGGAGGTGGTGTAGGCATCTATGTAAAGGATACCATTCAATATACTATAAGAGAGGATCTGTGCATGATGGAAGCAGATATAGAAGGCCTTTTTATTGAAATACTCAGAAGTAAATCAAAAAACAAAATTGTTGGTGTTATTTATAGAGCCCCAGGAACGGATAATGATAATTTTATCAAAGCTTTCGATAACATTTTGCAAACTATCCAAAAGGAAAACAAGAGAGGACACATTATGGGAGATTTCAACATTGATCTACTAAAACAAAACTGCTTCTATACACAAAACCTACTAAACTTAATTGGCTCATATGGCTTCTATCCACTCATAACAAAACCGACTAGAATTACAGAAACAACTGCGACCATCATTGACAATATCTTCACAAATAGCATTGTTGAATGGAAAAATCAATTAGGTATTTTTGTTGCAGACATATCTGATCACTTGCCTATTTACTACCTGAAAAAACAGAAGTTAAACAAAAATCATTTATAAAAGAAAATCTAATGTGTAGGGACTTTGGAATAGAAAATATTGACACATTTAAGAACGCTATGTCTGCTATAAACTGGAACTACATTATTGATTGTCAGTCATGTGACGATGCCTATAACACATTCCATACTGTGTGCACAGATGTATATGATCGCGCCTTTCCACTAAAAACAGCTAAACAATTTAAACGAAACCCGACTAAACCATGGCTAACTAGGGGATTGATAGCTGCTTGTCATAAGAAAAACACACTGTACTTAACATTTATCAAACACCCTACAAAGTACAATGAATCTCAATATAAAAAATATCGCAACAGACTAAACCAAGTAATCCGGAGAGCCAAAATCAATCATTACCATAATAAATTTTTCAATCAGAAAGACAATATCAAAGAAACGTGGAAGTTAATAAAGTCTCTACTGAATAAACAAAACAAGAAATCAGAGACATCAGGATTTATATATAATGACAAAGTTTTAACCAACAACCAAGATATAGCAAATAAATTTAATGAATATTTTATCAACATTGGACCAAGCCTATCGGAAAAAATTAGGAATACCTCTAATACAAATATAGAAGATTATCTGACAGGCAGCTATCAATCCTCAGTTTTTCTAAATCCTACTAACACAGATGAAATCTCAAAAATCTTAATGCAAATCAACCTGAAAAAAAGTGCAGGCATTGGTAATTTTAAATGGAACATTTTTAAAAACTGTCTCTCACAAATATTAATCCCATTGAACCACATTTGTAATCTTTCCCTGATGCAGGGTATATTCCCATCTCGACTAAAAGTAGCACGGGTGACACCAATATATAAAGCCAAGGACTCTTCTAACTTCACTAATTACCGGCCTGTCTCAGTACTTCCACTATTTTCTAAACTTCTAGAAAGACTTTTCTACAATAGACTGATAAATTTCTTAAATAAATATTCTATTCTCTATAAAGCGCAATATGGTTTTAGACAAAACCACTCCACAATGCTGGCTTTGATAGATATGTTGGAAAAAATAACAAATTCTCTAGAAAACAAAGAACATATTCTTGGCATATTTCTTGATCTTTCTAAGGCTTTTGACACAATTGATCATAAGATTCTAATAAAAAAACTATCTTATTATGGAGTGAGAGGAATTGCCCTAAATTGGATAACAAGTTATTTATCAAACAGAGTACAGTGCGTACAATACAATGGAGCTTGCTCTAGCAATGAAAACCTAGTCTGTGGTGTCCCGCAGGGATCAGTACTTGGACCTCTCCTGTTTTTAATATATATGAATGATTTACCCAATGTTTGTCAGCACCTTTCATTAATACTGTTTGCAGATGACACCAATGCTTTTTGCCACAACAAGAATATAGAAACACTATATAAAAATGTAAATGAAGAAATGGAAAAAGTAATAAATTGGTTTAAAGTAAAAAAATTATCACTGAATGTCGGGAAAACTAATTACATGCTCTTTACAAAATCTAGAAAACTAAAGAAAAATGACTTGCCAAAATTGTACATTGAAAATCAGGAAATACAGGGGGCTGAGTTTGCTAAATTCTTAGGTATCTACCTGGATAAAGATCTAACCTGGGAGAAACATATAGAGCTTGTAACATCTAAAGTGGCAAGAAACATTGGGATCATGCGACGATTTAAATCATACTTACCACCTAACATACTAAAAACACTATATTGCACATTAATACTCCCACAAATTACTTATTGCAACACTATTTGGACTAATACATATATAATCAGACTGGCAAGACTAAAATCACTTCAAAAGCAAGCCATTAAACTTTTTGCACAAACAGGAGAGGCCCAAAATGTTTACAAGACAGAAAATTTATTAAAACTAGAAGATATTGGTAATCTCCAATTATATACAATAATAAAAGATTTTTTCAAAGGTAATCTACCAAATTCACTGTCTTCTCTCTGTAAACCTAAACACTGAAATACATGCATACAACACCAGATCTAGACACAACTTTCACACAGAATACAATAGAATGGAAATCTCAAAACGAAAACCATCCTTTCAAGCTACAAAACCCTGGAATAACACAGACACGAACACACGTACACGGATTATTAGTAAAAATTCCTGCAAACATATTATTAAACAAATGTTCATTAATAAGTACTAAATCGGGTAATTGGACCTCACTCATATATTAGTTACTACACCTTCATGCGCCCGGACACCACAGCAATTACCAGCAATTCATCATGAAGAACCACCTGTTACCAATACTGATATTACTGCTCTTGCCCTGCCTCTACACTCCGGTTTGACATATTGTCTACATAAAATAAAAGATACCGGTACTGCTGAATATTCTGGACCTAGTGGAATTTGTGGGAGAATTTTCTGCATAAGGCAGCAATGTCTTCTATTCCAAATGTGTACAGAAGATTACTTACGTCATAACCAAATCAGTTTGTTGCTAGAATCATGTTGGCCATTGTTATCTTTACTGTATCATTAACCATAATCATATTTAATTTATTTTATTATATTGTATTTTATGTGAATGTCTGGCTCCTGGGTCTTACAGACAACACATCCCAAGGGACATAGCTCCTCTTGATGGGTGTTTTGAAGAGGACTTGACTGGGGGCTGTGGTTGGCTAAGCCACCAACAACTCTCGGTCGGGTGGCTTTTCTGAATATTCAGCGAGTGTGCAGCTTCTGTGTTAAATCCTGAGTCAAATTGGACCAGCACTCCTCAAGATATACATAGATCCAGAACTTGATCATATCTAAGAGCTCTAAAAAACCCAGCCATGACAAACACACTAAGCAATAGACTCAAACACAGATTCACATAGCCGGTTTACTCTCTTTCCTCTAGGGAAAGAAGGTGATAGACAATAATAATAATAATAATAATAATAATAATAATAATAATAATAATAATAATAATAGTAGTATAAACAGGATGAACTCCAGCCCCCACCCCACCCCCTTCATCCCCTAGCCCATTCCAATGAGTGAAATATGTTACCCACAGTATGAAGAACAATAAAAAACAAGTGAACCATGTTTGTCAAATGTCTTGTCTTTTTCTCTTTTTTTTTTCTCTTCTTTTTCTATGCCAAATCCTATATTATTTGTCTGTAGTTATGTATAATATATTGTCATAATGCCTTATGTCTACTTATGTCAAATCATGTGTAACTTGTATGTTATTTTATGTCAGGGGTCCACAAGCTAATAGGCACAGCCTCCAGTGAACTCCCTGTTATCATATTGTAATTTGTAATATTTACCAAGAGAATAAATCAAATTAAATCAAATATATATATATATATATATATATATATATATATATATATATATATATATATATATATATATATATATATATATATATATATATATATATATATATATATATATATATATATATATATATATATATATATATATATATATACACCTGTGCAAAAGTTAAGCACCACCCTATTTTTACGCACATGCGAGGGTATATTCATGTGCTATGAAGAAAGCAATAGCATAAACATTTATGTACCCATCCATCTTAGTGCAAGAGGTAATAATGCAACTAGAGGAATGCTGATTATGATGGTGGGGAAACACTGTATGTTTTTGTTTGAACTTGAAAACGAGGCCTGAATATGGTTACGTTGACACAACTGACAACTATTGCCCTACAGTTGACACACGTGGCTAGATTGTCATTAATGGTGTCTGAAAACGAAGTTTAACATCTGTGCACGAGTTTGAGACTGTCATTATTAATACCGGGTATATCCACCTTGTGCCTGGATGACGGCCTGGACATGACGTCTCATGCTGGTCACCAACCGACTGATACGCCATTGTGGTATTCGTTGCCATTCAAGATGGAGTGCGTCTGTTAATTCCTGTAGGTTCTGCACAGGAGGATCCCTCCTTCTCACCATGTTTCCCAGAATGTCCCAGATATGCTCAATAGGGTTCATGTCAGGGCTCCTTGCTGGCCATGGTAGGGTTTCGATGGAATTCTGGCGGAGGTATTCATGCACAGCTCTAGCACGATGTGGTCGGGCATTGTCATCCATGAATATAGGGTGGGTTCCAGGTGCATGATTTACAAAATGAGGGACCACAACTCTATCCAGTATGGAATCTTGATATCTTTGTCCATTTAATGTTCCAGGTACAGTCAACAGATCCAGCTTACAATCAAATGAGATGCACCCCCATATCATAACGGAACCTCCACCAAATGGAACTTCTTCCATGATGTTACGTTGGTCGTACGCCGTGCGTCTGGACCTCCATACACGAGTTCGACCATCTGTGGCATGAAGCAGGAACCGACTTTCATCGGACCAGTGTACCCGTCTCCAGGATCTCATGTTCCAGTGTCTTCTTTCGTTGCACCACCTCAGACGCTCCTCTTTGTGGTGTGCAGTGAGGAGAGGACGTCTGACAGGTCTCCTAGCTTTCATGCCAGCAGCATACAGTCTCCTTTTGACGGTAGACATTGACACTCTATTGCGCGTTTCCCATTGCTGGCTGAGCACTCTGCTGTTGGTGAATGGAGATCTCCTAACAAGGCGTACTAGGGCTCGATCATCACGGGCAGTAGTCTTCTTCGGTCTTCCAGATCTAAGCCTGTCCTTCACCTCGTTAGTTTGCCCATGTTTTGCAATCAAACGACTGATTACAGTATGGTTAATGTTCAGCTGTCTGCCAATCTCTCTGCATGACATACCAGTGGTATGCATGCCTATGATTTGCCATTTCACACGATCACTTAACCTTCGTCTTGCCATAGCGGTTCACAATCAAGAGCTAATTCTCTCTGTACAAATAAACCACGGTCATGAACACAAAATTCCTAATCTTGTCGCCTAAATCTGTATGTAATGTTCTACACCTCAAACTGGACTTTTACATAACTGAACACTTGTGCTGTTTCCCGCCACGCACGGACATCAAGCGGCGTGAAGTCATGCATGCATGTGCATTTCGTACTTGGAATTATGTCAGCTAACGCGGGGACAAAAAGTATGGCAGCCTAGTTGTACCATCATGTTTCTACGTTCTATTGTTTTTGCTGGTGCTTAACTTTTGCACAGGTGTATATATATATATATATATAGTCGCTACACGCCATATTTCGGCCTCCTATCGTTAGCGGTCGTATCTTATAACACGGCGGATATGACTGGCACTGGGATCAAAGCAGCCGTGTTGAGACTCAGGCCAAATTAAGTGCCTTGTGCGTGACGTCACCAACTTAAAAGTCACGATGTTCGTTTGTAAATAGTAACTCAGTGTTAAGACGTACTAGGCCCAGGCTATGGATGGATGGATGGGTGAACTGAATTTGTTGTGCTGAGTTCGCCAGCATATACTTGAACTGTCATCATAAACCTGTGAGTTACGATGTATCGTTCTATCTGCGCCATCAAGTGAGTGATCTGTTATTGACTGAACATGCGACATGATATATCGTTACAATTCCGTTTCCAGAATTCTGACTTTTCAATTCACCGACCTCTTTTGAACATATAAAAGTATACAAATCGTGCACGAACCATGACATCTCGGAACTTTTGATATCCGTATTATTAAGACATTAATTAAATTTCATATTAGGGACATTTAAGCAAAATTTCAAAATGTTTTATACAAATTACTGTTGAAAGCGAGTTTCGCTTCGTAATTATTATTACATCTGAAGCTAGGGCTGATTGCACCTTTTCACCCTCTGTCCGTCTGTCCATACTGTCTTCCACCCTTGTGACCCCGCCCATGTCCTGTACGTTTACCCTTTGTAGTCGAGCCTTTTAGTGTCAGTATTAAAGTACGAAGTCTCTGAATTTTCATTTAAGACCACTATTCATCTTATTTACTTCACCCGTAGCCCTTGGGGTAGGGGCTCGAAGCAGCATCATTTGGATGAGCCATGTTACCATGGTCATCGGCTTATTCTGTGTTCAAGTTGTTGTAAGCATGTTGTAGGCATTGTATAATTTATTTGGTCCCCCTCTTTGCCCTAGATCGTTTAATGTCCTTGACATTTAAACGATTTAGGTTTCCAACATGTGACTTGGTTACCAAGGCTTGACCTTTTGACCCAGAGGGCATGACTCTGTAATAGACGTCCTCGGCTTCCACCAGTTTTTGGACACCCCCGGATGGCCATTCGGTGGTAATAGAGTAAATTTAAAGTTACACTTTCCACGTCCAGACTTTCCTAAGGAAACCTTTCCGAGAGTGGGCCGTACTGGCCCGGGATGTAATCCTACGTAATGTAGAGCTTACGGTGATTCTTGATGGATGACTCGCTGGATCTGCCAACCACACTGAAAAGTGGACTTCAATTTCCACACTGCATGTCGTGTGTGTTTAAGTAACCTTTTGACCACAGTCTGGTGGAACTTTGTTGGATGCGCCGCAAGAGCTTTGCGATGCATCCCGTACTGTGTGCCAGTTTATGTAACTGCTTAACGTTATATACAGCCCTCTCTGTTAATGGGCAAACTTCAACTTTATTACTTCCTTCGCCGGACGGACAACTTTCTCACTTCCGTATAAATTGTATACTAGCTACGAAGACTATCTAATAGACTTTTCTTCACTACTCTGTTTCACTGTCCTGAGTGTGTACCATGTCTACCCTATCTGGAGAAGTAAGCTTGTGGAGGCCTGCCTGCGGATACCAGCTGCGGAAATCTGCAGAAATCTTTCTAGCCTCAGAGAACGTGTCGACTCACGCTATGATCCTGTTCCATACCAAAGACTATTAGGTGCTCAGGTAGCTATACTATTGTACATTTAATTATCATTTCCGTATATGGTACTGATGACTAAGAGATACCGTGCCAGTCTTAGGACCGCAATTTATCATTTCTGTCTTATTGTGAATATTATTCTTGTTTACTGCCGGTGCTTTCAACTAGCAGCACTGTTTAAGTTTATCAATCTGTGATATTCGTTGAAATCATTAATTACATTACACTTATTGCAATGGTTAGTTATATATGACAGTTAGCCATTTAGCTAATATGGTTTGTTTAATTGTAGAAAACTTTGGACCGCAGTACGCTAGGAAATACTATACAGCAACAGATATATCTGCATCACTTTATTCCCGCAATCATAAATTTTACACTGAGGTCACTGACTGTGCTCTAATTGTTTGAGCCTGGCATGTTACCGACTAAACCTTACAATTCAGCTCGATAGGATAGGTTAAAGTGGTTAGGGACAATTCCTCCATTTGGAGACACAGTGTATGCCTATTTTCAGGTTGTTGTGGTAATGTTGCCCCGCACTCCGGCAAGGTTGTGTAAAATTGGCCAGTTACCTATAGGGCCTCATATATATTAAGTTATTGTCTCGTTCCATGATCCACCAGCCGCATGGCTTATTAATTGTTTGGACTCCACATCAGCACATTGATCAGATCCGACCCTGGGAAACTATCAGAGGTTTCTGAGTGATGAAGGTTAAAGTGCTGATTTACATACATCTCCCCCGTATCTTCGGATACTTGTTAGCTAGATATACCTGCCAATGAAGGAAGCATTGTGAAAACATACAGTTATAAATGTGAGTTAGTTAGTTTATTTACCGGCCCACTGGGCATATTGGAACTTAGTCCTAATGACAGGTCAACTGTTAGATCCATAGGACTCGGTGAGGGACGAGATGCGGATCTCCATCCAATACGTTGCAGTGTCTGGATGACACGTTGGAGCTCATCACGCACTCACGGGAAGGATGCTCGCGATGAATATCCGTCTCTTCACCCCCACCATAAAGACATGTCAGGATTCAAAACTTGCTCGTGTGAAACGTAGCCATTGTCCAGGTGATGTTTTATGTGGTTGCGGGGCAGGGTAGCTGGATTTTCATCGAATTTGGATGCCTTGTGTCGTAACATGTATGCATGCCGTCCTCGGAGGTAGATGCTGGGCAAAGCGACCTACGGGAAGCGAAGCGTCTGCGCCCATTGGACAACTGTATCTAAAGTTAGGTAGGAATCCCTGCCACTTGCGGCCAAAGCTTGTTTCTGTTTCTAACAACTAAATGATATGTTAGACTGTAGCAGAAGGCCCACAAATAAAGCGGCATCTACCAATACAGCATCTTTGGAACTACATAAAATGGCGACTTGGGAATTCCTCGGAAATCATCCGACCCGTCTTCACGTAAACCAGTGTGCATCACATTAATTATGGCTTCACTAGGATCTTCACTTAGCATTTTTCTGTTGAACAAAAGAGTGGCCCTTTTTGCCAGCTCTTTTTCTCCGCTTCGGCATTGAAGGCATTTTCCTGTGACAGAGGCCCACGTGAGGCACTTTCCTCTCGCAACAACAATATTTTCTTTGTGTGTTAGGGGTATACTAGTTTATATTAAACTACCTAGTGACTTCGTTGCGGGAACTCTGTCTTGCGGGGATACCTCTGCGGATTCAAGAACCTGTGTGGTACCGCCGGCAGCACCATGTGGAAAGGACACCAGATAGCTCTATGTTGTGTAATATTGTGCTCATTTACTGTCAAACGATTCATCCTTTTGTATAGTATATAAATATTTCTACTGTTTAAGTATAAATTGTTCCATATCTCTAAATTAGTATGGATAGACATACCGGTGACACAAATAGTCGGGATGACACCGTGTGGTTCAATCTTGGCGGCAATGGCTGCATGGCCCCACTGGAACATCAGTGTTCCACCGGCTCTAGAAGTCGGTCTTTGTATTTCTCGGAGAGACATCATACGGGATCCGCAACCCCGAGATCCATAGCTAACCAGCAATCCCGGTCATCGTGCACTTGCGGTGGGATGGGCGGAAATGTCATGGTGGACCAGTACGTACGCGAGCTACATTACCAAGCACAATTGGCACTTCACAACCCAAAAAATATGCAGAATTCATAATTATAATAATGAAAGTTGAACAACCCATTTAAATAAAATCTAAAAGTTAACCCTCAACCAAACAGATTTTTAACATCTTGTACGATTGATCCCTGATTAAGCCTGCCAATCATCGTACATCGCGCATTGTACTCTCTCGGGGCATTTGACATGTCTTAATTACCCTCATTAACCCTTTTCAATCACCATTACGCAATAGGACACTAATTAACCTTAGGCTCACCTGATTGGATGACAGGGTACACGTGATTTAATGAGGGGCGGGACTTGTGGCCACGCCCTCTATATCTAACATCCAATCAAAACCGAGATAAGCTGGGCTCGACAAAAGAAATCATTACACAAAGATTTTCACACCTATGTGTGAATTTCTTTTGTGGGGCCCAGCTGGCCTCCTTTCCACTCCGATTTTGGCTGGCTTTGCCATTCAAGGGTTAATGTTAAAAATCTTTTTAGGTCAACATATTCATACCTATTTAAATATAATGACATACGTAAGAAAGCTTAGCCATAAATGGGAGGTTGTGCATTAAAGGTTCACACCAAAATGCTTGAAAATAAAATTATTGAAATTGTATATTTTAAAGACTTAGATTGTGTACCTCAATGTAATGAAACGAAATAAATCTCAACATATGATGATTTAATTCCATATAAATAAATTTCGTAGGTTTAGTTGTGAATTTGAATTAGGAACTCATGCCTCTAATTCAATTTGACAACTTAAAGAATTATACTAATTTGTACCTATGAAATCATCATATGCTAAGATTTATTTCGTTTCATTACATCTAGGCACACAATTTAAGACTACGTTTATACAATACATTTATACAATGCAACCTGCGTATCCTTGATGTTGTACAACTGTAACAGCTGGGCAGCTCCAAAGGCAGCGCTAGCCAAACTCTATGCCTGCCACCGCAAACACGCACCATCACTGGACACCGATGGCCAGACAGCATAATTTCCAATGGTGCACTATACAAGATGTGTAATACATCGCCGCTGTCTGTAAAAGTCGCCCAGCAAAGATGGTCCATGTTTGGCCATTCGCTAAGGATGCCAGAAGAGACACCAGCACAGGGAGCCTTGGAATAAGCCCTACTCGGAGCCAGCAAATACAAAGCCATGAGAGGACATCATTGCATAAATATGTTAAATGTGCTACGAGGTCACCTCAAGAAAGCAGGACTCGGTACACTCAAGAATGGACCTGAGGAAGCTAAGGATTTCGGCTGAGGATCAGACGCAGTGGGCAATGCAGCTATAGGCTATTTCTACTACCGCAGCCGCAGAATACAGTAATCATACATCATACACAATTTAAGCATCTAAAAGTATATAATTTTAACAATTTTATTTTGAACCATTCCGCTGTGAATATGCACCTTTAACCTCTGTACTGTTTTCTTGTCAGAATCAGCTATGCATTTCCAGATTGAGGTATAGATCGTATTAAATGCTGACCATTCGACCACCTTGGGGCGGAGCTTAATGTTAATGTCCTTTGCACTCCACAGTCATAAGAGTAACTAACCTACCAAATCTAGTTAATTATTTCCAACAGTTTCGAACCATTTGTGTTACAATAAATTTTCGCGCACCCGCACTCACGCATGCATGCGTGCGTGCATGCATGCTCGCACGCGTACAGTGACGGGACAGCATAATCACCACTTTTCGTCCATTACAAAAGTTTATGAATTATATATAATTCATAAACATTCTGTTGGCGCCATCGGGCAATGAATGAAAATGAATAAGAAGTAGTCTTTTAACCAATTTTCTGGATATTTTTAGAAATCCATAATGGCAGCCGAAAATATTGACCTATCAAATATATGTACAGAAATTCTGAAGCCAACCATGCTATGGTCTTGAAGTTTGGTTAAGATCAGGTCATCTTTCAAGAAGATAAATTTTGAAAGATTTTCTGACCTACTTGATACATTTAGAAATGCAAGATGGTCGCCGAAAATGTTGACTAATCAAATTTCCGTATATGTTTTCTGAAACCTACCACAATATGGTTCCATCAATGTTTGATCAAATTTGGATCAAATTTTGAGTAGATACGTTTTGAAAATTATTGGAAAGGTTTCTTAAGAGTGTGGGCGCTACCAAATCAAATTTATATATACATAATATGAGAATACCATGTTAGAGTCCTTCTTGTCAGATTTGGCTTAAATACTTTAAAACAAACGGGGGCGGGATGACGGATGCAATGTGGACGGTCAACATGCCATACACTCACTTGGTGATTTGGTTCAGGTGAGCTAATAATACAGCATCTCAATGCCATCTCTAGCTAAGCTCCACCCATATTTTGCACGTGCTGGGCTCGATAAATATACGTTGAATCGTGAATTCCCAATTTCATGGTAACTATGCAACTAACATGTTGAATATTTTGAAACTAATTTGACTGCGGCAGCAACAGCGCCCAGTCAAATTAGATTCAAAATATACAGAATGTTTATTAAATAATAAAGACATACAACTGACTGACTATTCCAAGTTTATAATCATTGTGATGTCAGCCTATATGTGCTGAAATTGATTGTGACGTCATATACTTGCTCGACAGCTGGGATTCATCCATTATTTGTTATTGAAGTCGCGAGGAAACTGAGTATACTGACAGATGTGCGTGTACGGCAACTCTAATGGAACTCGAATTCCTTAATGGACCTTTTCACTTTTAGTTATTCCCCGCCGCTCTCAATCTAAGCCCCACCCACACCATATCCGTGTTAAGATCGATCGATCTCTGAACTCCCTGACTATCAATTTCCAGAAAAGTATACAGGTAAACTATTGAATATTTTGGACCTAATTTGGCTGGACGCTGTTGATGCTTATGGCAGCAACAACATCCAGTCAAATTAGTTTCAAAATATTCAGAAAACTATGCAGGTAAGCTGTTGAATAATTTGAAACCAATTTTGAAACTAATATGGTAGAAACAGCTCCCAGTCAAATTAGTTTCGAAATATTCAACAGCATGTTTATTAAATAATAAAGACATACAATTCGTGCAATCTGACAGACTATTAAGAGTTTAAAACGGACTAAATTGAGACATTCAAGAAGCAATTGATTATGACACCAGCCTACACGTCACGTGGCTAATTGTGACGTCATATGATTGACTGAGAAACTGGATTCCTCATTTCTCATACTCAAGTATATTAATTAGATTGAAATTACAGTCGGTGTTTACTTATTTTTTGGCACGCACATGGCGTGGCTCCCTAATCTCAGTTATCCGAGGGCAGGTTCCGCTTTGCAAGACCATGTTTCCTAAATTTGCAACACCATAATGGTCCACAATTAATAATTACTAATTGAAAACTATTTGAAGGCTGTTGAATGTTAAATATTCCCGTGTTTTCTAAGTTAGTTACCACTAAATCAACATCATTATATGATTCACACCTAAACAATAGCTTTTTCTTAGCAAAATGATGATTATTGTGGCGCACTTATCGCGGGTGTGATTTAATGATAGTACCTGCACATTTTGTTGAGGCGCTAATTAAGAAAACATAAATTTATATATAAATTTTGATATTATTTTGACAATAGACACAGAAAGCAGTTGCGTAACTCGAAAGCTGAAAAGTTCTTATTAGAGCGTGCGCGCCCAGCGTAATCGATCTTTTAGAGAGGTCTGGAAGTCAAGAATCAAGTCTATCATCATCATCGTCGTTGTTGTTGTTGTTGTTGTTGTTGTTGTCACCGCCGCCACAACCACCACCGCCATGGCCACCACCGCCGCCATCCCCGCCACCGACATCATCCACCCGCCCACCCACTCACCCACAAGTCTGACAGCAGCACTCGCTGCTAATGTTCATCCCTAATTTGTCGGCAGATCTTCGTATCGTCAGCATACAAGTATGCGCCAGAATTGAGAGATTCTGGTATGTCATTAATAAACAGTACAAACAGCAGAGGTCCCAACACACTACCTGCGGAATCCCATTTAAGACACTCATCCATTATGAACCAGTGGTGTTTACTATAACCCGTTGGTTGCACTCTGGCAGGAATGTGGTGACCCGGTCATGAACCTAGCCAGTTATATCGAACCCTTTAAACTTTTGCAGTAGTCTCTTGTAAAGCACTGCATTCAAAGGCCTCCATAAAGTCAAGGTACCCAACTTCAATATTGCTGCCCATATATAGCTGGTCCGTTGACTTTCACCTTTAATAATTGTAGCGATGTCGATCTTCCACTTATGAAACCAAACTGCTTACTGCTGATCATGGAGTTTGTCTTCACGTGGTTTGTGATTTGGTCTCTGACTATTGTTTTGATCGCCTTACAAAGTATGCATGTGAGGCTGACTGGTCTATAATTGCTCGGAAGTTTCTAGTTGCCCTTTTTAAATATTGCATTAAGTTTTGCCTCTTCCAATCTTAAAGTATCATGGTTACTATGAACTTGTTTGTATTCCCCAAATAGCGAGGAACTATCCAATGTATTATGGGAAATCTGATTGTGATGACGTCATTGCGGTTCTATGAATACGAGACAGTCAAACAAACCTCATATTGCATATTGCATTTACAGACGCATAAATAGGAATAAATAAAGCTTTTATCTGGTCTGCGTCAGACTATTTAATCACTTTACATTCTGAAGTAAAGGGACGCTACTTCGTGATAACAATATCACGCCAATCTTGGACATTGAAGATGCGCAGTAGGTTTCCCTAAAACAACTAGGGGAACATACACATAATGAAGAACCATATCCCATAAAGCAACGAGGTGGGTGTGGGTGAGAGGGTGGGTGGGGGTGGGGGGTGGGGGGGAGGGGGCATGAAGAACCCGCAAAAGCTATATCATGAGATATCATCCCATCAATCTCTATTCAACGTTCCCATAAAATGTTTATAGACAAATGCAGACTGTCTCCGAAACAAAATGACTGAATTAAAGTACATTGTTAACATCAATAAACCGTTAATTATTATTATAACTGAAGTGAAGCCCAAACATTATAGAGAACTAACCCTAGAGGACTACAATGTTGATGGATATACCATACACCAAACAAATGTTGATAAGACAATAGGCAGGGGAATAATCATCTACACACATTCTTCTGTATGTGCTAGTGGTTCTGACTTAATCACATTCGAATATGAAGAATCAGTCTATATTGAGATAAAATTATATTCACGGGACAAGTTATTAATTGGGGGTATATATAGGTCTGACAGTGGAACAAGGGAAAACAATGAAAAACTGGTACAATTATTAAAACATGTTGCCACGCTACATTATAGCCATCTTTTAATAGTGGGTGGTGCCTTTAACTACCCTGATATCTGCTGGAACACATGGTCAACCACAAAAATGAAATAAGTCAAGAGTACTCGTTCATTGAACGTATTCGTGACACCTACTTATACCAGCATATAAAAAGGCCCACTAGATTTAGGAATAATGTTACACCTAATATACTTGATCTGCTTTTAACCAATGAAGAAGAAATGATATCAGATTTAGATTACCTGAGCCCACTCGGTAAAAGTGACCATTCTATTATCACATTCCATTTACATTCTTATCTGGCAGGAAAACCTGTGAAGAAAATATTTCTTCTAGACAAAGGAAACTATAAAGAAATGAATAACAACCTCATAAATATAAACTGGACAAATAAATTTTATGATTGCCCAGATGATGCTAATCAGCAATGGTCAATTTTTAAACAGATACTAAATAACATGATAAATCGACATGTCCCATCAAATACCTTTAAAGATAAACCTAACTGGACTAAGAAAGGTGACATCCCATTAGACTACAATACTGTAAGTCAAAGTAGGAAAAACACAGATGCTGGGAAAGATTCCTTACAAACCCATCAAACGAAAATAAAATAAAGTATAACAGGCAACGGAACAAAGCCGAATCTCTGACTAACAAAATGCATAAAAACTATGAAAGAAATATAGCAAAAGCAGCCAAATCAACACCCCACCCCCCCAAAAAAAATCAATTCTGGATGTATGCCACATCTAAAATTAAAACGAAACCTGGTACTTCTCCACTGCTGATAGACCCAGATAAACTTCAATGCACAGAAACTGACATAGAAAAAGCTGAGGTTCTATCATGTCACTTTTCAACCATTTTCACTGATGAACCAACCAACAACCTGCCAATCATTCCAGTTAGACCTATTAACATCCCATTTAGAAACACTGAGGCACAAGTAACTGAGGCACAAGTTTTAGCCCACCTAATCAAATGGAAAACCTCTAAATCCGCAGGACCTGATGGGATACATCCCAGAGTTCTTAAAGAACTATCCATCTCTGTAGCCAAACCTTTGTCAATCACATACTCAACTTCATTAAGAACAAAATCTCTACCAGGAGATTGGAAGGAGGCCCATGTAACAGCAATTTTTAAAAAGAAAGGCAGCCCCAAACTTGCAAGTAATTATAGACCCATAAGTCTCACCTGTGTAGCTTGCAAGGTTATTGAATCCATTATTAGCGAGCAAATAATAAGCCATATGAAATCAAATAAACTTTTTTAGTAAGAAACAATATGGATTTCTTACTGGACGATCAACCATGCTCCAGTTGATAAATGTCCTAGATGAATGGATTAATATGCTAGAGAAGGGAGGCACTGTGGATATTATCTATATGGATTTTGCTAAGGCATTTGATACCGTGCCTCACATCCATTTGATTAACAAACTAGCAAGTTATGGCATCACAGAACCATCCCTGGTGTGGATTACATCCTTCCTGGTTGGTAGGCGTCAACGAGTACGTATAAATGACTCATACTCTCAATGGGCAGCCGTGGCTAGTGGCATGTAATGTATTATCCATTGGTAGAGGTACAAAACAGAATTTCCAATATAAACTTGAATGTGATAATGCTAGCCATACTCTATTTCCATGTGGACAACGAAAACGATCTCGGAGTCATCTTTGACTCGGCTCTCTCCTTTGATCACCACATTCAAAATAAAATCAATAAAGCCAACAGTATCACGGGCCTCATTAGACGGACCTACACATATTTGGATAAAGAAAACCTTTTGCTATTATATAAAGCTTTTGTGCACCCCCACATTGAATTTGCACATGCAGTATGGAACCCACACCTTAAAAACATACACACTCTGTGGAAAATGTGCAGAGGTGCGCAACAAAGATTGTCCCTGGATTTCGCAATCTCAGTTATGAGCATAGGTTACGTTCTCTAAACCCCCAACACTCACATACAGACGTCTGAGAGGGGACATGGTTGAAACATATAAGGTTTTGAATACCTATGATCCAGACACAGTACCAATATTAAAATTTGCTTCAAGAAATAGTAACAGGGGTCATAGTAAAAAAATTTGTATCCAGCGAGCTAAATATGATATATCCAAGTTTTCATTTTATTACAGAATAGCAAAAGTATGGAATAGCCTAACTGACTATATTGTTAATGCCCCGACCATTCAAAGCTTTAAAACTGACTGGATAAATACTGGGACAATGCACAAATTAAATTTAACTTCGAGGCACCTTCACCATGAAGTAACCATTTCAAAACCTAGCGTCACTCATGCACCTGAATATAGAGGCCTGTACGGCCTGTGTTCAGTATTATCGATAGTAATAATAAATAATAATAATGAGCCGAACCCGGAACCAAAAAAAGCTCGCGACCGGAAACGAAGCTTTCTTAGTCGCATCCATGGTATATGTATTTTAGCCTGGTTCCCTGTCTCATTTTCTGTTGATTTTTCCTCTTTACAGGTACGTACATGTTATCTATATATGCTCACTTCGTTCGCGACTGCTTTGTGCAAAGCCATCTCTCACTGCGTTTGCTATAAATAACAGACATCAAAAAGTATAATTTTCAAGTACTTTGGCCTGCAATACATTTTCTCACTTAATATAGGAATATTGTGGACATATGCACTTTGATGAACTCTCTTGCACGCTTTGCTCTTGCACGCTTTGCTGAACTTTCAATTCAATTCAGGTAGATTTATTTGGTAATTACATATTGGTATAACAACACATGTAAATATGTCGTCCATCTAAGGCAAAGCCTATAAGGCGATGGACCCCTGACATAGTTTGACAACTAGAGGCGTTTTTATGTACTTCTTCATGCACGACTGAAATTTTGTTAACATAATAACATAATCCTCTTCTGTTAGATAGGCTATTGAGCCTGTGACAGATTCTCGTGTTATTCTTCGATCTCTTCATGCACCTGTTGAACTGATACTTGGGTGCGGACGGGTTTGATCGGGAACTCAGTAGTATATGCATAGTTTATGTAATACTTGTCGAGTCGACCTTTGAAACTGTTGAGTGTTGGAGCTGTGACTATATATTCTGGCAGATTGTTCCAATAATTGGAGATTCTAACACCGAAGAATCATTTGCTGGTGTCTGTGTTGAATCTCTGCTTCTGCAGCTTAAAACTGTTCCCTCTAGTCTGCTCTGACTTGTCAAACGGTAGGAGTCGCTCAAAATCTGTGCTGTAGATGCCATGTTTGTACTTGTAGACCTCAAAGAGGGCACCACATAGCCATCGATAGATTAAGCTGGGTAACTTCAACAGTTTCAATCGCTGTTCGTACGGTAGCTCCTTAAACCCTGGAATAATCTGTGTCGCCTGTGCTGAACATTTCCCAGTAGTTGAACATCCTTCTTGTAATGAGGTGACAACCCCATGTTTCCATACTCCAGATGTGGACATACCAGGCTTTTGCACAGTGGCACACGCGTGGTGGGTTCTAGGAAAGCAAAGGATCGATGGATCATACCAACCAACTGGTTAACTTTATTAGCCGCTTTCTCTGCAAGTTTATCAAATTTGAGGTCATTATCAACATGTACACCAATAATTTTCTCACAGGTTGTCTCTTCTAGGGGTATTGTCTGGTTGTTATCTTGCATGCTGTACTCAAATTTGTTGTTTGACCTGCCCAAGTGCATTACCTTACAATTTGCCATGTGACGGACCAATCAGTCAAGTCTTCTTGTAGTTTCTTTTGGTCTTCTTGTGAGCTGATCGGGGAGAAGAGCTTTATGTCATCTGCAAACAACTTCATCATGCTATATCCACTATGTAACGATATGTCCACAATAGTCATATACTTAGTATGTAGGAGTGTTCTACTCCAACGCTACACACTACACTAATTGGTTTTAAGTAGAATACAGTTAGATCTCGTTAGCACAGACCACGTTCTTTAATAATCTAGTAGTATTAATATATATATATATATATATATATATATATATCCATATGGTAGAAACTATATTAGAATATGGTGTCAGGACTTGACGAACTCATACTACATTGTGGAACATCTTGATTTTGTAATTACTTTAAAGATAAACAATATACTTTAAAATGAAACAGTAAAACTGTTAATAACGTTTATTAATGTCGCTGTGCGGTCATGGACAAGTCTAAAGAAGAAAACGCTGTAAGTGACTTTATCATAAACTATTGTACTGAAAATATTCGGAATGGTTGTTAAGTGTTGTCGTTTCAACAGAAAAACTGCTGAAATTCTAATTTATTCAGCTGTATTAAATGATATTTTATATGATCACAAAATTCGTAGTTAATATTCGCAAAGGGAATCTAAGGTGCCGTGGAATTCTAGCGAAGAACAATTGACATTCCACGCATACGTTACCAGATTGGTTATGTGCTATCGGATCAGTTACATTCGGTATAGCGGATGACGACAATGGTACGGTGTTCCAGAATCCAGATACATGGACTATGGCGTTCCAACTAAGCTATGGAGGTGCATAGGGACTGTAACTGGTAAGATTAATTTTGTGGAAATCTAAATCTACGGAAGGCTCCACGGACCATAGACTATAGGAGTCATATTTTGAAAATCTTAATTTACGGAAGCCTACACGGATCATAAACTACTGAAGTGGTATTTCAAAAATATATATCTACGGAAGCCTCCACAGACCATAAACAATAGGAGTGATATTTCGAAAATCTACATCTACGGAAACCTCCACGGACCATAAACAATAGGAGTGATATTTCGAAAATCTACATCTACGGAAGGCTACACGGACTATAAACTATAGAAGTAATATTACGAAAACTCACACCTATGGAAACCTTGGAAGACCATGACATTTCAAAGTGACCGTTCAGATATTTGGATCTATGGAAGCCTAACAAAGTCCCAGTAACTTTGTCAATGTACAACAAAACGTATATCACTTCCTTAGGTACGGCTAAGCTAGTGGTGCGTAACCCAAAGAACTAAAAAAATATAGGCTTGAATTTGTAGTAGTAAAGCAAATGACTATGCCTCTACTTGGTGCAAAAGCATCTCAACAAATGAAACTAGTGAAAGTGCTCCATGAGAACATTTTAGCGATCAATACTACCAAGTCAAAAAGTCCTGGGTCAACAAGTGATCCTATGTTGATGGCATGCCTTACAAATGAGAACATTATATCAGCCTATAAGGATGTGTTTAATGGTGAAGTTGGACTGATGAATGGAGAGCAATCACTAGAGATTGCCTCCTCAGTACCACCAGTCAGGCAGCAACTCCGCCGGGTACCAATAACACTAAAGAAACTCAAAAGTGAACTCACTAAGCTAGAAAAAAAATAGTATTATTACATGTGTAGATGCGCCTACCGATTGGGTGTCAAGCCTTGTGGTTGCAAAGAAATCCAACAGTGACTTACGGATCTGTATCGACCCCAAGCCATTCAACAAAGCACTGAAACGTAGTCACTATCCTCTTCCCGTGATTGAGGATTTACTTCCAGAACTTTCGAAACCAAAGGTGTTCACAAAATGTGATGTCAAAAATGGCTTTTGACATGTTGCGTCAGATAAACAGTCTAGTTTACTTACTACATTTGGTACACCATTTGGGAGATTCCGATGGTTAAGATTGCCATTTGGTGCCTCGCCAGCTCCAGAGTTATTCCAAAGATGAATAAATGAAGCTCTGCAAGATTTACCAGGTATATTTCTCTTCACAGACGACATTCTAACTATTGGTGAAGGTGACACTCTTGAAGAAGCCATCGCTAACCATGACAAACGCTTCATCAGACTTCTGGAATGGTGTCGACAGACAGGAATTAAGCTGAATCATGACAAACTTAATTTGAAGTGTAAAGAACTTCCATTCATTGGCCATTTCCTCAGTGCCAGTGGTTTGCAGGCTGACCCAAATAAGATAGAGGCGATTACAAAAATGCCCCAGCCTACGAATGTACAAGCTGTGCAACGAATTGTAGGGCTTGTCAATTATTTATCGAGATGCTTAAAAGGACTCAAACGTGTGTGAACGTCTAAGACAGTTGACCAGAAAAGATTCTGAGTGGAATTGGAATTTTGAACATGAGAAATCATTTCGAAATATTAGGTTAGCAGTTACGCAAACTCCAGTTCTTAAGTATTTTGATAGTGAAGAGGAAGTTACGGTGCAATGTGATGCATCTGAAACTGGTTTAGGCAAAATGGGGAACCAGTTGCATATGCTAGCCATGCACTCACTACCACTGAACAGAACTATGCGCACATCGAAAAAGAACTGTCAGCAATTGTCTATGCATGTACAAAATTCCTCCAATATGTCTATGGGCGCAAATTCACAGCAGAAAGTCGTCACAAGCCTTTAGAATCCATTCAGAAGAAGTCTGTCCTTGCAGCTCCAAAACGATTCCAGCGTATGATTCTAGCACTTCAGAAATATGATGTGACAATTGTCTACAAGAAAGGATCACAACTCTATCTGGCAGGCACACTTTCACGAGGATATTTACCAATCACACAGGACTAGGATGATCTTGAGGATATTTCCGTGACGCAAGAGGAAATACAACACATACACATGGCTGATTATCTCACAGTATCAGAAAGCAAACTCCATTCTATACAGTCAGCGACCCAACAGGACAGTACACTCCAAACCGTCAAAGCCTTGATTATCAATGGGTGGCCAGTGAAAAGGGGTGATGTCCCGACAGCAGCTCCTCCTTATTTTCATATGCGTGATGAATTGTCTGTAGAGAATGATATCATTTTTCGTGGGCAACAATGTGTTATTCCAAATAGTTTGCGATCTGAAATTTTACAATGCTTGCATAAATTGCATACCGGTATTGTTGTCGACGAGCTAGAGAATGTGTTTATTGGCCAGGGATGAATTCTCAAATACATGATTTAGTATCTAAGTGTGATGTGCGTTGTTGCTACCCAGCGAAGCCGCAAAGAGAGGCCCTGAGGCCCCATGACTTACCTGACCACCAATGGTCAAAGCTACTGATATGTTCACCGTAAATAATCATGACTATCTTGTTACAGTTGATTACTTCAGTGACTATTTCGAGATTGACAAGTTGAAAAGTAAAACGTCCAAAGAGGTCATCAAAAAGCTTAAAGATCATTTAGCCTGCCATGGCATACCTGATTGCCTTGTCTCAGATAACGGCCCCACCTTATAATAGTCTAGACTTCAGGAACATTTCCAGCTAATATGTTTTAAGCACATTACTAGTTCGCCAGGTTACCCGCAATCCAATGGAAAGGCCGAAACAGCCGTGAACGTTGTGAAGGGAATGATCAAGAAAGTGTCAAAAGCAAGTACAAATCCATTTTTAGCGCTCTTAGGCATTCGTAACACTCCAACGGAAGGATGTAGCAGCTCTCCAGTCCAGCGACTCTTCAGTCGCCATACCAAGGCATTGTTACTAACAGCTCATTCTCTACTAGAACCATGCATAGCACATTCAGTGATTAGTGAAAAGAAAAAGAACAAAGAGATTATGACCTATGATGCTCATGCAAAGGACTTAAGACCCCTACAGAGGGGTGAACTATCAGGATGCAACCAATGATGTTAGGTCGTGATAACTGGGACCATGGTATTGTGCAAGAAAAAGTGAACATTAGGTCTTACAATGTGACAACAGGTGATGGTCAGCTACTTCGCAGAAATCATAGGTATTTACATACAGGACCAGATCCTCAACACAGACAAGCATCTTCTCCTACTCAGACATCCAGAGAGAACCACCACACTGGTCGCCAAACTACTACACCTCAAACAGCAGCAACTCCATCAAAGGACAGCTCTAACCGACCTAAAACTATCACACGGAGCGGACGCATCTCTAGACCGCCGGCATACCTAAAAGACTATGCACAATAATCAAGTATTATCGGGACAATAGAATGACTCTTTGCGAGACAGTTATTATTATCTTATTTTCATTATTATATTCTAACAATATCTCTCTTTCCTTATAAGGGGAGATGTAACGGTATATCTACCATAGTCATATACTTAGTAATATGAAAATAGGCGTTGCCTATAAGCGAACGCAGACACCATTTATTGCTTAAATAAATAGGACGAATTTGTATAGGGTCGAAATGTTCTAAATACGTACGCCCATGTATAGTACATTCGGAGCTAATTTTTAATCATGCGTGGAGGGCATTCTGGGAAATCCAGTCCACGATATTCACAACAACGCATTTTCAGTGATATCCGCCAGCATTATTGCATCGTTTACCGGGGCCTGCACCATTAAATAGTTGCACCAGTCCAATAACTTTATAAAATGTGTAGACCTACTGACGTATCGCGGTGCTCCTCGCTATTTGGGGAAATACAAACAAGTCCATAGTAACTATGACGTCATAATGAAATGTCGTCCGCTAGAATTTTTAGATCTCTTTTATCCAGACATAAGCTACAAAAAACGGGAATTAATGCATGTCTGCGAGTATATACATGAATGTACATTCCATCCAGGTGCGAATCGCGTGGCACCCGGCCTTAAATTTCCTGATATCAGCGCTAATACATACGACATTGACAACAACGACTTTGATTCCCCGGCCATGAGCATTAAAAATAATACGAGACAGTCAACCAAACATATTGCATTTACAGACGCATACATAGGAATAACTAAAGCTTGTATCTGGTCTGCATCAGACGATTTAACCGTTTTACATTCTGAAATAAATGTACGCTATTTCGTGATAACAATATCACACAAATTTTGGACATTTAAAATGCGCTTAGGTTGCCCTAAAATAACTAGAGGAGCATACGCGTAATGAAGAACCATATCCCATAATGCAACGGGGGCCCATGCAGAAACTACAAAAGCTATATCATAAACCGAAACCGGAACCAAAAAACAGCTCGCGACCGGAAACGAAGCTTTCTCAGTCACATGGTATATGTATTTTAGCCTGGTTCCCTGTCTCATTTTCTGTTGATTGTTCCTCATTACACGTACGTACATGTTATCTATACACCTGTGCAAAAGTTAAGCACCAGCAAAAACAATAGAACGTAGAAACATGATGGTACAACTAGGCTGCCATACTTTTTGTCCCCGCGTTAGCTGACATAATTCCAAGTACGAAATGCACATGCATGCATGACTTCACGCCGCTTGATGTCCGTGCGTGGCGGGAAACAGCACACGTGTTCAGTTATGTAAAAGTCCAGTATGAGGTGTAGAACATTACATACAGATCTAGGCGACAAGATTAGGAATTTTGTGTTCATGACCGTGGTTTATTTGTACAGAGAGAATTAGCTCTTGATTGTGAACCGCTATGGCAAGATGAAGGTTAAGTGATCGTGTGAAATGGCAAATCATAGGCATGCATACCACTGGTATGTCATGCAGATAGATTGGCAGACAGCTGAACATTAACCATACTGTAATCAGTCGTTTGATTGCAAAACATGGGCAAACTAACGAGGTGAAGGACAGGCCTAGATCTGGAAGACCGAAGAAGACTACTGCCCGTGATGATCGAGCCCTAGTACGCCTTGTTAGGAGATCTCCATTCACCAACAGCAGAGTGCTCAGCCAGCAATGGAAACGCGCAATAGAGTGTCAATGTCTACCGTCAAAAGGAGACTGTATGCTGCTGGCATGAAAGCTAGGAGACCTGTCAGACGTCCTCTCCTCACTGCACACCACAAAGAGGAGCGTCTGAGGTGGTGCAACGAAAGAAGACACTGGAACATGAGATCCTGGAGACGGGTACACTGGTCCGATGAAAGTCGGTTCCTGCTTCATGCCACAGATGGTCGAACTCGTGTATGGAGATCCAGACGCACGGCGTACGACCAACGTAACATCATGGAAGAAGTTCCATTTGGTGGAGGTTCCGTTATGATATGGGGGTGCATCTCATTTGATTGTAAGCTGGATCTGTTGACTGTACCTGGAACACTAAATGGACACAGATATCAAGATTCCATACTGGATAGAGTTGTGGTCCCTCATTTTGTAAATCATGCACCTGGAACCCACCCTATATTCATGGATGACAACGCCCGACCACATCGTGCTAGAGCTGTGCATGGATACCTCCGCCAGAATGCCATCGAAACCCTACCATGGCCAGCAAGGAGCCCTGACATGAACCCTATTGAGCATATCTGGGACATTCTGGGAAACATGGTGAGAAGGAGGGATCCTCCTGTGCAGAACCTACAGGAATTAACAGACGCACTCCATCTTGAATGGCAACGAATACCACAATGGCGTATCAGTCGGTTGGTGACCAGCATGAGACGTCGTGTCCAGGCCGTCATCCAGGCACAAGGTGGATATACCCGGTATTAATAATGACAGTCTCAAACTCGTGCACAGATGTTAAACTTCGTTTTCAGACACCATTAATGACAATCTAGCCACGTGTGTCAACTGTAGGGCAATAGTTGTCAGTTGTGTCAACGTAACCATATTCAGGCCTCGTTTTCAAGTTCAAACAAAAACATACAGTGTTTCCCCACCATCATAATCAGCATTCCTGTAGTTGCATTATTACCTCTTGCACTAAGATGGATGGGTACATAAATGTTTATGCTATTGCTTTCTTCATAGCACATGAATATACCCTCGCATGTACGTAAAAATAGGGTGGTGCTTAACTTTTGCACAGGTGTATATATACGCTCACTTCGTTCGCGATGATGCAGGAGTGTTCTACTCCAACGCTACACACTACAATAATTGACTTTAAGTAGAATACAGTTAGATCTCGTTAGCACAGACCGCATTCTTTAATAGCGAACGAAGTGAGCGTATATAGATAACATGTACGTATGTGTAAAGAGGAAAAATCAACAGAAAATGAGACAGGGAACCAGGCTAAAATACATATACCATGCGACTGAGAAAGCTTCGTTTCCAATTGTGAGGGTTTTATTGCTTCCGGTTTCGGCTTATGATATAGCTTTTGTGGTTTCTTCATCCACCCCCCCCCCCCCCCTTGCATTATGGGATATGGTTCTTCATTATGCGTATGTTCCTCTCGTTGTTTTAGGGGAATTAACCTACTACGCATTTTCAATGTCCAGAATTTGTGTGATATTGTTATCACGAAGTAGCGTACATTTACTTTAGAATGTAAAGAGATTAAATGGTCTGACGCAGAGCAGATAAAAGCTTTATTTATTCCTATTTATGCGTCTGTAAATGCAGTATGCAATACGAGGTTTGGTTGACTGCCTCGTATTATTTTTAACACTCATGGCAGCGGAAAGTCGTTGTTGTCAATGTCGTATGTATTTAGCGAAGACAGCAGGAAATTTAAGGCCGGGTACCACGTACGCCATTCGCACCCTGATGGAATGTACATTCATGTATTTACTCGCAGACATGCATTAATTCAAGTTTTTTTGTAGTTTATGTCTGGATAAATGTGATTTAAAAATTCTAGCGGACAATTTTTCATTATGACGTCATCGTTACTATGAACTTGTTTGTATTTCCCCGATACGTCGGTACAACTTTTATAACGTCATTGGACTGGTGCAACTATTTTAATGGTGTAGACTGACAATGGGCAGACGCATTGTTGTGAATATCGTGGACTGGATTTACCAGAATGCCGTCCACGTAAGACGAAAAATTAGCTTCAAAATACTATAGATGGGCATACGTATTTAGGACATTTCGACCCTATACAAATTCGTCCCATTTATTTAGGCAATAAATTGTGTCTGCGTTCGTTTATAGGCAACATCTATTTTCATATTAATCTAGTAGTACTAATAGCGAACGCAGTGAGCGTATATAGATAACATGTACGTACGTGTAATGAGGCAAATCAACTGAAAATGAGACAGGGAACCAGGCTAAAATACATATACCATGTGACTGAGAAATCTTCGCTTCCAGTCGTGAGCTTTTTTTGGCTTCCGGTTTCGGCTTATGATATAGGTCACGTTTGACTCGTTAACCATAGTCAGTTTCATGGTTTACTGATCATGCGCAGTTGCTATGCCCAGTCGAACTTTATCGTAGTCGACTATAGTTCGTTGGTACCCGGTTCCCTATTGAACTACTATTGCAGAAAATTTGGAGCCAGGTACCAGTCTCCATTAACCCTTTCTGTCGTCTGTTTTAATGACATACGAAAATGAGTTATTTTTGTCCGCTAAGACGTCAAAAATCGTCCAAATGGCATAAAGTGGGAAGGATTATGGGCTTTTGAACATTGACATACAATGGGAAAGCATAATTTCATCAAACCTAAGTTATTTTATATGCATTTATTCGTGGCAAGCGATCGCTGTCCGCCATTTTGAAAGTTATGCAAATATCGCGTTAACCATCTGAACCGAGGTCGGGTGCTCGGTTGACTATAGTTGACTAGCTAGTTAACTATTTGACGTTTGACTGGTATTCTAGTTAGCTATAGCTAACTATGGTTAGGGGTCGAACTTGACCACAGCTTTTGTTGTTTTTAAACTGGAACCCGACTCCAATTGCTCATAATCACAAGTCTTCTTCTTCATTTTCGTTCGCTGACCATACAGCCAGTCCTGTAAGTGACTATCGACATGATCATAAGCGTTAAGTGCGTGGATCCATGGTTTATTAGAGTGCGCCGTGCGGCCTGGAACCTCCGTCTTCAGCACTCGAGGTTTCTGTCAGGGTTACCTCACCCGTACCTCCTTTAGTCGCCTCGTACGACACGCAGAGGATACGGAAGGTGTGTTCTAAGCCCCACCTACTGGGCAATATAACAACACTGAGCCAGAGAATCGCCAGCGAGGGAATGAGGAGTCGGGTACCAGCCTATTGTGGGTTCTTCATGGGCCCCCATTGCATTATGGGATATGGTTCTTCATTATGTGTATGTTCCCCTAGTTATTTTAGGGCAACCTACTGCATATTTTCAATGTCCAAAATTTGTGTGATATTGTTATCACGAAATAGCGTACTTTTAGTTCAGAATGTAAAACGGTTAAATCGTCTGATGCAGACCAGATAAAAGCGTTATTTATTCCTATTTATGCGTCTGTAAATGCAATATGCAATACGAGGTTTGGTTGACTGCCTCGTATTATTTTTAATGCTCATGGCCGCAGAAAGTCGTTGTTGTCAATGTCGCATACATTTAGCGCTGATAGCAGGAAATTTAAGGCCGGGTACCACGCGATTCACACCCGGATGGAATGTACATTCATGTATTTACTCGCAGACATGTATTAATTCCCGTTTTTTGTAGCTTATGTCTGGATAGACGCGATCTAAAAATTCTAGCAGATGACATTTCATTATGACGTCATAGTTACTATGGACTTGTTTGTATTTCCCCAAATAGCGAGGAGCACCACGATACGTCGGTACAAATTTGATAACGTTATTGGACTGGCACAGCTATTTAATGGTGCAGGCCCCGGTAAAAGATGCAACAATGCTGGCGGATATCACTGACTTGGGCAGATGCATTGTTGTAAATATCGTAGACTGGATTTACCAGAATGCCCTCCACGCATGATTAAAAATTAACCTCGAATGTACTATACATGGGCATACGTTTGTAGGACATTTCGACCCTAAACTAATTCGTCCTGTTCTTTTAAAGACCAAGTACTATACGCAGCGAGATTTGTGTTCTGATACGTGCAAATAACGCAACATATACTGACTAAAAAAAATACAATATCATATTGTCATAGAATACAGATAATTCTGTAAATACTTCGTCGAAAGTGCCCATTTTCGTACCTTCCCAAAAACGAAACTGAAACGGAAGTACAAGCGTCAAAACAGGGATGTGACGTCATCGGAGGGACCTGCATTACAAAAACTCTTTCATCGCTGAAAATGGAAATTTACTCAAACAACGGGAATATTTGTGTGCATATTCTCCAGGCAGCATTCACTAGAACGAGTATGAACTCATATCTGAGGGAAATAGTGACTCCGGGCCTGAAGATGGCGATGAAGTGCCGAATTTAGGCGTAGATCAAACCAATTTGAACCGTTACCAGATTTCGAACAGGCACTAGCAGACGAGTTGAACTGGCATGCCCATGGACGACAGAAATGCGTGACTTCAGAACGTAGACTGGTCAGTAGATTACAAACGAGTTATTGGTTTTTCTATGAGCTAATATTGTATTATATCTGCCGCATTAAATTATAAAGTATCTATATATAGGCTGCGTACCAGAAAATAGACAATAATTTGCACAGTTTGTTTTAGTTTTAGTCAAAACTTACAAGTTGTGATGGGACAATGCTTGCTGTTGTAGTGACAAATACAAAACCTCCATACATGCAACGGTCATGCTTCATTATTACAAACCAATAATTAATTAATTGTTTACAAACAGAAAACTCGAAGCAGTCCAAACGTGGCCTGGGAAGTCGCTACGCTTTGTCTTACTACGATTACTGAAATACAGATATACTGGAGCCATACGCATGTTCAAGACAGATGCTGTCCCGACTGGTTAATCATTTGTAGCCGAGCATACCTGAAGTCTGTGTAACCGCTTAGGCAAATCTGCTGGAGAAATCGCCTTCAGATCCAGTATTTGAATCCACATGTGTACAGCCGTTTATATGAAACTGGCAGGGATTGTCAGTACCTAGTAGAATGTATAGCCTACTTTGTTTCCATGATTTAAGCACAGGTGGACATGTGATTTTCATGCGCCTTGTACTGTCTAGAAGTGTAAATGTGTATATATGTATAATATGTTATTATGAATACATAAGATGTATAGATATATGTATCCATCATATCTACATGACACAAGTCACAAAAGTTTATTAACCTTAACCGGAAATAGTGATGGTTAGTTTTAAGCTCAAATATTTTGACCAACAAAAGGCCATACAGGCCTTATACTTCGTAATGATCCCGTAACAAAACCGTACCGGTCAATCCGTACCTAGCCTATTGGAGCGTCCATAACCTAAATCTGGATGATGATGATTTGGTTGGCTAAAAAGGACAAAGAGACTGTCATTAAAACGGACAAAGAGGGCGTGTCATCTAACATAAATCATCATCAATTACGAGGCATATGACAAAGACATTGACTTGTTATGTCCTCGGTTGTGTTTGTCATCTTGTTTCTTTATGTTTTATCATGCTGTCACTTTTGTTGTGTCACTGTGATAATAAAACTACAATCTACATTGACACTCACAGGTAGTCCTACTTACCAAATATAAGAATTTTTCTGTCCAATGCATAATACCTAAAATTATATTCCGTTGAAGAATTTGAAAATAATTTAACTGGAAGCCATTGCTGCCTTAGACATCAATGCCTTCCAGTCAAACCTTTTCCAAAATATTCAACAGATTGCCTTTATTATTGACCTAAGATTGACACGGATTGTCATGGTCAGCATAAATTTGAAACCATCATAATCAGCATCATTATTTCTATCATTGTCCGCCATCATTATTATCTTCATTGTTACTTAAATCATGGTCACCATAAAACTATAACTATCATAATTGTCACAGTCACCATTGTTAGGCCCATCATTACGGATGACTCTAATCTGTCGTTCAAGTATATGGCGTCATAATCAATTACATCACATGTAGGATGATGTCACAATCATATTTGTGATAAATACTCCGTCATGAAGCTGGAATAGTCCGTCAAGTGTACAAATTGTATGTCTGATAGATGTACTATTTAATAATCATTCTGTCGATTCTATTGAAAATTTTGAAACTAATTTGACTGTGCGCTGACTATGGCAGAAACAGCACTCAGTCAAATTAGTTTCAAAATATTCATCAGGTTAGCTGAGGTTATCTGTGTAGGTAGGTACCTTGATAATGGTATTCTAGGAATTCAGGGTTCGATCGATTCCAACACAGGCAAATCATGAGTGGAGCTTACCTAAAATGGACACGGCATAGCTAGAAATGTATCTCTCTGTTATTGGTACTATTATCTCCATCAGCCTTTTTACTGTCATTATCGGTCAACAGGGCCGTATTTAGATATGTGGGGGCCCTGGCGTCAAAGAATGAGTGGGGGGTCTGGGGTTCCTCCCCCACACATTTATTTACATCTAGGTGCTCTGAGACGGCCAGACAGTCTACTTTTAGGGTGAATTATGGCGCTTTCTTTCGTTGTAAAATTATTTTTTTTGCAAATTTTCGTAATTAACATTGTTGCCGAACACCAAACAAGAATTGGGGCCCCCACAAATATTAGAATAGAATTATAATGCCTGATTAAGATTTCTAAACTAATAAAGTTTGCTTTAAATGTCCTATAACTTAAAAAAAAGTGCGTAATTTTTTTTTCATTTTAAAATTGTGGGGGCCCCGGGGCTTTTGCCCCACTTGCCCGTCCCCCCCCCCCCCCCCCTTAAATACGGCCCTGTCGGTCACAATCAACAGTGTAAGCGCCATAATTGTTACTCTCATCATGTCACTGTTGTCATCACCATCATTGTCACTCATCATCATAGTAAGATGCAGTCATCACCATCATCACAATCATTGTCACTGCCATCGGTCTTATCATTATCATTGATAGAACTTTACTATCATCACCTTCATTGTCACCATCATTATTATTATTATTATTATTATTATTATTATTATTATTATTATTATTATTATTATTATTATTGTTATTATTATTGTCGATACTAACACCGTACACGCATTGTGATTTAGCTAATAAAATTGTGATATATTTATTTCAAGCGTTTCAAGCCGTTGGTGTGAGTGTGCAACACGTGTCACTGTGTGTGTGTACACAGTAGATGATTAGGTGGTGCTTTGGACTTCGGGGGATAACAAAGTGAGTTCGGATTGGCTGCTCATAAACCAGTCAGTCATTCGTTCGCTCTTTAATTTCACCTGGATTCACTTTCTGCAGAGACCACCAAGTATCAGAAATGAGGTCGGTGCCAATGACTCGGGTGTGCGTGCCTGTCAAGATGTTTTATCCTATTATAAAGAATCATTGATTTAAATAAAATGATTCATTGTACCTCTCTGACTTCTTTCATTTTCTCTAGAATTGGGCTCAATGAGAAACAATATTACCATTGTGGCACGTTTGGCCATACTTAGAGCTATTTACTTCAAACTGGGTGAGTGAGTACCTCTGGGCAAAAGTTACCATCCATATAATTACTAGGTCAGTCTGATCTACTTTCTGAATAATATAGGTGGCTAATAAAAGTTTATGCCGTATATTTCGATAACTTCATCACAAATTAACATTATAAATTTAGTGATTGAAATGATGATGTCGGAAACAAGATGAATCAAGCAACAATGTAACAATTGGCGTCGAGTATGCGCATAGAACGCAGTTGTTACTTTCTATTTCCTGGATTATAATCAGTTTCAAATTGAAAGGAATTAAGAGTTTTAAGACACAGGAAGCTTATGTCAAGGAAATATGCAGCAGTATTTATTCATGTAATTATTTTTCATGTTTATTCATTTCATACGTTTCTTCATATTTCAGAGTGATAAATTGTACAAGTTGTGAATAATGACAAGATGCAACTTGAAATCAAGGACAAAATATACGCCCATGATATTAGGCCGATAATAAAGACAAACTTGTCTAGATAGCATGGATTGGCACAGATTAGCAAATGATTAGCGAAAGATGAAAAATGTAATGTTTATTTGCAAACTAAGATGACTATTTTTGACAATTTACCAATGATATCACTGGTTCCATAAACTAACCAGTTATCTCAGCGGTAAATTTTCAAAAATAGTCTTGGTTTGCAAATGGGCATTTATGAAAGAGGACTACTGGTACACAAACACTAATGGAAATATTGCAACATCTTTTAGTATAGGCTATTGAGAGCAATACATATTTGGGTTGCCAGAGCGAACTGGGTCATATACAGTGTATGCCCATTTGCTGACCAAGATTCCAGAAGAAGACTACTTTTGAAGATTTACCAATGAAATGACTGTTTTGGTAATCTAACCTGTCATTCCAGTGGTAAACTTTCAAAAATAGTCTTTAGTTGGTCTGCAATGGACATTATCGAGGCAATTACAGACATGACAGAATGATGCAACAGTAGCATCTTTTTATATATTTATTCACACTATAGACAACAATATATATTGGGGTGAGAGAACTGAGCTATAAACAGTGTACTGGTGTGTCCATTTGCTGACCAAGACTCCAAGAGATTACTTCTGAAAATTTACCACCGGAGAGACTGGTTTTGTAACCAACGAACCAGTCATTCCAGTGGGAAATTGTCAAAAATAGTCTTGATTTGTAAATGGACATTTATCAAGACCACTGCGGAAGCGCTAATGATGGAAAGGTTGACCAGCATCTAGCATATTTATTCATCATGAGGCAATGAGCACAATACACTTAATTAATACATATATTGGGATGCGTAAAATGAGTTATATATTTTTTTAATTGTTCATAATACATTGTTTGACAATTAGGGGACCCAGATTCCGACTGTTTTTTTAAATTTACCACCGTAATGACTGGTTCGGTAATCTAGCCAGTCATTCCAGTGGTAAATTTTTAAAAATAGTCCTTGGTCGGCACAAAGACATTCCTCAAGAGCACTTCAGATGACCTCTTTGACTGCCTTGAACATTAAAGGGTTTGCTTTAGCTATTAAATTATTACTAGGCCACCGAGTTGTGGTCAGTCACAAATTCTACTTCACACTTGTCAATTTGTACTAGCCTTTGGCTAACAGTGGTAACAGGCTAGTGTTAATTTCAGTAAATGACACATGTAGGTAAAACTTTTCTCACTTTGTGACCAAGGATGCGCCACATCCACCTTGCAAATCTCCTTATGCCGTGGCGACCATCCGCCATGTGTCTGTCAACTTTTGCTTTCAGACACTACTCCTCATTAACCACTTGGCCGATTTCGTCCAAATTTGGCTGGAAGGACTCTATGGTCGTAGGCTCCAGAACCACAGTTCAGAATTTTTATTCCTCAATCTTTGGGGTGAAAATCTTTGATTTTATGAAAAATGTACCAGAAATTGTCAAAATGATAAAATATATACTTTTGTGAAAACACAATCTTAGATTTTATGGGAAAAAACTATAACGGCTTGACATATTTCAACCAACTTTGGCTAGAGTGACCCTATCATGGTAGAATCCAGAACTTCTATTCTGAATTTTGATTGATCAATTTTATGGGTGAAAGTCTCAGATTTTCCAAAGATTATCCATCATGTCTCTTTAAATGCAAATGGTTAACATGCTATTGGTCCAGGTGAGCGCCACAGCCCCTTGGGCCTCTTGTTTTTTAAATTCTGGATGTGGTGTGGACTGTTGGTGAAGCATGGTGTGTGTGTGTGTGTGTGTGTGTGTGTGTGTGTGTGTGTGTGTGTGTGTGTGTGTGTGTGTGTGTGTGTGTGTGTGTGTGTGTGTGTGTGTTGAAGGGGGTTGGGTGGGGGTTCTGACTTGTCGGTTGTTAAGCCTACTTTTCCTGGCAGCAACCAATTTCATTAGGATCAGACATACTCAAACTGATGATCAGTGTAATATTTTATTACTTAACAGAGAGGTCAGTGGTCTCTGAAAAAAAAAAAGCGGAAGTATGACCACTGCACAGGAAATCTGTTGAATATTTTGAAAACAGTTTTACTGGAACCTGTTGCTGCAACAGCTACCAGTCAAATATTTTTCAAAATATTCAATATGTTTAGATTCTGGTGTTCTCTGACTAATAGGTCACAATGCATAGTTATGCCCCTCCCCTCCCCTCACACCCGCGTTGCATCACACAGTGCATTGCAAACAGATAGGCGTACTATGTATGTCTCTGCTGCAAATGACTAGACGATTGACCTAATTTACTGGTTTTGAACTAGATAGACTAGCTAGACAGCTGTTAATAATTCTTGATGTCGTGATTTGACGTTACCCGGCCTTATATGTAGACAAAGGGCGTAAGTAGTAGAAGTAGTAGTAGTAGTAGGCCAAATAGTATTTTTTTTTTTCTTGCGGTTTTTGTTGGCCTTTCTTAGGCCTAATGGGGTGCGCATTTTTTCATAATTAATCTATATAAGCATTCCAAATTATGTGTATATAATAACCAGTCAGTATAGCCATCTGCGCGTCTACTCGAAAACAATCTGTGCCCAAATGCACAGAGCGGACGCCGGCTGTTGTACTGAGCCATCTTTGGGTTCGCGGAAATCGGCTCTCTTTGTATGGAATTTACCGACTGCACCCTAGCCTATAAATTTTATTTGTTCGGAAAAATATGCAGCGAAATTCCATTTGTTTGGTTTGCAGTATTACCGCAGCTTCAAGCCACACAACGGTTAGGCATATTTGACAACAATCCGCGATCGCGCAACAGGGTCACAATGACTTATTAGCGCTGCGCCTCGCACGATAGCGATAGGTCCCTCCGATGACGTCATACAATATAGAGCGTTTCTATTTCGTTTTTTTCGAGGACAACACAGAATTGCAAAATACAACGTAAAACAGAGTAATATTTTTAAATAAAACATTTTATTATATTATTTATTGCACAATCGTGTATATTAAAGCCACTTTTGCTACCGTTGTGCTTGGTCTTTAAGGAATACATGGTGTCTGCGTCCGCTTATAGGCAATGCCTATTTTGATATTATATATCCATGTGGTAGAAACTATATCAGAATACACTACATCTGGCATATCATTAATGTAACAGGTGAAGAGGGCTGGACCCAATTTTCTTACTTAACAAATTGTAAATACGTTGTCATAGAAGTGTGATATACAACCAATTGGAGAAAGATCCAAAAAGCAGAACAGAACAGAACTAGTCAAAAACATAACTGAAATGTTATTTTAAATTCGTATCTTTTACTAGCTAACGAAGTGAGCGTATATAGATAACATGTACGTACGTGTAATGAGGAAAATCAGCAGAAAATGAGACAGGGAACCAGGCTAAAATACATGTATACCATGCGACTGAGAAAGCTTCGTTTCCAGTCGGGATCTTTTTTTGCTTCCGGTTCGGCTTATGATATAGCTTTTGCGGTTTCTTCATGGGCCCCCGTTGCATTATGGGATATTGTCCTTCATTATGCTTATGTATTTTAGGGAAACCCACTGCGCATTTTCAATGTCCAAAATTTGTGTGATATTGTTATCACGAAATAGCGTATATTTACTTCAGAATGTAAACGGTTAAATCGTCTGATGTAGACCAGATACAAGCTTTATTTATTCCTATTTATGTGGGTGTAAATGCAATATGTTTGGTTGACTGTCTCGTATTGTTTTTAACAACCATGGCCGTGGAAACTGGAAAGTCCATTCATGTATTTACTCGCAGATATGCATTAATTCCCGGTTTGTGTAGCTTATGGCTGGATAAACGCTATCTAAAATTCTAGCGGACGACATTTCATTAGGACGTCACATAGGCACTGTTAGCGTGACGTCGTACCCTCTTCTATTTATATAAGACTAAGTTTGCATCAGTTGCGCTTGATGTTTTGATGCTACTACGATTCCTCTGGACTGACATAAAACCAATGGAGCTTATTTACTAAATAATAGGTTGCGCTTAAAGCGGATACATATATCTATCCGACGCTGTATAGCATTTGGACAAAACCGCACCAAGAATTTCATAATATACGAAAACATTTAGGTGTATACGACGACACTCCCCGTCAAACTAATATACGTAACAAAATGTGACATTTATAAAGTATTCAATACTACTTTAATTTCATATGAGATGCACATCAATTTGTATAAATAAGTTGTGAATTATTTCAATAAACCGACATTCGCCACTTTTGGTTGATATAAATGTTAGTAAGACTACCTTCGCGTCAATTCAACAGAACCCATCCATTTCGTTGCGTAATGTTTACAAATTTCAAAATGGTCAAGTTCGTTAGAGCAGTTATTCGGTTCCATTTGGTGGAATCGAGTCCCTAATTACAAATATCAATGTTAAAATATCAAGTCAATTCGTCCCATATACAACTCGTTCTAAGTACCAAAATTATCAGAGAAGCCTGAACGAGAAAGAAAATCCGGAAAGTGACAACCAAAAACCTCCCTTAAATATAGCTAATATAAGTTCTGTTTTGAAAAACTCCTGTTGAAACACAATGTTACTGGATATAGATTTGTAATCATTCATTTCTATTGCAAGCTGCAAACGATCGTGTTTAAACGGGTACCAAATATGCTATTTCTCAATTACCCGACTCCAAGATTCGCTGTTGTTTATCAAAACCGTGGAGTCGGTAAAATGTATAAGTTCTACGTGAAATGATATCGTATTTCTGCCAAGTATTTGATATATTGTGTAATTATAGGCGTGCTGTTGACCCAGTGACAATTATCCATCTCTTTAAGATCTATATAGCACCAGTTTTAACTTACGGGCTCGAAGTTATACTTCCTAAGGGGCAACAACTGACTAATCTGGAAATGTACCAAAAGCGACTCCTGAAACAGCTTCTGTCATTACCAAAGAACACTGCTGACCCAGCAGTATATATCTTATCGGGCGTTCTTCCTGTTGAGGCTCAGGTGCATCATAAAGCGCTGATGCTCTTTAATTCCATCTGCAGTTTACCAGAATCCTGAACAGAAAAGAAAATAGCAAGGCGGCAGCTGTTGGTTAAATCTATTGACAGTCACAGTTGGTTCATAGAGCTAAAACAAATGACTCATAAATACGGATTAGAAGATCCTGATGTGTACTTAGATGATCCAATTCAGAAAGCAAAGTGGAAGTCCCTGATTAGAAGAGCTATACAGCAATACTGGAAAGAGGAGATTGCAAGCACAGTACCACTGTACAAATCACTTAGGTACTTGAACGAGCTTGTCTTTGTTCCAGGAAAGCTGCATCCTGTTCTAGAAGCAGATTATTCCTCTGAAAGAGATGTGGCCCGTATCCCCATTAAACTGATGCTCCTTACCGGGACGTACATCCTACAAGCGAACCGGTGCAGATTTAAGCAGGAGACCTCGGATTCGCTATGTCTGTTGTGCAAATCAGAACAGGAGACACTGGAACACTTTCTAATCAGATGTCCCGCTTTAGAACCTGTAAGGCTGTCAGCCATTGAGTCTATAGACGCATGCCTTAAGAAATATTGTCAGACCGGCATTGCTAACTACTTAGCTGAAGAAGTAATCCAACTGATTCTGGATTGTACAAGGATTCTAGATCCCGAGCTTTTAACAACAGAGTTCCTGGGCGCATTACAGTATCATGCCAGACGGCTGACATATCTGTTACACACTCACAGGTTTACCTTACTTAGCAGCCCAAATATGGCCACAATCGATACATTACAGTTATCTTTTAGAGCTTAACTTAAGTTACATTTTCCTACCCATACTTTGGATTCTTCTACTAATACATAATATATGGCTGTTGTATGCCTCAGTACTAATTAAAAGGTGGATGTTTTTTAAAGACTACTGAGCCTTCTTTCCCGTTGACAGTCCTGGTGATTGATGATAGATATGTACATAGTCAGCTTGTCATCGTACTAGTGGTCCTAAACCGGACAACCGTTCTAAATCGGACAACCGTATTAAGTGTAGTGTTAAAAACTGTGATGACAGTGTTTAGACGTTAGGATTCTTACGCATGTGAGTGCGGTTCTCCTACGAAGGAGGTTATGATTTCTACAAGTGACAAGTTACAAGCTGTTGACCTAAATTTATGCACCATTTGGAAGATGCATGTATCCACTTGAGGTTCAGTATATTATTTAGTTGATACATATCCATACTTTTTCGTGATAGGCCGATGATTACACCCTATACTAATCTTCCTTCCGCACCTTTCTATCTTTTTGCATAGAGCGTAGTATACGAGTAAGACGTCACGCTGAAGGTGCCTATAGGACGTCATAGTTACTATGGACCTGTTTGCATTTCCCCAAATAGTTAGGAGCACCCGCGATACGTAGTTACAAATTCACCCCCCCCCCCCCCACACACACACACACCCCACCCCACCCCACACCCGTAAAAGATGCACTAATACTGGCTTATATCATTGACAATGGGCCGGCGCATTGTTGTGAATATCGTGGACTGGATTTACCAGAATGCCCTTCACGCATGATTAAAAATTAGCTTCGAATGTACTATACATGGACATACGTATTTCGGACATTTCGACCATATACAAATTTGTCCTATTTATTTAAGCAATAAATGGTGTCTGCGTTCGCTTATAGGCAACGCCTATTTTCATATTAATTGAAGAGCACCTTAACTAAAACAGATGTTATTGTTAACAGATTACTCGGATACGCAGTCTGAATACTCGGGTATTACAGTTTTGGGAATCGCTACAGGGCTATCGGAAACATTTCCGCATTTAAGGGCGAAACACCGCATCGATTACTGATTTGTTAAAACAATTTATAACGTTCCAATAGTTGTAATTTCCAGGCCCTAAATGCAATTCAATGTCTTGTGTCATGTTAAATGTTATATAAATGTTTGTTCTATGCAAGACGTGTGTAATTTCAATTTTTAAACCATTTAGTTATCCCGCAGTCAACTTTGACAAGTAACCAAAGTTGAGTAAAAATTTCATGAATATTTCTTTGTGAAACTGAAATCTTCTGCATCTTCATGGCTGCAACCGAAGTTCAAAGGGTAAGAGGACTGATGTAACAAAAATTTAACATAATCTAAATAAAGTTATAAATTTCAGTAATACGGGATCTACTTTTGAAAACCATAATCGACCAAAGAATTAAACTAAACAGTTATTATGGTCGAGTTGCTTAAATTCGTGAGTACCGAAATTCGTGAATTTGTTTTTATTTATCGCTCTCGTTCTATGATGTAACGTTGCATGGAACGCATCTACACAGTAGGCACTTTTTGATTGACAGTTCTGAACCTTTTGACAAAGTTTTGAGCAAAATACGGTCAAAACAAGAAACCTTTCATACAATTACTGATCATCTGATGGTAGTGATAAAAATGGCAAGATTCCTTAATGCACTGTCACTGTGACTGTCTTAGATTACTTACTTGCGCCTAAAATGAGCAATTTTCACAATCCAAAGTTACCACCTGCTTTGGTTACATTTTCCCGCCGGGTCGGAGTAGACTGATTGACGGTAGCATGTCTAAATTTTATTGGAGAGACTAGAGGAAGGGTTGGGTGCTTATCAATGATTTACCAAAATGTCAAAATTAACATAAAGTGCACACGTTTTTTTTAACGATAGAAATTTTTTTATTCTTCCCTTTATGCCTGCTGAACATGTTTTTAAAGACCCTAACATTAGTTCATTTCTTCAGCTCATTAATATTTATGAATTTCATGTGACATCACTACCTAACGAAAGCGGCATCCATTTGGGGTTTTTTCTTCTCTTCAAATGTACCAACTGCTTTTATAGTTTATACATTCATTTGTAGGACTAATTTATCGGTTAAAACGGGAAAAATTAGCAGTTGAAACATTCAACAAACCAATACCATGATATTTAAGGATTTACAAGCATGTACCAGACAGCTGAAGATGCATAATCACCAATTCACGAAATTCGGTACCGCTATTTCACACATAACCTGGCGAGGTGGGTCAGTTCAAATGCTTGGAATTTGTTTAAAAATTACAGTTTTGTGCTGAAATCTTTGCACTTGTATTCGGAAGTGTTATTTTACATTGTGTTAAATTTTTGCGCAGATCTGTAAGAGTTTTCTTTCACGAGTGCATTACGAACTTCGGTACCCATAGTATAAAGGACCACTGGCCACAGACTCCAGCCAGAAGTACGAAAGGTACACCAGATGGTGGCCTGTAGTTAAATGGAAGAAGCCAACTTCCCACAATTCATTGTGCTTATTATAGCTTAGGTCAAGTTCGTCTTGTGTTTTATATATATATATATATATATATATATATATATATATATATATATATATATATATAAATAATGTACACATGTTTTGTAATATGTGTAAGGAGTCCATCGCTCCATAGGCCATGTCTTTGATGGACTGCGTGTTTAGAGTCTATTTATATGTATAGAAAACCCATGAAATAAAGCAACTTTGAATCTTGACCACCCCGCCCCCCCCCCCCCCCCTAACCATAGTTAGCAAAGGCTAACTAGATTCCCAGTCGAATATTGTTAACTGGCTAGTCAACTGTTTATGTCTACCAAGCATGGTTGGCAATTTCCAGGGAAATACTAGTATTTCCCAGGGCAGTGGGAAATACCGGGAAATATTGGGAAATACTCAGATATCAGGTGTCAAAGTTTATATTTCTCCTTCGATCAATACTCACCATTCTGTTACTTCTGATATACAGCTGGCCCTGACAGCGGCTCTAGGATTATAGACTTAGAAAGCTTTACCGACTCCTGGGAACCGGGTACCCGGCTCCCCACTGCCGAGTACCCGTTTACCATAGAGCTCATTCTTGTTTGCATAGCAACAAGTGCAATACATGCTTTTCGCATTAAGGATTTTAGTGTTTTTTAAAAGAATCTAAGTCTTTAATCAGTGATAGTTTGTGTGTTCTGAAAGGATAACTAAGGACTATGGAGAATACCGCCCAAGACAACCAGGTTGTATTGTTCTTTATATCCATAGTTAAAAGACTTAGGTCTCTAAATTTCGTTGTGTCGCATGTTCCAATTTCTAACCCCATAGAATCTGGGACGTGTGCTAGCAACGATATATGCCAGACGATCGCCTTCTTTAAACCCCAACAGGCGATCGGCAGATATGAAAATAGGTGTTTGCTACGGTATTTCTAACACGAATATCGGCTGACGTCGTTCTCCGTAGAATCCGAGCGGGTGACGTCACACCCGGTCGCTCGGATGTTTATGTGAAGAAAATTTTTTTCATTAATTCGCGCATCTTGTTCTGGGTGCTGCGTACTAAAAAATGGTACCGGAAACTTTAGAATGATCAAGTTTACGTGCAATCACGATCGGTTTGCAATGATCGGTGGTTTCAAAATGCTTGAGTAGATGCGTGGTCTGCGGTTTTACCGTGTGAGACAGCAGTTGTTATACATTTTGTTGTTTTCTTCACATATCGTGCTGCGTTCGTTAGGAGTATAATTTATATTGATTAGTAAATATACCCTGAATGCTATGCGATATGATTCCTGGAGCCGTTACACATCCTGTAGGATCTATTATGGGTGTGTTGTGCCCGCCGGGTTCTTGTCGTCATAATCAATGCGATCGTTGTTGTAACGTGGCGGGGTGGGGTGCGGGAGGTTACGGTTAATTTATGAGTCAAAATATTTGAAAATTAATTGTCTGCCTTCCATCCGTGTCTCGTTCCGCTTGTTTATTGTAGGTTTGTGCTTATTTTATAGGCCAAGCCAGCCCCGCCATCATGTGACGACTGCCATAAGTTTGTCCGTGTAATGTTCAAGGACCATGTCTGTTTTAGGTGTGCCCTGTGTAATATAGATCATAGGTGTAATGTTTGTGCAGTGTGGTCCGTCGAAACGATGGTTAAGTTCCTTGCCCAGAAGGACTTGGCTGGGTCTGACGCGGGGTCAGGCGGTCCGAGAGGAAATCGTGGAGCGCCCGGTTCGGCCGGTGGGGGTGCTCCACGTCCCCAGCTGGAGGTGGCGGAGATGGCACCGCCGGCGTGGTTTGGTCCGGCTATGCAGGGTTTTCTGCATAGCGTTCTGCCCACGCTGGTGTCGTCCCTGCTACCAAAGGTTGGGGGGCAGTTTCTCCCCATGCCTGGTACGGATCCTGTCTTCGGACAGGATTCTGGACTGGTTACCGAGGGGCCGGGTTCTGTCTCTCTGCGGCCACCTCCGGGTGGTCCAGTAGCGGTGGCCGGTCCGTCAGGTGTGGGAGCCGTCCGCCAGGACGGCTCCACGGTTTATTCGTCTAGTGACGGCTCTTCGGAGTCTGAAGACGATGAGGCCGAGGAGGAGAGGTTGCTGCGGCCCGTGAAGCCGCAGGTGGAGAATATGGAGGTTGATTCCGTCCTGGACGGAACCGGCCTCCATTTGTCTGGTTTGGCGCAAGCCAGGTCAGCGGCTCCGCCTGCGGCTGAGGCCAATCCGTTACCGTGCACCGGTTCCGCGCGGCTTGGTTTGTCACCAGCCGTCAGGGGAACCGGTGTGCCGGGCCAGGCGTGGTACTCACCTATCTCGCCTGGTCCGGCAGCCGGACATGGGGTGCCGTTGGCGCCCGTGGCCGGCTATGGTTCCGCGACGGTTACGGGTCCGTACGGTTTTCCGTGCGGACCTACCCCATGGACCGGAGTGTTTCATGGGGTGGCGGCGGAACCATGTGGTAGCGGAGTGCCTGGCGTGTCAGCCGTGGCTCCTGGCCGGGAGGCCATGGCTGGCAGACCCGTAAGCATGTCAACGGGTGACGTGTTTGCGGGGGTATCTTCTTCGGAGTTAGACTGGTCTGATGCTCTGGCGTGGCTAGCCAGAGTTGACCCGTCTGTGGTTTCGGCCACGGCCGATGAAGATGCGCCCCGTCCGTCGGTTGCGTCGATTAGGACGGGGATTTTGCCCGCGGCCCGGATCCAGTCAGTGGGACTGGATCCACGGTTCATTGATTTGTTGGATGCTATTTATAGTAAACAACTAATGACCAAGGGTCAGCTCCCTGCGGCCTCCAGGGAGGTGCGGGCAAGGTGCCGTATTCCGCGGGGTGAATACGACAGGTATGGTGTAGTCCCGTCGGTCACGGAGGATGACCGATGGGTACTGGGCGTCCAGAGTGCCGGTTCGGGTGGTCCCGGTCCGGCACTAGTGGATAAGGCCCAGGTACACCAGGAAGAAGTCCTGGCCCTATGCGATGAGGGTGTGAGGGCAGCCATGAGCGCTGTCAATCACTCCTATCGTCTACTTCAGTCGGTGTGGGCTGAAGCGGGGGCAGGCCACCCTGTGCCACCTGTGGCGCTATCGTGCGTTAATGACGGCTTGGTGCTGTCAATGGACGCATTGGCAAGGGTGCAAGCGCGTGTGACGAAGTCCAGGAGGCAAATGGTCATTGACCATATGCGTCCGGCTACGGCAGTCAAGGAGCGTCTTCTTGGGACGCCCCTGACAGGGCCTAGCATCTTTGGTGGCCAAGCGCGGGCCATCTTAGAGGACACCGCCAGTATTGCGCAGAATGGGTTAGCGGTAAATCTACAGCTAGTGCGGCAAGCGCACGCACTAGGGGCTGTGGGTAAGCCGCTAACAGTACAGCCTTCAAAGAAACAGAAAAAGCATAAGGGCAAGGCGAAAGCCAGGCCTATTGCGACGTCTGTTTCGGCTGGGTTTTCGGAGCCGCCGCCGGCGAAGAAACCCAGGAAGGCTGTAGAGGCGCCTACCCTCCCCAATGTTGCTCCGGACCGCCCTAGAGGTGGTAAGGGCAAGGGGAAGGGTAAGGGTAAGGCCTCAAAGGGCGGACAGAAGGGGCCGAAGCGTACCTGAGGGTACGCAAGCTCCCTTCATATCCGCCTGGACCGCACCTGTGCGACAGGAACAGCGGTGCCAGTTATACCCGTCGTGCCTAGAACGAAATGGTTCTCACTCTCTCTCGTTAAGAAAGGGGGGGGGGGGGCGGACTGCGAGCCGGACAACCCCGTTAGACGTCGAGGCGTCTATGGTGGGTGGAAGGCTCATGCGTTTCGTCGAGGCTTGGCGAGGTGTGACGTCAGACAGTCTGGTCCTGGGATGGTTATCCCAGGGTTACATGCCGGAGTGGTGGGACTTTCCGCCACAAAATCTGTCTTTGGCACCAGTCTGGACACCCGTACCAAGGGAGCCAGACAAGTTAGAAGCCGTTCAAAAGGAAGTGTCGGGTTTGCTTCTGAAGGGAGCAATAAAACCAGCAAACCGGAACACTCCAGGCTTCTATTCAAACATGTTCCTTGTCCCCAAGAGCACGGGGGGATGGAGACCCATACTCAATCTCAGGCCATTAAATTGGTTTATCCATACGCCTCGGTTCCAGATGGAAACACCGAGGTCGGTAATGGCGGGATTGAGGAAAGGAATGTGGTGTGTATCGATCGATCTGAAAGATGCATATTTCCACATTCCGATCAATCGGAGTTGGCACAGGTTTCTGAGATTTGCGTTTCAGAATCAAGTATGGGAGTTTACAGTTCTCCCGTTTGGCCTGTCGACAGCTCCGAGGGTTTTCACAAGAGTGGTCCTTGCGGTGACAGCGTTTCTCAGAAAAGAGAACGTGGCGCTACACACCTACATAGACGACTGGCTGCTCAAGGCAGACTCGGCAGCCAGGTTGAACGTGGATACTGCTCTGACTCTGAAGTTACTTTCAGATCTAGGCTGGATAGTCAACGAGGAGAAATCCGAGTTGACACCCACTCAACATTTCGTTTATTTGGGGATGCGATTCGACCTCGAGGAGGGCAGGGTTTACCCGTCAGAGCCCAGAGTGGTGTCTCTGTTAGCCATCCTCGGGAGTTTTCGAGTGGGAAACCACATTCAGGCGAGGCGGTTCCTTCAGATGCTGGGCATGATGGTCTCCATGGAGCAGGTTATCCCGTACGCTGCTCTAATGCGAAGACCTATCCAGTTGTATCTGATGTCTCTGTGGAAACAGAGAACAGAACCCCTGTCAAAACTGGTGCCAGTTTTGGAGCCGATAATATCGCATCTTCTATGGTGGAAACAGCGTCAGAATCTCCTAATAGGGGTTTCGCTGCACCTACCCCACCCCCAGCTGTCCGTTTACACGGATGCATCGCTGGAAGGGTGGGGTGCCTGCCTGGGAGAACACCAGGTCTCGGGCACATGGACTCTTCCGGAGAGTCAGCTGCATATCAATCTGTTGGAAATGATGGCAGTGGAACTGGCGTTGGAAGAGTTCCTTCCGATGATCAGGGGCAAGGTGATATTGATACGGTCGGACAATTCGACAGTAGTATCATATATAAATCGCCAAGGAGGGACCAGGTCGCCCACCCTGTGCATCAGGGTGTGGCACTTGATTCAATGGTGCAGGAATTACTCGGTTGTTTTGAAAGCAGCTCATATTCCTGGCCGATTGAACATTCTGGCGGATGCTTTGTCTCGCAGACAGAGAATCCTGCCAACAGAATGGTCCCTCAACCCTCCAGTTCTACGACGGATCTTCGAGCATTGGGGCAAACCCAACGTGGACTTGTTCGCCACAAAGGAAAATGCTCAAATCATGACATATGTCTCGCCGATTCCAGATCCAAATGCCGTCGATACAGACGCTCTGGCGATAAGCTGGAGAGGGATGCACGCTTACGCGTATCCACCCACCATTCTTCTACCGAAGGTATTGGTGAAGGTCAGGGAGGAACCGTGTCTGGTCCTGCTAATAGCGCCGTATTGGCCGAGCAGGGCGTGGTTCACGGATCTTCTAGATCTGCTGGTGGAAAATCCTGTGCAGTTGCCCGAGATTCCGAACATAATCTCCCAGGCCAAGGGACGCTTCCTACACGAGCGTCCCGAAATGTTCAAATTGACTGCGTGGATGTTGTCAAACAACGTTCCACGTCGGAAGGCTTTTCTTGACAGGCTGCTGATTTCATCGCGGCTGCGAGAAGGAGGTCAACCTTCAAGTCATATAACAACAAGGTTAACAGATTTGCAGACTGGTGTGAAGAAAAGGGTATTGATACCTTTCAATCCACTATTCAGCAAATAGCAGACTTTCTCTGTGAGCTGTTCTTTACAGGACTAGCTCCCGTCACAATTGCTGGATACAAGTCAGCTTTGGCATCAGTTATCCCTTGTCTAGCCAACAGGGATAGTCCAGAGGTGGCCCAGTTAAATGTGATGTTGAAGGGAATGAGCAATCTCCGCCCGAGACAACCGGTAGTCATTCCAGCCTGGAGTCTATCTTTAGTGCTTAATGTACTGGCCAAGCACCCATTCGAACCGTTGCGTTCGGCTAGTCTAAAGCATTTGACTCTAAATGCGGTCTTTCTATTGGCAGCTTCCTCAGCTAGAAGGCGCAGTGAGATCCATGCGCTTTCGGCAGAGAGGAACCGATTTATTGTTTCTGGAGAAGGTCTGCGTCTTCTGCCAAGAGCAGAATTTATGTCAAAGAACCAATCTTTGAGATATCCCGGCAAACCGATCATTATACTGAAGTTAACCAGGTTTGATCGTGATGCCAGCGTCTGGTGCCCGGTCCGTGCTTTGACTAAGTACAAGAAACAGACTGACTCGTTACGGTCGAACGATAGACATCTGTGGATCTGCCATAAAAAGCCTTATGGCGCCGCATCCATGGATACTATCTCTCGTTGGGTGGTCGAATGCATTCAGACTACTCATGAGATGGCGACTGGGCACCAGGTGCAGGGCGTAAGGGCACACGATGTTAGAGGAATAGCCGCCTCGACCGCCCTTTACAATGGTGTTCCGTTAGAGGACATCATGGCCGTTGCACAATGGCACCGTGAGTCCTCATTTACGGATTACTATATGAGGGATGTGTCAGACTCAGCCAATCCACTCGCTTTAGCTGTTTTGAAACGATTGTTAGTGACCACACTGCTTTTCCCCTTTTTTCACTTTGGTAAGAAAAGAACCTAAAGCAGGCATGGTCAAGCGAGAGGATGTCAACCAGATTGTGTCACTGATGGCCGAACCGGTGTATGGTTGTAGGCGGTTAGTCTGAAGTCCTGTTATCATAAGGTAATTCAACAAGTGAGAGTTTTTTGTATTATGTATATGTATCATGTTCATTCATCTTATATATTCATGCTCATTCCCAGGCTAATACAAGCGATATGCAGGGAGTAGTTAACCCTCTTGGCATATTGGTGTTTTCAGGCGAGATACATGTTCGTTAGTTCTCTCCCTTTTCTTAGGAGGAAAAAGGGGGGGGGGGCTGTGACGCGAATGTGATTCGGTTCCGTGAACTTGACGGTCCTTTTAGGTCTCCGTTAGTCAAGTTTGAAGTCTAAAATCTTTCTCCAAGGGGCAAAATTAGCATGTATGGCTTGCCCCTTCCCACCAGGTTACTGATCAAATCTGGTGTATATCAGAAGTAACAGAATGGTGAGTATTGATCGAAGGAGAATGCAGGAAATGTCAATTTCCCTTTCTCCGAGATCTAACAATACTCACCATTCTGTTACGGACCCAGCCTCCCAGCCCCACGGAGGCAAGCCATAGTTTTCTCTTGTTTGGTGGCTATGCAAACAATATGAGCTCTATGGTAAACGGGTACTCGGCAGTGGGGAGCCGGGTACCCGGTTCCCAGGAGTCGGTAAAGCTTTCTAAGTCTATAATCCTAGAGCCGCTGTCAGGGCCAGCTGTATATCAGAAGTAACAGAATGGTGAGTATTGTTAGATCTCGGAGAAAGGGAAATTGACATTTCCTGCAATCTCACCTCATGGATGTTTATCATGATTAAGAAAACACTAACAAGCATTAGTAAATATCATCTAGTGACATATTATGCATAGATTGCAAACCTATGCATAAGGAACATCGTCTTCTAACTGCTAAAGCAACACTACAGCTGACTAAACTGAACATCCAATGAAATACCATTAAAATTTTATGAAGTATGACTGGATATTTGACAGTAAATCAACGTCTATAGATTTGTATGGAGTTCAGTCGATCTATACAATTACCTACCCAATAATTAAATGCTGTGACTACCATCAGAACATGCAATGTAAACTTACTTCTGCAGGGACAGACCTGGCGTTCCCAAATTGCTAGCCAACTACCCGTCTTCTTAGCCAAATCTGGACTATTTTAGCCAATGTTTTCCAATGGCTACGATCTATGACCACCAGGTACCAACCGAATGCTGCATACCAGATACAAGATTATGTTGAATATTTTGAAACTAATTTGCCTGGAAGTTGTTGCTGTCTAAGGCAGCAACAGCTTCCAGTCAAATTAGTTTCAAAATATTCAACAGCTGGCCAATATGGGTGATTTTTTCTGAGATATTATGATGTCAGGGTTTATGTGATGACAATAAAACAAGTTACATAAATTATTTATTTTTAAGATGTTTTTTCAAAGTTAATTTGAATAATATTCTACTTTGAAATTATGTATGGTGCGATCTTAATCATTAGCCAAATATTTAGCTAATCCTGCATTCTATTAGCCAGATCTCAGTTTTACTAGTATTTGGCTAATTGGCGAATGGGTAGGTCGGTCCCTGCTTCTGAAGTCTTTACCTATTGCTGTGTACTTGCTTAACCCTTTAGCACTCAAGTCAGTAAAAAATAGCTTCTGCAGTAGTCTTTAATAAATGTCCATTTGCAGACCAAGACTATTTTTGAAAATTTACCACTGGAGTTGATAACTGAGCCAGTTATTCCAGTAGTAAATTGCCAAAAATAGCCTCTTGATCTGAAAATAGATATTTTCTATGAGATAATTGAAATTTGCTTGAACGAATTTGAGAGCTAAAAGGTTAAATAACTAATTCACTCTCTAGGATGTCATTATATCTAAGTTAGCTCTATGATGACTGAATACATTTCATTCTGAAGTTGCAGAAATGTTACAATTGTAATTGCTACTTAAACCTGAAATCTACAGAATATGTTGAAAATAATGTGAAAATATGTATTTTTAATCAGTCATATTGTAGCTTGTAATAGTATAAATACTAAATAGTACATAATATTAGTATATAACGGAATGAAATGTGTTGTCATCTCAATTAGTTAATCTGCAATTAGACACCTTGCTGGCTTTCCATTGCAGGGCAATATCACACCTGTATACCAGCTGAGCATGGCAGAGAGCCTGGCTCAGAGCATTGATTTACATAGGAGTCTGAGGCTAACTAAATAAACAATTTGCAGATATATGTATGTGCACCAGCAGTTTGGTAACTTAAGCTTAAATCTCTATTTTAAATCAATATTCTGATAGGCTGAGAATTCAAGGCAGTATAATGGATTTCTATTGTATGGCACAATATGTAAAGCATGCTAATGCATTGTATATTAGTTTAAGTAAACCATTCATGACATAAGTTTCTTAATGTTATGAAACTATATTACTGGAAATTGTTGCTGCAGCCTCTGCTGAAAATGCTTTCTAACAAATTCCACCAACACTGCAATAAATAGTAGGTGTTGTATCTGCAACATGTATGTAGAGTTGAAAAGGTTATAGATATGCTATGATGTGCTTATATTGCCTATTTGATCTCATATGTCAACCTGTATTAGATATAAGTCTATATTACACCCTCTATTAATATATCTAAGATATTTAGTTTAAAATTTACCACTTCTGATGAGTATTTCCCGCTATTTCCCGCTTTTTGGAGTATTTCCCGGGGTGGTATTTACCGGTATTTCCTGCACCAGGAAATTGCTGCCAACCCTGAGCTCGGTTCAGATGGTTAGTGCGAAATTTGCGTAAATTTCAAAATGGCGAACACATCACTTGTCACGAATAAATGCATCCCTTCCTTCCCACCCTTGATCAAGGATGCTCCCAACTAGCCAGCATCCTGTAAACATCTTATCAATTACATAATTACAGTACAGCTCAGGGATGACTTGACATGTTTCTAAACAAAAACAGTAACTTGTTGTTGGAATAATTTTGAACTCGATGTGAGACGTGTTCTCTTGTGTATTTTGAATGTGGATGGATTGAAAGACATTGCTGCCAATGGCAACAGTGGCTTCCAATTCAATTATGTTCAACAGAAAGTTTTTATTTTACTGTAGAGATTTTCTGGTTATTTCTGAGATGTACTGTATAATCAAAGTCAACCAAATGTCTAAATGTTTATTTGTTGTTTTGTATCGTCACTACTACAACTACTACTACGTAGACATGTATTCATTTTTTTATTGAACTTGTCCACGTCTTGTGATTGTATGCTACTTAGCGGTCTGTTTCGTTTATAGTTAATATATACATATATAACATACATAATTGGAATTAATTAAAATAATAAAACATGTTCCTAACTTAGAACGTGTAAATGTAATTCTGAACTGTCGTTTACTATGTAACTGTCCTGTTTAAATTATTTATATAGATATATGTGTAAGGTGTCCGCCAATACAATAGGCATTGCCTTCGACGGACGACATAGTTGAATCCATGACATTTATATTTTACCACTGAATAAATAATATTGAATCTTGACTATGTCGCCCGTTTTCGTAGGCCATCAAAACAGACGACTGAAAGGGTTAATGGAGACTGGTATCCAGCTCCAAATTTTCTGCAGTAGTAATTCAATGGGGGAGTCCCGGTTACCGCTAGACTGACATCACTAAACTGTATGGTTCCGGTTAGCGTGAAAGAGTACTACTACGTGCATTGCATTGTGGGAAGTTGGCTGGAGGCCGAATAGTACTTGGTAAAAATGAATCCACACAAACACAATGATTCCCCAAATATAATTGTAAACTCTGTACGGTCAGTGATCCTAACTTCATGGAAAGCCTTCGTTTTCACGCTATAGCTGATAGTGGCATATGACACATTTAATAATAAAGATTTGTTTATATTCTGAACCTTCGCATCTGACAACTCTATAATTATACCAAAACCGAGTTAACCAACTCAAATGCACATTTTTTTAGTTTTAATTATACAAGATTACACCATCAAATCTGTGGTGAAAATGGCCGCTTTTGAAAAACGCTCTGAAATGCTGACTGACTTTTGAAAGGACATTTCAACTTTTAGTGTCGTTATTCATTCCTACTGTTATCCTAACATCTAGATTACATTATCTAGTAACCAGATGGGAATTTTAGGAGTGCTGGCTGCTTCGATGGCTTCTCAGCATTGTTTCAATGACAATGACCCCAATCCCAAAAATTCTATTGAAATGTGACCTAATTCTGTGGTATTGCGGATTGCCCATTATAAAATAACAGGTTTATTTTTTCTCCTAATCTTGATTTTGTAGAAGCAATATGTGAAAATCTCATTGATTTATGTGCTTTGATGAACTCAGTGAATTATTTCCATTATTAGCGCTAAGAGGCTTATTTTTGTTAAAGGTTTAGTCTGAGAATTTCCAAAACTGGTCTCATTTTAAATATGGCTCTAACATGTCACTGGTTTGTAATATAAAACAGTTTCTGTCCCCCCCCCCCCCATTGTGACTCAAGAGCATTAAACAACTGAGGAATGCATGGTTTATTTCATTTATTGGCATTTTAGTCTTTTAGTATGCTATTTTGTGCATTGCCAGGAGCTAGGCAGCCATGACTTTCCAGATAGCTTGTAAATTTTGTCGGAGATTCCTAATTCTATTGTCAGATACTAGCTAGATTTGACTTAAATTAACTATGAAATTTATATAGGCAGCAAGAGAATTCTTAAAATAATATCTATTGGTATGAATCTGGTGATTGGCTTAATACATGTACAGGTTTCAGCTAAATGCTATGGAGTTTGGGTGTCCCATCCTAATAAAATTTGAAGTCAAAGTGTTATTTATTCAAAAATCTGATACCTATAAATTTATACTCCTGACTGGAAAGTATCATCGTAAGACATAGGTTGAAGGTTTTCTCGATGTTATAAAACGCCATTGCATAAACGCGCAGATTATATTTTGTAAGCGTTTTGTCTTCAGCATTGTTAGGGATATACGATATATAAGGTATGTTTGCTTAATGGTCAAATTTGGTCAACAAAATTTAAATATCTGCCTATTGAATGTCCATTTACATGCCAAGAGAGAACATTTTTTGTAAATTTGTCACAGGAATGACTGGCTCGGCTATCGAGCCAGTCATTCCAGTGGTAAATTTTCAAAAAATTTATTCTCTTGGCCTCTAAATGGACCTTCCACAAGACCATTTGGCCAGCTTGACCATTGAAGGATTAGACATTTTAAATGAATTAACTTCTGTTTCTTCTGATTTGATAGACCGCTGATGGCCCGTTAAGGACTCTGACACTGAATGGTCATGTTGGCTTTGACAGTCTCCCCGATCAGTTGGTTAACAAGTGTGTCGGTCAAGGATTCTGTTTCAACATCCTATGTCTAGGTAAGCGTTTTAACTCTCACTGACAAATTCCTGAAAATCTATATTCTTTACGATATAAAACTTACTCTAAGACAGCAATGGCTTCCAGTTAAATTATTTTCAAAATGTTCAACAGATTACCTGTATGGTTACTTTGAAAATGAGATATGGGGAATGAACCTTTCCCGTTTTAGCTATGCCCCGGCGCCCATCTCTAGCTAAGCTCCACCCACGCTTTGCCCGTGTTGTGATCAATCGATCGCTGCACTCTCTGAATCTCAATATCCAGAAAACTATACAACTGTTGAATATTTTGACAGTCATTTGACTATCCAGTCAAATTATTTTCAAAAATATTCAACAGAATAAGTTTTATGTCAGAAAGAATTTACTTTTTTCAGGGATTTGTCTGTAAAAGGGTTATCACCAAAACCATCCAAAAATAGCTTCTGCACTGGTCTTGAGAAATGTCATCTGCAGGCCAAGAGAAAACTATCTTTGAAAATTTATCATTTCATATCACTGGCTGGCATATCGAGCCAGTCATTCTAGTAGTGAATTTAAAAAAAATAGTCACTTAGCCTGCAAATTGACATTTTCTATGACCAAGTTCAAGAATTAAAGGGTTAAGCTTATTTTTATAAATTGTGAAGTCACATGCGCGCACACGTGCATGCACGTAAAGATATACATGCACATGGGAACCATCATGGTCGCGCGCACGTGCATGCACGTAAAGATATACATGCACATGCGAACCATCATGGTCTTGTCATTTTAATTGACACTACTTAACAATTTTACCAATGAATTCCCGATATCGCATTTGCAAGGAAACCATACAAGAAACTGTTGAATATTGTGAAACTAATTTGACTGGAAGCCGTTGATACTTTAGGCAGCAATGGCTTCCAGTAAAATTAATTTCAAAATATCAGCAGTTTTATGTCGTAAAGAATTTACTTTTTCAAGGATTTGTCGGTGAAAGGATTAAAGACCTGGATAAATGTGATTAACGCTTTTAGTACCATGATTGACTATGCAACAGACTCTTTACAATATAAAAATAATCTGATGAATATTTTGAAATTAATTTTTCAGGAAGCTGTTGCTGCCTTAGGCAGCAACAGTTTTCAGTCAAATTAGTTTCAAAATATTCATCAGCTTGCCTGTTTAATTGCTTTGATGTTGTCGTACTCATATTTACATTGTACATTGTATGTGTGCTGAATAGCATAAGGATCTCTAGATACCCGTGGTAAGATGTGGGCATGGCTTAACCCTTTCATGATGAAGCTAGCCAAAACCGGCCTCTGTAGTGGTCTTGAGGAATGTCTATTCGCAGAATAAGAGAAGAGTATTTTTTTAAATACACCACTAAAAGGACTGGCTCGACAACAGAGCCAGCCATTCCAGTGGTAAATTTTCAAAAATACTCTTCTTGTCCTACAAATGCACTATCATTAAGAAATATTTAAATTTTCTTGACCAAACCTAGTCATTAAACGGTTAACTTATACTTTATTTGTTCTATACACGTGTGTACATTATAGTATTATCACTTGAATATTTGTATTATATATAATAAATACACAGCTTTAATAATCAATTCCTTGTATTGGTCATCATAGATTGTCTTTCGCATAATGGGATAGAATTGGTATTTACTTTCCCTTGTGTACATGCCGTTGTAATGTGTCATATGTATAAATGTTGTCATTGGTTGTTTAAATATTATTGTAGTGCATTTTATATCTGGTGGTTTAATATTATATATGTATTTAAATTTATTATTAGAATAAAGCTTATGGTTAAATCTAGATGAAGTTAAATGTAAATAGGATTTTTTTCCCTCATCTGTTTGTTTACTCATCGGTCAGTCCCTCTGTGTAGCCAGGCTTCCATTTTGTGGCGCTAAATTAAAGCACACTTGACTAAACTTGGTCTGTCGGTTACCTTTGGGGGGGGGGGCCCAACATCAAAAAAATCGCTATTGATTTTTAGCCCACCGGGCCCGAAGGACGCGGGGAGCAGTCATCCCAGGCGGCTGATGAAATAGGACATAAAATACTTAAATATCATCTTAAATGGACCAGTGACTAAAGTTTCTTAAAGAAAACACATGCTACAGAATATAGCAGCATGGCTGAAGCGCATCACTCTGCTCTAGATCACTGCTAGACAGCAATCTATCTGTATCTGCAAGCCGTTTGCTATGGTTAGTGGATGTTTGGGGTTATAGAAATTGTATGGTCACATTAAAAATCATAGGGGCCGGTTTAATTGGGAGGGGTGGGTTAATTAGAAAACTATGGTATGCCGTGACGACCATCCGTCGTCCGTCCATCAACTCTTGCTATGAAACATTAATCCTCATTAACCGCTTGGGCTATTTCAATCAAATTTAGCTGGAAGTACCCTATGGTCATAGGTTCCAGAACTTCTATTGATTCATCAATTTTTTGGGTGAAAATCTTAGATTTTATGAAAAATGTACCGGAAACTGTTAAATTGCTACTTACCATTCTGACCGATTTAAACCAAATTTGGCAGAAAGGATCCCATGGCCATAGGCTCTAGAACTTCCATTCAGAATTTTGATTCATCAATTTTTTGGGGGAAAATCATAGATTTTACGGAATTTGTCAAATTGCTTCTTACCATTCTGATCAATTTCAACCAAATTTGGCTGAAAGGATCCTGTGGTGATGGGCTCTAGAAATCCATTCGGAATTTTGATTCATCAATTTTTGTGGTGAAAATCTGACATTCTCCTTCGATCAATACTCACCATTCTGTTACTTCTGATATACAGCTGGCCCTGACAGCGGCTCTAGGATTATAGACTTAGAAAGCTTTACCGACTCCTGGGAACCGGGTACTCGGCTCCCAACTGCCGAGTACCCGTTTACCATAGAGCTCATTCTTGTTTGCATAGCAACAAGAGCAATACATGCTTTTTGCATTAAGGATTTTAGTGTTTTAAATAATCTAAGTCTTTAATCGGTGATAGTTTGTGTGTTCTGAAAGGATTAACTAAGGACTATGGAGAATACCGCCCAAGACAACCAGGTTGTATTGTTCTTTATTATCCATAGTTAAAAGACTTAGGTCTCTAAATTTCGTTGTGTCGCATGTTCCAATTTCTGACCCCATAGAATCTGGGACGTGTGCTAACAACGATATATGCCAGACGATCGCCTTCTTTAACCCCAACAGGCGATCAGCAGATATGAAAATAGGTGTTTGCTACAGTATTTCTAACACGAATATCGGCTGACGTCGTTCTCCGTAGAATCCGAGCGGGTGACGTCACACCCGGTCGCTCGGATGTTTATGTGAAGAAAAATCTTTTCATTAATTTGCGCATCTTATTCTGGGTGCTGCGTACTAAAAATGGTACCGGAAACTTTAGAATGATCAAGTTTACGTGCGATCACGATCGGTTTGCAATGATCGGTGGTTTCAAAATTCTTGAGTAGATGCGTGGTCTGCGGTTTTACCGTGTGAGACAGCAGTTTGTTATACATTTTGTTGTTTTCTTCACATATCGTGCTGCTTTCGTTAGGAGTATAATTTATATTGATTAGTAAATATACCCTGAATGCTATGCGATATGATTCCTGGAGCCGTTACACATCCTGGAGGATCTATTATGGGTGTGTTTAATGCCCGCCTCGTTCTTGTCGTCATAGTCAATGCGATCGTTGTTGTAACGTGGCGGGGTGGGGTGCGGGAGGGTTACAGTTAATTTATGAGTCAAATTATTTGAAAATTAATTGTCTGCCTTCCATCCGGGTCTCGTTCCGCTTGTTTATTGTAGGTTTGTGCTTATGTTATAGGCCAAGCCAGCCCCGCCATCATGTGACGAATGCCATAAGTTTGTCCGTGTCGTGTTCAAGGACCATGTCTGTTTTAGGTGTTCCCTGTGTAATATTGATCATAGGTGTAATGTTTGTGCAGTGTGGTCCGTTGAGATGATGGTTAAGTTCCTTGCCAGAAGGACTTGGCTGGGTCTGACACGGGGTCAGGCGGTCCGAGAGTAAATCGTGGAGCGCCCGGTTCGGCCGGTGCGGGTGCTCCACGTCCCCAGCTGGAGGTGGCGGAGATGGCACCGCCGGCGTGGTTTGGTCCGGCTGTGCAGGGTTTTTCTGCATAGCGTTCTGCCCACGCTGGTGTCGTCCCTGCTACCAAAGGTTGGGGGGCAGTTTCTCCCCATGCCTGGTACGGATCCTGTCCTCGGACAGGATTCTGGACTGGTTACCGAGGGGGCCGTCTCGTACGGCCCCCTGGCAGTCCCGTCTGGCTTCGGCCAGACGGGTTTCTGTTTCTCTGCAGCCACCTCCGGGTGGTCCAGTAGCGGTGGCCGGTCCGTCAGGTGTGGGAGCCGTCCGCCAGGACGGTTCCACGGTTGACTCGTCTAATGACGACTCTTCGGAGTCTGAAGACGAGGAGGCCGAGGAGGAGAGGTTGCTGCGGCCCGTGAAGCCGCAGGTGGAGAATATGGAGGTTGATTCCGTCCTAGACGGAACCGGCCTCCATTTGTCTGGTTTGGCGCAAGCCAGGTCAGCGGCTCCGCCTGTGGCTGAGGCAAATCCGTTACCGTGCACCGGTTCCGTGCGGCTTGGTTTGGCACCAGCCGTCACGGGAACGGGTGTGCCGGGCCGGGCGTGGTACTCACCTATCTCGCCTGGTCCGGCAGTCGGACGTGGGGTGCCGTTGGCGCCCGTGTCCGGCTATGGTTCCGCGACTGCTACGGGTCCGTACGGTTTTCCGTGCAGACCTACCCCATGGACCGGAGTGTTTCATGGGGTGGCGGCGGAACCGTGTGGTACCGGAGTGCCTGGCATGTCAGCCGTGGCTCCTTGCTGGGAGGCCGTGGCTGGCGGACCCGTGAGCACGTCAACGGGTGACGTGTTTGCGGGGGTGTCTTCATCGGAGGTAGATTGGTCAGATGCTCTGGCGTGGCTAGCCAGGGTTGACCCGTCTGTGGTTTCGGCCACGGCCGATGAAGATGCGCTCCGTCCGTCAGTTGCGTCGATCAGGACGGGTATTTTGCCCGCGGCCCGGATCCAGTCAGTGGGACGGGATCCACGGTTCATAGAATGGTTGGATGCTATTTATGGCAAACAACTGATGACCAAGGGTCAGCTCCCTGCGGCCTCCAGGGAGGTGCGGGCAAGATGTCGTATTCCGCGGGGGGAATACGACAGGTATGGTGTAGTCCCGTCGGTCACGGAGGATGACCGATGGGTACTGGGCGTCCAGAGTGCCGTGGCGGGTCACCCCGGTCCGGCACTTGTGGACAAGTCTCAGGTACACCAGGAAGAAGTCCTGTCCCTATGCGATGAGGGTGTGAGGGCAGCAATGAGCGCTGTCAACCACTCTTATCGTCTCCTTCAGTCGGTGTGGGCTGAAGCGGGGCAGGCCACCCTGTGCCACCTGTGGCGCTCTCATGTGTCAATGACGGCCTGGTGCTGTCGATGGACGCATTGGCAAGGGTGCAAGCGCGTGTGACGAAATCCAGGAGGCAAATGGTCATTGACCATATGCGTCCGGCTACGGCAGTCAGGGAGCGTCTTCTTGGGACGCCCCTGACATGGCCTAGCATCTTCGGTGGCCAAGCGCGGGCCATCTTAGAGGATACCGCCAGTATCGCGCAGAATCGGTTAGCGGTAAACCTACAGCTAGAGCTAGTGCGGCAAGCGCACGCACTAGGGCCTGTGGGGAAACCGCTAACGGGACAACCTTCAAAGGAGCAGAAGAAGCATAAGGGCAAGGCGAAAGCTAGGCCGGTTGCGACTTCTGCTTCAGCTGGGTTTTCAGAGCCGCCGGCGGCGAAGAAGCCCAGGAAGGTTGTAGATGCGCCTACCCTCCCCAATGTTGCTCCTGACCGCCCTAGAGGCGGGAAGGGCAAGGGGAAGGGTAAGGGTAAGGCCTCAAAGGGCGGACAGAAGGGGCCGAAGCGTACCTGAGTGTACGAAAGCTCCCTTCATATCCGCCTGGACCGCGCCTGTGCGACAGGAACAGCGGTGCCAGTTATACCCGTCGTGCCTAGAACGAAATGGTTCTCTCTCTCTCTCTCGTTAAGAAAGAGGGAGGGGGCGGACTGCGAGCCGGACAACCCCGTTAGACGTCGAGGCGTCTATGGTGGGTGGAAGGCTCATGCGTTTCGTCGAGGCCTGGCAAGGTGTGACGTCAGACAGTCTGGTCCTGGGATGGTTATCCCAGGGTTATATGCCGGAGTGGTGGGACTTTCCACCACAAAATCTGTCTTTGGCACCTGTCTGAACACCCGTACCAAGGGAGCCAGACAAGTTAGAAGCCGTTCAAAAGGAAGTGTCGGGTTTGCTTCTGAAGGGAGCAATAAAACCAGCAAACCGAAACACTCCAGGCTTCTATTCAAACATGTTCCTTGTCCCCAAGAGCACGGGGGGATGGAGACCCATACTCAATCTCAGGCCATTAAATTGGTTTATCCATACGCCTCGGTTCCAGATGGAAACGCCGAGGTTGGTAATGCGGGATTGAGGAAAGGAATGTGGTGTGTATCGATCGATCTGAAAAATGCATATTTCCACATTCCTATGAATCGGAGTTGGCACAGGTTTCTGAGATTTTCGTTTCAGAATCAAGTATGGGAGTTTACAGTTCTCCCGTTTGGCCTGTCGACAGCTCCGAGGGTTTTCACAAGAGTGGTCCTTGCGGTGACAGCGTTTCTCAGAAAAGAGAACGTGGCGCTACACACCTACATAGACGACTGGCTGCTCAAGGCAGACTCGGCAGCCAGGTTGAACATGGATACTGCTCTGACTCTGAAGTTACTTTCAGATCTACGCTGCATAGTCAACGAGGAGAAATCCGAGTTGACGCCCACTCAACGTTTCGTTTATTTGGGGATGCGATTCGACCTCGAGGAGGGCAGGGTTTACCCGTCAGAGCCCAGAGTGGTGTCTCTGTTAGCCATCCTCAAGAGTTTTCGAGTGGGAAACCACATTCAGGCGAGGCGGTTCCTTCAGATGCTGGGCATGATGGTCTCCATGGAGCAGGTTATCCCGTACGCTGCTCTAATGCGAAGGCCTATCCAGTTGTATCTGATGTCTCTGTGGAAACAGAGAACAGAACCCCTGTCAAAACTGGTGCCAGTTTTGGAGCCGATAATATCGCATCTTCTATGGTGGAAACAGCGTCAGAATCTCCTATTAGGGGTTTCGCTGCACCTACCCCGCCCCCAGCTGTCCGTCTACACGGATGCATCGCTGGAAGGGTGGGGTGCCTGCCTGGGAGAACACCAGGTCTCGGGCACAGGGACTCTCCCGGAGAGTCAGCTGCATATCAATCTGTTGGAAATGATGGCAGTGGAATTGGCGTTGGAAGAGTTCCTTCCGATGATCAGGGGCAGGGTGATATTGATACGGTCGGTCAATTCGACAATAGTATCATATATAAATCGCCAAGGCGGGACCAGGTCGCCCACTCTGTGTATCAGGGTGTGGCACTTGATTCAATGGTGCAGGAATTACTCGGTTGTTTTGAAAGCAGCTCGTATTCCTGGCCGATTGAACATTCTGGCGGATGCTTTGTCTCGCAGACAGAGAATCCTGCCAACAGAATGGTCCCTCAACCCTCCAGTTCTGCGACGGATCTTCGAGCATTGGGGCAAACCCAACGTGGACTTGTTCGCCACAAAGGAAAATGCTCAAATCATGACATATGTCTCGCTGATTCCAGATCCAAATGCTGTCGATACAGACGCTCTGGCGATGAGCTGGAGAGGGATGCACGCTTACGCGTACCCACCCACCATTCTTCTACCGAAGGTATTGGTGAAGGTCAGGGAGGAACCGTGTCTGGTCCTGCTAATAGCGCCGTATTGGCCGAGCAGGGCGTGGTTCACGGATCTTCTAGATCTGCTGGTGGAAAATCCTGTGCAGTTGCCCGAGATTCCAAACATAATCTCCCAGGCCAAGGGACGCTTCCTACACGAGCGTCCCGAAATGTTCAATTGACTGCGTGGATGTTATCAAACAACGTTGACATCGGAAGGCTTTTCTCGACAGGCTGCTGATTTCATCGCGGCTGCGAGAAGGAGGTCAACCTTCAAGTCATATAACAACAAGATTAACAGATTTGCAGACTGGTGTGAAGAAAAGGGTATTGATACCTTTCAATCCACTATCAGCAAATAGCAGACTTTCTCTGTGAGCTGTTCTTTTGAGGACTAGCTCCCGTCACAGTTGCTGGATACAAGTCAGCTTTGGCATCAGTTATCCCTTGTCTAGCCAACAGGGATAGTCCAGAGGTGGCCCAGTTAAATGTGATGTTGAAGGGAATGAGCAATCTCCGACCGAGACAACCGGTAGTCATTCCAGCCTGGAGTCTATCTTTAGTGCTTAATGTACTGGCCAAGCACCCTTTCGAACCGTTGCGTTTGACTCTAAAGGCGGTCTTTCTATTGGCAGCTTCCTCAGCTAGAAGGCGCAGTGAGATCCATGCGCTTTCGGCAGAGAGGAACCGATTTATTGTTTCTGGAGAAGGTCTGCGTCTTCTGCCAAGAGCAGAGGTTGTGTCAAAGAACCAATCTTTGAGATATCCCGGCAAACCGATCATTATACCGAAGTTAACTAGGTTTGATCGTGATGCCAGTGTCTGGTGCCCGGTCCGTGCTTTGACTAAGTACAAGAAATGGACTGACTCATTACGGTCGAACGATAGACATCTGTGGATCTGCCATAAAAAGTCTTATGGCGCCGCATCCATGGATACTATCTCTCGTTTGGTGGTCGAATGCATTCAGACTACTCACGAGATGGCGACTGGGCACCAGGTGCAAGGCGTAAGGGCACACAATGTCAGATGAATAGCCGCCTCGACCGCCCTTTACAATGGTGTTCCGTTATAGGACATCATGGCCGTTGCACAATGGCACTGTGAGTCCTCATTCACGGATTACTATATGAGGGATGTGTCAGACTCAGCCAATCCACTCGCTTTAGCTGTTTTCAAACGATAGTTAGTGACCACAATGCTTTTCACCCTTTTCTCACTTTGGTAAGAAAAGAACCTAAAGCAGGCATGGTCAGGCGAGAGGATGTCAACCAGATTGTGTCACCGATGGCCGAACCGGTGAATGGTTGGAGGCGGTACGTCTGAAGTCCAATTATCATAAGGTAATTCAATAAGTGAGAGTTTTTTGTATTATGTATATGTATCATGTTCATTCATCTTATATATTCATGCTCATTCCCAGGCTAATACATGGAATATGCAGGGAGTAGTTAACCCTCTTGGCATATTTGTGTTTTCAGGCGGGATACATGTTCGTTAGTTCTCTCCCTTTTCTTAGGAGGAAAAAGGGGGTAGGGCTGTGACGCGAATGTGATTCGGTTCCGTGAACTTGACGGTCCTTTTAGGTCTCCGTTAGTCAAGTTTGAAGTCTAAAATCTTTCTCCAAGGGGCAAAATTAGCATTTATGGCTTGCCCCTTCCCACCAGGTTACTGATCAAATCTGGTGTATATCAGAAGTAACAGAATGGTGAGTATTGATCGAAGGAGAATGCAGGAAATGTCAATTTCCCTTTCTCCGAGATCTAACAATACTCACCATTCTGTTACGGACCCAGCCTCCCAGCCCCACGGAGGCAAGCCATAGTTTTCTCTTGTTTGGTGGCTATGCAAACAATATGAGCTCTATGGTAAACGGGTACTCGGCAGTTGGGAGCCGAGTACCCGGTTCCCAGGAGTCGGTAAAGCTTTCTAAGTCTATAATCCTAGAGCCGCTGTCAGGGCCAGCTGTATATCAGAAGTAACAGAATGGTGAGTATTGTTAGATCTCGGAGAAAGGGAAATTGACATTTCCTGCATTTTATTAACAATGTACTGCAAATTGTCAAATTGCTTCTTCTCCTTGGATAAAATGATCCTATGATTCCATTTATAATTTTGATTGAAATTTTTTTCCATCTTGTTAGCTCACCTGGCCTGAAATGCCAAGTGAGCTTATGTTGTGGCGACCGTCTGTCGTCCGTCCGTCAACTTTTCCTTTAAACGACTTCTTCTCAAGAACTGCTGGGCCAATTTCAATTATATTTGGCAGGAAGCATCCTTAGAGCATAGGGATCCAGGTTTGTTCAAATGAAGCCAATTGGCCAATTAGGCCGGTGGCCATCTTGGATTCTGGCTGATTTTTTAGAAATGTCTTTAAAAATCTCTGAAACTGCTTGAGGGATTGAAGCCCCCTTCATTTAATATGATCTAGGGCAAGAGCTCAATCAAATTTGTTCAAGGGAACTTAATTGGTCAAATAGTTTGGCGGCCATCTTGGTTGACCTAGTTTTAGCGAAAATAACTTCTCCAGAACCGCTGAAGGGATCAGGCCGAAATTTGGCAGATGTGATTAGGGACTAAGGGCCAGTAAAGTTTGTTCAAGAGAAGTTGATCCATAAAAAAACATGGCCGCCGTGGGCCAATCAAAATATAGCAGGTTTGGCGGCCATATTGGATTTTTTATTTTATGGATTTTGAGGCCGAAATTGGTTTTATGTAGGTCTGGGTATTCTGATCTCAAATTTTGAATTTTCGAAACTGTCGGATAAACGGTTTGTTGGCCATCTTGGATCATTTTCCTGCCAAAAGCTCCCATACTAAATCAATGGGAAATTTTCAAAAATACTCTTCTTGGCCTACAAATGCACTTTCATTAAGAAATATTTAAATTTTCTTGACCAAACCTAGTCATTCTATACACGTGTGTACATTATAGTATTATCACTTGAATATTTGTATTATATATAATAAATACACAGCTTTAATAATCAATTCCTTGTATCGGTCATCATAGATTGGCTTTCGCATAATGGGATAGAATTGGTATTTACTTTCCCTTGTGTACATGCCGTTGTAATGTGTCATACGTATAAATGTTGTCATTGGTAGTTTAAATATTATTGTAGTGCATTTTATATCTGGTGGTTTAATATTATATATGTATTTAAATTTATTATTAGAATAAAGCTTATGGTTAAATCTAGATGAAGTTAAATGTAAATAGGATTTTTTTCCCTCATCTGTTTGTTTACTCATCGGTCAGTCCCTCTGTGTAGCCAGGCTTCCATTTTGTGGCGCTAAATTAAAGCACACTTGACTAAACTTGGTCTGTCGCTTACCTTTGGGTGGGGGGTGCCCCAACATCAGAAAAATTGCTATTGATTTTTAGCCCACCGGGCCCGAAGGACCAAGTGAGCTTACCGTATTTATCCTAAACTTCCAAGAAATAAAATACTTAAATATCATCTTAAATGGACCAGTGACTAAAGTTTCTTAAAGAAAACACATGCTACAGAATATAGCAGCATGGCTGAAGCGCATCACTCTGCTCTAGATCACTGCTAGACAGCAATCTATCTGTATCTGCAAGCCGTTTGCTATGGTTAGTGGATGTTTGGGGTTATAGAAATTGTATGGTCACATTAAAAATCATAGGGGGCGGTTTAATTGGGAGGGGTGGGTTAATTAGAAAACTATGGTATGCCGTGACGACCATCCGTCGTCCGTCCATCAACTGCTATGAAACATTAATCCTCATTAACCGCTTGGGCTATTTCAATCAAATTTAGCTGGAAGTACCCTATGGTCATAGGTTCCAGAACTTCTATTGATTCATCAATTTTTTGGGTGAAAATCTTAGATTTTATGAAAAATGTACCGGAAACTGTTAAATTGCTACTTACCATTCTGACCGATTTAAACCAAATTTGGCAGAAAGGATCCCATGGCCATAGGCTCTAGAACTTCCATTCAGAATTTTGATTCATCAATTTTTGGGGGGAAAATCATAGATTTTACGGAATTTGTCAAATTGCTTCTTACCATTCTGATCAATTTCAACCAAATTTGGCTGAAAGGATCCTGTGGTGATGGGCTCTAGAAATCCATTCGGAATTTTGATTCATCAATTTTTGTGGTGAAAATCTGACATTCTCCTTCGATCAATACTCACCATTCTGTTACTTCTGATATACAGCTGGCCCTGACAGCGGCTCTAGGATTATAGACTTAGAAAGCTTTACCGACTCCTGGGAACCGGGTACTCGGCTCCCAACTGCCGAGTACCCGTTTACCATAGAGCTCATTCTTGTTTGCATAGCAACAAGAGAAATACATGCTTTTTGCATTAAGGATTTTAGTGTTTTAAATAATCTAAGTCTTTAATCGGTGATAGTTTGTGTGTTCTGAAAGGATTAACTAAGGACTATGGAGAATACCGCCCAAGACAACCAGGTTGTATTGTTCTTTATTATCCATAGTTAAAAGACTTAGGTCTCTAAATTTCGTTGTGTCGCATGGTCCAATTTCTGACCCCATAGAATCTGGGACGTGTGCTAACAACGATATATGCCAGACGATCGCCTTCTTTAACCCCAACAGGCGATCAGCAGATATGAAAATAGGTGTTTGCTACGGTATTTCTAACACGAATATCGGCTGACGTCGTTCTCCGTAGAATCCGAGCGTGTGACGTCACACCCGGTCGCTCGGATGTTTATGTGAAGAAAATTTTTTTCATTAATTCGCGCATCTTATTCTGGGTGCTGCGTACTAAAAATGGTACCGGAAACTTTAGAATGATCAAGTTTACATGCGATCACGATCGGTTTGCAATGATCGGTGGTTTCAAAATTCTTGAGTAGATGCGTGGTCTGCGGTTTTACCGTGTGAGACAGCAGTTTGTTATACATTTTGTTGTTTTCTTCACATATCGTGCTGCTTTCGTTAGGAGTATAATTTATATTGATTAGTAAATATACCCTGAATGCTATGCGATATGATTCCTGGAGCCGTTACACATCCTGGAGGATCTATTATGGGTGTGTTTAATGCCCGCCTCGTTCTTGTCGTCATAGTCAATGCGATCGTTGTTGTAACGTGGCGGGGTGGGGTGCGGGAGGGTTACAGTTAATTTATGAGTCAAATTATTTGAAAATTAATTGTCTGCCTTCCATCCGGGTCTCGTTCCGCTTGTTTATTGTAGGTTTGTGCTTATGTTATAGGCCAAGCCAGCCCCGCCATCATGTGACGAATGCCATAAGTTTGTCCGTGTCGTGTTCAAGGAACATGTCTGTTTTAGGTGTTCCCTGTGTAATATTGATCATAGGTGTAATGTTTGTGCAGTGTGGTCCGTTGAGATGATGGTTAAGTTCCTTGCCAGAAGGACTTGGCTGGGTCTGACGCGGGGTCAGGCGGTCCGAGAGTAAATCGTGGAGCGCCCGGTTCGGCCGGTGCGGGTGCTCCACGTCCCCAGCTGGAGGTGGCGGAGATGGCACCGCCGGCGTGGTTTGGTCCGGCTGTGCAGGGTTTTTCTGCATAGCGTTCTGCCCACGCTGGTGTCGTCCCTGCTACCAAAGGTTGGGGGGCAGTTTCTCCCCATGCCTGGTACGGATCCTGTCCTCGGACAGGATTCTGGACTGGTTACCGAGGGGGCCGTCTCATACGGCCCCCTGGCAGTCCCGTCTGGCTTCGGCCAGACGGGTTTCTGTTTCTCTGCAGCCACCTCCGGGTGGTCCAGTAGCGATGGCCGGTCCGTCAGGTGTGGGAGCCGTCCGCCAGGACGGTTCCACGGTTGACTCGTCTAGTGACGACTCTTCGGAGTCTGAAGACGAGGAGGCCGAGGAGGAGAGGTTGCTGCGGCCCGTGAAGCCGCAGGTGGAGAATATGGAGGTTGATTCCGTCCTAGACGGAACCGGCCTCCATTTGTCTGGTTTGGCGCAAGCCAGGTCAGCGGCTCCGCCTGTGGCTGAGGCAAATCCGTTACCGTGCACCGGTTCCGTGCGGCTTGGTTTAGCACCAGCCGTCACGGGAACGGGTGTGCCGGGCCGGGCGTGGTACTCACCTATCTTGCCTGGTCCGGCAGTCGGACGTGGGGTGCCGTTGGCGCCCGTGTCCGGCTATGATTCCGCGACTGCTACGGGTCCGTACGGTTTTCCGTGCAGACCTACCCCATGGACCGGAGTGTTTCATGGGGTGGCGGCGGAACCGTGTGGTACCGGAGTGCCTGGCATGTCAGCCGTGGCTCCTTGCTGGGAGGCCGTGGCTGGCAGACCCGTGAGCACGTCAACGGGTGACGTGTTTGCGGGGGTGTCTTCATCGGAGGTAGATTGGTCAGATGCTCTGGCGTGGCTAGCCAGGGTTGACCCGTCTGTGGTTTCGGCCACGGCCGATGAAGATGCGCCCCGTCCGTCGGTTGCGTCGATCAGGACGGGTATTTTGCCCGCGGCCCGGATCCAGTCAGTGGGACTGGATCCACGGTTCATAGAATGGTTGGATGCTAGGTCACGGAGGATGACCGATGGGTACTGGGCGTCCAGAGTGCCGTGGCGGGTCACCCCGGTCCGGCACTTGTGGACAAGTCTCAGGTACACCAGGAAGAAGTCCTGTCCCTATGCGATGAGGGAGTGAGGGCAGCGATGAGCGCTGTCAACCACTCTTATCGTCTCCTTCAGTCGGTGTGGGCTGAAGCGGGGCAGGCCACCCTGTGCCACCTGTGGCGCTCTCATGTGTCAATGACGGCCTGATGCTGTCGATGGACGCATTGGCAAGGGTGCAAGCGCGTGTGACGAAATCCAGGAGGCAAATGGTCATTGACCATATGCGTCCGGCTACGGCAGTCAGGGAGCGTCTTCTTGGGACGCCCCTGACAGGGCCTAGCATCTTCGGTGGCCAAGCGCGGGCCATCTTAGAGGATACCGCCAGTATCGCGCAGAATCGGTTAGCGGTAAACCTACAGCTAGAGCTAGTGCGGCAAGCGCACGCACTAGGGCCTGTGGGGAAACCGCCAACGGGACAACCTTCAAAGGAGCAGAAGAAGCATAAGGGCAAGGCGAAAGCTAGGCCTGTTGCGACTTCTGCTTCAGCTGGGTTTTCAGAGCCGCCGCCGGCGAAGAAGCCCAGGAAGGTTGTAGAGGCGCCTACCCTCCCCAATGTTGCTCCTGACCGCCCTGGAGGCGGGAAGGGCAAGGGTAAGGGTAAGGCCTCAAAGGGCGGACAGAAGGGGCCGAAGCGTACCTGAGGGTACGAAAGCTCCCTTCATATCCGCCTGGACCGCGCCTGTGCGACAGGAACAGCGGTGCCAGTTATACCCGTCGTGCCTAGAACGAAATGGTTCTCTCTCTCTCTCGTTAAGAAAGAGGGGGGGGGGGGGCGGACTGCGAGCCGGACAACCCCGTTAGACGTCGAGGCGTCTATGGTGGGTGGAAGGCTCATGCGTTTCGTCGAGGCCTGGCAAGGTGTGACGTCAGACAGTCTGGTCCTGGGATGGTTATCCCAGGGTTACATGCCGGAGTGGTGGGACTTTCCACCACAAAATCTGTCTTTGGCACCTGTCTGAACACCCGTACCAAGGGAGCCAGACAAGTTAGAAGCCGTTCAAAAGGAAGTGTCGGGTTTGCTTCTGAAGGGAGCAATAAAACCAGCAAACCGAAACACTCCAGGCTTCTATTCAAACATGTTCCTTGTCCCCAAGAGCACGGGGGGATGGAGACCCATACTCAATCTCAGGCCATTAAATTGGTTTATCCATACGCCTCGGTTCCAGATGGAAACGCCGAGGTTGGTAATGCGGGATTGAGGAAAGGAATGTGGTGTGTATCGATCGATCTGAAAAATGCATATTTCCACATTCCTATGAATCGGAGTTGGCACAGGTTTCTGAGATTTTCGTTTCAGAATCAAGTATGGGAGTTTACAGTTCTCCCGTTTGGCCTGTCGACAGCTCCGAGGGTTTTCACAAGAGTGGTCCTTGCGGTGACAGCGTTTCTCAGAAGAGAACGTGGCGCTACACACCTACATAGACGACTGGCTGCTCAAGGCAGACTCGGCAGCCAGGTTGAACGTGGATACTGCTCTGACTCTGAAGTTACTTTCACATCTACGCTGCATAGTCAACGAGGAGAAATCCGAGTTGACGCCCACTCAACGTTTCGTTTATTTGGGGATGCGATTCGACCTCGAGGAGGGCAGGGTTTACCCGTCAGAGCCCAGAGTGGTGTCTCTGTTAGCCATCCTCAAGAGTTTTCGAGTGGGAAACCACATTCAGGCGAGGCGGTTCCTTCAGATGCTGGGCATGATGGTCTCCATGGAGCAGGTTATCCCGTACGCTGCTCTAATGCGAAGGCCTATCCAGTTGTATCTGATGTCTCTGTGGAAACAGAGAACAGAACCCCTGTCAAAACTGGTGCCAGTTTTGGAGCCGATAATATCGCATCTTCTATGGTGGAAACAGCGTCAGAATCTCCTATTAGGGGTTTCGCTGCACCTACCCCGCCCCCAGCTGTCCGTCTACACGGATGCATCGCTGGAAGGGTGGGGTGCCTGCCTGGGAGAACACCAGGTCTCGGGCACAGGGACTCTCCCGGAGAGTCAGCTGCATATCAATCTGTTGGAAATGATGGCAGTGGAACTGGCGTTGGAAGAGTTCCTTCCGATGATCAGGGGCAGGGTGATATTGATACGGTCGGTCAATTCGACAGTAGTATCATATATAAATCGCCAAGGCGGGACCAGGTCGCCCACTCTTGTGTATCAGGGTGTGGCACTTGATTCAATGGTGCAGGAATTACTCGGTTGTTTTGAAAGCAGCTCGTATTCCTGGCCGATTGAACATTCTGGCGGATGCTTTGTCTCGCAGACAGAGAATCCTGCCAACAGAATGGTCCCTCAACCCTCCAGTTCTGCGACGGATCTTCGAGCATTGGGGCAAACCCAACGTGGACTTGTTCGCCACAAAGGAAAATGCTCAAATCATGACATATGTCTCGCCGATTCCAGATCCAAATGCTGTCGATACAGACGCTCTGGCGATGAGCTGGAGAGGGATGCACGCTTACGCGTACCCACCCACCATTCTTCTACCGAAGGTATTGGTGAAGGTCAGGGAGGAACCGTGTCTGGTCCTGCTAATAGCGCCGTATTGGCCGAGCAGGGCGTGGTTCACGGATCTTCTAGATCTGCTGGTGGAAAATCCTGTGCAGTTGCCCGAGATTCCGAACATAATCTCCCAGGCCAAGGGACGCTTCCTACACGAGCGTCCCGAAATGTTCAATTGACTGCGTGGATGTTATCAAACAACGTTCCACGTCGGATGGCTTTTCTCGACAGGCTGCTGATTTCATCGCGGCTGCGAGAAGGAGGTCAACCTTCAAGTCATATAACAACAAGGTTAACAGATTTGCAGACTGGTGTGAAGAAAAGGGTATTGATACCTTTCAATCCACTATCAGCAAATAGCAGACTTTCTCTGTGAGCTGTTCTTTTGAGGACTAGCTCCCGTCACAGTTGCTGGATACAAGTCAGCTTTGGCATCAGTTATCCCTTGTCTAGCCAACAGGGATAGTCCAGAGGTGGCCCAGTTAAATGTGATGTTGAAGGGAATGAGCAATCTCCGACCGAGACAACCGGTAGTCATTCCAGCCTGGAGTTTATCTTTAGTGCTTAATGTACTGGCCAAGCACCCTTTCGAACCGTTGCGTTTGACTCTAAAGGCGGTCTTTCTATTGGCAGCTTCCTCAGCTAGAAGGCGCAGTGAGATCCATGCGCTTTCGGCAGAGAGGAACCGATTTATTGTTTCTGGAGAAGGTCTGCGTCTTCTGCCAAGAGCAGAGGTTGTGTCAAAGAACCAATCTTTGAGATATCCCGGCAAACCGATCATTATACCGAAGTTAACTAGGTTTGATCGTGATGCCAGTGTCTGGTGCCCGGTCCGTGCTTTGACTAAGTACAAGAAACGGACTGACTCGTTACGGTCGAACGATAGACATCTGTGGATCTGCCATAAAAAGTCTTATGGCGCCGCATCCATGGATACTATCTCTCGTTTGGTGGTCGAATGCATTCAGACTACTCACGAGATGGCGACTGGGCACCAGGTGCAAGGCGTAAGGGTACACAATGTCAGAGGAATAGCCGCCTCGACCGCCCTTTACAATGGTGTTCCGTTATAGGACATCATGGCCGTTGCACAATGGCACTGTGAGTCCTCATTCACGGATTACTATATGAGGGATGTGTCAGACTCAGCCAATCCACTCGCTTTAGCTGTTTTCAAACGATAGTTAGTGACCACACTGCTTTTCACCCTTTTCTCACTTTGGTAAGAAAAGAACCTAAAGCAGGCATGGTCAGGCGAGAGGATGTCAACCAGATTGTGTCACCGATGGCCGAACCGGTGAATGGTTGGAGGCGGTACGTCTGAAGTCCAATTATCATAAGGTAATTCAATAAGTGAGAGTTTTTTGTATTATGTATATGTATCATGTTCATTCATCTTATATATTCATGCTCATTCCCAGGCTAATACATGGAATATGCAGGGAGTAGTTAACCCTCTTGGCATATTTGTGTTTTCAAGCGAGATACATGTTCGTTAGTTCTCTCCCTTTTCTTAGGAGGAAAAAGGGGGGGCTGTGACGCGAATGTGATTCGGTTCCGTGAACTCGACGGTCCTTTTAGGTCTCCGTTAGTCAAGTTTGAAGTCTAAAATCTTTCTCCAAGGGGCAAAATTAGCATTTATGGCTTGCCCCTTCCCACCAGGTTACTGATCAAATCTGGTGTATATCAGAAGTAACAGAATGGTGAGTATTGATCGAAGGAGAATGCAGGAAATGTCAATTTCCCTTTCTCCGAGATCTAACAATACTCACCATTCTGTTACGGACCCAGCCTCCCAGCCCCACGGAGGCAAGCCATAGTTTTCTCTTGTTTGGTGGCTATGCAAACAATATGAGCTCTATGGTAAACGGGTACTCGGCAGTTGGGAGCCGAGTACCCGGTTCCCAGGAGTCGGTAAAGCTTTCTAAGTCTATAATCCTAGAGCCGCTGTCAGGGCCAGCTGTATATCAGAAGTAACAGAATGGTGAGTATTGTTAGATCTCGGAGAAAGGGAAATTGACATTTCCTGCATTTTATTAACAATGTACTGCAAATTGTCAAATTGCTTCTTCTCCTTGGATAAAATGATCCTATGATTCCATTTAGAATTTTGATTGAAATTTTTTTCCATCTTGTTAGCTCACCTGGCCTGAAATGCCAAGTGAGCTTATGTTGTGGCGACCGTCTGTCATCCGTCCGTCAACTTTTCCTTTAAACGACTTCTTCTCAAGAACTGCTGGGCCAATTTCAATTATATTTGGCAGGAAGCATCCTTAGAGCATAGGGATCCAGGTTTGTTCAAATGAAGCCAATTGGCCAATTAGGCCGGTGGCCATCTTGGATTCTGGCTGATTTTTTAGAAATGTCTTTAAAAATCTCTGAAACTGCTAGAGGGATTGAAGCCCCCTTCATTTAATATGATCTAGGGCAAGAGCTCAATCAAATTTGTTCAAGGGAACTTAATTGGTCAAATAGTTTGGCGGCCATCTTGGTTGACCTAGTTTTAGCGAAAATAACTTCTCCAGAACTGCTGAAGGGATCAGGCCGAAATTTGGCAGATGTGATTAGGGACTAAGGGCCAGTAAAGTTTGTTCAAGAGAAGTTGATCCATAAAAAAACATGGCCGCCGTGGGCCAATCAAAATATAGCAGGTTTGGCGGCCATATTGGATTTTTTATTTTATGGATTTTGAGGCCGAAATTGGTTTTATGTAGGTCTGGGTATTCTGATCTCAAATTTTGAATTTTCAAAACTGTCGGATAAACGGTTTGTTGGCCATCTTGGATCATTTTCCTGCCAAAAGCTCCCATACTAAATCAATGGGAAATCTTCAAAAATACTCTTCTTGGCCTACAAATGCACTTTCATTAAGAAATATTTAAATTTTCTTGACCAAACCTAGTCATTCTATACACGTGTGTACATTATAGTATTATCACTTGAATATTTGTATTATATATAATAAATACACAGCTTTAATAATCAATTCCTTGTATCGGTCGTCATAGATTGGCTTTCGCATAATGGGATAGAATTGGTATTTACTTTCCCTTGTGTACATGCCGTTGTAATGTGTCATACGTATAAATGTTGTCATTGGTAGTTTAAATATTATTGTAGTGCATTTTATATCTGGTGGTTTAATATTATATATGTATTTAAATTTATTATTAGAATAAAGCTTATGGTTAAATCTAGATGAAGTTAAATGTAAATAGGATTTTTTTTCCTCATCTGTTTGTTTACTCATCGGTCAGTCCCTCTGTGTAGCCAGGCTTCCATTTTGTGGCGCTAAATTAAAGCACACTTGACTAAACTTGGTCTGTCGGTTACCTTTGGGGGGGGGGGGCCCAACATCAGAAAAAGCGCTATTGATTTTTAGCCCACCGGGCCCGAAGGACCAAGTGAGCTTACCGTATTTATCCTAATTAACCCGAAGGACGCGGGGAGCAGTCATCCCAGGCGGCTGATGAAATAGGACATAAAATACTTAAATATCATCTTAAATGGACCAGTGACTAAAGTTTCTTAAAGAAAACACATGCTACAGAATATAGCAGCATGGCTGAAGCGCATCACTCTGCTCTAGATCATTGCTAGACAGCACTCTATCTGTATCTGCAAGCCTTTTGCTATGGTTAGTGGATGTTTGGGGTTATAGAAATTGTATGGTCACATTAAAAATCATAGGGGGCGGTTTAATTGGGAGGGGAGGGGTGGGTTAATTAGAATAAATATGGTATGCCGTGACGACCATCCGTCCATCAACTTTTGCTATAAAACACTAATCCTCATTAACCGCTAGGGCTATTTCAATCAAATTTAGCTGGAAGTACCCTATGGTCATAGGTTCCAGAACTTCTATTGATTCATCAATTTTTTGGGTGAAAATCTTAGATTTTATGAAAAATGTACCGGAAACTGTTAAATTGCTACTTACCATTCTGACCGATTTAAACCAAATTTGGCAGAAAGGATCCCATGGCCATAGGCTCTAGAAATTCCATTCAGAATTTTGATTCATCAATTTTTGGGGGGAAAATCATAGATTTTATGAAAAATTTACCGGAATTTGTCAAATTGCTTCTTCTTACCATTCTGATCAATTTCAACCAAATTTGGCTGAAAGGATCCTGTGGTGATGGGCTCTAGAAATCCATTCGGAATTTTGATTCGTCAATTTTTGTGGTGAAAATCTGACATTTTATTAACAATGTACTGCAAATTGTCAAATTACTTCTTCTCCTTGGATAAAATGATCCTATGATTCCATTTAGAATTTTGATTGAAATTTTTTTCCATCTTGTTAGCTCACCTGGCCTGAAATGCCAAGTGAGCTTATGTTGTGGCGACCGTCCGTCGTGTGTCCGTCGTCCGTTCATCAACTTTTCCTTTAAACGACTTCTTCTCAAGAACTGCTGGGCCAATTTCAATTATATTTGGCAGGAAGCATCCTTAGGGCATAGTGATCCAAGTTTGTTCAAATGAAGCCGATTGGCCAATTAGGCCGGTGGCCATCTTGGATTCTGGCTGATTTTTAGAAATGTCTTTAAAAATCTCCGAAACCGCTTGAGGGATGGAAGGCCTACATGTAGGCAGTAACAGATTCCAGTTTAATTAGTTGCAAAATACACAGGTTAAATAAATGTTTACCTAAACAGATGTACTCGGGAAGTGCACACATGTACGTTATCAAGCCAATAGAGCAGCAATCATTGATGTTCAGGTCTGTGTGTTGATGTGTGCGTGTGCCTATGTAATCCAAGTAAATTTCAATTCATAAATTAAAATTCATGACCAAAATCTTTATTTACCTGCCCAATTGTTGTTACAGTTTTACCATGTCTGCTGTTGTTGCTTCACAGGTGAGACCGGTGTGGGAAAATCCACCCTCATGGACACGTTGTTCAATACTAAATTCGACTCCGCGCAGAGTTCGCATGATTTACCAGGAGTGAAACTGAAGGCAAATACATACGGTAATATTTCTGTGTTTTACTGTAATTTTGTATTCTTTACTATTTCTGTTTTACTGTAATTTTGTATCTTTGAGGATACATGTAGCTTTCAATGGACGCTAAATAGAGGGATCCCATATGCCACGCGCATATCTGATGTCGTAGTCAAATATGTCACATGTTAACTTACATTACAATCATTAGATCTGTCACAAAAATCGGACAGTATGTCACGAAAGTATACGAATTCTGTTGTATGTCTTTGATGAATTTGCAATTTAATAAACATTTCTGTAGAATATTTTGAACCTAATAGTTGAATAGTAAGAGCCATAGGCGGCAACATCCCCCAGTCAAATTTGTTTCAAAATATTCAACAGCTTATGCATACCTGTTTAATTACCGGGAAATTTAGATTCTGGGAGTTCAGCCTTCAGAGTTTCAAATCGATTCTAACATGCGTAAAAAAAAAAGTGGGCGGAGCTTGTCTAGAAATGAACGGGACATATACAAAGATGGATACCTCTAATTCTCATTACATTAATAAAATATTAACCCTTTAACCTTCATAGACCAGAAACAACAAATTATTTATAATGCAGGGAATATTCTGTTGGATATTTAAAAACTAATTTGACTGGGAGCTGTTGTTGCCATAGTCAAATTAATTTCAAAATATTCAGCAATTTCCCTTGAACTCAAGTCACTAGAATTTGAACCTTTGGAATGTGAGGGTGTAAATCAGCCTAGCGGCCTTACGGTCATTAAGAGGTGCAAAAAATAGTTTGAAACGGTCGCTCTTTTAGAGCGGTCTCAAACAAAACTATTCTATACCGAACGAAAATGTTTATAAAGAGCACTCCCCCATAATCCTTTGCGCAATACGCTTATGATGTAATATATGTCTATGTGACTTATGATGTCATTTTGCGTGCAATTCCGTCGCAGATTAAAATCAATGTTTTGTTTTCGCGAGTCACCTCCAAACATGTTTTGCGAAATGGCCGAGTGCTCTAACAAAAAATATCATTTGGTAAGAGAAACTGTTTTCCGCTCTGCGATTACAGCAGAGCGCTCTGCAAAGTTTTCCTTACTGAACGAGTTCTAGGTATTTGGTTAACCCTTTAATGGTCAAGCCAGCCTCTGTTATGGTCTTGTGGAATGTCCATTTACAGGCCAAGAGAATACAATTTTTGAAAATTTACCACTTCAATGACTGGCTCGATAACCGAGCCAGTCATTCCAGTGATAAATTTTCAAAAATTGTATTCTCTTGGCCTGTAAATGGACATTCAATAGGCAGATATTTAAATTTACTTAACCAAAATTTGATCATTAAAGGGTTAAAATATTTCTTTGCATGTAAAGAGACAATCTTTTAACAGATTTCTGGTATGATCATATGCAAGAAGTTACATGTACCAGTTTACTCTAAAACAAGATTTTGTAAGAGGTTACAGCAGCAACGCTGATTACTGGAATCACAGAATTTCAATCTCAGTACAATTAAACAGGGAAGTAAAATGAAGGAAATTTTTTTTGGCTTTGACTGGAAGATGTTGCCAACAGCATCTTTCTGTCATACTAATTTCAAAATAGGTTCTAAATAACATATGTTTAAATTACAGTGCGGTCATTCTAGCTAATTTCCTCACATTGTTTTAGCAGTCAGAACTTCTGTAAATTTATGCACACGCTAATTCCAATTAATTATGCATCAGCTTCAGTTTAGATTTAGGTAATTTCTCTGTGTAAATGAGAAACATGTTCCGCATCACTTTATACGCGTCTGATTTTCTTTCAAATCTTGAGATATTTAACTGTTTCATTCTGAGAAGATCATTTGTACTAAAATTGTTTTCAAATTTAAAAAAAATAATGTTTACACCAAATTGTCATATTTAACTCTTTGAATTCAATATCACACCAGATAGGAGAAAATCAGTTATTTAAGTATTAGATCAGATTGACCAATGGTCAGAATCACAGTAGGACAGAATGACAGAAAGTTGTCCAGTACCCTCATAGGGAAAAGAAGGTATTAAATTTCTCTCTTGTCTATGCATTTCTGTTTTTGCAACTGGGTAGTAAATAGAATTTAATATAGAAATTGTGTGTTTCGAAAAATTAACCCATTAAACCCCCTAGTTGGCCAAAGCTGGCTTCCGCATTGGTCTTGGAAGATGTCTATTTGCAGACCAAAAGGGAACTATTTTTGAAAATTTACCACTAGAATGACTGGCTCGGTAACCGAGCCAGTTATTCCGGTGGTAAATTTTCAAAACTATTTCTCTTGGTGTACAAATGGACATTCTCTTTTACAAAATTGAAATTTGAGGGTTAAAGGGTTAAGGTTGATCTGAAAAGAAATCTCAATCCAAAGGAATTGAGAATAGAGTGGTGTCGTGTTGCTGGAAAAATATAAATAATGTGTCATGGTACATGTATGCGGTGGAATTGTGGTTAAAGTAATCAGCGGTGATTGATGAAAATTTATTGTTTTTCCAGAGCTCCAGGAGAGTAACGTGAATTTGAAACTGACCATCGTCGACTCGGTGGGATTTGGAGACCAGGTGAACAAAGAGGAGAGGTAAGGATCATTGTATATGTACTGATGTTATAGTCTAATACCAGGGACCGACCTACCCATTCGCCAATTAGCCAAATGCTAGTAAAACTGAAATCTGGCTAATAGAATGCAGGATTGGCTAAACATTAAAATCACGCCATACATAATTTCAAAGTAGAATATCATTAAAATTAACTTTGAAAAAAACTAATTAAAATAAACATTTATGTAACTAGTACTTAGATATGTTTTATTGTAAGCAAATAAACCCTGAAATCCTAATATCTCAGAAAAAATCAACCATATAGGCCAGCTGTTGAATATTTTGAAACTAATTTGACTGGAAACTGTTGCTGCCTTAGGCAAAATATTCAACATAATTTTGTATCTGGTATGCAGCGTTCGGTTGAAAGGGATACCTCAAGGTCAAGGATCGTAGACATTGGAAAACATTGGCTAAAATAGTTCAGATTTGGCTAAGAAAAAGGGTAGTTGGCTAATCTATTGGCTAGCCATTTGTGAAAGCGAGGTCTGCCCCTGTAATACCGTCATTATGAAGACAGACTAGGGGCCAATCTTGGTGACTCACCGCGTCAGTTGTTCCACGAACCCGGTTCGATCCTGGTACCCTGCTGTATATAAGCCAGAGGAATGGTACGGGCCACCAGGCATGAACTGTATTCATGAAATTCACTGATGTGGTCAGTCATCAAAGCGCGGCGCATGTATGTTCAAGTTGTATATATCTCACTAAGATCATTTGCAAACAAAAACTTAGAAAAACCATGTAAAGGACAGTGGGAATGGAAGACGCGCTGGATATATATATATATAAGGTATTTTGCGGAGTAATACATAAAAAACCACTTATCATGGATTGCTGCCTACATCCGTACTCTCAGAAGCAATGGATGAATCCAGTTTTAGCTATATTTCTGCCCATCTCTAGCTAAGCTCCACCCACGTTTTACCCAGGTTGGGATCCATCAATCACTGCATTCCATGAATCTCAATTTCCAGAAAACTATACATGGTACAGTCCTGGGGTAAGTTACATTTAAATGTAACTAGTTACAGTTACATTGCACTATGTCAGTTAGTTACATTTGTTGAGCATTGTAACTAGTTACATTTCAGTTACTTTGCATAATGTAATTAAATTTACATTTCAGTTACATTAGTTACTTTGACTGATAATTATTATGAATGACTATATGAACATTAATGTCATCATAAAAGGTGTAATGTAGTCAACCAAATTGAGATAAATAGTAGGAAAACAAATGCGTAATAACAACATACTGGGCGTGTCCGCCTATGTGGACGTGTTGGTCCAGGTAAAAGGTGCTCCCTAACCCGCTAGATTGACGCCTATAGTCTCCATCGTGTGGGGCTGGTGTATCCAATGGCATTCCTTTTGTCTCCTCCACGGTGTGGAGTTTTCATCATCGGGGTCTGATGAGAGAACCTGTATGATTCTGAACTGCATGTCATTGTTTGTTACATTTGCTACATGTTAGGCTATAGACAATGTTTCTAGTTTGGCAGTTGCCTATGATTTTGGCCTTGTAGGTTAGGCCTGTGTGGGGGAGCTTGAGAAGAATCTGTTTTTCTCCATCCTTTGGCAGATGGTACAGTTTTTTGTTTTGCATGCGATAAATGGGTTTCTGTGAGTTACAGGGGCGTGCTCTGTTGGGAGTTTGGCCCTGACAATCGTGTCTTTGATTGTTTTGTTCTTCCTGTATCCAAACAGTGGTGTTTCTGGAAATGCTATCCTGCATTTGTTGCTAGCTTCCAGAATTGACCAGTACTTTTTTATGGTTTTCATTAGAAAAATGCCTGTCCTGGTGAACTCACATACAAAGATTGGTCTTTGTGTTTGAGTTTTGGCGGTGGGTGGAGGATTTGTTGTCTGTCTTGTGATCTGGCTTTGGCCCTGGATTTGTTCAGGATGCCTGTAGGGTATCCTCGTGCTTCAAAGTGTTCTTGTAGGAGGAGACTGTTCTTGTCATAGTCTTCTATGAGCGTGCAGATGCGTCTCAATCTGAGGAATTGTCCGTATGGGGACGAGTCCTTGCAGTTTGAGGGATGGGCTGAATCGTAATGCAGGTAGCCGTTGGTGTCTGTCGGTTTTGTGTAGAGATCAAAGATGATAGAATGATCCCGTATCTGTTTGACCAGGGTGTCTAAAAAAGAAACTTGTGTTTCTGAGCATTCCATGGTGAATTTGATGCTCTGGTGAGTTTCATTCATGTATGTGACGAACTCTTCTAGGGCTATTTTGCCGTGCTCCCAAATTATGAATATGTCATCTATGTATCTAACATACAATGCAGGCAGGTGTGGTGCTGTTTGCAGCAATCTTTGCTCTAAGTCGGCCATGAAGATGCATGCGAAAGTTCAGGCGGCCTTGCTTCCCATGGCGGTTCCTCCTATCAGTAGGTAGTGCTCACCATTAAACTCGAAGTTATTGCATTCGAGGACAAGTTTTAGAAGATTTAGTAATCCTCTGGTGGAGAGATCACCAGGTACCCCATGCTTACTGCAGAATTTGGCCACCGCTCTTAGTCCTTCATTGTTGGGTATGTTAGTGTACAGTGAGGTGACATCCATTGTTACTAGAAGCGTGCCGGGTTTTGTTGGTACGAATGCGTCTAGTTGGTTGATGAAATCTGTGGTGTCTTTCACATATGATTTGATCTTTGTGACATGAACCTTGATGTGTTCATCTACGAAACTGCTAATGAGTTCTGTGGGACAGCCTATGCCACTGATGATGGGTCTGCCTGGGATTAAACCGTTCTGTTTGCTTTTGTGTACCTTTGGTAGTAGGTAAAATCTAGCTGTGATTGGAGGTTTTGGTAATAGTCTGCTGGCAGTTCGTGCATCAATTTCTTTGTCTCTGACTAGTTGGTCTAGTCTTTTTCTACTAGGTTAGTATGTTTTAATGTCAAGTCTTGATCGACCTTTTTGTAGAACCTTATGTCCGCTAGTTGGCGGATTGCTTCTGCTATGTAATCCATTTTGTTTTGGACTACCATTTCTTGTCCCTTATCTGCTTTCTTAATCACTATGGAGTGATTGTTTTTAAGTTTCACAAGGGCTGTCACTTCCTTAGTGCTCAGGTTACTTATCTTTGTTCTATGGTGAATATGTCTTCCATATTCGTACCTTATTGCCTTGAAAAAGGCTTCAAATGGCGCATCCAATGTGGGTGGCGGCATTGAACTCTTTTTGGTGGCAAATTTCCTTGCTATGATGTCTTGAAATGTGGGTGGAGCTGGTACCGGGGGTGGGATTGTAGTACCTGCTCCCTGTTGTAAGAGTGCATGTGGTGGGTGGGGGGGAGAAGAAATGTTTCAGACGCATGCGTCTAAAAAAAGCCTGTAAATCAGTGTATAGGCTTCCCATGTTTGGTTCCGAGACCGTAGGGCTAAAGCCCAAACCTTTATCTGATAGACTGACGGCTGCCATGTTGAGAGGTGAATCTGAGAGGTTGAAAACAAATAGTGAAACATAAGTTTCAGAATGTGTATTACCAGCATTATTGTTACATTTTGGTGAGTACAGTAAGTGAACATTGATTGAAATGTTAAAACTTAGTTTAATTATGAAATTGATCTTTTTGAACCGTTGACTGTCTAGTCATGCTCTGGAATCTCAGATTCTGGACGGCTTGATGTAGCTGTCCTATGGCCATATTGCTTCTGGTGTCCATTAGCGGCTTGGGTTGCTGCATCTGGTCCCTCTGTTGTCCCTGCGGTTGGAACTGGCTTGTTGGCCCTTGTCTTCTGTCTGGCATGTTTGAATACTGGTGGTTGTACCTTCTGGGCTGCCGGTAACTTTGGCGGCGGGCCGTGGTTCTCTTCGTTGGCCTTCGTTTTGAGCTCTGAGATCGATGCAGGCGGCTGTGCCTGATTGTGGTGGTGGCGGCTATCGTCAGTTCTGCTTCTCTGGCGGTTGATGAATTGCAGCATCGTTCAAATACTGATGAGTTCCGCTCAAGGAACGAAATGCCATAAAGTCTGACTCAAAAACAGTGATGACTACACATGATCATTACCCACAAACAGCCCATAAAATCTCCACTAAAGGAGTAACAGCCCCACGAACTTGACCGACAGAGACCCTTAAGAAATTTATCACCAAAATAAACTCAACCGGTTAAAAAACTTAAACCGCCAAAAAAAGTTTTTTCCAAACTGCCAAAATGGACACAATCGGTAAAAAATCCACAACGGGCAAAAATGAGCACAACCGCCAAAAAAAGTTGTCAAACCGCCAAAATGGGAGAACCGCCAAAAAACTCAGAACTGGCAAAAAATTTCACAACCGCCAAAAATGGCACAACCAGTAAAAATGTCACAACCGGTAAACTTGACCCCAACCGGTAAAATGAAGGTCAACCGGCAAAAATTTCTAACCAAACCGCCAAACCTCCAATGGGAAAACCGCCAATCTGGTTTTTCTATGCCCATATATGGTCAAGATCAACTCAATCCACAGGCTCACCCAGTAAGGGTATAAAAGGGACGAAAATTTGAGTCCAGATCATTCAGACTTTTGGTCTCACATTTGCGACAAAGCGTCAGGCTAAAATACCTACGACATTGGTTTTCCAATCTGATTACGTAGTTATCATGATCAGTAGAAACAATTGCCACTATAACCACTGATATAATATACTGACAGAACTGAATCAATTTCAGATATAAACTATAAAACCTGCTGAAAATTCTTTAATAAAATTGATTGGATTTTGTTGCTGCCATATGCAATAAGAAATTTCAATCAACTTGGTTCAGAAATAATAAGACACTAGTTTAATTCCACAGCCTTCATAGATGTACATATATATTTCTTCCTCTAACCCTTTCAACCAAGACATGCCATATAATAAACATTAATCTTGATGTAAGAAATAATTGGTTGAATGTTTTGAAACTAATTTGACTGAAAGCTTTGCTACCATAGGTATCAACATTTTTCAGTGGAATTAGTTTCAAAGTGTTCAACAGATTTCCTTAGGGCACTGATTTTGTATGATTATATAATCCGCCATCTAAAATGGGCCAATATAAGTTTCCAGTGAAATTAGCTTCCAAATGTCCATCAGCTTTGATGTTTGCTTAATTTCAAATAGGAATCTAAATATTTTGAAACTAATTTATTAATTTCATTAGTTGCAATGACAAATTGATTCCGATCAGATAAACTGCCGAGTACTTTATACTTACTACATCTGTAATTTAACTTTCAAAGGCTGTTGCTTCATATGGCAGCAACAGGGTTTTTTGGTCAGATTAGTTTCAAAATGTGCAACAGCTTTCAAGCACACTAGTTTAATTTCACAGCCTCTATAAATTTGGTCTGCTATACCAAAATGGTTGATGGCTTGACTTTTATCAATGGCATTGTCCTTTGATATTTATCACCACACCTATGTGAATTGAATTTAGCTTGAGTATAATTGCTGAGCAATGATATCCTAAGCTGGCCTAATCAATAGTATATAAAGAAAAGAACAGGACATGCTGTTAACACCTATTGTGGCAGATTTAAACTTTCTTTACAATTCAATATTTGGTGTTTTTAATCCTTTTAACTCTTTAACACTAAAGCTGGACAAAACAGCTTTTGCAGTGGTGTTGAGAAATGTCAATTTTCAGACAAATATAAGATATTTGTGAAAATTTCCTACTGAACGGACTGGCTCAATAACCAAGCCAGTCATTTCAGTGGCAAATTTTCTAAAATAATCTCATGGTCTGCAAATGGACATTTCTATGAGAAGGCTAAAGTTTTCTTCAACAAATTTAATCTTTAAAAGGTAACACTTAATTCTATAATGATTTAGTAAACAACCTGTTGCACTTCAAGAGTATACTTACCTCCCTAACACTCTTTGATATTTCGAAATATCGACTTTCACTCAATAAACACTCAGATTAAAAAAGTTAGGTGCCCCTACTGGGAAGGTAGTCAGATGACAGTCCAGCGGATGCCAGCCCCTACCTCGCGCATGCGCAGACTAGCACTTCCTTTTTCCAGTTTATTGGCAAAGAGACACATGCATTAATTTTTCTTAAATGTTTTCTGCTAGTTGTCGACACTTTCTGAAATTATTATCACCTGAGATTATGTCTGAGCGTGGGAAGTTGCCAGAGGAGGGCACAGGACCAAGTCATCAGGTGATTTCAACTACATATTTGTCTAATTTAGCATTTTAGTCTCGATGTAATGTGTTTCTGGGACTCACAATTAGACGTGATAAGCACCTAAAAACTGGTTTATTTCTATATGGCGCTATGAAATACGAATCTCTGTGTTTGTGTCCACAGGTATTTATCTATGATCGAAAAGGACAACACATCAGAGGGTTTGTTTTTCTCTCCACCAAGGTTCCATTTCCTACTAACATGTTAGGTAATAAAATCAAAATCTATGCCCAGTGAATTGGAGGTCTCATAAGAAGATCTCACTTTTCCCTCTTGGTCCACTCCCCTTTATGGTGGAGAAATTTAAGAGGTCATAGAGATTGGTGGAGCTTCCAGTTCATCAGATTGGATGGTTTTGCTAAAGACGCAGGTATTCTTAGTTATGATATTCTATTAGGCACTTTAAAATATTTAGAAATTTTTCTAAAATCTGCTGCAAATTTATTTTTGTTTATCTGATGTTTGCATAGTTATCCCCCCCCCCCCCCCGCTTTAGCGAAAAGCGGGAGGTCTGTGCATCCGTCCGTGCGTGCATCTGTCTCACACACACACACACACACAACAGGGTTTCTTTCGATAACTACTTTTGCTTGTAATATTGTGACAACACTTCATCGGAAGGTTGGCTATGGTAGTAGGGTAGTAGGGAAATGCACCTTAGTTTGAGGGTCAGTCAGCCTATCCCTCCATCTGTCCATCCATCCCTTTGTCTCTGAATTTGTGTCTGTCTATCCATGGAAATTTTGGGTTTTCGTACAATAACTTTCTCTTTGCTTGGAGTATTGTGAGGAAACTTCATGGGAACATTGGCTATGGTACGAGGGAAATGTACATTATTTTGTGGGTCAGTCAGCCCATCCCTCCGTCCATCCATCCCGTTGTCTCTGAATTTGTGGTCCATCCATGTGTCTGTCCATCAGTCCGTGTGTGTCCGTCACACACACAGGTTTTCTTTCGATAACTATACTTTTGCTTGGAATATTGTGACACCACTTCATGGGAAAGTTGGCTATGGCAGTAGACAAATGCACCTTAGTTTGAAGGTCAGTCAGCCTGTCCCTCCATCCATCCATCCCTTTGTCTCTGAATTTGTGTCCGTCCATGCAAATTTTGGGTTTTCATTCAATAACTTTATCTTTGCTTGGAGTATTGTGACGAAACTTCATGGGAAGGTTGGCTATGGTAGTATGGTAGTACGGAAATGCATCTTAGTTTGAGGGTCAGTCAGCCTGTCCCTCTGTCCATCCATCCCATGGTCTCTGAATTTGTGTCCGTCCGTCCGTGAAAATTTTGGGTTTTCATACAATAACTTTATCTTTGCATGGAGTATTATGAGGAAACTTCATGGGAACATTGGCTATGGTACTAGGGAAATGTACATTATTTTGTGGGTCAGTCAGCCCATCCCTCCATCTGTCCATCCCTTTGTCTCTGAATTTGTGTCCATCCGTCCGTGCAAGTTTTGGGTTTTCGTTCAACAACTTTATCTTTGCTTGGAGTATTGTGAGGAAACTTCATGGAAACATTGGCTATGGTACTAGGGAAATGTACATTATGTTGTGGGTCAGTCAGCCCATCCCTCCGTCCATCCCTTTGTCTCTGAATTTGTGTCCGTCCATTCGTGCAAATTTTGGGCTTTCGTTCAATAACTTTATTTTTTCTTGGAGTATTGTGACGAAACTTCATGGGAACATTCTTTATGTTTCTAGGGAAATGTACATTATTTAATATAGATTAATTAAATGCTACAATAAATGTCATGTCATTTCTGTTTTGAGATGGTCAAACAAGATTGTGTCCATTATCTTTGGCTATTATCATTCAATAACTAAACCTTCTACTTGAATGTGTTATTGAATAGGTTAGTAATCTCATGTGGCTAGTTTACAATTATTAGCTCCCATTTGTCTGTGTATCCATCCATATGTCTATCCATATCAGTGGGATTATGTCATCCCACGAACATGGCTTCCTTTGCGGGGGGGTGGATGGATTATTTGATTTATTTCATCTAGTTTGTATTACTATCCTTTCCAGTTAGTATGTTCTGGATTATGAATGCAGTTCGTCCTTACACCTGAATTTTGTTTTCGAGTCGTAGAAACTTCTTATTTTTGAAGTTATGACGTCATAATCAGCCTTGCACCTTTATTAACAATTATAAAGTTTTGTCCAACACTGGTTTATCTGTTAGTTAGTGGTCTTTATGGCCACCCGTCCTCTTTATATTTTGGTTTTGAGTTACTAATTCATTAACTAAAATTCTCATTGTCTTCTGGCCTTTTTCAGAAGCCTGGTTGTCCTTCATGTGGAAGGTTTCTGAAAGAGAGATTTGCCCCTCATCTATGTTTTCAATGCAGTCCTTGTGGTCCATTGCTAAATTTGTGAACAGATGGGGGAGGGATCTAACGTCTGAATTTCTATCATTGTAGGCCAAGGAGAAGGCGTTAGAGGAGGAGAGATGAGCGAGGAAAGAGGTCTTGGTAAGAAGGGTAAGAGGAAGGCCTCATCCACCATGGATATGGAGGCCTTCCGTCGTGAGATGCTGGGAGAGATGAAGAGGACAATAAAGGATTTGGTACCAGAGTTTCTCCGGAGCAGATAATCCCCACCTCTGAATCGGTACTCTGTAGGGACTTAACAGTTTTTGTCCAAGATTCAGAGGTGGCCCCATTAGAGGGGGCAGTCCACTATGAGGACACTGGCAGCAGTCTTGCTGCGCCGGTTGTTCATGGACAGGTGTCGCTGGAGCCTGGATCCCGCTTATCGGGTTCCCAGGATTATCCGCACCCTACAGGTACCACTACCTCTTATGGTACTTTTCCTGGCCAGTCTAGGTTGGCATTCTTCGCCGACCCGGAGTCTAACCTTTCTGGCCAGGAAGATGAGGATTATCTTTTGGGTTCTCCTTCTGGCGCCGTGGCCAGGGTGATTGACGTACACGCACCCCTCACGGGGAGCACGGCCGACATTTTCCATGGGACTACTCACGCAGAAGTAGCATTCACAGCGCAGAAGGTAGCCCGGGCTGGACCCGATGGCCAGCACTACCGCACACCTTGGCTTGCCGAGGGTGTAGCTGGTTCTGGCCAGGGCTGTGGTGCAATACCACTAAGCCTGCTCAGGTCAAGCCAGTCGGTTTAGCATGCCTGCTCTCTCGGGCCTGCATGCTTTCTCTGGCTTGCCAGGAGTATCGGTTCCTCCAGCCATGTACACGCCTGCCATTGCTTAAGAGGATGATGAAGGCCTGTGCCTTGTCGAGCATTCGCAGGTAGCCACAGAGGAAGACTGGTCTGACGCTTGTCATTGGCTAATAAGCGTCAGGCCAGGTCTTGCTGTGGATCAGTCGGCCAGCCAACGTGACCAGCGCCGGTGGCTGGCAGATAAGCCGACTGCTACCGTTATATAGATATGTTTACAGCGGCAGAGACGTCCGTTAAGGTGCATGGACGTCTAACAAAGGCCTCTCGCGAGGTGGCGAAATGATGTCGCATCATACCTGAGGAATATCAGAGGTACAGTGTGGTGCCTAATCCGAGTATGGATGACCGCGCTGCGTACACGGCCAGGCTCCCGGTCTAACATGGGAGCGCTGTGCACGAGTGCTTTGCATTCGGCTAATACCGCGATGCGGAGGAGAGTTCAAGGGCGTCTATTGTAGCGCTTGCGCATGTCTCCCAGCTGTTACAGGGGTTAGTGACAGCATCCGCATTGCACCAGCGTAGTCCGGTAACAGTCCAGAGAGCCATCCAGGATGGTATTAACCTGGCTCTGGATTGTTTAACCCTGTCTGTGACCAGGCGTGTCCGGGCGCAGCGCACGTTTGCCTTGGACAGCTTGTGCCCATCCCAGGACCTGTATAATAGGCTGCTGCATACGCCTATGACAGGTCCTGGTCTCTTTGGAGGTGAGGGATGTAAGCAACTCCAGAAGATGGTCACCCTGGTCAATAACCAGAGGGCGTTGCGCGAGCAATTTGAAGTACTCTGCAGAGAGCGTGTTCGCGCAGCTCCCCCTGCATATCATCCCCTGCAGGCTCGAGGTGGCGGTGGCCAGGTCAGAGGCCAGCCATCAGCGCAGCCACGGCCACGCGTGCTTCGGCCACCAGCGAGGGGGCCCCCACAGGCCCTTCCAGCGCAGGCATCTACTCGCGCACCGATGTGCGGGCCATGGCGCACGAGGATCTGGTCGTGTTAAGCGTACCTGAAGGGTCGGTTACCATGGTAAGAACGACTCCAGTGCTTCTGAACCAGGAGACAGTGCCACTCTTGCATTACTTATGTCCACCTCTCTCCCTAGGGGGTCCAGGGGGAGCCCGATTGGCCCACCACAAGCAACGCTTAGTCTTGCAATGGCTTTCAGTCGGGTATCATCCCGACTGGATAGCAGGCCCGCCATCGCAACTGTCTCTGGTACCAATCTGGACTCAAAATCCAAGAGATCCAGATCAACGGTTGTGTATAGAGGAGGAAATAAATTCCCTTATACTAAAAGGAGCAATTCAACCGGCACAAAAATTCCCGGGCTTCCATTCAACCGTGTTCCTAGTGACAAAGAGCACTGGAGGGTAGAGACCAATTCTCAACCTCAAGCCATTGAACAAGTTCATAGGCACACCAAGTTTCAAAATGGAGACAGTGAAAACGGTGTTGGCAGGGTTGGAGAAAGGAATGTGGACGGCATCAATAGACCTGAAGGATGCTTATTTCCACATTCCAATGGCAAGGAGTTTTCATCGGTTCCTGAGATTTGCATTCCAGGGCAAACAATGTGAATTCAGGGTTTTACCCTTTGGAATTTCGACGGCTCCTCTGGTCTTCACCAAGGTGGTTCTTACTATAACAGCATAGCTCCGCAGGAGAAGCATAGCAATCCACACATACATAGACGACTGGCTGTTAAAAGCACACAATCAGGAAAGTCTATCAGCAAATCTGGAGATAGTTTTGAAAACTCTCACAGACTTAGGCTGGATAATCAACTTTCAAAAATCAGAGTTGACTCCATCCCAGAAGTTTGTTTACCTGGGAATGTTCTTCGATCTAGAGATAGGATATGTGTATCCTACTCAGGAGAGGGTACAAGTACTCATCTCATTAATACAGTCAGTGTGCAACAGTCGTCATGTCCTGGCACGGGTCTACTTGAGAATGTTGGGGTTGATGGTTTCTTTGGAATCAGTTATTCCACAGGCAGCCTTACGCCGGCGCCCGATCCAGTTATTTCTCATGACACAGTGGACCCAAAGTATGGGTTTCCTGGACTCAAAGGTGTCGGTGTTGGGACCTCTTATTCACCACCTTCAATGGTGGATGAAGAGAGAAAATCTCCTGGGGGGTTGACATTGTCACCTCCCCACCCTCAGTTAACGATGTATACAGATGCATCGATGGAGGTGTGGGGAGCTTGTTTGGAAGAAGCCACAGTATCAGGGCTTTGGAATCTGGATCAGTCACAAGAACATATCAATCTACTGGAATTATGAGCAGTAGTCCTGGGCCTGGAACATTTCATAGAGAAAGTTCAGGGCAAGATTGTTTTAGTTCGATCAGACAACTCAACAATTTCGACTTATATAAACCGCCAGGGCAGAACGAAGTCGCCCAGTCTCTGTATGATGACTTGGAAATTGCATTGCTGGTGCCTGGATCAGAGGATCACCTTGAAAGCAGTTCATATTCCGGGAAGGTTAAATCTGCTAGCAGATTCATTGGGCCGAAGGATAAGTGTTTTACCTACGGAATGGCAACTAAATCAATGTGTGGCGGATCGTGTGTTCAACCACTGGGGAAACCCAACATAGATTTATTCGCAACGAAGAAGAATGCGAAGATGACGACGTATGTCTCCGATTCCAGATCCGAGCGCTATCGCAACAGATGCGTTAGCTATCATCTGGGTGGGAATGTATGCATATGCCTTCCCTCCAGCAATCCTGATTCCAAAAATTCTTCAGAAAATCAGACAGGAGTGCCAAGTGTTTCTGATCACCCCAAATTGGCCACACCAATCATGGTATACGGATCTGCTGGACCTTCTGGTCTGCAATCCGGTTCCTCTGCCTCTAATGGACAATATTATCTTCCAGGGCAAGGCCCTTCACAACAATCCGTCAATGTTCCAATTGACTGCGTGGATGTTGTCAAGGAATCTAGAATTAAGGAGGGCTTTTCTGAGCAAGCAGCCATGTTCATGGCAAAAGCCAGGAGGGGGCCAACCTCCAGAGCATATAATTATAAAATCAACAGATTTGCAGAATGGTGCTCAAAAAGATGTATTAATCCAATGGATTCATCTATTCAGGTAGTAGCCGATTTCCTCTGTCACCTGTATGCTACCTCCATGACACCTCGAATCCTCTCACCTTATCGATTTTGAAAAAATAATTTAGGTGTACATATTTTGATGAGGTTCTCGTTTTTTACATTTTTCACAATTTATCAATGGTAACAACCACTTACCTGGACTGCATCAGCCTTCACCAATCTTGTTTATGTGTTGTTCATTGTTAATTGTGTTGTCACGTGACCCTTCATTATTAATATGGTGATGGTACGTGTTTTATGTGGTTCATTCCTGAGAGAATACGAAAATGGAGCCTTTTCGTTTAATGTCCTATAGTAAATGACTCTTGTACGTATAGAGCGTATGGGACATTGAGGTCATTCTGTCTCCCTCCCAAGAAAAGGGTGGGGGTGGTGTGGGTGGAGGTGCGGGAGCACATATGACATATGGTCTCTCAGCCATCGGTTGTGTTATCCGATGTTCAAATCTATCCCTGGTTGTGTTTTCATACAATTTCAGAAGTTTTAAGTGCCTTAAACGCAGAAAAGCGCATAGGAAAGAGCTGGTCTTTTGACCTCGCCTTCCTCCCACTGAATTCGCTGATGAATCCTGGCAATATCAAAGAGTGTTAGGGAGGTAAGTATACTCTTGAAGTGAAATAAACAAAATCACGGATTTCTTTTTTGATGATAGAGTTGATACTTACCTCCCTAACACAGACCCGGCCTCTCCGCCCCACAGAGGTTCGGTCTTCAGGCTTTCTTAAAGTTGCATAGTGTCAGCCAATAAACTAGCCAGAGGAAGTGCTAGTCTGCACATGTGCGAGGTTGGGCTGGCATCCACCGGACTGTCATCTGACTACCTGCCCATTAGGGGCACCTAACTTTTTTAATCGGAGTGTTTATTGAGTGAAAGTCGATATTTGGAAATATCAGAGAGTGTTAAGGAGGTAAGTATCAACTCTCGTGAAAAAAGAAATCTGATTTCGTTTATTTCGAAGCTACATTGTAGACTAGTGTAAAAGCTGTATAAGATTTTGATTAAAGGTTGTTGTTTCCTGATGCAGCAGTAACATTCAGATTATCATTGCTAAAATATCACATATACATATATAGAGTGGGTTAACCCTTTAATGGTCAAGATTGGTCAAGAAATGTTTATTTTGTATCACTGACGCTTGGAAATGAAGTTGTTGCCCGTGACATCAACATCTTCCAGTAATATTAGCATCAATATATTCAACAGCTTACCTGAATGATTACATTGAAATTGGGATATTTGAGTGTCACATGTATAACAGTAGCTATGACACAAATGAAGAAAATCGTCATAAATTTGGTAAAAAAGTTTGAAAGGTAACTGAAAAGTAACTGAAATTTCAGTTATTTTTGGAATGTAACTGGTTACATTTCAGTTACTGTAACTAAAAAAATTCTTCAGTTACTAGTTACTTCAGTTACATGAAAAATGTAACTAAGCCCTGACATGGTAAGCTGTTGAATTGGCAGCAACAGCATCATTTATCACGTAATTGATTATGATGTCAGCCTACATGTGATGTAGTTGATTATGATTATGATTGAACGATAGATTGGATTGATCAATTGTAAGATTGTGATTTCATCAGCAGACTCTTATCAGTTAGCCTGAACACATTTGGTGATTAAATGGTTAAAAATTATAAAAAATTAACACCTCAGTCATGGGCGTGTGTGATTACATGATTAAATAACAAGTCATGATGATTTCTTAAGTCATGAATTTATATAATATATGATTAAAGATTATATAATCGAATATAGTCGTGAATAATTTCTACTGCATAAAATATTTCAAATCCTACTTTTTAAATACTTTTGAATGAGATCGATCATGAAGATTGACATTGTGCTCAGTTTGTCCATTTGCAGGTCAAGAGAAGACTGAAAATGTATCGCTTGAGAATCGAACCTGGCATTCCAGTGATACAGTTTCAAAAATACTCTTCTCTTAGCCTGCAAAGGAACTTTTCTAAGCACCATTGCAGCTTTCGTCATTGATATGCTTTTGATGTTATATCTGGGTAATTTGTACCCAAACTGATTAAATCTGAATAAATCATCAATCATGATCTCTCAAATCAATAAGCGGACACGCATACAGACTATTGAGCATTTCGCCGTTTGTTTTGTAGTTGGAAGTCACTGGTTGACTACATCGATGCTCAGTTTGAAGCATATCTCCAGGAAGAGCTGAAAATTAAACGGTCCCTTCATAACTACCATGACTCACGCATCCATGCCTGCTTGTACTTCATCTCACCGACTGGACACTCGTAAGTTGTTATATACAGTACAGCCTCAGGACTAGATTGCCCCTTACCTAAGACTTTACAAGTCATGCCCAAATGAAATTCGCCCATATTAGTGAGCCCAAATTAAAATTCTACTGACTGATACATGTGTATAACTGATTTACAGTCGGGGTGCATTCTGTGGTACTTTATGGCCATTCAGAGACCTTATGGTGTTATCAAATCTAGAGAGGCTCAAAATCCATCTCTCAGATTTCAAAACTCTAGTTTCTAGGAGAATTGATGGATCTCGAGCCAGATAGGTGGTGAACCCAAATAAGATAAATCTAAACCCCTGACAGCTTAGATGTAACTTGTTTTCAAAACAAAATAAAATGTACTGTTGAATATTTTGAACACAATTGAATCGGAAGCCATTGCTGCCTAAGGCAGCCCAATCTAATTCTGTTCAAAATATTCAACAGAACATTTCTTACATGGTGGTCACTGGCATTGTTAGATTATTTATGATCTTAATTTATTTGTGTGTTTATTAAGCGACCAGCAACAATGTTCACTACAGTCACAGCCAAAATACGTCCTCCTTTAAAAACCTTTAATGGTTAAGCCGGCCAAAAAATGTCCACTTGCAGACCAAGAGAACACTATTTTTGAAAATTTACCACTGGAATGCCTGGCGTGATAACCGAGCCAGTTATCCTAGTTGTAAATTTTAAAAACTAAGTCCTCTGTTGTCCTGTAAATGGACATCTAGTGAGTAAATAATCAAATTTTTAAAACAATTTTTGACCATTACGGGTTTAAAGCCGGCTTGGGGGGAATCAACGTTAAGCTCCGGTTTAATTCCACTATTGTCCGATTAGCAAAATATGTAATTAACCAGAGTTATTTTCATCCTTTCTGTCATACAATTGATAAATGTAGCATTAAATTAAGACCGTAACCCATTAATGGTCATCTGTTATGGTCTTTTGGAATATCCATTTACAGGCCAAGAGAATAGAACTTTTGAAAATTTACCACTTGAATGACTGGCTCGATAACCGAGCCAGTCATTCCGGTGATAAATTTTCAAAAATTGTATTCTCTTGGCCTGTAAATGGACATTCAATAGGCAGATATTTTAATTTTTCTTGATCAAATTTGACCATTAAATGGTTAAATAATATAACAAGGTTTATTGATCAATAGCTAGAGTATATAATCACAGCTTAGATCTATTCTTCCCCGTCAAATGTGAACATTTCTGTCCGTATGTTTAACCATTCCAATACTACAGCTATGATATATGAGAGAACATCTTTTTACGAATTTTACTTTTTAAGTAATCTGACGGGATGCTACATAGCAACAGCTTTTGGTTCTAGCTATTCAGGATCAGTTTGTAAGATTTATCCATCAATCAGTGGGAAATGAGTTAATCGTTACCAGGATGACATTTATATTTCTATGCTCAGGAAGTTGGATTAACACTTTTAGCCCTGAAATCCTAATTTCTTAATTAATATTAAGTCAAGTATCAGAGGAAACTTGTTGATTATTTTGAAAGTAATTTATCTGGAAGATGTTGCTGCTTAAAGCAGCAACATCTTCCAGTCAAATTATTTTCAAAATATTCAGCAATGTATATTATATATTGTGGAGAAAGTTTTTGTTAGGTTTATAGGGATGAAAAGTTTAATTGTGTCCACAGTATGTGTATATTGGCCATTGGGTAAATAATCATTTCTGTTGACATAATGCATATATTTGCTTAGAATAATTCTAATCTAATAGTCTTCTTCTTTCTTCTTCTTGTGTGTGTATCTGTCTACCTCCCTCCCCTCCATCGCCTTCCTCCCTGCACCCCTCCCTCCCCTCGCTCCCTGCCTACATCCTTCCCTCCCTGTCTCCATCCTTCCATCCCTGTCTCCATCCTTCCCTCGCTGTCTCCACCCCTTCCTCTCTCCCTCCCTCCCATGTCTGTCTGGCTGTCTGCTATTGTGTCCTGGCAGCATGAATGCACCCCACAACACATCCATTTGCACACATATTATCTGCAATATTTCTGTTGAAATTACAGGTTAAAAGCCTTAGACTTGGTGACAATGAAGAAACTAGATAGTAAAGTTAACATCATCCCTGTGGTTGCCAAAGCAGACACCATTACGAAAACTGAGCTGCATAAGTTCAAACTCAAGGTATGAATGATCACAAGAACAACTTCGAGAGCTATGGCTAAAGGTCAAGACTAGGCATTGTTATGCCCACATTTTCAAAGAAAACTAGAGATTATGCCATCCCACCTGTGTGTGTGTGTGTGTGTGTGAATTGATTGTAACACAACGCCTCCGAAACCATTGGACAGAACTCGAGCAATTTTCACATGTGGGGTTCCCATTTACATGGTGGAAGTATGGATGGATATGTCAATAGATAGATAGCCTGACCGACAGCCGACCAGAGGAGTGCAATAAGACAATTACATTTGGCTCCACCCACTTGAGTCACAAGTCAAATGACTTATATTTGACTCTTGCCCTAGGTGGTGGGGGTTGGTTTGTGTATGTCCAAAGGCCAATAAATCGATTGTAATGTGACTCCTTCGAAAACATTTGGATGGAATTCAACCAAAAATGGTGTTATCCATATGATTGCATAGTGCAAGAGGCCAGTTACATTTGGCTCCAACCCCCATGGGTGGGTTGGGTGTCAAACGGTCAAAGCAGTGTACATGGTTATTTACAATGGTGCACCATCTACAGCCTAACCTGTAGTTTAATATGTGTGTAAAAATTACACAATAATATGTAATCTCATCATATGTTTGCTCACTAATACATTTATAATGTGTGATGATAACCACTGGCCAAGATTTGACAATATTTGAAAATTGACCAGTGGAATAACTGGCTCAATAACTGAGCCAGTCATTCCAGTGGTAATTTCTGAAAAAATCCTCGATATTCTTTTGTCCTACAAATAGACATTCATTAAGTAAAAATGTAAATTTTCCTGACAAATATTTACCATTAAATTTAAAGTTCTAACCAATATGTGGATGAGTTGGTAATGGAGGAATCAGATCTGTTACTCAAGTATCTGACGTTATAAACAATTATGTGATGTCACAATTATAATGATGTATAGCCTCATCACGAACATCGAAAAGTCAGTCATAAACTGTACAAGTTGTATGTCTTGATGAATTTACAATTTAACCCTTTAGTGGTTAAATTTGCTAAGAAAATTTAAATAGCTGCCTATTGAATATCCATTTACACGCCAAGAATACAGTTATTGAAAATGTTATCACTGGAATGACTGGCTCAGTTAACGAGCCAGTCATGCCAGTAGTAAATTTTCAATAATTGTATTCTTGGCGTGTAAATGACATCTCACAAGACCATTACAGAGGCCTGTTTGGCCGGCTTGACCATTAAAGGGTTAATAAGTATTCTGTTGAATACTTTGAAACTAATTTAACTCGGAAATGTTGCTGCCATATGCAGCAACAAACCTCAGTCAAATCAGTTTCAAAATATTCAACAGCTTACCTGTACCTTTAAATTTAAATTCTCAGGAATTGAAGTTTTCAGAGCTTCAAATCAATTCCAACACCCATGAAAATTGGGCAGATCTTAGCTAGAAATGGGCGATGTCTCGCTAGAAATGGAACGGTATATTGAAGCATTATATGTTAGTTGTCTCGTGTTTGTTGAATTCTTCGCTGATGTTTGTTTTTCAGATTATGAGTGAGCTCAAGAGTAATGGCGTCCAGATTTACAATTTCCCGACTGGTGATGAAACTGTGGCTGAAATCAATGCTAACATGAATGTAGGTCATGAAATCTGTATCTTAACCCTTTAATAGATAAATTTTGTCAAGAATATCAAACTGTTTTCTTATTGAATGTCCATTTGAAAACCAACTGAAGACTGTTTTTGAAAATTTACCAACTTGAACGACTGACTCGGTTATTGAGCCAGCCGTTCCAGTGGTACATTTTCAAAAATAGTGTGCTTTTAGCCTGCAAATGGACATTTTACAAGACCCGTGCACAGGCCAGTTTTAGCCGTCTTCACCGTGAAAGGGTTAAATTTTAAAATTTATTGATCATTCATAAGCGTGTCTCAGGGAATCGTCCATTTGTCATTGTGTGTGCATGTGTGTGTGTCTGTGTGTGTGTGTGTGGCTGGGTGGGTGGCTGGGTGGGTGGCTGGGTGTGGGTGTGGGTGTGTGTGTGTGCATGCGTGTACTTTCTCAATCCATCCCTTAAGAAAATCTAAGTTATTGCCTATTGTAATGTAAGGCATTTTTTTATAAATTTGTATGTCTACTATTTAATAAATGCTCTGTTGAATATTTTGAAACTAATTTGACTGGGTGCTATTTTTGGCATAGGCAGCAACAGCTCCCAATCAAATTAGTTTCAAAATATTCACCATGTTAGCTATATATATATAGTTACCATGAAATTGGAATTCTGGTAATTTAGGATTCAAAGGTTATAAATCGATCTCCAACATGAGCAAAGCATGGCTGGAGCTTAGCTGGAGGTGGGCGGGGCATAGCTAAATATGGATTCATCTATTCTGTGCAAGACAATTGCGTGATCCGATCTGCCATTCAAGTTTCTAATCTAAATATGCCAATTGTTAGCTGGCATCACGATCAAAATTGTGCTGCAGAAGTAGCAAAGGGCCATCATGAAAGTAGATGAATTGTATGTCTTTGGTGAAGTTACAATTTAAGAAACATTCTGTTGAATATTTTGAAACTAATTTGACTTGGAATGGGCAGCACAGCTCCCAGTCAAATTAATTTCAAACATCGTACTTGTACAGTTATTTAGTTTTACTACCTTATTAGTTTATGGGGTTACCAATCAGCGTAATTGATTCCGATAAGATCCATACAATGTAGTTGGTGGATCCAGAATTTGTCATGATCCTTGCGGGGAGACATTGCTTCCGTGGTGTCAGGATCATGGCTGAGGACTTCTATGACCCGATAGTTTAGGGAATGGTGGTTGGTAAGATTAAAATGAATAGCGACAGGTGTATCTTTCTTATTCTTAATATCCCTAAAATGTTCCTTAATACGTATCTCGAACTCGCGTTTTGTTTCTCCAACATACTGTTTGTAACAGTTGTTGCATGTTAGTAAATAAATGACATCGCGTGTTTGGCAAAGTGTTTTTGTTTTTATATCATATTTGAGCCCTGTGTGTTAGCGTCTGAATGTGTGAGATTGGTCCATGTTGTGGCAGAAATGGCAGTTTTGTTTTGTGCATTGTTCGATAGGGTTAGAAATAGGTGTACCCTGTTTTCCCATCCTTGTACAGTTACCGTGGAATTTGGATTCTGGGAATTCAGTTTTCTAAGTGTTAAAATAGATTAAAATGTATGTACACAGTATGCAGAGGTTAACTAAAATTGGGGGTGGTGGGGGGAGCCATAGAGCTCTAGAGATTGGTCCCTCTATTGTTCTATTTGTCCTTGAAACTTATTATCCATTCGTTGATCAATCTGCGTTTCAGAGTCACGTACCATTTGCCGTGGTCGGTAGTAATGAAGAGGTGAAGATTGGAAACAAGATGGTCAAAGCCAGACAGTATCCATGGGGAACTGTACAAGGTACGTTTTAATTATTTTAATCAGGTAATCAGTGTCTAACATTACATCCCTTTAACCCTTGAATTTGTTAAAGAAAATGTTCATTTGCAGACCAAGAGAAGTGTTTTTTAAAATTTACCACTGAAATGACTGGCTCGGTTATCGAGCCAGTCATTCCAGTGATACATTTTCATAAAATAATTTTCTCTTGGGTCTGCAAATTGACATTTCTCAAAACCACTGCAGAAGCGTTTTTTTGGCTGATATGAATGTTAATGTATTACACCTTAAATTTGCAATAGCTCGGTGTCAAGACAGATGTACAGGAAACGTGTTACATACTTTTAAGCCAATTTGACTGGAATCTTTAGTTTCCACAACATTTTCCAGTCAAATTTATTTTAAATTATTGAGCGGTATATTCCTTACATTATAAAGAATCTGGTCTGTGAGTGTTAAATGGTTAAATCAAGTATGCAAGGAAACAGTGAGTGTGTGTGTGTGCGTATGTACGTACATGTACAGAGATGCCATGTTTTGATTTGCCTAAAGAGTGATTTCTGGTGAGCAGCGAGCCAGGGCTGACGGTAGGTTTGGTGGACACTCCTTCAAACCACTCCCACCACTCAAAATTTTGAGTTTTCTGGTGCAATCTGATTATCTGTGGGGCTAACTGGCAATTGAAAAAATACATTTTATTCCAGTCCCGAACATGCCAAATTGTCACACATTTTCTAACCAAGTTTTTGCGCTTTCGGGCTCAAATTTGTGAATTTAAATCAAAATTTTCACATTTCTAGCAGCATGAATATTTGCGTGAGATTTAGGCCCTCTGGCGTTAGAGGAGTTTTAATGGACCTTGCTATTTTTAGCTATGCCCCTCCCATCTCTAGCTAAGCTCCACCCACACCTCGCTCGTGTTGGGATCGAACGATCTCTGAACTCCCTGATTATCAATTTCCAGAAAACTATACAGGTAAGCTGTTGAATATTTTGAAACTAATTCGACTGGGTGATGTTGCTGCCTATGGCAGCAACAGCGCCCAGTCAAATTAGTTTCAAAATATTCAACAGCATGTTTATTAAATAGTAGAGACATACAATTCACACAACGTGTCAGACTATTAAGAGCTAAAGACGGGTCTAATAGAATCATTTATGATGTAATGATTCTCCTTCGATCAATACTCACCATTCTGTTACTTCTGATATACAGCTGGCCTTGACAGCGGCTCTAGGATTATAGACTTAGAAAGCTTTACCGACTCCTGGGAACCGGGTACGCGGCTCCCAACTGCCGAGTACCCGTTTACCATAGAGTTCATTCTTGTTTGCATAGCAACAAGAGCAATACATGCTTTTTGCAGGAGAAGATTTTTAGTGTCTTTTGTTAAAGAAATCTAAGTCTTTGTCTGTGAAGTGATAGTTTGTGCGTTCTTGAGGATTTAACTGGATACTATGGAGAATACCGCCGATGAAAACCAGGTTGTATCATTCTTTATTATCCATAGTTAAAAGACTTAGGTCTCTAAATTTCGCTGTGTCGCATGTCCTGATTTCTGACCCCAGAGAATCTGGGACGTGTGCTAACAACGATATATGCCAGATGATCGCCTTCTTTAACCCCAACAGGCGATCGGCAGATATGAAAATAGGTGTTTGCTACGGTATTTCTAACACGAATATCGGCTGACGTCGTTCTCCGTAGGATCCGAGCGGGTGACGTCACACCCGGTTCGCTCGGATGTTTATGTGAAGAAATTATTTTCATTAATTCGCGCATCTCGTTCTGGGTGCTGCGTACTAAAAATGGTACCGGAAACTAGAATGTTCAAGTTTACGTGCGATCACGATCGGTTTGCAATGATCGGTGGTTTCAAAATTCTTGAGTAGATGCGTGGTCTGCGGTTTTACCGTGTGATACAGCAGTTTGTTATACATTTTGTTGTTTTCTTCACATATCGTTTGGCTTTCGTTAGGGAGTATAATTTATATTGATTGGTAAATATACCCCGAATGCTATGCGATATGATTCCTGGAGCCGTTACACATCCTGGAGGATCTAATATGGGTGTGTTTTATGCCCGCTTCGTTCTTGTCGTCATAATCAATGCGATCTTTGTTGTAACGTGGCGGGGTGGGGTGCGGGAGGGATACGGTTAATTTATGAGTCAAATTATTTGAAAATTAATTGTCTGCCTTCCATCAGGGTCTCGTTCCGCTTGTAATTGTAGGTTTGTGCTTATTTATAGGCCAAGCCAACCCCGCCATCATGTGACGAGTGCCATAAATTTGTACGAGTCGTATTTAAGGACCATGTCTGCTTTAGGTGTTAGCCCTGTAACCTAGACCATAGGTGTAATGTGTGCGCAGTGTGGTCCGTGGATATGATGGTTAAGTTCCTTGCCCAGAAGGACTTGGCTGGGTCTGACGCGGGGTCAGGCGGTCCGAGAGTAAATCGTGGAATGCACGGTTCGGCCGGTGGGGGTGCTCCACGTCCCCAGCTGGAGGTGGCGGAGATGGCACCGCCGGCGTGGTTTGGTCCGGCTATGCAGGGTTTTCTGCATAGCGTTCTGCCCATGCTGGTGTCGTCCCTGCTACCAAAGGTTGGGGGGCAGTTTCTCCCCATGCCTGGTACAGACCCTGTCCTCGGACAGGGTTCTGGACTGGTTTCCGAGGGGGCCGTCTTGTACGGACCCCTGGCAGTCTCTGCGGCCACCTCCGGGTGGTCCAGTAGCGGTGGCCGGTCCATCAGGTGTGGGAGCCGTCCGCCAGGATGGCTCCACGGTTTCCTCGTCTAGTGACGACTCTTCGGAGTCCGAAGATGAAGAGGCCGAGGAGGAGCGGTTGCTGCGGCCTGTGATGCCGCAGGTGGAGAATATGGAGGTCGATTCCGTCCTGGACGGAACCGGCCTCCATTTGTCTGGCTTGGCGCAAGCCAGGGCAGCGGCTCTGCCTGTGGCTGAGGCTAATCTGGTACTGGGCACCGGTTCCGTGACGGTTGGTTTGGCACCAGCCGACACGGTAACGGGTCGGCCGGGCCGGGCGTGGTACTCACCTATCTCGCCTGGTCCGGCAGTCGGACGTGGGGTGCCGTTGGCGCCCGTGTCTGGCTACGGTTCCGCGACTGCTACGGGTCCGTACGGTTTTCCGTGCGGACCTACCCCATGGACCGGAGTGTTTCATGGGGTGGCGGCGGAACGTGTGGTACCGGAGTGCCTGTCATGTCAGCCGTGGCTCCTTGCCGGGAGTCCGTGGCTGGCAGGCCCGTGAACACGTCAACGGGTGACGTGTTTGCGGGTGTGTCTTCATCGGAGATAGATTGGTCAGAGCCTCTGACATGGCTAGCCAGGGTTGACCCGTCTGTGGTTTCGGCCATGGCCGATGAAGATGTGCCCCGTCCGTCAGTTGCGTCGATCAGGACGGGGATTTTGCCCGCGGGCCGGATCCAGTCTGTGGGACTGGATCCACGGTTCATAGAATTGTTGGAGGCTATTTATAGCAAACAACTTATGACCAAGGGTCAGCTCCCTGTGGCCTCCAGGGAGGTGCGGGCAAGATGTCGTATTCCGCGGGGGGAATACGACAGATATGGTGTAGTCCCGTCAGTCACCAATGATGACCGATGGGTACTGGGCGTTCAGAGTGCCGGGGCGGGTGGCCCCGGTCCGGCACTTGTGGACAAGGCTCAGGTACATCAAGAGGAAGTCCTGTCCCTATGCGATGAGGGTGTGAGGGCAGCTATGAGCGCTGTCAACCACTCGTACTGTCTCCTTCAGTCGGTGTGGGCTGAAGCGGGGGCAGGCCACCCTGTGCCACCTGTGGCGCTTTCGTGCGTAAGTGACAGCCTGGTGCTGTCTATGGACGCATTGGCAAGGGTGCAAGCGCGAGTAACAAAATCCAGGAGGCAAATGGTCATTGACCATATGCGTCCGACTACGGCAGTCAGGGAGCATCTTCTTGGGACGCCCCTGACAGGGCCTAGCATCTTCGGTGGCCAGGCGCGGGCCATCTTAGAGGATACAGCCAGTAGCGTGCAGAATCGGTTAGCGGTCAACCTGCAGCTAGAGCTAGTGCGGCAAGCACACGCACTAGGGGCTGTAGGGAAACAGCTAGCGGGACAACCTTCAAAGAAGCAGAAGAAGCATAAGGGCAAGGCGAAAGCTAAGCCTGTTGCGACTTCTGCTTCAGCTGGCTTTTCTCAGCCGCCGCCGGCGAAGAAAGCCAGGAAGGTTGTAGAGGCGCCTACCCTCCCCAAGTTTGCTCCTGACCGCCCTAGAGGCGGGAAGGGCAAGGGGAAGGGTAAGTCTTCAAAGGGCGGACAGAAGGGGCCGGATCGTACCTGAGGGTACGAGAGCTCCCTTCATATCCGTCTGGACCGCGCCTGTGCGACAGGAACAGCGGTGCCAGTTATACCTGTCGTGCCTAGAACGAAATGGTTCTCTCTCTCTCTCTCTCTCGTTAAGAAAGAGGGGGGGGGGGGGGGCGGACTGCGAGCCGGACAACCCCGTTAGACGTCGAGGCGTCTATGGTGGGTGGAAGGCTCATGCGTTTCGTCGAGGCCTGGCGAGGTGTGACGTCAGACAGTCTGGTCCTGGGATGGTTATCCCAGGGTTACATGCCGGAGTGGTGGGACTTTCCACCACAAAATCTGTCTTTGGCACCTGTCTGGACACCCGTACCAAGGGAGCCAGACAAGTTAGAAGCCGTTCAAAAGGAAGTGTCGGGTTTGCTTCTGAAGGGAGCAATAAAACCAGCAAACCGGAACACTCCAGGCTTCTATTCAAACATGTTCCTTGTCCCCAAGAGCACAGGGGGATGGAGACCCATACTCAATCTCAGGCCATTAAATTGGTTTATCCATACGCCTCGGTTCCAGATGGAAACGCCGAGGTCGGTAATGGCGGGATTGAGGAAAGGAATGTGGTGTGTATCGATCGATCTGAAAGATGCATATTTCCACATTCCGATGAACAGGAGTTGTCACAGGTTTCTGAGATTTGCGTTTCAGAATCAAGTATGGGAGTTTATTGTTCTCCCATTTGGCCTGTCGACAGCTCCGAGGGTTTTCACAAGAGTGGTCCTTGCGGTGACAGCGTTTCTGAGAAAAGAGAATGTGGCGCTACACACCTACATAGACGACTGGCTGATCAAGGCAGACTCGGCAGCCAGGTTGAACGTGGATACTGCTCTGACTCTGAGGTTACTTTCAGATCTAGGCTGGATAGTCAACGAGGAGAAATCCGAGTTGACGCCCACTCAACATTTCATTTATTTGGGGATGCGATTCGATCTTGAGGAGGGCAGGGTGTACCCGTCAGAGCCCAGAGTGGTGTCTCTGTTAGCCATCCTCAAGAGTTTTCGAGTGGGAAACCACATTCAGGCGAGGCGGTTCCTTCAGATGCTGGGCATGATGGTCTCCATGGAGCAGGTTATCCCGTACGCTGCTCTAATGCGAAGGCCTATCCAGTTGTATCTGATGTCTCTGTGGAAACAGAGAACAGAACCCCTGTCAAAACTGGTACCAGTTTTGGAGCCGATAATGTCGCATCTTGTATGGTGGAAGGAGCGTCAGAATCTCCTAGTAGGGGTTTCACTGCACCTACCCCACCCCCAGCTGTCCGTGTACACGGATGCATCGCTGGAGGGGTGGGGTGCCTGCCTGGGAGAACACCAGGTCTCGGGCACATGGACTCTCCCGGAGAGTCAGCTGCATATCAATCTGTTGGAAATGATGGCAGTGGAACTGGCGTTGGAAGAGTTCCTTCCGATGATCAGGGGCAAGGTGATATTGATACGGTCGGACAATTCGACAGTAGTATCATATATAAATCGCCAAGGCGGGACCAGGTCGCCCACTCTCCGAACATAATCTCCCAGGCCAAGGGACGCTTCCTACACGAGCGTCCTGAAGTGTTCAAATTGACTGCGTGGATGTTATCAAACAACGTTCCAGGTCGGATGGTTTTTCTCGACAGGCTGCTGATTTCATCGCGGCTGCGAGAAGGAGGTCAACCTTCAAGTCATATAACAACAAGGTTAACAGATTTGCAGACTGGTGTGAAGAAAAGGGTATTGATACTTTTCAATCCACTATTCAGCAAATAGCAGACTTTCTCTGTGAGCTGTTCTTTTCAGGACTAGCTCCCGTCACAATTGCTGGATACAAGTCAGCTTTGGCATCAGTTATCCCTTGTCTAGCCAACAGGGATAGTCCAGAGGTGGCCCAGTTAAATGTGATGTTGAAGGGAATGAGCAATCTCCGACCGAGACAACCGGTAGTCAATCCAGCCTGGAGTCTATCTTTAGTGCTTAATGTACTGGCCAAGCACCCTTTCGAACCGTTGCGTTCGGCTAGTCTAAAGCATTTGACTCTAAAGGCGGTCTTTCTATTGGCAGCTTCCTCAGCTAGAAGGCGCAGTGGAATCCATGCGCTTTCGGCAGAGAGGGACCGATTTATTGTTTCTGGAGAAGGTCTGCGTCTTCTGCCAAGAGCAGAGTTTATGTCAAAGAACCAATCTTTGAGATATCCCGGCAAACCGATCATTATACCGAAGTTAACTAGGTTTGATCGTGATGCCAGTGTCTGGTGCCCGGTCCGTGCTTTGACTAAGTACAAGAAACGGACTGACTCGTTATGGTCGAACGATAGACATCTGTGGATCTGCCATAAAAAGCCTTATGGCGCCGCATCCATGGATACTCTCTCTCGGTGGGTGGTCGAATGCATTCAGACTACTCACGAGATGGCGACTGGGCACCAGGTGCAAGGCATAAGGGCACACGATGTCAGAGGAATAGCTGCCTCGACCGCCCTTTACAATGGTGTTCCGTTAAAGGACATCATGGCCATTGCACAATGGCACTGTGAGTCCTCATTTACGGATTACTATATGAGGGATGTGTCAGACTCAGCCAATCCACTCGCTTTAGCTGTTTTGAAACGATAGTTAGTGACCAGACTGCTTTTCACCCTTTTTTCACTTCAGTAAGAAAAGAACCTAAAGCAGGCATGGTCAAGCGGGAGGATGACAACTAGATTGTGTCACTGATGGCCGAACCAGTGAATCGTTGGAGGCGGTACGTCTGGAGTCCAATTATCATAAGGTAATTCAATAGTGAGAGTTTTTTGTATTATGGATGTGTATCATGTTCATTCATCTTATATATTCATGCTCATTCCCAGGCTAATACATGGAATATGCAGGGAGCAGTTAACCCTCTTGGCATATTTGTGTTTCAGGCGAGATACATGTTCGTGAGTTCTCTCCCTTTTTTTTTTACGAGTAAAAAAGGGGGGGGGGGGGGGGGCGGTGTTGCGAATGTGATTCGGTTCCGTGAACTTGACGGTCCTTTTAGGTCTCCGTTAGTCAAGTTTGAAGTCTAAAATCTTTCTCCAAGGGGCAAAATTAGCATTTATGGCTTGCCCCTTCCCACCAGGTTACTGATCAAATCTGGTGTATATCAGAAGTAACAGAATGGTGAGTATTGATCGAAGGAGAATGAAGGAAATGTCAATTTCCCTTTCTCCGAGATCTAACAATACTCGCCATTCTGTTACGGACCCAGCCTCCCAGCCCCACGGAGGCAAGCCATAGTTTTCTCTTGTTTGGTGGCTATGCAAACAATATGAGCTCTATGGTAAACGGGTACTCGGCAGTTGGGAGCCGAGTACCCGGTTCCCAGGAATCGGTAAAGCTTTCTAAGTCTATAATCCTAGAGCCGCTGTCAGGGCCAGCTGTATATCAGAAGTAACAGAATGGTAAGTATTGTTAGATCTCGGAGAAAGGGAAATTTACATTTCCTTCATTGCTTAGCTGAGTATGACATCATATGACGTTAAATCGTCGATGGATACTCTAGAAAGGTGAATTGCGTGTGTCTCATGCCCTCTCACACCCAAAGTGTGGGACTTGGCATGTCTCTATTGTGTGTGTGTGTGTGTGTGTGTGTGTGTCTGTCTCTCTGTCTGTCTGTCTGTCTGTCTGTCTGTCTGTCTGTCTGTCTCTGTGTGTGTGTGTGTGTGTGTGTGTGTGTGTGTGTGTGTTGTGTGTGTGTGTGTGTGTGTGTGTGTGTGTGGTGTGTGTGTGTGTGTGTGTGTGTGTGTGTGTGTGTGTGTGTGTGTGTGTGTGTGTGTGTGTGTGTGTGTGTGTGTGTGTGTGTGTGTGTGTGTGTGTGTGTGTGTGCACCATCATCATGTGTTATTTTCTTGCTTCTCAGTTGAGAATGAGAACCACTGTGATTATGTGAAGCTTCGTGAGATGTTGATTCGTACTAACATGGAGGATCTACGTGATATGACACATACAAAACATTTTGAGTTATTCCGTCGTCATAAGCTTGAGTTGATGGGATTCTCCGAGAACGATACACAAAGGTGAGTAAGGTGTATCGTTGATGATGTATAACTGTAACAGCTGGGCAGATCCAAAGGTAGCTCTAGACAAACTCGATGCCTGCCGCCGCAAAACACCTATGCACCATCACTGGACACTGATGGCCAGACAGCATACTTTACAACGATGCACTATACAAGATGTGTAATACGCCGCCGCTGTCTGTAAAAGTCACCCAGCAAAGATGGTCCATGTTTGGCCATGTGCTAAGGATGCCAGACAAGACACCAGCACAAAGAGCCTTGGAATTCGCCCTACTCGGAGCCACCAAATACAAAGCCAGGAGAGGACGTCATTGCATAAATCTGCTAAGCATGCTATGAGGTGACCTCAAGAAAGCAGGACTCAGTACACTCAAGTCGAGAATTGGCCTGAGGAAGCTAAGGATTTTGGCTGAGGACAAGACACGGTGGGCAAAAGTGAAGAAGGACTGATTGCAGCTGTAGGATGTTTCTACTACTACTACAGCTGCAGAATACAGTAATCATACATCATACATACAGTCATTGTTTCAAAACATATATCGGCAATCAGTTGTCTTGATGTGCCACTAACTGCCCATGCTAGTAACCATTAAGGGTCACGCTGGCCAAAACGAGCCTATGCAGTGGTCTTGGCAAATATCCAGTTAAAAAGCAATTTGCTATGTGAGTGACTGGCTGAGCCAATCATTCCAGTGGTACCTATGTAAAAAACAGTCTTCCCTTGGCCTGCAAATGAACATTCAGTTAAGAAATATTTTAATTTTCTTGACCGTTTTTGGCCAGTAAAGCGTTAATTTAGCCAATCCATTAATGATTCCATTTCTAGCACCAAAAACATTGTCTGCAGTGATCTTGAAAAATGGTCATTTGTTGACCAAGAGATTATTATTTTTAATTTAGAACTGGAATGACTGGCTCGATAATTGATCCAGTCATTCCAGTCGAACATTTTCAAAAATAGTCTTCTTGTCCTGTAAATGCACATTTTCGATGAGATACATGTAATTTAAATTTTCTTGACAAAATTCAAGAAGGGTTAATATTGACTCTTCTCATGACTTCAGCTTTAGTTGCCTGCCCCGATTCTGTGCTATTAAATGTTTCAAAAACTTACTTGACCATTCCAGTTTATCTATCCATCATATGATATAGTAATCAACTCTGTGATGTTGATGATGACGTCATAATCAATGATGCCATGAATGACGTAATTAAGTTTGTCACGAAAGCATAATTGGTGACGGCCTAAAGCGTTGTTGTACGAATTGGATGTTTATTATTTAATAAACACGCTGTTGAATATTCTGAAACTAATTTGACTGGGTGCTGTTGTTGCCATTGCAGCACCCAGTGAAATTAGTTTCAAAATATGCATCAGCTTGCTTGTAGTTTTCTGAAATTGATAGTCAGGGAGTTCAGGGATCGATTGATCCCAACATGGTTGAAGTGTGTGTTGAGCTTAGCTAGAGATGGGCAGGGCATAGCTAAACCTGGATTCCTCCATTATCAGTTAATGTCATGGTACAACATAGACAATAAGTAAATTTGGCAAATTTCTTTTTCACGAGTGAGATGACATACTTACCTCCCTAACACTCTTGATATACTAGTATATCGGCTCTAAATTCAATAATATTCAGAATTATAAAAAGTTAGGTGCCCCTAATGGGCAGGTGGAAGTACACAGTCATGCACATGACAAACACCACCCTCTGCGCATGCGCACACCGGTACTTCCGTTACTAAATATTGGCTGACATAGAAGCAACTATTCAATAGCCAAAGGACCAGGCCTCCGTGGGGTGGTGAGGCCGGGATCCCGTTAGGGAGGTAAGTATGTCATCTCACTCGTGAAAAAGAAATTTGCCAAATTTACTTATTTCACATCATGAGAACATACTTACCTCCCTAACACTCTTGATAAAAAACCAGAATTTGAAAGTAAATTTTGGTGGGAGGGAGGCAAGGTCCTGAAAACCCGCGCACCCTCGAAGAGGCTAGGCTCTTTGAATTCTCAAGAGATTAAAAACATCTGAAATTGTGACTGAAACCACAACCAGGAATAGAATTTTGCATCGGATAATCGACCGATGAAGAGAGATTGATCAAAAGGCAAATGCGCTCTCCCCCCCTCTTTCTGAGGAAGGTTTAGGAAAAACGCTGCTTTAAATGACTAGCACGTTCTCTAATACTTAATGAAAGTATTACTAGACATTGGAAAAAGAAGAATTGCTTCTATTTCAAAAACTCTCTGAAACACCACAATTAAGAGACATTAACCATCACCATATTAAAAAATAAAATGACACCATCACCAAGACAGAAAATCAAAAAACAGTCATAACTACTGACCTCTGATGTCTTGGACGCGGCACTCATCTCTTCCCCCACCGGATGAAGAGAAGTGTACCAGCTAATAGTAGGGATATCCTACCAACAAATGTGATATTTGAAAATAGCAGAGGAGGCAAACTATTTACAAACATAAAACCTCTGCATAAATATTTTATTTCCTGAGGACTGAGACAGCGAGTGGGTTAGAAGTGTCACGAAGGTAATGGTCGGTAAAACTTGACTCACAGTGCCACTGGGCTACTGACATAATGTCTTCAATAGAAACACCATTAAATAATGCCGTGGAAGTTACCACACCACGGACACTATGAGCCTTGGCTCTATCTACCTGGATTCCAGTGGCTGTTTTATGACAGAATTGGATACATTCCACTATCCATCTGGAAATAGTGTCTCTTGACGCCCTACCATGGGGTTCAATATATGACAACCATAGGGAACATAGGTCCGTCCGCCAAACCTGAGGTCGTTTCTTGTACTTATTCAAAGCACGGACTGGACACCATACCTTAGCACCAGGATCATATCTGGTTAAGGCAGGTAAAATAATAGGTCTACCTGGATACTTTAAAGATTGATTCTTAGCCAAGAAATTCAATCTTGGTAGAAGCTTAAGGCCTTCACCTGTAACTATATAACGGTCAGGCTCAGCAGACAAGGCATGAATTTCACTCCTGCGTCTGGCTGAAGCCGCCGCCACTAAAAATACAGTTTTAAGTGTCAACAATTTAACAGATATAGCACTAAGTGGTTCAAAAGGCTTATCACTCAAAACCTGCAGAACCAGAGAAAGACTCCATGATGGTGTCAGTGGAGGATTTCTAGGTCTGAGATTGCCCATACCTTTAATAAGAGTATTTAAAACACTTACTTCATCACTTCCCCTCTTTGCCAAGCAAGGGATAACAGTCATCAATGCTGATTTGTATCCAGCAATAGAATTAGGTTGAAGACTATAGGTATCATACAGGTGACAGAGAAAATCAGCTACTACCTGAATAGATGCTTCCATCGGATTGATACATCTCTTTGAGCACCATTCTGCAAATCTGTTGATTTTATAATTATAAGCTCTGGACATTGACCCCCTCCTGGCTCTGGCCATGAAATTGGCTGCTTGCTCAGAAAATCCCTCCTTAATCGCGGATTGTTTGACAACATCCATGCAGTCAATCGAAACATTGACGGATTGTTGTGAAGGGTCTTGCCCTGGAAGATAATATCGTCCATCAGTGGCAGAGGAACCGAATTGCAAACCAGAAGGTCCAGCAGATCCATAAACCATGATCGGCTTGGCCAATTCGGGGCGATCAGAAGAACTTGGCATTCCTCTTGTCTGATCTTCTGAAGGATCCTTGGAATCAGGATTGTTGGAGGGTATGCGTATGCATACATTCCCTTCCAACTGATAGCTAGCGCATCTATTGCGATAGCGCTTGGATCTGGAATCGGAGAAACGTACGTCGTCATCTTCGCATTCTTCTTCATTGCGAACAAATCTATGTTGGGCTTTCCCCAATGATTGAACAGGTGATCCGCCACACATTGATTTAGTTGCCATTCCGTAGGCAGAATACTCATCCTTCGGCTCAATGAGTCTGCTAACAGATTCAGCCTTCCCGGAATATGAACTGCTTTCAAGGTGATCATATGATCCATGCACCAGCAAAGCAGCTTCCATGTCATCATACAGAGACTGGGCGACTTCGTTCCGCCCTGGCGGTTTATGTAACTCACTACTGTAGAGTTGTCTGAACATATCATCACAAATTTTCCCTCCACCTCCTCTAGGAAGTGTTCCAGGCCTAGAACTACAGCCCGCAATTCTAGCATGTTGATATGTTCCTTTGACTGTTCCAGATTCCAAAGCCCTGATATAGTGGCTTCTTCCAGGCAAGCTCCCCAACCCTCCATCGATGCATCCGTAAACATCGTTACTTGAGGGTGGGGAGGGGTCAGCATGACCCCCGCCAGGAGATTTCCTCTCTCCATCCACCAGTGAAGGTGATGAATGAGAGGGTCCAACACTTGAATGCGCGAGTCCAGTGATCCTGAACTCTGCGTCCACTGGGTCATGAGAAACAACTGAATCGGCCGCCTGCGTAAGGCCGCCTGAGGAATGACTGGTTCCATCGAAACCATCAGTCCCAACATTCTCAGATAGACCCGTGCTAGAATATAACGACTGTCGCAAACCAACTGAATGCACGAGAGGAGACTTTCCACTCTCTCCTGGGACGGATAAACATATCCTATCTCCAGATCGAAGAACATACCCAGGTAAACAAACTTCTGGGATGGAGTCAGCTCTGATTTCGGAAAGTTGATCATCCAGCCTAAATCTGTGAGAGTTTCCAAAACTATCTCCAGATTTGCTGTCAAACTTTCTGGGTTGTGTGCTTTCAGCAACCAGTCGTCTATGTAAGTGTGAACAGGTATATTTCTCCTGCGGAGGTATGCCGTAATAGCAAGTGCCACTCGAGTGAAGACCCTTGGAGCCGTCGAGATGCCGAATGGAAGAACCTTGAATTCCCATTGGCGTCCCTGAAAAGCAAATCTCAGGAACCGACGAAAACTCCTTGCAATTGGAATGTGGAAGTAAGCATCCTTGAGATCTATAGACGCTGTCCACATCCCCTTCTCTAACCCCAACAACACCGATCTCACTGTTTCCATTTTGAAAGTCGGAGTGTCTAAAAACTTGTTTAGAGGCTTGAGGTTGAGAATTGGTCTCCACCCCCCGGTGTTCTTTGCCACAAGAAACACGGTTGAATAGAAGCCCGGGCAATCCTGCGCCGGTTGAATTGCTTCTTTTAGAACGAGAGAATCTATCTCCTCTTCTATGCACAACCGCTTGTCTGGATCTCTTGGAACCTGAGTCCAGACCGGTACCAGAGACAAATGCAACGGCGGACCCCTTATCCAATCTGGACGGTATCCGTGCGAAAGCCATTGCAAGACTAAGCGGTCCTGAATTAACCGCGCCCACTTCTGAATGTGACAAGTCAAACGACCTCCCACTGGTGCACCTAGGGTTGACGGGGTGCCCATAAATTTTAGAAGTGGGTGTGTCTGATACGAGTGGCAACACCCGAGTGGTACATGTGATAACCGGAAAAATTTTTCTTGCATCAGGCCCGGTTACCACGCGCCGCTCCCCGCATGCCGCGACCAGCGCCACGGTGCGCGGGATGCTGTCTGGCAGGCAGCGCTTGAGGCGGCGGCTGTCGCACAAGCGCACGCTGCTGCTGGCGTAGCCGACGCGGTCTCTGAAACCTGCCGGCCGGCTGGCCTCTGACACTGCCAGCTCCGCCACGAGCGTACGGCTGTCGAGCAGCCGAGGGCTGAACACGCACGTGTTCCCTGCGCAGCACTTCAAACTGTGCCCGCAGCGCCCTCTGGTTGTTCACCAAAGTCACCATCTCCTGGAGGTGCCGACAACCTTCACCTCCAAAGAGTCCAGGGCCCGCCATCGGCGCTTGCATCAAGCGCGACTTGAGCTCCTGCGACGGGCACAAATTGTCCAGTGCAAACGTGCGCCTCGTCCTCAGCGACTTCGTGCCCGACCTAGTCAGACAGTCCAACGCCAGGTTGATGCCATCCTGGATGGCTCGTTGGACTGTCACGGTACTAGGCTGTTGCTGCACCGACGCTGCTACCACCCCCGATAGCAGCTGAGAGACATGCGACAGCGCACTGATCGCTGCTCGCGAGCTCTCCTCGGTGTCACGCAAGGCGGCATTCGCCGAGCGCATAGCGCCCGTGCACAACGCTCCCGTGTCAGCCCGGGAACCCGGCCGCGTATCTTCCCCCAGAGCGGCACGGTCGTCCGCGCTCGGTCTGGGTGCCGGGCCATACCGAGCATACTGACTGGCAGTAACCCGACATCGCCTAGCTACCTCGCGGGGGGCCTTCGCGAGGCGACCTCTCGGTCGGATCGACTCCTCTGCCGCCGCGAACATATCTAAGACATGATCAGCGTACGGCAGAGACAGAGCTGTGCTGGCCAACGGCTTCGCCTAGGTGCGAGCGTTCACGCTCCCCAAGAGAGGAGTGTAGGCGCTCACATCCATGCCTTCATGATCCACCTGTGGACCGAGCAGGTAGTCCTCATCATCTTCCTGGTCAGGAAAGTTAGACTCTGGATTAGTAAAGAAAACTAATCCAGACTGACCAGGAGACTGCCCGAAGGCAGATGACGAGTTTACTCCGCGAGTGATCGTGGTCAGGCCCGCTGGTCGGGTCCCGCCTGATTCTTCTCGCGCCGCTGGCACCCCAGGCGATGCGAACATCAAGCCTGGGTCCAAGACGGCCGCCCCTGGATCACTCAATGCTTTGTCCGAGCTAATAGGCCATGATCCAGGGACGGGGGCTACCTGCACTTAGGTCGACGCGCAGGAAGTTGAAACACCTGTGCCAGGCAACATGCCGCGAAGCATGTCAGGCATCAGGTCTTTCAAAGTCCTGCGCATCTCACTCACCAACTCACTCTTGAAGGCCTCGAGCCCACCCTTCTCAGAGGCCTTCTTCTTACCCTCCTTCTTCGGTTTCTTCACCTCCTCCGCCATCATCTTCGCCTGCAAACAGAAGAACTCAGAGGTTAGATCCCCCCCCCCCCACTTTTCACAAATAACACATTTGTTGGACAGCCTACACGCTGAACACAGATGGCAAGGGTGGGGGAAGAATCTAGCTTTCATGGACTTCAGACAGGACGGGCACTTCTGAAAAGGGAGGGATACGAAGACAATGAGTATGACAGTCTCAAAGCCGTGATAACAGATGTTTACGTAGAAACCAAAAAACCAACTCGAGAGAAGCTCTACTATTACGACCACCCTGACGGGACAGGAGACTTCTCAAGTTAAACACATCAAATACAACCAGACCCCACATTAAGAGAGAGAGAAAGATTATGACTATCTAGCTATCTCTCAACCCTCTTAATACCAGGGAGATGAACACATCATATACTACTCTAACCTAGGATTATGACATCACGGAAAGAGCAAACTCTGATTGATTATGACATCAAACCTCACTATGCAAAAGTTCCTACCAGGAGAGGGGACGTCAGATTTATGTAAGAAATATCTAGATCTCCAGACATTCTCAGCTCTCGACTAATATAATATTAAATTATATATACTCGAGAACCCATGCACATGCAAGAGAGAAAATAGTGCAATAGCAAACGGCAGCAGAAAATGTAATTATTTTCAAATAATTATGCTCCATAATTAATAACTCCCTTAGCCTGGGCACAGGCAACCATCCTCTTGTGCAGGAAACACGTCCATCCATCCGCCGAGACTCCTCTTCCAGAAGAACTGATGAGGGGGGATGGGACAAAAGGAAGGAGATATTTTATTTATTAATATATTATATCTCCAACCCTTAGACATATCACGATGATAAGTCATCCTGGGACGTGAACACCTTCCAGAGAAGACCAGGCAACCTTGTATAGACACAAGACCGACCTGTAAGCATAAAACACAAGAGTTTATTAGCCCTAGGCGCTGGGAAAAAATTTACAAGGATTCCCAGCGCCTGAAAACGCGGTACCGCCGAAAACGTCCGCTACGAAAACCAGTAACACACAAAGGTTACAAGCTTAAAATAAAAGACAGGAACAATTCCACCTTGGATGATGACGAGGAGGACTCCTCCAACAGTTTATCATCAGCCATGATGGATAGGGATGATTATGTTCTAGTAGAATTCAGAAAAGCGCCTGTGAAGATTTTCACATGTTGCTTCTCAGCCAATATCTTAGAAAACGGAAGTACCGGTGTGCGCATGCGCAGAGGGTGGTGTTTGTCATGTGCATGACTGTGTACTTCCACCTGGCCATTAGGGGCACCTAACTTTTTATAATTCTGAATATTATTGAATTTAGAGCCGATATACTAGTATATCAAGAGTGTTAGGGAGGTAAGTATGTTCTCATGATGTGAAAAGGGGCCTGCACTAAGGTCTAGGCCGGTGGATGAAGCAATGTTAACACTTATATCAGTCAAAAATGGTTTTTGCAGTGGTCTTGAGAAATGTCCATTTGCAGACGAAGAGAAGACTATTTTTGAAAATTTACCACTAATGACTGGCTCAATAACCGAGCCAGTCATTCCAGTGGTAAATTTTCAAAAATAGTTTTCCCTTAGTCTGCAAATGGAAATTTTCTATGATGAAATTGAAATTTTCTTGAACAAATTTGAGGGTTAAAGGGTTAGAAATCTAGGAAGCTGCTGTAATGTGGCTTTCCTTTCTGAGCTCTCTAATCTGAACTCTTATTCCTTGTAGTTTATCAGAGGTTTATGAGCAGAAGAGAACCGAGCATCACGCCGAACTTCAGAAGAAGGAAGATGAAATGAGACAGACCTTCGTCATCCGTGTCAAAGAAACCGAGTCAGATTTAAAGGAGTCCGAAAAAGAGGTATGTATGTCTTTATTGTTAGTAGTTCTGATTCTTGGACGATGACGACGTTATGTAACATATTATTCTCACACACAGACCACCATCCACACCCCAACCCGATACCACCTTTGTGAATTCAAGCTTTAAATATTAGATTTTCCATCTTTCTGCCTGTGTGTGTGTGTGCGTGCATGCATGTGTGTTGGTAGGTGGGTGGGTGGTAGGGTTGGGCGATTTTTCGATATTATCGTCAATATCGCGATATACCGAATACCGATACCGAAATCGTCATAATTTCGAAAAATCGTAAATATCGTCAATACCGACAGGACGATATTGCACTTTTAACTGTGAGCATAATATAAATAACTAAGTTAGAAATGTCATACTCTTACCTCTATTCGGTCCAGTAATAGTCTAAGTAATAATCCAGTCTTTGTCTAAGGTAATAAAAACTTAATAAACTCCAAAATAATCTGTGTTCATTTAATTCATGGTTCGTTTGCGCTAATAAAATGATTTAAAGTACAAAATAATCCTTTGTTGTTCACTTTTCATAATTACATAAATAGACGACGCCATATTGTTAGTCAGTGGGAAATACCATTTGCACTACCCACATTCCATTCTGATGACGTCATTACTACAGGTCAAGCTATTTATCCATTAGTCATTGATCTGCATGGTTAAACATTCTTCTGACCGTGAAAGATTTACACTTTAAAACTTTTTAGGTCGATAGGAACCCACACACACACTTAATCCCTTATCAATACCACAGCTTGGAACGGTGGGTGAGGGGGAAGTTAATCTCTTGCTTTACCGTTATACGTTTTTATGTAACTTTATACAATATATTTAGCATTTTTAAACGAATCGGATCAAAATTCATTCCACATATAACATTACAGATTTATTCTAAGTGAGAAACAGCCTTAAAATAAATAATTTAGGACTAATTATTTCCAGTCTATCTGTTGTGGCAGTTTTGGCTGCGGTGTTAACTGGGTTAATTTCACACATCCCGGCTACGTCGTGAGATCAATGGATAGGACTGCTAAGTAGTGAGCGAATTTGAATAGGTCTACAATGGGGCAAATTAGTATTTAATATTACAGACCAAATAAAATCTGATATAATTGTTTCCAGTCTTCACGCTGGTTCTCGTTCAAAATCATGCAGTGTTATTTTATTAATTTGCATCGTCTATGCTAGCGGCGGGCGTGATAACAGCTGTCGGAATTCTGCAGTGTGAATTCTGATTGGCTCAAGTATGATACGGCGGCCAATCAGATTTCGCTCTGCGGAATTCCTTTCTGAGCAATGAAGTTAATGCGTATTCCTTGCTCAATCTTTTGACAGTTGTCGTGAGGTAAAGATAACACAAAATACAACACAAGAACAGAAGAAAATCCTTTATTTTTCTTATTTGTGATGAATACGGTTTTCTACTTCGAATAATACTTACCAGATGTACTATTATGATAATGCCTATTATCTAGTCTAGCTCAAAATAAACAATTAAAACTCCGCACTCTCCTGGTCCTGCCCATACTGTGTCCGGGAATTACCATAGCCGCAGGTACCGAGTCAATTCCCAATCACAGTCAGATTCGTCTATTTTGCGCTTTGTCATGTCGCAATTTTAGTGTGCTCAAATTTTCGTTAATTTAAGCAGTTATCTGGTGTTTAATACAATTCTATCAGTGGCTTCATGGAGGAACTAGGAAAATCATCACAGGGCCAGGTTGTATCAATCTAGAATTTATACATTCGTGCCATAATGACTGTTTGAAATTTCCTTAAATTGGCACATTGTTTTAAAATGTTAGCCATTGTAGGAGTCGTTTCTGTACCCGTTAACTTTTAGTTTTAATTCGGGTACTCGGTTAATTTCTCTTGCGACTCGGTTCCTCTAAAGATGGATGCATCCTTAGCCAAGATGGCGGCGCCCATGAATTATGTCTTGCTTGGCTTGGCGTGTCTGGGCACTCTGTTTTCACCGATTTTTAGCTCTCGCTTCATTGTCGAGGGTGTTTGTAGCGATCGGCGTTGCATTCTTGGTTGTTTAACGTTAGTTAACTGCTAAGTTGTGTTTTTTAATTTTCACTCAAAAAAGTTTCAAATATTTCCTGCCTAAAGGCTTGATTATCATTAATTTAAGAGAAAGTTAATGTGTTCTAAGAAATTCTTTTAACTATCAAGTCGATTGTGCGTATTGCTCGTCATCATTTGTCATGTGCAGCGTTTTAATTCTTCTCTGTGTTCGCGGAAACCAAAGAACCTGGACACCTTGTGCCAGAAATGCAACATGTTCATGAAGCGCAAGTACTCAGGACATCACTGTGTAGCGTGCGCGAAGTGTAAGGTTGGAAGCCCATGTGATGTGTGCGCCAAGTGGTCGTCGGCAATGGTGGCAGAGTTTGATAGGGATCGCCATGCGCGTCTGGAGAGGATCGCGAGGGACAAGGCGGCGAAGCTGGACCAGGCGTCTGAAGGGACTGGAAGGTCGTCTGAATGACCGCATGGATTCAGCTCTGGGCGTATGGGCGGCCCAGTTCAAGGCAATGTTCGACTCATTGCAGTCCACGGTCCCGTCGATGCAGGCTAGTGCAGGACAACCCTTAGGTGGTCCGGCTAGTTCTGTGGAGGGTCAAGCACCTGCCCCTTCTCTGTCCTTGGCTCAAGAGCCGACGATAGAGGAGGAAGATCTTCTTATGGAAGATTCCGGCATGCCGGATATTTCGATGACGGCAATGCCTAGTACTTCCCAGGGGTCTCCCTCGTGATTTGTACGGGTTTGCCAGGCGGATGGTGATATCGACGTTCCGTCGGGTATTTTCCATCCGCTGTTTGTGCAACCGGAGGGGTCGGCGGAGCCGTGTTTTGCAGTTCCTGCCGGTATCCCGGCGGCTTTGGGTGCGGCTCCTATCGGAGTGCCGTCACCTGCCGTACGTATGGCGGTCGTAGTCCCGACTCCCGTGCTGGAGCCGATGGACTGCGGAGAATCCGGGTCTCGCGATTCGTTGGACACCGGTGCCGCTGGTAGTCGCGCTATGGATGCGCTCTGTCCTGGCAGAGGGGTGTCTCATAGCGCTGAGCATGGATCGTCGGTGGCCCTCTCATCTAAGGGAGAGAGGGAGGATGAAAACGGGAGTTCTTTAATGGACGAGTCCGTTTTCTGCACCGAGGCGGAATGGGTGCAGGTCCTTGGATGGATGACCGATCGTCTCGGGTTGGCATCTGATCTGTGATCTCAGCGCAATCCGGCGATGGAGCGGATGTCAGAGCGAGCGGCTAGCGCTCTGTCAAGTGGCTCTTCTGCCATGCCAAGACTCCCTTTGGACACGCAGACTTCCGACATGCTGGAAGTTGCGGCATACCGTCTGGTTCAGCCGGAGTATGCATTACCCAAGGCCCCGAAGGGGATAAGGAGTAGGGTCCGTTTTCCGGAGCTGGCCTACCATCAGTATGCCTGGGTTCCACGGCTTTCCGTCGGGGAACGAGAGGCGCTGAATAGGCCGTTGGCTGGGAAGGGTAAGGGGCGGTCTCATCCTTTGGTTTCGCAGACCAATGAAGACCCGTTTAATGAGCTGAGGCTCATTGAGGATGCGGCGAGGGCAGCCATGGCTGCGCTCTCGCACGGGTGTACCGTCCTGCAGGGTATGCTGGCCTGCGCGGCGGAAGGTGGACAGGTGCCAGAGGCTGCTCCCGGAGTTATTCGGGACACCATGCGCCTGTCTCAAGATTGCCTTGCCAGGGTGATCACAAGGACATTGGCAGAGCGACGGAGAATGGTTCTCGATTGTGTAGAACCAGGACCGGAGATGAGGGCTGCATTGTCTTCTGCGCCTTTCATCAGTCCAGGCTTGTTCGGCGGCTCGGCACGGCAAGCTCTCTCTAAGGTTGCGTCAATGGTTGCGGAGCAGGAAGTGGTCGGCAAGTCGTGGAAGTCGACTAAAAGGATACAGCCGCAGCAGTCCTACCGCCAACATCGTCAGGAGCAGCAGAAGCAGTGTCCAAGATCGCCCTTCTGTCCTTCTGGCCGTGATGCCCATAGGCCATCCGGATCACAAGGACCTGGCCGTTCGTCCTCATGCAAGTCCTCTAATAAGAGGCCGTATGAGGATGACAAGAAGGGTGGCGGTTCAGGCCGCGGCGGCTACCGTAAGGATAGCCGTGGCGGCGGTTCCGGACCGTCGTATTACAAGAAGCCGCGGGGCGGCTGTGGACGTCGTTCCTGACGGGTTTCCGGCGGAACCAGATCCGGTGACGTTAGGAACAAATGGAGTCGAGAATCTTCACCCAAGCGATTTAGCGTCTTCTCGTGCAAGCTTGACCGACGGCTGTGTGCAGATTCCTTCCATCGGCGGCAGGCTTCAACTGTTCCTAAGCCAATGGGAACAGGTCATGCGCGATTGTTTAGTCTGTCAGTGGATAAGAAACGGCTACGATCCGGACTGGCTCATCCATCAATCGTTAGTTCCGTTAACATCGACTCCAATATGGATTCCTGTTCCAAGGGAATCAGATCGTCTAGATGCCATTTGCTCAGAAATAGAATCTCTTCGTCAGAAGAATGCGATTCATCTAGTCCGCAATCAGTCTTCTCTGGGCTTCTATTCGATCATGTTCCTCGTTCCGAAGCGTACCGGAGGATGGAGACCAATTCTCAATCTCAAACCGTTGAACAAATTTATTCTTTCTCCCAAGTTTCAGATGGAGACTGTAGCAGCGGTAATGACAGGACTGAGGAAAGGCATGTGGGCAGTGTCGATAGATCTGAAGGATGCATATTTTCATATTCCAATGTCAATTCCTTTTCAGAAATACCTTCGCTTTGCATTCCAAGACAATGTTTGGGTATTCAATGCGCTTCCAATCGGCCTGACCACAGCTCCGAGGGTCTTCACCAAACTGGTTCTCGCCATGACTTCTTTACTTCGCAAGAGAAACATAGCTGTTCACACTTACATAGACGACTGGCTGCTAAAGGCGGGGAATCCAGTCACTCTGCGCAGCAATCTTCAGGTAGTCCTAGCCTTATTAAAGGATCTAGGATGGATTGTGAATCTAGAGAAATCAGAACTGACTCCATCCCAGGAGTTTGTTTATCTGGGAATATTTTTCAATCTCAGGGACGGCGTAGCTTTTCTGGCGGAGAGCAGAGTCAAAAGCCTGATTGCAGTTTTGGAGTCGGTTTCTCTAGGAGCCTATCTGACGGCGCGCCAATTTCTCAGGATACTGGGTTTACTAGTATCTCTGGAGAAGGTGGTTCCGTATGCGGCACTCAGGCACAGGCCAATTCAGATGTATCTAATGTCATTCTGGTCTCAGAGAACAGATCCATTATCTCTGAGGATACCAGTAAAAGAACCATTGATATTCCACCTTCAGTGGTGGTTATCGGAACAGAATCTCCTGCGAGGTGTTCCTCTACAACCTCCTCAACCTCAGATGTCCATCTTCACGGATGCATCGTTGACGGGTTGGGGAGCGGTATTGGACGATCAGTCAGTGTCAGGGGAATGGGATCGGACCAATGCGCAGAAACATATCAATGTACTCGAACTATTAGCGGTGGTATTTGCACTTCGAAAGTTCGAGAGTCTAATTCAAGACAAAATTGTCCTAATAAGGACAGACAACTCAACAGTGGTGTCTTATTTGAACCGCTGTGATGCCAAGAGAGGAATATTATTCTTCGGGCAGCACACATTCCAGGAAGATTGAACATCCTAGTGGATGCTCTCAGTCGAAGGACGATTTGTCGTCCGACGGAAGGGCAGCTCAACCAATCGGTAGCGGAGGTTCTATTCAAACAATGGGGCAAGCCAAATGTCGACCTGTTTGCGATGAATCAAAACGCAAAAATGGTCACTTACGTGTCACCGATCCCGGACCCACTGGCCCTAGCGGTAGACGCACTGGCGATAAGTTGGGAAGGAATGTACGCGTATGTGTATCCTCCAACAATTCTCATCCTGAAAGTTCTGGCAAAGATAAGAGAGGGGATGTGCCAAGTACTGCTGATCGCCCCTTATTGGCCAGGCCGATCACGGTTTACCGTTTTGTCGTCACGGGTGAAGGTTTAAGACTACATCCACGTCTTTGTTTCCTGGCAAAGAATCAGTCACTTAAATATCCAGGACAGCCGATCAATTTGCCAAGTTTAACTAGACATGACCCAAACTCTTCTGCTTGGTGTCAGATGTCTGAAAATGTATAAGAAATGTACTGATGAGTGGAGAGATGACCCGAAATCTCTGTGGTTATGTCTCAAAGCTCCGCATTTACGTGCCTCGAAAGATACTATTTCTCGTTGTATAGTTGACGCTATTCAGATGTCGCACAAAATCGCTACAGGAAAGCAGATTGATCGTGCGAATGCCCATCAGGTCCGAGCACTAGCAGCATCATCGGCCCTTTATACGGGTGTCTCATTAGAGGAGGTGATGTCTGTAGCACAATGGCATGCCGAGTCGTCATTCACTGATTTCTACCTTCGCGACATCTCCAGCGCACTTAATCCGGTAGCCGTCGCCAATTTGTCGAATCTAACATACTACTTCGCACACATCACAGTCTTCCACCTACACTGAACAATTGCTATGCACATGACTGAGTACGACCATGGATTGGGCTGAGCTCCTGTGATGATCAAGAAAAGATCAAGCGCTCAAAATGGTGAGTGTTTACATTAATTAAGTGACTATAAATATGTTTACTTACAGTCGAAATACCAGACTGCTTAGGTAAATAGTCTGGTTCAAGAGTATACTTATCCTCTCAAACAGACATTAGACTCATTCCAATTTGGAAATCTAATCGATATACTGATGTTTTTTTCAAAATTAGAAGTTGTAGTAGCTTCTTTGCACTCTACTGGACTGCCCTAGCTGAGACTTGGGGCTGACACGGGTCTGGTGGGTGTTGCATCCCCATTGACAACCCTCTGAATTTTGTGCGGACAAAAGAGGGGTGGGAAGCACGGTCTAGACCATGGAAGTTTAGCACTCTATGAGTCAGATGGCAGAACCCGAGCATATGCCATGGTTCTAGTCTCTTCACAACCTTCTCTGTTGGATGATAGATGAGAGCTGGTATGAGCCTCACCTCCCACCAGCATTTCCTGTCTGTCGAAATCCGGAGTTTATCATAATAGTACATCTGTTAAGTATTATTCAAGTAGAATCAAAAAAGCATCCGCTTTTGTTTCTACGAGAATTCTTAATACTTACCAGATGTACTATGGCCCTGCCTCAGCCGCCCCGCTGAGGTGAGGCTGAGCTGCTTTCGCAGTTTGCCAAGGCGAACATAAGACGAATCTGACTGTGATTGGGAAATCACTCGGTACCTGCGGCTATGGTAATTCCCGGACACAGTATGGGCAGGACCAGGCGAGTGCGGAGTTTTAATTGTTTATTTTGAGCTAGACTAGATAATAGGCACTTTCATAATAGTACATCTGGTAAGTATTAAGAATTCTCGTAGAAACAAAAGCGGATGCTTTTTTGAAGTTGCATTACATTCGTTGCTTTAAACTGTATATTGAAGGGTGTCAAAGTGTGGAATTTCGTGTATTAAATATGCGGAAATGGCAATCTCAATTTACGGTTTGAATGCAACAAATTTAATGAAAATAACTTGTAGACACCACCAATTTGAAATACATGTTATTCTATGTTTACACCCTAACTCCACACCCCACACAAATGATGATATATCGTGATACTGCGGTATTTTAATGAGATACCGATATCGTCATGCCTTGAGCAATATCGCCCAACCCTAGTGGGTGGGTGCCTTAATAACTTATCTTCTGCTTGGACTATGTTATTGAACTCATAGGCTGTCATGGGTTTGAGTGTGTGCATCAAAGGTCATGGAAAAGCCAGTAATTCCAGTGATAAATTTCCAAAAATAGTCTTCTTGCCCTCCAAATTTGTTCTCTTTTTTCAATGGGCAAATATTTAGATGTTCGCGATCAATCTTGACCAGGAAAGGGGTGACCTCTTAAGGCTGAAGCTGGCAAAAACGGCTTCTTTAGTGTTCTTGAGAAATGTTCATTTGTAGACCAAGAGAATACTATTTTTGAAAATGTACCACTGGAATAGCTGGCTGTATAATCGAGCTAATCATTTCAGTGGTAAATTTTCAAAAATAGTCTTCTCTTGGTCTGCAAATGGACATTTTCTGAGAAATTTGAAATTTTCTTGAACAATTTTGAGTGTTAAAGAATGAATACAATTTAATTGTTTTGTGTTTCTGATGTACATGTATGTGTATTTCAGGCTTGAGTGAGCTTTATTGCTAGAAACACATGCTTCCATTTGTTTTATATTTTCCTTTCATATATTCCTGTCATATTGGTTTTTCTGTGCTTCCATTTCTAGCTTCACTCACGATTTGACTCGCTGAAAAAACAACATGCGGAGGAAAAAAAGCATCTTGACGAGCGTAAACGTCTACTCGAGGACGAGATGAACAGCCTGTCACGTCGTAAAGCGAACTTCGCAGCCGCTCAACAGCAGTCCCTCACAGCCACGCTTAAGGGCAAGAAGAAATAAAACCTGAGATGTTACGTATTGGCAAGAGTTTGGTCTGAAAGTATCATAGTTGTATTGTATCACCCTTTAAGCCTCAAATTTGTTCAGGAAAATTGTATTTACTCATATAAAAATGCCAAATTGCAGACCTAGAGAACACTATTTCTGAAAGATTACCACTGGCATGATTGGCTCGGTTATCGAGCCAGTCATTCCAGTGGTAAACCTTAAAAAATAGTCTTCTCTTGGTCTACAAATGGAGATTTCTCAAGAGCACTGCAGAAGCATTTTTTTGGCAGCTTGAGTGTTAAAGGGCTAGTCCTGGATGGTACATCATATTTACTGCATAATCTAGATAAATCTGTGGATTATTTTGAAAACATTTGACTGAACACTATGTTTTACCACAAGAAGCAACATGTTTCTCAGCCGTATTGTATTTAAAATATGCCTGTTACAGATTTTAAAATGTCTGTGGAATGATGTTTCTGGGAATTTTAAGGGTTAATTGCTGGTTAGACTGGTAAGATAAATCGCATGATTTTTTACATGTGACAAATACCATCACTCAAGAGACAATATGAATTACCCCTTTAAATGTCAAGATGGTCAAAACCGTCTCTGCAGTGGTCATAAAGAATGTTCATCTGCAGATCAAGAGAAGACTATTTTTGAAAATTTACCACTGGAATGGCTGGCTCAGTAATTGAGCCAGTTATTCATGGTAAATTTTCACAAATAGTCTTCTCTTGGCCTGCAAAAATAGGCATTCAAAAAAATTAATATTTAGATTTTCTTGTCCAATTTTGATCTTTGAAGGGTTAATGAAATGAATGGGGTTTATGATTCAGAATAATTCTTGCCTGACCACGTTATAAATGGACCACATTATCATACTACTATGTACTTGTAATGTGCGTGTTCAAGATAACCCTTAAATGGTCAAGATTGGTAATGAAAAATTACATTTTTGCTTTGTGAATGCCCATAAATTTACAGGCCTTGAGAAGAGTATTTTTTGAAAATTTATCACTGGAATGACTGGCTCGGTTATCGAGCCAGGCATTCCTGTGATAAAATTTCAAAAATAATCTCCTGGCCAGCAAATGGACATTTTGTAAGTTGTTTCTGGCCTGTTTGGCCATTTAAGGGTTACTCTATAAAATATAATATTATTTAAATGTTGTTTAATAGAATTTTAAAAGAATAATTATTTATCATCTACTAGATAGTTTTAATTGATGTTTGCAAAATCCCCCCCCCCCCCCCCTTGTGTCTGTCACATTACTTTTCCTCCAGTTATATGGAAATCTGAAACCATTTCTCAGAAAATGGTTCCACCACTATGGATGTTCAGGTCTGTCTGTTGGAATCACATCACCTGAGATGTATTCATTAACACGTCTATTTTCATATAGTCAATATCTGACTGTGTTTTGGTAGAAGCCGGGTCACGGCAATCTATAAAAGTGCTTAAACATCTGCAAAGATCGCAAATAATTTTTGAAAATGGATGAAAACTTGTTAAAAAGTGCTTGAATTTTTCCCCCGAGTCTATGAAACACGATAGATTAAGTGCTATGTAGCAAACATGAAAGTTGTAGAATGCTGATAAGAAGACTGGTGTACTTTTGAAACTGTTGGTATAAAATTACAAATATTATCATAAAGGAAAGTGACTAATATAAGATTTACTACTGTAGTTTATACGTTCATGAATCAGTCATTGTTGAGAGATGTGTAGTATATAATCTACAGGAATTTATGCCATCGTGTCAAGTGACTTATTCGGACTAACTTCACGCCACAATATTAACCCTTACCACTCTGATGTCTACTATTCTGTCTTTTACTGTGACAATAGCAAAGAAACTGATGTACTTCTTCAACAATTTTGGTGGACGATGTTGCTGTCTATGACAGCAACATCTTCCACCAATTTTGTTGAAAAATAAACACTAGTTCATCTTTTAATTTAATTTAAAATTTAAAAATTTTGACCTCATTAAATCCGAAATCAGACAATTTTCGGTATCATATCTGCCAGATAACTGATCAAAATCTGGATTGGCCCAAACAAATTAAACACTATCATTGATAGTGATCGTGAATCTTTTCCCAAAAGGCTGGCTCTAAATCTATTAATCTTCATTGTCTTCTGTAATCTATCATTTCTCCTACGAATCTCTCATTTTCACTGTGTACATATATCATACACCCATCCATACGGTTCGACCAATCAGTATATATCCCTATAGTTATCCCGATCTTGAGCTATCCATTACGAATAAGTATTTGAATAATGGCATCCATCCAGCTGATGACAACATTCATAAGTCAACAGCCTCGATACAAAACTAGTCATTCATTACTTTCCATTTTAAACATACATTGCATTAATTCAACTTAGCGGCCCAGACTTCACACCAGAATGCTTGAAAATAAAATTGGTAGAATTATATAGTTTTCGAGGCTTAAATTGCATACCTCAATGTAATGAAACAAAATAAATCTGAACCCTTTCACCGATAAATCCATGAAAAGGTAAATTCTTTATGATATAAAACTTATTCTGTTGAATATTTTGAAATTAATTTGACTGGAAGCTATTCCAGTCAAACTAATTTCAAAATATTCAACAGTTTTTCTGTATTGCTGCCTTGAAAATGAGATGCAGAGAATTCATCGGTGAAAGGGTTAATATAATGAAGATTTGATTCTGCATAAATTAATATAATTTTTTTGCTGTGAAAATTAATTATAATTATAATACTTGATATGGAAGGCAATCATCATATGTTAAGATTTATTTTGTTTCATTGCATTACGGTTCATAGTTTAAGCATGTAAAAGTATACAATTTTAACGATTATATTTTCAATCCTTTGTTAATGTGAGCTTTTAACCTGTGCCATTATACTGTAACTACATTTCATAGTGTGTCGACCCATGTATCAGGCCGTCATTGTGTCATCGTATTTAGAGCTAATATACACATTTCCACAAGGTGAATAATGGACCTTTCCAATTTAACCATCAATCACATGACATCATAATCAACTACGTGATGTGTAGGATGATGTCATAATCAATGTCATGAATAACGTAGCTAATTTCGTTACTATTTAATAAACATGCGGGTGAATATTTTGATACTAATTTGACTGGGCGCTGTTGCTGCTATTGGCAGCAACATCTCCCAGTCAAATTAGTTTCAAAATATTCAGCAGCTTACCTGGAAATTGATGGTCAGGGAGGTCAGGAATTGATTGATCCCAACACGAGCATGGTGTGGGTGGAGCTTAGCTAGAGACGGGCGGGGCATAGCTAAAACTGGAAAGGTCCATTACATGTTCTGATAACTCATTCAACCCAGAAATCATCTTCATATGTAGTGAATCATACTGGAGGTCTGTTGAGTATTCTGAAAATAATTTAACAGCTTCAAGGCAAATTAATTTCAAAATAATCAACATATTTTTTGAAAATGATAAAGATTTTGTGTATCTTATCTGTTTGGTTGAAAGAGTTAATGTTATTTATAAGCTTGCCGTATACTATAAGTATTACTACACCATAACTTTCTCATCCTGCCACAGCAATATTGTATAGTCATTATCACCTAATTAATAATAGCCAATTATTTATAGTATTTAATCGTATCGTATTAGATTTTGTGCACGATTCCTCATTCAATATTTTATACCCATATGCCATTGTATTCTCATTAAAGTGATGCTAATCTCATCTCAAATGTTGTATTGCACCGATAGAATATGGTTTATAGTATCCATATCATTCACATCCTGTCACATACCCTGATCTTTATCGCAGTTATCTGTTTTGTAATATCGAGTAAATGTTGAGCAGTGATCGACACCATTTTGTCTCCTCAAGCTATTGTGTGTGATGTCATGTAAGCTCCAATGCATCACATTTTTTATTATGTAATGCTCATCCCATTGAATATTTTGAAACTAATTTGACTGGAATCAAATTAGTTTCAAAATATTCAACAGCTTACCTGTAGGATTGCTTTTATACCACATTGCCAAACTATAGCTGGCGCCTCTATGACTGAGCATTGAAAAGTAAATCATGACAGCCATCATAGGGTGTAGAAATGTACCAACATTTAACTACTAAATCCTGAATATCTTTCCTTAGCGGCGTGATAAAAAGCTTAAAATTACCTGGATAGTTTATGACCGGCGTGTTATATTACCTGAATAGCTATCAAGAGATGGGATTAGTTATCCTTTAACTAGTACCTATAAGATATTTGAGATGTTGTTTTATTATTTTCATATCAATGCTCCAATGCTGTAGGTATTATTAAAGCCAGTAATGGGTTCTAGTATACTCGCTATCTGTTTTGAAAACCAACTGTAAATTTCAGATAATTCTGGATGTTTGGTTATTTTGTTTACTCTCTCAAATGCGACTGCACTGGACCGTTCCAGTTTATCCATCCATCATATGATGTCATAATCAACTATGTGACGTAAGATGACATCATAATCAATTACAGCAACAAATGCTTAATAGTCTGACACGTTGTACGAATCGTATGTCTTTGCTATTTAATAAACGTTCTGTCGAATATTTTAAAACTAATTTGGCGCTGTTGCTTCCATAGGCAACAACAGCACCCACTCAAATTAGTTTCGAAATATTCAACAGCTTACCTGTATAGTTTTCTAGAAATTAATAGTCAGGGGGTTCAGGCATCGATCGATCCCAACGCGAACGTGGTGTGGGCGGGGCATAGCTAAAACTGGAATGGTCCCTTGGATGTAACTGGTAGTACATTGTGGTGACCAGGATTTTTACACAATTTTCAAATTTTTTCCGTGGTTTGACCAGTAAATATTTTTCTGGTTGGACATACTGGAGCAATGATCATAGTCGTAAGGGCATATAAAACGTATTTTTTTATTAAAATGTCTAACCAATTCGGCTCTATAAGGGTTAACCAGATATCTTAGATATATGACAATGTATCTATGATTAACGTCAATGTATTACTGGTGCCTCTATAAGAATACTCACCACATAGTTGTTATTTAGATTCATGTTTTTATCTAGGGTCTCGGTGTAATTTGAATTCATCTGTCAAAGAGGAAACGACTTGGTATGGCGTTAACCCTTTGAACATGAAAAGCCAAAACACCAAAGTCCTATACGATTTAATAGATATTCTGTTGATTATTTTGAAACTAATTTGACTGGAAGCTGTTGCTGCCTGGCAACAGCTTCCAGTCAAATTAGTTTTAAAGTATTCAACAGCTTACATGTATAGTGACCTTGAAATTTGTATTCTGGGAACTCAGGGTTCAAATAGTTAATACTTTCCTATTTCAATTATGCCATGTTTGTGTTTGCCATTTCAACAATATCCATAATATGAGGCCACAATGTTTTGCCAGTTTATACTCATATCCCATTAGCTAGTCTCATTTAACCAAATCATACCGACATTTTTACTGGTACTAAAATCCAAACATCTCAGGCAACCATTGTTGAATATTTTGAAAGTAATTTTACTGACAGCTGTTGTAGCACCAGCTGCCTCCTGTCATATTTGTATCAAAATATTCAAAAGAATATTTCTGACATCGTAAAGAAAATTGTCATGTCCTCTCGAGAGGACAAATTCCGTAATACATATTAATTTAGAAATTGTACAACGACTGACGATCAAAAAGAAATACCTATCATTTATAATAATAATAATAATAATAATAATAATAATAATAGTACTAGTTGTTATCGGTGCAATAGTTTTATTTGTTTGCTATGTGAAATTATAATCAATGCTTTAGTGTGTAGAGATATTTAATGATGTAAAGTATAGCTGCAGGATTGTCATGTGTATTGAGTAATATGTATGACTGTATGATTACTGTGTTCTGCGGCTGTAGTAGTAGAAACATCCTACAGCTGCAATCAGTCCTTCTTCAAATTTTGCCCACTGTGTCTTGTCCTCAGCCATATTTCTTAGCTTCCTCGGGTCCATTCTTGACTTGAATGTACCGAGTCCTGCTTTCTTGGTCACGTTGTAGCACACTTAGCAGATTTATGCAATCACATCCTCTCCTGGCTTTGTATTTGCCGGCTCCGAGTAGGGTGAATTCCAAGGCTCTCTGTGCTGGTGTCTCTTCTTCTGGCATCCTTAGCACATGGCCAAACATGGACCATCTTTGCTGGACGACTTTTACAGACAGCGGTGACGTAATACACATCTTGTATAGTGCATCATTGGAAATTATGCTGTCTGGCCGTCGGTGTCCTGCATCATTGGAAATTATGCTGTCTGGCCGTCGGTGTCCAGTGATGGTGCATAGGTGTTTTGCGGTGACAGGCATCGAGTTTGTCTAGAGCTGCCTTTGGAGCTGCCCAGCTGTTACAGTTATACAGCATAAACGATACACATTGAGTAATATGGGAAGGACAATTTTATTATGCGCATCTCTGATAGGAAACCTATGCTGTGATGGTTTATGAAGATTGCCATATTTTAAGTTATGTTATTAAGTGCGCACGGTCGGTGTCCAGTCAAGTTTCTTATATTTCAGATGAGTTTGCAACTATAGTGTCACACTTGTTTCATAGCCTAGAAGATATAATTCTATCACTAAGGCCATTCTTATATTAGAGAGGTAGCTAACTGTCTGCCTGCTAAATTTCTGCGGACTACATTTTCCCAGGGGTTTAACTCTTGAAGATGGTGAATAAGTTGAAAACAATTTGACTGAAAGTTGTTGGTGGCTAAGCCACCAACAACTTTCAGTCAAATTGTTTTTAAAATAATGAGCAAGTCCAGAGTTATTGCCCATTGAAATTATTGTCTGGTGACTTGCGGCAGTCAGACAGTTAAAGCTGATCTGAATGAGTGTTTAACGCCTATCAGTAACATAGCACTATTAAATAAATTTCTGTTTCCTATTACGAGTCCAGTTATTGTTCCCATACTATAAACAAGACCCGCATAGCATTCCTCGCGCGCTATAAAAGCATTAGCTCAGTACATGGATCTCGCAGCCAGCCAGTAGGTGTTGGCAGCCAAGTAATACACATGTCGACGGCGCTGCAGATCACTGCACTGTGGTGTAGGCCTGTGCGATTAGTGCGTCGAGTGATCGCGATCAATTATTAAAAAATAATCGTGATTACTCGATTAATCAGCTTGGATACAAATTACCAAAACATAATAAAAGAATATCAATGACGAAAACTGCAATGGTGTTTAGAAAAGTCAATTTGCAGGGCAAGCGAAGACTATTTTTGAAAATGTATCATTGGAATGCCTGGCTCGATTCTCGGGCCAGGCATTCCAGCAATACATTTTCAAAAATAGTCTTCTCTTGCCCTGCAAATGGACATACATTCACTAAGCAAAATGTCATTTTTCATGACCGATCGCATTAAAAAGTAATTGAAAGTTAGATTTTGAAATATTTTATGCAATAGAAAATATTCACGATAATTCGATTGTTTAATTTTTAATCATATAAATTCACGATTTAAAACATAATCGCGATTTTCGATTTAATGACGTAATCGCGCAAGCCTACTGTGGTGCTTACCCATCAAATATCAAATGCACATGTAACACACCTGTTGGCTAACTGATGATTCGCTGTACTGAGGTAATCATTTTATAGTGGTTCAGAACTGCTATGCGGGTCTTGTTTAATGCTTAAACTCATTATCAAGTTTGTGCAAAGGGAAATTTATTGATAGCACTACGATGTTACTGCTAGGTGTTAAACACTGCTTCTTTTAGCATGCTAGACCAGCTTAATCGGGACTAGTGTCAATGTTTTGTTTACCCGGCATATGTCCGAGATATGTTTGTGAAATAGTCACAATCATTACTAAGTTTGTCATTAATCTGTCCAGTGGTATTTTGTTGAAATCTGTATCTTCCAGAATGTATATGTTAATGATTAACCCTTTCATGCTTCAATGGCAATAATTCAAAATTACAGGTGATATTAACCATTTTCACTGTTATGAATGTAGGTGCTTCAAGTGTTTGAATGAGTCAATGAGTAATAACTAGGTCATGGACACGGCGCCTGGGTGCAAAAGGTGTGTGTCCATTAAATGCACCTATAGCCCACATTGCTGATGCCTAGTGGCTCCATACAGTGTAGTAGGTGAATGCAGTGTTGTTATTTGAGTCGTCACCATTTTGTGGAATTTGTATCTTTTGGGGCAGAGGTCAGGAGGTGAAATTGCATATCTGTCCTACAGTGGCCCTCTCCATGCATGCTAGGTGCCCATGAATTCCTGTGGAATTATCAGGGCACTGTATTGTATTTGACTGGCCGTACTTCATCGGACTCGTTATCTTCATGACTGATACAGCGTCTGTTTTTTAATTGTTGCTCCCAGTCAAATTAGTTTCAAAATATTCAACAGCTTACCTGTAAGATGATGATGAAATTTATGTTCTGGGAATTCTGGTTGCATTGCATAAAAAGTAGGCTGGCTGTATCTAGAAATGGGCGGGGCATTGCAAGAAATGGACGCCTCCATTGTCACACTGTATATTACGTATATAATCTCATACAATGCATTTTCTTACAATGTCTGACGCTTTAATCTGCCTTTTTCTAATCTCAATAAAACATATTTATACTTTTCTAAACAAAATTAATTCTTAGCTTTTTTGTATAATCAAATGTATTATACGATCTCGTGGGACATCTGTCTGTCCGTCTGTTTGTGATCAAGATGTTTATGTATTGTACACTCAAGGGCCATCAGCCTATTGTGACATAAATCTTCTGTTAGTAAATTTATGTCCAGGCCAGATGTCAGAGTGTTGAATCTACATTTGAATTTTTTTTTTCAGTGGACATATTAAATGCAGACAGTGTCATGATCTCCTTTCTATGAGATCAAAGAGTTATCCTCCTTGAAAAGCTTAAAATTCATCAAAAATGTCTTGTTTTCAAGTGTGTGTATGAGTGAAGCGTGTACAAAACGTGAGAGGCATTGTGTTTGTCACAGAGGCATTGCATTCATCACAGGCATTGTGTTCATCACAGGCATGTGTTAATCACAGAAGCACTGTGTTCATCACAGAAGCATTGTGTTCATCACAGGCATTGTGTTCATCATGGAGGCATTGTGATCATCACAGAAGCATTGTGTTCATTGCAGAGGCATTGTGTTCATCACAGAGGTATTGTCTTCATCACAGGCAGTGTTCATCACGGAGGCATTGCGTTCCACAGAGGGGCATTGTGTTCATCACAGAGGCATTGTGTTCATCATGGAGGCATTGTGTTCATCACAGAAGTACTGTGTTCATCACAGAGGCATTGTGTTCATCGCAGAGGAATTGTGCTCATCGCAGAGGCATTGTGTTCATCGCAGAGACATTGTGTTCATCACAGGCAGTGTGTTCATCATGGAGGCATTGTGTTCATCGCAGAGGAATTGTGCTCATCGCAGAGGCATTGTGTTCATCGCAGAGACATTGTGTTCATCACAGGCAGTGTGTTCATCATGGAGGCATTGTGTTCATCACGGAGGCGTTGTGTTCGTTCACAGAAGTACTGTGTTCATCACAGAGGCATTGTATTCATCACAAGTACTGTGTTCATCACAGAAATACTGTGTTCATCACAGAGGCACTGTGTTCATCACGGAGGCATTGTGTTCATTACAGAAGTACTGCGTTCATCACAGAGGCATTGTATTCATCACAAAAGTACTGTGTTCTTCACAAAGGCATTGTGTTCACCACAGAGGCATTGTGTTCACCACAGAGGCATTGTGTTCATCACGGAGGCATTGTGTTCATCACGGAGGCATTGTGTTCATCACAGAAGTACTGTGTTCATCACAGAGGCATTGTATTCATCACAGAAGTACTTTGTTCATCACAGAGGCATTGTATTCATCACAGAAGTACTTTGTTCATCACAGAAGTATTGTATTCATCACAGAAGTATTGTGTTCATCACAGAGGCATTGTGTTCATCATGGAGGCATTGTGTTCATCATGGAGGCATTGTGTTCATCACAGAAGTACTTTGTTCATCACAGAGGCATTGTATTCATCACAGAAGTACTTTGTTCATCACAGAGGCATTGTATTCATCACAGAAGTACTTTGTTCATCACAGAAGTATTGTATTCATCACAGAAGTATTGTGTTCATCACAGAGGCATTGTGTTCATCATGGAGGCATTGTGTTCATCACAGAGGTATTGTATTCATCACAGAATCCATACATGTCGTTACAGACTTCGATTTTATGGACCCAAAGGGCCAAGTGAGCTTATGCCGTGGCGACCGTCTGTCCATCAACTTGGCCGGTGGGCATCTTCAATTTTGGCCGATTTTTTGAAACGGCTTAAAAATCTCCGAAACCGCTTGAGGGATTGAAGCAAAATGAATACAATCTAGGGTAAGAGCTGAACCAAGTTTGTTCAAGGGAACTTGATTGGTCAAATGGTTCGGCGGCCATTTGGTTTACCTAGTTTTAGCGAAAATAACTTCTCCAGAACTGCCGAACAGATCAGGCCGAAATTTGGCAGATATAATTAGGGACTAAGGGCCATTAAGGTTTGTTCAAGAGAAACTGATCCGTCAAAAAACATGGCTGCCGTGGGCCAATCAAAATATAGCGTGTTTGGCCACCATATTGGATTGTTTTATTTGGTGGATTTTGAGGCCGAAACTGGTTTTGTGTTTTGGGATATTCTGAATTGTTTGCAATTTCTGAACCCATAGGATAAATGGTTTGGTGGCCATCTTGATCGTTTTCCTGCCAAAAGCTCCCATACTAAAGCAATGGGAAACTTAATTATATTTGGTAGGAAGCATCCTTAGGGCATAGAGATTCAAATTTGTTCAAATGAAGCCGATCGGCCAATTGGGCCGGCAGCCATCTTGGATTTTGGCCGATTTTTAGTAACGTCTTTAAAAATCTCCGAAACTGCTTGGGGGATTGATGCAAACCTCATGAAATATGATCTAGGGCAAGAGCTGAACCAAGTTTGTTCAAGGGAACTTGATTGGTCAAATGGTTCAGCGGCCATCTTGGTTGACCTAGTTGTAGCGAAAACGACTTCTCCAGAACCGCTGAAGGGATCGGGCCGATAATTTGGCATATATGATTAGGGACTAAAGGCCAGTAAAGTTTGTTCAAGGGAAGTTGATCCATCAAAAAACATGGCCGTCTGTGCCAATAAAAATATAGCGTGTTTGGTGGCCCATATTGCGTTTTTTTATTTGCTGGATTTCGAGGCCGAAATTAGTTTTATATAGGTTTTTGGGTATTCTGAACTCAAGTTTGCAATTTTCGAAACCGTAGGATAAACGGTTTGTTGGCCATCTTGGATCGTTTTCCCGCCAAAAGCTCCCATACTAAAGAAATGGGAAATTTAAAATGTCTTCTCAAGAACTACTGGGCCGATTTCAATTATATTTGGAAGGAAACATCCTTAGGGTATAGAGATTCAAGTTTGTTCAAACAAAGCCGATTGGGTGGTGGCCATCTTGGATTTTGCCCAATTTTTAGAAACATCTTTAAAAACCTTCTGCTAAACCGCTTTGGGGGATTGATACAAACCTCATGAAATATGATCTAGGGCAATAGCTGAACCAAGTTTGTTCAAGGTAACTTGATTGGTCAAATGGTTCGGAGGCCATCATGGTTGACCTAGTTGTAGCAAAAACGACTTCTCCAGAGCCGCTGAACAGATTGGGCCAAAATTTGCGAGATATGATATTGATGACTAAGGGCCATAAAAGTTTGTTCAACAGAAGTTGATACATAAAGAAACATGGCCTCTGTTTTCTTGTTACAAGTCTGCTCAACTTATCAGAGTTCTACTTATTGTTAATGACCATTCTAGTTGAGATGCCTATGGTCCATGTGAGCGATACAGGCCCCTTCGGCGTCTTGTTTGGGTGAAAATCTTAATTTTATGAAAAATCTACCGGAAATGGTCAAAATGCTACACTTTAGCTGCTCGACATATTTCATCTCTAGAGTGACCTATCATGGTAGACTCTAGAACTTCTATTCAGTATTTTGATTGGTGAATTCTTTGGGTGGCCATCTTGAATTTTCTGAAAATTATCGATCATATGTATTTATATGCAAATGGTTCAAATGCTAATGGTCCAGGCGAGTGCCACAGGCCCTTGGGCCTCTTGTTTTTATTGTGATGTCCGCTAACAGGTGACGTACATGATTGCTTGATAGTCGACTGACAGATTGGATCCCTACTTTCTCATGATCACTGCAGTAACCATTTTGTGGTCAGCTTGTCCACTGAAGGGTCACATGATATCACGCAAGGTAAACTCTATACTTCCACCTCGAACAACAACCATCTACCAAAGCAGGCGATAAAGAATAAGCAATCACGAAATGCAGTTACATATTGAGGTTTATTTGTTCCTCCGTTGACACACGATTTACAGAACAGAGTCGCCATATAAACCTCAGTAATATCATGAACAATAGACCAGTAAGCTACAACTCGTTTAATTCTGGCTTTTTAAAAATCTGACTTACCGGTAAATGGAGCGAAATATAATAAATGGGTGGATTTCATAAAACTGAGCAAATTTTTATGTCGCCTTGTATATGTTTAACACCATAACACTTAAATTTGTTGAAAATAATTCAATTTTCTCATAGAAAATGTCCATTTGCAGACCAAGAGAAGACTATTTTTGAAAATTTATGGCTGGAATGACTGGCTCGGTTATCGAGCCAGTCATTCCAGTTGTAAATTTTCAAAAATAGTCCTCTTGGTCTGCAAATGGACATTTCTCAAGACCATTGCAGAAGCCATTTTTGGCCGATATGAGTGTTAAAAATCAAAATATTTGTTTAATTAATGTCTATTTGCAGGCCGAGACTATTTTTTAAAATTTACCACTGAAATGACTAGCTCAATTACTGAGCTAGTCATTGCAGTTGTAAATTTTCAAAAATAGTCTTCTGTCGGCCTGCAGATGGACAATTCTCAAGGCCACTGTCCAGGCCGGTTTTGGCCAGTTTGACCATGAAAGGGTTAACTCTTACAGACCAGAAACAACAAATTCTTCATGATTTAAATAAATGTTCTGCTGAATATTTTGAAACTAATTTAACTGCAAGCTGTTACTAGATATGACAGCAACAGCTCCCAGTCAAATTAGTTTCAAAATACTCAACAACTTTCCTGTATATTTGTCCCTGAAATTGAGGCACTGGAATCACACGGGTTACGAGGTCAAATGAATGAATCGAATTTCAGTTGCCATGGAAATCTGCTTCCCTGGGAAATTTTCTCAACTCAAGAAAATTGTATGAAATCCACCGTTTTCAAACTGAATCTGAAAGCAATTAGACTAAAAGTTGTTGCTGTCAAAGCATAACTCACAATGTTATATGTCAATTCTTTGGATGAAATTATTTTACAATGTAATTATGGAAATGATCATTTTAGACAGCATATTTGTTTTCAAAAATAACAAACAGAATCATCTTAATTATTGGGTGTAGTAATTGTAGGTACAATGGTGGTAATAACATAAACAGGTGGTTGTTTCAGTTACAGCAAAACCTATAATGATGACTAGGAGCATTCAAAGTGGCAGGAAGCATCCTTAAGCCTTAAATTTGTTCAAGAAAATGTCAATTTTCTCAATGAAAATGTCAATTTGCAGACCAAGAGAAGACTATTTTTGAAAATTTAACACTGGAATGACTGGCTCGGTTTTCGAGTCAGTCATTCCAGTGATACATTTTCAAAAATAATCTTCTCTAGGTCTGCAAATTGACATTTCTCAAGACCACTGTAGAAGCCATTTTTGGCTGATATTAGTGTTCAAAGGTTACTTATCAAGATTTGTTATGAGAAAATATAGATTTCCTCATTGACGTCTTTATGCAGAATGGTGAACAATTAGATAATGGCTCAGTAACGAGCCAGTTTACAGACCCAGTCAGTCCACGACTAAGTTCGCTAAAATATTCTCTTGGATAACGGATGACATCATAATCAATTACAGCGTGAATGACTCAACTTAGTCCGTCTTTAACGCTTAATAGTCAGACACGTCGTACAAATTGTATGGCTTTCCAATTTAATAAACATTTTGTCAAATATTTTGAAACTAATTTGACTGGGCACTGTTGCTGCCATAGGCAGCAGCTGCTTACCTGTAGTTTTCTGGAAATTGATAGCGAGTTCAGGGATCGATTGATCACAACACGAGCGAAGTGTGGGTGGAGCTTAACTAGGGATGTGCATGGCATAGGCAAAACTGGATCGATCCATTATGACGTCAGATACTTGAGTGACAGATCGGATCACTCTTGTTCCTCACAAATCACGTCAATTTACAAAGCATCAAACATTTCTGACTTTCAAGACAGCGTGTCACTTGTAAGTTAAATATATTTAAAGCTTTCAAACAAAGCAATTTAACAAAAGTCATGTCTTTATCACAAAAACATCAAAAGCTGATATTTATATTAATCACGTCAGCGATAAATTCTCTTTATATTACCATCACATCGGCTAGAAATGTTCACTTAGTTTCATTTATATCTAGCCAAAAATGGAGTCATTTTGTCAGAAATTTAGTTATTATTTTACAGTTGTACACGGATATAATAAGTACCGGAACTAACAATGACTTAGTGCGCTGGCCTCATTAGCACAGACGTGCTGGCAGCATGAGGACCGGCCTGCTGGAGTTGCTAAGACGGGTATGTCCTCATTATCACCAGTATCATACAGAGAACACTACATAGGTGGCTACCACAATAATTAACCCTTTCAACCATAAAAAAACTTTTGAAACTAATTTTACACAGTTCAAATTAATTTGTATGGAGGCTGTTGCTGCCTAAGGCAGCAACAGCCTCCAGACATATTAATTTCAAAATAGCCAACAAATTTAGCCACCGGGACTTGTGTATTAAAAGGAGTGAAAATCTCTAAATGGGACTGTATATGAATCAGTGAAGCACTTATACTGAAGCTTCATGACGGACAAACAAATTAATTTTAAAATAATCAAATTTTAACTTAACAAAAATTTGTACATCTATTTTGAAAGTTTCTTACAATTACAATTTACCTGCCTTGTATTTACTAAGCGGTGCGTACAGCAATCATTAAAGTTGAATTGTCATATTAAAATAAACAATACTAAACAGAAGCAGGAATCCAACCTCATTCCTCTGTATCATTTAGCAATGGAGATTTTAATGCGACTGTTCAGCTTTCAGTGCTAAAGAAAAAATTAATTACTTTACACATACGACGGTATAAACTACATAATTTACAGATCATAATTTCCTCATAGATATACACATATCACAGTTCAAAATATGCAGTCAATCAACGGAACACGATAAAATTTAAATAAATTAAATTAACCCTCTTCATCCTGGATTCCCTGAAAATCTAATTAAAGGGCACTAAGAGTATGACTAATACTGCTTATTATTTTGAAAAGAATTTGACTGAATGTTGTTGCTGCCTAAGGCAAATTCTCTTCAAAATAATCAGGAGTTCAGCTATAGTATGTGGCACATGTTTTTGTATTATTCGGGATGAAATGGGTTAAATAAATTATTAGGTACATAATGGATTAAAGCTGGCATGCCATGGTAAAACCTTCAATACTGACCCATATGAATAATATAGCTGGAACAATGCATGCCTGTTTTCAGTATCTAGCCATTAAGCTTTCGGGTATTAATATATTCAGCCTGGATAACATACATTGCTGGGTATAAGACCATTCACTCTATACATGTAACAAATTCTTTATGATGTACAGAAAACTATGCTGAATATTTTGAAATTAATTTTACTGGGAGCCTATGGTAGCAACTGGTTACAGTCAAATTATTTTCAAAATATTCAACAGCCTCTTGCGTTGATGCGCAATCCAGACAAATTGGCTTCTTTTGAAAAACATCCACTTGCAGACCAACTATTTTTACCACTGGCATGACTGCCTCTATAGTCTATAATCAACCCAGTGATTTCAGTGGAAAATTAAAAACTTTAAGAAGTTATTGGTTTGATTGGCGTCTATCGAGTCCCTGATTCCGGGTCCCATTCACGCCACATCTAGGCTGGTTTTATTTCACTCTATTGGTAACTTCCCCAGCTTTTTACACTGGTACCCATTTATACTTCTGGGTGGATAGAGGCAAGGAGCGAAGGAGATTGGCCATGTTTACAACAACGGTGAGATAGTGCAAAGCTCAGGCGCAAACCGGGTTCTCTGGTTAAATAGTCCCGAGTGCTAGTCACTACATCAAGCTGCTGCTGCCGCCGCCTAAATGATCTTTTGTGTGAGCCTTGTGCACAGAAAGCCTCAATATCAGAGCTATGAATTGACCAACTATATTACTGGTATTGGTTAGTATTGATCATTTTAACATGACTGTCCAGCTTTAAGTATTTCCAAAGAGATCAAAGAATACATATAATTGCTTGATGTGCAGTGAACCATGAAACCGATTGCGCAATATTCTTCTTCACAACAATGACAACTCTGAATATAAATACATCTTGTGATGGCGGATTATATAGCAAATGGGAATGATCACGGGTTAAACCGGGGGGCGGTGGTTAATACGTCACGATTATATCGTAAGATTTATAATCAAAATTTTATAAACAGATCCTAACATTTGTCATGACAATTGTAATTTCTTCACAAGATGGGCCCAATTCGGAATATGCTAATCATAAATATTACCCCTTTAATCTTCAGACTTTTAAAAGTCTGCAGTGATGGCAGTGCTCTTAAAAAATGTCCATTTGCAGACCAAGAGGACTTATTTTTGAAAATATACAACTGGAATGACTGGCTCTGTTATCGAACCAGTCATTCCAGTAGTAAATTTTCAAAAATAGTTTTATCTTGGTTTGCAAATGGACATTTCTCAAGACCACTGCAGAAGCTTGAATTTTTAAGGGTTAAATAAAAAATATTTATTTTAAACACGAAACAAAAAAAAAATCAAATTGTTAATATACTTCTATGCTTCAAATTGTCAAATGTCTTGTAAACTATTAATATTATTAAATATCTTCATGTTACCCGAAAATAGGTCAATCTTATTTCAGGAAGAACTGTCTTGTCTATAAATTCTATCTGATTGAATACATTTGGCCTCTGCAATGATTTAATGCACCGGTGAACATATCCAACCATTGGCGGATTGACAGTCCGTATATTATGCAACAATCTGGAGACATCATTATAACACACATCACTAACACATTTGCATTATTATTCAGTCTGATTCAATGATTTCACCCTCGGAAACACTAATCTCTAGATCCGAGTCGTCGCTCGCTTCGGGCGAGTCCTCTTCCAAAACATCGCCTGTCAGATTGACCCTGGCGTAGTCGTCGATATCGATCGATTTACAGAAGTGTATGGCATATTTGAGTTTGTCACGGAGGACTTGCTTGCAGGAATATCGGGGCATCTTAAGCAGAAAGAAGCACGTGTAACTCTCAGGTAGGAAGTGATCAGGAGGATTATACTTGTCCAGAACCTGAAAAAGAAGAAGTCAATATCAAAGTCACTGAAATTTTGAATTCCTAATTTCTGTTCTCTTTTCACCTTTTAGTGGTAAATATTTATCAGGAAATTGCTAAGACCAGTAGTGCAAAGGTCCATTTTGGCCATCTGAACAATTAAATGCTTACATTATAACTGGTCTTTCATACTTCATATTTAAAGCAATCTTCCTGTAAGCCTTTGCTGTTTACAGCAACAACTGTCAACAACATTGTTTCCTAAATTTATCACAGCTATCCTTCCACTGGGCCTGATGGCATGAGCAATGAACTCTTCAAATATGCAAGCGACATTATCTCAAAACCGATCACGCACCTAATCAATTCAGCTTTTATGCACCACCTTCCCATCGATGCTGTAGGCCAAGGCATCCTTATCGCACTACCCAAGCCAAAGAAGGCACCTGGCCCATCAGACAATCTGCAGCCCACTTTGCTCCTCAACAGCACACAGAAAATCCTATCCAATGGTATTCTATGCCGCATCCGAGACAAGATCGATGACTTCACTGGATGATGTCAAAGTGGCTTCAAATGTGGACGGAGCAGCGCAGACATTGTATGGGCTCAACACATGCTTGTGTTTGTAGTCATGTCCAAATACTGGGATTTACACAAGATGGGCATTGACATGTCACAAGCCTTCGACACAATTAAACGCTCAAAGATCCTAGATGTACTATGCCAGGCCAGTTGTAATGATGATGAGCTACGACTAGTGAGACTACTGCTTACAGACCCCAAGCTGAGAGTACGAGTCAAGTTAGTGAAGTCTGTAGAGTTTGAGATTATGCCGCTAGAGATGGAATATGCCGACGATGTGGACTTCATATACGAGGAAAAGAAACCCATTGACAAACTTCTCTCAATAGCTGCAAGCAAACTCAAAATTGAGAATCTCTTTATGAATGAATCCACAAATACCTATCTACAAAGCATGAAACTAAAGAAAATGCCAATCCACTAAATGGCGGCGAGCCATGGAGGAAAAGTACAATCCTGGGCTCACTGCTTTGCAGTACTGCTGACATTGCTGAAACATAGTTTCCCAGTCCTTCTGGAAGTTTTGGATTCGTAGATCAAAGATGCCCTTGATAAAAAGGCTACGTTTATACAATGCAACCTGCGTATCCTTGATGCTGTATAACTGTAACAGCTGGCCAGCTCCAAATGGCAGCTCTAGACAAACTTGATGCCTGCCACTGCAAAGACCTACGACTAAACGCACCATCACTGGACACCGATGGACAGACAGCATAATTTCCAATGATGCACTATACAAGATGTGTAATACGCCGCCGCTGTCTGTAAAAGTCGCCCAGCAAAGATTGTCCATGTTTGGCCATGTGCTAAGGATGCCAGATTCTCTCTACTCGGAACCAGCAAATACAAAGCCAGGAGAGGACGTCATTGCATAAATCTGCTAAGCGCGCTACGAGGTGACCTCAAGAAAGCAGGACTCAGTACACTCAAGTCAAGAATGGACCTGAGGAAGCTACGGATTTCGGCTGATGACAAGACACAGTGGGCAAAAGTGAAGAAGGACTGATTGCAGTTGTAGGATGTTTCTACTACTACTACTACTACTACTACTACTACTACTACTACTACTACTACTACTACTACTACTACTACTACTACTACTAGTACTACTACTACAGCTGCAGAATACAGTAATCCTCATCCTTCTACTGTCCCTGTGATAGTTTTTGACATGAGAGTGAGTCTGAGTGACAAGTGTCAGAGACCAAAATGACCTTTCCAGTGTTAGCTATGCCCAGCCCATCTCTAGCTCAGCTCGACCCACACCTCGCTCGTGTTGGGATCAATAGATCCCTGAACTCCCTGACCATCAATTTCCTGAAAACTATACAGGTAAGCTGTTAAATAATTTGAAACTAATTTGACTAGGTTTAGTTTCAAAATATTCAACAGCATGTTTATTAAATAGTAAAGACATATACAATTCGTACGTGTCGGACTATTAAGCATTTAAGACAGACTAAATCAAGTCAGTTATGCTGTAATTGATTATGACATCCTCCTTCACGTCACATAGTTGATTATGACATCATATGACGGATGGATAAACTGGAAAGGTTCATTTATTATATAAGTGTGACAAGGGTCGATGAGACCAAAACTAGATGCCATCGTTGTTATGAAAACAACGGGTCCAAAATCAAACCAGATCAATATCGGATTCTTTATTTCTTCCAAGCTGTTTGCAATTTTATCAATATCAAAATTCTAGTTGACGGAACAGACTTTTTTGTGCTCAACTTTGAGACAAACAGAATCAGTTATTTCTACGAAATATCAGGAGACAGAAAAGCAAACAAACGCACAGAGCGAAATGAAACTATGCGGCAAAAGCCTGTTACGAATCCCTCGATTCACTAACTATTTATCTAATGTCCCCTAATACATTGCATCTCCCTCTCTTACATCTATCCACTCTCCTTCTCTCACATTAAGTTATGTCACATATTGTTTCTCATGGAAACTAAATTTTGGAGGTCCCAGGGACCCTCCACCTAGAAATCTGGGGGTCCCAACCTGAAACCTAGGGATCCCAAACTGAAATTTGGGATTTCTATGCAGTTTCTCATCCATGCTAAAATTGGAGAGTACCCATGGGTGTAAATCTATGAATTGGGGGGGGGGGGGGTGGTGTCCATTTTGTGGGTATATTTGTGCAAAAACTAATTAATATTTAACAATCATGCAAGATATTCAGGCATTCCATGGGACCCACTACCACATCTTTTTGGGGGGGGGGGTCACCAGTTATATTTGAAGGGGGGGGGGGGTCTATACCCTCAAAAGGACCCCTATGAGAAACCCTGGTCACATATTGCATCTATCTAGTAACCCTTTAATGATAAAATTTGGTAAAGGAGATTTAAATATCTGCTCATTGAATGTCCATTTACAGGCCAAGAGAATAAAATCGTTGAAAATTTATCACTGGAATGACTGGCTCGATTATCGAGCCAGTCATTCCAGTGGTAAATTTTCAAAAATTTTATTCTCTTAGCCTGTAAATGAGCATTTGCACAAGACAATATTAGATGCCATTTTTGGCTGGTATGACCATTAAAGGGTTAATCTATCTAACTCGCTCCCTACCACCCTCTAACTACTGTCTTAATAACACACCCATTCATCCAACACCACCACGCATACAAACACCCACACATACAATACCACATCCACCCATCCCTTACCTGTAGAACAAAATCTCGACCACGGAAATCGGCGATCGTTCTCGGCAATCGAGTTCTTCCCCAGACAAACCTCAGAAACAGTGATCGCTCTGTGTTCGTGAACTCCTCCATGACTTCCCAGAACCAGGCCACGAGCGGCGCCCCAGTGTCAATACCTTTATAGGTGGCCACAGATTTGAGCAAATTCAGCGGAATGTCAGGACTGCCGCACACCTGTATCAAGGACGGACTCTCTTTAAATAGGATATATTCAGTAAATTTACCTAACGCATTGATGGCAAAGACACCCAAAAATAGCTTATACAGCAGTATTGAGGCATATCAGTTTGCGCCGCTTGTAAAAAACCTTTTTTGAAAGTTCACCACTGGAGTAACTGGCGCGATAAGTGAGCCAGGCATTCGAGTAGTAAATTTTCAAAAGTATTCTTTGCCACTCAATAAGTAAAGATTTTAATTTTCTTCACCATTACAGGACAAAATTCAGATTCCATATCTACACTTAACTGCATACAATCCTACGATACTAGGCTGAACACATGCCTCCAGATGTAGGTAATATTCAACAGCTTTTAGTCAAATTAGTATAGTGATATTCAACATTCTATCTGTCTAGTTAAAATTCTGATAGTTTCACTTTTCAATTTTTAGCTCACCCACCTGGCCTGAAAGGCCAAGTGAGCTTATGTCGTGGCGCCCGTCCATTGTGTGTTCGTCGTCTGTCCATCCATCCGTCAACTTTTCCGTGACAGATTTTTAGAAACGTCTAAAAATCTCCGAAACCGCTTGAGGGATTGAAGGAAACCTCATGAAATATGATCCAGGGCTAGAGCTCAACCAAGTTTGTTCAGGGGAACTTGATTGGTCAAATGGTTCGGCGGCCATCTTGGTTGACATAGTTTTATTGAAAATGACTTCTCCAGAACTGCTGAAGGGATCAGGCCAAAATTTGGCAGATATGATTAGGGACTAAGAGCTAGTAAACTTCGTTCAAGAGAAGTTGATCTGTCAAAAAACATGGCCGCCATGGGCCAATCAAAATATAGCATGTTTGGCAGCCATATTGGATTTTTTTATTTGATGGACTTTGACGCTGAAATTGTTTTTATATAGGTTTTTTGGTATTCTGATTTGATATTTGCAATTTTCGAAATGGTCAGATAAATGGTTTGGCGGACATCTTGGATCATTTTCCAGCCAAAAGCTCTCATACTAAAGAAATGGGAAATTAAAAATGTCTTCTTTTCGAGAACTACTGGGTCGATTCCAATTATATTTGGCAGGAAGCATCCTTAAGGCATAGAGATTCAAGTTTGTTCAAACGAACCCGATCGGCCAATTTGGTCGATGGCCATTTTGGATTTCGGCCGATTTTTAGAAATGTCTTTAAAAATCTTCTTTTCCAAAACCCTTTGACGGATCGATTCAGAACTCACGAAATATGATCTAGGGTAAGAGCTGACACAAGTTTGTTCAAGGGAACTCGATTGACTAAATGGTTCAGCGGCCATCTTGGATGACCTCATTTTCGCAAAAAACAACTTCTTCCCCAGAACCGCTGAAGCGATCAGGCCAAAATTTCTGATATATGATTAAGGACTAAGGGCCATTAAAGTTTGTTCAAGAGAAGTTGATCCGTCCAAAAAACTGGCCGCTTTAAAATGTCTTTAAAAATCTCCAAAACAGCTTGGGGGATCAATTCAAAATGCATGAAATATCATCTAGGGCAAGAGCTGCACCAAGTAAGTTTCAAGGGAACTTGATTGGTCAAATGGTTTGGTGGCCATATTGGATACCATAATTTTTGCCAAAATGACTCCAGAACCACTGAGCGGATTGGGCTGAAATTTAGGAGATATGATTAGGCAATGAGTGCCATTAAATTTTTTTCAAGGAAAGGTGTTACACGTCAGAAACATGGCTGCAGTGGACCAATCAAAATGTAGCGTGTTTGGCGGCCATATTGGACTTGCAAAGATGTTCACAAACTCATTTAGAAGACTACTCCCAAACCACCCACCAACAATTGTGACAAAATGCATAAAACTCCAGGTGAGTGACACAGGCCCCTTGGGCCTCTTGTTAGATTTAAGTATTAAAGCTGTTGATACTAGAAGTTTTATAAGTTTTATACCGTTCTTAAAACTAGGCTTGCGCGATTACGCGATTAAATCGAAAATTGCGATTATTTTTTAAATTGTGAATTTATATGATTAAAAATTAAATAATCGAATAATCGTGAATAATTCTACAGCATAAAATAATTCAAAACCTACCTTTTAATTATTCTTTATTGCGATCGGTCACGGAAATTTACATTTTGCTCAGCGAATGCATGCCCATTTGCAGGCCAGAAGGCTATTTTTGAAAATGTATCACTGGAATGACTGGCTCATTCCAGTGATACATTTTCAAAAATAATCTCTTGGCCTGCAAATCAACCTTTCTCAACATCATTGCAGCTTTCGTCATTGATATGCTTTTTTGCTGCTATAACTGGGTAATTTGTACTCAAGCTGATTAATCGAGTAATCGCGATTATTATTAAATAATCGATCGTGATTACTGAAAGCAATAATCGCGCAAGCCTACTTAAAACAGCTACCTACAGACCTAAATTGAAGCTTAGTCATTCAGGGGTGTATCCAGGTCATTTGGTGGGGGGGGGCACCAAAAATGTCAAGGGAGTTAACTCTTGAAAATTTTTCCATCTGAATGCGACCTTGTTGATTATGATGTCAGGAATGATCGATAAACTAGATTAATCCATTATAAAAAAACCTACAATCGTCTTGTTTCTTGCCTGTCCAAAAACTCAAGCTCTACTGTAAGGGTCTTCATCATACTTGCTCTGTCAGTTGTCATTGGGGATCTGAATGGCCCCATTAACCATTTATGGATGTCTATTTGTAAAGCCAAGCCTTTTTTTTTGTAAATGTACCACTGGAATTTAAAAGATATTGTCCTGCAAATGGATAAGTGCATGGTTGATGGTCAAGAAAATCCAAATTTATCCTGAATCCATGTCGATTTTCAGACCAGGAGAAGCTTGTTTTGAACATCTACAACTGAAATGACTGGCTATTCCACTGATAAATTCTAAAAAATAGTCTTTTATGGCCTGCATATGGACAGTCCTCTAGCCTGCTGCAGACACTGTTTTGGCCGGGTTGACCATAATATGGTTAAATTGACACAACAGGTGTCAAAGTGTTTATAATGCCGTCCTACCATAGTTTCCAGTTCATATCCAGTGAAGAGTGATAACAGTGGTACTGGTACAACACGTGCCATACCCTCTCTCACCCACTGTGCCTGCTCGTCAAACTCATGCAATCTGTAAAACAATCAACATGCAATTACATACACGAGCTGTAAACTATATGATGTAATATATGGCACAAGAGGCCCAAACACATGTGGCACTCACCTGGACCATTGGCATTTAAACCATTTGCATTTAAATAGACATGATAGATGATTTTCGGAAAATCCAAGGCCACCAAAAAATTGACCAATCAAGACTCGTTTAATATGCTGAAGCCTACTGTCATAGGATCGTTCCACCCATGTTTTGTTGAAATCAAATTATTGATTGAAGGAGTAGCATTTTTAAATGGCCGCGGGGAAAAAAAAAATCAACCAATCAAAATCTATATGCAACTTCTAAACACTACCGCTCTAGGCTCGTTCCAGCCAGTCTGGTTTAAATCGCCCAAGTAGTTAATGAGTAGACTGTTCCAGCCATTTTTCGGAAAATTCAAGATGGTCACCGAATAAATTGACCTATCAAAATTTATATACAAGCGCTGAAGCATAACACTTTAGGGTCCTTCCAGCCAAGTTTGCTTGAACTCGTTCAAGCGGTTAATGAGTAGTAGCCTTTTAATGGATTTCCCAAAATTTCAGAAAATCCAAGATGGCCAGCGGAAAAATGGACCAATCAAAATTCTGTATACAAGTTCTGAAATCTACCAGCCTAGTATCCTTCCAAGCAAGTCTGGTTGAAATTGCTCAAGCCATTAATGAGTAGCGGTTTAAATGATCTCCCGCCATTTTTCAGAAAATCCAAGATGCTTGCCGGAAAAATTGACCAATCAAAATTCTGTATATAAGTTATAAGTTCTGAAGCATACTAGGCTAGAGTTCTTCCATCCACGTTTGATTGAAATCGGCCCAGAGGTTATCAAGGAGTAAGCTTTTAAGTGATTTCCAGAAATTTTCTGAAAATCCATGATGGCCACCATGCTGAAGGTTGAAAATTAGGTTGAAATCCGCCAAGCGGTTAATGAGTAGTGTTTTAAAGCAAAAGTTGACACACGGATGGATGGTGGACGACAGACGGTCACCATGCCATAAGCTCACTTGGCCATTCTGGTCAGGTGAGCTAAAAATACAGAACAAGGGTTATGTAATATATGGAATAACTCAGAATATTGGGAATATATCATAGAATAATGAGTATTTCTAAAAATTCTGAGTCGTTTGTGCGCGCTTTTTGATCACATTCACTTTCGACCTATTAAGATCAATTGCATTTTTTTGGATGATCTGTTCTCTGACTATCCACCCTATAGTTACTTTCCAGAATTTACATTATAGAGGGACCCATTTAGAGCCATGCCCACCCATTTCTAGCCATGCCCCGCCCATTTCTAGTCATGCCCCACCCATTTCTAGCCACGGCCCACCCATTTCTAGCCATGGCCCACCCATTTCTAGCCATGGCCCACCCATGTCTAGCCATGGCCCACCAATTTCTAGCCATGCCCCACCCATTTCTAACCATGTCCCAACCATTTCTAGCCATGTCCCCCCCCCATTTCTAGCCATGCCCCACCCATTTTTCTAGCCATGCCCCACCAATTTCTAGCCATTCCCCACCCATTTCTAGCTAAGCCCACCCATGTCTAACCATACCCCACCCATTTCTAGCCATGCCCCACCCATGTGTAGCTAAGCCCACCCATTTCTAGCCATGTCCCTCCCATTTCTAGCCATGCCCCACCCATTTCTAGCCAGGCCCCACCCATTTCTAGCTAAGCCCCACCCATGTCTAGCAAGGCCCCACCCATGTCTAGCCATGCCTCACCCATGTCCCACCCATTTCTAGCCATGTCCCACCCATTTCTAGCCATGCCCCATATCTAGCCATACACTACTCATTTCTAGCTAAGCCCCACCAATGTCTAGCCATGCCTCATCCATGCCCCACCCATGTCTAGCCATGCCCCACCGATGTCTAGCTAAGCACCACCCATTTCTAGCCATGTTCCACCCATTTCTAGCCATGCCCCACCCATGTCTAACCATGCCCCACCCATTTCTAGCTACGCACCACCCATTTCTAGCCATGCCCCACCAATTTCTAGCTAAGCCCCCACAATTGAATCGATTTTAAACTGAATTCCCAGAATATAAATTTCTAGCTTAACTTATAGGTAAGCTGGTGAATATTGTGACACTAACATGACTGGGGACTGTTGCTTCCTATGGTAACAACAGCTTCCAGTCGAATTAGTTTCAAACAATTCAACAGAATGTTTGTTAAATGGGAAATTCATCAAAGACATACATAACTCTATTACGAGGCTAATATACATGAAAGCTGTTGAATATTTTGAGATTAATATGACTGGAAGCCATTGCTGTCTTAGGAATGGCTTCCAGTCACATTAATCTCAAAATATTTAACAGAAGATGCTAGAAAATAAAAATGTAAATTAATATGAATTTATTTAGTTGTCAAGTTGAATTAGGGACTCGTGTCTCTTTCAATTTCACAACTTTAAAAATTATATTAAATTATACATAATCAAATCATCATATGTTAAGATTATACAATTAAATTATTTTTCAAGCATTTCGGTGTGAATATACACCTTTAATCATACTGACCTATACTCCATGGCAAGACGTATATATTCGGTTCTGTTCTCTGGCGATATTCTCTGATATTTGGAGCTGAGTTGAACCTCTTGACTGGAAGCACTGGGTACGTTAAATGACATTTCTGCAGTATTCAATGCTTCTTCGTCCATTTCCTTTATACACATCAAACCTGTAGCAAACACAGAAATTTAAATTTAAGTATATTTTAATTTTGCAATAAATATATGCAATATAATGTAATTGTTATTCGATCAAGTCATAATATTGTCAGGAATATTAACTAAGCTTTTGAACCCAAAAGGTTCAATTTGTAATTCATTAAAAATTTATTAAATATGATGAATATTTTGAAACTAAATTAACACAGAGCTGTTGCTACCTGTGGCAACGACCTGTGTCTGTCAAATTATTTTCATAATATTTAACAGCCTACCTGTCCAGTTACATTGAAATTGAGATCTGGGAATTCAGTATTTAAAACCTAAACAAAGTAACAAAATTCTTACAAAATATTAGTATTCAGGTGAATATTTCGAAACTATCTGACTAGAAGCTGGCTTCTACCGGTACTTAAATGATTCATGGGAAATGAAGATATAGGTGTTTAACCCTTTAACACTCATATCAGCCAAAAATGGCTACAGCAGTGGTCTTGAGAAAGGTCCATTTGCAGAGCAAAAGGCTATTTTTGAGAATTTACCACTGTAATGACTGGCTTGATAACCGAGCCAGTCATTTCAGTGGTAAATTTTCAAAAATAGTCTTCTCTTGGTCTGCAAATGGACATTTTCTATTAGAAAATCGAAATTTTCTGGAATAAATTCGAGGGTTAACCCTTTAACACTCGCATTGGCCAAAAACGGCTTCTGCAGTGGTCCTGGAAAATGTCCATTTGCAGACCAAGAGAAGCCTATTTTTGACAATTTACCACTGGAACGACTGGCTCGATAACCGAGCCAGTCATTCTAGTGGTCAAGTTTCAAAAACAGTCCTCTCTTGGTCTGCAAATGGACCATTTCCTTGAGAAACTTGAAATTTTCTTGAACAAATTAAAGGGTTAAAGGAGGATTTGTGCTACAATTCTGCTGTCTATAAGATCACTGTTATTCAATCCTGAAGATCATCTATATAAACAACCCTGATAACCTAAGTTACTTGGCCAGTACTAGGACAATTCTGCTGTCTATAAGATCACTGTTATTAAATCCTGAAGATCATCTATATAAACAACCCTGATAACCTAAGTTACTTGGCCAGTACTAGGACAATTCTGCTGTCTATAAGATCCTCTTATTAAATCCTGAAGATCATCTATATAAACAACCCTGATAACCTAAGTTACTTGGCCAGTACTAGGACAATTCTGCTGTCTATAAGATCCTCTTATTAAATCCTGAAGATCATCTATATAAACAACCCTGATAACCTAAGTTACTTGGCCAGTACTAGGACAATTCTGCTGTCTATAAGATCACTGTTATTAAATCCTGAAGATCATCTATATAAACAACCCTGATAACCTAAGTTACTTGGCCAGTACTAGGACAATTCTGCTGTCTATAAGATCACTGTTATTCAATCCTGAAGATCATCTATATAAACAACCCTGATAACCTAAGTTACTTGGCCAGTACTAGGACAATTCTGCTGTCTATAAGATCACTGTTATTCAATCCTGAAGATCATCTATATAAACAACCCTGATAACCTAAGTTACTTGGCCAGTACTAGGACAATTCTGCTGTCTATAAGATCACTGTTATTAAATCCTGAAGATCATCTATATAAACAACCCTGATAACCTAAGTTACTTGGCCAGTACTAGGACAATTCTGCTGTCTATAAGATCACTGTTATTCAATCCTGAAGATCATCTATATAAACAACCCTGATAACCTAAGTTACTTGGCCAGTACTAGGACAATTCTGCTGTCTATAAGATCACTGTTATTAAATCCTGAAGATCATCTATATAAACAACCCTGATAACCTAAGTTACTTGGCCAGTACTAGGACAATTCTGCTGTCTATAAGATCACTGTTATTCAATCCTGAAGATCATCTATATAAACAACCCTGATAACCTAAGTTACTTGGCCAGTACTAGGACAATTCTGCTGTCTATAAGATCACTGTTATTAAATCCTGAAGATCATCTATATAAACAACCCTGATAACCTAAGTTACTTGGCCAGTACTAGGACAATTCTGCTGTCTATAAGATCCTCTTATTCAATCCTGAAGATCATCTATATAAACAACCCTGATAACCTAAGTTACTTGGCCAGTACTAGGACAATTCTGCTGTCTATAAGATCACTGTTATTCAATCCTGAAGATCATCTATATAAACAACCCTGATAACCTAAGTTACTTGGCCAGTACTAGGACAATTCTGCTGTCTATAAGATCACTGTTATTCAATCCTGAAGATCATCTATATAAACAACCCTGATAACCTAAGTTACTTGGCCAGTACTAGGACAATTCTGCTGTCTATAAGATCACTGTTATTAAATCCTGAAGATCATCTATATAAACAACCCTGATAACCTAAGTTACTTGGCCAGTACTAGGACAATTCTGCTGTCTATAAGATCACTGTTATTCAATCCTGAAGATCATCTATATAAACAACCCTGATAACCTAAGTTACTTGGCCAGTACTAGGACAATTCTGCTGTCTATAAGATCACTGTTATTAAATCCTGAAGATCATCTATATAAACAACCCTGATAACCTAAGTTACTTGGCCAGTACTAGGACAATTCTGCTGTCTATAAGATCCTCTTATTCAATCCTGAAGATCATCTATATAAACAACCCTGATAACCTAAGTTACTTGTACAGTACTAGGACAATTCTGCTGTCTATAAGATCACTCATTCAATCCTGAAGATCATCTATATAAACAACCCTGATAACCTAAGTTACTTGGCCAGTACTAGGACAATTCTGCTGTCTATAAGATCCTCTTATTCAATCCTGAAGATCATCTATATAAACAACCCTGATAACCTAAGTTACTTGGCCAGTACTAGGACAATTCTGCTGTCTATAAGATCACTGTTATTCAATCCTGAAGATCATCTATATAAACAACCCTGATAACCTAAGTTACTTGGCCAGTACTAGGACAATTCTGCTGTCTATAAGATCACTGTTATTCAATCCTGAAGATCATCTATATAAACAACCCTGATAACCTAAGTTACTTGGCCAGTACTAGGACAATTCTGCTGTCTATAAGATCACTGTTATTCAATCCTGAAGATCATCTATATAAACAACCCTGATAACCTAAGTTACTTGGCCAGTACTAGGACAATTCTGCTGTCTATAAGATCACTGTTATTCAATCCTGAAGATCATCTATATAAACAACCCTGATAACCTAAGTTACTTGGCCAGTACTAGGACAATTCTGCTGTCTATAAGATCACTGTTATTCAATCCTGAAGATCATCTATATAAACAACCCTGATAACCTAAGTTACTTGGCCAGTACTAGGACAATTCTGCTGTCTATAAGATCACTGTTATTCAATCCTGAAGATCATCTATATAAACAACCCTGATAACCTAAGTTACTTGGCCAGTACTAGGACAATTCTGCTGTCTATAAGATCACTGTTATTCAATCCTGAAGATCATCTATATAAACAACCCTGATAACCTAAGTTACTTGGCCAGTACTAGGACAATTCTGCTGTAGATAAGATCACTGTTATTAAATCCTGAAGATCATCTATATAAACAACCCTGATAACCTAAGTTACTTGGCCAGTACTAGGACAATTCTGCTGTCTATAAGATCACTGTTATTCAATCCTGAAGATCATCTATATAAACAACCCTGATAACCTAAGTTACTTGTACAGTACTAGGACAATTCTGCTGTCTATAAGATCCTCTTATTCAATCCTGAAGATCATCTATATAAACAACCCTGATAACCTAAGTTACTTGGCCAGTACTAGGACAATTCTGCTGTCTATAAGATCACTGTTATTCAATCCTGAAGATCATCTATATAAACAACCCTGATAACCTAAGTTACTTGGCCAGTACTAGGACAATTCTGCTGTCTATAAGATCACTGTTATTCAATCCTGAAGATCATCTATATAAACAACCCTGATAACCTAAGTTACTTGGCCAGTACTAGGACAATTCTGCTGTCTATAAGATCACTGTTATTCAATCCTGAAGATCATCTATATAAACAACCCTGATAACCTAAGTTACTTGGCCAGTACTAGGACAATTCTGCTGTCTATAAGATCACTGTTATTAAATCCTGAAGATCATCTATATAAACAACCCTGATAACCTAAGTTACTTGGCCAGTACTAGGACAATTCTGCTGTCTATAAGATCACTGTTATTCAATCCTGAAGATCATCTATATAAACAACCCTGATAACCTAAGTTACTTGGCCAGTACTAGGACAATTCTGCTGTCTATAAGATCACTGTTATTAAATCCTGAAGATCATCTATATAAACAACCCTGATAACCTAAGTTACTTGGCCAGTACTAGGACAATTCTGCTGTCTATAAGATCACTGTTATTCAATCCTGAAGATCATCTATATAAACAACCCTGATAACCTAAGTTACTTGGCCAGTACTAGGACAATTCTGCTGTCTATAAGATCACTGTTATTAAATCCTGAAGATCATCTATATAAACAACCCTGATAACCTAAGTTACTTGGCCAGTACTAGGACAATTCTGCTGTCTATAAGATCACTGTTATTCAATCCTGAAGATCATCTATATAAACAACCCTGATAACCTAAGTTACTTGTACAGTACTAGGACAATTCTGCTGTCTATAAGATCACTGTTATTAAATCCTGAAGATCATCTATATAAACAACCCTGATAACCTAAGTTACTTGGCCAGTACTAGGACAATTCTGCTGTCTATAAGATCACTGTTATTAAATCCTGAAGATCATCTATATAAACAACCCTGATAACCTAAGTTACTTGGCCAGTACTAGGACAATTCTGCTGTCTATAAGATCACTGTTATTAAATCCTGAAGATCATCTATATAAACAACCCTGATAACCTAAGTTACTTGGCCAGTACTAGGACAATTCTGCTGTCTATAAGATCACTGTTATTAAATCCTGAAGATCATCTATATAAACAACCCTGATAACCTAAGTTACTTGGCCAGTACTAGGACAATTCTGCTGTCTATAAGATCACTGTTATTAAATCCTGAAGATCATCTATATAAACAACCCTGATAACCTAAGTTACTTGGCCAGTACTAGGACAATTCTGCTGTCTATAAGATCACTGTTATTAAATCCTGAAGATCATCTATATAAACAACCCTGATAACCTAAGTTACTTGGCCAGTACTAGGACAATTCTGCTGTCTATAAGATCACTGTTATTAAATCCTGAAGATCATCTATATAAACAACCCTGATAACCTAAGTTACTTGGCCAGTACTAGGACAATTCTGCTGTCTATAAGATCACTGTTATTCAATCCTGAAGATCATCTATATAAACAACCCTGATAACCTAAGTTACTTGGCCAGTACTAGGACAATTCTGCTGTCTATAAGATCACTGTTATTCAATCCTGAAGATCATCTATATAAACAACCCTGATAACCTAAGTTACTTGGCCAGTACTAGGACAATTCTGCTGTCTATAAGATCACTGTTATTAAATCCTGAAGATCATCTATATAAACAACCCTGATAACCTAAGTTACTTGGCCAGTACTAGGACAATTCTGCTGTCTATAAGATCACTGTTATTAAATCCTGAAGATCATCTATATAAACAACCCTGATAACCTAAGTTACTTGGCCAGTACTAGGACAATTCTGCTGTCTATAAGATCACTGTTATTCAATCCTGAAGATCATCTATATAAACAACCCTGATAACCTAAGTTACTTGGCCAGTACTAGGACAATTCTGCTGTCTATAAGATCACTGTTATTAAATCCTGAAGATCATCTATATAAACAACCCTGATAACCTAAGTTACTTGGCCAGTACTAGGACAATTCTGCTGTCTATAAGATCACTGTTATTAAATCCTGAAGATCATCTATATAAACAACCCTGATAACCTAAGTTACTTGGCCAGTACTAGGACAATTCTGCTGTCTATAAGATCACTGTTATTCAATCCTGAAGATCATCTATATAAACAACCCTGATAACCTAAGTTACTTGGCCAGTACTAGGACAATTCTGCTGTCTATAAGATCACTGTTATTAAATCCTGAAGATCATCTATATAAACAACCCTGATAACCTAAGTTACTTGGCCAGTACTAGGACAATTCTGCTGTCTATAAGATCACTGTTATTCAATCCTGAAGATCATCTATATAAACAACCCTGATAACCTAAGTTACTTGGCCAGTACTAGGACAATTCTGCTGTCTATAAGATCACTGTTATTCAATCCTGAAGATCATCTATATAAACAACCCTGATAACCTAAGTTACTTGGCCAGTACTAGGACAATTCTGCTGTCTATAAGATCACTGTTATTAAATCCTGAAGATCATCTATATAAACAACCCTGATAACCTAAGTTACTTGGCCAGTACTAGGACAATTCTGCTGTCTATAAGATCACTGTTATTAAATCCTGAAGATCATCTATATAAACAACCCTGATAACCTAAGTTACTTGGCCAGTACTAGGACAATTCTGCTGTCTATAAGATCACTGTTATTCAATCCTGAAGATCATCTATATAAACAACCCTGATAACCTAAGTTACTTGGCCAGTACTAGGACAATTCTGCTGTCTATAAGATCACTGTTATTAAATCCTGAAGATCATCTATATAAACAACCCTGATAACCTAAGTTACTTGGCCAGTACTAGGACAATTCTGCTGTCTATAAGATCACTGTTATTAAATCCTGAAGATCATCTATATAAACAACCCTGATAACCTAAGTTACTTGGCCAGTACTAGGACAATTCTGCTGTCTATAAGATCACTGTTATTAAATCCTGAAGATCATCTATATAAACAACCCTGATAACCTAAGTTACTTGGCCAGTACTAGGACAATTCTGCTGTCTATAAGATCACTGTTATTAAATCCTGAAGATCATCTATATAAACAACCCTGATAACCTAAGTTACTTGGCCAGTACTAGGACAATTCTGCTGTCTATAAGATCACTGTTATTAAATCCTGAAGATCATCTATATAAACAACCCTGATAACCTAAGTTACTTGGCCAGTACTAGGACAATTCTGCTGTCTATAAGATCACTGTTATTAAATCCTGAAGATCATCTATATAAACAACCCTGATAACCTAAGTTACTTGGCCAGTACTAGGACAATTCTGCTGTCTATAAGATCACTGTTATTAAATCCTGAAGATCATCTATATAAACAACCCTGATAACCTAAGTTACTTGGCCAGTACTAGGACAATTCTGCTGTCTATAAGATCACTGTTATTAAATCCTGAAGATCATCTATATAAACAACCCTGATAACCTAAGTTACTTGGCCAGTACTAGGACAATTCTGCTGTCTATAAGATCACTGTTATTAAATCCTGAAGATCATCTATATAAACAACCCTGATAACCTAAGTTACTTGGCCAGTACTAGGACAATTCTGCTGTCTATAAGATCACTGTTATTAAATCCTGAAGATCATCTATATAAACAACCCTGATAACCTAAGTTACTTGGCCAGTACTAGGACAATTCTGCTGTCTATAAGATCACTGTTATTAAATCCTGAAGATCATCTATATAAACAACCCTGATAACCTAAGTTACTTGGCCAGTACTAGGACAATTCTGCTGTCTATAAGATCACTGTTATTAAATCCTGAAGATCATCTATATAAACAACCCTGATAACCTAAGTTACTTGGCCAGTACTAGGACAATTCTGCTGTCTATAAGATCACTGTTATTAAATCCTGAAGATCATCTATATAAACAACCCTGATAACCTAAGTTACTTGGCCAGTACTAGGACAATTCTGCTGTCTATAAGATCACTGTTATTAAATCCTGAAGATCATCTATATAAACAACCCTGATAACCTAAGTTACTTGGCCAGTACTAGGACAATTCTGCTGTCTATAAGATCACTGTTATTAAATCCTGAAGATCATCTATATAAACAACCCTGATAACCTAAGTTACTTGGCCAGTACTAGGACAATTCTGCTGTCTATAAGATCACTGTTATTCAATCCTGAAGATCATCTATATAAACAACCCTGATAACCTAAGTTACTTGGCCAGTACTAGGACAATTCTGCTGTCTATAAGATCACTGTTATTAAATCCTGAAGATCATCTATATAAACAACCCTGATAACCTAAGTTACTTGGCCAGTACTAGGACAATTCTGCTGTCTATAAGATCACTGTTATTAAATCCTGAAGATCATCTATATAAACAACCCTGATAACCTAAGTTACTTGGCCAGTACTAGGACAATTCTGCTGTCTATAAGATCACTTATTAAATCCTGAAGATCATCTATATAAACAACCCTGATAACCTAAGTTACTTGGCCAGTACTAGGACAATTCTGCTGTCTATAAGATCACTTATTAAATCCTGAAGATCATCTATATAAACAACCCTGATAACCTAAGTTACTTGGCCAGTACTAGGACAATTCTGCTGTCTATAAGATCACTGTTATTCAATCCTGAAGATCATCTATATAAACAACCCTGATAACCTAAGTTACTTGGCCAGTACTAGGACAATTCTGCTGTCTATAAGATCACTGTTATTCAATCCTGAAGATCATCTATATAAACAACCCTGATAACCTAAGTTACTTGGCCAGTACTAGGACAATTCTGCTGTCTATAAGATCACTGTTATTCAATCCTGAAGATCATCTATATAAACAACCCTGATAACCTAAGTTACTTGGCCAGTACTAGGACAATTCTGCTGTCTATAAGATCACTGTTATTCAATCCTGAAGATCATCTATATAAACAACCCTGATAACCTAAGTTACTTGGCCAGTACTAGGACAATTCTGCTGTCTATAAGATCACTGTTATTAAATCCTGAAGATCATCTATATAAACAACCCTGATAACCTAAGTTACTTGGCCAGTACTAGGACAATTCTGCTGTCTATAAGATCACTGTTATTCAATCCTGAAGATCATCTATATAAACAACCCTGATAACCTAAGTTACTTGGCCAGTACTAGGACAATTCTGCTGTCTATAAGATCACTGTTATTAAATCCTGAAGATCATCTATATAAACAACCCTGATAACCTAAGTTACTTGGCCAGTACTAGGACAATTCTGCTGTCTATAAGATCACTGTTATTAAATCCTGAAGATCATCTATATAAACAACCCTGATAACCTAAGTTACTTGGCCAGTACTAGGACAATTCTGCTGTCTATAAGATCACTGTTATTCAATCCTGAAGATCATCTATATAAACAACCCTGATAACCTAAGTTACTTGGCCAGTACTAGGACAATTCTGCTGTCTATAAGATCACTGTTATTCAATCCTGAAGATCATCTATATAAACAACCCTGATAACCTAAGTTACTTGGCCAGTACTAGGACAATTCTGCTGTCTATAAGATCACTGTTATTAAATCCTGAAGATCATCTATATAAACAACCCTGATAACCTAAGTTACTTGGCCAGTACTAGGACAATTCTGCTGTCTATAAGATCACTGTTATTAAATCCTGAAGATCATCTATATAAACAACCCTGATAACCTAAGTTACTTGGCCAGTACTAGGACAATTCTGCTGTCTATAAGATCACTGTTATTAAATCCTGAAGATCATCTATATAAACAACCCTGATAACCTAAGTTACTTGGCCAGTACTAGGACAATTCTGCTGTCTATAAGATCACTGTTATTAAATCCTGAAGATCATCTATATAAACAACCCTGATAACCTAAGTTACTTGGCCAGTACTAGGACAATTCTGCTGTCTATAAGATCACTGTTATTAAATCCTGAAGATCATCTATATAAACAACCCTGATAACCTAAGTTACTTGGCCAGTACTAGGACAATTCTGCTGTCTATAAGATCACTGTTATTAAATCCTGAAGATCATCTATATAAACAACCCTGATAACCTAAGTTACTTGGCCAGTACTAGGACAATTCTGCTGTCTATAAGATCACTGTTATTAAATCCTGAAGATCATCTATATAAACAACCCTGATAACCTAAGTTACTTGGCCAGTACTAGGACAATTCTGCTGTCTATAAGATCACTGTTATTCAATCCTGAAGATCATCTATATAAACAACCCTGATAACCTAAGTTACTTGGCCAGTACTAGGACAATTCTGACCCAGTAACCTGCATTATCAGTGATGGTTTGGAGGCACAACATAAAGTGGTTCAATAACACAAGGTGGTCTTTCCGCCAGGTTTCTCTATAGCTGACATCATAATCAAAGTAATATAGGTCAAGTTCGACTCGCTAACCATAGTCAGTTTCATGGTTTACTGAACATGCGCAGTCACTAGGCCAAGCCGAATGCTAAATAGTTAACCTGGTTCCGCATTGAATTATTATTGCCGAAAATTTGGAGCCGTGTACCAGTCTCCATTAACCCTTTCTGTTTTGATGACCTACGAAAATAGGTAATTTTTGTCCGCTAAGACGTCAAAAAGCGTCTATATGACATAAAGTGGGAAGGAATAGGGGCTTGGGAACATTGACATACAATGGGAAAGCATAATTTCATCAAACCTATGTTATTTAGACAAATATTCACACTTTTATATGCATTTATTAGCGGCAAGCGATCGCTGTCTGCCATTTTGAAATTTACGCAAATATCGCACTAACCATCTGAACCGAGCTCGGGTGCTCGGTTGACTATAGTTGATAGGTAGTTAACTATTTGAAGTTCGGCTGGTATTCTAGTTAGCTATAGATAACTATGGTTAGGAGTCGAACTTGACCATAGCTTTGTTACAAAAATCAAAATGTCTGTACGAAAGTGTACAAATTGTATGTCTTTGATGCATTTACAATTTATGTTGCACAAATAATCCAAGAGCAATATTCTAACTTCTAAACTTTAATTGACAAATTTGGGAAACTTACCGTACAAATTTGGGAAAATGGCAGACTCAGCTATTATCCGTTTAATTTGACAGGTACTCCCCCCTCAGCGTGTGAGCTACAGTACTATGAATGGCACTGCTTCTATACAGAGGTATGTGGAACATATTGCTTACCGAGGAGTGAGAGTCAAATTGTCCTGTGATGGATTACCCTGATATGCATTCGTCTATATTAGCAGCCAAGATTGCACATTAACATATACACTTGCCAATATACCATCACCTATACTCATTGTGACCTGACAAACTGGTAAATGCTACATAGACTGATGTAACATAGCTCAGTTATTTTGAGTGAAATTTAATATCCAAGGACACCATATTGATTGATTATTAAATAATGCCCACAATTTAATAAAAAATCTGTTGATTATTTTGAAACTAATTTGACTGGGAGCTGTTGCCTCCATAGGCAGCAACATCCATCAGACAAATGAGTTTTAAAATGTTCAACAGCTTAACTGTATAGATAAATTTACATCTGGATTCTGGGAATTCAAGTTTCAAACTTTCAAATCTTTTTCAGCAGCAGAAAAGGTGGGCGGAGCCGAGGTAGAAATGGGTGGGGCATAGTTAGAAATGTCTATTCCCTCTCCTGAGAGCAACACACAGCACATCATTACCGGGTACAAAGTCCTTATCAACCTCTGTAAGATCACTAATAGTGAGGGCAGTGGCCGCGAGCTGTTTCCAGACAAGTTCCGCCAGACTCAGGCTTAATGGACTCCCAGTTCTGATAGCGATCCCAAATAACAAGCCTGGAAGAAAACATAAAATAGGTATCTATCCACATTTATAATCAATAGCCGCTTCCTCAATATAAATACTGTAATCGTCAAGCCAACGAAAATCAGCTCCTGCAGTAGTCCGTCCATTGAGACGTCAAGAGAAAAGTATTTTTGAAAGGTTATCACTAGAATGACCGGCTCGATAACCGAGCAGTGGTTAATTTTCCAATATACTCGTCTCTTGGCCTGTAAATGCACATTCACAAAACAAAAATCAAAATTTTCCAGACCAATCTTGACCATTAAAGTTAAAGGCTAATATTTATTCAGGAAAATTTCAATTTTCTCATGGAATATTACCATTTGCAGATCAAGAGATTATATTTGAAAATTTAACACTGGAATGACTGGCTCAGTTATCGAGCCAGTCATTCCAATGGTCAGTTTTCAAAAATAGTTTTCTCTTGTGCTAACCCTTTAGCACTAAAATCGGCCAAAAACAGCTTCTGCAGTGATCTTAAGAAATGTCTATTTGCAGACGAAGAGAACACTATTTTGAAAATTTACCACTGAAATAACTGGCTTAATAACCGAGCAAGTCATTCCAGTGGTGACTTTTAAAAAACAATCCTCTCTTGATCTCCAAATGGACATTTTCTATGAGAAATCGAAATTTTCTTGAACAAATTTTAGGATTAACCCTTTTATGACGAAGCCGGCCAAACCCGGCCTCTGCAGTGGTTTTGCAGAAAGTCCATTAGCAGGCCAATTGAAGACTATTTTAGAAAATTTACCACTGGAATGACTGGCTCGGTAACCGAGCCAGTCATTCCAGTGGTCAATTTTCAAAAATAGTCTGTACTTAGCCGCAAATCGACATTCAATACGCAAATATTTTGATTTTTTAAAAATAAAAATTAAGTCTTTAAAGGGTTAAAGTTCTAACACGTGAAAAAGATAATTTTAAAGAGGGCACGCATACTCACTCAGTTTGCAATTCCGAGCTTACCAGACATAGAAATTAACGGAAACAAGAGCAATACACTATTTCTCCTATGGGGTGAGGGTAATACAAGCTGTGGTTGAATAAGCAGTGCATATGTCTCGTTTCCCGAGACGTAGGTCAGGTCACATGAGAAAGAAAATAACTACATACCCAAGTATCGATACATTGTTTGATGCAGGGATGACTTCAACATAGGGTTCAATAAGTAGCAGTCTCTATTCGCTCCTGATTCATCACGGCCATTTGGCGTCATGATCAATAATGGGATGCAGCCATTCTGTAGTTCATCACACATCTCAGCGATCGATTCACTGTAGCCTCCTCCACAATCATCTACACTCTCACCTGAAACGAAACAATGCATGAATTTAAAACTACTGTCCATCCCAAAACCCGTTGTTTATTACATTTTGGCTGTCCATCCCAAAACCCGTTGTTTATTACATTTTGGCTGTCCGTCCCAAAACCCGTTGTTTATTACATTTTGGCTGTCCATCCCAAAACCCGTTGTTTATTACATTTTGGCTGTCCATCCCAAAACCCGTTGTTTATTACATTTTGGCTGTCCGTCCCCAAAACTCCTTGTTTATTACCTTTTGGCCATAATAGAAGAATCAAATCCGTCGATCAAGCATATGACATCATAATCAGTTACGTCACATGTAGGCTGACATCGCAATCATAATTGACAGAAATACTCCATGATAAAGCTGGAATAGTCCGTCAAGTTGCACAAATTTTATTCTGTTGAATATTTTGAAACAAATTTGAATGGGTGTTGTTGCTGCCATAGGCAGCAACAGCACCCAGTCAAATTAGTTTCAAAATATTCAACAGCTTCGGTTTGAGTAGTTACCGTGATATCAGGAGTCTGGGAATTCAGGGTGTGATCGATCCCAACATGGGCAAAGCTTTGGCCGAGCACAGTTAGTTAGAGAAGTGCGGGGCATAGCTAAAAGTGGATTTATCCATTATCCTATTGATCTGTAATTTGGCCGCAAGATGAAAAAAATCTAAATATCTTTCGACCTTGAACAATAGTGCTCAACAACTTACCAGATTATATTATTTAACAAAAATATACAAATTTCAGTCAAACTGTTTTCAAAATATTCAGCAAGTCATGAGTTTTTGCTCATTGAAATTATTACGCCTGGTGTCCTGCAGCAGCGAGACAGATAAGAAATTGTTTGAAATTTAGACATGTTAGATTCTGGGAATTTAAGTTTCACTGTTTCAAATTGATTCCAATAAATGTAAAAATGGGAGGAGCTAAGTTAGAAATGGGCGTGGCACAGGTAGAAATGTCTCTCTCTATATGGAACATGATGACTAAAAGATTTTGTAATCTAATAATCATCTAGTAAATGGTTCATATCTCATGCTGAATCTTACCGACAAATTTAACCTTCCACACTCTATGAGGTAACATGAGACTGTCAGCGAGGAAGACGCCCATTTTGAGTGCCATCTGACCAAATACAGACTTAATGCCATCTGGACCTGCCAAGCCACCTTTGCCTCTCCAACGTTTCACCTGTGGGAAACGAAATCATTAAACCTTTCACCGATAAATTAAAAAACCCCTATTCTGTACAATATAAACCTTAGTCTGTTGAATATTTTGAAATTAATTTGACTGGAAGACACCTGGGCAGCAATGTCCTGCAGTCAAATTAATTTCAAATAAATAATGTGAACATTTCTTTGCATTTTAACCCTTTAATGACTAAATTTGCTCAAGAACTTCAAAATATTTGCTTATTAAATGCCCATCGGCCAAAAGAAGACTTTTGGAAAATATACCATTGTAATAACTGGTTTGGTTATCAAGTTGAAAACCACTGTAGATGCCAAGTTCGGCTGGCTTCGTCATGGAATGGGTAATAGCCAAAAATGGCCGCTGTAGTAGTCATGAGAAATGTTTGTTTGCAGGCCGAGAGAATCGAACCAATAATTCCAGTGATAAATTTTCAAAAAGTAGTCTTTTCCTGGTTTCATCAGAATTTTTTTTTAGATTTTCTTGACCCGTCATGACCCTTAATGGGTTAATGTCTTGTCTTTATCAAACTGCTGCAATCACCAGGACAACAATGGAGGAATCTAATGTTAGCTAAGCGCCACCCACACTCCGTCTGTGTTGGGATTGATCGATCCCTGAACTCCTTCACTATCAATTTTCAGAAAATTATACAGGTAAAATGTTGAATATTTTGAAACTAATTTGACTGGGTGCTGTTGTTGTCAATGGCAGCAACAGCGCCCAGTCAAATTAGTTTCAAAATATTCAACAGCATGTTTATTAAATAGTAAACTCATATAATTCGTACAACAGTGCTTTAGTCCATCACCAATTATACGTTCGTGATGAACGTAATTAAGTCATCAATGATGTCATTGATTATGACATCATGCTCAATGTCACATAGTTGATTATGATGTCATATGATGGATGGATAAAGCGGAGATTAATTGCATAAAATTTGTCACAAACCATAACCATAAAACCACTTGGTGTTGTATTAGAGCAGCTGAAGACCTACATACACTCTTGCCGAATAATTTATGAAACTATTTGTGGCCCATCAAACTATAAGGGTATAACACGAGTATTGGATATTAGGACATACTTGTATTCTGTTCAGCTCTACTACTGGTCCATGCTGTCTGTCTCGGATCATGGTAGCCTGGACAACCTTCCTGAATGCCGTTTCCTGGTGACAGTAGATAAAGATAGCAATGGAAGATTTCAGTTTTAGCTATACTCCGCCCATCATTAGCTAAGCTCTACCCACACTTCGCCTGTGTAGGGATCGATTGATCCCTGAACTCTTCTGATTATCTATATCCAGAAAACCATAGAGGTAAGCTGTTGAATATTTTGAAACTAATTTGACTGGGTGCTGTTGCTGCCATAGAGCATGTTTATTAAAGAGTGGACACGCAATTCGCAAAACAACGCTTAGTCCGTCATCAATTATAGCGTCCATGACGAACCTAGTTATGTCATTCATGATGTAATTGATTATGATGTCATCCTACACGTCACATAGGTGATTATGATGTCATATGATCGATGGATAAACTGGAAAGGGCCTTTAACCATTAACAGCTAAACGATATCAGATCACTGACAATTTAATGGTCAACATGAATAAACATACTGAAACATACATTGGCAGGTTAAGAGAATAGTTTTAAAAACCAACAAGTGAAATGACTGGGTCGGTTACTGAACTAGTTATACCAATCAAGGTAAGTTTTCAACTAGAGGCCTGGGTCTGTATATGTCGAGCCATTAGAATTTTTTTTTTTTAAAGTTAAACATTCTTCTCATTCCTTGTATAAGCCAGAGACCACATGCTGGATGCCATGTGTATCAAAAAAGCATCCGCCTTTGTTTCTACGAGAATTCTTAATACTTACCAGATGTACTATTATGATAATGTCTATTATCTAGTCTAGCTCAAAATAAACAATTAAAACTCCGCACTCTCCTGGTCCTGCCCATACTGTGTCCGGGAATACCATAGCCGCAGGTACCGAGTCAATTCCCAATCACAGTCAGATTCGTCTTATATTTGCCTTGGCAAACTGCGAAAGCAGCTCAGCCTCACCTCAGCGGGGCGGCTGAGGCAGGGCCATAGTACATCTGGTAAGTATTAAGAATTCTCGTAGAAACAAAAGCGGATGCTTTTTTGATTCTACTTCGAATAATACTTACCAGATGTACTATTATGATAAACTCCAGATTTCGACAGCCAGGAAATGCCGGTGGGAGGAGGTGAGGCTCGAACCAGCACTCATCAACCATCCAACAGAGAAGGTTGTGAAGAGACTAAAACCCTGGCATACGCTTGGGTTCTGCTATCTGACTCATAGAGTGCTAAACTTCTATGGTCTAGACCGCGCTCCCCCCCTCTTTTGTCCGCACAAAACCAGAGGGATGTCCATGGGGATGCAACACTCACCAGACCCGTGTCAGCCCCAAGTCTCAGCTAGGGCAGTCCAGTAGAGTGCAAAGAAGCTACTACAACTTCAATCTTTGAAAAAACTATCAGTATATCGATTAGATTTTCAAATTGGAATGAGTCTCATGTCTGTATGAGAGGATAAATATACTCTTGTACCAGACTATTCACTTACTCAGTCTGGTATTTCGACTGGAAGTAAACATATTTATAGTCACTTAATTAATGTAAACACTCACCATTTTTGAGTGGTCGATCTGTTCTTGATCATCACAGGAGCTAGGCCCAATCCACAGTCATACTCAGTCATGTGCATAGCGCTTGGTCAGCGTAGGCGGAAGACTTTTGTGATGTGTGCGAAGTAGTGGTCGGACGTGGCTTAGTTTAGGTTCGACAGATTGGCGACGGCTACTGGATTAAGTGTGCTGGAGATGTCGCGAAGGTAGAAATCAGTGAATGACGACTCGGCATGCCATTGTGCTACAGACATCACCTGCTCTAATGAGACACCCTTATAAAGGGCCGATGATGCTGCTAGTGCTCGGACCTCATGGGCATTCGCACGATCAATCTGCTTTCCTGTAGCGATCTTGTGCGACATCTGAATAGCGTCAACTATCCAACGAGAAATAGTATCTTTCGAAGCACGTAAATGGGGAGCTTTGAGACATAACCACAGAGATTTCGGGTCGTCTCCACTCAGAAGTACGTTTCTTATACATCTTCAGACATCTGACAGGACACCAAGCACAAGAATTTGGGTCATGTCTAGTTAAACTTGGCAAATTGATCGGCTGTCCTGGATATTTAAGTGACTGATTCTTTGCCAGGAAACAAAGACGTGGAAGTAATCTTAAACCTTCACCCGTGACGACAAAACGGTCTTGTTCGGCAGAAAGCGCATGAATCTCGCTTCTCCTTCTCGCCGACGCTGCTGCAACCAAGAAAACTGATTTAATAGTTAACAGTTTAATATCAATAGATCTAATCGGTTCAAAGGGAGCATGCCCTAAAACCTGTAGAACAAGAGATAGATTCCATGATGGGATAGGAATTGGCTGTCTGGGTCGCAGATTGCTCATTCCTTTGATAACTTCATTCAAGGTGTCATTCTCCACTCCCTCAATGGTGAGACTAGGAATGACCGAAGCTAATGCAGACTTATATGCTGCTAGGGTAGAAGGTACAAGTTTGTCAACTTCGTATAAATGACAGATAAAATCTGCTACGTGTTGAATAGATGCAAAAAAGGGATCAATATCTCCTCTCTCACACCACTGTGCAAATTTGTTGATTCTATAATTATATGTCTTTGTGGTTGAAACTCTTCTGGCTGAAGCAACAAACTTCGCTGCTTGCTCAGAAAAGCCACCCTCAATTGCACGCTGCTTGACAACATCCATGCAGTCAATTTGAACATTTCTGGTCTGTCGTGAAGGTACAGACCCTTGTTCTGAGAGATTACATCTCTTGTGTCTGGAAGAGGGATTGGACTGCAGACCAGAAGGTCCAGCAGATCCGTAAACCATGATCGGCCTGGCCAATAAGGGGCGATCAGTAGTACTTGGCACATCCCCTCTCTTATCTTTGCCAGAACTTTCGGGATGAGAATTGTTGGAGGAAACGCATACGCGTACATTCCCTTCCAACTTATCGCCAGTGCGTCTACTGCTAGAGCTAACGGGTCCGGGATCGGTGACACGTAAGTGACCATCTTTGCGTTTTGATTCATCGCAAATAGGTCGACATTTGGCTTGCCCCATTGTTTGAATAGAACCTCCGCTACCACTTGGTTGAGCTGCCATTCCGTCGGACGACAAACCGTCCTTCGACTGAGAGCATCCGCTAAGATGTTCAATCTTCCTGGAATGTGTGCTGCCCGAAGAATAATATTCCTCTCTTGGCACCACAGCAGAAGGTTCCAAACCATCATACACAACTCTGGTGATCTCGTCCCGCCTTGGCGGTTCAAATAAGACACCACTGTTGAGTTGTCTGTCCTTACTAGGACAATCTTGTCTTGAATTAGACTCTCGAACTTCTGCAGTGCAAATACCACCGCTAATAGCTCGAGCACATTGATATGTTTCTGCGCATTGGTCCGATCCCATTCCCCTGACACTGACTGATTGTCCAATACCGCTCCCCAACCTGTCAATGATGCATCCGTGAATATGGACATCTGAGGTTGAGGAGGTTGTAGAGGAACGCCTCGCAGGAGATTCTGTTCCGATAACCACCACTGAAGGTGGAATATCAATAATTCTTTTACTGGTATTCTCAGAGATAACGGATCCGTTCTCTGTGACCAGAACGACATCAAATACATCTGAATCGGCCTGCGCCTGAGTGCCGCATATGGCACCACCTTCTCCAGCGATACTAGCAAACCCAGTATTCTGAGAAATTGACGCGCCGTCAGATAGGCTCCTAGAGAAACCGACTCCAACACTGCAATCAGGCTCCTGACTCTGCTCTCCGCCGGAAAAGCTACGCCGTCCCTGAGATTGAAAAAAATTCCCAGATAAACAAACTCCTGGGATGGAGTCAGTTCTGATTTCTCTAGATTCACAATCTATCCTAGCTTCTTTAACAAGTCTAGGACTACTATCAGATTGCTGCGCAGAGTGACTGGATTCCCCGCCTTTAGCAGCCAGTCGTCTATGTACGTGTGAACAGCTATGTTTCTCCTGCGAAGTAAAGAAGTCATGGCGAGAACCACCTTGGTGAAGACCCTCGGAGCCGTGGTTAGGCCGAAGGGAAGAGCATTGAATTCCCAAACATTGTCTTGGAATGCAAATCGCAGGTACTTCTGAAAAGGAATTGACATTGGAATATGAAAATAAGCATCCTTCAGATCTATCGATACCGCCCACATGCCTTTCCTCAGCCCTGCCATTACCGCTGCTACCGTCTCCATCTGAAATCTGGGAGAAAGAATAAATTCGTTCAACGGTTTGAGATTGAGAATTGGTCTCCACCCTCCGGTACGCTTCGGAACTAGGAACATGATCGAATAGAAGCCCAGCGATGACTGATCGGTGACTAGGTGAATCGCATTCTTCTGACGAAGCGATTCTATCTCTGACTGAATGGCGACTAGACGGTCTAATTCCCTTGGAATAGGAGTCCATATTGGAGTCGAGGTTAACGGAACTAACGATTGATGGATAAGCCAGTCCGGATCGTAGCCGTTTCTTATCCACTGACAGACTAAACAGTCGCGCACGACCTGTTCCCATTGGCTTAGGAATAGCTGAAGTCTGCCTCCGATGGAAGGAATCTGCACACAGTTGTCGGTCGAGATTAGCCGACAAGACGCTAAATCGCTTGGGTGAAGATTCTCGACTCCATTTGTTTCCAAAGCCGCCGGTATTCAGGAACGAGCCCCACGGCCGCCCCGCGGCTTCTTGTGGTATGATGGTCCGGAACCGCCGCCACGGCTATCCTTACGGTAGCCGCCTCGGCCCGAACCGCCACCCTTCCTGTCGTCCTCATACGGCCTCTTACTAGAGGGCTTGTATGCGGACGAACGGCCAGGTCCTTGCGATCCGGATGGCCTATGGGCATCACGGCCAGAAGGACGGAAGGGCGATCTAGGACGCTGTCTCTGCTGCTCCTGCCTATGCTGACGGTAGGACTGTTGCGGCTGAGTCCTCTTGGTCGACTTCCACGACTTGCCGACCACTTCTTGCTCAGCCACCATTGACGCAACCTTAGAGAGCGCTTGTCGTGCCGAGCCGCCGAACAAGCCTGGACCTATGAAAGGCGCAGAAGATAACGCAGCCCTCATCTCTGGTCCTGGTTCCACACAATCGAGAACCATTCTCCGTCGCTCTGCCAAAGTTCTCGTGATTACCCTGGCCAGGCAATCCTGAGACAGGCGCATGGTGTCCCGAACAACTCCGGGAGCAGCCTCTGGCACCTGTCCGCCTTCCGCTGTGCAGTCCAGCATACCATGCAAGACGGTACACCCGTGCGACAGCGCAGCCATGGCTGCCCTAGCCGCATCCTCAATGAGCGTGAGCTCATTGAACGGGTCTTTGTTGGTCTGAGAAACCAAAGGACATGACCGCCCCTTGGCCTTCCCAGCCAACGGCCTATTCAGCGCCTCACGTTCCGCAACGGAAAGCCGTGGAACCCTGGCGTACTGATGATAAGCCTGCTCCGGAAACCGGACCCTACTCCTTATCCCCTTCGGGGCCTTGGGCAACGCATAGTCTGGCTGAACCAGACGGTATGCCGCAACTTCCAACATGTCAGAAGTTTGCGTGTCCAACGGGAGTGTAGGCATGGCAGAAGAGCCACTGGACAGAGCGCTAGCCGCACGCTCTGACATCCGTTCCATCGCCGGATCGCGCTGAGATCCTAGATCAGATGCCAACCCGAGACGATTGGTCATCCATCCAAGAACCTGCACCCATTCAGCTTCGGTGCAGAAAGCGGAATCGTCCATCAAAGAACTCCCGTTTTCATCCTCCCTCTCTCCCTTAGATGAGAGGGCCACCGACGATCCTTGCTGAACGCTACGATATACGTCTCTGCCAGGACAGAGCGCATCCATAGCACGACTACCAGCGGCACCAGTATCCAACGAATCGCCAGATACGGATTCGCCGCAGTCCATCGGCTCCAACACGGGATCCGGGACTCCGACGGCCTCAATTACGGCTGGCACTGTCACTCCGATAGGAGCCGCACCTAACGCCGCCGGGATAGCCGCAGGAACCGCAAACCACGGCTCCGCCGGCATATCCGGTTGCACAAATCGTGGATGAAAAATGCCCGACGGAACGTCGACATCACCATCTGCCTGGCAAACCCGTACAAATCCCGAGGGCGACCCCTGGTACGTACTAGGCATCGCCGTCATTGAAAGATCCGGCATGCCGGAATCTTCCCTCAGCAGCAAATCTTCCTCCTCTATCGTCGGCTCTTGAGCCAAGGACAGAGAAGGGGCAGGTGCATGACCCTCAGCAGAACTAGCCGGACCACCTAATGGTTGTCCTGCACCAGCTTGCCTCACCGGGACCGTGGACTGCAACGAGTCAAACATCGCCTTGAACTGGGCCGCCCATACGCCCAGTGCTGAATCCATCCTCTCATTCAGCCGACCTTCCAGTCCCAGCAACGAAACCTGCTGCAGCTTCACTGCCTTATCCTTCTCGATACGCTCCAGCCTCGCCCGTCGATCCTTGTCAAACTCCGCCACCAATTCTGACGACCACTTGACGCACACATCACAAGGGCTCCCGACCTTACACTTAGCGCATGCCACACAGTGATGACCCAGGTACTTCCGTTTCATGAACCTGTTGCACTTGCGGCACAACGAGTCCGAGTTCTTCGGTTTCTGCGAACACAGAGAAGAATTAAAACGCTGCACATGACAACCAATGACGAGCAATACGCACAATAGACTTGCTAGTTAAGATTTCTTAAACACATTAACTTTCTCTCAATTTAATGATAACAAGTCTTAGGCAGGAAATATTTGAAACTTTTTTGAGTGAAAATTTTTTAAAAAACACAACTCAGCCTTTAACTAATGTTAAATAACCAAGAATAACTCGCCGATCACTACAAACACCCTCGACAACTAAGCGAGAGCTAAAATCGGCGATAACAGAGTGCCTGGATACACCAAACCAAGAACGACTATAATTCATGGGCGCCGCCATCTTGGCTAAGGGCGCATCCATCTTAGAGGAACCGAGTCGCAAGAGAAAAATTAACCGAGTACCCGAATTAAAACTAAAAGTTAACGGGTACAGAAGCGACTCCAACAATGGCTATCATTATAAAAAATGTGCCAATTTAAGGAAATTTCAAACAGTCATTATGGCACGAATGTATACATTCTAGATTGATACAACCTGCCCCTGTGATGATTTCCCCAGTTCCTCCATGAGTCCAACGATGGTTTTGCGAAAAAACACGTAAAAACTGCTTATTTAATCAATAAGAGAGCACTAAATACACGCGACTTTTCAACAGCGCAAAATAGACGAATCTGACTGTGATTGGGAATTGACTCGGTACCTGCGGCTATGGTATTCCCGGACACAGTATGGGCAGGACCAGGAGAGTGCGGAGTTTTAATTGTTTATTTTGAGCTAGACTAGATAATAGACATTATCATAATAGTACATCTGGTAAGTATTATTCGAAGTAGAATCTCTATGTCTAGTTATTCTCCACTTTGCATTGGGATAAACAGAAATGTGCTCCAACAACTTCTAGAAAAAGTGGAACTTTCCAGTTTTAACTATGCGCCACCCATCCCTAGTTAAGTTCCACCTACGCTTCGCTCGTACTGGGATCAATCGATCCCTGAACATCATGACTATCAACTTCCAGAAAGCTATACAGGTAAGTTGTTGAATCTTTTGAAACTAATTTGACTGGGTGAATTGGCAGCAACAGCACTCAGTTAAAGTAGTTTCAAAATATTCAACAGAATGTTTATTAAATAGTAAAGACATACAATTTGTACAACGTGTCAGACTATTAAGCATTTAACACGGACTAAATCGAGTCATTCATGCCGTAATTGATTTTGATTATGACGTCATCTTAAACGTCGTGTGGTTGATTATGACATCATATGATGGATGGATAAACTGGAATGGTCCATTACGAGTAATTTCAAAATTATTCTCCAAACACAAGTGCGCACATACGTATGGGGGGCACATGTACAACCAAAATCTAAATATTTACTAAACAAAAGCCGACTGACCTTTGCTGATGATACGAGTACTCCTCTAAGTGCATCCAGACCACCGATGTTATCATCTTTCTCAGTAATGAATCCTGCATTACTGTTAGACACTCCAGACCCATCTTGTAGATCAAACATCGATATCGATGGACAGAACAGATCAGAGAAATGATGCAATAGAATCAGACGATTTCGCAGAACATGGATAGGGATTGGTTGTAGATGGTTATACTCCATGGGTACAGTGGTGGGTAGTTTGCCAGCACTGACTGGTTTATTTGTAGACCAGGCAAGGCTATGAGCTGATCCACATGCCACGCGGTTGATCTTTTTGCCTACAAAAGTTTAGTAAAAATAAAAATAATTTTAGTTCTTTCCGCACAATACAGCCTCAATTATGAGTATAATCTTTAACCTTCAATCGTCTAAGTAGCTAAAACTGGAGTTTGTAGTGGTCAAGACTATTTTTGAAATTTTACCACTAGAATGGCTCGCTCAACGATAGTAATAAGATTTATCAAAGGGCTAATATTTTTCCATAGAAAATGAATTTACATTTAAAAAAATAATTATTATTTTGAATTTGTTTAATATTGTTAAAAGATTCTCCAATAAGTTTTTAACAGCCAGCCATACCCTGCCCACCCGCCTGCCAGCCCATCTGTCAGTCAGTTAGCTACTAGCTTTGAATCCCATTATCATATGTACCAGACTAACACAGCTATCAGAACAAGAGGCCCAAGGGGCTTGTGTCGCTCACCTGGAGTCCCATTAATTTTTGTCAAAATTGTTGGTGGGTGGTTTAGAAGTCTTTTAAATGAGTTTGTGAACATTTTTGCAAGTGCAATATGGCCGCCAAACACACTACATTTTGATTGGCCGACGGCGCGCATGCTTTTTTGATGGATCAACTTCCCTTGAACAAATTTTAATGGCCCAAATTTCGGCCCGATCCCTTCAGTGGTTCTGGAGGAGTCATTTTCGTGAAAACTAGGTCATCCAAGATGGTCGCCGAACCATTTGGTCAATCAAGTCCTCTTGAACAAACTTGGCTTACCTCTTGGCCTAGATGAAGATTCAGTGGTTTCGGAGATTTTTAAAGACATTTCTTGAAATCGGCCGAAATCCAAAATGGCCGTTGGGCAAATTGGCTGATCGGGTTCACTTGAACAAACTTGGATCCTTATGCCCTAAGGATGCTTCTTGCCAAATATAATTGAAATCAGCCTGGCAGTTCTCTAGATGACAGTTTAAAATTCCCATTGCTTTAGCATGGGAGCGTTAGATGAGAAAATTATCCAAGATGTCCACCAAACCGTTTATCGGACAGGTTCGAAAATTGCAAATTTGAGCTCAGAATACCCAAAAACATATACACAACCAATTTTGGGCAAAAAATAAATAAAATAAAACAATCAAATATGTCCGCCAAACACGCTAAATTTTGAATTTTGATTGGCCCATGTTGGCCATGTTTTTTGACTGAACAACTTCCCTTGAACAAACTTTAATGGCCCTTAGTCCCTAATCATATCTCCCAAATTTCGGCCTGATCCATTCAACGGTTCCGGAGAAGTCGTTTTCGGGAAAACTAGGTCATTCAAGATGGCCACCGAACCATTCGGTCAATTAAGCCATCTTGAACAAACTTGGCTTACGTCTTTGCCTAGATGAGGTTTCATAAGTTTTGAATCGATTCCCCAAGCCGTTTCGGAGAACGAGATTGTTAGACATTTCCTAAAATCGGTCGAAATCCAAGATGGCCGCTGGTCAAATTAGCCGATCGGCTTCATTTGAACAAATTTGGATCCCTAAGCCATAAGGATGCTTCCTGCCAAATATAATTGAAATCGGCCAATTAGTTCTCCAGAAGAAGACATTAAAAAATTTCCATTGCTGTATGGGCACCTTTGCCATGAAAATAATCCAAGATGGTCGCCAAACCATTTATCCAACAGTTTTGAAAATGGCAAATTTGAGATCAGAATACCAAAAAAACACATATAACACCAATTTCGGCCTCAAAATCCATCAAATAAAAAAATCCAATATGGCCGCCAAATACGCTATATTTTGATTAGCCCACGGCGGCCATGTTTTTTTGATGGTCCAACTTCTCTTGAACAAACTTTATTGGCCCTTAATCCCTAATCATATCTGCCAAAATTCGAACCGATCCGTTCAGCGGTTCTGGAGAAGTCGTTTTCGCTAAAACTAGGTCAACCAAGATGGCCACCGACCATTTGACCAATCAAGTTCCCTTGAATAAACTTGGTTCAGCTCTTGCCCAAGATCATATTTCATGAGTTTTGCATCAATTCCATCACCACCACCCCCACCGCAGTTTCGGAGAAGATTTTTAAAGATGTTTCCGAAAATCAGCCGCAATCCAAGCTGGCCACCGGCCAAATTGGTCGATCGGCTTCATTTGAACAAACTTGAATCCCTATCCCCTAAGGATGCTTCTTGCCAAATATAGTTGAAATCGGCCAAGTGGTTCTTGAGAAGAAGTCGTTTAAAGGAAAAGTTGACGGATGGACAGACGGACGGTCGCCCTTTCAGGCCAGGTGATCTAACGATGATTCAATGCTTACCTTGAAGTGCAGCTACCAGTCTGGGCTTCTGAATCGCATTAGTTGTTCCATCACCAAGCTGGCCTTCATCATTGTCACCCCATGTAAACACCTCACCTGAATAGATACACACCAGAGAATGCAGGGATAGCAGAACAGTGACGCATGCCTTAAAATTGCATTTCTCCTACGTCTCACAAGAATGGAATAAGTGCTTAAAATTAATGATGTCAACATAGACGTCAAGGTGCTGGATGATCTCATCAAAATTTTAATAAATTAGCCTTAACTATTCCCTTCTTCATGACTCGGGCCGAGATCAGTGTGTGCGTGCGTGCGTGCATGTGTGTGTATAGACATGTGAGAATATGTGCAATAGCTCCCAAATTAATTTCAAAATACTCAAACGAATGTTTATTAAATTGTAAAATTCATCGAAGACATACAATTCGCATACTTTAGTGACAGACTAATCAATTTTGGTGATGTGGCTACAACAATTTGATTGTGACATCAGCTAAAACATGACATAATCCATTATTATATCAGATACTTGAGTGAGAGACCCGATACCGCCATTCTGTCTTAAGTGTTTAACGGTGATGCCCTCATATTGTCAGTACTACTGCTCTAGCATTATCTTTGTGGTCTATGACATCTTTGGGAGTGCATAGTTAGACATACCTTGTTATTCTCACCTGAGCAATAAATACTTGATTTCATTCTCACTAATATGCTTAGTGTTTTAACCCTTTGAATCCTGAATTCCTAGAATCTCAACTTCAAGGTAACTATACAGGTGACCTGTTGAATATTTCGAAACTAATTTAACTGGGAGCTGTTGCTGCCATAGGGAGTATCGGCTCCTAGTTAACCCTTTAACCCTATTTTTGAAAATTTACCACAGGAATAACTGGCACGGTTATCGAGCCAGTCATTTCAATGGTAAATTTTCTAAAATAGTCTTCTCTAGGTCTGCAAATGCGCATTTCTTAAGACCACCGCAGAGGTTATTTTTGGCTGATATGAGTGTTAACGGGTTAAGTAGCAACAGGTTACCGCCAAATTACATTCAAATATACTGAACAGTTTCATGTACACAGGTCTTGAAATTGAGACACTGAAATTTCCTGTGTTAAAGTGTTAATGTCACGTAGTAATCACATGCCAGGATACCTGAATCAGTGCAGGCGACGCAGTGCAGAGATCCACACGCTATATCTGTTATCTTCTTTCCTTGCAGTGCATTCACACGGCGTGGTTTACGCACATGGTCGTCATTCCCATGGCCCAGGCGGTGGTAGTCTCCCTTGCCCCTGGAAACGAAGTAAATTAAGTCATTAATACTAAAGCCAAACCAGAGTAGGCTTCGGTGTTTTCGATGTGCACACACGTGCGTGCGTGCATGCATGTATGTGTGCGTGCCAACAGATTGAGGTTCTTAATGATCTGTATGGAACTGCCATCTTGTGGCCCCCAATATCCTATGCAAGGGACTCGCATTAAGAGACCACCTGTCTTTACTGACAACTTTGTTTTATATGTCTATCAACAATGCACCTTTCCAGTTTATCCATCGATAATATGACATCATAATCAACTTCACGACGTGTAGGATGGTGTCATAATCAATAATATCATGAATGACTTAGATAAGTTCATCATGACCGCTTAAGTGACGACGGACTAAGCATTGATGTACGAATTGTGTCTTTACTATTTAATGAACATGCTGTTGAATATTTTGAAACTAATTTGACTGGGCGCTGTTGTTGCCATAGGCAGCACCCAGTCAAATATTCTTCTTCTTGCATTCAACTTTCTCATGACAGTAATCTTAGACTGTTCCTTATTTGGTGCATGAAAGCTGAAGTGGTCCACAAACTGTCTCTGTCTCCTCTGATCTCTTCAAAAGACACTTCAATAGGCCAGAAGCATCTCCTAGCAAGAATGTTCTGCTGTTTCTTCTGCCTGCTGACACTCACAAAGTGCAGAATCTGTAATCTTGAGACTGCGAAGATGTGCATTGAGACGATTGTGACCAGTCCTCAATCTGAAGATACATGTCTGATCCTCCCTACTGAGGCTGTGTATTGCATCAGTATGCTGCCTCTGGTGGTTCTTGTGGCTTTAATGATAGGCTTCAGTTCTTCAAAGTCAACATCGCGGTTGAATTGTTTCAAAACATTCAACAGCTTACCCGTATAGTTTTCTGGAAATTGATAGTCACAGAGTTCAGGGATCGATCGATCACAACAGTGATGAAACGTGGTGGAGCTTAACAAGGGCTGGGCGGGGCATAGCTAAAACGGGAATGGTTCATTATATAACATGGAAGGCAATATGTCATGTCATTTAACTTTTACGCACAGGCCATTTGGATATAGGGTGTGACAAAAAGCGATCTTGAAAGAATTAGTTATAAAATTATGAATACATACAATGTCAAAACAAATCAATTGTAATCGTCATAGTAATACTGAGGTAATTGAATGTTTTATGCTGTTATATGCTGAATGACTTGTTTTCCTCTTATTTTTATCATTCAAAGGACTAGAGCAGTCATCAAGCTCAAGTGAACCAAAGTCAAGATTCCCACAGATTTTTGAAAATTGAATTCAAGGTCTTTTCAAGGATTTTTAAGCTCAACAAAAAGAATTTTCAAGGATTTTTTTAAAGGTACACCCTCCTTTACTTCCGCTTCTAACCACCCATTCCACTCGTTATGACTTTCGCTTGGTCTATCATAGCCGCAGATGTTGGACAATGACAAATTCAAGGGGTTTTCAAGCAAGTTTTCAATTCTGGCAAAATTCAAGGATTTTCAAGGCTGTGGGAACTCTGGAACGGTCGTCTTGTTTTGACCTAAACTTTTAGCCCTCATATCGGCCAAAACCGGCCTCTACAGTGGTCTTGAGCAATGTCCATTTGCAGACCAAGAAAAGACTATTTTTGAAAATTTACCACTGGAATTACTGGCTCTATAACCGAGCCAGTCATTCCAGTGGTAAATTTTCAAAAATAATCTCTCGGTCTGCAAATTGACATTTTCTTTGAAAAAATTTTCTTGAACAATTTCAAGGCTTAAAGGGTTAAAGGGCTTTAGTCTTACTCTACCAATATATCCAGCACAGCTCCGAAATAACTTTTGCTTCCAAAACAAAATAAAAAGCCCTGTTGAACCCTTTTAACATAATCAGATTGGAATGTCTTCAATCTAATTATGTTAAGAATGTTCAAAAGCACATTTTTAACACATTTTTTAAAATTTTGGAAACATCTAGTTTTCTTACAAAAAATACTAAAAGACAACCAATCAGTTCTGATACTAACCATGCGTAGACGGCACCAGTTTTGGTGAGAGCGACTGAGAACTGTGATCCACACTCAACTTTAAACACACTAAGTCCTTGTAGCGAGTCTATCTTCATTGGAAATTTACAACCATCACTTCCTCCTCGCCCTGTTGGTGAAACACAGTCTCATTAACTATTACAATTTTGCTACAGCCACAGCATTTGAAATTAAGGCTAAAATGAATGCATTGAAATATATATAAATGATGAAATGCAATGTAATTTTGACATAGAGGCAGTAATACAGCTATAATTAACGGTTGGTGACCATAGGACTGATAGTTTAGCCATGCTACATACAGCCCATGAAAAGTACACGTTCCTGCTGTCTGGGCCAACGACTTTTTACTGCAGGGAAACCAAATTTTGGGACAACCTAGATAATGTTATTTTCAGGCCATTCATATGTACCTACTGTGAGTATTTATTTAGTCTGTTAATGGTCGAGTTGGTATTCACAAGGATTCTGTAGTCTGTATAGAAATTAGTCTGTAGTAATTTACAGAAATGGGGCAAACTGGAAGTACAGTCGGGCAACCTAATTTAAATGGTGTACTTGCCCTGGGGCCAACATAATATTTTTCTAATTTTCGAGCCCTGACATACATATTGTGTATCCAATTAACTATTCTGTTCTCCAACCAGATGATATAAAAGTACATATTCCACTCAATAATTGATGGACAAGTCATCACACTTTAGAATGCTGATATGAAAATTTATTATTAGGACCACAGGAGTGATGCTCAATGGACCTTTAAAATTTTAGCTATGTCCCGCGCATCTCTAGCTAAGCTCCACCCACACCTCACTCGTGATGGGATCTATCGATCTCTGAACTCCTTGACTATCAATTTCCAGAAAACTATAAAGGTAAGCTATTGAATATTTTGGAACTAATTTGACTAGGCGCTGTTACTGCCTATGGCAGCAACAGTGTTCAGTCAAATTAGTTCCTAAATATTCAAAAGCCTGTTTATTAAATAGTAAAGACATACAATTCATACAATAATGCATAGTCCGTCTTCAATTATACATTTGTGACGTACTTATCTCGGTCATTCATGACGTCATATGATGGATGGATAACGTGGAAAGGTCTTGAGAACAATGTTGCTTTTAAATTATTGCTGTACTTAAAATAGATTCATCTTTAAAACAAATTGGTGGTCGGTACAGTAGCCCTCAGAAATCAGCTAACATATTTCCAAAACAAAACCACAAACATGTTAACCCTTTTTTGTCAAGAAAATCAAAATATTTCCTTATTGAATGTCCATTGAAATAAGATATTTTAGAAAATTTACAAATGGAATGACTGGCTCGTTTATCAAGCCAGGCATTCCAGTGGTAAATTTTCAAAAATAGTCTTCTCTTAGTCTGCAAATTGACATTCCTCAAGACCAGTGCAGAGGCCGGTTTTGGCTGGCTTGACCATTAAAGAGTTAATTAGTACAAATTTGAACCCGATGTAAGAAATGTTCTGTTTAATATTTTAACAATGGCTTCCAAAATATTATGCAAAAGTAACTTTAATTTTGTTTTGGATACAACCAAAGTTATTTCTGAGCTGTATTGTAATTTAACATTGATAAAAAAAACCCTCATGAATGAATTCCTGAATGAGCGGCAAAACTGACCTAGTTTTCCATAATCTCCATCACCCCACGACCAGACTGAATCATCATCAGTGATACATAGTGTTTGAGCATCACCACTACCACATGCCATGTCAACCACATGATAGCCCTTCAAGGCCTCCGTCTGAAACATATAATACATACACACAATATAGTGGTACAAATAAACAAGAGGGCCAACGGGCCTGTACCGCTCACTTGGAACACTGGCATTTCAATTAGAATGGTCATGTTCTAGCAAGGTCACAATGACCGTGATCTTTGACGCCAAGATCTGTAATCCCACTCATTATTTAAAGAACCAGGTGTCCAACTTTGGCTCTAGGATAATTAAGCAAACATGAGGGAGAACGGTGAAGTTGAGCTAAACACAAAATGTTAATGTTGAAATGAACAGTTATTCCTTAAGATCTTAATGACCTTGACCTTTGACAATGTGTCATGCTTTCTCATTATAAGGAAGTGTATCTTCAGGTTATGGTCCAGTATGATTAACCAAAGATGACATATGAACTGCTATGTTTGGCTAAATGGGAAATGGTGATGTTGAAAAAACCCAGATTTTTCCCAAGGTCACAGTGACCTTGCCCTTTGACCGTTTGATCCAAACCTCATTGTGTGATGCCCTTTGATTATATCGAAGCATGTACAGTATGATTAACCACAGATGAAATATGAACTGCTACGTTAACCTAAATGAACAATGTTAATGATGAAAAAACAAAATGTTTATCAAAGTCACAGTGACCGTGTCATTTGACTTGTCATTATAAAGAAACTTGAATACAGGTTTGGGTCCAGAATGATTAACCAAAGATGAGGTACGAACTGCTGAGTTGAGCTAAACGGAAACTGTTAATGTTGAAGATTTTTTACCACGGTCACAGTGGCCTTTCCATCTGATCTTTTGAATCCAAGGTCATTGTGTGATGCCCAGTCATTAAAAGGAAGCATGTGTCCAAGTTTGCGTCTAGTATGATTAATCAAAAATGAAATATGAACTGATAAGTCTGTCTTAATATGTTATTTGCTAACTGCAGATTGCAAAAACGATGACTCCATCATCATCACCAGCACCGCCGCCACTGCCTGACGGTGAGCAGGATATCACAATTCACAATAGCTCATTTTATTTTGTAAAGTTGAGTTAAAAGGGATATGTTTACAATGAACACACTTTAGTTACATAAACTGCTGAAATTGTTATGCAACTTCATCTTCTTCTTCTTTTCGATCGCTGGTATCACACTTGGAGAGCTGTTCTCAAGATGAAATCTGTGGTTTTCTGCAGTTCTTCCACAGGCCCATACAGCTTTTCAAGAAAAGAGGTTGACAAAGGCCAGATCTCTTCTCTCAGCAGCTGATACGTACTGCAACATTGAAGTATGTGCTCTGTGGTCTGTTCTGCTTCTCCACAAGGACAAGCGGGCGATGTCGTAAGGTGGAACCGCCTGTACATGTGTTGGTTTAGTCTGTTATGTCCAGTTCTGAGACGAAAAATGGTCACTTTCTTTGGCCTCGAGAGATGATGGTAGGCATCTTCTGATTGAGGTGTTCTATAGAGTGACTTGATGATAGTCTCCATCTCTGTATGTGTAACCATGTTTTCTGTCTAATTCTCTTCTGCACCCACCTTTGCCATCTTGTCTGCTTCCTCATTTCCTTGGACTCCACAGTGTGAGGGGATCCACTGCAATGCTATCCGAAAGCATTTGATGGTTTGTAGTGCTTCTTCAAGTTGTGGCAGCTTAACTTTGGCAAATGAATGCAACTTCTATTAGATACATTTGCTGTTTTGAAGTGGCTAAGAAAATAGAATAGCTCTACCTCGAAACTTAGCAAGCAGCGTATCTCAAGTTTGATTAAATTTGACCCAGAAGTTAATGAGCAGTTGTCTTTAACCCTTTAACACTCATATCATCCAAAAATGGCTCCTGCAGTGGTCTTGAGAAATGTCCATTTGCAGACCAAGAGAAGACTATTTTTGTAAATTTCCCACTGGAATGACTGGCTCGATAAGCGAGCCAGTCATTCCAGTGGTAAATTTTCAAATATAGTCATCTCGTGGTCTGCAAATGGACATTTTCTATGAGAAAATTGAAATTTTCTTGAACAAATTTGAGGGTAAAAGGGCTAAATTAAAAGTGACTCTGCCACAGATAGATGGATGTGCTAGGTGAACTAATAATGAAATGTATCAATAAGTATCTACTGACCATTTTCGGCCTGGGCTGATCTTCGCTATCACCGTGTCCTAGTCTGCCATAACGACCTTTTCCCCATGTTAACAGCTCACCACTGGCTGTAATACAAGCACTATGTGCGCCACCTGCTGCGATATAAACAACCTCCTTACCACGCAATGATTCAATCACACGTGGACGATCACTCGGACTGAAAGATAGAACAGAGAGAGCAAATAACATATTAAGACAGTCCTGCTTTCACCGTGAGCTGCTATACAGCATCGTGACATTATACAGCATCGTGACATTATACAGCATCGTGACATTATACAGCATTGTGACATTGAATGATCTAAATAGATACAACACACCCACTGGGCATACGCACACGAATGCGCACACCTACCTAAGCCGCCAGGACAGGCCGCCACGATCCCGCTGCCAAAAAGGCTAAAAAAGGAGCCCACAAACAAGGCCCAGACCATTCAGACTTTTTGAATTATACCATTTGTAATCAAGCTTATGATCATGTCGATAGTCACTTATAGGACTGGTGGTATGATCAGCGAACGACAAGGAGAAGAATCGAGTGTCAGGCTTAAAAAAATTACTACAATTCTCAATACGTAGTAGTATTCTAAATAAATAGTACAGTTCATTATATTATTCACTATACACCGTGTGCGCAAAATAAGAAAATTTATTTAAAAAAATTTCATGAGTGAGGTGACATACTTACCTCCCTAAGACTCTCGATATACTAGTAGATCGGCTCCAAATTCAATAATATTCAGAATTATAAAAAGTTAGGCGCCACTACTGGGCAGGGGGATGTACACAGTCATGCACATGACAGATCCCACCTACAAATAGCTGGCTGCACTTGAGGCGCTGGCTGATGTATAGCAGCACGCTGCTGGTGGCGCGGCCGACACGGTCTTTGAACCCGGCCGGCCTGCTGGCCTCTGACAATGCCAGCATCGCCATGAGTCGTTTGACTTTCTACATTACCGACCATTACCTCCGTGACACTTCCATCCCGCTCGCCGTCTCGGTCCTCAGAAAGTAATGTAGAGGTTTTCTATTTGTAATTAGTTTTCCTCCTTCGCTATTTACAAATATAACATTTGTTAGTAGGGGATCCCTATTATTTCCGGTTTCATTCTCTACATCCAGTGGGGGAAGAGGTGATTTCCGCGCCAAAGACATCAGAGGTCAGTAAATGTGACCATTTTGTTTTTTTGTCTTGTTGACTGTGTCATATTATTATTTAATATGGTGATGGTTAATGTCTCTTAATTGTGGTTCTTTCAGAGGTTTTTTAAAATGAAGCAATTATTCTTTTTCCAATGTCTATTAATACGTTTCATCAAGCATTAGAGAACGTGCTAGTCATTTAGAGCGCCGTTTTTTCCTAACCTTCCTCAGAAAGAGGGGGGGGGGGGGGGGAGCGCATTTGCCTGGTCCTTTGGTTATTTGAATAGTTGCTTCTATATCAGCCAATATTTAGTAACAGAAGTACCAGTATGCGCATGCGCAGTAGGTGGGGTCTGTCATGTGCATGACTGTGTACATCCCTCCGCCCATTAGGAGCACCTAACTTTTTATAATTATATTATTGAACTTAGAGCCGATATACTAGTATATCAAGTGTTAGGGAGGTATGTCATCTCACTCGTGAAAAAGAAATGTGGTAAATTTTCTTAATCTTTAGCAAAATCTTTTTTCAATGATCACTGACTCAAATCATTTCAAATCATGATACCACTTACCTTCTGTTGCCATGGCCCAGTTTTCCATCTTCGCCTTCACCCCATGAGTACACCTCGCCCTCAGCTGACAAGGCCAGGCAGTGCTTACCACCTGAATTCACTGCCACTTTCTTAATGAACACATGTTGAATCGATTCCAGCAATGTGGGCGTGGCCACTGATTCCGTACCACCAATCCCAAGACGACCACCAGCACCATAACCGGTAGCGTAGACCTAGAATTGTTAAAGCAAAGACGACCATTTAAGTCACTGTCACCGCACCATCATTGGGCACTAAAGGTCAGATAGCATAATTTCCAACAAAGCATTATAGACGATGTGTAAAACACTGCCACTGTCTGTAAAAGTCACCCAGTAAAGATGGTCCATGTTTGGCCATGTGCATAAGGATACCAAGACATACTAACGCAGAGATCCTTGAAATTCGCCCTACTAGGAGCCAGCAAATATCAAGCCAGGAGAGGACGTCATTGCGTAAATCTGTTAAGCGTTCTGCAAGATGACCTGAAGAAAAGAGGACTCTCTGATCAAGAATCGTCTTGAGGAAACTAATGATTTTGGCTGAGGACAAGATAGAGTTGTAAATCGCAAAGAAAGACTGATAATAGAGCCAGTCATTTAGGTGGTAGATTTTTTAGGAATGGTTTTCTCTTGACCTGCAAATGGACATTCACAAAGACAGGATTTAGTTTCTTTTATCAACAAAAGTGAGCAGACACCTCTTGTGTACTTGTGCACAGACCGGTACAAGCATTAAAATAATTCTTAAAGGGAAAAGGGAGATAACAAATGATGTTCATCGGTAATTTCATACAATATTAAATAAAATACCACCGGTAAAAAATGGAAATTAATATAGTTTTGTAAGTGGTATGAATAGTATTCTCCATAGGCGCCGATGTATAGTGATTAACTCCCTACTGCTAATTCACTATTGATCCTTTTGAAAACATTATATTTTTTAAGTCACTGTTTCTGGTGGAAGCAGTTTCAGTCAAAATAATTTCAAAATACACTGCTGGTTTCCAAGGTCGCAACATGATGCCTACTGAATATTTTGAAATTCGTGTAACTGAATGCAGATCCTGTCTCTGGAAACAACGGCTTTCAGTCAAATTGTTTTAAAATTAGACAGTATTTTACCTGTAGGAAGTAGTGGCTAATCAGTTTAATGTGAACATAACTGAGATTATATCACCGGCTGTAGCGGGTATTTATTCGCTCGGCATACACCAGAGCGTACAGCACTGCATGCGTCACTAATTGGTTCCCATCAGAGTGACATAAATGGTATTTATTTGCTTTTTTCAAATTATTCCGATTTATTTCAGTTTTTTACTGGTGGCTAGTATCTAAATTAGTATCTAAATCTATCATTCAAGAGCATTTGATAGTTTCTTGGTCCATTCCTTTAACCATTTAACATTTAAATTTGTTGAAGAAAATTTCAAATTTCTCACAGAAAATGTCTATTCACAAACCAAGATAAAATTATTTCTGACAACTTATAACTTTGAGAAATGTCTATTTGCAGACAAAGAAAAAACTATTTTTGGAAATTTACCACTGGAATTTTTCAAAACTAATCTTCTGTTGGCCGGTAAATAGACATTTCCCAAGATCACTGAAGAGGGCAGTTTTGTCCGACTTGACCAGTAACATGTTACTATGTAAAAGCAATAAACACTACAATCACTAATAATCACCTTTCCATCTCCTGTGACCGCAAACAGCGTCTGCTCACCACCAACCAACTGTACTGGACGCAGAGCAGCGAGAGCTTCACAACTGACCGGCAGTTTGACTTTTGCTCCCTCAACTCCACCAAGTTGACCACGATGATTGTGACCCCATCCCCAGATTTGTCCAGACCCACCCCAAGAAAGCGTCCAGTCATCAGGTCTCCTGCAGAGAGATATGATAACAGAATATTAAATACCCACAAGGCAACATCAGATGCTGATAAGTGACGCGGTAGATGCTAGGATATGGATCAACTTCTAATGGACCGTTCCAGTTTTAGCTATGACACACCCATCTCTAGCTAAGCTCCACCCACACGTCAACCAATGTTGCGAACGATCGATTCCTGAACTCCTTCACTATCCATTTCCAGAAAAATATTCAGGTAAGCTGTTGAATATTTTGAAACTAATTTGACTGCGTGCTGTTGCTGCCAAGGGCATGTTTATTAAATAGTAAAGACATACAATTCATACAATCTGACGGACTATTAAGCGCCTAAGACGTACTAAATCGAATCATTCATGACAACATCCTACATATCACTTAGTTGATTATGACGTCATATGATTGACTGAGGAAATGGATTCATGAATTGGAAGCAGAATATTTCATTGTATTGAATAATCATAAATCAAGCATCAAAATCCACAAATGAACAGAAATACATAATACAAATGCATTTAGAACACAAGATAATTTTCACTTACATGTCTACTACGCTAATATATCAAAGTCTTAAGCAAATTATAAATTTGACAATAGAAACAAGAGGCCCATGGGCCTGTGGCGCTCACCTGGAACATTGGCATTTAAACCATTGCATTTAAATAGACATGGGTGATTTTTTGAAAATCCAAGATGACCATCAAAAAACCAAGAGGCCCAAGGGGGCCTGTATCGCTCACCTGGACCATAGGCATTTCAACTAGAATGTTCATTTACATTAAGTAGAACTCTAATGAGTTGAGCAGATTTGTAACAAGAAAACAGAGGCTATGTTTCTTTATGTATCAACTTCTCTTGAACAAACTTTAATGGCCCTTAGTCATCGACATTTCCCACAATTACGCCTGATCACTTCAGCAGTTCTGGAGAAGTCGTTTTCTCGAAAACTAGTTGGTTGAAATTGGCCAAATGGTTAATGAGAAGTAGCCGTTTAACTAATTTCCCAGAATGTTCAGAAAATCCAAGATGGCTGCTGGAAAAGATTTGTCAATCAAAATTCTGCATACAATTTCTGAAGCCTACCGCTCTAGGCTCGTTCCAGCCAGTCTGGTTGAAATCAAACAAGCAGTTAATGAGGAGCAACGTTTTAAACGATTTTCAGCCATTTCTTCGGAAAATTCCATATGGCCAACGAACAAATTGACCAATCCACCTTCTGTATACAAGCTCTGAAGCACACCATTTTAGGGTCCTTCCAGCCAAGTTTGATTGAACTCGTTCAAGCGGTTAATGAAAGTAGCCTTTTAACTGATTTACATTTTTCAGAAAATCCACGATGGCCGCCTGAAAAATTGACCAATCAAAATTCTGTATACATGTTCTGAAACCTACCAGACTATAATTCTTCCAGCCAAGTCTGGTTTAAATTGCTCAATCAGTTGATGAGCAGTAGCGCTTTAAACAATTTCTCGCCATTTTTCAGAAAATTGAAGATGGCTGCCGAAAAAATGGACCAATCAAAATTCTGTATACAAGTTCTGAAGCATACTACGCTAGGGTTCTTCCATAGGCTTTTAAATGATTTCCAGAAATTGTCAGAAAATCCAAGATGGCCGCAGGAAAAATTGACCAATCAAAATTCTGTATACAAGTTCTGAACCATACGAGCATACTATCCTGATTATGAGGCGGTAAGGAGCAGAGCTGTGAAACCGGCGACCCCGGGATCGTGTCTCAGTTCGGCCAACTGATGGTCAGCGGAAACATAGGCAATCTACTCCACTCCGTGTCGCCTCTCTCCACCCAGGAGTATAAATGGGTACCAAAAACTGGGGAAGTTACCAATAATAGACTGAAATAAAACCGGCCTAGAATGGCGTGAATGGGACCTGGAAACAGGGACTCGATAGATGCCAACCAAACCAATAACTTCTAGCATACTATCCTCCCAGCAGTCTGGTTGAAATTGTCCCAGTGGTTAATGAGGAGTAGCATTTTAAACGATTTCCCGCCATTTTCAGAAATTTCAAGATGGCCACCGAAAAAATAGACCAATCAACATTCTGGCCAGGTGAGCTAATAAATAACGATACCATTAGCATGGTCAGATCTGCTCCGGTAACACGTTAATCATCCCAATTTTAAATAAGAAATACAACAAACTTAAGGTGGTTACATTAGACAGGTTAAGCTGAATTTCCACTGTATTATAATTCAAATACAATCAGACCTGTTCTACAGACCACCTGTCTATTAGAGCCAAAAGATGGTGGTTAATTAAGCTACGTCGTCATAGCATTACTTTCTTTAACCCTTTAATGGTCAAATTTTCCCAAGAAAATTAAACTATTTGCTTACTGAATGTCCAATTGCAGGCCAAGAGAAGACTATTAAAAAAAATTTACCAAAGGGATGACTGGCTCAGTACCGAGCCAGGCATTCCAGCGATACATTTTCAAAAATAGTCTTCTTGTCCTGCAATTGGACATTCCTCGAGTCCACTAGAGGCCAGTCTTGGCCGGCTTGGCCATTAAAGGGTTAAATCTTTAATGGCTAAACTTGGTCTCTCTAGATGTATTGTGGAATGTCAATTTGCAGGCATAGACTGTTTTAAAAAATTTACAACTGAAATGGCTGGCTCGATAACTGAGCCAGTCATTTCAGTTGTAAACTTTTAAAAACAGTTTTCTCTTTGGCTGTAAATGGACATTCGCTCAGTAAAAATCTAAATTTTCTTAACCAATCTTGACCATTAAAGTGTTTAATAACTGCTATCCTGTGGCCACTAAGTGACCCTTTCACTGACAAATTCCCTAAATCTCAATTAGGATGCTAACATACGGAATGGCTATTGAATATTTTAGAGTAAAATGTCTGGCAGGCAGCAGTCTTCCGGTCATATTAATTTCAAAATATTTACCAGTATATACTTTTTATAGAACTGATTTTATCAGGGATTTTTCATTGAAAGGATTAAAGGCAAATCATGTAGTGAGTAACTTGTATTAAGAGACCACCTGTGTTTTGTCACCACTTATTGGGGGCGTCGTAAGGGGGTCACTTATCACAGACAGGTTTGAGTTAAATTAGTTTCAAACTATCCAACCGTTTATAGGACTGATATTAAGTACCACTCAGATGTTGGAGCTAACACATCATTAGATGCTCAAAAGGATTCAGGTAGGAGTCTATAAATTTCAAAGGTGAAAAGGCTAAAATTTAACACCCTCGAATTTGTTCAAGAAATTTTTTTTTTTATAGAAAGTATCCATTTGCAGACTTAAGAGAAGACTATTTTTTTTAATATACAACTGGAATGACTGGCTCGGTTATTGAGCCAGTCATTCTAGTGGTAAATTTTCAAAAATAGTCTTCTCTTGGCCTGTAAATGGGTTTAGGCCAGTTTCATCACAAAAGGGTTGATGAGCAAGGCAGCCAAAACTAGACTTTGAATTGGTCTTGAGAAATGTTTGTTTGCAGTCCAAGAGACGAAGATTTTAAAAATATTTTTAACTGGAATGACTGCCGCAATAAACGAGTCCGTCATTTCTGTGGTAAAACTTTCAAAACACCCGTCACTTGTTCTGCAAATAGACATTTAACCATTTAATGGCCAAGCCGGCCAAAAGCAGCCTCTGCTATGGTCTTGTGGAATGTCCATTTAGAGGTAAAGAAAATACAATTTTTGAAAATTTACCACTGGAATGACTGGCGCGATAACCGAGCCAGTCATTCCACTGATAAATTTTCAAAAATATTATTCTCTTGGCTTATAAACGGACATTCAATAGGCAGATATTTAAATTTTCTTGCTCAAATTTGACCGATAAAGTATTAATACTATGCAGTTTCATTTTCTTGACAAATCTTGATTGTTAAAGTCAATATACATTTACTGATTATTTTTGTATTACTCATTCACACATACACACCTGTTTAACCACATGAGCAGTTGTTCATCCTGTTCTCGTTGAAATAGTAAGTGATTCTCGTGATCACGTTGCATACTCTCATCACCATCTGTGCTTAGGTCTTGAACTTTCTTCATCACTTCGTCGCAGAATGGTATCGGCGACGGCAAACGCTTTACAATCGCCGTAGCCACTCTGGCTGCCATACAGTATCGTCTGAACCACGCCCATTTATGGGCCTCGCTACAACATGGGAGCGTATCCAAGCCTAAGTCACACGCTAATGCTACGAGGACCTGTAAGGTGAACACAATGATTTGTTAATCTTTTCAACCTCAATTTGTGGAAACTTGTTTTAAAGGGAGCTAACTATAAAACTTGCTGAATATTTTTAAAACAATTTTACCGAAAGGTACCAATTTCCAAGTCAAATTGTTTTCAAAATAATCATGATTTATAAATATATGCACTTGCTTGCATCACTAATTTACTATATATTTATACTTGATCATTCACAAGTAGATGACATGATATATGAGTTAAAAGTAATAAAATTCACACAATGGTGGAATCCAGTTTTAGCTATACCCACGCTTTGCCCATCTTGGGATGGATTGATCCATGCACTCATTGAATCTCCAATATTCAGAAAACTATCCAGGTAACGCCCCCTGCCAAATTAGTTTCAAAATATTCAACAGAATGTTAATTAAATAGTAAACATACAATTTGTACAACTTGATGGACTATTAAGCATTTAAAAGACTAAATGTCATATTCATGACGTAATTTATTATGACATCAGCTTATATGTGTCTTTGTTGATTATGATGTCATATGATTGACTGAGAAACATAAAATAAGAACATCAGTAAATAGTAAATCTTAAGTAACAATCGGGAAAAGCACACCATGGATGGACCAATTTCTAGCTATGCCTCACCCATTTCTATCTAAGCTCCGCCCACTGTGTGTGTGTGTGTTGCAATATACAGTGAACCCTGATTTACAAGAATCACAATTTCAAGGTAACTATACAGGAAAGTTATTGAATATTCTGAAACTAATTTCACTGGGGTCTGTTGCTACCTATGGCAGCAACAGCTCCCAGTCAAATCAGTTTCAAAATATTCAACAGAATGTTTATTAAATTGGTAATTCATCTCAGACATATAATTCGTACACTTAACAAACTTTTTTTATCATTATGAATATGACAATAGCTACCTAGTGATGTAATTGATAATGATGTCAGATACTTGAGCGACAGATCAAATCCCTCTATTGATTTAGCCTGTTAATCCGCATAATTCATGAATCCATTTCGTCACTCAATCATGTCATAATCAAATATGTGACGTGTATGCCGACATCATAATTATGATGTCATGAATGATTCGATTAAGCCCGTCTTTGAGGCATAATAGTACGACACATTGTACGAATTGTATGTTTTTTCATTTTTTTAAAATGCTGTTGAAAATTTTGAAACTAATATGACTGGGGGGCAACAGTACCAGTCAAATTAGTTTCAAAATATTGAATAGCTTACCTGTACACTTTTCTAGAAATTGATATTCAGGGAGTTCAGACATCTATTGATCCAACATGAGCGAGGTGTAGGTGGAGCTTAGATAGAGATAGCGGGGCATAGCCAAAGGTGAAACGGTCCATTAGCCCATTAACATAGAGTTCAAGAGATATTGCCTCAGCAGTGGACAAATAATACAAGTGAGACAAAATGTATTGTCTAGTGACATAAAAATAGAGATTAATATTAAAGCAATGCTAATCTCATGTCAAATGTTATACTGCCCCGATAGATTATGGTTTATAGATTCCAGATCATTCATATCCTGTCACATTCCCATTTCTGTATCACAATTATCTGTTTTGTAATATCACGCAAATGTTGAACAGTGATCGCCACCATTTTGTCTCCTCAAGCGATAGTGTGTGATGTCATGTAAGTGCCAATGCATTACATTCTTTATTATGTAATATTCATCTCATTAAATATTTTGAAACCAATTTGACTGGAAGTTGTTGCTACCTATGGCAGCAACAACTTCCAGTCAAATTAGTTTCAAAATATTCAACCGCTTACCTGTATGATTGCTTTTATACCACACTGCCAAATTATAGCTGGCACCTCTATGACTGAGCTATATCCCGAAGCAGGCACACTAGGATTTTTCTGATTGGTTGAAAATCAAATCATGACAGCCATCATAGGCTCTAGAAATGTAGCAACATTTAGCTACTAAAACCTGAATATCTCTCTTTAGCGGCATGATGAAAAGCTTAACATGACCTGCATAGCTTATGACTGGCATATTACATCACCCGAATAGCTATCAAGAGTTCAGATTAGTTATCCTTTAAATAACCATTACGTGATGTACCTTGTAGAATGGACTATGCATAAGATGTTTTCCACTTCGCACGATCGGGTCCTCATATTCATACTGCCTTTGAAGTGCCTCAGGCAAACTCTTCACTAGTGAAGCTAACGCTGTACCACTCAATGACTGAAAAAACCAGGAATATTTATACCAGAAATGTGGTTGAAGACGTCCTGTTTTGTATAATTAATTTAATAATTTGAAATGGTCGCTTCCCGGAAAACCTGTTAACATTTTAGATCAACCGGCTCGGTAATCTCCTGAGATATCCACATATCAAGTATTTTGTCTGATACGGGAACAAGTTTTTAAACACTTGATCACGTAAAAATCTGGAAATCCTCCTTTTACGGTAACTCTTTGTACCAAGTAGGTGTTGGCTATTAGCACTGTAAATTCTTTGTACCGGGTAGGTGTTGGTTATTAGCGCAGTAAATCCTTTGTATCGGGTAGGTGTTGGCTATTAGCCCTGTAAATTCTTTGTATCGGGTAGGTGTTGGCTATTAGCCCTGTAAATTCTTTGTATCGGGTAGGTGTTGGCTATTAGCACAGTAAATGCTTTGTATCGGGTAGGTGTTGGCTATTAGCCCTGTAAATGCTTTGTATCGGGTAGGTGTTGGTTATTAGCCCTGTAAATTCTTTGTATCGGGTAGGTGTTGGTTATTAGCGCAGTAAATTCTTTGTATCGGGTAGGTGTTGGCTATTAGCCCTGTAAATTCTTTGTATCGGGTAGGTGTTGGCTATTAGCACAGTAAATCCTTTGTATCGGGTAGGTGTTGGCTATTAGCCCTGTAAATTCTTTGTACCGGGTAGGTGTTGGTTATTAGCGCAGTAAATTCTTTGTATCGGGTAGGTGTTGGCTATTAGCCCTGTAAATTCTTTGTATCGGGTAGGTGTTGGCTATTAGCCCTGTAAATGCTTTGTATCGGGTAGGTGTTGGCTATTAGCACAGTAAATCCTTTGTATCGGGTAGGTGTTGGCTATTAGCACTGTAAATGCTTTGTACCGGGTAGGTTTTGGCTATTAGCCCTGTAAATTCTTTGTACTGGGTAGGTGTTGGCTATTAGCCCTGTAAATTCTTTGTACTGGGTAGGTGTTGGCTATTAGCACTGTAAATCCTTTGTATTGGGTAGGTGTTGGCTAATAGCACAGTAAATCCTTTGTACTGGGTAGGTGTTGGCTATTAGCACAGTAAATCCTTTGTACCGGGTAGGTGTTGGCTATTAGCAGTAAATCCTTTGTACCGGGTAGGTGTTGGCTATTAGCACTGTAAATTCTTTGTACCGGGTAGGTGTTGGCTAATAGCACAGTAAATCCTTTGTACCGGGTAGGTGTTGGCTAATAGCACAGTAAATCCTTTGTACCAGGTAAGTGTTGGCTATTAGCACTGTAAATTCTTTGTACTGGGTAGGTGTTGGCTACTAGCACAGTAAATCCTTTGTACTGAGGTGTTGGCTATTAGCACAGTTAATTCTTTGTAGCGGGTAGGTGTTGGCCATTAGCACAGTAAATCCTTTGTATCGGGTAGGTGTTGGCTATTAGCACAGTAAATCCTTTGTACTGGGTAGGTGTTGGCTATTAGCATATTAAATTCTTTGTACCTGGTAGGTGTTGGCTATTAGCACAGGAAATCCTTTGTACCGGGTAGGTGTTGGCTATTAGTACTGTAAATTGTTTGTACCGGGTGGGTGTTGGCTATTAGGACAGCAAATTCTTTGTACTGAGTAGGTATTGGATATTAGTACAGTAAATTCTTTGTAACGGGTAGGTATTGCCTATTAGCACAGTAAATTCTTTGTAACTGGTAGGTATTGGTGGCTACTAGCACTGTAAATTCTTTGTAACAGGTAGCTGTTGGCTATTAGCACAGTAAATTCTTTGTAACGGGTAGGTGTTGGCTATTAGCACTGTAAATTCTTTGTACCGGGTTGGTGTTGACTATTAGCACTGTGAATTCTTTGTAACGAGTAGGTATTGGCTATTAGCACAGTAAATTCTTTGTAACGGGTAGGTGTTGGCTATTAGCACTGTAAATTCTTTGTACCGGGTTGGTGTTGACTATTAGCACTGTGAATTCTTTGTAACGAGTAGGTATTGGCTATTAGCACAGGAAATTCTTTGTTCTGGGTAGGTGTTGGCTATTAGCCCAGTAAATTCTTTGTACCGGGTGGGGGTTGGCTATTAGCACTGCAAATTCTTTGTACCAAGTAGGGGTTGGCTATTAGCAGTAAATCCTTTGTACCGGGTAGGTAGGTGTTGGCTATTAGCATTGTAAATTCTTTGTACCGAGTAGGTGTTGGCTATTAGCACAGTAGAAGCTTTGTATTGGGTAGGGGTTGGCTATTAGCACTGTAAATTCTTTGTACCATGTAGGTATTGGCTATTAGCACTGTAAATTCTTTGTACCGGATAGGTGTTGGCTTTTAGCACAGTAAATTTTTTGAACCGGGTAGGTGTTGGCTATTAGCACAGTATATTCTTTGTACTGGGTGGGTGTTGGCTATTAGCACAGTAAATTCTTTGTACTGGGTAGGTGTTGCTATTAGCGCAGTAAATTCTTTGTACTGGGTGGGTTTTGGCTATTAGCACATTACATTTTTTGTACCGGGTAGGTGTTGGCTATTAACACAGTAAATTCCAAGACTTTCTGTGCAGCCATGTCTACTAGCATTCACAGAATATGTCCAAACATATATATAGAGTTAAATTGACACCACAGTACAAGTCAGAAATAATGCAAAACGTTTCCAAAACAAAATAGTGTATTTTTGAATATTTTGAACATAACTGGATTGGAAGACATCGCTGCTTAAGGCAGCAATGTCTTCCATTCCAATTATGTTCAAAATATTCAACAGAACATTTCTTACACTGTGTGCAAAATTGTACTCACTAACACGTTTCTGTTTTTGTTTTGGAAACATGTTAAGTTATTTCTGATATATACTGTATGTGTACTCACCAATATAAATGACTTTGCTGTTTCAGTGTCAGGTGTTTCTACAGTAGGACTGGCTAACAACGCGTTCACATTGAAAGATGGGCCATAGTGAGCAGCCATTAGCTTACGCAGCTTCTGTAGTGCCCACATTCGCTGAGTGGCACCTAGTGAAGAAAAAACCCCAATAACATTCTTTATTAGCCTTTGCTGAATGTCCATTTGCAGGCCAATTGAAGACTAGCTTTGAAAATTTATTTCTGGAATGACAAGCTTGATAACTGAGCCAGTCATTGCAGTCATTAAATATTCAAAAATAGTCTAACATAAAGTTTCAATAATAGTCTTCTCTTGGCCTGCAAATATACTCACTACGCAAAAATTTGTATTTTCTTTAACAATTTTGACCACAAAAGGGTTAACCCTTTAACCCTCAAAATGGCTGCCTGCAGTGGTCTTGAGAAATAATCATTTGCAGAACAAGAGATAAAATTTACCACAGGAATGACTGGCTCAATAACCGAGCCAGTAATTCAAGTTGTTAAATTTTCAAAAATATCCTTCTCTTTTCCTGCAAATTGACATTATCTATAAGAAAATTGACTAAATTCTAAGATTTAAAGGGTTAAATCTAAAGCGAGAAAGAACCTCTCATTCTATTGGTGTTTTCTAAAGCAAGCACAAAACACCATTTGTTTATAGTGTCTTGGAAGAACGTTAACCATAGTACAGTATAACTCAGAAATAAGTTAACATTTTTTCAAAACAAACCAAGAACATGTTGGGATCGATCAATCCCTGAACTCCCTGACTGTAAATTTCCAGAAAACTATACAGGTAAGATGTTGAATAATTTGAAACTAATTTGACTTGGCGCAGTTGCTGCCATAGCGCAGTGGCCAGACAAATTAGTTTCAAAATATTCAACAGAATATTTATTAAATAGTAGACCTACAATTCGTACAACAACGTATAGTCTATCTTCAAATACACGTTCGTGACGTACTTATCAACGTCATTTATGACATCATTCATTATGATGGCATTCTACACGTCACAAAGTTAATTATGACATCATATGATGGATGGATAAAGTGGAAAGGTCTATTGGATTGTAAGACATTGCTGCCCCACCAATTATGTTCCAAATTTTCAACAGTATGTTTTATTCTGTTTTGCAAACATGTCAAGCTATGCCACAGTTGTACAGTATCCTTACCGAGTGAGCTAAGCTGGGCACAAGCAGCGAGTGATGCCGCTAACCGAGGCACAATATTCCGATCCGATATCATCTCCAATCTCAGATCTAACAAACATGTGATTAGATCGATCGATGGTCGTGAAAGAACGCGCCGATCTGATAACATGTCCATTGGTGCTGCGGCGGGCATTATGGGATACACGGTGAACCTCCATCCCCAGCCATTCACAGAGCCATCACTCATAAACTTCCATCGTAACTCGTCGCCGGAGAGACGGAGCTCCTGTGACCAGTCGGACCACTCACGACCTGAATAATCAGAGAGTATGACATCTAATATTGACCATACCTTGTTTATAAGGTTGTAACCTCTCTTGCGTCAATTGAACCCTTTAATGGTCAAGCCACCGAAAATACAACATCTGTAGTGATCTTCAAGAATGAGTATTTCGAAAATTCACAACTGGCTCAGTAAATGGGCCAGTCACTAGTCATTCGTCGTAAAATTTTCAAACGCCTTTTGGCCTGCAAATGGAGACTGGCTTAGAAACAAAAACTTGAATTTTCTTTACCATTATCCCGTTGATGATCAGGCCTGCCAAAATGGACTCCAAGAGAAGATGGCCTGAAAAATCCTGAATATTAAATGGTTAATTGATATGAGTAACATTTTGACACACAGGTCATTAAGGTTTAATAATTGACGTACACACAATCTTACGTATCTGGATTATTAGTCTCGGAGATACCCAGAGCCTGGATTACGACACAGATCTAGATTTTCAATACGGATCGAGGCTGCAAAGATCTCCAGACACGCACCAATGACACACCCACTTCACTTCACAGGGCAAGCGCAAATATGGTGCATTACCGCTGTATCATACCTGATCGTACGGAGACCAGCCTGCCTGATCCATCCATGATAGTCAGCGGGTCATGGCGTCTTTCTGTCGAGCACTGGCGATCAAACTCAACACGCAGGCCTTCAGCTCCTGAAACATGATACACATTATTATAAATGGGTTGTTAACATAATCATCTATGGATAATCAGGCAGGGTGTATGGATGTTCATGGAGGATTATAATCGTGGAGCGGGTGGAGGATTATAATGGACCTTTCCAGTTTTAGTTATTCCCCTTACATCTATAGCTAAGCGCCACCCACACCTTACTCATGTTGGGATCCTAATGATATGAGCTGTAATAGAGCTTTTGAAACACAATTTCAGGCAGTGGACCATTAACTTACTGAGAAGAAACCTTTAATCTTGAGCATATATTTAAAAGAAATTATCATGAAAAATAATCACACACATAACCATGTACACAAACATGCACGCATGCACGCACGCACGCACGCACGCACGCACACACACACACACAGTGATATATAGAACAAATTTTCTTACATAATAGGCAAGGCTGTTTTTCACAAAAGACAGGTGAGCACATAGCATTCAATCATTATAAATGGGCTACATAAGTGTGCAAAGTAAATTAGTCTTCTTTCTTTATGTAATAGTGTACCTGGAATTTTGACGTGTCCAGAAACTGATGTGTCATCAGCGTATGTGTGAGGGCTCTCTTGTACCACTGGCTGAGCGGCATTGCGCCCAAATTCTGTATCAGCCGCCACATCCTCGAGTTCCGTCACACATAACTCCAGCAACATCTCAGCTACCTGTGAAAACATATAACATATTAGGGATAACAGCCCCAGGAGGAGATATAGCTTAATAACAGAAATTAACCACTTTAATACAGGTGGAAAGCTTTCAGACGCAATTTCCCAGTTGAAAAATCATAAGCATTATCTCCCTCTGTAGATTTGACAATGAAATTGTTAATCAGTAATCACGCACGCCCGCACAACACGCACGCACACCTGTGATCGCCCGCCAACAAGCTTTTCACTCCATTAGGTTCTACATGATATTTACAATCAGGGATAGGGAATGAGATGTGTTGGGTGCTCTGTCTAAGGTGTGCGTGCGTGCATGCATGCGTGTGTATGTGTGAGTGTGTGTACACATGTACATGTGTATGTATGCATGTGTGTTTACATGCATGCATAGTATATATCTGGATTTTGGAGGCACTTTTCAAATATGAACGCACCAGATGACTCCTCACCCCTTCATTTTATGGATTTTTCTAGATTTTTTCTTAGGCTCCTGGACAAATTATGGAATCATAGTTTATGACCAGTCGTTTCGAAGATTCATCCTCAGGCTTAGAGATTCACTTATGGGGTAAGCCTATTTAATCCGCTAATGGTCAAGAACCGCAGGAGTATTCTCAGTCAATGTCCATTTGCACGTCACGAGACCATTTAAAAAAACTTACTACTAGAATTATGGCTTGCTTACCGAGCCATTCATTCCCATGGTAAATTCTCTTTTTGCCGGCTTGACCAGTAAATGATTAATCCAAATCAAAGCAAGGTTTTTTGAATATTTTGAAAATAATTTGAGTGGAAGTAGTTGCTCAAACAGCTGTCAGCTTCCAGGAATATTAATTTCAAATACTCACCAGAACAGTTCCTACATTAATGATATTATAGAAGTTCATATATTTGGCCTGTAATGGAGGATCTGTTAATGGTATGTATTTATAGATAAATACCCCATACTCTTGTCAAATCTTACTTGAGGATTTGCCCTTGCCACAGCAATCAGTGACTCCGCTATCGCTTCCTTCCCATGATCCCTCGTTCTCCCGGCTACCGCTAGTTTCAGCAAATCTATCAATATTCGCGCATCATCTGCTGTAATCTTTGCTGTGAATTCATCCAAACCAGCTGCTTGTGATGTTCCTACAGTTTCCGGCTCCGTCGTGTTCCGAGTGACCTCATCAGGGGAGGTAAATGTTTCAGCGATGATACTGGTTGCTGGGGAAACCTTGGCAGCGAGACTATGCATGCTAGGAAATGAGGGCATATCACCATAGCTGAAAAGCTGCAATGACAGAAAGATAAATAACAACAAATATGAATGATCCAGTTTCTCAGTCAATTATATGACGTCATAATGAAATGCATGACATGTAGGATGACGTCATAATCAATTACGCCATGAATGACTCGATTTAGTCTGTCTTAAATGCTTAATAGTCCGTCAAGTTGTATGAATTGTATGTATTTGATATATATATATATATATATATATATATATATATATATATATATATATATATATATATATGACTGGCTCAATAATTGAGCCAGTCATTCTTGTGGTAAATTTATCAAAATAATACTACAATTTACCTCAGAATGTGTCGACTCCTGCATGTTCATTTCATGTATGGACACGCTGATATCATTCACATCTATCACATGCTCAACTGTTACATTCTGGGATTCTGGGCCAGCTGAAGTGCTACTGTTATTATCAACTGTGGCACTACCGCTGATGGATGTGGCGAGGGCAGCAGCCTGGGACATTACGCTAGAGTCAGGTGGAGGGAGGCTCATTATCTGCTTTTCACGCATCAACGAGCCAACAATTGCACACCTGAGAGGACGGATAAATCATAATAGCATAATAGACAATCACACAGGTAAGGATTAATTCACACAGGTAAGGATTATCTGTAAAGCGTACAATGAAGTGCTTTATTATTTTGAAAATAATTTAGCTGCACATCAGTGACTTTCAGTTACATTGGTTTTTTAGCTTACATAAGTTTTGCTCCATAAAGTACTCAGTTTCAAAGAGGCAATCTCATTGAATAGTACATTCCTTCCCATGTAAGATAAATTCTTTCGAATATTTATAAAACTTAATTTTGGCTACAAGCTGTGAATGCTTTGCAATTGATATACATATGGCTTTCAGGTCTGCAGGGACAGATCTGGCTTTTGCAATGTTCTAGCCAATACATTAGCCAAATACCATTTCTGTTAGCCAAACATTAAATAGTTTAGCTACATCTTTACTTCAATGTCACTTATAAACATGTTTGCAGTCAGTTATCATCAGTTAATACCATCAATTCTACAGCCCCGAGACAATATGGTCTTAATATATAAGAAGGGTTCTTAATATTTTGAAACTAATATGACTGGAAGCTGTTACTGCCCTAGGCATAAGGCAGCAACAGCTTTCAGTCATATTAGCTTCAAAATATTCAGCAACTTAACAGGAATTTTTATTTTGCAATTGAAATGCTGGAATTAGTCAGGATATCTGCCAATCAAGAAAATTAAATTAATTTTAATCATTAGCCAATGATTCAGCCAATTCTGCTTTTCCTTAGCCAGATTTCAGTTTTAAAGCATTTGCCTAATTTGCTAATGGCTGGATCAGTCCATGGGTCTGGAAGAGTTAATGAGAATCTCCAATACAAATTTTCTGGCCAGTATCTACCTGGAATATCGAATCTGGAGTGCGGTCAAAACATGCGCGAGGGCCTGTTGTTTAGCCACATTAGACTCTAATGATAAGATGATTTTTGCTAATGATGGTCGGTTAGGCTTGACATGGATGACGGGTGAGGCCGCCGTGTTGCTTCCATCATCTGGTATTGTCTCATTCATACCTACAAATAAACAACCGCAACAAAGAACAATTTTAACTGCCTGCCTGCTGAATTTCTGCAGACTACATTTTCCCTGGGATTTAACTCTGGATATGCTGATTAGTTTGAAAACTATTTGAATGAAAGTTGGTGGTGGTTAAGCCACCAACAACTTTCAGTCAAATTGTTTTCAAAATATTACCCATTGTAATTATATTCTGGTGGCTTGCAGCAGTCAGACAGTTAATGATAAACATATAATATTTTATCAACTTCAATAGATAAAGTACTTTAACCCTTTAATCTTCGAATTTGTTCTTATAGGAAATGTTCATTTGCAGAACAAGATTAGTATTTTGACAATTTACCACTGAAATGGCTTGGTTATTGAACATAATTGGATTGGAAGACATTGCTGCCTAAGGCAGCAATTGCAGCAATGTCTTTCAATCCAATTATATTCAAAATATTCAACATTACATTTTATTTCATTTTGAAAACATTCAAAGTTATTTCTGAACTGTAATGTATGTCAGGTAAAATTTATAACTTACCTAATAATGTAGATCCTAGAGAATCCCTGGACACGGAAAACAAAACCGGTTCTAAAGTGCTTGGGGTGGAGAGATCAGTGGTTGCCCACGCGATACTATGCGATGATCCACAGGCGACGCGCGATATTTTATACCCTTCAAGTCCATTCACGAGAGCCGGTTTACGATTCACAGTAGTACTGGCATTACCTTGTTGACCGTGATCATTGTCACCCCATGCGTAAACCTGACGAAATTAGATAATCAAAGAAGTTATTGGTTTGATTGGCATCTATCGAGTCCCGGATTCCAGGTCCCATTCACGTCATATCCAGGCCGGTTTATATTTCAGTCTATTATTAGTAACTTCCCCCGTTTTTACATCGGTACTCATTTATACTCCTGGGTGGAGAGGTGATGAGGAGTGAAGGAGTTTCCACTGATTTCTCATCCGTTTTAGATAATTATAACAAGCATAAATAACCTTATACCTTTTAATCATTAACACTTTCATGGTAAAGCTAGCCAAAACTGCCCTATACAGTGGTCTTGAGCAATGTCCATTTGCAGGCTGAGAGAAGACTATTTTGACAAATTATTACCACTGGAATGATTGACTTAATAAAGGAGCAAGTCATTCCAGTGGTAAATTAAAAAAAAATGTCTTCTCTTAGGCTGTTACTGGACAGTCCTTAAGAAAATATGTTGACGTTTTTTACCAACTTTAGTCATTAAAGGTCATTAAAATTAAAAAATTAAAATTTAGTCATTAAAATTAATTATATAAAAATATCCTTTAATTGTTAATATTAGTCAAGAAAATGGATGAATCCAGTTTTAGCTATGCCCCGCCCATCTTTAGCTAAGCTCCTCCCATGTGTTGCCCATGTTTGGATCAATTGCCTCATGGAACTTCCTGACTATGAATTTCCAGAAAACTATAAAGGTAAGCTGTAAAATATTCGGAACTAATTTGACCGGGTGCCGTTTCTGCATATAACAGCATCCAATTAAATTAGTTTCAAAATATTCAACAGCATGTTTATTAAATAGTACAGATATATAATAGACAGACTTAAGCATTTAAGACAGACTAAATCGAGCCATTCATGATGTAATTGATTATGACATCAGTCTACACAGCCCGTAGTTTGATTATGTCATATGATTGATGGATAAACTGGATTTCTCCAGTGAATCTTTTCCTTCGAGAATGTCCATTTTCCCAACAATAGGTTATTTTTAAATTTACCACTGGTATGACTGGAGTTTGCTTAGAGCCAGTGATTGCAATTGTAAATTAAACACATAGCCTGAACTTAGACTGGAAATGGACATCTCTCAAGATCACAAATGCACCACTTTGAATGTCCAACAGGAGGGGCAGCTAGCTCTTGACTCCCGCATTTGTTGGTTGATTTGCGTTCCAGTTGAAGGCTATCCATCCAGTTGGACTTTCAAGCATGCAGGGGTTCATTATAATGAAGTACTGTATTCTGCGGCTGTAGTAGTAGAAATATCCTATATAGACTATTGCTGGGTGACTTTTAAAAACAGCGGCAAGGTATTGCATATCTTGTACAGTGCATCGTTGGAATTTATGCTGTCGAGCCATCGATGTCCCATGACGGTGCACAGGTGTCTGCGGTGGCATGCGTCAGGCTTGTCTAGATCTGTCCTTGGAACTGTCCAGCTGTTACAGTTGTACAGCATCAAAAATAGGCAAGTTTAGATTATACAAACATAGTCTTTTTGTCAAAGGTTTGCTGGCAAACGTTCATGAACAACTGGATTGATAGCCTTCAATTCGATTTCAAAAATTAATTAAAAGAAATAATCTGTGTTCGTCATCAGACAGGCAAGTAATAATTCCTAAGCTAACATACTTTTACATATTACACGCACACATTTGTTCTGTAATTCTGCATGATTTACCTGTCCCTGATCTGTGACGGCCAAGCAATGGAGTGCACCCACAGCTACATGCACAATCTTCTTGCCCTTAAGACCCTCTACCATCTGTGGCTTTCTCACGTGAGCATCTGATCCATGACCCAAGCGAAAGTAGTCTCCCTTACCCCTGTAAAAACATGGGACATGTGTTTCAGCAACTCCTTGTCACCTGTGATGTTTGAACCGCTTTTACGTAGAATATAATTCCTGAATATTAATGGAGGAATCCGGTTTGAGCTATGCCCGCCCATCTTTAGCTTAGCTCTACTCACACTTAAAACATGTTGGGATCACTCAATCCCTAAAATCCCTGACTATCAATTTCCAGAAAACTATACAGGTAAGCTGTTGAAAATTTGGAAACTAATTTGACTGGGTGCTAGCAACAGCGCCCAGTTAAATTAGTTTCAACAGAATGTTTAATAAATAGTAAAAACATTTATACAATGCTTAGTCCGTCATCAATTAAGTGTTTGTGACGAAATTATCTACATCATTCATGATGTAAATGGATTATGACATCAGCCCATACATCACGTCGTTGACTATGACATCAGATGATTGATGGATAAACTGGAATCCTCCATTAATTAGTAGCACAATAGCAAAAGAAATGGAAGAGTATTATTCTTAGCGCATTTCGTTCTATACATCCTCGAATTGATTATTTTTAAACTGTTTGATGGGAAGTTCCTGCCGAATAGGGCAACAAGGACTTTCAACTAGACTTTTTCCAAAAAATTCAACATGTATTCTATTTGTGTTGTTTGAAAAATGATTACTAGGATCTAGGAATGAAAGAAATATGAAACTAATATCCATTATGTGTCAACTACATAAATATATAAATGCAAACATGATCACTTCAGTTGATGGCATGTGGTGTCATTCCCATTTTTTTAGATGGCCTCAATTTAACTCTTTTACACTCAAATTTGGTCAAGAAAATTTCAATTTTCTCAATTAAAAATATCCATTTGCAGACCAAGAGAACTGGGGTTTTTTAATTTTACTACTGGAATGACTGGCTCGGTTATCAAGCCAGTCATTCCAGTGGTAGATTTTAAAAAATAGTCTTCTTTTGGTCTGCAAATGGACATTTTTCACGACGATCCCTGAAGCCGATATGAGGGTTAGTGGGTTAATTAATTGTGACAGTAATTATTTTCAATTTATTTAATATTTATTGAAATATGTCATTCGACAAGAATAATTTATTCTACCTAGGTCATCTATAGGCAAAATGATTAATTTCACTCACCAAGTCCACACTTGGCCAGCCTTTGTGAGAGCCAATGAGAACTGTGCTCCACACTCAATCTGCCAAACGCCGACCATAGCGGGCCGATCTATCAAACAGGGGACATTACAACCCTGACTGCCACCACGGCCCAGCTTGCCAAAATCACCATCACCCCATGAGTAGATTAGACCTTCATTTGTTAATGCCAGAGTTTGAGCATCACGACTTCCGCACGAGATCTGAACGACGTGTTGTCCTGATAGTGCCTTTACCTGTGACAGATGCAAATAATTTATCAATAAACTTTTCCAGTACAATCCCGCTGAAAACCACCAGAGTCACATCGAACAGGCAATACAGGCGTCTATTTGCAGCTATGCCACACCAATTTCTAGCTAAGATACATCCACTCTTGCACATTTGAATCCATTTGAACATTTTGAACATTATATTCCTGGAATCGCATTATTACGGTAATTATACAGGTAACCTGTTGAACACTTTGAAACTAAATTGACTGAGAGCACACACTATCTATAGCAGCAACAGCTCGCAGTCAAAATAAGTCTGTTAAATTAGTTTCAAATTATTCAACAGAATATTTATTAACTGTCTCGCTGCTGCAAGCCACCAGACACTAATTTCAATGAGCAAAAACTCTTGACTTGCTGAATATTTTGAAAACAATCTGACTGAAAGTTGTTGGTGGCTTAGCCACCAAAAGCTTTGTCAAATTTTCAAAATATTAAACAGGTCCAGAGATATAGCCCATGGAATGTTATCGGCAAAAACTCTGACCATTGCCACTTTTGTGACGGACCTACATCATCTGATTGCAGCATCAGTTAACAAGTAACATATATGATTGATGATGCCTTCAGATACTTGAGTGACAGATTGGATCCCTCCATTATTTTATCAGAATAGTTCATCAGGATCATGGTGATTCCTGATTTCCAAAGTGTATACAGAGTTTGTAATATAACGGAGAATACATAAAATACATTAAACCCTCTTAATTCATAACCGCATAATGGTCAAGCAGGCCAAAACAGAATCTGCAGTGGAATGTCCATTTGAAGGCCAACAGAAGAGTATTTTTAAAAACTTACCACTGGACTGACTGAAGCCAATCATTCAACTGGTAAATTTTCAAAAAAGTCTTCTTTTGGCTTACAAGTGCAGTAGTCTACAGAAAGATCCATTTGCAGGACAACAAAGCTTTTGTTTTGTAAATTCCAGTGGTAAATTTACAACAAGAGATCAGCAAACGACGCATTATACCCGGTCATGATGAAAACCCCGTGAGTGAGAGCTTTCAGAAAATAGCGATTTCTTCCTCAGACTTAGACCAGGCATCCTATGAAGCTTCAAAGCAATCTGCTAAACGGTCATAGAGTTATTGTCCGGAAACCAATTTTTCGAGATGGCCACCGGTAGCTCATGGTCATATTGGATTTGGGATCATCTTCAATTTCTATCAATTTCTTCCTCAGATCTAGTCCAGTCATCCTATGAAGTTTCAAATCAATCCGCTAAACGGAAATGGAGTTATCGTTCGGAAACCACTCTGCCGCCCGCCCACCCACCAACCCGGACATCCCCATCACACAATACCTTGCCAAAAATGTTGGTAGGGTATAAAAAGAGTTTTCTCATGGGCTGTGAATGGACATTTACAAAATTCTTTTTTTATAAATCTTGCCCATTAAAGGGTTAATTAATATAGGTATCATGTCACAAGCTTTGAGGCGCTGACACAATAGGGACTAATTAACAGGTATAATTAGAGGTCATTCACACTCTCCCATTCTACTTCTTCTTATCAAATTCATCTCCAGATAAAATCCAGATGTCCAATTCAAGTTTACAGAGAAACACAGTTACAATTTTAGATAAATAGGATAAAGAGCTTCCGGGAAACAGCACCAGAGAGACAAAGTCATATGCAAACAGACTGAAATGCAATACCCCTTCCCTCTGTGAAGCAGGGGTATTATCTCGTAGAGAACAAGATCTTTTTAAATATGTTACATAATAAATTAGTTACTGCAGTGATATCTTCTGCAATTTAAATTTTGGTTTAAAACTGTCAAACCATTTTTCATATTAACTGATACCTGTTTTGGCCTGAGTTGTGTGGTATTATCACCGTGTCCAAGGCGGCCATATTCACCCAGTCCCCAGGTGTAGAGATCACCATTAGAAATAATAGCAGCACTATGAGAACTGCCACATGATATGTCACGCACACGTTTTGATTTCAATGCTTCAATCAAGCGAGGCTTATCACAACCCCTGAAAGAGACAAGCAAAGCATGCTAGCTACATTAGACAATAGACAATCACTCTGGGATGTATACATAACCACAAAACATTTAACCCTTTTAACCCTCAAAGTTGTTCCAAGAAATAAGAAAATTTATCAAATTTCTTTTTCACGAGTGAGATGACATACTTACCTCCCTAACACTCTTGATATAATAGTATATCGGCTCCAAATTCAGTAATATTCAGAATTATAAAAAGTTATGTGCCTTTCCTGGGCAGGTGGAATGTACACAGTCACGCACATGTCAGACACCACCTCTGCGCATGCGCATACTGGTACTTCCGTTACTAAATATTGGCTGACACAGAAGCAACCATTAAAACAAGAATTCTGCGGAATTAAATGTCTCGCCTGTCTCCTGTTTGTCACAGTTACCTTTACCTTTAACCTTCAGCCCTCAATGTTATTATGCTGCATCCTATCATTATAGGTAACCAGGTATCCAAGTTTAGTTGCAATAGGCTTAACCAATCCTGAAATATAAGCTGAAAACCTTTGCTAAACGCAAAAACTTAATGTTTAAAAAGCAGAGTTCTGTATCAAGTTCAGTGACCTTGACCTTTGACCTTGTGACCCCAACATCATCATGCTGCTTCCTAACATTATAGGTAACCATGTATCCAAGTTCAGTTACAATAGGCTCAACCAATCCTGAAATATAAGCTGAGAAGTTTTGCTAAAAGCAAAAAACTTAATGTTGAAATAACAGAGTTCTATATCAAGGTCACAGTGACCATGACCTTTGACCTTGTGACGCCAACATCATCATGCTGCTCCCTAACATTATAGGTAACCATGTATCCAAGTTCAGTCACAATAGGCTTAACCAATCCTGAAATATAAGCAGAGAAGTTTTGCCGAACGCAAAACCTTAATGTTGAAATAACAGAGTTCTGTATCAAGGTCCTTGTGAAAACAACATCATCATCATGTTGATTCCTATCATTATAGGTAATCATGTATCCAAGTTTAGTTGCAATAGGCTTAACCAATCCTGAAATATAAGCTGAAAAGTTTTGCTAAATGCAAAAACTTAATGTTGAAATAACAGAGTTCTGTATCAAGGTCACAGTGACCTTTGACCTTGTGACCCCAACATCATCATGCTGCTTCCTATCATTATAGGTAACCATGTATCCAAGTTTGGTTCCAATTGGATCAGGCATTGCTGAGATATAAGGCAATAACTTTTGTTTAATGCAAAAACTTAATATTAGTTAATTAGCTTCTAAATCTAATATATGGAATTATGTGCATAAAATGCTTCTAGGGAGTCAATAATAGTGTTTGACCAACATTTCTTATATGTGGGGCATGTTAATAAACAATAAAATGTAAATTAGGAACTCTGTGATCATAAAAATGTAAACATTAATTTGACACAGGCATTGCTAAGATATAAACTTAACTTAAAAGTTTACGCCGCCGCCGGAAAAGTGATACCTATGTCTCGATCCTGCTTCGCACGCGAGACAATAAAAACCTCTACATTATTTTCTGAGGACTGAGACAAAGGCAGGTTGGAAGTGTCACAGAGATAATGGTCGGTAAAACTCAATTCACAGTGCCACTGGGATACTGACATGATGTCTTCAACAGAAACACCATTAAATAATGCCGTGGAAGTTACCACACCACGGACACTATGAGCCTTGGCTCTATCTACTTGTCTTCCAGTGGCTGTCTTATGACAGAATTGAATGCATTCTACTATCTACCTAGAAATAGTGTCTCTTGACGCCCTACCATGGGGTTCAATATATGACAACCATAGGGAGCATGGGTCAGTCCACCAAACCTGAGTCCTTTTCTTGTACTTATTTAAGGCACAGACAGGACACCATGCTTTAGCACCAGGATCATATCTGGTTAAGGCAGGTAAAATTATAGGTTGACACAGATATTTTAAAGAGACGCTTAAGGCCTTCACCTGTAACTATATAACGGTCAGGCTCAGCAGACAAGGCATCAATTTCACTTCTGTGTCTGGCTGATGCTGCCAGTTAAAAATAGTTTTTTAAGTGTCAATAGTTTGATAGAAATAGCACTAAGTGGTTCAAAAGGTTTATCACTCAAAACTTGAAGAACCAGAGAAAGACTCCATGACGGTGTCTGTGGAGGATTTCTCGGTCTAAGATTGGCCATACCTTTGATAAGAGTATTTAGAACACATACTTCATCACTTCCACTCTTTGTCAAGCAAGGGATAACAGTCATTAATGCTGATTTATTTCCAGCAATAGAATTACGTTTAAGACTATAGGCATCATACAGGTGACAGAGAAAATCACCTACTACCTGAATAGATGCATTCATTGGATTGATACATCTCTTTGAGCACCGTTCTGTAAATCTGTTGATTTTATAATTATATGCTCTGGAGGTTGACCCCCTTCTGGCTCTGGCCATGAAATTGGCTGCTCACTCAGAAAAGCCCTCCTTAATTGCAGATTTTTTTTACAACATCCATGCAGTCAATTGAAACATTGCTGGATTGTTGTGAAGGGTCTTGCCCTGGAAGATAGTACTGTCCATCAGAGGAAGAGGAACCGGATTGCAGAGCAGCAGGTCCAACAGATTCGTGAACCATGATCTGCTTGGCCAATTCTGGGCAATCAGAAGCACTTGGCATTCCTCCTGTATGACTTTTTGAAGAATCCTTGGAATCAAGCTTGTTGGAGGGTATGCGTATGCACACATTCCCTTCCAACTGATAGCTAGCGCATCTATTGTGATAGCGCTTGGATCTGGAATCGGAGAAACATACGTCGTCATCTTCACATTCTTCTTCATTGCGATTAAATCTATGTTGGGTTCCCCCAATGATTGAACAGATGATCTGCCACACATTGATTTAGTTGCCATTCCGTAGGCAGAATGCTCATCCTTCGGCTCAATGAGTCTGCTAACTGATTCAGCCTTCCCGGAATATGCACTGCTTTCAAGGTGATCATATGATCCATGCACCAGCAAAGCAGTTTCTGTCATCATACTGAGACTGGGTGACTTCATTCCACCCTGGCGGTTAATGTAACTCACTACTGTTGAGTTGTCTGAACGTATCAACACAAATATTTCCTCCACTTCCTTTAAGAAGTGTTCCAGGCCTAGAATTACAGCTCGTAATGCTAGCATGTTGATATGCTCCTTTGACTGATCCAGATTCCAAAGCCCTGATATTGTGGCTTCTTCAAGGCAAGCTCCCCATCCCTCCATCGATGCATCCGTAAACATCGTTACTTGAGGGTGGGGAGGGGTCAGCATGACCCCCGCCAGGAGATTCTCTCTCCATCCACCAATGACGGTGATGAATGAGAGGATCCAACACTTGAATGCGCGAGTCCAGTGATCCTGAACTTTGCGTCCACTGAGTCATGAGAAACAGCTGAATCGGCCGCCTGCGCAAGGCCACATGAGGAATGACTGGTTCCATTGAAACCATCAGACCTAGCATTCTCAGATAGACTCATGCTAGAATATAGCGACTGCTGCATACCAATTGAATGCACGAGAGGAGATTCTCCACTCTCTCTCTCTCTCTCTCTCTCTTGGGATGGATAAATATATCCTATCTCCAGATCGAAGAACATACCCAGGTAAACAAACCTCTGGGATGGAGTCAGCTCTGATTTCTGAAAGTTGATTATCCAGCCTAAATCTGTGAGTTTTCAAAACTATCCCCAGATTTGTTGTCAAGCTTTCTGGGTTGTGTGCCTTTAGCAACCAGTCGTCTATGTAAGTGTGGACCGCTATATTTCTCCTGCGGAGGAAAGCTGTGATAGCAAGGACCACTCGAGTGAAAACCCTCGGAGCCGTCGAAATTCTGAATGGGAGAACTTTGAATTCCCATTGGAGTCCCTGAAAAGCAAATCTCAGGAACTGATGAAAACTCCTTGCAATGGGAATGTGGAAAAAAGCGTCTTTCAGATCTATCGAAGCTGTCCACATCCTCTTCTCTAACCCCAACAACACCGATTTTATTGTTTTCATCTTGCGCCGGTTGAATTGCTTCTTTTAGAATTAGAAATTCTATCTCCTCTTCTATGCACAACCGCTTGTCTGGATCTCTTGGAATTTGAGTCCAGACCGGTACCAGAGACAGATCCAATGGCGGACCTATTATCCACTCTGGACTAGATCCGCACGAAAGCCATTGCAAGACTAAGCGGTCCTGAATTAATCACTCCCACTCCTGAATGTGGAAAGTCAATCGACCTCCCACTGGTGCACATAGGGTTAGCGGGGTGCACATAAATTTTAGAAGTGGGCGTGTCTCTGGTACGTGTGACAACACCAGAGTGGTACCTGTGGTAACCGAAAATTCTTTTAAGCCATCAGACCCAGTTACCACCCGCTGCCCCCAGCGCCACGCACACTGAGGTGCGCGGGCTGCTGCCTGGCTGGCTAACGCACAGCAGCACGCTGCTGCTGGCGCGGCCGGCGAGGTTTCTGAACCCGGCTGGCCTGCTGGCCTCTGACACTGCCAGCACCGCCATGAGTGTACTGCTGTCGAACAGCCGAGGGCTGAACACGCACGTGTTAAATTGTGCGCGCAGCGCCCTCTGGTTGTTTAAGAAGTTCACTGTCTCTTGGAGGTGCCGACAACCCTCACCTCCAAACAGACTAGGGCCCGCCCTCAGCGCTTGCAATAAGCGCGACTTGAGCTGTTGGGACAGGCAGATTGTCCAGTGCAAATGTGCACCTCATCCTCGGTGACTTGCTCACCGACATAGTCAAACAGTCCAACATCAGGTTGATACCATCCTGGATGGCTCGTTGGACTGTCACTGGACTAGGCTGCTGGTGAACCGAGGCTGCTACTGCCCCTGATAGCAGTTGAGAGACATGAGACAGCGCACTGATTGATGCTCGTGAACTCTCCTCGGTATCACGCAGTGCAGCGTTTGCTGAGCGCATAGCGCCCGAGCACAGCGCTCTTGTGTCAGGACCAGAGCCTGGCCACGTGTCTTCATCCAGAGCGGTGTGGTTGTCCGCGCTTGGTTTGGGCGCCAGACCATACCGCGTGTACTGACTGGCAGTAACTCGACAACGTCTAGCAACCTCGTGGTGGGGGGGGGGGGGGGGGGGGGAGAACTTCGCAAGGCGACCTTTCGGTCTAATCGACCCCTCTGCCGCAGCGAACATATCTACGATATGCTCTGCATACAACAGAGATTGAGACGAGGTGGCCAACGGCTTAGCCTGTAACCACGCCCCCAGGTTACTGGTGGCCGTTTCATCCACGGAGAGCTCTGGTCTGACAGCGAGGAGCCACGCGCACGCGTCAGACCAGTCTTCATCCGTGGCCACCTGCGAATTGCCAATGAGCAGCGGGCCCTCGTCATCTTCAATGGCATTCGCAGGTGGGTCCATGGAGGAGGCTACAGACATACCCAGCTGCCCGGGGAATGCATACAGGCCCGCGAGGCATGACATTTTCAATGGGCAGCCCGCGCACCGGGGCTGCGCTCGTGTGAGGGGCATAAGCCACACTAGCATGCTCCGGGTCATCCATAAAGATTCCACAGCTAAGCGTGGTATCTTATACGGGCGGGCGGTCGCTCCAAATCGGCCCACAGGTTGAATCATGAAACCCGCTCCTGAGGGAACGGTACCATAGGTGCGAGCAGCCGCACTCCCCATGAGTGGAGTGTAAACGCTCGCATCCATGGCTTCATGTTCGTCCCGTGGGCCGAGCAGGTAGTCTTCGTCATCTTCCTGGTCAGGAAAGTTAGACTCCGGGTTAGCAAAGAAAGCTAACCCAGACTGACAAGGAGAAGGCCCGCTGGTCAGGTCCCGCCTGATGCTACTCGCGCCACTGGATCACCAGGTGATGCAAACATCAAGCCTGGGTCCAAGTCGGCCACCCCTGGATCACTGAAAGCTTTGTCCGAACTGTGAGGGCATGATCCAGGGATGGGGGCTACCTGTACTGAGGTCGATGCGCAGGAAGTTGAAACACCTGTGCCCGGCAACATGACGCGAAGCATGTCAGGCATCAGGTCCTTCAAGGTCCTGCGCATCTCACTCTTTAACTCTACCTTGAAGGCCTCCAGCTTACCCTTCTCGGAGACCTCCTTATCCTTCTCCTCCGTCCTCACCCTCTTGCCGTCCTCTACCATCATCTTCGCCGGAGAACAGAAGAATTCAGTGGTTAGATTCCACACACACACACACACACACACACACACACACACACACACACACACACACACACACACACACACCTCATTACAAATAGCACATTTGTTAGATAGCCTTCAATCGGTGCAAGATGGGCAGAGGTGGGGAAAGAATCCAGCCTTAAGATGCTTCAGACAAGACGGACAGGGTGACTTCTGCAAAGGTAGCCATACGAAGAGAATGAGTATTTTAGGTTTGTTAATTTTGTTAACGTTTAAATAAAAAAAAAACTCCAGAGAGAAGACAACCACTTTTATTACTGACAACCCGGAAGGGACAGATGTCTTCATAAATAAACAAGAAGATCAGCACTGATCACATGTCCCTTGACGGGAGTTGTTAGTAAAACAAATTTTTTTAGATTCCTGCTTTTACAAAATTGTGTGTGTATATGCATGTGAATCTATGGTGACTACAACACTACATACATAATGAGATGAGGCAGTGCAATCACAATCCATTGTAGAACACAATGCTAACATCTACTAAACTAAGTAGTTTGTCAGCATTTATGAAATAGCAAAATTATGCAATATATGAAGCAGTAATGCCTGCATGTAAAGCAGACCTGTTTATGGTAAAGCTATGCATTATTATATAAGCCAGCTATTAAAGAAACACAGAAAATATGCAATAAGTGCAGGCATAAATGAATAATAGTCAAGTCACATTTAGAATATTTAATGGGATTTTTAACCTATTAATCCTGAAAAAAAATACTTGGATTAATAATTAATAAATATATAATCTTGTACATACCTAATTCAAAAGTGAATCCATGTCAGATAATGATCAGTGTACAGAAGTGGGAATGTTCCAGCAGACTTAAAAGAAGTCTCAGATAGAGTATGAGATGTAAAAATTAAGTCTAATGTTGCACCAAGTTGGTGGGTTGACCCAGTTAAATGTTGTTTTTCTGACAAATTTGGTCATTATTTAAGGGGGACAACTCTGTTGCACCTAGACGCATGTCTCTGAATTGCAATCCCCACCGAGGACTAACGACAAGGAATGAGTATGCCAATTCTCAAATAAATCCTGTTATGCAGACTATGTAAAGTTATTGAACGGAAACCAAATTTTTCTTGAATTCTGTCATTCAAGGGGGATAACCCCTGAAATGCAATCCCCACCGAGGCCTCGTCATAAGGAATCACTATACCAAATTTGAAAATAATCCATGCAGACTATGTAAAGTTATTGAATGGAAACCAAATTTTCCTTGAATTCTATGTCATTCAAGGGGGATAACTCCATCACATCTGGATGCGCGTCGCTGAAATGCAATCCCCACCAAGGCCTCGTCATAAGGAATCACTATACCAAATTTGAAATAGATCCATGCAGGCTAGCTAAAGGTATTGAACGGAAACCAAATTTTCCTTGAATTCTGTCATTCAAGGGGGATAACTCCATCACATCTACCCGCACGTCGCTGAAACGCAATCCCCACCGAGTCCTCATCATAAGGAATCACTATACCAAATTTGAAATAAATCCATGCAGGCTAACTAAAGTTATCGAGTGGAAACCTAGTGTGACAGACGGACGGATGCACACACACACACGCCGCCTATTACTAGTGTCCCCGTCGACGTCCGTCAGAGGACAATAAGGAATGAAAAACACAGCCAGGGATAACATCAGAATGTTAGAAAAAGAGCGACTGATCATGACACCCAGTTATCTCTACACATTCATAACATAAGATGATAATGACATCAAGAGATCCTCTTTTTAAAAAACAAGATTATGACGGCAAGGAAAAGGGAAAAAATCTGGCTGATTATGACATCAAACCTCAATGCAAAAGCCACTTCAAGGGGAGCAGATATCAGATTATGAATGCAAGAAATACCTAGGACTACATACATTCATCACTCAAGAATAATATAATACTATAATTATATATCCAAGAACGCATGCACAACCACAAGAGAGAATACAGTGCAATAAGGATGGCAGCAAAAATTGATAAAAGTTTCAAATAATTAGGAGCTCTACCATCATAAGATGAGCCTGTGGACACAAAGACACAAGGGATTAGTAGAACTTAGGTGCTGGGATAATTTAACAAGGATTCCCAGCGCCTAAAAACACGCTAACGCCACGTCGGTCGCAAACGAAAACCGGTAACATATGTTACAAGTCTTAAATAATATATCGAACAATATCACCTTAATGGATAATGATGCAGACTCCTCTGATGCTTTGGATTCAGCCATAGTGAAATGGATGAAAGAAAATTAATGAAAATTCTACAAAATAGAGCTTGAAATTGTTTTCAATGTTGCTTATAAGCCAATATATTAGAAAATGGAGGTACCAAGGTGTGGTCTGACGTGTGCATGACTGTGTATATTCCACCTGCCCAGTAGGGGCACCTAATTTTTTATTATTCTGAATATTATTGAATTTAGAGCCGATATACTAGTATATCAAGAGTGTTAGGGAGGTAAGTATGTTCTCATGAAGTGAAAATTTTAATTTTCTCATAAAAAATGTCCATTTACAGATCAAGGAATATTTTTTGAAAATTTGCCACTAGAATGACTGGCTCGGTTTGCCCTATAGGTGGGGCTTAGAATACACCTTCCGTATCCTCTGCGTGTCGTACGAGGCGACTAAAGGAGGTAAGAGTGAGGTAACCCTGACAGAAACCTCGAGTGCTGAAGACGGAGGTTCCAGCCCGCATAGCGCACTCTAATAAACCATGGATCCACGCACTTAACGCTTATGATCATGTCGATAGTCACTTACATGACTGGCGGTATGATCAGCGAACGAAAAGAAGAAGAAGACTGGCTCGGTTATCACGCCAGTCAATCCAGCGGTAAATTTTCAAAAATATTCTTCTATTGGTCATTCTCTTGGACGTTTTTCAAGACCAATGCAGAAACTGTTATTGGAGTGTTAAATGGTTAAAATAGTAACTGTTGTCAAATAGTTTTCAATATGTGTGTGTTGAATTAGAAAATTACTGCTGTCTAAGACACTGAATGGTGTCACATGAACGGTACAAAGCGGTGTTCTATAATCTTTAATGTACAGGCCTTACATTCGACTGCTGTGCCCAAGTTTGCCATCATCGCCTTCACCCCAGGAAAACACCTTCCCATCCACAGTCAAAGCCATTGCATGTCGACCACCTACAATAGGAACAGTATTTAATGACATTAATAATATGACAGTAATTATAAACTTTTACCAATCTCACATGCCATATATAATACTTTTTAACCCTCAAATTTGTTTTTTTAAATTTCAATTTTCTCATAGAAAATGTCCATTTGCAGACCACGAGAAGACCATATTTGAAAATTTAACAACTGGAATTACTGGCTTGGTTATCGAGCCAGTCATTCCAGTGGTAAATTTTCAAAAATAGTCTTCTCTTGGTCTACAAATGGACATTTCTGAAGACCACTGCAGATACCGTTTTTGGTTGATATGAGTGTTAAAGTATAACTAACCTCATCTCCTGATAGCTATTTAGGTGATCTACTACGCCACTCATAAACTGTTGAGGTAACTGTAAGCTTTTTATCATGCCACTAAAGAAAGATATTCAGGCTTTAGTTGCTAAACGTTTGTACATTTCTGCACCATATGGTGGCTGTCATGATTTACTTTTCAACCAATCCAAAAAAATAGTGTGTCTGCCTCAGTATATACGCTCAGTCATAGAGGTGCCATCTATAGTTTGACAATGTGGTGCAACAATAATAATAATAATAATAATAATAATAATAATAATAATAATAATAATAATAATAATAATAAGTACATTTATATAGCACAAAACTCCATGCAATAGCATGCTCTAAGAGCTTGAAGATCTATGGAATAGAAATGTTTTGAGACTTGATTTGAAACGCTGTAGCGTATGACATGTTTTGATATCTAAAGGGAGATTGTTCCATTCAGAAGCAGCGGTGAAGAGAAAGTCTTCTGTCCACACAGGTAAGCTGTTGAATATTTTGAAACTAATTTGACTGGAAATTGTTGCTGCCGTAGGCATAGACCAAGAGAAGACGATTTTTGAAAATTGACCAGTGGAATGACTCGCTCGATAACCGAGCCAGTCATTCCAGCGGTAAAATTTAAAAAGCAATACACAGCAGATAATTGTGATACAGACAAGGGAATGTGGCAGGATATGAATGAGATGGAATCTATAACACATAATCTATCAGTGCAATACAATATTTGAGATGAGATTAGCAAGCCTTTAAAGGGTTAAATAGAGGACAGAAATGGATGGAGAGAGAGAGGAAGAAAGGGATGGCCACAGAATTAAACAATTTTGGTAACTGAAAAATAGGCAATCAATTTCAGGGCAATCGTACAGAAAAGCTATTGCATATTTTGAAAATAATTTAACTGGAAACCATTGCTGCCTAAGGCAACGATGATGACTTCCAGTCAAATTGTTTTCAAAATATACAACAAAATAGTTAAAGGTGCATATTCACAGCAGTATGGTTCAAAATAAAACTGTTAATATTATGTACCTTTAGAGTCCTAGATGTAATGAAACGAAATAAATCTTAGCATATGATGATTTCATTACATATAAATTAATATAATTTTTTAAGTTATCAAATTGAATTTTGAACAGCACGAGTCTCTAATTCAAATTCACAAATAAACCTACAAAATTTATTTCTATGGAATGAAATCACCATATGTTACGATTTATTTCGTTTCATTACATTGAGGTACACAATTTAAGCCTTTAAAAATATATAATTTTAACAATTTTATTTTCAAGCATTTTGGTTGAATATACACCTTTAATAATGTATTGGTTACTGTAGCTAGTTTAATGAGCTAATGTAGTTTAACTATATATTGCCTTAGTTGGTTATAGGTTAGCTGTTCAGTACTATGGTGAATGAAAGATTGATCCTGACTATTTAGATTCCGGTAACCTCCAGGGGAATTATCATTTTGTTAACCTCAAATTTTGTTGCCTGGAGGGTATTAACATTTTCTACAAATATTGGCTCAACAAAAATAAAATAAAATTCCCATTTACCTGAATGTACAGCGACTTTCTTGATGACGTACTGGCTGAGGGCGGTTATTTGTTTCGGCGTTGATATATTTCCACTGCTCATGCCCAAACCGAGCCGACCATTTGTCGCTTCACCGCATGCATACACCTTTCCATCTTGCGTTACTGAGAATTGACAATATTTATGTAGGAATTAATCGACAGTCAACCATATGAAGGATCATTACTGTTTCTCACTCTTAGAAACTGGGTAATGTGGTGAGCGACATGCTCCATCCTCAGTTTGAAGCAGGGTTGCACGATTATTCAGTTTTCATAATCGCGATCATTTTGAGAAAATTATCATATTTTATTTTACATCGAACGAGAATTGCTAACAATTATGGTAGCAATTCTGGATAATTTTAATTGCTAAAAGTTAATGAACGGAAATTGGTTTAGCTGACCAGACCGTTAAAAACGCCTCCAGTCTAGTTGCCAGATAGTAATAGGCATTCCGAAAGGCTATTATAAACAATTAGGGTACTATTTCTAAACACAATATCGATACAATTTGGCAGACACTAAACACTAAACAGCCCAATGTAAGCGACCAACATAAAATGATCCAAAACAGAATTAAAAGTGCGACAAAATTTGCTTGAATGTCCAAGAATTAAAATGCGATAGATCGCTTCTTATGTTGGCGAGCCTAATGAAAACTCTTTTGTAATTGGAGGCGCCTGACATGTTCTCACAAGATCTCATATGCTAATGGAATTTTCAGACACTGGAGACTAAAAATTTTTGATCATTCGATTATTTAGTTTTGGAATCCTCCACCATCATATTGTAGACTATTCGCGCTTAATCGAATAATTGTGCGAGCCTAGTTTGAAGGGTTCCTTTGTTTGCCCTCGATAGGTGTTGGGAAAGTAAAGTGCTGAGCTATGGGTGCATCTTTTTGGACATCCCTGGAGTGTTCCTGAATCCTCAGTTTGCATATATGTTGGTAGAAGAATGCATCCCCTTCCTTTGCTACTTCATTATGGTTAAAATCATGGGAGGGGGGTGGGGAGTGGGAGGGGGACATAATAAAAAAATTCTTTATAGTTTCTATTAAAAGTTGATAAAAATATGACTATACCCCACATTTAACATCAAACCCTCAAAGATAAGAATGGTCATGAATATGACGTGATACTTACCACAGAAGAGGCTTTTAGATCCGCCAGCTATCTGCACACACTTAAGTGATGACAATGTTTCATTCAAAGTTGGTAGCTTTATCTGAAATTAAAATACAAGATTTAACAGTTAAAATATTTAAAACCTGTTGCAAATTAATGGCAAATTTAATAAATGTTGGTCATTTGCATTAACTGGTTAAACAAAGCATTCCTGCTTTTGTTGAAATGACATGTAAGGAATCTGTGCAATTCACTTGCCTTCGTATAACCGGTATATGTGCTTATATTACAGTATTTGTTGTAACAGGCTGACGTCAATTTAATGAAGTTTGCATTTTTCAAGGGTGATAACTCTGGCATTTATTGATGGAAACTAACAAAACATGACCTTGATCTCCATCTTAATATTAATAATCTAAATTCTAAATTCGTTTAGTCTAGCACGAGTTATTGCATGGAAATGGCCAAATTAACAAAGTTTGTAGTTTTCAAGTCAGACTTTAGGCGTTGGTGTGGTGGAAGTGTTTGTGGGCTTGGATGCCTGTCACTTTTGCCAGTTGTGTGTTCAATTCCCTGTCAATATATATTTCAAGGGTGATAGCTATTGTTCGAAAACTAATGGAACATGAACTTGACATCCGTCTCTGTAGTATTAAGCTATATTATGAATTCAGTTCGAATCGGTTTAGTCTATCCCGAGTTATTCGTCAGAAATGGCCAAATTAACGAAGTTTGTGTTTTTCAAGGGTGATAACTCTCGAAAGGTAATGGAACACGAACTTGGCAACTGCCTCGGAAATATTAAGCTATATTCTGAATTTGGTTCGAATAGGTTTAGCATAATGACTTATTGCCTGGAAACTGTAAGATTAACGTTTATTCATAGAATCGCGATGACGTCATCACAATCAAATTTCCCATAATACCATGGGATCGATGCCATTTATGGAGGGGGTAATTTAGCATTACGAGCAATGGGCCGTAAAACCTTAATTACATTTTCTTTACTATCTTGCAAAATTCACTCATGATTTGATGTTTTCTGACACCGGGCGGGTTTATTACAGATACTCAGACACAGGATTTAATGGTTTGAGCTTCATGGAAAACGTAAACAATGCATTGCTTTGGGCAGTCCTCTTTAGCATGTAGTAAGTTTGCCCCAACTTTAATGGCGGTCTATCTCAAGATGCCCGGATGTGCGAAACAATGAATATTTATCCAAGGGGTAAATTGATGGAATTCGAACTTGCCCTCCGTATTCATATTACTACGCGGTATGCCGAAGCTGGTTTAAATCAGTGCCGGCATACGTTATTGTCCGGAAATGGATAATTTTTTGCATTTCATAATTTGAAAGGCAAATAACTCTGGGTAAATATGACGCAAATCGACGGAATTTGAATGGGTGCGTGATTAACACAATTTGTAAACAAACTAATTTTACATACCTTGGATCCTTTCGGTCCGCCAAGTTGGTCTTTATCATTGAGTCCCCAGACAAAGACATGCGTCTGTATGTTCTTGATACCCACAGTTTTACATTTCTTATTACTGCTTTGACTGCTGCTACTCCGCTCCTCCTCCTCCTCGTTATCCGAAGCCAGGAATGTAAAGTTTGCCGCCAAATCTTCATCGTCCGATTTCAAATGACCGATTATCGACAGGCCATGAACCTTGCAATCTATTCCGCTGGTTCGGCACTGCTTAATCGCTATTTCAATGAACCGGTAATACTGAAATATAAATGATAATGGCGTGTAAATATTATTAATTTAGTTAGGTATAGACTACACTTTTTATAATAAACTATTTCATTTTAAAATTCTATGGTAGTTTTACTTTTGGCTCTTCATTTAAATATGCAACAAATAATAAGCATGATACAAACAACTATTGGACTGTTCCAGTTTATCCATCCATCATATGATGTCATAATCAACTACATGGTGTGTAGGATGACGTCATAATCAATTACAGCATGAATGACTCAATTTAGTCCATCTTAAATGCTTAATAGTCCGACACGTTGTACGAACTATATTGTCGTCACTATTTAATAAACATTCTGTTGAATATTTTGAAACCATTGGCAGCAACAGCACCCAGTTAAATTAGTTTCAAAATATTCAACAGCTTAGCTGCATAGTTTTCTGGAAATTGGTAGTCAGGGAATTCGGGGATCGACTGATCCCAACACGTGATAAGTGTCGGTGGAGCTTAACTAGGGATAGGCGGGGAATAGCTAAAACTGGAAAGGTTAATTAGATTGATATTACTGAAATTGTATTTTAAACCACACTCACAACGATGTCAGCCATCTTATGCGTTAAAACGAATTTCAGATTACCTATCAATTTTTACATACACCTAGAATGGCTCATTAAAAACACATCATCCATACCTCGGTCATATCCTGTAGCAAACTGACAACTGTATCTAAGGATTCAATGGTGACAACTTTCAGTTTTTTCAGCATGTGTACTGTATCACCGGCATTTATGACGATCAATGAGGGCATATAGCTTGAATCTGACGGCTCTGCGCGCATGTACAGCTTAGTAATCACAACATCCGGCTGCATCTCCAGGCGGATCCAATGCTAAAACATAATCAGAATCAAGAGTCACAGTTTCTGTGATCTCAGTCATGTCCACCTTGACACCGTGAATCATTTGTGGACAGTGGTTATTGAATTTTAACCTTTTCAAAGCGGAAGACTGACTCAGAAAAATCACAAAAAATGTAAAATATATTCAGTTGCATACTTTGTATTGAATTTGGCACAAAAGATCAGCTGCCACAGGAAGCAATAGCTTCCTGTCAAATTGGGTCTTAAATAGTCACCAGAATATCTGTAAGAATGGTCTTGGAAACAATATTCTGGGACATTATGGTTCAAAGTGTTAACAATTCTACTCTCAAAATCTTTCAACAATATAAGAATACGTCAACAATAATTACAGGAGAACCTCCCCAAACCGGCACACAAATGATTGGTGTGCGTGCGTGTGTGTGTGCATGATTGTCTAGATGTTCATATGTGTACCTTGCCCTGTGCTCCAGCACTCTGCCAATACCCGCTGTTTCCATCGATTAATCTATAAGCCTGGTTTTCCCGCGAGGACACAGTTAGATGGCGTACACATGAATGCCAGTTCTCAATCAAGGCTCCTCGACACATAGATGGTGTACGTTTCTTGCTTTTTCCAGGTTTCCCAACGCTCACAGCATCAGCACCTACAGGACAGCATATAAGGAGGAAACATTGTAATACCTGCAAGATAATTCACAAATAGCAATCACTCCATGAGAAGAGTTCAGAAAACATTGTTAAATAAATTGAGAATATTTCAAATAAATATTGTAAATTCATCATTCTATTAAAAAATCTGTACACTTCTTGATGGACTTCTCGATTTTCGTGACAGAGCTACGTCATTTTTATTGTGACGCCCACTAAAATGTGACCTATTTGATTATGACATCATATACTTGTGTTACAAATCTGATCGCTCTATTGAAACCACTATATGTATGATTACTGTATTCTGCAGCTGTAGTACGGGTTAAGAATTATAGAACAGCACTTGAGGACTGAGTTGGAAATGTTGACAGTGGTGATCCTTGCCGGAGTAAGGCGCAGGTCTCTGTTTGTCTACTTTTCACTGAAATATGCCTTGATACTTCTTTCTTTACTCAATGTCTTAAACTTCTGCTTTGCCTGCGGGTTGCTTAACAGTGGTTTTGCCAGTGCGGTTTGACTCCACCTCCTACTTTAGAGAAAAAAGAAAGAAAAAGAAACATCCTAGAGCTGCAATCAGTCCTTCTTCGCTTTTGCCCACTGTGTCTTGTCCTCAGCCCGAAATCCTTAGCTTCCTCAGGTCCATTCTTGACTTGAGTGTACCGAGTCCTGCTTTCTTGAGGTCACCTCGTAGCACGCTTAGCAGATTTATGCAATGACGTCCTATCCTGGCTTTGTACTTGCTGGCTCTGAGTAGGGCGAATTCCAAGGCTCTCTGCGCTGGCGTTTCTTCTGGCATCCTTAGCACATGGCCAAACATGGACCATCTTTGCCGGGCGACTTTTACAGACAGCGGCGACGTATTACACATCTTGTATAGTGCATCGTTGAAAATTATGCTGTCTGGCCATCGGTGTCCAGTGATTGTGCATAAGTGTTAGCGGTGGCAGGCATCGAGTTTGGCTAGAGCTGCCTTTGGAGCTGCCCAGCTGCTACAGTTATACAGCATCAAGGATACACAGGTTGCATTGTATAAACGCAGCCTCTTTATCAAGGGCATCTTTGATCTACGAATCCATAGCTTCCAGGACTGGAAAGCTATGTTCCCCATGACGCAGTGTGCAGAAATGTCAGCAGTACTGCAAAGCAGTGAGCCCAGGATTTTACTTTTCCTCCATGGTTCACCGCCACAAAGTGGGTCGTCATTTTCTGTAGTTTCATACTCTGTTTTGGATTCATTCATAGAGATACTCAATTTTTAGTTTGCTTGCAGCTATTGGGAGAGGTTCGTCAAGGGGTTTCTTTTCCTCGTCTATGAAGTCCACATCGTCGGCATATTCCATCTCTAGCGGCATGCGGGGTTTAGTCTTGTGGAACTTTCCCGCACAGATTTCAATGAGGCAGCAAGGTAGCAGGTGAAAAGCACCAGAGATAGACCATCTCCCTAGGGAGCCGATTGATGTCTCAAACTGTACAGACTTCACTGACTTGACTCGTACTCTCAGCTTGGTGGCTGCAAGTAGTAGTCTCAATAGTCGTAGCTCATCTTCATTGCAACTGGCCTGGCGTAGTACATCTAGGATCTTTGAGCGTTTAATTGTGTCGAAGGCTCGTGACATGTCAATGCCCATTTTGTGGATGTCCCAGTGTTTGGACATGACTACCGACACAAGCATGCGTTGAGCCCATACAATGTCTGCGCAGCTCCGTCCACATTTGAAGCCACTTTGACATGATCCGGTGAAGTAATTGATCTTGTCTCGGATGCGGCATAGAGTAACATTGGATAGGATTTTCCATATGCTGTTGAGGAGCAGATTGGCTGGGGCCCCAGGTGGCTTCTTGGGATTCGGTAGTGCGATAAGGCTGCCTTGGCATACAGCATCGATGGGAAGGGGGTGCATAAAAGCTGAATTGATTAGGTGCATGATCGGTTTTGAGATAATGTCATTTGCATATTTGAATAGTTCATTGCTCATGCCATCAGGTCCAGAAATACATCCATTTTGCAGGGCTTTAAGTGCCTTCTCAACTTCTGCTGTTTTAATTGGTGTTAGTAATGGCCTGGGGTCTCCTGAGAATGGGTGCAAGGGCTCATCATCATTGTCAGTGAACTGTTCCTTGAACCATTTTCGGATCACCTTGGCTTTGCCCTGGTCAGTCCCGATAAAGTGTCCTTCAGAGTTGTGTACAGTGACTGGTAGTGTGTAGTCAGTAACAGTCATCCGTGGCAGTGATTTCATCTGCTAGGGAGTCTGCCTGTTGAATAGCAAGATCTTTTAAGCGTTCGCTAATGTGGCACAGAATAATATTTCGCTCCCGGCGTAGCTTAGTGCAGTCTTCACTTTGACCACTTTGATAGATGCGCAGCTGTAACGCTTTCTGCTCTGCTGACAGTTTTACTACTAGAGGGTCATCAGTATACCTAGTTTGTTTCTTTTTTAAGAACACCTATGGTGCTGGTAGCGGATGATTCCATAGATTTTAGTATTTTGGTTAGGGCTTCGTTTGGATCGGAGCTGACATCGATGTTAGCTATCTGCTCCCCGAGGGCTTTTTTGTATGACATTTGAGTGTCAGTGTCGCTGATGAGCTTTGGTAGGTTGTAGGTGACTCTACCCGCTTGCCTGGTATGGTGTTTATATATTAGGTAGAGATTGTTCATCTGAAGGCATGTAATGACTAGCTTATGGTCAGAATTGAGGTCTGTGCCTCCATACGAACGAGCGTTCCGGAGTAAGGGTTTTGTTTCTGTCTTGCATAGTATGAAGTCTATTTGGTTGAACACAACTGTTGTAACCGTAGAACCTTTTGGGGCTTTGCGATCAGTAATGTGTCAAGTCCATGTTGTCCGGTGATGGCATGGTGTTTGAAAGCTGTACTTGTGACAAATAGGCCATTGGAACTAAGGAATGCCACCAGTGCATCTCCATTGCTGTTGCGCATGCCCTCTCCATAGGATCTCATGCATAAGCAAAGTCCTGAACTTTTGTCCGTGATACCGAGTTTACCCAGCTTGGAGTTGAAATCTCCACACACGAACAGTTGCCATCTAGCTGGGATTGTAATGGCGGAGCTCAGTTCTGCATAGAAGGAATCTAATATTGCTAGATTCTCTTTGGCTTTTTCGCTAGTTGGGCCGTATGCGTTGACAATCCGACACTTACAGGTGGTGTGTTTCCGCGTAGGTATAGCCAGGTCGATGAATGCAACGTGATCACCGACATATCTAAAACTAATGACATGATCCAAGACCCGTGGCCCGATTACGAAGCCTAAGCCCCGGTTTGTGGCCTGTTTTTGCTCCATGAGCACTAGCTATAGGCTACTTTCTGACTACCCGTAACAGACACACTGACCTGGCTCTGGGATTCTGTTGAATGAGTGTCTATGTCCGCGCTTGAACTTGAAGCACACTTCGCAATAATCAAAGTTTATACATTCAGTGCACTTGTACCGAGGACCAGTAATCGGGAACAGCTCACAGCCATCACAGCTACAACAATAAAAGGAAAATATGATTAGTTTAAAGCGTATATGCAGTGATAAAGCATTAGCTTTTTAACCACGTAGCCACCTGGGCCCCTAAAAGCAAAACTTAAGGGGCCGTCAATTTTTCAAGGGACCAATCTTATAATTAAGGTGCATCGGCACACAAGATCCCACATTTAGCAACACATGATATAATAAGTTAGGAATTACTAATGTAGAATGTGTTAAATACGTTAAGTTATCTCAATTTCATGGTAAACAAACAGAAAATCTGTTACATATTTTGAAATTAATATGACTGGAAGGTTCCAGTCATATTAATATTAAAATATTCAACAGAATATGCTATACATTTAAGAAAATTTAACTTTTAAGGATTTAAAGCGTAAAATGAAGCTGGCCCAAACTGTCGTCAGATATATAAAATGATTTTGTGTTCACAATCTTAAAACATGAATCGAAAAATTTAGGCCGCCACCTGGGCTTTGCTAGCCCCGCCTAAAATCTAGTAGCCATGGGTTACTGGGCCGCTGCTAATCTTCATAACTGCTTACAGCTTTGATCGTCATTTATCTTATATGAAGCTGAAATACAATTTAAAAAATCTTCGTCATTCATATAAATAGTGCGCACATAGACTAAGGAATAAGTGAGAAATGCTATATTGGATGCAGGGGTATGCACACATATAGAGAAATGACATTTAGAGTGGACTCAAAAAAGCATCAGCTTTTGCTTCTATGAGAATTGTTAATAATTACCAGATGCACTATTATGATAATGTGTATTATCTAGTCTAGCTCAAAATAAACAATTAAAACTCTACACTCTCCATGGTCCTGCCCATACTGTGTCCGGGAATGACCATAGCCTCCAGGTACCGAGTCAATTCCCAACAACAGTGAGATTCGTCTTATATTTGTCTTGACAAACAGTGAAAGCAGCTCAGCCTCACCTCAGCGGGGTGGCTGAGTGGGGCCATAGTACATCAACTAAGTATTAACAATTCTCGCAGAAACAAAAGCGGATGCTTTTTTTATTCTACTTCGAATAATACTTACCAGATGTACTATTATGATAATCTCCGGATTTCGACAGCCAAGAAACTCCGGTGGGAGGAGGTGAGGCTCGAAACAGCTGTCATCTACCATCCGACAGAGAAGGTTGTGAAGGGACTAGAACCCCAGCATATGCTTAGGTTCCGTCATCTGACTCATAGAGTGCTAACCTTCCATGGTCTACAGCGCGCTCTCTCACACACACACCAACCCCCCCCCCCCCCACCATTATTTGTCCACACAAATTCTAGAGGGCTGTCAATGGGGAGGCAACACGCACCAGACCCGTGTCAGCCCCAAGTCTCAGCTAGGGCAGTCCAGGAGAGTGCAAAGAAGCTACTACAACTTCTAATTTTGAAAAAAATATCAATATATCGATTAGATTTTCAAATTTGAATGAGTCTAATGTCTGTTGCAATGAATAAGATACTCTTGAACCAGACTTTTTACTTAATCAGTTTGGGAATTCGACTGTAAGTAAATTCCCTACGATGTATGTGTAAATAGTGGTCGGACGTGGCTTTAGTTAAGAATCGACAAATTGGCGAAGGTAGAAATCAGTGAATAATGACTCGGCATGCCATTGTGCTACAGACATCACCTACTTTAAAGAGACACCCTTATAAAGGGCCGATGCTGCTTCTAGTGCTCGGACTTGATGGGCATTCACACGATCAATCTGCTTTCCTGTTGCTATTTTATGCGACATCTGAATAGCATCGCCTATCCAACAAGAAATAGTATCTTTCGAGGCACAAAGATGAGGAGCTTTGAGACATAACCACAGAGATTTCAGGTCATCTCTCCACTCCTCAGTACGTTTCTTAAACAGACATCTGACAGGACACCAAGCAGAAGAGTTTGGGTAATGCCTAATTAAACGTGGCAAATTGATCGGCTGTCCTGGATATTTAAGTGACTGATTCTTTGCCAGGAAACAAAGACGTGGTAAAAGTCTTAAACCTTCACGCCTAACGAGAAAACGGTCTTGTTTGGCAGAAAGCACATGGATTTCACTTCTCCTTCTCGCCGATGCTGCTGCAACCAAGAAACCTGACTTAATTGTTAACAGTTTAATATCTATAGATTTAATTGGTTCAAAGTGAGCATGCCCTAAAACCTGTAGAACAAGAGATAGATTCCATGCTGGGATAGGAATTGGCAAATTGCTCATTCCTTTAATAACTTCATTTAAAGTGTCATTCTCCACTCCTACAGTGGCCAGACTGCGAACAACTGAAGCCAATGCAGACTCATATGCTGCTAGGGTTGAAGTTACAAGTTTGTCCACCTCGTATAAATGACAGATAAAATCTGCTACGTGTTGAACAGATGCAGAAAAGGGATTAATATCTCTTCCCTTACCCCACTCTGCAAATTTGTTGATGCTATAATTATATGTCTTGGTGGTTGGTGGTTGACCCTCTTCTGGCTGAAGTGACAAATTTCGCTGCTTGCTCAGAAAAGCCACCCTCAATTGCTCGCTGCTTGATAACATCCATGCAGTCAATTGGAACATCTCTGGTCTGTCGTGAAGATACAGACCTTTGATCTGAAAAATCAGATCCCTTCTGTCTGGAAGAGGGACTGGATTGCAGACCAGAAGGTCCAGCAGATCCGTAAACCATGATCGGCCTGGCCAATGAGGGGCGATCAGAAGAAGTACTTGGCATATGTCCTCTCTTATCTTTGCCAGAACTTTTGGGATGAGAATTGTTGGAGGATACGCATACACATACATTCCCTTCTAACTTATCGCCAATGCATCTACTGCTAGAGCTAGCGGGTCCGGGATCGGTGACACGTATATGACCATCTTTGCGTTTCCTTTCATCGCAAATAGATCCACATTTGCTTGCCCCAATGTTTGAAAAGAACCTCCGGTACCGTCCTTCGAGTGAGAGCATCTGCTAGGATGTTCAATCTTCCTGGAATGTGTGCTGCCTGAAGAATATTCCTCTCTTGGCACCACAGAAGAAGGTTCCATATCATCATGCATAACTCTGGTGATCTCGTCCCGCCTTGGAGGGTCAAATAAGACACCACAGTGGAGTTGTCTGTCCTTACTAGGACAATCTTGTCTCAGATTAAGTTCTTGAATTTTGGAGGTGCCAATGCCACCGCTAATAATTCTAGAACATGTGGTTCAGCGCATCGGTCCGATCCCATTCCCCTGACACCGACAGATTGTCCAGTACTGCTCCCCAACCCGTCGTCGATGTATCTGTAAAGACGGACATCTGCGGTTGAGGAGGTTGTAGAGGACCACCTCGCAGGAGATTCTGTTCTAATAACCACCACTAAGATGGAATATCAATGGTTCTTTTACTAGAATCCTCACAGACAACGGATCCGTTCTCCGAGACCAGAATGACATTAAGTACATCTGAATCGACCTGCGTCTGAGTGCCGCATAAGGAACCACCTTCTCCAGAGATGCTAATAAACCCAGTATTCTGAGAAATTGACGTGCCATCAGATAGGCTCCTAGAGAAACTGGCTCCAGTACTGCAATCAAACTCTTGACTCTGCTCTCCACCGGAAAAGCTACACTGTCCCTGAGATTGAAAAATATTCCCAGATACACAAACTCCTGGGATGGAGTCAATTCTGATTTCTCTAGATTCACAATCCATCCTAGGTCCTTTAGAAAGGCCAGGATTACCTGAAGATTGTTGCGCTGAGTGACTGGATTCTCCGCCTTCAGCAGCCAGTCGTCTATGTGAGTATGAACAGCTATGTTTCTCCTGCGAAGATAAGAAGTCATGGCGAGACCCACTTTGGTGAAGACGCTCAGGGCTGTGGTCAGACCGAAGGGAAGCACATTGAATTCCCAAACATTGTCTTGGAATGCAAAGCGAAGGTATTTCTGAAAAGGAATTGACATTGGAATATGAAAATAGGCATCCTTCAGAGCTATCGACACCGCCCACATGCCTCTTCTCAGCTCTGTCATCACCGCTGCTACAGTCGCCATCTGAAACTTTGGTGAAAGAATAAATTTGTTCAGCGGTTTGAGGTTGAGAATTGGTCTCCAACCTCCGGTGCATTTCGGAACGAGGAAAATTATCGAATAGAAGTCCAGGGAGGACTGATTGTGGACTAAATGAATCGCATTCTTCTGCTGAAGAGCTATGATTTCTGAGCAAATGGCATCTAGACGATCGGATTCCCTTGGAACGGGAGTCCATACTGGAGTCGATGTTAACGGAACTAACGATTGACGGATGAGGCAGTCCTGTTCGTAGCCGTTTCTTAGCCAATGACAGACTAAACAATCTTGCACAACCTGTTCCCACTGGTTTGAGAACAGATGAAGTCTGCCTCCGATGGTAGGAATCTGCACACAGTTCGTGGTCGATATTGTGCGATAAGATGCTTGGGTGAAGATTCTCAACTCCCTGCATTCCTGGTGTCACCGGAACCAGTCAAGCCAGAAATCTGTCAGGACCGTCCCCCACAGCCACCTCGCAGCTTTTTGGAATATGACGGCCCGGGACCACCGCCACGGCTATGCTTGTGGTAGCCGCTGCGACCTGAGCCGCCACCGTTTCAAAAAAGCATCCGCTTTTGTTTCTACGAGAATTCTTAATACTTACCAGATGTACTATTATGATAATGTCTATTATCTAGTCTAGCTCAAAATAAACAATTAAAACTCCGCACTCTCCTGGTCCTGCCCATACTGTGTCCGGGAATACCATAGCCGCAGGTACCGAGTCTATTCCCAATCACAGTCAGATTCGTCTTATATTTGCCTTGGCAAACTGCGAAAGCAGCTCAGCCTCACCTCAGCGGGGCGGCTGAGGAAGGGGCCATAGTACATCTGGTAAGTATTAAGAATTCTCGTAGAAACAAAAGCGGATGCTTTTTTGATTCTACTTCGAATAATACTTACCAGATGTACTATTATGATAAACTCCGGATTTCGACAGCCAGGAAATGCCGGTGGGAGGAGGTGAGGCTCGAACCAGCACTCATCAACCATCCAACAGAGAAGGTTGTGAAGAGACTAAAACCCTGGCATACGCTTGGGTTCTGCTATCTGACTCATAGAATGCTAAACTTCCATGGTCTAGACCGCGCTCCCCCCCCTCTTTTGTCCGCACAAAACCAGAGGGATGTCCATGGGGATGCAACACCCACCAGACCCGTGTCAGCCCCAAGTCTCAGCTAGGGCAGTCCAGTAGAGTGCAAAGAAGCTACTACAACTTCAAATCTTTGAAAAAAACTATCAGTATATCGATTAGATTTTCAAATTGGAATGAGTCTCATGTCTGTATGAGAGGATAAATATACTCTTGTACCAGACTATTCACTTACTCAGTCTGGTATTTCGACTGGAAGTAAATATATTTATAGTCACTTAATTAATGTAAACACTCACCATTTTTGAGTGGTCGATCTGTTATTGATCATCACAGGAGCTAGGCCCAATCCACGGTCGTACTCAGTCATGTGCATAGCGCTTGGTCAGTGTAGGCGGAAGGCTTTTGTGATGTGTGCAAAGTAGTGGTCGGACGTGGCTTAGTTTAGGTTCGACAGATTGGCGACGGCTACTGGATTAAGTGTGCTGGAGATGTCTCGAAGGTAGAAATCAGTGAATGACGACTCGGCATGCCATTGTGCTACAGACATCACCTGCTCTAAAGAGACACCCTTATAAAGGGCCGATGATGCTGCTAGTGCTCGGACCTCATGGGCATTCGCACGATCAATCTGCTTTCCTGTAGCGATCTTGTGCGACATCTGAATAGCGTCAACTATCCAACGAGAAATAGTATCTTTCGAAGCACGTAAATGGGGAGCTTTGAGACATAACCACAGAGATTTCGGGTCGTCTCTCCACTCAGAAGTACGTTTCTTATACATCTTTAGACATCTGACAGGACACCAAGCACAAGAATTTGGGTCATGTCTAGTTAAACTTGGCAAATTGATCGGCTGTCCTGGATATTTAAGTGACTGATTCTTTGCCAGGAAACAAAGACGTGGAAGTAATCTTAAACCTTCACCCGTGACGACAAAACGGTCTTGTTCGGCAGAAAGCGCATGAATCTCGCTTCTCCTTCTCGCCGACGCTGCTGCAACCAAGAAAACTGATTTAATAGTTAACAGTTTAATGTCAATAGATCTAATCGGTTCAAAGGGAGCATGCCCTAAAACCTGTAGAACAAGAGATAGATTCCATGATGGGATAGGAATTGGCTGTCTAGGTCGCAGATTGCTCATTCCTTTGATAACTTCATTCAAGGTGTCATTCTCCGCTCCCCCAATGGTGAGACTAGGAATGACAGAAGCTAATGCAGACTTATATGCTGCTAGGGTAGAAGGTACAAGTTTGTCAACTTCGTATAAATGACAGATAAAATCTGCTACGTGTTGAACAGATGCAGAAAAGGGATCAATATCTCTTCTCTCACACCACTGTGCAAATTTGTTGATTCTATAATTATGTTTTTGTGGTTGAAACTCTTCTGGCCGAAGCAACAAACTTCGCTGCTTGCTCAGAAAAGCCACCCTCAATTGCACGCTGCTTGACAACATCCATGCAGTCAATTTGAACATTTCTGGTCTGTCGTGAAGGTACAGACCCTTGTTCTGAGAGATTACATCTCTTGTGTCTGGAAGAGGGATTGGACTGCAGACCAGAAGGTCCAGCAGATCCGTAAACCATGATCGGCCTGGCCAATAAGGAGCGATCAGTAGTACTTGGCACATCCCCTCTCTTATCTTTGCCAGAACTTTCGGGATGAGAATTGTTGGAGGATACGCATACGCGTACATTCCCTTCCAACTTATCGCCAGTGCGTCTACTGCTAGAGCTAACGGGTCCGGGATCGGTGACACGTACGTGACCATCTTTGCGTTTTTCTTCATTGCAAATAGGTCGACATTTGGCTTGCCCCATTGTTTGAATAGAACCTCCGCTACCACTTGGTTGAGCTGCCATTCCGTCGGACGACAAACCGTCCTTCGACTGAGAGCATCCGCTAAGATGTTCAATCTTCCTGGAATGTGTGCTGCCCGAAGAATAATATTCCTCTCTTGGCACCACAGCAGAAGGTTCCAAACCATCATACACAACTCCGGTGATCTTGTCCCGCCCTGGCGGTTCAAATAAGACACCACTGTTGAGTTGTCTGTCCTTACTAGGACAATTTTGTCTTGAACTAGACTCTCGAACTTCTGCAGTGCTAATACCACCGCTAATAGCTCGAGCACATTGATATGTTTCTGCGCATTGGTCCGATCCCATTCCCCTGACACTGACTGATTGTCCAATACCGCTCCCCAACCTGTCAATGATGCATCCGTGAATATGGACATCTGAGGTTGAGGAGGTTGTAGAGGAACACCTCGCAGGAGATTCTGTTCTGACAACCACCACTGAAGGTGGAATATCAATGGTTCTTTTACTGGTATTCTCAGAGATAACGGATCTGTTCTCTGTGACCAGAACGACATCAAATACATCTGAATCGGCCTGCGCCTGAGCGCCGCATATGGCACCACCTTCTCCAGAGATACTAGTAAACCGAGTATTCTGAGAAATTGACGCGCCGTCAGATAGGCTCCTAGAGAAACTGACTCCAATACTGCAATCAGGCTTCTGACTCTGCTCTCCGCCGGAAAAGCTACGCCGTCCCTGAGATTGAAAAAAATTCCCAGTTAAACAAACTCCTGGGATGGAGTCAGTTCTGATTTCTCTAGATTCACAATCCATCCTAGCTTCTTCAATAAGTCTAGGACTACCTTCAGATTGCTGCGCAGAGTGACTGGATTCCCCGCCTTTAGCAGCCAGTCGTCTATGTAAGTGTGAACAGCTATGTTTCTCCTGCGAAGTAAAGAAGTCATGGCGAGAACCACCTTGGTGAAGACCCTCGGAGCCGTGGTCAGGCCGAATGGAAGAGCATTGAATTCCCAAACACTGTCTTGGAATGCAAACCGCAGGTACTTCTGAAAGGGAATTGACATTGGAATATGAAAATAAGCATCCTTCAGATCTATTGATACCGCCCACATGCCTTTCCTGAGCCCTGTCATCACCGCTGCTACCGTCTCCATCTGAAACCTGGGAGAAAGAATAAATTTGTTCAACGGTTTGAGATTGAGAATTGGTCTCCACCCTCCGGTACGCTTCGGAACTAGGAACATAATCGAATAGAAGCCCAGTGATGACTGATCGGCGACCAGGTGAATCGCCTTCTTCTGACGAAGCGATTCTATCTCTAACTGAATGGCAACTAGACGGTCTAATTCCCTTGGAATAGGAGTCCATATTGGAGTCGAGGTTAACGGAACTAACGATTGATGGATGAGCCAGTCCGGATCGTAGCCGTTTCTTATCCACTGACAGACTAAATAGTCGCGCACGACCTGTTCCCATTGGCTTAGGAATAGCTGAAGTCTGCCTCCGACGGAAGGAATCTGCACACAGTTGTCGGTCGAGATTAGCCGACAAGACGCTAAATCGCTTGGGTGAAGATTCTCGACTCCATTTGTTTCCAAAGCCGCCGGTATTGATTCCGCCGGAAACCTGTCAGGAACGAGCCCCACGGCCGCCCCGCGGCTTCTTGTGGAATGACGGTCCGGAACTGCCGCCACGACTATCCTTATGGTAGCCGCCACGGCCCGAACCGCCACCCTTCATGTCGTCCTCATACGGCCTCTTACTAGAGGGCTTGTATGTGGACGAACGGCCAGGCCCTTGTGCTCCGGATGACCTATGGGCATCACGGGCAGAAGGACGGAAGGGCGATCTAGGACGCTGCCTCTGCTGCTCCTGTCGGTGTTGACGGTAGGACTGTTGCGGCTGAGTCCTCTTGGTCGACTTCCACGACTTGCCGACCACCTCTTGCTCCGCCACCATCGATGCAACTTTAGAAAGCGCTTGTCGTGCCGAGCCGCCGAACAAGCCTGGACCTATGAAAGGCGCGGAAGATAACGCTGCCCTCATTTCCGGTCCTGGTTCCACACAATCGAGAACCATTCTCCGTCGCTCTGCTAAAGTTCTTGTGATCACCCTGGCCAGGCAATCCTGAGACAGGCGCATGGTGTCCCGAACAACTCCGGGAGCAGCCTCTGGCACCTGTCCGCCTTCCGCCGTGCAGTCCAGCATACCCTGCAAGACGGTACACCCGTGCGACAGCGCAGCCATGGCTGCCCTAGCCGCATCCTCAATGAGCGTGAGCTCATTAAACGGGTCTTTGTTGGTCTGGGAAACCAATGGACGTGACCGCCCCTTGGCCTTCCCAGCCAACGGCCTATTCAGCGCCTCACGTTCCGCAACGGAAAGCCGTGGAACTCTGGCGTACTGATGATAGGCCTGCTCCGGAAAACGGACCCTACTCCTTATCCCCTTCGGGGCCTTGGGCAACGCATAGTCTGGCTGAACCAGACGATATGCCGCAACTTCCAACATGTCAGAAGTCTGCGTGTCCAAGGGGAGTGTAGGCATGGCCGAAGAGCCACTGGACAGAGCGCTAGCCGCACGCTCTGACATCCGCTCCATCGCCGGATCGCGCTGAGATCCTAGATCCGATGCCAACCCGAGACGATTGGTCATCCATCCAAGGACCTGCACCCATTCAGCTTCGGCGCAGAAAGCGGAATCGTCCATTAAAGAACTCCCGTTTTCATCCTCCCTCTCTCCCTTAGATGAGAGGGCCACCGACGATCCTTGCTGAACGCTACGATAAACGTCTCTGCCAGGACAGAGCGCATCCATAGCGCGACTACCAGCGGCACCAGTATCCAACGAACCGCCGGATACGGATTCTCCGCAGTCCATCGGCTCCAACACGGGATCCGGGACTACGACAGCCTCAATCACGGCTGGCACTGTCACTCCGATAGGAGCCGCGCCTAACGCCGTCGGGATAGCCGTCGGAACCGCAAACCACGGCTCCGCCGGCATATCCGGTTGCACAAATGACGGATGAAAAATGCCCGAAGGAACGTCGACATCACCATCCGCCTGGCAAACCCGTACAAATCCCGAGGGAGACCCCTGGGACGTACTAGGCATTGCCGACATTGAAAGATCCGGCATGCCGGAATCTTCCATCAACAGGAATTCTTCCTCCTCTACCGACGGCTCTTGAGCCGAGGACAGAGAAGGGTCAGGTGCATGACCCTCAGCAGAACTAGCCGGACCACCTAATGGTTGCCCTGCACCAGCTTGCCTCACCGGGACCGTGGACTGTAATGAATCAAACATGGCCTTGAACTGGGCCGCCCATACGCCCAGTGCTGAATCCATCCTCTCATTCAGCCGACCTTCCAGTCCAACCAACGACGCTTGCTGCCGCTTCACTGCCTTATCCTTCTCTATACGCTCCAGCCTCGCCCGTCGATCCCTGTCAAACTCAGCCACCATTGCCGACGACCACTTGGCGCACACATCACACGGGCTTCCGACCTTACACTTCGCACATGCCACACAGTGATGACCCAGATACTTCCGTTTCATGAACCTGTTGCACTTCTGGCACAACGTATCTGGGTTCTTCGGTTTCTGCGAACACAGAGAAGAATTAAAACGCTGCACATGACAAGTGATGACGAGCAATACGCACAATAGACTTGATAGTTAAGATTTCTTAAACACATTAACTTCTCTTAAATTAATGATAACAAGTCTTAGGCAGGAAATATTTGAAACTTTTTTGAGTGAAAATTTTTTTAAAAAACACAACTTAGCCTTTAACTAACGTTAAATAACCAAGAATAAATCGCCGATCCCTACAAACACCCTCGACAACTAAGCGAGAGCTAATATCGGCGACAACAGAGTGCCTGGATACACCAAGGCAAGAACGACATAATTCATGGGCGCCGCCATCTTGGCCAAGGACGCATCCATCTTAGAGGAACCGAGTCGCAAGAGAAATTTAACCGAGTACCCGAATTAAAACTAAAAGTCAACGGGTACAGAAGCGACTCCAACAATGGCTAACATTATAAAAAATGTGCCAATTTAAGGAAATTTCAAACAGTCATTATGGCACGAATGTATAAATTCTAGATTGATACAACCTGCCCCTGTGATGATTTCCCGAGTTCCTCCATAAATCCAGCGATGTAATCGTCCAACACAACTGATTAACTGCTTAAATTGCAAAATTTGAGCACTCTAAAAAACACGACTTTGAAAAAGCGCAAAATAGACGAATCTGACTGTGATTGGGAATAGACTCGGTACCTGCGGCTATGGTATTCCCGGACACAGTATGGGCAGGACCAGGAGAGTGCGGAGTTTTAATTGTTTATTTTGAGCTAGACTAGATAATAGACATTATCATAATAGTACATCTGGTAAGTATTATTCGAAGTAGAACCTATCATCTTCATACGGCCTCTTATTAGAGGACTTGTATAAAGACGAATGGTCAGGTCCCTGAGAACCGGATGCCTGATGGGAATCACGGCCAGAAGGACGGAATGGCGATCTTTGGCACTGCCTCTGCTGCTCATGTCGATGCTGCTTGCAGGACTATTGCAGCCGAGTCCTCTTCGTCGACTTCCATGACTTGCCGACAACTTCCTGCTCTGCCACCATAGACACTACCTTGGAGAGGGCTTGTCATGCCGAGCCACCAACCAAGCCCGGACAAATGAAGGGCGCAGAAGATAACGTAGCCTTCATCTCCGGTCCTGGTTCTACACAATCGAGAACCATTCTCCTCCACTCCACCAATGATCTAGTGATCACCCTGGCCAGGCAATCTTGAGATAAGCACATGGCGTCCCAGACAACACCGGGAGCCGCCTCTGGCACTTCCCCCACCTTCCGCCACAGAGGTCAGCATCCCCTGCAGGACGGTGCATTCGCGCGAGAGAGCAGCCATAGCCGCTCTCGCCGCATCCTCAATGAGAGTTAACTCATTGAAGGGATCCTTGTTAGCTTGGGAAACCAAGGGTCATGAACACCCCTTGGATTTCCCGGTTGACGGTCTATTCAGCGCTTCCCTTTCCCTGACTGAAAGCCGAGGAACACGAACATACTGATGGTAGGCCTGCTCTGGAAAGCGGCCCCTACTTCTTATCCCCTTAGGGGCCATGGGCAAAGAATATTCCGGCTGAACCAAACGGTACGCCGTGACTTCCAACATGTCAGAGGTCTGAGTGTCTAAGGGAACAGTTGGCATCCGCTACATCGCCGATCCCTGAACCGATGTCAACCCGAGCCGGTCGGACAACTGGCCGAGAACCTGCACCCATTCAGCTTCAGTACAAAAAGATGATTCATCCATCAATGGACTACCATTCTCATCTTCCTTCTCACCCTTGGATGAAAAGACCACCGACGATCCATGCCGAGAGCCACGGACCAAACTTCCCATTCGATGCGGGTCCGTGGCCCGACTACTTGCGGTTCCAGTATATAGCGAATCGCCAGATACGGAATCACCGCAATCCATCGGCTCCAGCACGGGAGCCGGGACTACGGCAGGAAATGAGACTCCGAGGGGAGCTGTCATAACCGCATCCGCGATGTCGACGGGAGCCGTATAACACAGCTCTGACGGCACTCCGGACTGAGCGAAATTCGGGTGAACGATGCCCGAAGGAATGTCGACATCTCCACCCGGTTGACAAACCCGTACAAAACCTGTGCGTGACCCATGGGAAGTACCAGAATCTGTCACCTGTGAAAGCTCCGGCATGCCAGAGTCTTCCATCAGGAGGATATCTTCTTCCTCCGCCATCGGCTCCTGAGCCAAAGCAAGAGGAATGACAGGTGCATGTCTCTCCACAGAACTAGCCAGACCAGCGATAGGTAATCCTGCACCAGCCTGCATCGACAGGACCGTGGACTGAAAAGACTCAAACATCGCCTTGAATTGGGCCACCCAAACACCCACGTCCGAGTCCATCCGCTTATTCAGGCGCTCTTCCAGACCTTTGACTGACGCTTGATCCAATTTGGCTGCCTTGTCCCTCGCGATGCTCTCCAAACACGCATGCCGATCGCGATCAAATTCCGCCACCATCTCCGACGACCACTTCACGTATACATCGCAAGGGCTTCCAACATTGCACTTCGCGCAGGCAACAGTGATGGCCCGAGAGCTTCCGCTTCATGAAACGGTTAAAGCGCGAGCATAATGTATCAGGCGGGGCCTTGCCTTGCCCCTTCACCTTCTATGAACACAGAATAAGAATTAAAACGCTGCACATGATGAGATGATGACGAGCAACACGCACAATTTACTTGATTGTAATTTTAAAATTACTTAAAAACTAACTTTCTCTTAGATTAATGATAATCAAGTTCCAGCCAGGAAATATTTGAAAGTTTTTTGAGTGAAAATTTTATAAACATGACTTGGTAATTAACTAACGTTAAAAAAGCAAAGAAATTAAGACTGATCGCTACAAACAGCCTCGACAATGAAGTGAGAGTTAAAGATCGGCTTAAAACAGAGTGCATAGACACGCCAAGCCAAAAGAAGATGTTAATCATGGGCGCCGCCATCTTTGCTAAGGGCGCATCCATCTTGGAAGGAACCGAGTCGCAAGAGAAATTAACCGAGTACCCGGATAAGATTAAAAAGTTAACGGGTAACGGAGCGACTCCAACAATGGTTACCATTTTAAAACAATGTGCAAATTTAACGAAATTTTAAAGTCATTACGGCACGAATGTATTAATTCTAGATTGATACAACCTGCCCCTGTGATGATTTCCCTTTTCCTTCAATGAAGATAGTGATAGAAACTCTACACACTCTAAACACAAAATTTAGACTTAAATTAAGCTGACAAAAAACTTGACTGCAAAGTCGAGCAAAATAGATGAATCTGACTTGTTAGGAATTGACTCGGTACCTGGAAGCTATTGTAATTCCCGGACACAGTATGGGCAGGACCATGGAGAGTGCAGAGTTTTAATTGTTTATTTTGAGCAAGACTAGATAAGACATTATCATAATAGTACATCTGGTAAATATTATTCGAAGTAGAATAATGATCCTACTATGACTTTTGAGATTTACTCTTTCAACAACAATTCCTTGAACAAGTAAACTCTTTACAATTTATAGCACTTTTTGTTGAATATTTTGAAGTTAATATGACTGGAAGGCATTGCTGCCTATGGCAGCAATGGCTTCTAGTCATATTAATTTCAAAATTTCTCAACAGATTTGCTGTTTGTTTGCTGTGAAAATGAGATATGGGGAATTCGTCGTTGAAAAGATTAACCAATTAGATAAGATTACATTCTGGTATGACGTGGATAGGTTATATGTACCTGACTTCTGGATGTGTACTGGGGACGGGTTCCATTTCCTCCAGAACGCCTGTCCAGTGTGCTTGTTGTGGAAAGTCGATTGTCAATTCACGCCCATTGGGGTTGATCGCTGAAAAACAAAGATAGTAAAACAAATCAAGTTGATACAGACATTGGATATACCAACAGTGTGCTTCAAAATTCTGGCCATGATCAATGTGTATCAATTGACCTTTACAGTTTATCGATCAATCGTATGATGTCATAATCAACTATGTGATGTGTAGGGTGAAGTCATAATCAATGATGTCATGAATGACATAGATAAGTACATCACGAACGCATAATTGAAGACGGATTAAGTGTTGCTTTACTTTTCAACCCTTTAACACACAAATCAGCCAAAAACGGCTTCTGCAATGGTCTTGAGAAATGTCCATTTGCAGACCAAGAGAAGACTAATTTTACCACTGGAATGAATGGCTCGATAACTGAGCCAATCATTCCAGTGGTAAATTTTCAAAAATAGTCTTCTCTTGGCCTGCAAATAGACATTTTCTATGAGAAAATTGAAATTTTCTTGAACAAATTCAAGGGTTAAAGAGTTAATCAACATTCTGTTGAATATTTTGAAACTAATTTGGCCACTGCTGCTGTCTATGGCAGCAACAGTACGCAGTCAAATTAGTTTCAAAATATTCAACAGCTTACCTGTAGTTTTCTGGAAATTGAGTCAGGGAGCTTGTCAATCGATCGATCCAAACACAGGCGAACCGTGCCAGGGCAAAAAATATTATTAAGTTATTAAGTGGTAATCAATATGATGTTGAATATTTTAAAACTAATTTGACTGGAAGCTGTTGCATCAAAAGTTTCCAATCAAATTATTTAAATATATTCAACAGCTTACCTGTATAGGTGTCCTGAAACTGAGACACGGATATTTCAAGAATCAACCTTTTCATGACTAAAATTATCCTCTGCATTATCTTGAGGAATGCCAATTTGAAGGGCAAGAACATTTTTTTTTTTTAATTTGCCACTCCAGTGATAAATTTTCAAGAATAGTCTTCTCTTGGCCTGCAAATTGATATTCAATAAGCAGATATTTTGATCTTCTTGACCAAATTTAGTCATTAACGGACTGAAGGCTGAACAACATTTCATATCATTCTATTAGTTGACTAACCAGTGACTTGTCCAATACTGCGATGTGTAACGGAGCCCCATTTGTACATTGGCGTGTTAATACTTGGTCGTACACGAACTTTGTCACCAACCTTGATGGTCCCTAAGTCTGTAAACAATAACATATATGTGTATGGTGAGTGGCAAACATTTCTCCATATACAGACTATACATGCTTCACACAAGAACTTGACTGTTTTATTCACACACATTTCAAGGGCTTCTTAACTATTTAACACTCGGCGTAAAAAGGCTTCTGCAGTGGTCTTGATAAATGTCCATTTGCAGACCAAGAGAAGACTATTTTTGAAAATTTAGCACTGGAATGACCGGCTCAATAAGCGAGCCAGTCATAATAATCTTTCTCTTGGTCCACAAATGGACATTTTCCATGAAAAAAATAGAAATTAAAAAAAATAATTCAGCAATGAAAGGGATAAGGACCGTGTGTCTAGCATTTTCAAGGAATTGAAAACCAGTTTATACGCTTGGAGGAGCTGCATCTTTCCAATATTTAGGGGGTCCATCGGTTCTTGCCCAGGACATTTTAGCTGTGGGTAGCGGCTCAATAAACCACCATGTCCCTTAGTCGGTCGGTCTGTCGGTCACAAAAAACGATTTCTAGATGTTTGCCGTGATCTGGTTAAAAGAAGAGCAATTCGGATCGGATCAAATTCTGGATATATGGATATCTAACAAATAATGCCTCAGATTTTAACACATGACCACACACTATGACTCCAAAACTATATGTGTGATCCGAAAATAGCAGGAAAATCTCAAATAAATACCAATGCGGCAATCATCCGTAACACTAATACAACAAGAGCTCCGCAAATGGTTCATAATACCACGACATGATGATAAATCAATGAATGAGAGCTATCAGACATATACCAGTCATCCTATGAACTTTCGATGTGATCCGCTAAATAGTCATGGAGTTATCATCTTATGAACTTTCGACGTGATCTGCTAAATAGTTATGGAGTTATCGTCTGGAACTCAATTTTCAAGATGGCCGCCGGTGGCTGGCAGCTAAATTGGATTTTGGATCATATACAATTTCAATAAGTTTTTTCCGCAACCTTGTCCTGTCATCCCTTGCAGTTTTGAAGTGATCCGCTAAACAGAAATGGAGAAATCAATTTTCAAGATGGCCACCAGGGTCATGGCTTGGACTTAGGATCATCATCAACTTCAATAGTTTCTTTCTCCAGAGCTAGTCCAACCACCCTATCAAGTTTCAAAGCAATCTGATAAACGGCAATGGAACTATCATTCGGAAACCAATTTTCAAGATGGACACCCTTGGCTGGCAGCCATCTTGGATTATCGTCGATTTCGATGAGTTTCTTCTCCATGGATTTCGGATCATTGTCATTTTCGAAAGATTTCTTCTAAAGACCTAGTTCAACCACCCTATGAAGTTTCGAGTGATCCGATCAACGGTAACAGAGTTATCATCCAGAAAGCACGCTACCGCCTGTCCGGATGGTGCCATCACATAATATCATGCCAAAATATTGATAAAACGTGGCAAGGTCATTCACATATACAGCAGTCTATATAATAGTGCTTACTTGATGCGATATTTGTAAAACCGATGAGCTCCACGTGGATATAGCGGACCCAGTATGTGCCACCTTTACGCTGCCATTCTGCCTGAATGTTTAAGTCATGGATTCCATCACGGTCCAACTGAAAGAAATTCACACTGATACATGTACATCCAGATACACATATTAACCCTTTAACCACCACAGACCAGAAATGACAAATTCTTTATGATGTAAGGAATATTTCGTTGGATATTTTGAAACTAATTTGACTGGGAGCTGTTGCTGCCTTTAGCAACAGCTTTCCTGAATGCATAGTTGTCTTGAAATTAAGACATTTAACCCTTGGAATTCAAACCTCTCAATTTTAAGACAACGATAAGGTAAAACTGTTAAATATTTTCAAACTAATTTGACTGAAACATGTTGTTACCATAGGTAGCAAAAACTCTCAGTAAAATTTGTTTCAAAATGGTAAACAGAATATTTCTTAAATTTAAAAACGCTTATCTTTTCTGGTCCGTAATATAAAGCTTATTATGTCGAATGTTTGGAAACTAATTTGACTGGAAGTCGCTGTTACCTAAGGCAGCTACGGTTTCCAGTTATATTAATTTCAAAATATTTACGTTTTCCTGTACAAGATATGGAGAATTCATCGGTAAACGGGTTAACAACTTTAACATGCCATAGCAGGTATATAAGCAGATTTCTTGGAAAAAGGAAGAGGTTTGAGTCAGAACTAAAAAGGGCATCACGCCTACAGCTCATACAAACGGTAAGCTATCAGTTAGCGGACTAGCCTTCGTTGGAGAATTCGGTAGCTAAACACTACATGGGCATCAGCATTCCTATTGTATCTCCATGTTATCTACATGTCAATTGCTCACATAGTCTTTCCCATTAATTGATAGCGTGTGGCCGAGGGCAGCGATATCTTCCAGTTAAATTAGTTTCAAAATTTCAAACAACTTCCTGAATGGTTGTTTTGAAAGTGAAATACTGGGATTTTGAGAATAAAAGCATTATTGCAAGCGGTGTGATATAGAGGCCTGTATTTCACGCATACAATGTAGGTTATCTCTTCCATACATTTACAGTACAGCCCATAAATAAGGTAGAATGTTTCCAAAACAAAAACAGAAACATTTTGTTAGTACAATTTTGAACACGATGTAAGAAATGTACTGTTGAATATTTTGAACACAATTTGATTGGAAACGATTGCTGCCTAAGGCAGCAATTGTTTCCAATCAAATTATGTTCAAAATATTCAACAGTACATTTTATTTTGTTTCGGAAACATGTTACGTTATTTCTGAGCTGTATCAGGGCTTCCACAAGAGGAATTCCGGGAGTATTATACTCCCAACATTCATGTTTGGACTCCCAAAACAAATATTAAGGAAGTCCTGGACTTCCTTTTTTTTGTATCACTAACACCATATAAATACAGATTTTAAGCAAATTACATGTATGGAAACAATATTAACCATTAGCACTCTGATGTCAATATTCTATCTTTTACGGGGTCAATAGCAAAGAAACGAGTGTACATTTTTCAACAATTTTACTGGGAGATGTTGCTGTCTACGACATCACCATCTTGCTGTCTATGACGGCACCATCTACCAACAAATGTTTTTTAAAACATAGACCAGTTCATCTTTTAATTTAACTTGAAAATTTAGAATTTTGACATCAGAGTATTAAGGGTTAAACTTCCATGTTTACTGTTTGGACTGCCAAAACTATTACCCAGGAAGTCCCAGACTAAGTGCGTTTTGAAATTAATGTCTACCTAGCACTCTTACCTTAATCACACGGCCCATGTCACTCTCCTGTACATCCTCGTAGGTACGACAACATCGTACCGTCATTCCCACCTGGATGTTATCACGTACATAGTTTGCGTAGTCGTCGTAACTTGTTATATCAGCTCTCTTTTTATAAACACGTGGTCTGATATTGGTTGAAATTGCATCCTCTAGTGGAAGCTAAAAGAAAACAAAAATCTGACTATGACTTACTAGTAAGATTAGCAATGATGATATTTCGCATATTTCACTTGACACAAACAAATGACTTGACCACTTGAAATTTCAGTGTTTTAATTTCAAAACAACTAAACAGAAAAGCTGTTGAATATTTTGAAACTAATTAGACGGGCAGCAACCGACATATTCAACAGAGTATTCCATAATTCCTTACATTATAAAGAATTGGTCATTTTTTATCTGTAAGGGTTAACCCCATGAACCCATTAACCCTTTCAATGACAATCCCTTAAAAAGTATATTCTTTACGATATAAAATGTATTCTGTTCGATATTCTGAAATTAATTATCCTGGAAGTCATTGCAGGCAGCAAACGGCTTCCGGTCAAATAAATTTCAAAACATTCAAGTTTTCTAATATGGTTGCCTTAAAAATGAGACAAGGGGAATTCATTAGTAAAAGGGTTAATCACTTAATCGTCAAGAAGTCAAAACATTTCCTTACATAATATCCATTTGTAGGCCAAGAGAACACGATTTTTTTAAATTTACCATTGGATTGACTGGCTCGTTTATCAGTCATTCCAGTGGCAAATTTTCAAAAATAGTTTTCTCATGGCCTGCAAATGGATATTTCTCAAGACCACTGTATCAAAAAAGCATCCGCTTTTGTTTCTACGAGAATTGTTAATACTTACCAGATGTACTATTATGATAATGTGTATTATCTACTGTAGCTCAAAATAAACAATAAAAACACTGCACTCTCCATAGTCCTGCCCACACTGTGTGGGGAATAACCATGTCCCCAGGTACCGAGTCAATTCCCAACAACAGTCAGATTCGTCTTATATTTGTCTTGACAAAAAGCGAAAGCAGTTCAGCCTCACCTCAGCGGAGCGGCTGAGACGGGCCATAGTACATCTGGTAAGTATTAACAATTCTCGTAGAAACAAAAGCGGATGCTTTTTTGATTCTACTTTGAACAATACTTACCAGATGAACTATTATGATAAACTCCGGATTTCGACAGCCAAGAAACTCTGGTGGGAGGAGGTGAAGCCCGAAACAGCGCTCATCTACCATCCAACAGAGGAGGTTGTGAAGAGGCTAGAACCCCAGCATACGCTTAGGTTCCGCCATCTGACTCAGAGTGCTAAACTTCCATGGTCTAGACCGCACTCCCCCGCTCCCCCACCCCTTATTTGTCCACACAAATTCCAGAGGGCTGTCGAAAGGGGAGGCAACACCCAACAGACACGGGTCAGCCCCAAGTCTCAGCTAGGGCAGTCCAGGAGAGTGCAAACAGGCTACTACAACTCCTAATTTTGAAAAAAATATCAGTATATTGATTAGATTTTCAAATTTGAATGAGTCTAATGTCTGTTGCAATGAATAACATACTCTTGAACAAGACTTTTTATTTAATCAGTCTGGGAATTCGACTGTAAGTAAATTAATATTAGTCACTTAAACTAAGAAAACACTCACAATTTTCTGAGTGCTTGGTCTTTCTTGATCATCACAGGAGCTCCGCCCAATCCACAGTCGTTCACAGATCATATGCATCACCATTCCTCAGTGCATTTAGAAGAACACTACGATGTATGCGAAAATAGTGGTCGGATGTGACTTTAGTTAAGTTTCGAGTGCACTGGAGATATCGCGAAGGTAGAAATCAGTGAATGACGACTCGGCATGCCATTGTGCTATAGACATCACCTCCTCTAAAGAGAGACACCCTTATAAAGGGCCGATGATGCTGCTAGTGCTCGGACTTGATGGGCGTTCGCACAATCAATCTGCTTTCCTGTTGCGAATTTGTGTGATTGCTGAATAGCATCGACTATCCATCGAGAAATGGTATCTTTCAAGGCGCGAAGATGTGGAGCTTTGAGACATAATCACAGAGATTTTGGGTCATATCTCCACTCCTCAGTATGTTTCTTATACATTTTCAGACATCTGACAGAACACCAAGCAGAAGAGTTTGGGTCATGCCTAATTAAACTTGGCAAATTGATCGGCTGTCCTGGATATTTAAGTGACTGATTCTTTGCCAGGAAACAATGACGTGGTAATAGTCTTAAACATTTACCCGCAACGACAAAACGGTCTCGTTCAGCAGAAAGCACATGTATTCCGCTTCTCCTTCTCGCCGATGCTGCTGCAACAAAGAAAACTGACTTACTAGTTAACAGTTTAATGTCTATAGATCTAATTGGTTCAAAGGGAGCATGCCCTTAAACCTGTAGAACAAGAGGTAGATTCCATGCTGGGATAGGAATTGGCTGTATAGGTCGCAAATCGCTCATTGCTTTAATACCTTCATTTAAAGTGTCCTTCTCCACTCCTACAATAGCCAGACTGGGAACAACTGAAGCTAATGCAGACTTATATGCTGCTAGGGTTGAAGGTACAAGCTTGTCAACCTCGTATAAATGACAGATACAATCTGCTATGTGTTGAACAGATGCAGAAGTGATTAATATCTCTTCTCTTACACCACTCTGCAAATTTGTTGATTCTATAATTACATGTCTTGGTGGTTGACCCTCTTCTGACTGAAACGACAAATTTCGCTGCTTGCTCAGAAAAGCCACCCTCAATTGCTCGCTGCTTGATAACATCCATGCAGTCAATTGGAACATCTCCGGTCTGTCGCGAAGAGAAAGACCTTTATTCTGAGAAATCAGATCCCTTCTGTCTGGAAGAGGGATTGGATTGCAGAACAGAAGGTCCAGCAGATCCGTAAACCATGATCGGCCTGGTCAATGAGGGGTGATCAGTAGTACTTGGCATATGCCCTCTCTTGTCTTTGCCAGAACTTTTGGTATGAGAATTGTTGGAGGATACGCATACACGTATATTCCCTTCCAACTTATCGCCAGTGCATCTACTGCTAGAGCTACCGGGTCCGGGATCAGTGACATGTATGTAACCATTTTTGTGTTTCCTTTCATCACAAATAGATCCACATTTGGCTTGCCCCAATGTTTGAAGAGAACCTCCACTACCGACTGGGTGACCTGCCATTCCGTCAGATGACAAACCCTCCTTTGACTGAGAGCATCTGCTAGGATGTTCAATCTTCCTGGAATGTGTGTAACCGAAGAATAATATTCCTCTATTGGCACCACAGCAGAAGGTTCCATATCATCATGCACAACTCGGTGATCTCGTCCCGCCCAGGCAGTTCAAATAAGACACCACTGTTGAGTTGTCTGTCCTTACTTGGACAATCTTGTCTCGGTTTAAGTTCTCAAATTTTTGGAGTGCTAATGCCACTGCTAATAATTCGAGAACATTTATGTGCTTCTGCGCATTGGTCCGATCCCATTCCCCTGACACTGACAGATTGTCCAGTACTGCTCCCCAATCCTTCGTCGATGCATCTGTAAAGATGGACATCTGCTGTTAAGGATGTTGTAAAGGAACAGCTCGCAGGAGATTCTGTTCTGATAACCACAACTAAGATAAAATATCAATGTTTCTTTTACTGGAATCCTCAGAGACAACAGATTCGTTCTCAGAATGACATTAAGTACATCTGAATCGGCCTGCGTCTGAGTGCCGCATAAGGAACCACCTTCACTAGAGATACTAGTAAACCCAGTATTCTGAGAAATTGACGTGCCATCAGATAGGCTCCTAAAGAAACTGACTCCAGAACCGCAATCAAACTCTTGACTCTGCTCTCCGCTGAAAAAGCTACACTGTCCCTGAGATTGAAAAATATTGCCATATACACAAAGTCCTGGGATGGAGTCAATTCTGATTTCTCTAGATTCACAATCCATCCTAGGTCCTTTAGTAAGGCCAGGACTACCTGAAGATTGTTGCGCATAGTGACTGGATTCCCCGCCTTCAGCACCCAGTCGTCCATGTAAATGTAAGTATGAACAGCTATGTTTCTCCTGCGAAAATAAGAAGTCATGGCGACAACCACTTTGGTGAAGACCCTCGGGGCTTTGGTCAAACCGAAAGGAAGCGCATTGAATTGCCAAACATTGTCTTGGAACGCAAAGTGAAGGTATTTCTGAAAAGGAATTGACATTTGAATATGAAAATATGCATCCTTCAGATCTATTGATACTGCCCACATGCCTCTTCTCAGCCCTGTCATCACCGCTGCCACAGTCTCCATCTGAAATTTTGGTGAAAGAATGAATTTGTTCAGCAGTTTGATGTTGAGAATCGGTCTCCAACATCCGGTGCGCATCGGAATGAGGAAAATTATCGAATAGAAGCCCAGGGAGGACTGATTGCGGACCAAATAAATCGCATTCTTCTGTTGAAGATCTATGATTTCTGAGCAAATGGCATCTAGACGATCGGATTCCTTTGGAACGGGAGTCCATACTGGAGTCGATGTTAATGGAACTAACGATTGACGGATGAGCCAGCACGGTTTGTAGCCATTTCTTAGCCAATGACAGACTAAACAATCTTGCATGCCCTGTTCCCACTGGTTTGAGAACAGTTGAAGTCTGCCTCCGATGGTAGGAATCTGCACACAGCTCGCGATCGATATTGTGCGATAAGACGTTAATTCGCTTGGGTGAAGATTCTCGATGGCCCGGGAACGCCACCATGGCTATCCTTATGGCAGCCGCCGCGACCCGAGCTGCCACCCTTCCTATCAACCTCATACGGCCTCTTATTAAAGGACTTGTAAGAAGATGAACGGCCAGGTTCCTCAGATGGACATCATGGCCAGAAGGACTGAAGGGCGATCTTTGGCGCTGCCTCTGCTGCTCATGTCGATGCTGCTTGTAGGACTGTTGCAGCTGAGTCCTCTTCGCCGACTTCCTCGACTTGCCGACAACTTCCTGCTGTCACCATAGACGCAACTTTGGAGAGGGCTTGCCGAGCCGAGCCGCCAAACAAGCTGGACCAATGAAGGGCGCGGAAGATAACGCAGTCCTCATCTTCGCGCAGGCAACACAGTGATGACCCGTGAACTTCCGCTTCATGAAACATTTACAGCGCAAGCATAATGTATCAGGCTGGGCCTTGCCTTGCCCCTTCACCTTCTGCGAACACAGAATAAGAATTGAAACGCTCCACATGATAAGATGATGACGAGCAACACGCACAATTTACTTGATTGTAATTTAAAATTACTTAAAAAACATTAACTTTCTCTCAAATTAATGATAATCAAGTTTTAGGCAGGAAATATTTGAAAATTTTTAGAATGAAAATTTAGTAAACACGACTTGGTAATTAACTAACGTTAAAATAGTCAAGAAAATAAGACCGATCGCTAGAAACACCCTCAACAGTGAAGCGAGAGCTAATGATCGGCTTAAAACAGAGTGCATAGACACGCCAAGCCAAAACAAAACGTAAACATGGGTGCCGCCATCTTGGCTACGGGCGCATCCATCTTGGAAGGTACCGAGTCGCAACAGAAATTAATCGAGTACCTGGATAAGATAAAAAAGTTAAAGGGTAACGGAGCAACTCCAGCAATGGCTACCATTTTAAAATGATGCGCCAATTTAAGGTAATTTCAAACAGCCATTACGGCATGACTGTATTAATTCTAGATTGGTTCTGGCCCTGTGATGATTTTCCTTTCCCTTCCATAAAGCTAGCGATCAAATCATGCACAGGTTACTCAAACCGCAAACATTCAAGCTAATTTAGGCGCGACAGTATAGTCGAGCAAAATAGACGAATCTGACTGTTGTTGGGAATTGACTCGGTACCTGGAGGCTATGGTAATTCCCGGACACAGTATGGGCAGGACAATGGAGAGTGCGGAGTTTTAATTGTTTATTTTGAGCTAGACTAGATAATAGACATTATCATATTTGGTCAGCTTGACCATTAAAGGGTTAAAATACCACAGATTACACAAAGTGGTTGAAGTACCGTAAGCAATAAATCCTGTTTGAATTGTGTCATAAAACTAGTCCTACTGAAAAACAGTGATCCAGTCGTATCAGTTACCATCCTAAAGCAGTGATCCGTTACTGATCCGTATGCAAAAAAGGCCTACGGATCACGGGATCAATGGTTAATTTCTAGCCCTGTTTGAACCCTTTAACCCTTTAATGTCTAAATTTTGTCAAAATATCAAAATATTTGCTTACTGAATGTCTATTTGCAGGTCAAGTGAAGACTATTTTTGAGAATTGACCACTGGAATGGTTGGCTCAGTTACCGAGCCAGCCATTCCAGTGGTCAATTCTAAAAAAAATATTTTTCACTTGGCCTGCAAATGAACATTCATCAAGCCCCATTGCAGAGGGCGGTTTTGGCCGACTTCGTCATAAACTGGTTAAGGCAGATCAAACCGTGACATATGTGTATGTATAGGGCTGTTTTTCTGGCTTTCAGGTTATTGTACTAAGTCTTACTCAATGAGGCTGGAATACCACCTTTCAAATTTCGTTATATCGAGGGTTATATAATCTGCTCCAAATTCAAATTTTGGTACTTTTCATATTAATTCAGGGTGAGTGAGGCCATCGCTGAAATAAACTCCGGGTTCATAAGCAAATTTAAAAAGCACCTACGATGTTTCTAATTTTCAATATTTTTAGTGAACAAATAATTACATAAACCTATTTTTCCTCCTCCTAGAATGTTATTATATGGAAAAAATCTAAAATAATTATGTCAATTTCAGCTTTATCTAGAATCTACTTTTCGCATTTATCAGTGGAATAATAATGAAAACTTTAATTAATAACAGTTCAAACTGGCATAAATAGGTACGGAAGTAACGCATACTGACATCATAAAATTCAACCATCACTAATCATGACATCAAGTAACGTATGAATTAAACGAAATCAAGGATTTCTTTTTTCACGAGAGTTGATACTTACCTCCCTAATACTCTTTGATATTGCTAAATATCGGCTTTCACTCAATAAACACTCAGAATAAAAACAGTTAGGTGGCCCTACTGGGCAGGGAGTCAGAATGTAGTCCGGCGGATGCCCGTCCCACCATCGCGCATGCGCAGACTAGCACTTCCTCTGACTAATTTATTGGCTGACACACATGCAACTATTAAGAGCCTGAAGACCGAGCCTCTGTGTGGTGGAGAGGCCGGGTCCGTATTAGGGAGGTAAGTATCAACTCTCTCATGAAAAAAGAAATCCTTGATTTCGTTTATTTCATTTCAAGAGTATACTTACCTCCCTAATACTCTTTGATATTGCCAGAATTCGACAGGGAATTCGGCGGGAGGGAGGCGAGGTCAAAAGACCAGCTCTTCCCTATACGCATTTTCGTGTTTAAGGCACTTAAACTTCTGAAACTGTGTGAAAACACAGTCAGGATTTGACAAAACCCTCGGTTAACACCAACAGATGGATGAGAGATGACCGATGTCATATGCGCTCCCCCCCCCCTCCTTCCTGGGAGGAAGACTAGAATGACCTCAATGTCCCATACGCTCTCTAGGTACCAGTGCCATGTACTATAGGACAGAGACGAAAAGGCTCCATTTTCGTATACGCTCAATGATGAACCACATAAACACACAAACCATCACCATATTAATAACAAAGGGTCACGTGACAATACAATCAACAAGGAACAACACATGAACAAGACTGACCTTGTTGAACTTGGCTGCTGACATCATCTTCCCAGTGGTGAAGGCTGATGCAGTCCCAAAAAGTGGTTGTTTCCATTAATTAATTGTGATATATATAAGCAATGAGGAAACCTCATCAAAAAAGTACACCTAGTTATTTTTTCAAAATCGACAAGGCGACATAATGTCATCCACAGAGACCCCATTAAATAGGGCAGTGGAAGTCACTACGCCGCGGACACTGTGAGCCTTGGCCATGTCAACCTGCTTACCGGTGGCGGATTTATGACAAAACTGGATACACTCCACAATCCACCTGGAAATGGTGTCCTTAGACGCCCTGCCATGGGGTTCAATATATGACAACCATAACGCTGACTGGTCGGTCCGCCACTCCGAAGTACGTTGTTTGTACCGGAGCAGCGCCCGGATGGGACACCATGCTTTAGAATTAGGATCATATCTAGTTAAAGCTGGCAAAAAAATAGGTTGACCTGGATATTTCAGACTGATTCTTAGCCAGGAAATTAATCCTAGGTAGAAGCTTAAGGCCTTCCCCTGTAACCACAAAACGGTCATCCTCGGCTGATAAGGCATGGATTTCACTCCTACGCCTAGCCGAGGCCGCAGCAATTAAAAATACAGTTTTAAGAGTTAACATTTTCATAGAAATGGAACTAAGTGGTTCAAAAGGCTTATCACCTAGTACCTGAAGCACTAGAGATAAACTCCAAGACGGAATCACTGGGGGATTCCTTGGTCTTAGATTGCCCATGCCTTTAATTAATACATTTAATGTACTTACTTCATCACTTCCCCTAACAGCCAAGCAAGGGATAACAGTCATTAAAGCTGACTTATAACCAACAATAGAGTTAGGCTTGAGGCTATAGGCATCATACAGGTGACAGAGGAAATCAGCTACTACCTGAATAGATGAATCCATTGGATCAATACATCTTTTTGAGCACCATTCTGCAAATCTGTTGATTTTATAATTATATGCTCTGGAGGTTGACCCCCTCCTGGCTTTGGCCATAAACATGGCTGCTTGCTCAGAAAAGACCTCCTTAATTCTAGATTCCTTGACAACATCCACGCAGTCAATCGGAACATTGACGGATTCAGACCAGAAGGTCCAGCAGATCCGTATACCATGATCGGCTTGGCCAATCTGGGGAGATCAGAAGCACTTGGCACTCCACCTGTCTGATTTTCTGAAGAATTTTTGGAATCGGGATTGCTGGAGGGAATGCGTATGCATACATTCCCGCCCAGCTGATAGCTAATGCATCTGTTGCGAAAGCGCTTGGATCTGGAAGCGGAGAGACGTACGTCGTCATCTTCGCATTCCTCTTCGTTGCGAACAAATCGATGTTGGGTTTCCCCCAATGGTCGAACAGATGATCCGCCACACATTGATTTAGTTGCCATTCCGTCGGTAAAACACTCATCCTCCGGCTCAATGAGTCTGCTAGCAGATTTAACCTTCCCGGAATATGAACTGCTTTCAAGGTAATCCTGTGATCCAGGCACCAACAAAGCAGTCTCCATGTCATCATACAGAGACTGGGCGACTTCATTCCGTGAGTAGAACCATGGAATATGTCGCCTGTATTCCCCGTGAGGGGTGCACATCCGTCATAATCCATGGTCACGTCCTCAGACGGTGACCCTAACAGGTAATCCTCTTCTTCCTGGCCAGAAAGATTAGACTCCGGGTCAGCAAAGAGAGCTAACCCGGACTGGCCAGGAAAGGTGCCATAGGAGGTACTGGCACCTGCGGCGTGCGGATACCCCTGGGCTGATAAGCAGCCAGCAGGTTCCAGCGACAGCCGTCCACGACCCCTCGGCGCGGCAAGACTGCTGCCAGGGTCGTGGAACACCCCCTCTAATGGGGCCACCTCTGAATCATCGAAAACTGGTAACGGCCTATGGAATGGTGATTCAGAGGTGGGGATTACCTGTCCCGAAGCAGATGATGAGGACAACAAAGGATTTGGCCCAGGAAGCATGCCACGAAGCAACTCTGGAACCAAATCCTTTATTGTCCTCTTCATCTCTCCCAACATCTCACTACGGAAGGCCTCCATGTCCTCTGAGGACGAGGCCTTCCTCTTACCCTTTTTACTTACACCCTCTCTTTTCTGCTTCCTCTCCTCCTCCACCACCTTGTCCTTAGCCTGCAAGCATAAAAACTCGGCCATTAGCTCCCCCCCCCCCCCCCCAATGCGTACATACCTCACAATTGAGCAATGGCCCACAGGGGCTACAATGAAAACATAGATGAGGGATGAACTTTTCCTTAAGAAAACGTCCACAGGACGAGCAACCAGGTCTCTGAAACAGGACAAAGGACGAGGACAATGAGTAATTCTGTTAAGGTTAGAAACTCAAAACCAAACTAAGAGAGGGAAATGATCATAAGGATCACTAATCATCTGAAACCAGCGTTGGACAAACTTTACTTGTTAATGAAGAGCAAGCCTGATTATGATGTCATTAATCCCATGACAGAAATTAAATCGATCCGAAACAACATCCAGGTGTAAGGACGAATTGTATACATAACCAGAACATCTCCAGGATAGACATTCAGACTACACAACCATCAGATACACAATGATAGCAATGGCAATTATAGTTAATTTTCCTTAAATAATTAACATCACCTCATATCATTAACTAGATACCTGACACTTTGTATAGACAAACCATCCAACGTGGTGAACTGGAGCACTCCACCAAGACTACGCCTCTTAACTCTCTCCACCTTAGGGGAAGGAATTGGATCAAGAGGGCAAAGTGAGAAGACCTTCATATGAGGCCTCCGAATCACTGGACATAGAATTTTTGGTTAGATAACCTAACAGTATTAGTAGGAAATGGAACCTTGGTGGAGAGAAACAAACCCGCTGATGCTGTGATGTCCATTACATATTCTGACAGATTAAACGAAATCTAGGATTTCTTTTTTCACGAGAGAGTTGATACTTACCTCCCTAATACTTTTGATATTGCTAAATATTGGCTTTCACTCAATAAACACTCAGATTAAAACAGTTAGGCGCCCCTAGTGGGCAGGGAGTCAGAGCGTAGTCTGGCGGATGCCAGCCCCACCACCGCGCATGCGCAGACTAGCACTTCCTCTGACTAGATTATTGGCTGACACACATGCAACTATTAAGAGCCTGAAGACCGAGCCTCTGTGGGGTGGAGAGGCCGGGTCCGTATCTAGGGAGGTAAGTATCAACTCTCTCGTGAAAAAAGAAATCCTAGATTTCGTTTATTTCACTTCAAGAGTATACTTACCTCCCTAATACTTTTGATATTGCCAGAATTCGAAAGTGAATCTGGCGGGAGGGAGGCGAGGTCAAAAGACCAGCTCATCCCTATACGCTTTTTCTGCGTTTAAGGCACTTAAACTTCTGAAACTGTAAGAAAAAACAGTCAGGATTTGACTAACCATCGGATAACACCACCGATGTATGAGAGATGACCGAATGTCATATGCGCTCCCCCCCCCCCTCCTTCCTGGGAGGAAGAGTCGACTGACCTCAATGTCCTATACGCTCTCTACGTACAAGTGCCATGTACTACAGGACAGAGACGAAAAAACTCCATTTTCGTAACTCTCAACAATGAACCACACAAATACACAAACCATCACCATATTAATAACGGGTAACGTGACAATACAATCAACAATGGACAACACATGAACAAGACTGACCTTGTTGAAAATGGCTGCTGACATCATCTTCCCATTGGTAAAGACTGATGCAGGCCCAAAAAAGTGGGTGTTTCCATAAATTAATTGTGAAATATATAAGTAATGAGGAAAACCCTCCTCAAAAAATATAAACCGAGTTATTTTTTCAAAATCGACAAGGCGAGAGGATTAGAGGTGTCACGGAGATAATGGTCTGTAAAACTTGACTCACAGTGCCACTGAGCCACCGACATAATATCATCCACAGGGACCCCATTAAATAGGGCCGTGGATGTCACTACGCCGCGGACACTGTGAGCCTTGGCCACGTCAACCTGCTTCCCGGTGGCGGATTTATGGCAAAACTGAATGCATTCCACAATCCACCTGGAAATGGTGTCCTTAGAAGCCCTGCCATGGGGTTCAATATATGACAACCATAACGCTGACTGGTCGGTGCGCCACTCCGCCGTACGTTGTTTGTACCGGCGCAGCGCCCGGACGGGACACCATGCTTTAGAATTAGGATCATATCTAGTTAAAGCAGGCAAAATAATAGGTTGACCTGGATATTTCAACGACTGATTTTTAGCCAAGAAATTAATCCTAGGTAGCAGCTTAAGGCCTTCCCCTGAAACCACAAAACGGTCATCCTCGGCTGATAAGGCATGAATTTCACTCCTACGCCTAGCCGAGGCCGCAGCAATTAAAAACACAGTCTTCAGTGTTAATAGTTTCATAGAAATGGAACTAAGTGGTTCAAAAGGCTTATCACCTAGTACTTGAAGCACTAGCGATAAACTCCAAGACGGAATCACAGGAGGATTCCTTGGTCTTAGATTGCCCATGCCTTTAATTAATACATTTAATGTATTTACTTCATCACTTCCCCTCTTAGCCAAGCAAGGAATAACAGACATTAATGCTGACTTATAACCAGCAATAGAGTTAGGCTTGAGGCTATAGGCATCATAGAGGTGACAGAGGAAATCAGCTACTACTTGAATAGATGAATCCATTGGATCAATACATCTTTTTGAGCACCATTCTGCGAATCTGTTGATTTTATAATTATATGCTCTGGAGGTTGACCCCCTCCTGGCTTTGGCCATAAACATGGCTGCTTGCTCAGAAAAGCCCTCCTTAATTCTAGATTCCTTGACAACATCCACGCAGTCAATCTGAACATTGACGGATTGTTGTGAAGGGCCTTGCCCTGGAAGATAATATCGTCCATCAGAGGCAGAGGAACCGGATTGCAGACCAGAAGGTCCAGCAGATCCATATACCATGATCGGCTTGGCCAATCCGGGGCGATCAGAAGCACTTGGCATTCCTCTTGTCTGATTTTCTGAAGAATTTTTGGAATCAGGATTGCTGGAGGGAATGCGTATGCATACATTCTCCCCCAGCTGATAGCTAACGCATCTGTTGCGAAAGCGCTTGGATCCGGAATCGGAGAGACGTACGTCGTCATCTTCGCATTCTTCTTCGTTGCGAACAAATCGATGTTGGGTTTCCCCCAATGGTCGAACAGACGATCCGCCACACATTGATTTAGTTGCCATTCCGTGGGTAAAACACTCATCCTTCGGCTCAATGAGTCTGCTAGCAGGTTTAACCTTCCCGGAATATGAACTGCTTTCAAGGTAATCTGGTGATCCAGACACCAACAAAGCAGTTTCCATGTCATCATACAGAGACTGGGCGACTTCGTTCCGCCCTGGCGGTTTATGTAAGTCACAACTGTTGAGTTGTCTGAACGAATAAGAACAATCTTGCCCTGAACTTTCTGTAAGAAATGTTCCAGGGCCAGGACTACTGCTTTTAGTTCCAGTAGATTTATATGTTCCTTTGACTGTTCCAGATTCCAAAGCCCTGATATCGTGTACTCTTCCAGGCAAGCTCCCCAGCCCTCCATCGATGCATCTGTATACACCGTCACCTGAGGGTGGGGAGGGGTTAGCAAAACCCCCGGCAAGAGATTCTCTGTATTCAACCACCATTGCAGGTGGTGAATGAGAGGCGCCAACACTGACACATTCGAGTCCAGCGAACCTGTACTCTGGGTCCATTGTGTCATGAGAAATAACTGGATCGGCCGCCTGCGTAAGGCGGCCTGAGGAATGACTGGTTCCAATGAAACCATCAACCCCAGCATTCTCAAGTAAACCCGTGCCAGGACATGACGACTGTCGCACACTGACTGAATTAATGAGATGAGTTTCTGAACTCTCTCCTGAGTAGGATAAACATATCCTGTCTCTAGATCGAAGAACATCCCCAGGTAAACAAACTTCTGGGATGGAGTCAGCTCTGATTTTGGGAAATTGATCATCCAGCCTAAGTCTGTGAGAGTTTTCAAAACAATCTCCAGATTGGCCGACAAACTTTCCCGGGTGTGCGCTTTCAACAGCCAGTCGTCTATGTACGTGTGGACTGCTATGCTTCTCCTGCGGAGGTATGCTGTGATCGCAAGAACCACACGGGTGAAAACCCGAGGAGCCGTGGAAATTCCGAAGGGCAACACCCTGAATTCCCACTGTCTGCCCTGGAATGCAAATCTCAGGAAGCGACAGAAACTCCCGTGGATGGGGATGTGGAAATAAGCGTCCTTCAAATCTATCGACGCCGTCCACATCCCCCTCTCCAACCCCGCCAACACCGAGCGCACCGTTTCCATCTTGAAACTGGGCGTCTCGATGAACTTGTTCAGTGGCTTGAGGTTGAGAATCGGTCTCCACCCTCCGGTGCGTTTTGTTACCAAGAACAGGGTTGAATAGAAGCCCGGACACCTTTGTGCCGGCTGAATAGCTCCTTTTTGTACGAGGGAATTTATCTCCTCCTCGATACACAACCTTTGATCTGGATCTCTCGGAATGGGAGTCCAGACTGGCACTAGAGACAGTCGCGACGGCGGGCCTGTCATCCACTCTGGATGATACCCCACGGAAAGCCATCGCAAGACTAAACGGTCCTGAGTTAACCGTTCCCACTCTTGCATGTGGTCGGCTAGCCGGCCTCCCACCGGTCCACCTAGGGACCGCGGTGGACACAAGGCATGCAAGAGCGGCACTGTCTCCGTCGCCATACACACCGGCGTGGTTCTTACCGCGGTAAGCGCCCTGTCAGGACCGATAACCACGCCCAGATCCTCGCGCGCCCCGCCCCGCCCCGCGCGCACCTCGGTGCACGGGCGGCTGCCTGGCTGACGGCGGCTGAGGAACCTGCGCCCCCCTCACTGCTGGCCGAATCGCACGCGGCCGAGGCCGGCGCTGCGACGGCGGCTGGCCTCTGACTTGGCCAGCACCACCTCGAGCCTGCAGGGGACGATACGCAGGGGCCGCGGCGCGAACGTTAGCACGACGCAGCACCTCAAACTGTTCGCGCAGCGCCCTCTGGTTATTCACCAGGGTGACCGTCTCCTGGAGGTGGCGACATCCCTCACCTCCAAAAAGACCAGGACCCGTCATAGGCGTACGGAGTAGCCTATTATACAGGTCCTGAGACGGGCACAGATTGTCCAGGGCAAACGTGCGTCTTGCCCGGACACTCCTGGTCACCGCCCGCGTCATACAGTCCAGCGCCAGGTTAATACCATCCTGGATGGTTCGCTGGACCGCGAGCGGGCTTGGCTGGCGCGATGCGGATGCCGTTACTACCCCCTGTAACAGCTGGGAGACGTGGGACAGAGCGGCAATCGAAGCCCTCCCACTCTCCTCCGCATCACGCAACGCGGTATTCGCCGAACGCAACGCGTTCGCGCACAAGACCCCCGCGTCAGAACGGGAGCCTGGCCGCGCATCCTCACCCAAAGCCGCGCGGTCATCCACGCTGGGCTTGGGTACCACACCGTACCGCTGGTAGTCCAGGGGCACGATGCGACAACGCCTGGCCACCTCGCGAGGGGCCTTCGCGAGACGTCCACTCGTGTTAATGGACGACTCCGCCGCCTTGAACATGTCAACGACATGCTCCGCCAGCGGCAGAGAAGGCATAGCGTTAGCAGTTGGTTTCCCAGCTAACCACGGCGTGTGAACACGGTGGCTAGCCGACTGCTCCACGGGCAGATCAGGCCTAACGCTCACCAACCACTGGCAAGCGTCATACCAATCCTCCTCCGTGGCTAACTGCGAGCGCTCTACAAGACGGGGTCCTTCGTCTTCCTCCTGAGCGCAAGCAGTAGAGCTTGACGGCGGGTACGCTGATACACCTGGCAAGCCAGGGAAAACATGCGGGCCTGACAGCACCGGCATGAGAATATCACTGGTTTGACCAGGAGCAGGCACCGCGGTAGAGCGCGGGGTATATATAGCCCCACCACGGGCCCGGCCAGCACCAGCTACACGCTCGGCAAGCCGAGGTATGCGGTACCGCTGGCCATCAGCAGCGCCCTGGGCCACCACCTGAACCGCGGACCTTACTCCAGGGTGAGTAATACCGTGGAAAAAAGCGCCTGTATTCCCCGCGAGGGGTGCACAAACGTCTTCATCCATGTCCACGTCGTCAGACGGCGACCCTAGCAGGTAATCCTCATCACCCTGGTCAGAAAGATTAGACCCCGGGTCAGCAAAGAGAGCTAACCCGGGCTGACCAGGAACGGTGCCATAGGAGGTACTGGCCACCGCGGCGTGCGGATACCCCTGGACTGATAAGCAGCCCGCGGGTTCCAGCGACAACCGTCCACGGTCCCCTATCGGCGCGGCAATAAGCCTGCTGCCAGGGTCGTGGAACGCCCCCTCTAATGGGGCCACCTCTGAATCGTCGAACAACGGAAGCGGACTAAGGAAAATCGATCCAGAGGCGGGGATTACCTGCTCCGAAGCCGATGATGAGGACAATAAAGGATCTGGTCCAGGAAGCATGCCACGAAGCAACCCTGGAACCAAATCTTTTATTGTCCTCTTCATCTCTCCCAACATCTCGGTCCGGAAGGCCTCCATATCCACCGCGGACGAGACCTTCCCCTTACCCTTCCTACTTACAACCTCTCGTTTCCGCTTCTTCTTCTTCTCCTCCTCTACCACCTTGTCCGTCGCCTGTAAGCAGCACAAGAATTCGGACATTAACTCGCCCCCCCAGTGCTTACATATGTCACAATTAATCAAGGGACCACAAGGGCTACATCGATAACACAGATGCGGCCAGAACTTTATATGCAGAAAACGTCCACAGGACGCGCAACCCGGTCCCTGAAACAGGGCAAAGGACAAGGAGTATGAGCAACTAGTTAAGCTTAGAAACTCAATCCAACTCAAAGAGAAGGAAAACGATCATAAAGATCAATATACATCAGAAACCAGCATAGCGCTTGAATTGCTGATAAATACATAGCCAGGCTGATTATGACGTCATTAATCCCGTGACAGGAAAAATTCGATCCCAACAAAACATCCAAGTGCAAGGACGAATTGTATGCTGAATGGATAAGTTGACTACACAACCATCAGATACATATAGATAACTCTTTTCTGGCAAAAATGTTAATTATCTCCCTTTGTTTGTTTACAATAATTAACATCACCACATTATCAATAACTAGATACCTGACACTTTGTATAGACAAACCATCCAACGTGACGAACCGGAAACTCCACCATCTGCACGCCTCTTAACTCTCTCCACCTCATGGGGAAGGAATTGGATCAAGAGGGCAAAGTGAGAAGACCTTTATACCAGGCCTCCAACTCACTGGACATAATTTTTCATTTGGTTAGATAACCTAACAGTGTTAGTAGGAAATGGAACCATGGTGGAGAGAAAACTAACTCTCTGCTACTGTGATGTCACCACCTAGCGTCATACAGACCTGTGGACATAAACAGAAAGAGAAATTAGCCCTAGGTAGCACCGAGTTGATATAACCCAACTAACCAAGGCGCTTATCACGGTAAACGCGAGTCCCGGAAACACAATACACCGGGAAGAAAACTCGCTAATTTTACTAGAAGTCACCTGATTTAAAGGTCCTACGTCCTCCTGTGGCGAAGTATTCCTTCCTGCCATCCAAAAAAGTGACTAACACTCCAAACAAACACCACTTAAACAGTTTAAGAGTACGAAAAAGCTATTGCACAAAAAAACATGTGTGATCTCTCTGCCAATAATCTAGCAAAGAGGAAGTGCTAGTCTGCGCATGCGCGGTGGTGGGGCTGGCATCCGCCAGACTACGCTCTGACTCCCTGCCCACTAGGGGCGCCTAACTGTTTTAATCTGAGTGTTTATTGAGTGAAAGCCAATATTTAGCAATATCAAAAGTATTAGGGAGGTAAGTATACTCTTGAAGTGAAAACCTGTGGACATAAACACAAAGAGAGATTAGTATTGTATAGCACCATGTTGAAATAAAACAACTAAACTAGGCGCTTATCACGGTAAACGCGAGTCCAGGAAACACATTACACCGGGAAAAACTCGCTAAAATATAATAGAAGTCACCTGATGGATAGGTCCTGGGCCCTCCTCCGGCGAAGTTACTCTCTCAGACATCATAAACAGGTGTTCAACTTCTTATTTAACAGCTTAATTGACTTAAAAAACAAGCGAAAAGGGTAAATCACAAAAACATGTGTTCACTCTCTGCCAATAAATTAGCAAAGAGGAAGTGCTAGTCTGCGCATGCGCGATGGTGGGGCCGGCATCCGCCGGACTACACTCTGACTCCCTGCCCAGTAGGGGCACCTAACTGTTTTTATTCTGAGTGTTTATTGAGTGAAAGCCGATATTTAGCAATATCAAAGAGTATTAGGGAGGTAAGTATACTCTTGAAGTGAAAGGACCATTCCAGTTTATCCATCAATCATATAACCTCATAATGTATGATGTGTAGGATGTCATAATCAATGACGTAGATAAGTTCGTCACGAACGCGTAATTGATGACAGACTAAGTGTTGCTGTACGAATTGTATGTCTTTACTATTTAATAAACACGCTGTAAGGCAGCAACAGCACCCAGTAAACTTAGTTTCAAAATACCAACAGCTTACCTGAGTGTATAGTTTTCCGGAAAATGATAGTAAGAGAGTTCAGGGATTGGTCAATCCCAACATGGGCAAAATGTGAGTGGAGCTTAGCTAGAGATGGGCGTGGCATAGCTAAAACTGGATCCCTCCATTTCTGAGTGTCCAGACACACCATTAAATTACATACATGTACCAGTACGTGTAGTTTCAAAATATTGAACAACACAACTATTGCATCATAAATAATTTGTTATATTTGCTCCTATATGACATCACATGATATCTCTTAGAGACACAATGGTGGCTCCCAGAAGACACCCCTAATTCACAAATTATTCTGATATAAACGACGGTATGCATCTGAAAATTCACAGTCTGACTGTTGCAAGCCACCAGACAATACAATAATTTCAATAGGCAATAACTCAGGATTTGCTTGATATTTTGAAAACAATTTGACTGAAAGCTGTTAGTGCCTAAGTCATCAACAACTTTTAGTCAAATTTTCAAAATATTCAGCATATCCTGAGTTAAAACCTATGCCGACATTTTGCAGGTAAACAGTTAATGATACAGACTTTTATGGCATAATCTATGAATAAAATGCAACATTTAGGGCGAGTTGAGTTTGCCTTTAATAGTTAAGATTTGTCATAAAAAGCATGGCAAGCCAAAAGAAAACAATTTTTGACAATTTTACCCCGGAATGACTGGCTCGTTTATCGAGCCAGTCATTCCCAGTGATAAAATTTCGAGAATAGTTATCTTTTGTCCTGTTCAAGGCCTGTGCAGAAGCTAGATTGGGCCAATTTAACCTTTTAACACTCATATGTGCTAAAACGGCTTCTATAGTAGTCTTGAAAAATGCCCATTTAAAGAACAAGACTATTTTTGAAAATTTACCACTGGAATGACTGGCTCGATAACCGAGCCAGTCATTTCAGTGGTAAATTTTCAAAAATAGTCTTCTCTTGGTCTGTAACTGGACATTTTCTGTGAAAAAATTAAGAAATTTTGAATAAATTTGAGGGTTAAATGATTAATGATGAAACATACATCTGCCATAGCGCCGTCCAGCTGTCCATCAGAGAGCTCATCATCAGATGAGAATGTTTCGATCGATGGGAGACTATCGGATTCGATGATGCCAACAGCGGCGGCCGAGGCAGCAGCAGCGGCGGCAACAGCAGCAGTAGCATCCTGTATCTGACACTCATCCTGGTGTTCTAGGAGCCAGTTCACGAGCGCTTCAACAGTGGGTGTGTCTGATAATGGCATTAGTTCTCCTGCGGGACAGAAAAACAAATGGATGTAAAGTAATGTTCCTTAAAATATTTTTTGGACAAATTTTAATTATTTCCAGGGAACTAACTCTGGCATATATGAAGAGATATCACTGAAGCGTAATCTCAACTGAAATCATAACATCAATCAAATCCACACACGCTTTCAACAGAATATTTATTAACCCTTTAACCCTTGAATTTGTTTTAAAAAATTTGCAGACCAAGAGAAGTCTATTTTTGAAAATTTACCACTGGAATGACTGGCTCGGGTATCGAGCCAGTCATTCAAGTGGTAAATTTTTTTAAATAGTCTTCTCTTGGTCTACAAATGGACATTTCTCAAGACCACTACAAAAGCCATTTTTGGCTGATGAGTGTTAAAGGGTTAAATAGTAGACATACAATTCGTACAACAACTCTTAGTCCGTCCTTAATTAAGCCTTCGTGACGTACTTATCTACGTCATTCATGACGCCATTGATTTATGACCTCATCCTACACGTTGATTATGACGTCATATAAGAATATGGTCTCTTACATCTATTTGTGTACTAAATATACCTACCATATGTAGCGACGGCATATTCCACATGGCTCCTCTGAAATCCCATCTCCATAACCTGAGAGACCAATGGCGATGGAGCGGGGAGCTGGTTCTGTGAGGGCTGGTTTATCATCTTCAGCTGTTTTGTCTTGCACACGCGTGCGAAAGAGGCATGATTGACAGGCGTAGCTTTAGCCGACTCTGAACACTCGTTATCACTGCTGCCGCTCGAGTCGTCGGACGGCGCCGAGTCATGGTGCACCTGATGATAAAGGTGCTCGTGTTGTTGTTGTTGACTCAATTCCGAGCAAAGATGCTGACACACTGCTAAAGCGGCAGACTGTAAAGACAAAAGGGGCGTCTCAACAATTTTAAGCCTTGAATTTTTTTTTTTTAATTCAATTTTTTCAAAGAAAATGTAAATTTGCAGACCAAGAGAAGACTATTTTTGAAAGTTTAGCAGTGGAATGACTGGCTCAGTTAAATAGTCTTCTCTTGTTTTGCAAATGGACATTCCTCAAGACCACTATATAAGACGTTTGTAGCTGATATGAGTGTTAAAGGGTTAATTGTCCGCCTGTTGAATATCTGCAGACTTCATTTTCCATGACTTAACTCTTTAATTGCCAAGATTTTTCACAAAAATCAAAATTTTACCTCATTGTATGTCCATTTGCAGGACAATATAAGGAATATTTTTGAAAATTGAACACTGGAATGACTGGCTAGATTATCGAGCCAGTCATTCAAGTGGTAAATTTTCAAAAATAGTCATCTTGCCCCGCAAATGGACATTCCACAAGCCCACTGCAGACGCCGGTTCTGGTCGGCTTGACCATTAAAGGGTTAACTCTGGACCTGCTGAATATTTTGAAAACAAATTGACTGAAAGTTGTTGGTGGCTAAGTCCAGAGTTATTGCCCTTTGAAATTATTGTCTGGTGGTTTGTAGCAGTGAGAGGGTTAACCCTTTAACATTCATATCAGCCAAAAACGACGTCAGTGGTCTTGAGAAATGCCCATATGCAGACTAAGAGAAGCCTATTTTTGAAAATTTACCACTGGAATGACTGGCTCAGCCAGTCATTTCAGTGGTATAGTTTCAACAATAGTCTTCTCTTGGTCTGATATAGACATTTTCTGAGAAAATTTTCTTGAACAAATTCAAGGGGTAAAGGGTTGAGGCCTATTCCAAACATTCAAAACTGCTAGAAAGTGAATATTCCAATTATAGACAGGTTGGAAATCAGAGAAATATGTCTCTATAAAATGTTAGAGACATTTTTGGGGAAGTTCGGCAGACAACTTCTTTAATACGATTTGAGGCTGCTGAATTAATTTTTGCTGTCTGCCAACCTGTCCCAAAGCTCTATAGTGGCCAAAATGGCTAAAAACAAAATGGCCGCCTCTGGTTGACTCTTCAATGTAATATGCTGCATTCCTCTTGTGTTAAATAAAGCCCAACTTCGACATTTATTAGTTTGAGAAATGTGCTTGAGTTCATCTGGAAGCATATTATACTTATTATGCTGATGTGTTTATTGTAAATATTAGATATGGCATTCATCTAAGATTCCAAGATGGCCGCCATGATAAAGACTATTTCACTTTCTAAGCTACATATGGGTTAAATTTTATTTTTTGGCAGCAATTTGATTTAACTTATTAATAATATATATTTATTAACATCTATGCTATTCTGTTATTTTCAGTTGAATTAATGGAATGTGTCATCATGGACGCATTACTGACTAACAGACTCCAGCGCTATCATATAGTGCCAAATTTTGCTGATGTGGTGTTATAGGCTATACTCCATGCTTTAATCATCTTTACCTACTGAATGCCTCACCATCTGATTCAGACTCCAAGTTGCTGTGGTGTAATGTGATAGACTTTACTCTCTGTGGTCCTGTAAACTATACACCTGTGCAAAAGTTAAGCACCAGCAAAAACAATAGAACGTAGAAACATGATGGTACAACTAGGCTGCCATACTTTTTGTCCCTGCGTTAGCTGACATAATTCCAAGTACGAAATGCACATGCATGCAGGACTTCACGCCGCTTGATGTCCGTGCGTGGCGGGAAACAGCACACGTGTTCAGTTATGTAAAAGTCCAGTTTGAGGTGTAGAACATTACATACAGATTTAGGCGACAAGATTAGGAATTTTGTGTTCATGACCGTGGTTTATTTGTACAGAGAGAATTAGCTCTTGATTGTGAACCGCTATGGCAAGACGAAGGTTAAGTGATCGTGTGAAATGGCAAATCATAGGCATGCATACCACTGGTATGTCATGCAGAGAGATTGGCAGACAGCTGAACATTAACCATACTGTAATCAGTCGTTTGATTGCAAAACATGGGCAAACTAACGAGGTGAAGGACAGGCCTAGATCTGGAAGACCGAAGAAGACTACTGACCGTGATGATCGAGCCCTAGTACGCCTTGTTAGGAGATCTCCATTCACCAACAGCAGAGTGCTCAGCCAGCAATGGGAAACGCGCAATAGAGTGTCAATGTCTACCGTCAAAAGGAGACTGTATGCTGCTGGCATGAAAGCTAGGAGACCTGTCAGACGTCCTCTCCTCACTGCACACCACAAAGAGGAGCGTCTGAGGTGGTGCAACGAAAGAAGACACTGGAACATGAGATCCTGGAGACGGGTACACTGGTCCGATGAAAGTCGGTTCCTGCTTCATGCCACAGATGGTCGAACTCGTGTATGGAGGTCCAGACGCACGGCGTACGACCAACGTAACATCATGGAAGAAGTTCCATTTGGTGGAGGTTCCGTTATGATATGGGGGTGCATCTCATTTGATTGTAAGCTGGATCTGTTGACTGTACCTGGAACACTAAATGGACAAAGATATCAAGATTCCATACTGGATAGAGTTGTGGTCCCTCATTTTGTAACTCATGCACCTGGAACCCACCCTATATTCATGGATGACAACGCTTGACCACATCGTGCTAGAGCTGTGCATGAATACCTCCGCCAGAATGCCATCGAAACCCTACCATGGCCAGCAAGGAGCCCTGACATGAACCCTATTGAGCATATCTGGGACATTCTGGGAAACATGGTGAGAAGGAGGGATCCTCCTGTGCAGAACCTACAGGAATTAACAGACGCACTCCATCTTGAATGGCAACGAATACCACAATGGCGTATCAGTCGGTTGGTGACCAGCATGAGACGTCGTGTCCAGGCCGTCATCCAGGCACAAGGTGGATATACCCGGTATTAATAATGACAGTCTCAAACTCGTGCACAGATGTTAAACTTCGTTTTCAGACACCATTAATGACAATCTAGCCACGTGTGTCAACTGTAGGGCAATAGTTGTCAGTTGTGTCAACGTAACCATATTCAGGCCTCGTTTTCAAGTTCAAACAAAAACATACAGTGTTTCCCCACCATCATAATCAGCATTCCTCTAGTTGCATTATTACCTCTTGCACTAAGATGGATGGGTACATAAATGTTTATGCTATTGCTTTCTTCATAGCATATGAATATACCCTCGCATGTGCGTAAAAATAGGGTGGTGCTTAACTTTTGCACAGGTGTATATATATATATATATCTATATATGGTATGGATTAACCCTGGTGGACATCTTGAAATTCAAAATGGCCGTCATAATTAAGTTAAATATGTCAAGGAATGATATTTATTGATCATCAGATATGCCAGATGAGTTAAGACATGTTTTGCCATAGATTTAACTGTCACCTTTAGTTTTACATCAAGTTGTACTCAATATGTGTACTAAAATCCATTCGAAGGTGACCATTTTGTTTTTCGGCCATTGTGACCGGGTTAGAGGCTCAGTAAAGTTTGGCAGACATCAGAAATAGATTCACCCCCCTAAAATCATTGAGAAAAAGTGGTTTGTCAACCTTTCCTCAAAATTGCCTCTAGAAATTAAATTTTTCCAAAATCTGTCCAGTCTGTTAATACATAAATAAGCCCCTGTCACTAATGAAATACCAGTATCAGAATTTCAAAATAAACATACAAGAAATGCTCCTAAATATTTTTAAAATAGTATGGTTGGAAGTTGTTACTGCCTCAGTGCAACAGTTTCTAGGTGGGATAGGACAGCAAAAATGGATCCGTAAATTTCTGTTGACAGACAAACGGAAGGTATCACCCCCTCTATATGCCCCTCTCTTCCTTCTGCTCAACCAGGGTTCTCACAGGTTTTCGAAAACTAAATTCAAGGCCCATCCAAGGATTTTTAAGGACAACAAAAATAATATTCACAGACCTTTTTTAATGTACGGCCTATTTTACATCCACTTCTAGCCATCTTTTCCTCCCACATAATTCTTGATTACCAAATTTTAATCACATTTTAGAAGCAGGAGATTATGGTATACTAAATTCTGAATTACAAATCCTGATTAAAATACTTATTGTATAAACACATACTTTTTTGCTTGGTCTGCAATACACGGGGAAGTTGGACAATGACAAATTCAAGAGTTTTTCAAGATTTTCAATTCTAGCTAAATTCAAGTACTTTCAAGGCCTTGAAAATGCAATATAGTTTTTCAAGGAATTTCAAGCTTGTGGGAACCCCGTCAACACCTCCCTCCATCGCCACACCCCTCCCTCCATCCCGACATTTGTCTCAACCCGCTTCACTCTTTCTGTCCTTTCTCCCCATCATTCTATCTCAGATTGTTTTTTTCAAAGTTATCCCTCTCACCTCCTATTTAACCCTTTAACACTCATATCAACCAAAAACAGCCTCTGCAGTGGTCTCGAGAAATGTCCATTTGCAGACCAACAGAAGACTATTTTTGAAAATTTACCACTGGAATGACTGGCTCGATAATCGAGCCAGTCATTCCAGTGGTAAATCTTCAAAAATAATCTTCTCTTGGTCTGCAAATGGACATTTTTTATGACAAAAGTTGAAATTTTTTGAACAAATTCGAGGGTTAAAGGGTTAACAATCAACATCAGACCCACCAGCATACATACCTCGAGTTCCTTACAACTGAAAGCAGCTTTTAAAGGAGACGCTTGTGTGGAGGTCGCTAACAGTTGCTGGAACAAAGTTGTGGGCAAAGAAAGTTCAGGACTCAATATTTCATCGTCACTGCCAACCGCTGGTCCATTCTCCGATTGACAGGTCTCAATCACTGGTGACATAGTTATCATCTGGGAGAGTGCTTTCCGTAAATTATTCTGTCCGCTGAAGAGAACGCACGCTGCTTTAAGCAGGTAGAGTTGGATTTGTTGTTTTTGTAGAAATCTGGAGTTGATCATACCTATGATAAATTAGGCTTACACGATTAAATTGAAAATCACGATTATTTTTTAAATGATGAATGCATATGATTAAAAGTTAAAATAATCGAATAATCGTGTTTAATTTTTACTGCATTAACTATTTAAAAAACTAACTTTTAATTACTCATTAATGCGATCGGGCAGGAAAAGTTACATTTTGCTCAGCAAATGTATGTCTATTTTCAGGCCAAGAGAAGACCATCTTTGAAAATGTATCACTGGAATGACTGGCTCGGGCATCGAGCCCGAGCATCGAGCCAGGCATCCCAGTGATACATTTTCAAAAAGTCTTCTTTTGGCACTTGTTCAAATCACCCACGGTGAGCTGAATGTGAAGATGAAACAATTCAGTAAATACGGTAGAGCCATATGTCATTGCCTGTCAACGAGCGCGTGTGGACGACCTGAATGACGCGCTGCACTCAAATCAAGCTTACCCAAAAAGGCTTCAGAATGCTAAGGAAAAGTTGTAAGAATGGTTATATGCTAGATTAGTCCGACTCGATAGAATGAATATTATTTATTTATTTGTTAGGATTAAGTGCACATACTAAATTTTGAGTCGATGGTAGCTAGCCTGTTCCGTATTCCATGTTGAAGTGAAGGCCCATTTTGACAGTTGTTGACGCGTACGGTACTACATCAATATGCGGCCTATGTGACCAACGAATTCTGGCCTACATGTATGCATTACATGACACATATATTTACGGCCCTCTTCGTGAATATGGCGCAACTATGAGGCGTAAATCTAAGGCGTAAGTTACGCCAGGCCCTAGTAGTGTTGCTGTTTGTATACCTATTCCTTACCCATATCTACTCTAGGCACCTGCAGCCTCTCCTTGTCAGCACGGAATGTAGACCAAGAGCTAATCAGACTGGCCCACGTAGCTACAACATTCTCCGTCAAGCACAGCTTGTCCACAGAAAAGTTGAACGACGAGGCCACCTGGAAAACAGACACATGATGATGATTGATGATGGCGGTTGTGGTTGTTCGGTTATCGAGCCAGTCATTCCAGTGTTAAACTCTCAATAATAGTCTTCTCTTGGTCTGCAAATGGACATTATCCAAGACCACTACAGAAGCCGTTTTTGGCCTGTTTGAGGGTTATAGGGGTAATGATTAACCCCACCAAAATCAGCCTTTGCAGTGATTTTGTAGGATGTACGAAGAGAAGTCTATGTTTAAAATTTTACCACCGGAATGACTGGTTTGATAACCGAGCCAGTCATTCCAGTAGTAGAAGTTCAAAGATAGTCTTCGCCTACAAATGGATATTGACTGACCAAAAATAGTTTGTAGAAAAAATATTTATTCTCTTGTCTAAGCGTGACCATTACAGGTTTAACCCTTTAACCCCCAAATTTGTTTTTAAACATCTCTCATAAAAAATGTCCATTTGCAGAGCATGAGAAGAGTATTTTTGAAAATTATCGAGCCAGTCATTCCAGCGGTAAATTTTCAAAAATACTCCTCTCGTGCTCTGCAAATGGACATTTCTCAAGACCACTGCAGATGTCATTTTTGGTTGATATGAGTGTTAAAGGGTTACGACACCACTTTCCTGGTGCACCATTCATGTTATAGGTTTGTTTTATAACAGGTTTGGCTGTACTCTTATTGCATTGTTTTCATTCTGAATTCACAGAAACACTTTGAAGAAAGATAAATAACTTAGCTTTAGACAAAAAAACTAGTTCAGATGGCCAATTAAATATTTGACCGCCAAATGTAGAGCATTTTCGGTTGAATATTTTGAAATTAATATAAATTAATTATTAATTTTTAAATATTCCACGTCTTTTCTAGGGGTGTGCTCGTTGCCCGCGATTTCTGATTTTATCGATTTTTCAACCTACGATACTATATCAATAATTTATTTCGCAATCGTAAAAAATTCAAAGATACCATATTTCGTTGACTAGCAAATTTCAAATGCACCAACATTATTTATTTCCCCCTCGCTGGTTTAACTGATATTAAATGAATTTACTGGTGCTTAATTCCACCCAAAGTCAGTGTTATTTATCTAAAGCATCTCAATTTGAACATTACATGCCATATATATCAAAAAGATCGCTAGCATCCATTGTGGCAAGATATTTGGTTTTGCACATGTTCTAGATGCTCTCTTCTGCTCCCTTCTAGGTATGCTTCCCTCACATTTTGATTGGCTCGTATGATGCGATTGATCACAAAGTACAGTAAATGCTTCTATCGGGAATGGAAATTATCGAAAAAAGAACACACTGGCATGACTGCACATGATCATGCACATGTTCACAGTTTTCTTCTAGAAAACTTTATAACTCTTCTTCCTACATTTTCATTGGCTAGTACGTGAAGTTAGTCAATGCGAACCTAGGTTTCTCTTCATAATGGAAATTTAGATCATAGCATAGGACACAGGGTGAGTTTAAGCTATCACTCTCGTAGCTACCAGGGTAGATATTCGATTCTACCCTCCTATTTAAGGGCGTCAGCGAAAGTACATACCGGGTACAAATATTTACATTTTCGCTCTACTCAAGTAACGTGAGAGTGACGACTTAAGCTCGTCCTTAGTGGAGCAACATGTGATTTATATCTTTTTGCGACGACATTTTATGCCAAATCTTGGTCTAATTTTGATGTAATAAACGATGTTTCTTAAAGCGTACGCCAGATTTAGGCGGTCCCATTTAATAATTTCACTCCCATGATGAAAGTTATGAGGCATACATTAAGTATAATCGTAAGGCAGCAAGAATCTACAATGGGCAAATTATGTGTTAAATTTTCGTGCAATTTTAGAGAATTGATTTCAACTTTTTCTCGAAATATAGGCAGGTCTGACGATATTGTGATATCGTTTTCATTTGCAAAATGATATCGTGAGCAGCCTGACCATTTTGAGCACAGCTGTTTTTTCTTTTCCTGTTTTCTTTTATCTGTGAAAGAGTTAAACGTGCACTACTAAATTGTAAATGTTAACCCCTCTTGTGTCAACAGCGCCTCAAAGCACTCAATATACTTGATATATCAATTAAACATTTTGATGGTCGATATTTTTCACATTTTAATTATAGAAGACTAGTAAATTTACAACTGAATTTTTTTTTCGTCAGCTTGCCCGCTAAAGGGGTAATGGTAAAGAAAATTATAATTTTTACTTAGCCAGTGTCTATCTGCAGGCCATTCTAGTGGCAAATATTCAAAAATACTCTTCTTCTCTAAGCCTTTAAAATTGCCATGTCTGAACCACAGCAAACTTGTTTATTGGTCAGTTTGATCATTAAAGGGTTAACTTGACACAAGAGGGTTAATATTACAGACTTACCGACGAGAGCTCACTGAGTCGACATGTCTTCATCACTGATGTCGCCGTGGTCAAGTTATTAAACTGGGCCATCAGCTTGCCATTTGGCTTAATCTTTGCCACAGTGCCACTGCCATGCTCTTCATGCCATACTGAGCCTCCGAGTCGTGGACGCGAGTCAACTTCTCCGATTACGGCCAAGACAGCTAAAATATGCAGCGGCTCATCATTGGATGCTGGTGCGCTGTTTGGGCGACGACTTTCCTGAGCCTGAAATAAACAACATGTACATATAAAGTATGATACGTGATCTGAATCTGTAAATCAAGTACACTGTCATTAATTTATCCAACTAATGTTATTTCATCTGGTGTCACAATCAGACAATATTATCTTGGTAACGTGATGAAGCGATTTAAGTAGTATGATTAAAGAACAAATTCAAAAAATCATTACCCTCTCGCCTGAATGGGAAAAGGGTATTGCAATCAGTTCTGCCCGCCCACCCTAAATCTAGTCCAACCATCCTATGAAGTTTCAAAGTGATTTAATAAATCGTTATGGAGTTATTATTTGGAAACCAATTTTCAACATGGCCGCCGTTAGCTGGCGGCAATCGTGGATCATCGTCAATTTCGATAAGTTTCTTCCCCAGACCTACTCCAACCACCCTATGGAGTTTCAAAGCAATTTGATAAACGGTAAAAGAGTTATCATCCGGAAACCATTCTTCCATCCCCCTCCCCCAACACAACCACCCCCACCACCACCCCAACCCCGCCTGAATGGCGCCATCACATAGTACCTCGACTAATTTTTGGCGGGATATAAATATATCTTACCTTATGCGTAAGGAAATTGTCATACGCTAAGATATATTTTGCTTCATTAGATTAAGATACACAACTTAACCCTACAATTATATAAGTATACAATTCTAACAATTTTTATTTCAGGCATTTTGGTGTGGATGGTGGCCTTTTCCATGGGGTTTAACTCAGGATACGCTGAATATCAGGAAAACAATTTGACTGAAAGTTGTTGGAGGCTAAGCCACGAACAACTTTAAATCCAATTGTTTTCAAAGTATTCAGGAGGTCCAAAGGGCTAATTATTGTGTGGTGTCTTGCAGCAGGCAGATAGTTACACCCACCTGTTGTATTAAGGATGTTGGTGTTGATGCTACGTCGGACACGGTTCTCTCTGCCAGCATCTCTATAACAGTGGGCAGGTTCCGGGTAATGTAGTCATTAATGTGCCGCGTCCAGCTGTCCAGAGAATGAAGTCTCTGAATCAGTGTGATCAATTCTTCAGCTATCGTACTAGAGTATGGCGCCGTTAATGAAACTGCTGCAGATTTCTGGAATGCTAGCGAGGACTTCTTTGGGGAATCTAGTCAGGAACAAATGAACATATCCACATTACTGTCATAAATAGCATATTACGCATCAGTAGTTGCGGCCTTATGCAGCAACAGAGTTCAAATTAATTTTTTAATATGTTTAAGAGTTGCATACATTATTCCTTACAACATAGTGAGATTTATGCATGGAATGTGCTATCCAAAATCAGTTTACAAAAAGGGTTATCAAGTTTCTACAATGTGGCTTTCAAAATAAATTAGCCTATTTCAGAAATGACAACAGCTTCAAGGAGTTCTGGGATCGATCTCAACATGGATGAAATGTGCGTGGAGCTTAGATAGAGATGGGCCGGGCGTTGCTAAAATGGGTTTCCTCCATTCAATTCCAAAACAAACCTAAATTGTATCCTCTATGTGATGATCCATATGTTACAATGGTTGATCCGAGTAAACGGAATAATCTGGCAACAACGAGACACATTCGGTCACCGTCAACCGCCTGGTCCCACTCTGGCAACACCGAGCGCAAGAGACGAAGTATCAGTATCTGGCAAAGATTCAAACAAAATGGTATTAATATGCATACTGTATGGACATGAAATGTGATACAAGTTAAGAATAGTAGAAGAAAGAATGTAATGGGAAAATAGAATAGTAGAAGAACCAATGCAATGGAAAAATAGCATAGTAGAAGAAAGAATGCAATGGAAGAATAGAATAGTAGAAGAAAGAATGCAATGGAAGAATAAAATAGAAGAAAGAATGCAATGGAAAAATAGAATAGTAGAAGAAAGAATGCAATGGAAGAATAAAATAGAAGAAAGAATGCAATGGAAAAATAAATGTGCGTGCGTGCATGCATGTGTTGATATTCTAGGGGTGGAAAACTACCAGAACGGAGAGAACCAGTTAGACACTCATACATACGACATATTCCAAGGGCTATATCTCTGAACCTGCTAAATATTTAGAAAATAATTTGACTGAAAGGTGTTGGTGGCTAAGTCACCGGCAACTTTCAGTCAATTTGTTTTCAAACTATCCAGCAAGTCAAGAGTTTTTGGTTATTGAAATTATTGTTTGGTGGCTTGCAGCAGCAAGACAGTTAACAAAGGTCGCAAACCTAAATATTTGCTTTTAGGTCTACCAGGTTGTGGTTCCTTGAGAGGTGGTCACAGCATGTAGTGCTCCAGCCACCTGTCTTAGCGAAACACAATCTGTTGCCGGGTTTGTACACATTTCTGTGTTTGAAATTCCATGACTTTTCCTGACCAAAATTAACAAATTCCATGATGCAACGATTTATATCTAGGAGATTTGTGTTTATGACATGGCTCCACAAATAAAACCCAAGTTAAATGTCTAAATATTACTTCTTGCAAAACCGAAGCCACAGCCTTGTTTTGATAAGCTGTTGCCATAATTTTATTGCATAGATGTGATTTATGCCAACAGATTTCTTTTTATTTTACATGATTACCATATCCCATGACCTTTCCATCACCTATGATAAAAAAACACTGATTTTCCATGACTTTCCAGGCCTGGATTTAAATTTTCCAATTAAATGACTTTCCAGTAGTTCCATGACCAGTACGAACTCTGTTGTTGGCTCCAAAAGCCAGAGGGTCTCACGAGCAGCCTTAACTGTATGGAAATATGTAGAGTGTGCTATACTTAATCTAGTTCATGAAATGCAAAAGAAAAAATAGAAACCTCATAATTTGCAATTTTAGTCAAATTAATCTCAAAATATTAAAAACACTATTCCTAATATATTCTCAACAGGAATTTGTTGAATTATGTATGTAGTGATAAAAGTTTTAACACAAACACAAAACTGGCCTTAGATTAAACATATATGACTGTATTTTGGTTGGACAAACACTAGAAAAAACCCCATCAATGGAGTCGGGTTGTTCTACAATGGATCTTTCCAGTTTTAGCTATGTCTCACCCACCTTTTGCTAAGCTCCACCCACACCTCATCCGTGTTGGGATAGAACGATCCATGAACTACCTAACCATAAATTTCCAGAAAACTATACAGGTAAGCTGTTAAATATTGTGAAACTAATTTGACTGGTTGCTGCTGCTGCTTATGACAGCAACAGCACCCAGTCAAATTAGTTTACAAATATTCAACAGAATGTTTATTAAATAGAAGACATACAATTCGTACGTGTTGGATTATTAAGCATTTAAGACGGACTAAATCAAATCATTCACTGTGTAATTGATTATAACGTCATCCTACGCGTCATGTGGTTGATTATGATGTCATATAATGGATGGATAAACTGAAAAGGTCCATTAGTTAATTGATTGAAATGATTCAGGCAGGCAGGCAGGCAAATAGTCAAGTATGCAGGAGAGTGGGACGATGAGCATGCAGACAGGCATTGACCAATTTATTGATTGGATTGGATTGGATTGGATTGGATTGAAAGCTTTTATCTTAAATCTACATATGTCTAAGCAGAGTGGTTCACTAACTTGTCTGGTGACGTGTTTTGTGCCTTTGTAAGTGAGATCGTCATTAAGTGTTTTAAGGAGCAGATCGAGCCACTGATCTGTGCTGAGTGAGTGACAGATAGCCTGGCTCGTAGCAATACTCCGCACAAATCCCAGACTGCACCATGTGTAGTACTGCTGACGACCAATCTGAACCGATGATGAGTTAGTATCTAATTGCAAAACAACAGGAGAATAATTACGATACTACAATGCCAGTTATGCGCATTTAACCCTTTAACACTGATATCAGCCTAAAACAGTTTCTGCAGTGCTCTTGAGAAATGACCATTTGCAGACCAAGAGAAGACTATTTTTTAAAATTTACCCCTGGATTCAAGTGGTAAATTTTCAAAAATAGTATTCTCTTCATCTGCAAATGGACATTTTCTAGGGGAAAATTGAAATTTTCTTGAATAAATTCGCAGGTAAAAGCGCTAAATATGTATATGGCGATACTATATTACAGAATTAATAATTGTAAACAAATCCTGGCGATCCAGTACAATCTTTTTTTAAATATGTAACAATTTACATAGGGTTTCAGCGTTAACCCTTTAATCTTCATATCAGGCAAAAACGGCTTCTGCAGTGATCTAAACGAAATCTAGGATTTCTTTTTTCACGAGAGAGTTGATACTTACCTCCCTAATACTTATTGATATTGCTAAATATCGGCTTTCACTCAATAAACACTCAGATTAAAACAGTTAGGTGCCCCTACTGGGCAGGGAGTCAGAGTGTAGTCTGGCGGATGCCAGCCCCACCACCGCGCATGCGCAGACTAGCACTTCCTCTGACTAATTTATTGGCTGACACACATGCAACTATTAAGAGCCTGAAGACCGAGCCTCTGTGGGGTGGAGAGGCCGGGTCCGTATCTAGGGAGGTATGTATCAACTCTCTCGTGAAAAAAGAAATCCTAGATTTCGTTTATTTCATTTCAAGAGTATACTTACCTCCCTAATACTTATTGATATTGCCAGAATTCGACAGGGAATTCGGCGGGAGGGAGGCGAGGTCAAAAGACCAGCTCATCCCTATACGCTTTTCTGCGTTTAAGGCACTTAAACTTCTGAAACTGTGTGAAAACACAGTCAGGATTTGACCAACCATCGGATAACACAACCGATGTAAGAGAGATGACCGAATGTCATATGCGCTCCCCCCCCCCAACCCCCTTCCTGGGAGGAAGACTCGAATGACCTCAATGTCCCATACGCTCTCTACGTACAAGTGCCATGTACTACAGGACAGAGACGAAAAAACTCCATTTTCGTATACTCTCAGTAATGAACCACATAAACACACAAACCATCATCATGCTAATAACAACGGGTAACGTGACAATACAATCAACAATCGACAACACATGAACAAGACTGACCTTGTTGAACTTGGGTGCTGACATTATCTTCCCAGTGGTGAAGACTGATGCAGTGCCAAAAAAGTGGTTGTTTCCAATAATTAATTGTGAAATATATAAGCAATGAGGAAACCTCATCAAATAATGTACACCTAGTTATTTTTTCAAAATCGACAAGGCGAGGATTAGAGGAGTCACGGAGATAATGGTCTGTAAAACTTGACTCACATTGCCACTGAGCAACCGACATAATGTCATCCACAGGGACCCCATTAAATAGAGCAGTGGATGTCACTACGCCGCGGACACTGTGAGCCTTGGCCACGTCAACCTGCTTCCCGGTGGCGGATTTATGACAAAACTGAAAACAGGTTGACCTGGATATTTCAAAGACTGATTCTTAGCCAAGAAATTAATCCTAGGTAGCAGCTTAAGGCCTTCCCCTGTAACCACAAAACAGTCATCCTCGGCTGATAAGGCATGAATTTCACTCCTACGCCTAGCCGAGGCCGCAGCAATTAAAAATACAGTTTTAAGAGTTAATAGTTTCATAGAAATGGAACTAAGTGGTTCAAAAGGCTTATCACCTAGTACTTGAAGCACTAGCGATAAACTCCAGGACGGAATCACCGGGGGATTCCTTGGTCTTAGATTGCCCATGCCTTTAATTAATACATTTAATGTACTTACTTCATCACTTCCCCTCTTAGCCAAGCAAGGAATAACAGACGTTAAAGCTGACTTATAACCAGCAATAGAGTTAGGCTTGAGGCTATAGGCATCATACAGGTGACAGAGGAAATCAGCTACTTCCTGAATAGATGAATCCATTGGATCAATACATCTTTTTGAGCACCACTCTGCAAATCTGTTGATTTTATAATTATATGCTCTGGAGGTTGACCCCCTCCTGGCTTTGGCCATAAACATGGCTGCTTGCTCAGAAAAGCCCTCCTTAATTCTAGATTCCTTGACAACATCCACGCAGTCAATCGGAACATTGACGGATTGTTGTGAAGGGCCTTGCCCTGGAAGATAATGTCGTCCATCAGAGGCAGAGGAACCGGATTGCAGACCAGAAGGTCCAGCAGATCCGTATACCACGATCGGCTTGGCCAATCCGGGGCGATCAGGAGCACTTGGCACTCCTCCTGCCTGATTTTCTGAAGAACTTTTGGAATCAGGATTGCTGGAGGGAATGCGTATGCATACATTCCCGCCCAGCTGATAGCTAACGCATCTGTTGCGAAAGCGCTTGGATCTGGAATCGGAGAGACGTACGTCGTCATCTTCGCATTCCTCTTCGTTGCGAACAAATCGATGTTGGGCTTCCCCCAATGGTCGAACAGACGATCCGCCACACATTGATTTAGTTGCCATTCCGTGGGTAAAACACTCATCCTTCGGCTCAATGAGTCTGCTAGCAGATTTAACCTTCCCGGAATATGAACTGCTTTCAAGGTAATCCTGTGATCCAGGCACCAACAAAGCAGTCTCCATTTCATCATACAGAGACTGGGCGACTTCGTTCCGCCCTGGCGGTTTATGTAAGTCACTACAGTTGAGTTGTCTGAACCAATAAGAACAATCTTGCCCTGAACTTTCCGTAAGAAATGTTCCAGGCCCAGGACTACTGCTCTTAGTTCCAGTAGATTGATATGTTCCTTTGACTGATCCAGATCCCACAGCCCTGATATTGTGGACTCTTCCAGGCAAGCTCCCCAACCCTCCATCGATGCATCTGTATACACAGTCACCTGAGGGTGGGGAGGGGTTAGCAAAACCCCCAACAGGAGATTCTCTGTCTTCAACCACCATTGCAGGTGGTGAATTAGAGGCGCCAACACTGACACATTCGTGTCCAGTGAACCTGTACTCTGGGTCCATTGTGTCATGAGAAAAAGCTGGATCGGCCGCCTGCGTAAGGCGGCCTGAGGAATGACCATCAACCCCAGCATTCTCAAGTAAACCCGTGCCAGGACATGACGACTGTCGCACCCTGACTGAATTACTGAGATGAGTTTCTGAACTCTCTCCTGAGTAGGATAAACATATCCTGTCTCTAGATCGAAGAACATCCCCAGGTAAACAAACTTCTGGGATGGAGTCAGTTCTGATTTTTGAAAATTTATCATCCAGCCTAAATCCGTGAGCGTTTTCAAAACAATCTCCAGATTGGTCGATTTACTTTCCTGGGTGTGTGCTTTTAACAGCCAGTCATCTATGTACGTGTGGACTGCTATGCTTCTCCTGCGGAGGTATGCTGTGATCGCGAGAACCACACGGGTGAAAACCCGAGGAGCGGTGGAAATTCCGAAGGGTAACACCCTGAATTCCCACTGTCTGCCCTGGAATGCAAATCTCAGGAAGCGACGGAAACTCCTCGCTATGGGAATGTGGAAATAAGCGTCCTTCAAATCTATTGAAGCTGTCCACATTCCCTTCTCTAACCCCGCCAACACCGAGCGCACAGTCTCCATCTTGAAACTGGGCGTCTCTATGAACTTGTTCAACGGCTTGAGGTTGAGAATTGGTCTCCACCCTCCGGTGTTTTTTGTTACCAAGAACACGGTTGAATAGAAGACCGGACACTTTTGTGCCGGCCGAATAGTTCCTTTTAGTATGAGGGAATTTATCTCCTCCTCGATACACAACCTTTGCTCTGGATCTCTCGGATTCGGAGTCCAGATTGGCACTAGAGACAGTCGCGATGGCGGGCCTGTCATCCAATCGGGATGATACCCGACTGAAAGCCATCGCAAGACTAAACGGTCCTGAGTCAACCGTTCCCACTCTTGCTTGTGGTCGGCTAGCCGGCCTCCCACCGGTCCACCTAGGGAGAGAGGTGGACATAAAGAGTGCAAGAGTGGCACTGTCTCCTTTGCCAGAAACACCGGAGTGGTTCTCACCGCGGTAACCGGCCCATCAGGCACGATTACCACGACCAGATCCTCGCGCGCCACACCCAATACCGCGCGCACCTCGGTGCGCGGGTGGCTGCCTGGCTGACTGCGCCTGACGAGCCTGCGCCCCCCCCCTCACTGCAGGCCGAATCGCACGCGGCCAAGGCTGACGCTGCGATGGTGGTTGGCCTCTGACCTTGCCACCTCCACCTCGAGCCTGCAGGGGATGATACGCAGGGGGTGCGGCGCGAACGCGCTCCCGACGGAGCACTTCAAACTGCTCGCGCAGCGCCCTCTGGTTATTGACCAGAGTAACCGTCTCCTGGAGGTGTCTACATCCCTCACCTCCAAAGAGACCAGGACCTGTCATAGGCATACGCAGTAGCCTATTGTACAGGTCCTGGGACGGGCACAGATTGTCCAAGGCAAACGTGCGCCTTGCCCGGACACTCCTAGTCACCGCCCGAGTCATGCAGTCCAGAGCCAGGTTGATACCATCCTGGATGGCTCTCTGGACTGTGACCGGGCTCGGCTGCCGCGATGCGGATGCCGTTACTACCCCCTTTAACAGCTGGGAGACGTGGGACAGAGCGGCAATCGAAGCTCTCCCACTCTCCTCCGCATCACGTAACGCGGCATTTGCCGAACGCAACGCGTTCGAACACAAGACTCCCGTGTCAGAACGGGAGCCTGGCCGCGCATCCTCACCCAAAGCCGCGCGGTCATCCACGCTGGGCTTGTGTACCATACCGTACCTCTGGTAATCCAGGGGCACGATGCGGCAACGCCAGGCCACCTCGCGAGGGGCCTTCGCGAGACGCCCATTCGCCTTAATGGACGTCTCCGCCACCTCGAACATGTCAACGACATGCTCTGCCAGCGGCAGAGATGGCATCGCGTTAGCAGTAGCCTTACCAGCTAACCACGGCCTGTGGTCTCGCTGGCTAGCCAACTGCTCCACGGGCAGACCTGGCCTTACACTTACCAGCCACTGGCAAGCGTCAGACCAATCCTCTTCCGTGGCTAGCTGCGAGCGCTCTACAAGACGGGGGCCTTCGTCTTCCTCCTGAGCGCAAGCAGCAGAGCTTGCCGGCGGATATGCTGATACCCCTGGCAAGCCAGGGAAAGCATGCGGGCCCGAAGGAACAGGCATGCTAATCTCACTGGCCTGACCAGGAGCAGGCGCCGTGGTAGAGCGCGGGGCAGATACCGCCCCACCACGGCCCTGGCCAGCACCAGCGACACTCTCGGCAAGCCGAGGTATGCGGTAACGCTGGCCATCAGCAGCGCCCAGGGCCACCTTCTGAACCGTGAACTCTACTCCTGCGTGAGTAGAGCCATGGACTATGTCGCCTGTATTCCCCGCGAGGGGTGCACAGACGTCATAATCCATGGTCACGTCTTCAGACGGCGACCCTAACAGGTAATCCTCTTCCTCCTGGCCAGAAAGATTAGACTCCGGGTCAGCAAAGAGAGCTAACCCGGACTGGCCAGGAAAGGTGCCATAGGAGGTACTGGCACCCGCGGCGTGCGGATACCCCTGGACTGATAAGCAGCCCGCGGGTTCCAGCGACAGCCGTCCACGACCCCTCGGCGCGGCACCAAGCCTGCCGCCAGGGTCGTGGAACGCCCCCTCTAATGGGGCCACCTCTGAATCTACGAACAATGGAAACGACCAACGGACAGGTGATTCAGAGGTGGGGATTACCTGCTCCGAAGCAGATGATGAGGCCAACAAAGGATTTGGTCCAGGAAGCATGCCACGAAGCAACTCTGGAACCAAATCCTTTATTGTCCTCTTCATCTCTCCCAACATCTCGGTCCGGAAGGCCTCCATATCCACCGCGGACGAGGCCTTCCTCTTACCCTTCTTACTCACACCCTCTCTTTTCTGCTTCTTCTTCTCCTCCTCCACCACCTTGTCCTTCGCCTGTAAGCACAAGAATTCGGACATTAGTTCGCCCCCCCCCCCCCCCCCCCCCCCAGTGTTTACATATCTCGCAATTAATCAAGGGACCACAGGGGCTACACTGATAGCAGAGATAAGGAAGAAACCTCTCCTCCAAGAAACATCCACAGGACGAGCAACCCGGTCTCTGAAACAGGGCAAAGGACGAGGGCAATGAGCAACTTAGTTAAGCTTAGAAACTTAAACCAACTCAAAGAGAGGGAAAATGATCATAAAGATCAATAATCATCTGAAACCAGCGTTGGACAAAACTTTAATTGTTAATAAAGAGCAAGGCTGATTATGACGTCATTAATCCTATGACTGGAAAAAATCGATCCATAACAAACATCCAAGTGCAAGGACGAATTGTATCCATAACCAGAACATGTACAGAATGGACATTCCGACTACACACCCATCAGATAAATACTGATAACAATGGTAAATACAGTTAATTTTCTCTAAAATAATTAACATCACCTCATATCAATAATTAGATACCTGACACTTTGTATAGACAAACCATTCCACGTGATGACCTGGAGCACTCCACCAAGACTACGCCTCCTAACACTCTCCACCTTAGGGGAAGGAGTTGGATCAAGAGGGCAAAGTGACAACACCTTTATACTAGGCCTCCGACTCACTGGACATAGACTTTTTGGTTAGATAACCTAACAGTATTAGTAGGAAATGGAACCAAGGTGGAGAAAAACAAACTCTCTGATGCTGTGATGTCCATTACATATCCTCACCTAGACCTGTGGACATAAACACAAAGAGAGATTAGTATTATATAGCACCTAGTTGAAATAAACCAACTAAACAAGGCGCTTATCACGGTAAACGCGAGTCCCGGAAACACATTACACCGGGAAAAAACTCGCTAATTTTACTAGAAGTCACCTGATGTATAGGTCCTGGGCCCTCCATTGGCGAAGTATTCCTTCCTGCCATCTTAATCAGGGGTTATCACTTCTAACTTTCTTATTATAACACTCAAAACACTTTGAAGAGTTTAGAAAAGCTCTAGCACAAAAACATGTGTAGACTCTCTGCCAATAAATTAGCAAAGAGGAAGTGCTAGTCTGCGCATGCGCGGTGGTGGGGCTGGCATCCGCCAGACTACACTCTGACTCCCTGCCCAGTAGGGGCACCTAACTGTTTTAATCTGAGTGTTTATTGAGTGAAAGCCGATATTTAGCAATATCAATAAGTATTAGGGAGGTAAGTATACTCTTGAAGTGAAATTGAGAAATATCCATTTGCAGACCAAGACTATGGTTAAAAGTGCAAAAACTTAATTTAACCCTTTACTGGTGAATGTCCATTTGGAGGTCGAGGTTATTTTTAGAAACTTTCCATTACTAGCTCGGTTATTATGCCAGTCCTTTATCCTGCAAACGAACATACCTTAACACGACTGCAGAGGTAATTTTCAAAGAAATTCTAAATCGTGACATAATTTACCACTATAACAATTAATTTTTAATGGTTATCATGCTACTTACTGAGTTCCTGGTTGCAGCCAGCATCCAGGATATTCCTGATCAATCCAGAGAGCATTTTAATCGCATCTTTCTGCATAACCTCCGCATGTACGGCCGTACACACGCTCAATACTCTCAGCATGGAAACAGCAGACTTACGAAGCAATGCCGTCGGATGCTTACTGTCTTTTTTATGTAGGTCTGAAAACACGAGTACAATTTATAACAGGTATTTTTTAATAGTTTAAAATAAAAAAACATGGACCTAATTCCCAGTTTATTCATGAATCATATGATGTCATAATCAACTATGTAACATGTAGGATGATTGCATAATCAATTACATCATGAATGATATAGATAGGTTTGTCATACATGTTTAATTGATGAGGTTAAACATTGTTATACGAGTTGAATGTCTTTACTATTTAATAAACATGCTGCTGAATATTTTGAAACTAATTTAACTGGGCGCTGTTGCTGCCAGTCAAATTAGTGTCAAAATATTCAACAGCTTTCCTATATAGTTTTCTGGAAATTGATAGTTAGGGAGTTCAGGGATCAATCGATCCCAACACGGCAAAGTCTAGAGATTGGTGGGGCATAGCCTACGCCAGTAACAGCTCCCTGTCAAATTAGTTTCAAAATAGTCACCAGAATGTTTAATAAATTGTAAATTCCTCAAAGACATACAATTCGAACACTTACGTGACTGACTCCGATTTCCCTGACGGAGCTACGTCATTTTGATTGTGACATCAGCTACCTAGCGACGTAATTTATTATGACGTTAGATATTTGAGTGGCAGATCAGATCACACAATCATCATTATATCATACCTGTTTCCTCTGATTCTTCATCTTCGTCATCATTATCAGGTAGCTCAGGTGGATCAGCCAGCTTGAGGTCATATTTGCCCTCTTTGCCCATTCGATAGCTGTTCGTGTTTCCTGTATCCCACTGAACACGAATCCAGCCATCTTCGCCAAGCTCGCCGATCACACGCCCCATACCCATATTAGGCGGAGGCCCATCCTGGAAACAGAACAATAGTGCAATGCTGTGCTAAAGATGATGCCTCTTATTCCAATGAGCATATCTGCGATGGACTGTTCCAGTTTTAGCTATGCCCCACCTATCTTTACCACCCACACCTCGCTCATGTTGGGATCGATCGATCCCTGCTTCTTGACTATCAATTTCCAGAAAACTATACCCGTAAGCTGTTGAATATTTTAAAACTAATTTGACTGGGTGCTGTTGCTGCATATGGCAGCAACAGCGCCCAGTCAAGTTAATTTGAAAATATTCAACAGCATGTTTATTAAATAGTAAAAGCATACAATTCGTACAAAAACGTTTAGCCCGTCATCAGTTCTGCTTTCTTGACGAACTTATATATACACCTGTGCAAAAGTTAAGCATCACCCTATTTTTACGCACATGCGAGGGTATATTCATGTGCTATGAAGAAAGCAATAGCATAAACATTTATGTACCCATCCATCTTAGTGCAAGAGGTAATAATGCAACTAGAGGAATGCTGATTATGATGGTGGGGAAACACTATGTTTTTGTTTGAACTTGAAAACGAGGCCTGAATATGGTTACGTTGACACAACTGACAACTATTGCCCTACAGTTGACACACGTGGCTAGATTGTCATTAATGGTGTCTGAAAACGAAGTTTAACATCTGTGCACGAGTTTGAGACTCTCATTATTAATACCGGGTATATCCACCTTATGCCTGGATGACGGCCTGGACACGACGTCTCATGCTGGTCACCAACCGACTGATACGCCATTGTGGTATTCGTTGCCATTTAAGATGGAGTGCGTCTGTTAATTCCTGTAGGTTCTGCACAGGAGGATCCCTCCTTCTCACCATGTTTCCCAGAATGTCCCAGATATGCTCAATAGGGTTCAGGTCAGGGCTCCTTGCTGGCCATGGTAGGGTTTCGATGGCATTCTGGCGGAGGTATTCATGCACAGCTCTAGCACGATGTGGTCGGGCGTTGTCATCCATGAATATAGGGTGGGTTCCAGGTGCATGGTTTACAAAATGAGGGACCACAACTCTATCCAGTATGGAATCTTGATATCTTTGTCCATTTAGTGTTCCAGGTACAGTCAACAGATCCAGCTTACAATCAAATGAGATGCACCCCCATATCATAACGGAACCTCCACCAAATGGAACTTCTTCCATGATGTTACGTTGGTCGTACGCCGTGCGTCTGGACCTCCATACACGAGTTCGACCATCTGTGGCATGAAGCAGGAACCGACTTTCATCGGACCAGTGTACCCGTCTCCAGGATCTCATGTTACAGTGTCTTCTTTCGGTGCACCACCTCAGACGCTCCTCTTTGTGGTGTGCAGTGAGGAGAGGACGTCTGACAGGTCTCCTAGCTTTCATGCCAGCAGCATACAGTCTCCTTTTGACGGTAGACATTGACACTCTATTGCGCGTTTCCCATTGCTGGCTGAGCACTCTGCTGTTGGTGAATGGAGATCTCCTAACAAGGCGTACTAGGGCTCGATCATCACGGGCAGTAGTCTTCTTCGGTCTTCCAGATCTAGGCCTGTCCTTCACCTCGTTAGTTTGCCCATGTTTTGCAATCAAACGACTGATTACAGTATGGTTAATGTTCAGCTGTCTGCCAATCTCTCTGCATGACATACCAGTGGTATGCATGCCTATGATTTGCCATTTCACACGATCACTTAACCTTCGTCTTGCCATAGCGGTTCACAATCAAGAGCTAATTCTCTCTGTACAAATAAACCACGGTCATGAACACAAAATTCCTAATCTTGTCGCCTAAATCTGTATGTAATGTTCTACACCTCAAACTGGACTTTTACATAACTGAACACGTGTGCTGTTTCCCGCCACGCACGGACATCAAGCGGCGTGAAGTCATGCATGCATGTGCATTTCGTACTTGGAATTATGTCAGCTAACCCGGGGACAAAAAGTATGGCAGCCTAGTTGTACCATCATGTTTCTACGTTCTATTGTTTTTGCTGGTGCTTAACTTTTGCACAGGTGTATATATCATTCATGACGTCATTGATTATGACGTCATTCTACACGTCACGTAGTTGATTATGACATCATATGACAGATGGATAAACTGGAAAGGTCAATTAGGAATGAGAGGTAGAGACTAGGGATAAGCAGATCACAATCGGGAGGGTTTGGGGAGACATAGAAAAGTGAGAGATTGTTAGATGGTCAGATAGATAAATGGATGGATTATGTGACAGATGGATTAGCATAGAAACAGAAGACAGAGCTAGAAATATTACATAAATACCATAAAATTAATGTCTCTGAAAGCTTTTGTCTAGTATACCTGATCACCCCATTTCCAGTCAACGCCTCTGACAACTCTTGTGCCAATCTTCATCATAGCTGCCAGTTCTGGACCGGAGATTGGAACCGGTTGTGCATTACGTCTCTGTCTATGCTCCTCTATTACGGTACATAGGGCATCATCAGACTGTGGTGGTGTCACGTCAGGGTCGGGACCTGCTCAAACAACGCATGTATATCATCATGAAATAGCAAAGATAAGTAAAGATAACAAATGATTAGACTGAGAGAGGGAGGAGGAGCAAAACTTCAAAATAGACTTCGTCGGACCCTCAATGGGCACAAACATATTGTGCTTTGTGAAGATCCCTTTAGTTGAGTTATCATCCAGAAATGAACAGACAGATGGATGGATAAATGGATTAAGGGGTGAACAAATAAACAAATGGATGGAAAAAGTAAATGCGATGGTGGGGAAAAATAGTATAAGTCTCTCTGTTGGGGGGGGGGGGGGGAGTGGGAGTGGGGGGAGGAATAACTAGTATAATTCTCTGTTGGGGTGGATGGGGGGTGTGTGGCTGGGGGGGGGGGGGGGGGGGGGGGCATAACTAGTATATGTCTCTCTGTTGGGGTGGGGGCATAACTAGTATAATTCTCTGTCGGGGTGTGTGGGGGGCATAACTAGTATAAGTTTCTCTGTTGGGGGGGCATAACTAGTATAATTCTCTCTGTTAGGGTGGGGGTGGTGGTATAACTAGTATAAGTCTGTCAGGGGGGGAGGGATAATTAATATAAGATTCTCAGTTGCGGGGCCATAACTAGTATAACTCTCTCTGTTGGTGTAGGGGGGGGGGGGGGGGCATAACTAGTATAACTCTCTCGTGTTGGTGGTGGGGGGGGGGGGGCATAACTAGTATAACTATCTCTGTTGGGGGGGGGCATAACTAGTATAACTCTCTCTGTTGGTGGGGGGGGGGGGGGGCATAACTAGTATAACTCTCTCTGTTGGTGGGGGGGGGCCATAACTAGTATAACTCTCTCTGTTGGGTGGGGGGGGGGGGGCATAACTAGTATAACTCTCTCTGTTGGTGGGGGGGGGGGGCATAACTAGTATAACTCTCTCTGTTGGTGGGGGGGGGGGGGGGCATAACTAGTATAACTCTCTCTGTTGGTGGGGGGGGGGCATAACTAGTATAACTCTCTCTGTTGGTGGTGGGGGGGGGGCATAACTAGTATAACTCTCTCTGTTGGTGGGGGGGGGGGCATAACTAGTATAACTCTCTCTGTTGGTGGCGGGGGGGGGGGGGGGGCATAACTAGTATAACTCTCTCTGTTGGTGGGGGGGGGGGGGGGGGCATAACTAGTATAACTCTCTCTGTTGGTGGGGGGGGGGGGCATAACTAGTATAACTCTCTCTGTTGGTGGGGGGGCATAACTAGTATAATTCTCTCTGTTGGTGGAGGGGGGGGGGGCATAACTATTATGTCTCTCTGTTGGGGGGGGGGGGGCATAACTAGTATAATTGTCTCTGTTGGGGGTGGGGTGGGTGGTTATAACTAGTATAAGTCAGGGTGTGTGTGGGGGGGGGGGGCATAACAAGTACAATTCTCTCTGTCAGTCAGTTTGTAGGTCAGTTGAATGTTTGACATGTCTGACGGAGCTGTCTCTCTCACCATTCTATTGAATCGTGCTTGTTTAATCCTTTAATGGGCAAGATTAGTCAAGATAATTTACTGGTCAATGTCCAGTTCCAGAATTATAGAAGATAATTTTTGAAAATATATCACTGGAATCACTGGCTCGGTCATCGAGCCAGGCATTCCCATGATAAATTGTCAAAAATAGTCTTGTCTCTGCCTACAACTGGACATTCCTCAAGAGCCCTACAGAGGCTGGTTTTGGGCGGCTTGATGATTAAAGGGTTAATTGCGATTAACAGCTATTAGAAACTTGTATGTCTGTCCGTCTGTCTGTTTAAGTACGTCACAAATGCATAGTTGGTGATGGACAGACTTTGCATTGCTGTACGAATTGTATGTCTTTACTATTTAATAAACATGCTGTTGAATGTTTTGAAACTAATTTGACTGGGCACTATAGGCAGCAACAGCACACTGTCAAATTAGTTTCAACATATTCAATAGCTTACCTATATAGTTTTCTGGAAATTGATAATCAGGGAGTTCAGGGATCGATCGATTACATGAGCGAGGTGTGGGTGCAGTTTAGTTAGAGATGGGCGTGGCATAACTAAAACTGGAAACGTCCAGTGATACAAATCAGATTTGGTTTCTGCATACTGACAAGAGGATTCAATGCTGATACTTTATTCACTTTTGCCAAGCATTAGCACATTAACGTGTTTCATCATGATTTTGCATGTAGATTTTCAAGATGGTCGTCAAATCTAACAAAGACCATCCTACAATAGATCAAAGTGATTCGACAAGCTTCAAGCATCAATCTTTCAGCGCTATGTACAGAGGGCTATCACACAGAAACACACTTTTATGGTGGGTCAAATTAATTCCTGTAAACCACACCCACGCTTAAGAAATTAGTGGGAGGGGGGAATATATGGCTTAGAAAATAGAAATATACCCTAATAGCATTTGTAACCCTTTCAACAATGGCGTCCCAGAAATCCACCTTTCGTTGACTATTTTCAATTTACTTTGACAGGAATCTGCACTGCTGTAGGCAAAAGTCTCCTAGTCAAATTAATTTTGAAATATTCAACAACGTTAATTCTTTCATCATCATTGGGTTTCTTTAGTTACTTTATATTAACCGTTTAATCCTAAGATTCCAGTGTTTCAATTGCAAAATAGATATATACGCGCAAGCTGTTGAATATTTTGAAACTAATTTGACTGGAAACTGTTGCAACCATAAGCTGCAACAGCTCCCAGTCAAATTAGATTCAAAATATCCAAGAGGACATTCCCTACATTAAAAAGAAGTTGGCCTTTCATGTCTATGAGAGTCAAATGTTTAATTAGAAAATAATACATTATCAGGACCAGGATGTTAAGCTAACGATTGGCTTACCAGCTAGCCTGAGAATCGCTTGCGATAAAGCCAGTATACCAGAGTTCAACAGAAGACTGACGCTACTCGCGTGATGCTCTGTCATTAGCAATGTCAGCGTCGCTAGCATGAAACGTGACACGGGTAACGCTCCCAAACTCACCACCTCCTAGAAATGAAAATCAGTAGCTAGGGCTTAAGCAAGCACAGCAAAAACTATATGTACTGTTACTGGTTGTAAATTTGAACTTGGTTAAGAATTTGAGTTTGTTTAAGTGAAAATTTATTTAATTAAAGTGAAAGTTAACCAAACTTTAATTTAAAATCTTAGAGATCTCATGACAGGTATGAGTTTTCTGTACAAACGTAATATTTGGACATTTGTTACTGGGTCATAGCGAAAGTCAAAATATGAAGTTTGGAGAAAAAAGTTGGTTTTCAGATTGCACTCTGTGTTCACAGCATTAAACTGTTAAACCTTTCGTGACGAAACTGGCCAAAACCGTCCTCGGTAGTGGTTTTGAGTAATGTCCATTTACAGGCCAAGAGAAGACTATTTTTTAAATTTTACCACTGAAATGACTGGCTCAGTAACCGAGCCAGTCATTACAGTGGTAAATTAAAAAAAGTACTCTTCTCTTAGCCAGCAAATGGACATTCAATAAGTAAATATAAAAATTTTTTGAAGAAATTTAGTCATTATAGATTAGGGTTAAACATTGTGTTAATGTTGAATCATCTATGCATAAGTCATCCTTCCAGAGTATCCATCTATCACCTGACGTCATATGACATCATAATCAGCTAAGCGGCGTGTAGGATGATGTCATAATCATTACGTCATAAATGATTCTATTCGGCCCGTCTTTAACTCTTTATAGTTCGCCACATACGAATTGTATGTCTCTACTATTTAGTAAACATGCTGTTGAATACTTTTGAAACTAATTTGACTGGATGGGGGATAGGCAGCAACAGCACCCAGTCAAATTAGTTCCAAAATATTCAACAGCTTACCTGTATAGTTCTCTAGAAATTGAGAGTTAGGTAGTTGAGAGATTGATCGATCACACCATGAGCGAGGTGTGGGTGGAGCTTAGCTAGAGATGGGCGGGGAATAGCTAAAAATGGAAAGGTCCATTCCGTGACACACACAATTTAGCCTACATGTACATATTAACCTTGCTGTTATCCTGTGGCATGTTTGCTGGGTTTATGCCTCTAGCTTTGAACGTTGTATCCGCTTGAATAACACAGCCTCTTAACTCCTTCACGGCCCACTTATACAGCTGCGAGAACGCCATCTCTAACAGTACACGATCGCACGGCGGTATCAGGTTGATATTCGACAGACAATGAGGAACAGGATCGCTGTGAATGAAAATTAAATGATCATAGATTGTTGATACAGTTCATAACTTTCTCATAGTTGGGTTTACAAGATCACAAATTTTTTACGTTAAGAATCGATTACTTTTAGAACCACAGCGGAAACATGCATACCAGGATTTGAGATGAAGCTATCATCAGAAATGAAATTCCCATAATGGATGGATCCAATCTGTCACTCAAGCATCTGACATCATGTTCCTAGTTAGCTGGCGTCACAATCAAAATGACATATAGCTCCATCATGAAAGATGGAATGTCCATCACTAGTGTACTTTGATGAATTCAATAATATAATACTGTTGAATATTTTGAAATTAATTTGACTGGGGCCTATTGATGCTAAAACAAGAGGCCCAACGGTACTGTATCGCTCACCTAGAATTATTGGCCACTGGCACAACCGAACAAAATCAGATGACCGATGGAAATCTAATTTCTGTGAAAGGTTTAGACAAGATTTATTAAAATTGGTCCAGCAGTTAATAAGTAGTCTTTATGATTTTTCACATGAATTTGCAGAAAAGACAGGTCCGACGAAAACGATAAATTTTGATTGATTCGTGGCAGACATGTTTTTTATGTATCAACTTTCCATGTACAAATTTAATGGCGTTTAGGCCCAAATCATATCTCCAACATTTCGGCCCGATCCGTTCAGCGGTTCTGGAGAAGTTATTTCCATGAAAACTAGGTCAGCCAAGATGGCCGCCAAAGCATTTGGCCAATCAAATTCCCTTAAACAAACTTGGTTCAGCTATTGCTCCAGATGATATTCCATGAGGTTTGCATCAATTCCCCAACCGGTTTCGGAGACTTTTAAAGGGGAACACAAGAAGGGTCATCATCATTTGCATAAAACATGCAGTTCTATCGTAGATCCCATATTTAAACTACTGTGTAAAACTTTCCTACGACATTTATATATAAATCCGATTAAAATGGTGTTGAAAAACACTATGTCACTATGTTACTATAATCTTTGGCCCCAAAGGTTGAACCCATCCGGTGGAAAAAGATCCAAGATGGTCACCAAACCATTTATCCGACGGCTTTGAAAATGACAAATTTGAGATCAGAATACCCAAAAACCTATACAAAACCAATTTCGGCTTCAAAATCCATCAAATACAAATATTCAATATGGCCGGCAAACACGCCACATTTTGATTAGTCCATGGCGGCAATGTTTTCTGACAGATCAACCTCCCTTGAACAAAGTTTAATGGCCCTTAAAGTTCTCATCTATTCTCAAAAGATACATATCCTGGCTAAATTTCAGACTATTTTTTACTTTATGGACACCTAGAACTGTAGCTGCCCTTTTAGATAGATATTTGCTGGCGCCATTATTTCAGATTCTATTGTCTTCGCCGGTACACAATCGTTCGTATAAAACCATTCTCGTAACGCTAATGCTAATCATTCATCTGCTGGCTTCCAAGGTAAGCGCATTGATGTGCATAGCAGTTCAATACCAGTTGTGTATATTTCCTATGGTGCAAGCGACAACAAATATATTTATAACAAGTTCACTGAAAACTTTCCGTCAAACTATTGTCAATATAATCAGCTGATAATACAATTGTCACTAGATAAAGATTTGATAACAATTCGCCTGAAAATCGTTGACGCAACAACTTTCAATCAAATTGTTTTCAAAATAATCAGCGGTGTAGTCAACGTTGCAAGACCTGCTGAAGATATTCCGCACAACTTTATTAACAATCATTTCTTACTATGGCAGCAACAGCGTTGTCAATTTTTTCTCAGAATAATCAGCAGACATCCTGTTTTGTTTGCGAGCAAGTGCATACACAATTAGTTAGGCCTCTATCATATTTCACAGTGAAATAAGTTCACAAACACCAAGCAGTCCACCAGCACATGCACGATCGCCTCTGACATGCTTACCGTGAATAGAATAATATGCTTACCTACTGATTGACAATGAAATGAACAGAATTTTCGAGCATATCTGAGACTGGGTCTTGATTCCATATATCATATAGGCCTAACTTATTGTGTATGTTTGTTAGCTAACAAAAAAGAAAGCCCGCTGATTATTCTGAGAGAAATTTGACAACGCTGTTGCTGCCTGGGTAACAAATGACTGTCAATAAATGTACTCGAAATATCTTCAGTGTGTCTTCACATTGACTGCCCTGCTGATTATTTTGAGAATAATTTGATTGAAAGTTGTTTCATCGACGATTTTCAGCCAAATTGTTATCAAAACTTTGCCTAGTGACAATTGCATTATCAGCTGATTATTTTGACAACAATTTGACGGAAAACTGTTGCTGCTAGACAGCAACAACATTCAGTAAACTTGTTATAGATATATTTGTTTTTATTTGCACCATAGGAAACATAGAACTAGTATTGTACTATGCTATGCTTATTATGCGCTCACCTTGGAAGGTAGAAAATGAATGGCCAGCATTAGCATTACGAGAATGGTGTTATACAAACAATTGCTCACCAGTGAAGACTAGTCTGAAATAATGGCGCCCACAAATACCTATCTAAAATGTCGACTACAGTCCAAGTTAGTTAGTGTCCATAAAGTAACAAATAGTCCTAATTTTAGATAGGATATATATCTTTTATGAATAGATGAGAACTTTAAGCCCTAATCATATCCTGCCAAATTTCAAGCCGATCTGTTCAGCAGTTCGGCAGAAGTTGTTTTCATGAAAACTAGGTCCTCCAAGATGGCCGGCAAACCATTTGGCCAATCAAGTTCCCCTGACCAAACTTGGTTCAGCCTTTGCCATAGATCATATTTCATGACGTTTGGATCAATTCACCAACCGGTTTCGGAGATTTCATGAGGTCTGCATCAATTCTCCAACCGGTTCCAGAGACTTTTAAAGACGTTTCTAAAAATCAGCCAAAATCCAAGATGGCTGCTGGCCAAATTGGCTGATCTGCTTCATTTGAACAAACTTGGATGCCCTAAGGATGCTTCCTGTCAAATATAATTGAAATCGGTCCAGTGGTTCTGGAAAAGTCGTTTAAAGGAAAAGTTGACAGACGGATGACGGACGGACAATCCCCATGGCATGAGCTCACATGGCCTCTCAGGACAGGTGAGCTAACAAGAAATGTCTATGGCAGCAACATCTGATGAAATAAATTAAAATTAATAACATCAAAGCAATCATTTACTATCTCACCTGACCCGCTTGCCGACAGTCAGAAGTCCTTGCCAGCCAGCCATAATGGAATATTTAGCTGATGGAATCAGGTAATCTTTATGTACAAGAGATAGCATAGTCTGGATCCCGCTTAGTCGCACCTCAGCTCGATGTACCTTTAACAGTCAATAACAACATCAGATTAGAACAGGATAATGAAGTAAAAACAATGATAAAGTATTCTGACCAAAAGAAAAATGAATAATAGAAAGATCCATCTCTAGCTATGCCCCGCCCATTTCTAACTAAGCCAGCCGCACATTTGTACGCATGTTTGAACCAATTTGAAACTGCGAAATGTGAATTCTCAGAATATCTCAATTTCAAGGTACCTATACAAATAAGCTGTTGAATATTTTGAAAGGCAGCAACAGCTCCCAGTCAAATTAGTTTCAAAATATTCAACAGAATGTTTATTAAATCGTAAATTCATCAAATACATACAAGTCATATGCTAGTGACTCAAAAAAGCATCCGCTTTTGTTTCTACGAGAATTGTTAATACTTACCAGATGTACTATTATGATAATGTCTATTATCTAGTTTAGCTCAAAATAAACAATTAAAAACTCTGTACTCTCCATGGTCCTGCCCATACTGTGTCCGGCAATTACCATAGCCCCAGGTACCAAGTCAATTCCCAATCACAGTCAGATTCGTCTTATATTTGTCTTGACAAACAGCGAAAGCAGCTCAGCCTCACTTCAGTGGGGCGGCTGAGGGAGGCCATAGTACATCTGGTATTAACAATTCTCGTAGAAACAAAAGCGGATGCTTTTTTTATTCTACTTCGAATAATACTTACCAGATGTACTATTATGATAAACTCCGGATTTCGACAGCCAAGAAACTCTGGCGAGAGGAGGTGAGGCTCGAACCAGCTCTCATCTACCATCTGACAGAGAAGGTTATGAAGAACCCTGGTATATGCTTGGATTCCGCCATCTGACTCATAGAGTGCTAAACTTCAATGGTCTAGACTGCACTCCCCCCCACCCCACTCATTTGACCGCACAAATTTCAGTGCTGTCAAAAGGGGAGGCAACACCCACCAAACCCATGTCAGCCCAAAGTCTCAGCTAGGGCAGTCCAGGAGACTGCAAAAGAAGCTACTACAACTTCTAATTTGAAAAAAATATCAGTATATCAATTAGATTTTCAAATTTGAATGACTCTAATGTCTGTTGCAATGAATAAGATACTCTTGAACCAGACTTTTACTTAATCAGTCTGGGAATTCGACTGTAAGTAAATTAATATTAATCACTTAAATTAAGAAAACACATTTTCTGAGTGCTTGGTCTTTCTTGATCATCACAGGAGCTCCGCCCAATCCATGGTCGTTCACAGATCATGTGCATCACCATTGCTCAGTGTATGTGGAAGAACCCTGCGATGTGTAAATAATGGTCGGATGTAGGTTTAGTTAAGATTCGACAAATTGGCGATGGCTACCGGATTAAGTGCGCTGGAGATATCGCGAAGGTAGAAATCAGTAAATAATGACTCGGCATGCCATTGTGCTATAGACATCACCTCCTCTAAAGAGACACCCTTATAAAGGGGCGATGCTGCTGCTAGTGCTCGGACTTGATGGGCGTTTGCACGATCAATCTGCTTTCATGTTGTGATTTTATGCGACATCTAAATAGCATCAACTATCCAATGAGAAATGGTGTCTTTCAAGGTGTGAAGATGAGGAGCTTTGAGACATAACCACAGAGATTTTGTGTTATCTCTCAACTCCTCAGTATGTTTCTTATACATTTTCAGACATCTGACAGGACACCAAGCAGAAGAGTTTGGGTCATGTCTAATTAAACTTGGCAAATTGATCGGCTGTCCTGGTTATTTAAGTGACTGATTCTTTGCCATGAAACAAAGACGTGGTAGTAATCTTAAACCTTCACCCGTAACGACAAAATGGTCTTATTCGGCAGAAAGCGCATGAATTTCGCTTCTTCTCGCCGATCCTGCTGCAACCAATAAAACTGACTTAATAGTTAACAGTTTAATATCTATAGATTTAATTGGTTCAAAGGGAGCATGCCCTAAAACCTGTAGAACAAGAGATAGATTTCATGCTGGGATAGGAATTGGCTGTCTAGGTCGCAAATTGCTCATTCCTTTAATAACTTCATTTAAAGTGTCGTTCTCCACTCTTACAATGGCCAGACTGGGAACAACTGAATCTAATGCAGACTTATATGCAGCTAGGGTTGAAGGTACAAGTTTGTCAACTTCGTATAAATGACAGATAAAATCTGCTACGTGTTGAACAGATGCAGGAAAGGGATTAATATCTCTTCCCTTACACCACTCTGAAAATTTGTTGATTCTATAATTATATGTCTTGGTGGTTGACCCTCTTCTGGCTGAAGCGACAAACTTCGCTGCTTGCTCAGAAAAGCCACCCTTAATTGCATGCTGCTTGATAACATCCATTCAGTCAATTGGAACATCTCCCGTCTGTCGTGGAGATACAGACCTTTGTTCAGAGAAATCAGATCCCTTCTGTCTGGAAGAGGGATTGGATTGCAGACCAGAAGCTGCAGCAGATCAGTAAACCATGATCGGCCTGGCCAATGAGGGACGATCAGTAGTACTTGGCATACTCCCTCTTTTGGGATGAGAATCATTGGAGGATACGCATACGCGTACATTCCCTTCCAACTTATCGCCAGTGTGTCTACTCTAGAGCTAGCGGGTCCGGGATCGGTGACACGTATGTGACCATCTTTGCGTTTCCTTTCATCGCAAATAGATCCACATTTGGCTTGCTCCAATGTTTGAAAAGAACCACCGCTACCGATTGGTTGAGCTGCCATTCCGTCGGACGGCAAACCGTCCTTTAACTGGGAGCATCCGCTAGGATGTTCAATCTTCCTGGAATGTGTGCTGCCCGAAGAATAGGATTCCTCTCTTGGCACCAAAGCAGAAGGTTCCATATCATCATACACAACTCCGGTGATCTCATCCCGCCCTGGCGGTTCAAATAAGACACCAATGTTGAGTTGTCTGTCCTTACTAGGACAATCTTGTCTCAGATTAAGTTCTAAAATTTTCGAAGTGCTAATGCCACCGCTAATACTTCGAGAACATTGATGTGTTTCTGCACATTGGTCCAATCCCATTCCCCTGACAGATCGTCCAGTACTGCTCCCCAACTCGTCGTCGATGCATCTGTAAAGATGGACATCTGCGGTTGAGGAGGTTGTAGAGGAACACCTCGCAGGAGAATCTGTTCTGATAACCACCACTGAAGATGGAATATTAATGGTTCTTTTACTGGAATCCTCAGAGACAACAGATCCATTCTCTGAGACCAGAATGACATTAAATACATGTGAATCGGCCTACGCCTGAGTGCCGCATAAGGAACCACCTTCTCCAGAGATACTACTAAACCCAGTATTCTGAGAAATTGACGCGCCGTCAGATAGGCTCCTAGAGAAACTGACTCCAGTACTGCAATCAGGCTCTTGACTCTTCTCTCCGCCGAAAAGCTACACCATCTCTGAGATTGAAAAGAATTCCCAGATACACAAACTCCTGGGATGGAGTCAATTCTGATTTCTCTAGATTCACAATCCATCCTAGGTCCTTTAATAAGGCTAGGACTACCTGGAGATTGTTGCACAGAATGACTGGATTTCCCGCCTACAGCAGCCAGTTGTCTATGTAAGTATGAACAGCTATGTTTCTCCTGCGAAGATAAGAAAAATGGTGAAAGAATGAATTTGTTCAGCGGTTTGAGGTTGAGAATTGGTCTCCAACCTCCGGTGCATTTCGGAATGAGGAAAATTATTGAATAGAAGCCCAGGGAGGACTGATCGCGGACTAAATGAATCGCATTCTTCTGCTGAAGAGGTATGATTTCTGAGCAAATGGCATCCAGACGATCGGATTCCCTTGGAATGCGAGTCCATACTGGAGTCGATGTTAACGGAACTAACAATTGATGGATGAGCCAGTCCGTTTCGTAGCCGTTTCTTAGCCAATGACAGACCAAACAATCTTGCACAACCTGTTCCCACTGGTTTGAGAACAGCTGAAGTCTGCCTCCGACGGTAGGATTCTGCACACAGCTCGCGGTCGATATTGCACGATAAGACGTTAATTCGCTTGAGTGAAGATTCTCGACTCCCTTCGTTCCTGGCATCACTGGAATGGGTTTCACCGGAAACCCGTCAGGACCATCTCCCATGGCCATCTCGCGGCTTCTTGGAATATGATGGCCCGGGACCTCCACCACGGCTATCCTTACGGTAGCCACCTCGCCACTCACCGCTACCCTTCCTATCATCTTCATACGGCCTCTTATTATAGGACATGTATGAGAATGAACGCCTGTGAACCGGATGCCCGATGGGCATCACCGCTAGGACAGAAAGGCGAACTCTGGCGCTACCTCTGTTGCTCATGCCAATGCTGCTTATAGTACTGCAGCAGCCGAGTCCTCTTCATCGGCATCTACGACTTGCTGACTACTTCCTGCTCCATGACCATTGACGCAACCTTGGAAAGAGCATGTCGTGCCAAGCTGCCAAACAAGCCCGGACCAATGAAGGGCGCAGAAGATAACGCAGCCTTCATTTCTGGTCCTCGTTCTACGCAATTGAGAACCATTCTCCTCTGCTCCACCAATGATCTAGTGATCACCCTGGCCAGGCAATCCTGGGATAAGTGCATGGTGTCCCGGATAACTCCGGGAGCAGCCTCTGGCACTACCCCACCTTCCGCCATGCAGGTCAGCATACCCTGCAGGACGGTGCATCCGTGCGAGAGAGCAGCCATAGCCGCTCTCACGGCAACCTCAATGAGTCAACTCATTGAAAGGATTTTTGTTAGCTTGGGAAACCCATGGCTTTCCCAGCTAATGGCCTATTCAGCGCTTCTCTATCCCCGACTGAAAGCCGAGGAGCACGAGCATACTGACGATAGGCCTGCTCCGGAAAGCGGACCCTACTTCTTATCCCCTTAGGGGCCTTGGACAACGAATAATCTGGCTGAACCAGATGGTACGCCGGAACTTCCAACATGTCAGAAGCCTGGGTGTCCAAGGGAAGTCGGCATGGCCGAAGACCCACTCGACAGAGTGCTAGCCGCTCGCTCTGACATCCGCTCCATCGCCAGATCGCGCTGAGATCCTTGAACCGATGCCAACCCGAGACGGTCGGACATCCAGCCAAGGACCTGCACCCATTCAGCTTCGGTGCAAAGGGATGATTCGTCCATCAATGGACTACCATTCTCATCCCCTTTCTCACCCTTGGATTGAGCAGGCCACCGACGATCCATGCTGAGAGTTACGGACCAAACTTCCAATACGAAGTGGATCCATGGCTCGACTACTTGCGGCTCCAGTATCTAGCGAATCGCCAGATATGGATTCACCGCAATCCATCGGCTCCAGCACGGGAGATGGGACTACGGCCGCTACTCCGACAGGAGAAGGAATTCTGAGAGGAGCCGTCATAAACGCCTCCGTGATGCCGACGTGAACCGTAAAACACAGCTCTAGCAGCCATCCAGACTGAACGAAATCCAGGTGAAAGATGCCTGATGGAATGTCGACATCTCCACCCGGCTGGCAAACCCATACAAAACCCGTGGGTGACCCGCGGGAAGTACCGGCATCTGCCACATGAGAAAGCTCCGGCATGCCAGAGTCTTCCATATCAGAAGGATATCTTCCTATTCCGCCGTCGGCTCTTGTCCCTCCGCAGAACTGGCCGGACCACCGATAGGTAATCCTGCACCAGCCTGCATTGTCGGGATCGTGGACTTGAACATCACCTTGAACTGGGCCGACCAAACGCTCAAGGCTAAGTCCATCCGCTCGTTCAGATGCTCTTCTAGACCCTTGACCGACGCCTGATCCACTTTGGCCGCCTTGTACCTCGCGATCCTCTCCAAACGTGCACGCCGATCACGATCGAATTCCACCACCAACTCTGACGATCACTTCGTAAATACATCGCAAGGACTCCCAACCTTGCACTTTGCTCAGGCAATGCAGTGATGGCCAGTGAACTTCCGCTTCATGAAGCGGTTGCAGCAAGAGCATAATGTATCAGGAGGGGCTTTTCATTGCCCCTTCACCTTCTGCGAACACACAATAAGAATTAAAACGCTGCACATGACAAGATGATGACGAGCAACATGCACAATTTATTTGATTGTAATTCAAAATTGGTTACAAACATTAACTTTCTTTTTGGAAGGAACCGAGTCGCAAGAGAAATTAACCGAGTACCCGGATAAGATTAAACAGTTAATGGGTAACGGAGCGACTCCAACAATGGCTACCACTTTAAAACAATGTGCCAATTTAAGGAATATTCAAACAGTCATTACGGCACGAATGTATAAATTCTAGATTGATGCAACCTGCCCCTGTGATGATTTTCCGTTGCCTTCCATGGAACCAGCAACGATTTATGCAAACAACGCTTAACTTCGTGGAAAATTGCAACATTTTAGAGCTAAAAAAAGCGCGACTGTAAAGTCCAGCAAAATAGACGAATCTGACTGTGATTGGGAATTGACCTGATACCTGGGGCTATGGTAATTCCCGGACACAGTATGGGCAGGACCATGGAGAGTGCGGAGTTTTTAATTGTTTATTTTGAGCTAGACTAGATAATACACATTAACATAATAGTACATCTGATAAGTATTATTCGAAGTAGAAAGACTTTTCAATTTTAGCTACTGAGCTATACATCATTTTGTTTGTGGCGTAAGCTAACAGGTGACGCATTTGATTATGATGTTAGACTTGAGTGACAGATTGGATCCCTCCATTAAAAATAATATATTCATCGTTTAACACTTATATCAGCCAAAAACGGCTTCAGCAGTTGCCTTAAGCAATATCCATTTGCAGACCAAGAGAAAACTATATTGGAAAATTTACCACTGGAATGACTGGCTCGATAACCGAGCCAGTCATTCCAGTGGTAAATTTTCAATAAGTCTTCTCTTTATCTGCAAATGGATATTTTCAATGAGAAATTTGAAATTTTATTGAACAAATTTGAGTGTTAAAGGGTTAAAAGGATTGATTAAGAAGTGATGCTGTCTTATATTCACTATGGTCAACTTCGACTGGCTAACCATAGTTAACTATATCGGACTAAATCCCAGTCAAACTCAAAATAGTTAACGAGCTAGTTAACTATAGTCGACCAGCCACCCAAGGTCGGTGGCAAATGATTAGTACGAAATTGCCCTAAAATTCAAATGGGCAGAGAGGCTTCATTTACCATGAATAAATGTAACATGTAACTATTTCACTAAGTAATATAGTTTGGATGAACCTATACCTTCCTATTGTATGTCAATGTTCCCAAGGCCCATTCCCTTCCCACGTTATCTCATGTGGATACTTCTTGACATCTTAGCGGGAACACATTTTTTTCATAGGCCATTAAAACAAACGACGGAAAGGGTTAATCGAGACTGGTACCCAGTTCCAAATTTTCTGCAATAGTAAGTCAATGGAAAATTGGGTACCCACTAACTATAATTAACTATCCAGCGATCGCCTGGACATAGCAAATGTGCATGTTCAGTAAACAAACAAATTACGGGTAACTAATTTTAGCCAGTCGAGCTCGACTTATTATGCACCTGATAATGGAGAGAGCGCCTGAGCTTTTCTATGTCAATCGGGTGCTCGTACATAACAAACTCGACTATCTTGTTGACAAGCGGTGTTTCTGTGACAGCTCCCGTTAGCCGTTGTTTGAGCCAGGAAAACTTCTTAGCACTGGTTACCGCAGAAACAATATGATGCCAGGAGTCCGCCTGGAGACGATAAGAATAACAGAACGACTCATAAGAATGTTAAGAGTTAACTCCATCAAATTCCAGTGTCACTATTTCAAGACCACTATGCAGGAAGGGTATTGAATATTTTGAAAATGATTTGACTGGAAGATGTTGCTGCCATAGGCTATGGTAGCAACAGCTTCCATTCAAATCATTTTGAAAATAATGAACAAAGTAGTTGCTACATCAGAATGAATTTGTCATTTCTGGTCTGTAAGAGTCAAAGGGTTAAAACTTATCACTACATATATAGCGCTGATCTAATGACACTTAATCCTTTAATGGTCAAATCTGGTCAAGAAAATCAAAATATTTAATTAAATGTCAATTTGCAGGCCAAGAGAAGACTATTTTTGGAAATTTACCACTGGAATGACTGGCTCGGTTATCGAGCCAGTCATTCCAGTGATAAATTTTCAAACATAGCTTTCTCTTGACCTGCTATTGGACATTCCTCCAGACCACTGCGGAGGCTGGTTTTGGGCGGCTTGACGCTTAGTGTTAAAGCAATCACTGGCATGCACATTTGAACGAATAATAATACGAGATTTCCGGATCTCAATATTTTATATCACTGATGATGTCATATCTCCAGGTTCCCAACATGTACCGAGAGGATATATTAGAATATAATATTGATAATGATCATGACCAATGGTCAATTTTTAGTCTTATCTTGACCTGCAAATAGCCATCTCTCAAGTCAATTGTAGAGTTTTTTCCCACTTGACCATAAGATTTTATTTACATACCTTTCTAATGGCATCAGATTTTAATGAATGCTTGCTGTATGCTTCTTTAAGTTTTCCAAGCCCATTAGTATGCGTCTTGTCCTTAGCAACATCTGACATGACTTCAGTACCATTTACCTCCTTTTCTGCATCACTAGAACCAGCGTCAATGACATCATCATCGTCATTATCATTATCGTCATCATCAACGCTGTGCCCTTGAGCCTTGCTCTTATCTTTACAGTCTACGCCATCTTTGGCTTCTCCCTCGAGGTGCAATATATCTGCCTCGTTATCATCTTGTGATGAACCGGTAGCTTGCTGCAGAAGCTTGATAATGTTATCCTCTTCCTCATCTTTATCCTCTGTACTGTCATCATCTTTAGATGAAACTCCTAGACGAGACACAAATGGGAAATTACTGTGACCATATTTCAAATTATTGTCAATATTAACCCTTTAAGACGTACAATTTTTAAAGAAAATTTCAATATTTTTTTTCAGAGAAAATGTCAATTTGCAGACAAAGAAGACTGTTTTTGAAAATTTACCACTGGAATGACTGGCTCAGTTATCGAGCCAGTCATTTGAATGCTAAATTTTCAAAATGAGGCTTCTCTTGGTCTGCAAATGGGCATTTCTCAAGATCACTGTAGAAGCCGTTTTTGGCTGATATTGAGTGTTAAAGGGTTTAAAATACAACTTGACTGATGCATGAAATATTTGTATTATATTTCAAAATATTATGTAGATTTTTTTCTGTATTTGAAATAAAATCATGCTTTAAACATTTAAATTTCCAAGTCTTTTAAGCATTGAGAATTATGAGAATTTACGCCTGGAACAACTGGATCTGGTATTATGTCATGCAATTCTACATTTAAAAAACTCCAATAGAAGGCAGATTAGGGCAGTCTGACTTGATTTGAGGGGAGACGATTGGACGTGGTGTTAGCATGAGCGACTGGTAATCAGCCAGGCGGGGTTCAAATCATGTGCGACTGTCAGGCGATCATAGGCTTGCGCGATTACGCGATTAAATCGAAAACTGCCATTATTTTTTAAATCGTGAATTTATTTGATAAAAAATTAAATAATCGAATAATCGTGAATAATTCTACAGCATAAAATATTTCAAAACCTACCTTTTAATTATTATTTATTGCGATCGGTCACGGAAATTTACATTTTACTCAACGATGTATGCCCATTTGCAGGCCAGGAGAAGGCTATTTTTGAAAATGTATCACTAGTCATTCCAGTGATACACTTTCAAAAATAATCTATTGGCCTGCAAATTGACCTTTCTCAACATCATTGCAGCTTTCGTCATTGATATGCTTTTTCGCTGTTATAACTGGGTAATTTGTACTCAAGCTGATTAATCGAGTAATCGTGATTATCATTAAATAATCGATCGTGATTACTGAAAGCAATAATCGCGCAAGCCTAGGCGATCAGATAACGAATGTGCAATCGGTGGAAACATAGGTAATCGCCTTCACTCCTCATTGCTTCTCTCCACCCAGGAGGATAAATGAGTATCAGAATAAAACTGGGGAAGTAACCAATAATGGTACTGAAATACAAACCAGCCTAGTTATCGCTTGAATGGGACCTGAAATCAGGGACTCGATAGACGGCAATCAAACAAATAACTTCTTCTATTTGAGGCAGGGTAAATAGAACTCACTTCTGGATTTCCTCTTGTCCTCGATCATTTTCTGAGCAACTTCACGCCAGCGTGGTGTGGACTTGAGTAGTTGTGATTGTGACATAACATACATGGCATTACTGATTGCCGGGCGTAACTCATTAAACAGGAAGTGGCAGCGTTCCAGCACAGGAGCACAAACTTCTTTGTATGACCGTGTTAGATCTTGATGACTCTGCAAAAGTACACAAATATTCAGGTCACTAAAAGGCAGTGTAACCCTTTAACACTCATATCAGCCAAAAACAGCTTCTGCAGCGGTCTTCGGAAATGTCCATTTGCAGACCAAGAGATTATTTTTGAAAATTTACCACTGGAATGACTGGCTCGATAACCGAGCCTGTCATTCCTGTGGCAGATTTTCAAAAATAGTCTTCTCTTGGTCTGCAAATGGACATTTCTCAAGACCACTGCAGAAGCCGTTTTTGGCGGTTAAAGGGTTAATTGTCCAACTGCTCAGTCTTTGCAGATGACATATTCCAAGGGTTATATCTTTGGACCTACTAAATATTTTGAAAACAATTTGACTGCCTCATGATATTTTTGCTTCTGCAGTAAGCTTGAGAAATATCCATTTGCAGACCAAGAAGACTATTTTTGGAAATTTACCACTGGAATGACTGGCTCGATAACCGAGCCAGTCATTCTAGTGGTAAATTATCAAAAGTAGTCTTCTCTTGGTCTGCAAATGGACATTTTCTATGAGAAAATTGAAATTTTCTTGAATAAATTCAAGTGTTAACTGGTCATCTCAGAGCAGCCACATAATGAACTACTAATTTGTTTAAATTTGTGGAAGGTGCAATGTCATTATCAAAAAAAATAAATGTTTGCGGTTACTTTTGTAGATAGAAATAACTTTCAGCAGTGGCCAAGGAAGGACTCATTAGACTTGCAGAATGTTTTTAACCTACCGCAGCGGCAAAACACAGTACGTTATCATATTTGAGCAAGTGTTTTCAAGAAGAATGACAGAAGACATGACAAAATAGAACAATATACATGTATCTCAAGGATATTTATTTACACAACTTACATCATACAATATTTGATAACCATTAAAAAATAATTGACTTGTAAAGAATTAGTGAGCAGTTCTCGAATTCATTGGCAAAGACTCTTAATTGCAATATGTATTTTATTACAATCCATCCATTAACAAAAATAATATTAACGTCAATGTCGCCGTCATCATTGTCATCATCAATCATCACCATTATGAATAATTATAATAATTACCTTAATAAGTGCCCATTTCACTTGATATATGACTCTGCAGAGTTCAGAGAGCGATTTCGGGAATGTAGGTTTGCCAGCAAATTCTCCTTGACCATGCTCCACTAAGCCCAACGCCACATGACCCAGATCATGATGCTTTAAGAGCACAGCCAATAACCGTCTGAAACAGTAGAGAAAATCAGTAATTCTAGCAATATAAACCAATGGACAAAGTCTTTATAACTCAAGTCATCATGTATGTGTTCTTAACCCTTTCATGATGAATTCAGCCTAAACCATCTCCATCAGTCATCTTAAGCAATGTCGATTTACAGGCCAAGAGAATATTTTTGAAAATTTACCACTGGAATGACTGGCTCGATAACCGAGCCAGTCATTCCAGTGATAAATTTTCAAAAATACTCTTGACTTGGTTTGGAAATCGACAATCAGTATAGAATTATTTTGATTCTCTTGACCAAATTTAGTCGCTAAGGAGTTTAAGCTGAATGGTCAGCACAAAAGATTAATATTAACCCATATACGTGGCATAGCAACAATAAATTTCCTTTTTTTTTGGTAACTCAGGAGTATGTCAAGTGACACTCTAAACAAAATCTGACCAGCAATCAATGCTTGGCATAAAAAGTTTTTAAGTCGGTATATTTAGCTTAGAACTAGTGTGACTATTTTCAGGTATTCCTATATAAATTGACATAATAACCATTTCCTATGACATGGAATTGTAAAAAATCAGGAAATCAGAAAATTGTCAAATTTGGGAATGAATGAAATGTGTTAAAACTAACCATTAATCTTTAAAGTAAGGTGATTGTAATCCATTTACCTCTGTGTTCATTGTGTTTATTTTCAACTGTATTTTGTAAGTGTAGAATAAGTACTAATGACAACCGCAAACTCCAACTGCGGTATCACCTTAATCTTTGAACAAACAAACTTGTTAATTGTTTTCTGCTGCTGTCATGTATTGACTAGTAACGTCAAAATCTGCCCGTTTTAACCGTTAGACCAAGATAATATTGGTCAAGAAAATTCAGAAAGTTGATCACTCGATTATCGAGCCAGTCATTTCTATGATAAATTTTCAAAAATAGTCCTCTCTAGGGTTGCAAATGGAGCTTCCTCAAGACAACTGCAGAAGCCATTTTGTCGGGCCTAAACAACCGTGCTAAAATAAAAAGTTCAATGTCTCGAAAGTATATTTTCATACTAGGTGAAGAATACTAGCCGGGTCTAAAACCCTAAACATTAACCTTTTATACGTGCCAGTTATCCTTACCTTCCAACCTCTTCTATCGGATGATCAAACGGAAAATCAATCGGTATGTTCAGATGGTGTTGAAGGATGTACTTATTCATGTAGGTGAAAAACGTCTTGACCGCTACATCCAACAAATTTCCTTCTGCTAATGCAAATAGGAAGGGCCGGGATGTGTCCATGTGCAAAGAAGTACAAAGGAGCTGCTCCTTATCATCCATCTTTGGAGCATGTTGATCGCATGTTGGTGTAGTGCCTGAAAGGATTAACCCGTTAAACCTCAAATTTGTTGAAGAAAATTAAAATTTTCTAATAGAAAATGTCCATTTGCAGACCAAGAGAAGACTACTTTTGATAATTTACCACTAGAATGACTGGCTCGGTTATCGAGCCAGTCATTCCAGTGGTAAATTTCCAAAAATAGTCTTCTTGGTCTGCAAATGGATATTTCTCAAGCTTACTGCAGAAGCAAAAATATCACGAGGCAGCAACAACACCCAGTTAAATTTCAAAATATTCAATGGCTTACCTGTATAAGCGATAACAGCTCCCAGGCAACTCATGTTTCAAAATATTCAACAACTTTCCTGTTTGCTACCTGTAATTGGCCAGGCCGCCCTGCTCACTCCACACTGTAACAGCCGTGGCCGCCCTATACTTTCGCAATGGAAATAATACCAAAATCTTTCTCGGAAGAGTGATCTCCATTTAACCGCCAGCGTTATACAGGCGTATTTGTGTGGTGAATCAAAAAAGCATCCGCTTTTGTTTCTAGGAGAATTGATAATACTTACCAGATGTACTATTATGATAAACTCCGGATTTCGACAGCCAAGAAACTGGTGGGAGGAGGCTCGGCTCGAAACAGCTTTCATCTACCATCCGACAGAGGCTGTGAAGACTGGGAACCCCAGCATACGCTTGGGTCCCGCCATCTGACTCATAGAGTCCTAAACTTCCATGGTTCAGACCACACTCTCCATCCCCACCCACCACATTTGTCCGCACAAATTCCAGAGGGCTGTCGAAAAGGGAGGCAACACCCACCAGACCCGTGTCAACCCCAAGTCTCGACTAGGGCAGTCCAGGAGTGCAAAGAAGCTACTAAAACTTCTAATTTTGAAAAAAAGATTTTCAAATTTGAATGAGTCTATTGCCTGTTGCAATGAATAAGACACTCTTGAACTAGACTTTTCAGTCTGGGAATTCGACTGTAAGTAAAAACATTTACTATTCTGAGTGCTTGGTCTTTCTTGATCATCGCAGGAGCTTCGCCCAATCCACAGTTGTTCACAGTCCATATGCATCACAAGTGTCAATGCCTGTGGAAGAACCTTTTGATGTATGTGATAAGAGTGGTCGGACATGGCTTTAATTGAGATTCGACAAATTGGCGACGGTTACTTGATTAAGTGCACTGGAGACATCGCGAAGATAGAAATCAGAAAATGACGACTCGGCATGCCATATTGCTACAGATATCACGTTCTTTAAAGAGACACCCTTATAAAGGGCCGATGATGCTGCTAGTGCTCGGACTTGATGGGCGTTGGCACGATCAATCTGCTTTCCTGTAGCGATTTTATGCGACATCTGAATAGCATTGACTATCCAACGAGAAATAGTGTCTTTTGAGGCGCGAAGATGAGGCGCTTTGAGACATAACCACAGAGATTTCGGGTCATCTCTCCACTCCCGAGTATGTTTCTTATACATCTTCAGACATCTGACAGGACACCAAGCAGAAGAGCTTGGTTCATGCCTAACTAAACTTGGCAAATTGATCGGCTGTCCTGGATATTTAAGTGACTGATTCTTTGCCAGGAAACAAAGACATGGTAATAGTCTTAAACCTTCACCAGTAACGACAAAACAGTCTTTTTCGGCAGAAAGTGCATGAATTTCGCTTTTCCTCGCAGATGCTGCTGCAACCAAGAATACTGACTTAATAGTTAACAGTTTAATATCTATAGATCTAATTGGTTCAAAGGGAGCATTCCCTAAAACCTGTAGAACAAGAGATAGATTCCATTCTGGGATAGGAATTGGTTGTCTAGGTCAGATTGCTAATTCCTTTAATAACTTCATTCAAGGTGTCGTTTTCCGCACCTACTAAGGCCAGACTGGGAACGACTGAAGCTAATGCAGACTTATATGCTGCTAGGGTTGAAGGTACAAGTTTGTCAACCTCGTATAAATGACAGATAAAATCTGCTACGTGGCGAACAGATGCAGAAAAGTAATTAATATCTCTTCTCTTGCACCATTCTGCAAATTTGTTGATTCTATAATTATATGTTCTGGTGGTTGACTCCCTTCTGGCTGAAGCGACAAATTTTGCTGCTTGCTCAGAAAAGCCACCCTCAATTGCTCGCTGCTTGATAACATCCATGCAGTCAATTGGAACATCTCCGGTCCGTCGTGGAGATAGACACTTGTTCTGAAAAATCAGACCCCTTCTGTCTGGAAGAGGGATTGGATTGCAGACCAGAAGGTCCAGCAGATCTGTAAACCATGATCAGCCTGGCCAATGAGGGGCGATCAGTAGTACTTGGCAAATGCCGTCTTACCTTTGCCAGAACTTTTGGGATGAGAATTGTTGGAGGATACGTGTACATTACTTTCCAACTTATTGCCAGCGCGTCTACCGCTAGAGCTAGTGGGTCTGGGATCGGTGACATGTATGTGACCATCTTTGCGTTTCCTTTCATCACAAATAGATCCACCTTTGGCTTGCCACAATGTTTGAATAGAACCTCCGCTAACGACTGGTTGAGCTGCCATTCCGTCGGACGACAAACCGTCCTTCGACTGAGAGCATCCGCTAGGACGTTCAATCTTCCTGGAAAATGTGCTGCCCGAAGAATAACATTCCTGTCTTGGCACCACAGCATTTGGTTCCATATCATCATGCACAACTCCGGTGACCTTGTCCCGCCTTGGCAGTTCAGATAAGACACCACTGTGGAGTTGTCTGTCCTTATTAGGACAATCTTGTCTCGGATTAAGCTCTCAAATTTTCGAAGTGCTAATGCCACCGCTAATAATTCGATAACATTTATATGCATTGGTCCGATCCCATTCCCCTGACACTAACAGATCGTCCAATATTGCTCCCCAACCTATCGTCGATGCATCTGTGATGGACATCTGCGGTTGAGGATGTTGTAGCGGAACACCTTGTAGGAGATTCTGTTCTGATAATCACCACTGAAGATGGAATATCAACGGTTGTTTTACTGGAATCCTCAGAGATAATGGATCCGTTATCCGAGACCAGAATAACATCAAATACATCTGAATCGGCCTGCGCCTGAGTGCCACATAAGGTACGACCTTCTCCAGAAATACTAGCAAACCCAGTATTCTGAGAAATTGACGCCCCATCAGATAGGCTCCTAGAGAAATTGATCCCAGAACTGCAAGCAAACTCTTGACTGCTCTCCGCCGGAAAAGCCACACCATCCCTGAGATTGAAAAGAATTCCCAGATAAACAAACTCCTGGGATGGAGTCAATTCTGATTTCTCTAGATTCACAATCCATCCTAGGTCCTTTAGTAAGGCCAGGACTACCTGAAGATTGTTGCGCAGAGTGACTGGATTCCCCGCCTTAGGCAGCCAGTCGTCGATGTAAGTATGAACGGCTATGTTTCTCCTGCGAAGATAAGAAGTTATGGCGAGAACCACTTTGGCCGGAAGCCCGTCAGGACCGTCATATTAGAGGACTTGTATGAAGATGAACGGCCAGGTCCCCGAGAACCGGATGCCCGATGGGCATCACGGTCAGGCATATGGAAGGGCAATCTCTGTCGTTGCCTCTGCTGCTCCTGTCGGTGCTGCTTATAGGACTGTTGCGCCTGAGTCGACTTCCACGACTTGCCGATAACCTCCTGCTCTGCAACCATGGACACAACCTTGGAGAGAGCTGGTCTTGCTGAGCTGCCAAACAAGCCTGGACCAATGAAGGGCGCAGAAGACAATGCAGCCCTCATTTCTGGTCCTGATTCTACGCAATTGAGAACCATTCTCCTTTTCCTGGCCGGGCAATCTTGGGATAAGCGCATCGTTTCCCGGACAACTCCGGGAGCAGCCTCTGGCACTTTCCCACCTTCCGCCGCACAGGTTAGCATCCCCTGCAGGACGGTACCGCCATGCGAGAGAGCAGCCATAGCCACTCTCGCCGCATCCTCAATAAGCGTTAGCTCATTGAACGCATCCTTGTTAGTTTGTGAAACCAAGGGTCTAGAAAGACCCTTGGATTTCCCAGCTAATGGCCTATTCAGTGCGCTTCATGTTCCCCGACTGAAAGCCGATGAACACGGGCATACTGATGGTAGGCCTGCTCCGGAAAATGGACCCTACTCCTTATCCCCTTAGGGGCCGTTGGTAGCGTGTACTCTGGCTGAACCAAACGGTACGCCGCGACTTCCAACATGTCAGAAGACTGAGTATTCAACGGAAGGGTAGGCATGGCCAAAGAGCCACTCGACAGAGCCCTAGCCGCATGCTCTGACATCCGCTCCATCACCGGATCGCGCCAAGATCCTTGGTCAGACGCCAATCCGAGATGGTCAGACATCAAGCCAAGAACCTGCACCCATTCAGCCTCAGTGCAGAATAATGATGCATCCATTAGATGGCCTACCATTTTCATCTTCCTCACCCTTGGATGAGAAAGCCACCGACGATCCATGCTGAGAGCTACGGACCAAACTTCCAATTTTGGCTCGACGACTCGCGGCTCCAGTGTCTAGCAAGTCACCAGATACGGAATCACAGTAATCCATCGGCTCCAGCATGGGAGCCGGGTCTACGTCTGCTAAAATGGCAGGACATGGGACTCCGAAAGGAGCCAGCATACCCGCATCCACGATGCCGATGGGAGCCATAAAAGACGGCTCTGACGGCACTCCGGTTAGAGCGAAAACCTGGTGGAAGATGCCTAACGCAACGTCAACCTCTCTGCCCGGCTGACAGAACTGAACAAAACCCGGGAGTGACCCACAGGAAACTCTGGAATCCGTCATCTGAGAAAGCTCTGGCATGCCAGAGTCTTCCATCAGAAGAATATCCTCTTCCTCCGCTGTCGGCTCTTGAGCCGGCACGACAGAAAGGTCAGATGCATGGCCCTCCGCAGAACTGGCACCAGATCGCATCGACGGGACCGTGGACTGGAACGACTCGAACATCGCCTTAAATTGGGCCGTCCAGACACCCAAGGGCGAGTCCATCCGCTCATTCAGGCACTTCTCCAATCCTTTAACGGATGCCTGATCCACCTTGGCTGCTTTGTCCTTCGCGATCCTCTCAGCTCGCGCACGTCGATCACGATCAAACTCAGCGACTAAGTCTGACGACCACTTTACACATACATCGCAAGGACTTCCGACCTTACACTTAGCACAGGCGACAGTGATGCCATGCAAATTTCCGCTTCATAAAGTGATTACAGCGAGAACATAAGGTATCTGGCGGGGCCTTGCCATGCCACTTCACTTTCTGCGAACACAGAATAAGAATTAAAACGCTGCACATGGTAACATGAAGACGAGCAACACGCACAACGACTTGACTGCAATCATTAAATTACTTAGAAACAGTAACTTTCTCTTAGAGTAATGTTAATCAAGTTTTAGGCAGGAAACACTTGCAAATTTTTAGAGTGAAAATTTTATAAACTCAACTTGGAAATTAACTAACGTTAAAATAACCACGAACATAAGACCGATCGCTACAAACACCCTCGACAATGAAGCGAGAGCTAATGACTGGCTTAAAAACTGAGTGCATAGACACGCCAAAACAAAACGGTAATCATGGGTGCCGCCATCTTGGCTAGGGGTGCATGCGCATCCATCTTGGAAGGAACCGAGTCGCAAGAGAAATTAACCAAGTACCCGGATAAGATTAAAACGTTAATGGGCAACGGAGCGACTACAACAATGGCTACCATTTTAAAACAATGTGCCAATTTAAGGAAAACTTAAATTACGGCACGAATGTATAAATTCTAGATTGATACAAGCTGCCCCTGCGACGACTTTCCTTTCCCTTCCATGATTGCGGCACCGAATCAGATAGAAACGGCTTAAATCCTCAAGAAATTGCAAATTTGAGAGCAAAAAACCCGCGACTAGATTGGAGGGCAAAATAGACGAATCTGACTGTGATTGGGAATTGACTCGGTACCTGCGGCTATGGTAATTCCCGGACACAATATGGGCAGGACCATGGAGGGTGCGGAGTTTTAATTGTTTATTTTGAGCTAGACTAGATAACAGACATTATCATAATAGTGCATCTGGTAAGTATTATTCGAAGTAGAAATATGGTACCAGTATACGCAATGAAGTTATTTTAATAAGATAGGCAGCTTGCCCACCAACCAGATACAATAATATTGCTAAAAACTTGTCACATGGTGTATGGAAATAATTTATAATCGCATAGCAAATACACCATTGGTAACGCATGGGGCGGCCTGAGCTGTTACAGTCTAGAGTTACCATAGATGTAATTTCATTTATTTCAACAAGATTTTTTTAAGGATTTTGAAAAGCCAAATTTATGGAAAATTTTGCAAATTAATTTAGTTCTCACATAACATTTCGTAAATATATTCAGACATGAAAGGGTTAAATAGTAAATTGTTCAGATATGCTAGTTACCAGGTGTTGTTGCACCTGACGTGGGCGTGCGACTCTCCCCTTTCTCCTCCTCGTACGGATTCTGTGTCCGTAACACCTGCAGACCCCCATGAAAGAACTCAGACTGCAGCCAATACTTATGCTCCTCCTCCTCACTCGTTAAGGGTGTACTCTTGGCCAGGTGAGATGCGTGTAGACCAAGCAGCATACATAATGCCCGTTCCGTATCCATCAGAGGGGAGGATACGGTACTGACGTCCAAGCTTTGTAGACAATCTAATTCTGGCTATAAAAGAAAGGAACACATCGAGAAAGATATTAGTTTGTGAATACACACTTCACCACATTCCACCCATTGGCCCCATTAACAGGAATGATCGGTCATATCCTAAACATTTGTGGCAGATGAATACACAATATGAAGATTATTCTTTAAAAACCTTAACCATTCAACACTCATATCAGCCAAAAACGGCTTCTGTGGTGATCTTGAGAAATGTTCATTTGCAGAGCAAAAGAAGACTATTTTTTGGAAATTTACCACTGGAATGACTGGCTCGATGACCGAGTCAGTCATTCCAGTGATAAATTGTCCAAATGTCTTCCCTTGTTACTGAAATAAACTCTTTAGATGCAAATCATTTCTTGTGACATTAACTCTTTAATCCTCAACTTTATTCAAAAAATATTAAAATTTTCTCATAGATTTACAGATCAAAACTCATTTTGAAAATTTATCACACGAATGACAAACTCGATAACCGAGCCAGCCATTGCTGTGGTAGATTTTCAAAATTAGTCTTCTCTTAGTCTCTAAATGGACATTCAATAAGCAAAAATCTTGACCATTTAACCATCAATTTCTTTCAAGAAATTTTCAATTTTCTCATAGAAAATGCCCATTTGCAGACCAAGAGGACTATTTTTGAAAATCTCCCCCTGGAATAACTGGCTTGGTTATCGAGCCAGTCATTCCAGTGGTAAATTTTCAAAAATAGTCTTCTATTGTCTGCAAATGGACATTTCTCAAGACCATTGCAGAAGCCATTTTTTGGCTGATATGAGTGTTAAAGGGTTAAATAAGTAAGACAAGGCTTTGAATGTACTAATATTGCCACAATACTGTTTATAACATACTTACATCAACATACTGTCCCACAAAGAAAGCATGCATCATCTCTCTGGCTTCCTCCGAATGATGAGTCGCCTCAAACACAGCTGTAGCATCTCGACCTGAAGCAAATCACACTCAATACATACGATTCAGTCCCTGATCACGGTTAACTCTATAACGACTAAATTTGATTTTTTTTAAATCAATATTTGCTTATTGAATGTCTATTTACAGGCCAAGAGAAGACTATTTTTGAAAATTTACCACTGGAATGACTGGCTCGATTATCTAGCCAGTCATTGCAGTGGAAAAATTTCAAAAATATTCTTCTCTTGGCCTGCAAATGGACATTCCTCAAAACCACTACAAAGGCTTCAGCATGAAAAAATTCATCCTTTCAACGATAAATCCCAGAAAACATATATTCTTTGATATAAAACTTATTCTGCTGAATATTTTGGAATTAATTTGACTACTAAGGCAGCAATGGCTTCCAGGCAAATTAATTTCAAAATATTCAACAATTTCACAGTACGGTTGCCTTGAAAATGAGGTATTGAAAATTCATCAGTGAAATAGTTAACGATCTTCAATAATTCGGCTTCCAATAACCTTCTCATCTGTCCCATGACACGTCCATGATGAGTGACCGAATATGAAATTTTGCCACAAACGGCGGCTCTATTATAGTGAGATATTGTTTACCTTAACTGTTTGCCTGCTAAATTTCTGCAGACTACTTTTTCCAACTCATGATATACTGAAGATTTTGAAAACAATTTGACTGAAATATTCAAATTAATTAACTGCATATCCTGCTTCATCAGATTTCTCTGGAAAAAAAGAAAAAACTCTCAAGTGATATACTTTGATTGCGAAAGCGGATTGTGATGTCAGTTGAAGGGAAGTCAGTTTTACGTTTTGTTGACAGATCTAATCCTTAGCAGCTTCGCTCCTACCTTGGCCATTGTCATAAATATTCCAATACTAGATGGACTGTGTCCCGAGCCATTACTTTTTCCAAATATCACACATGTGTGGCAGTCGCAAAATAAGGATTTCTTAAAATAGTATACCCCTTGATAAATTAAATGTCTGTTGAAATCTATATTATTCTAATTCTTGAAAGGGAGACAAATCACACAGAAATAAACTAAGTTCAAACCATGTATGGAAAACCTTTTAAATCGTTTTAATTTTGCTGCAAACTGAATGCAATGATGATATCGAACAACTCTGTAAAGTTTGGTTGGGATTGAATAAGCCCTTGATAAATTAAAAGAACATTGAAAAACTTTAACATTATAAACTAAGACCAAACCACGCAACAATATGGAAACAATTTGGCAATCATTTTCATTATCATGGAGTCTGGATGCAATGATGGTATAGAACACATCTCTAAAGATTTAGTGAGATCGGACATGACCTTGATGAATTAAATTTACATTGAAAAACTTTGTCTGCATGCCGCACGTTTTGCTTTGCATAGGGCTCCACAAAATATTATTAGGTAGGCTCTAAACCCCTATATGAACCCTTAGTCAAGATCAAGCGATTGATAGTCTCGATTTAACAGATACTTTGAACAATAACACCTCCATCTATATACAAGGACAGCATCATTACCTGCATATTCTGTGAGCCTTTCTCTACCACATTGAGCCTGTGACTTGAAATCCTGTACATCATACACGCGGCCCCGAATGACCAGCCACAAGCCGCCATCTTTATTGTGATTCTCCAAGTCAGCTTTACGAATCAGCTGAACATCTTCGCTGGCTCTCTGAGTGTACCGCTCCAAACAGTGGCCTGAAAATATTATTCAGTTAAAGAATCTAATGCCATAAATCGATTACAATTTACAGCATATTATTATTATTATTAAAACTCAAGTTTCATATTTAGCTCACTTACCCTTTATCCTTTTAACCCTCATATCAGCCAAAAACAGCTTCTCCAGTCGTCTTGACAAAGGTCCATTTGCAAACCAAGAGAAGACTATTTTTGAAAATTGACCACTGGAATGACTGGCTCGATAACCGAGCCAGTCATTACAGTGGTAAATTTTCAAAAATCGCCTTCTCTTGGTCTACAAATGGACATTTTCTATGAGAAAATGAAAATTTTTTTGCATAAATTTGAGGGTTAACGGGTCAATAGTTAATCCAGCCAAAAGCAGCAATTGCAGTGGTTTTGAGAAATATCCAAGCGAAGACTATTTGTGAAAATTTACTGCTGGCTCGATAACCGAGCTCATAATTCAACTTTCAAAAATTCTCTTTTGGAAAATTTCCATTTGCAAAGTTAAAGGTACATATTCACAACAAAATGCTTTGAAAATAAAATTGTTGAAATTACATACTTTCAGAGGCTTAAATTGTGCACCTCCATGTAATGAAACGAAATAAATCTTAACATAGGATGATTTCATTCTATATAAATAAATTTCGTATGCTTAGTTATGAATTTGAATTAGGGGCTCGTGCCTCTAATTCAATTTGACAACTTTAAAATTTTTATTAATTTATACGCAATGAAATCATCATATACCAAGATTTATTTCGTTTCATTACATCTAAGCACACAATTTAACCCTCTAAATGTATATAATTTTAACAATTTTATTTTGAACCATTCTGCTGTGAATATGCACCTTTAGGTAAAGATTTCTTGTCAAATCTTGACCATTAAAGGGTTAAACTAGGTTTTGTGTGAATTCAGAATGAAATGGGTTAGTTATATATGTAACTATAAATTATGTTTACATTTGCAAATAAAACATCTTCATAACCAGAACAGTACTGGCCAAGTAAATTTTGAAAACCTACCACTATTTTGCAGTGGCAAATCTTTAAAAATAATGTTCTCTTGGTTTGAAAATGGAAATTTTCCATGAAAAATTCAAAAACTTTATTGAAAAAAATTTGACAGTTAAAGGACTAAATCTCTTACTCCAGACTCCAGGCCATCCAAGATCATCTTTATCCTCTCGATCGAGTCCTGGGGCCAGTCGGTTAAACTTGTCTAAGATATCGAGTAAGCTGTCTAAGGTGTTGACCGCCTGGACATCGTGTAGAACTGTGGGATTGTGTAGCTGAAGCAGTACCATACATGTCACCATCTCAGGCAATAGGACACCTGGAACAAACATATAGAACACTGTCAATGGAGGGTTCTGAGCTGTCACTCAGTAATCATCTGAAATCTATGTCTTTGGTGAGTTTATAATTTAATAAACGTTCTGTTCAATATTTTGAAACTAACTTGACTGGGTGCTGTTGCTGCCATAGGTCAGATTAGTTTCAGAATATTCAACAGCGGACCTGTATCGTTAACTTGAAATTGAGATTCTGCGTTCATAATGCTAAAATCAATGGACCTTTCCAGTTTATCCATCCATTATATGATGTCATGATCAACTATGTGACGTGTAGGATGACATCATAATCAATGAGGTCATAAATGGCGTACATATGTACATCACGAATGCATAATTGGTGATGGAATAAGAGTCATTGTATGAATTGTATGTCTTTACTATTTAATAAAGATCCTGTTAAATATTTTGAAACTAATTTGACTGGCCGCTGTTGCTGCCTACCACAGGCAGCAACAGCACCAAGTCAAATTAGTTTCAAAATATTCAACAGCTTACTCACATAGTTTTCTGAAAATTGATAGTCATGGACTGTCATGAAAGTCTCAAAGGTCTGACAGAGTGACAGTAAGAGTTCGAATTACATGCCTTTGGTCAAGATACAGTTTAATAGACATTCTGTTGAATATTTTCATCCTAATTTGACTGGGAGATGGTGCTACCAACACAGAAACATCTCCCAGTCAGATTAGTTTCAAAATATTCAACAGGTTACTGTTTAGTTACCTTGAAATTGAGATTCTGAGTTTATAGCGTTAGAATCACTTAAGACACGCATACAAAGTGGGTAGAGCTGAGCTAAAAGAGGGTGGAGCTTAGCTAGAAAGTGGCGGACCATAGCTAGAAATGGATCCCGTCATTATTTACGATGAATAGTGCTATTATTTAATCATATCTTTGTCTGCTGTCTGTCTGTCTATTTATAACATTGTTGACATTTCTGAAAAAAGCTGCCTACATCGCAAATATCGTGCATACATGCGTTATTTTTACGAGGACAATTATATCTTCCTACACTATATTAACCCTTTAACACTCATACCAACCAAAAATGGCTTCTACAGTGGTCTTGAAAAATGTCTATTTGCAGACCAAAAAAGACAATTTTTGAATATTTACCACTGGAATGACTGGCTTGATAACTGAGCCATGCATTCCAATGTTAAATTGTAAAAAATAGTCTTCTCTTGGTCTGCAAATGGAGATTTTCTATGAGAAAATTTAAATTTTCTTGAACAAATTTGAAGGTTAAAGGGTTAATATTCCATTGACAATTAAATCCTTAATCCTCTCTTGAGTGTTTATTCTTACCTGTAACATCTTTGCTAATGATTCGTGCTACGATTGAGAAATGACGATTACTCAGGCCCGCTAAAGACGCGGCTACAGGTAGAACACTTTGTATACGAGCCACAATCATACTCAGGTACTTCTTCAACAGCACACCTGCTCCATGGATGTCCATATCTGTCCGAGAAAAACATATTTAACCCTTTAACACACAAATTTGTTATGGAAAATTTAAATTTTCACATTGAAAATGTACATTTGCAGACCAAGAGAATATTATTTTTGTAAATTTACCACTGGAATGACTGGCTCGATTATTGAGGCAGTCATTCCATTGGTAAGTTTTCAAAAATAGTTTTCTCTTGGTCTGCAAATGGAGATTTCTCAAGACCACTGCAGAACCCGATTTTGGCCGATATGAGTGTTAAAGGGTTAAATAGCCTCAGGTATTTTCAGTACATACTTAAATCTGCTCGACTCCGGTTTCTTGTCTCATCCGTTGGAAACAGCTTTGACACAAGTAGTCTTTGAAACTGTAAAAGCAGATCTAATGATGCGGACATGTCCGAAAAATCTGTCTCGTCATATTTCAATGCCGTGTCACGTGATACATCATTCATTTTTGACAGCGTATACGTCGAAACATTTCTGGAAGACAGGAAATAAACAATTTTTTTAATTAAGGGTGGTGTTAAAAATCACCCAGAGCCACACATTAATGAATCAATCCAATAGATTGTGCTAAAATCACAGTAACAGAGAAAATCTCCACACGACTCCGTAATAGAGGGATCCATTCTGTCACTCAGTTAGCAGATGTCGCAATCCATGGACCCGTCCAGTTTTAACTATGCCCCACCCATCACTAGCTAAGCTCCACCAACACCTCGCCGCGTTGGGATTGATAAATCCCTGAATGCCCTAACTATCAATTTTCTGAAAACTATACAGGTAAGCGGTTGAATATTTTGTAACTAATTTGACTTGCTGTTGCTGCCTTATTAAATAGTAAAGACATACAATTCATACAACAACGCATAGTCAGTTTTCAAATATGCGTTCGTGACGTTCTTATCGACGTCATTCATTATGTCATTCTACATGTCGCGTAGTTGATTATGATGTCATAGGACGGGTTGATAAAGTGGAAAGGTCTATTGTCATATGTTCGCTGACATCACAATCATAATGATACATAGATCTGTCACTGACAAATCACAGAAAAAGTAAATTCTTTTCGATGTATAAAACTTATTCTGCTTAATATTTAATAGAATTCAGGGTGTATGATTCCTGGGTCCTCCAAAATTTAGATGGGAAACTCCGCGGTTGAGAAAATTGAAATCTGCTTAATGAATATTCATATATAGGCCAAGAAGACTATCTTTTAAGATTTTCCTCTGGCAGCAACAGCTCCCACCCAGTCAAATTAACTGTAACGTATGCAACAACTTATTTGCTCAAATTTAATTTCTCAGCTTCAAAGTATTAAATGAAGTGAACACCAGTATATTTATTATATGTGTCCTATTTTCTTATATACCTCATAAGTTGTTGTACAAGTTGCAGCAGTGGAATAACGCCCTTATCATCATCCCCATGTGTTAATGAAGCTGTTACGCTACACGGATCAGATTTGATTGCACCCGCATCAGTGCACTCGATCTTCTCATCCGTGACATCATCATCCTTCTCACTGTCTTTCTCCTAAAACATTACAAAACAAGAACCAATCAAAGCTTGCACACCAGTATTGTCATCATAAGAAGATTCTTTGTTGTGCTAAAATACTTTAACACTTATGCTTACGGCTTCTGCAATGGTCTTCAGAAACGTCCATTTGCAGACCAAGAGAACACTGTTTTTGAAAATTTACCACTAAAATGACTGGCTCGATAATCGAGCCAGTCATTCCAATGGTAAACTTTCAAAAAATAATTTTCTCTTGGTCAGCAAATGGGCATTTTCTATGAGAAAATTAAGTTTTCTGACCAGTTTTTGAGGAAAATCAGATCAGTAGTTTTATAGATACAACCCCAGACAGATGGAAAGATGGATGGACGCATGCACACATTTGCACACGCACACACACACACACACACACACACACACACACACACACACACACACACACACACATACACACACAAACCACCCACCACCACCTACATACACACACTCTGAACATGCATTAAACGAAATCAAGGATTTCTTTTTTCACGAGAGAGTTGATACTTACCTCCCTAATACTTTTGATATTGCTAAATATTGGCTTTCACTCAATAAACACTCAGATTAAAACAGTTAGGTGCCCCTACTGGGCAGGGAGTCAGAGCATAGTCTGGCGGATGCCAGCCCCACCACCGCGCATGCGCAGACTAGCACTTCCTCTGACTAATTTATTGGCTGATACACATGCAACTATAAAGAGCCTGAAGACCGAGCCTCTGTGGGGTGGAGAGGCCGGGTCCGTATCTAGGGAGGTAAGTATCAACTCTCTCGTGAAAAGAGAAATCCTTGATTTCGTTTATTTCACATCAAGAGTATACTTACCTCCCTAATACTTTTGATATTGCCAGAATTCGACAGTGAATTCGGCGGGAGGGAGGCGAGGTCAAAAGACCAGCTCATCCCTATACGCTTTTCTGCGTTTAAGGCACTTAAACTTCTGAAACTGTATGAAAAAACAGTCAGGATTTGACTAACCATCGGATAACACCCCCGATGTATGAGAGATGACCGAATGTCATATGCGCTCCCCCCCCCTCCTTCCTGGGAGGAAGAGTCGAATGACCTCAATGTCCTATACGCTCTCTACGTACAAGTGCCATGTACTACAGGACAGAGACGAAAAAGCTCCATTTTCGTATACTCTCAACAATGAACCACATAAATACACAAAACCATCATCATATTAATAACGGGTAACGTGACAAGACAATCAACAATGGACAACACATACACAAGACTGACCTTGTTGAAATGGCTGCTGACATCCTCTTCCCATTGGTGAAGCACGATGCAGTCCCAAATTAGTGGTTGTTTCCATAAATTAATTGTGAAATATATAAGCAATGAGGAAACCCCATCAAAAATATATGCCAAGTTATTTTTTCAAAATCGACAAGGCGAGAGGATTAGAGGTGTCACGGAGATAATGGTCTGTAAAACTTGACTCACAGTGCCACTGAGCCACCGACATAATATCATCCACCGGGACCCCATTAAATAGGGCAGTGGATGTCACTACGCCGCGGACACTGTGAGCCTTGGCCACGTCAACCTGCTTCCCGGTGGCGGATTTATGGCAAAACTGAATGCATTCTACAATCCACCTGGAAATGGTGTCCTTAGAAGCCCTGCCATGGGGTTCAATATAAGACAACCATAACGCCGACTGGTCGGTGCGCCACTCCGCCGTACGTTGCTTGTACCGGCAAAGCGCCCGGACGGGACACCATGCTTTAGAATTAGGATCATATCTAGTTAAAGCAGGCAAAACAATAGGTTGACCTGGATATTTCAACGACTGATTTTTAGCCAAGAAATTAATCCTAGGTAGCAGCTTAAGGCCTTCCCCTGAAACCACAAAACGGTCATCCTCGGCTGATAAGGCATGAATTTCACTCCTACGCCTAGCCGAGGCCGCAGCAATTAAAAACACAGTCTTCAGTGTTAATAGTTTCATAGAAATGGAACTAAGTGGTTCAAAAGGCTTATCACCTAGTACTTGAAGCATTAGCGATAAACTCCAAGACGGAATCACAGGAGGATTCCTTGGTCTTAGATTGCCCATGCCTTTAATTAATACATTTAATGTATTTACTTCATCACTTCCCCTCTTAGCCAAGCAAGGAATAACAGACATTAAAGCTGACTTATAACCAGCAATAGAGTTAGGCTTGAGGCTATAGGCATCATAGAGGTGACAGAGGAAATCAGCTACTACCTGAATAGATGAATCCATTGGATCAATACATCTTTTTGAGCACCATTCTGCAAATCTGTTGATTTTATAATTATATGCTCTGGAGGTTGACCCCCTCCTGGCTTTGGCCATAAACATGGCTGCTTGCTCAGAAAAGCCCTCCTTAATTCTAGATTCCTTGACAACATCCACGCAGTCAATCTGAACATTGACGGATTGTTGTGAAGGGCCTTGCCCTGGAAGATAATATCGTCCATCAGAGGCAGAGGAACCGGATTGCAGACCAGAAGGTCCAGCAGATCCGTATACCATGATCGGCTTGGCCCATCCGGGGCGATCAGAAGCACTTGGCATTCCTCTTGTCTGATTTTCTGAAGAATTTTTGGAATCAGGATTGCTGGAGGGAATGCGTATGCATACATTCTCCCCCAGCTGATAGCTAACGCATCTGTTGCGAAAGCGCTTGGATCCGGAATCGGAGAGATGTACGTCGTCATCTTCGCATTCTTGTTCGTTGCGAACAAATCGATGTTGGGTTTCCCCCAATGGTCGAACAGACGATCCGCCACACATTGATTTAGTTGCCATTCCGTGGGTAAAACACTCATCCTTCGGCTCAATGAGTCTGCTAGCAGATTTAACCTTCCCGGAATATGAACTGCTTTCAAGGTAATCTGGTGACCCAGACACCAACAAAGCAGTCTCCATGTCATCATACAGAGACTGGGCGACTTCGTTCCGCCCTGGCGGTTTATGTAAGTCACAACTGTTGAGTTGTCTGAACGAATAAGAACAATCTTGCCCTGAACTTTCTGTAAGAAATGTTCCAGGCCCAGGACTACTGCTCTTAGCTCCAGTAGATTTATATGTTCCTTTGACTGTTCCAGATTCCAAAGCCCTGATATCGTAGACTCTTCCAGGCAAGCTCCCCAGCCCTCCATCGATGCATCTGTATACACAGTCACCTGAGGGTGGGGAGGGGTTAGCATAACCCCCACCAAGAGATTCTCTGTGTCCAACCACCATTGCAGGTGATGAATCAGAGGCGCCAACACTGACACATTCGAGTCCAGCGAACCTGTACTCTGGGTCCATTGTGTCATGAGAAATAACTGGATCGGCCGCCTGCGTAAGGCGGCCTGAGGAATGACTGGTTCCAATGAAACCATCAACCCCAGCATTCTCAAGTAAACCCGTGCCAGGACATGACGACTGTCGCACACTGACTGAATTAATGAGATGAGTTTCTGAACTCTCTCCTGAGTAGGATAAACATATCCTGTCTCTAGATCGAAGAACATCCCCAGGTAAACAAACTTCTGGGATGGAATCAGCTCTGATTTTGGGAAATTGATCATCCAGCCTAAGTCTGTGAGAGTTTTCAAAACAATCTCCAGACTGGCCGATAAACTTTCCCGGGTGTGCGCTTTCAACAGCCAGTCGTCTATGTACGTGTGGACTGCTATGCTTCTCCTGCGGAGGTATGCGGTGATCGCAAGAACCACACGGGTGAAAACCCGAGGAGCCGTGGAAATTCCGAAGGGTAGCACCCTGAATTCCCACTGTCTGCCCTGGAATGCAAATCTCAGGAAGCGACGGAAACTCCTGTGTATGGGGATGTGGAAATAAGCGTCCTTCAAATCTATCGACGCTGTCCACATTCCCCTCTCTAACCCCGCCAACACCGAGCGCACAGTCTCCATCTTGAAACTGGGCGTCTCTATGAACTTGTTCAATGGCTTGAGGTTGAGAATTGGTCTCCACCCTCCGGTGTTCTTTGTTACTAAGAACAGGGTTGAATAGAAGCCCGGACACCTCTGTGCCGGCTGAATAGCTCCTTTTTGTATGAGGGAATTTATTTCTTCCTCGATACACAACCTTTGATCTGGATCTCTCGGATATGGAGTCCAGATCGGCACTAGAGACAGTCGCGATGGCGGGCCTGTCATCCAATCGGGATGATACCCGACTGAAAGCCATCGCAAGACTAAACGGTCCTGAGTTAACCGTTCCCACTCTTGCATGTGGTCGGCTAACCGGCCTCCCACCGGTCCACCTAGGGATAGAGGTGGACATAAGGAGTGCAAGAGCGGCACTGTCTCCTTTGCCAGAAACACCGGCGCGGTTCTCACCGCGGTAACCGTCCCATCAGGAACGATTACCCCGCCCAGATCCTCGCGCGCCACGACCAGCACCGCGCGCACCTCGGTGCGCGGGTGGCTGCCTGGCTGACTGCGCCTGAGGAGCCTGCGCCCCCCTCGCTGCTGGCCAAATCGCACGCGGCCGAGGCCGGCGCTGCGATGGTGGTTGGCCTCTGACCTGGCCACTACCACCTCGAGCCTGCAGGGGACGATACGCAGGGGGTGCGGCGCGAACGTTGGCACGACGAAGCACCTCAAACTGCTCGCGCAGCGCCCTCTGGTTATTGACCAGCGTAACCGTCTCCTGGAGGTGCCTACACCCCTCACCTCCAAAGAGACCAGGACCTGTCATAGGCGTACGTAGTAGCCTATTGTAGAGGTCCTGGGACGGGCACAGATTATCCAATGCAAAAGTGCGCCTTGCCCGGACACTCCTGGTCACCGCCAGCGTCATACAGTCCAGAGCCAGGTTGATGCCATCCTGGATGGCTCGCTGGACTGTGACCGGACTTGGCTGGCGCGATGCGGATGCCGTTACTACCCCTTGTAACAGCTGGGAGACGTGGGACAGAGCGGCAATCGAAGCCCTCCCACTCTCCTCCGCATCACGCAACGCGGCATTTGCTGAACGCAACGCGTTCGAACACAAGACTCCCGTGTCAGAACGGGAGCCTGGCCGCGCATCCTCACCCAAAGCCGCGCGGTCATCCACGCTCGGCTTCGGTACAACACCGTACCGCTGGTAGTCCAGGGGCACGATGCGGCAACGCCTGGCCACCTCGCGCGGGGCCTTAGCGAGACGTCCACTCGACTTAATGGACGTCTCCGCCGCCTCGAACATGTCAACGACATGCTCTGCCAGCGGCGGAGAAGGCATAGCGTTAGCAGTAGGCTTACCAGCTAACCACGGCCTGTGCTCACGCTGGCTAGCCGACTGCTCCACGGGCAGATCTGGTCTAACACTCACCAACCACTGGCAAGCGTCAGACCAATCCTCCTCCGTGGCTAGCTGCGAGCGCTCTACAAGACGGGGGCCTTCGTCTTCCTCCTGAGCGCAAGCAACAGAGCTTGACGGCGGGTACGCTGATATCCCTGGCAAGCCAGGGAGAACATGCGGGCCTGACAATACCGGCATGCTAATATCACTGGTTTGACCAGGAGCAGGCGCCGTGGTAGAGCGCGGGGCATATACCGCCCCACCACGGCCCCGGCCAGCACCAGCGACACTCTCGGCAAGCCGAGGTATGCGGTACCGCTGGCCTTCAGCGCCCAGGGCCACAGTCTGAACCGTGGATTCTACCCCTGGGAGTAGAACCGTGGAAAAAGGCGCCTGTATTCCCCGCGAGGGGTGGACAGACGTCATAATCCATGGCCACGTCTTCAGATGGCGACCCCAACAGGTAATCCTCATCCTCCTGGCCAGACAGATTAGACTCCGGGTCAGTAAAGAGAGCTAACCCGGACTGGCCAGGGAAGGTGCCATACAAGGTACTGGCACCCGCGGTGTGCGGATACCCCTGGACTGATAAGCAGCCCGCGGGTTCCAGCGACGACCGTCCACGGTCCCTATTGGGCGCGGCAATAAGCCTGCTGCCAGGGCCGTGGAACGCCCCCTCTAATGGGGCCACCTCTGAATCTTCAAACAACGGAAGCGTACTAAGGAACGTTGATTCAGAGGTGGGGATTACCTGCTCCGAAGCAGATGATGAGGTCAATAAAGGATTTGGTCCAGGAAGCATGCCACGAAGCAACTCTGGAACCAAATCCTTGATTGTCCTCCTCATCTCTCCCAACATCTCGGTCCGGAAGGCCTCCATGTCCACCGCGGACGAGGCCTTCCTCTTACCCTTCTTACTTACACCCTCTTTTTTCAGCTTCTTCTCCTCCTCCACCTTGTCCTTCGCCTGCAAGCACAAGAATTCGGACATTAGCTCGCCCCCCCAGTGCTTACATATCTCGCAATTAAGCAAGGGACCACAGGGGCTACACTGAAAACAGAGATGAGGGCCAAACTTGTCCCTCAAAAATCGTCCACAGGACGCACAACCAGGTCTCTGAAAAAGGCCAAAGGACGAGGAGTATGAGCAAACTAGTTAAGCTTAGAAAACTCACCAACTCAAGAGAAGGAAAATGATCATAAAGATCATAATTTATCAGAAAACCAGCTTCGGACAACTTTAATTGTTAATAAAGAGCAAGGCTGATTATGACGTCATTAATCCTATGACAGGAAAAAATCGATCCCCAACAAACATCCCAGTGCAAGGACGAATTGTATTTCTAACCAGAACATGTGCAGAATGGACATTTCGACTACACAAGCATCAGATATATACTGATAACAATGGCAAATAGAGTTAATTATCTCCCTTTCCTCTAAATAATTAACATCACCTCATATCAATAATTAGATACCGGACACCTTGTCTAGACAAACCATCCAACCTGATGAACTGGAGCACTCCACCACTGAACGCCTCTTAACTCTCTCCACCTCTAGGGGAAGGAATTGGATCAAGAGGGCAAAGTGAGAAGACCTTTATAATAGGCCTCCAACTCACTGGACATAGAATTTGGTTAGATAACCTAACAGTATTAGTAGGAAATGGAACCATGGTGGAGAGACACAAACCCTCTGCAGATGTGATGTCCATTATATTTCTTCACACAGACCTGTGGACATAAACACAAAGAGAGATTAGTCTTATATAGCACCTAGTTGAAATAAACCAACTAATCAAGGCGCTTATCACGTTTAGCGCGAGTCCCGGAAACACATTACAACGGGACAAAACTCGCTAATTTTACTAGAAGTCACCTGATTTAAAGGTCCAAGGCCCTCCTGTGGCGAAGTTACTCTCTCTGCCATCTTTCTCAGGTATAAACTTCTAACAAACAGTCTCAAAAAACTTCGAAAAGAGTATAGAAAGTTCTTAACACAAAAGCATGTGTACACTCTCAGCCAATAAATTAGCAAAGAGGAAGTGCTAGTCTGCGCATGCGCGGTGGTGGGGCTGGCATCCGCCAGACTATGCTCTGACTCCCTGCCCAGTAGGGGCACCTAACTGTTTTAATCTGAGTGTCTATTGAGTGAAAGCCAATATTTAGCAATATCAAAAGTATTAGGGAGGTAAGTATACTCTTGATGTGAAAATATGAATGCAGCCAAATGCACACAAGCACACACATGCATGCACAGACACACAAGCACGCGCATAATAGATTCGAATCCAATACCCTAGCCTGCTTATGGGGCATGGGTAATAAAACATGTCCAGGATTTTACAAAGTTGTATATTATATAAATCATTTCATTACGCACGCTGGAAATGGTTATTTTGAAAGCGCATTAACTGCAATGACCTTCAAATTCTTTTCAAAATAACCATGTCAATTAGAGATTGCCAAAATCCATACACCAACACTAAGACCAACCGTACAGAATTCAGATTTTCAAAATGGCCTCCAAACACCTACTGTGTATTTGTATCTGATCTCCCCATATGCCATCCATGCATTTCACCAACTTTTGTATCAATAGAAAAATCCAGTTTCTTAGTCAATCATATGCCAACATAATCAACTACGTGATGCGTAGGCTGACGTCATAATCAATTACGCCATAAATGACTCGATTTAGTCCGTCCGGTATCTTTGCTCGAGATGGATGGGGTATAGCTAAAACTGGATTCCTCCATTCAACTGGAAGATGCCTACAGTAGCAAAAGCTCCCAATCACATTATTTTCGATATATTCAACATCTCTCCTATGTGGTTGCTTTGAATTAGAGGTGATTTGTGTGAGAAAATCTGGAATGATTAATTAAATCATCTACAGGCGATACGTTTCACAAAATACCATAATTAACCCTTTAACACTATCAGCCAAAAATGGCTTCTGCAATGGTCTTGAGGAATGTCCATTTGCAGGCCAAGAGATTATTTTTGAAAATTTACCACTGGAATGCCTGGCTCAATAATAGTCATCTCTTGGCATGCAAATGGGCATTCAACAAGCAACTATTTTTATTTTCTTAACCAAATTTGACAATTAAATGGTTGAACATGACAAAAACCGATCTTATATATCACTGACCTTCTTGTCTTCAAGTATCTGTGTCTCTTTAAGGACGGCTGTTTGCAACGCCGCTTCCAGTCCACCATCTGCCATCAAACTACTGACCAGTAGGTCGGTCATAAAACGCTGACCATCACTCATCACTCCGATATCACCAACTGGGAAGAAACATCCATGGCATTAGGCAATATAAAAACATGGATCCTCTTTCCGGACCCCAGTCAAATGGACTTGGATAAAAGTGCAAACAATTAAATAATATTGACACTTTAAGCCCTAGAGCACAGAAATGTCCTCTAAAAAATACGCCTTCTATTAATTCATTGCAGCCTCCTCACCCTCTCATTTTTGGAACATTGTAAAATATTTCCGGATCACGCCAAAAAGTTGTGGAAGCATTGTGTATGATCACACTCGTTCCTGTATTAAATTTTGAGACAGAATGGACCAATAGTTTCTGAGATATCCACAGATCGAAAATTTGATTGGATCCGGATGCAGGTTCCTTTACGCTGAAATGGCCATAGTGTGGAAATTCTCTTGCACAGCAAGTTCCTTCCTTGTGTTAAAATTTGAGCCAAATCAGATCAGTTATTTTTTAGCCACAGCTTTGGACACACACTGACACAGGCTGGCAGACACGCAGGCAGGCACGCACGCACGCACACACAGAGACCCCACCTGACCGCAACACCCTCTCCACCTTACAGGATAAGAAATTGTTAATCTTCATTAACATAAGAGGCCAGAGCCCTTGAGCCTGCACATGTTGAGCTTTCGTGACACTGAATAACTTGACCATTTTTTCTAATTCTTAGATTGGATGCCAGGATGCCGGACATAAATCGGATACATAATTCGTGAATCCAGTTTCTCCGTCACTCATATGATGTCATAATCAACTATGTGATATGTAGTCTGACAATACAATCAATTACATCATGAATGGCTTGACTTGGTCTTAAACCCTTAATAATCTGTCCGGTTGTACAAATTGTATGTCTTTACTATATAATAAACATGCTGTTGAATATTTTGAAACCAATTTGACTAGGCAGCAACAATGCCCAGTCAAATTAGTTTCAAAATATTCAAGAGCTTAGCTGTATAGATTTCTGGAAATTGAGATTCAGAGAGTGCAGGGATTGATCGCTCCCAGCGCGGGCAAAGTGTGGATGGAACTTAGCTAGAGATGGGCGGGGCATAGCTAAAACTGAATTCCTCCATTCAACCCATTCTCCATCACGTATAGGGCGCAACAAAAGTTAATTTAACCCAACACTCAGTGAGTAAATATGAAATGGACATTCCACAAGACCATAACAGAGGCCAGTTTTGTCTGGCATGACCATTAAAGGGTTAATTAAAATTTTCTATTTTTTGCAATTTCATAATACATAAGACATTCAATAATTTCAAAGTCTGCAAGAAATAGTTGGGACTATAGGTAGTTAGTCATTTCTACCTCCAGTCGCTAAAAGAGACAGCAGTGCTCGAGCCCTCTCCTCAACTGTGGGCAGAAGGATTGACCAGCCACTCTGTAGCACTGCCTGTGCTGCCTGTTGTACTGTAATGATAATACCGCTCATGCTAGCCAAACCGACCACACGTTGCTTCAGGCTCGAGGCCAGGCGGGAACCGGAGGACAGGCCTAATGCTTCCAGATTCTCATTCTGGTTCACGGCGGCATATAACTGTCAACGTAAAGAGTGAAAATAGATTCAACAAACAACGGTTAAGGTACGAAAATCCTCTTTCAGTCAAATCGCATGCATGCACGCATACACGAACACATGAACACATATACACGAGCGCACATGCACATACAAATATTATACCCTCTTCCAAACCAGTTGTAAGAATCTGTTCTGCATGATTTCCATTAACAAAGAAAAGAACCATCAAATACATCTAATTCCATACAGTTCCATGCACCTGAGAATCTTACCTGTAAATTTAGCAGGTTCAGAGTGGCAACAGCCATACATTCTTTTTCCTGAGGCGGCGGCCAATCACTCCGTCCATCCATCCCAGCACAGACCTCAGACAGCAGCTCATCCAGCTGTTCAAATGTCCACTTAGTCAACTCGACAACGAATGGCATCTTTGTTTCGACTGACCAATGTGTATTTGAGCACCATGCAAAGCTCTGAAAAATATGTATGTAAAATACGATACAACAGAAACTCAGGTTCTTTAACCTTTTTACCCCTTCAAATTCAAGGCAACTATACAGGAAAGCTGTTGAATATTTTGAAACTGATTTGACTGGAAGCTGTTGCAGTCATGGATAACAACCACGTCCCCTAAAAATGGAGGAATCCAGTTTTAGCTATTCACTGCCTATCTCTAGCTAAGCTCCACCCACACTTTGTCCATGTTGGCATCAATCGATCCCTGAACTGCCTGACTATCAATTTCCAGAAAACTATAGAAGTAAGCTGTTGAATATTTTATAACTAATTTGACAGGGCGCAAAGTAAAATTAATTTCAAAATATTCAACAGCTTGTTTATTAAATACTAACGACATACAATTCATACAACAACGCTTAGTCCGTCATCAATTAAGCATTCATGCTTATCTACGTCATTCATGACATAATTGATTATGATGTCATCCTACATCACATTGTTGATTATGACGTCATAACCTTTTCAGTCAGACACCAAATATTTTACGATGTAATTAATATTTCAAATTCATATTTTCAAACTAATTTGACTCGAAGCTGTTGCTGCCTTAGCAACAGCATCTTCCTGTGACATTACAGTCACAATCTGTAACAGCTTAGCCATGCAGTTGCATTTCAGATTACCCCTTTACCGGTCAAGCAGTCCATGCAGACATTGCCTTTGTCATGACCACTTTACCGGTCAAGCAGTCCATGCAGACATTGCCTTTGTCATGACCACTTTACCGGTCAAAGTATCCATGCAGTTGCATCTCAGTTTACCCTTTTACGGGTCAAGCTGGTCAAAACTGCTCTCTGTAGTGGTCTTCACAAATGTCTATTTACAGACCAGTAACCAATGCTGTCGAAAATCTATGACTGTGAGCCAGTCATTCCAGTGGTAAATTTTCAAAAATAGTCAAGATTCTATTTTGAATTTCTTGACCAGTTTTGACCATTACTCCTTTAATGGTCAAATTTGGCATGAAAATTACAAATATTTTGATTACTGATTATTTAATGCCCATTTGCTGGCCAAGAAGTGTATTTTTGGAAATTTACGTTATGACTAGCTCGATTGTCTTTTCTTGGACTGTAAATGGACATTCCTCAAGACCACTACATAGGCAGATTTTGACCAACTTGATCATTAAAGGGATGAAACAGATTCTGGATAGATGGACCATGATGAATGACAGTTTTTGGGTCAGGTCAAACCAGGGATATTGGCAAGACAGAGCTCCATATGTTACTTTGAATTTGAAAACATAAATTGCTACTTTAATATTAACCCTTTAATTGTCAAGATTTTGTCTGAAAAGTTGCTCAGTGAATGTCTATTTGCAGGCCAAGAAGAATATTTTTTGAAAATTTACCACTGACATGATCAGCTCGATAACCGAGCCAGTCATGGCAGTGGCAAATTTTCAAAAATAGTCTTCTCTGGGCCTGCAAATTGACATTCCTCAAGACTTCAGCAGAGGTAGGTATTGGTCAGTCTGACCATTAAAGTGTTAAGTCAACCTTACCTGAGCAGGACCGCAAGCGACTCCAATCACATGTTTGCCTTCAACGGAAGACATAAGTGTCGGCTCGATCCTGTGACCGTCCAGCTCATCTCCGATCTGACCTTGTTCATTACGACCCCAACTGTACACATCCCCGTCATCCATCAGCGCTAGACAGTGCATTGAACCTACAGAGACCTCCGTGACTTTTTTACCCACGAGACCCTCTATTAGATGTGGTTGGTAGATATTCTCTTCTTGTCCGTGACCGAGGCGATGATTGTCACCCTTGCCCCTAAAGGTAATAAATATTCTAACGTTAGTCGGAAAGAATTGTTCATAATACGATTCATTTCTAGTGATTCCACGCACATTTCTAGCTAAACTCCACACACTTTTTATGTGCGTTGGTGTCAATTTTAAACTTTGAAAGCTGAATTCCCAGAATTTAAATTTCAAACATGTAGGCTGTTGAATATTTTGAAATTAATTTGACTGGGAGGATGCAGCAACAGCTCCCAGTCAAACTAGTTGCAAAATATTCAACATGTTTATTAAATTGTAAATTCATCAAACACATAGAGTTTGTACACTTGACAGCCTTTTCCAGCTTCATAACTGAGTTATAATATGTCCTTAATCCTAACTTATGACTGTGACATCAGCCTACATGTCATGTAATTGACATCATATACTTGAGTGACACATCAGATCCCTCTATTAGATCAACATGGCCTTGATCACAAAATCAATTAGTTTCTTCAGAATACCATGAACAACCAGCAGGCAAAGTCTGGTGAATATCCATTCGGCCACACCAAGTTTACTTTAGATCTATTCCGTAGTTGCCAACAAGGGGATGCATTCACGAAGGTTACATAAGCTACGAAAAGAATGAGGCATAAAATGAAAAAATAAGGCATAAGTAAAAAAACCCGACTAAGTCTGTATTCACCTACATTAGATGAATATGTAGTCGTCTAAAATAGGTGCTGGAAGTTAGGCGAGTTTGGCACACTTCGTGAATATGGCCCCAGACATGGAACACTGCTTGAACACAAGGAACAGAATTATCTATACCTAACTCTTTAGATGAAGAGCAAAATTATATTCACAAGTCAGACATACCATGAATAGACCTCCCCCGACCTAGTTAATGCAACGCAGAACTGCACGCCACAATGAACCCTCGTGACATCCTTTCCCATTAGTTTCTCGACCAATCGTGGCATCTTAGATCCGTCGTTTCCTCCACGACCAAGCTTTCCATAGTCACCATCACCCCATGAATACAATGCACCTGAAGAGAAAAATAAACTCTGCAATGTAGATTTTTAAATAAATAGTTTACCCGTTTGCTGATCAGGATTAGTAAAGAAATAAGAGGATGTTAGATTTACCAACTTTGGGAATACCAGCTAATCTCTGGAAGACAACGATACAAAATTTCTTTGTTCTTTAACATTTTTAATGGTCAAGAGGGCCAAAAAAACCCAGCATCTGCAGTGGTCTTAAGCCATGTCCAAGAAAAGTCCCTTTAACAATCATATCAGCCAAAACCAGCATCTGCACTAGTCTTAAGCCATGTCCAAGAAAAGTCCCTTTAACAATCATATCAGCCAAAACCAGCATCTGCACTAGTCTTAAGCCATGTCCAAGAAAAGTCCCTTTAACAATCATATCAGCCAAAACCAGCATCTGCAGTGGTCTTAAGCCATGTCCAAGAAAAGTCCCTTTAACAATCATATCAGCCAAAACCAGCATCTGCACTAGTCTTAAGCCATGTCCAAGAAAAGTCCCTTTAACAATCATATCAGCCAAAACCAGCATCTGCACTAGTCTTAAGCCATGTCCAAGAAAAGTCCCTTTAACAATCATATCAGCCAAAACCAGCATCTGCACTAGTCTTAAGCCATGTCCAAGAAAAGTCCCTTTAACAATCATATCAGCCAAAACCAGCATCTGCACTAGTCTTAAGCCATGTCCAAGAAAAGTCCCTTTAACAATCATATCAGCCAAAACCAGCATCTGCACTAGTCTTAAGCCATGTCCAAGAAAAGTCCCTTTAACAATCATATCAGCCAAAAACAGCTTCTGCACTAGCCTTAAGCCATGTCCAAGAAAAGTCCCTTTAACAATCATATCAGCCAAAACCAGCATCTGCAGTAGCCTTAAGCCATGTCCAAGAAAAGTCCCTTTAACAATCATATCAGCCAAAAACAGCTTCTGCAGTGTTCTTCTGCAAATGGACATTTTCTATGAGAAAATTGAAATTTACTTGAATAAATTCGAGAGTTAATCAGTGATAAATTTTTCACTGAAACTGTCTTCTCTTGGGAAGCAAATGGACATTACCCGAGACCACTGCATAGCCATGCTTTTTGGCCGGCTTAACAAATAAAGCGTTAAATTTTACTTCATCAAAGCTAATTATTTACCTGTGTCTGTCAAAGCTATAGTTTGTGCATCTCTGCTTCCACAGGCTATGTCAATGACTTTTTGACCTTTCAAAAAGCCAACAAGCATCGGAGTGGTCAAATCATCGCTATTGCCGTGACCAAGTTTGCCGAAGTCGCCATTGCCCCATGTATACAGCTCACCATTAGTTGCAATCGCGGCACTATAAGAACTGCCACATGCTATATGTGTCACTTGAGTCATTTGTTTTGAATTGAAGAAATTTATCATAGTTGGAACGTAGCGAGACCTGGAAATGAAAACATTCAAATATTGATGGATGTAGCCGCGGGGATTGACTAAGAAACACTTTATTCTTTTGATGTTCAAGATTGGTCGAGAAAATTGCAATGTTCGGTTAGTGACTGTCAATTTGCAAGCTGAACGCGTGATTTTTTCTTAATGTGCACTGGAATAACAAGCTTGTCTATTAATGGACCTGTCCAGTTTTAGCTATGCCCCGCCCATCTCTAGCTAAGCTCCACCCTAACCTCCCTCGTGTTGGGATCGATCGATCCCCGAATGCCCTGACTATCAATTTCCAGAAAACTATACAGGTAAACTGTTAAATATTTTGAAGCTAATTTGAACGGGTGGTGTTGCTGCCTATGGCAGCAACAGGGCCCAGTCAAATTAGTTTCAAAATATTCAACAGAATGTTTATTAAATGGTAAAGACATACAATTCATACAATGTGTCAGACTATTAAGCAGTAAAGACGGACTAAATCGAGTCATTCATGACAGATGTAATGATTATGACATCATCTTACATGTCACATAGATGATTATGACATCATGTGATGAGTGTATAAATTGGAAAGGCCCACTGAGCCTGCCATTTTAGAGGTACATTTTCTAATCATCTCTTATTGGCATGCAAATTTACAGAGTTAGTGGAAAAAGGAGGGTACATTTTTGCAAACTATATTGTTGAAAGCTGTTGATCAATATTTTGTCCAAGATAAATATCGCCGGTTTTTATCTTGGACAAAATATTGATCAACAGCTTTCAACAATACAGTTTGCAAAAATGTACCCTCCTTTTTCCACTAACTGTAAATGTTAACATTCTGGTATCAGGGTGATAAAAGTGAATACTTACGCTGTGTCACCATGGCCGAGCCTTCCATCGTCGCCATTACCCCAGGAGTATACTGTTCCATCACACACTAAAGCCAGGTAGTGACTGCCTTCAGGGTGCGACGCTATCTTCACAACCTCCATGTCTCGAAACCAATCAACTAATTGTGCATTCTATCAAAGTAAATAATATATATATATAATTAGAAAAACTGATTCAGCATCATTAATGGACCTTTACAGTTTTAACTATGCCCCGCCCTTCTCTCACTAAGCTCCACCCATACCTCGCACGTGATGAGATCGATCAATCCCTGAACTCTCTGAGTATCAATTTCCAGAAAACTAAACAGGTAAGCTGATGAATATTTTGAAACTAATTTGACTAGGTGATGTTGCTGCCTATGGCAGCAACATCGCCTAGTTAAATTATTTTCAAGATATTCAACAGCACGTTTATTAAATAGTAGAGACATACAATTGGTACAAGAACACATAGTCTGTCACCAATTAGGCATTCATGATGAACTTATCTGCATCATTCATGACACCATTGATTCTGACATGTCATGCAGTTGATTATGATGTCATAAACCGGAAAGCTCCATTGTTCATCATCCATGAAAACGTCATCACAGTCACAGTTTGATCTTTTCATATTATGGCTTAAAAAAAATATTACTCATCTCAAAATATCTATTCAGGTGATAAATTATGACATACATAAATAATTGACACTATTTTCATATCTATACTAAGTCATCAAAGATCTTCAAATTTTTAATGTAAAATTTCAATGTATTCCCCAAGTTTATCGAAGCTGCCAAAATATATACAATAGATCATTCTGGCTCAGATGTAAGGGTAGGTTAGTGTATTATATTCTCAATGTAAAGAATAAATCAGTCCAGGCCGATATGCTTCAAATGCATAATACAATTGCATGTCAAGTTCACGTATGCCCTATGTTGAAATCCAAATAGACTCCGAGCATGGAAATCCTGAGTGTGCTGGAAAATTGTTGAATATTTTGACATTAAGCTTGATAAAAATTGTTGTTTTCTTCCTCCGCAGTAATAATTTCCTCAATTCAGTCATCATGACCCTTGACCTTTTGATGCCAAAATCACCAGGACTCTTTGGACAAACAAGGGGAATACACAGGCCATGATTATTGATGATCCCTTCATTAAAACATGAGAGCTATTATCTGCAAAAACAACACATTATCATTAACTGTGACACATGCAAGTCCAGACATCCACACACTCACTCACACATGTATGCATGCACACACGTACACGCACGCACGCACGCACGCACGCACACACACACACACACACACACGCATACATTCATATACATTCCCACACGCATGCACAGCACATGCATGCGCACAACAACATTAACTACCTGTACATCTGCTCCATAAGCCAGCGTGTAGACTTTCCCGTGCTTCGTCAGAGCTAGCAACTGCTTCTCAGCACAAACTATCTGCTGTATGCCGCCAGCCAGCTCCGTTAAACTGTCAATCATGTATGGACCACTCCCGCAGGTCAAGTTTCCCGTCCACGATAAACTGCCCCAGCCCATCACATCCTGGTTAGATGTCGTAGACTGAAATATAACATGGACACAAATAACGGAAGATTAGAAGTAGCACTATGTGGTCACTAAAGTCAGGTAGGCGTTCAATACAGGTTATGTCCACAAGATGGCAATTCATTAAAATTTGGCGATGTAGGGATCGAATCTGTCACTCAAGTATCTGACATTAAAATCAAATACATCACAGCTGATGTCACAAAGGTAGGAAGCCAGTTTTAGCTATGTCCTGCCCATCTCTAGCTAAGCTCCATCCCCGCCTTGCCCGTGTTGTGATCGATCGGTCCCTGCACTCTCTGCACCACAATTTCCAGAAAACTATGCAGGTTAGCTGTTGAATATTTTGAAACTAATTTGACTTGGTGCTGTTGCTGCCCAGTCAAATTAGTTTCAAAATATTTGACAGAATGTTTATTAAATAGGAGACATACAATTCGTACTTTCTCAAATCTGAATCGCAAAAACACAGAGATTTGATAGAGTAAAGCTCAGAATATGACTCAAGATTAGCTAGCGCTAATCCCAAGATTTATTGATAGAGACCCTACTGATCTCTAATTTTAAAATTATTTTGTTTTTCTTTTTGAGAGAGTATGTTACCGAGATATCGCAGATTCATGTTCAATCGCAACAAGCATGTCAATTCAATAGCTTATACATGCTACTGTAAAAGAAGCAAAAATAGACAACACATAGTCTATACACTCTGGCCGCAAGTAACCAAAACTGGTAACGCGCCTACCACGAAAATAGAAATGATCTTAGAAATCATTATTAATGCACCAGGACCTACAACCACTTATCTTGGGAGGTTTTTATGCTTGTCCGACATCTTGATGATCCTTATGCCTTTCTATAATCCACAGCAATTACAAGTTATAAAATAACTTTTAAGCTGCCTATAAAAAATTTAATACACCCTTCCCTTCAACAGTAGGAAAAGGAATGAAGTCTTGGTTGCTAACAACAAGGTCATGTGATAGTTATCAGCCAATGAGGTTGTCATTGTGCTTAATGACCTTCTCAGTGGCTCCGTGTGTTGGATTAACCCTTTTCTTGCCTCATTCTTAGATATAGCATTCAAGCGAATTACTATGGATCTCATCATTAGAGAGAGTATGGAGATTCCTGAAGAAGCCTTCAGTCACTCTGTAACCACAATATCCAGCAAACATTGGCTGTAAAAAATTCATCCTACTACGCTTCCCTTCAGAGAAGGAAAGCGCTATAGTAATGCAAGGAGGTAGGTTGTAATGTAGTAACAACAGGCCAATGGCATCAAGACTCTTCTAAACCTCTAGATAACGTCAGGCAAAGGTCTTGAGTTTTATCTTTTACATAAGATATTTCTTACCTTTTGGGTAGCAACAGGTGGCATATGTGGCTGAATGAGGCGGTCAAGATGTGACAAGATGACCACAGCACACTGACGTAAATCAACGGCCATGGTGTCATCATCGGGTAACGTGAGGTATCTGAGGAAGCATTCTGTAGGACTGACTATGTAATTACCCGACTGAAACACAGGTAGATAGTATGTTACTGTATACATTATAGTACTGATAGTGAGTGAGCATGCAAGCAAGTGTGCGTACATGCATGCATGCGAGCGAGATGGACTGTATGGAAAGGAAATCATAAAAATTATGTATGGTACAGGGCTAATTTTGACAATCTGACCATGCCTAGTTGATGCCCAAGGGCACCATACAGAGTGGTTGATGTATCTTATGTATTTATTTGGATTAACTTCATTGGTGGACGAATCATCATCGGGGTCTGATGATAGAATTTGGATAATTTTTAATCTCACATCACTTTTAGTGTCCTTCTTGCATGACGTTTCTTGATACAGGTGCATTGTATCTGATGAGTAGGTTAAAATTCACAATGGAGCGTGTGAAGTGCTCTTGAATTCTGATCCTAACCCTGTAACTCTCAAATTTGTTCAAGAAAATTTCAATTTTCTCATAGAAAATGTCCATTTGCAGACCAAGAAAAGCCTATTTTTTAAATTTACCACTGGACTAGCTGGTTCGGTTACTAAGCCCGTCATTCCAGTGGTAAATTTTCAAAAATAGTATTCTCTTGGTCTGCAAACCGGCATTTTTTCAAGACCATGGCAAAAGCCGTTTTTGGCTGGGTTTGGTGTACAGAATGAATAATCATATTAGAAGCACCAAAATTGAGGTAATTTAATGGCTAGATCACGTGAATTTAATATGATAACTCGTGTTCATCTAAGAAACAGTATTGCTCCTTGCTGCTGCTGCCATAAACAGCAACATGTCTTAGCAACATTTTTGGCGAACCAAGCTTCCTTGTGCTGCCTCTGTAACAATTAAATTAACATTTTAACCACTAAGATCAAATTTGGTTAAACTATTTTCTTAATGAATAGCCATTTCCAGGCCCAGAGAAAACTATTTCCTGGTTATCGAGCCAGGCATTCCAGTGGTAAATTTTCAAAAATATTTTTCTCTGGGCCTGCAAATGGACATTCCTCAAGACCCCTCCAAAGGCCAGTTTTGGCCAGCTTGACCATTAAAGGGTTAACATTAGTTTTAGACATGTTAAACCATTAACAGTCACAGCCTAGAAATGACAAATTCTTTAGGATCTAAGGATGATTCCGTTTAATATTTTTGAAATTAATTTGAGTGAGAGTTGCTGCTGCCTATGGAAGCAACAGGTTCCAGTCAAATTAGTTTCAAAATACTCAACAGCTTTCCTGTCTATTTGTCGTGAATTTGAGACACTACAAGATCAAGCGTTAACAGGTAAACGATAAAGACCATCCATTCTGTGTGTACCTCATCCCATTTCGCTCGTTCGCATTGCTTCACTTTAAGCCGGTAGATATTCTGGAATCGCCTTAGCAGCGGCACAAGTGGGGCACATATCAAGTTACAGCTGACGCGATTATCGAATTCGTTACGCGAATTATTCCATAAGTTTAGAAGGAGTAGAACGACATTGAGAAGATGGCCGAGTGAGCCGCGCTGGACGGCTAGTTCCAGTAGCAATGCGAGCGCTGTTTGTTGGTCTTTTATTGGGATCTTACTGACGGCTGCTTTGCTGCTCGCTCCACCACTCAGATCACTGCCAAAAGGAAGAAGAAATTATTTTACACAATTACATCCATTTCAATCAAAATGATTGTAAATAATATTAACCCTTAGTGGTCAAGAAAAACAATATATTTCCTTATTGCATGTCAATTTGCCAGCCATGAGAAGACTATTTTTGAAGATTTACCACTGGGATGACTGGCTCGTTTAAACGAGCCAGGCATTCCTGTGGTAAACTTTCAAAAATTGTCACCTCTTGGCCTGCAAATGTACATTCCTCGAGATGACTGCAGAGGCCGGTTCTAGCCGGCTTGACCATTAAAGGGTTAAACTACATCCTATAACAACAAGAATTCTGCGAAATTAAATGTTTCGTCGGGCTATTTCATTGCTAATAAGCATTAGAGAGTAGTGCCCTTGACCTTTGACCTTGTGGCCTTAAGGCCATCACACTTAGTGCAATGAGCATAACCAACATTGTCATTGTATCCTAGTTTAGTTCCAAAATGGTCAACCAATCATGAAAGATAAGCCAAGAGGTCTGGTCAAAATCAAAAACTAAACATTGAAATATGTTTTTGTACCAAGGTCACAGTGACCTTGACCTTTGGTATTGTTAGCTAAAATGATCACTTGAACTTATATTTCAGACTAATAGAATTATGGTAAGCTTTGAGAACCAGTTGCGTATGCGTTAGGAATCCGCATGATAGCATTTAGCATTAGTTCAAGTGATCTATTAAAAGCAAAACTAAATGCTGACGAAGACAGTGTCATTAGAAGTGATACTTATGTCTCATTTCCACCTTGTATCCAACACACAAAAGATGGTGGCCATATTGAATTCTTGATCATCGTCAATTTCAATTGGTTTCTTCCCCAAAACTAGTTCTGGATCTCTGAGATGAAGGAATCCAGTTTTACCTATGATGCGTCCATCTTTAGCTAAGCTTTACCCACACTTCACCCGTGTTGGGATCGATCCATCCCTCAACTCCTTGATTATCAATTTCCAGAAAACTACACAGATAAGATGTTTGACTAATTTGAAACTAATTTGACTGGGTGCTGTTGCTATGGCATACAATTCGTACAACAACGCTTAGTCTGTCATCAATTAAGCGTTAAGTGTTATTCATGACGTAATTGATTATGACACCATCCTACAAGTGACATAGTTGATTATGACATCATATGATTGATGGATAAACTCCATTGTTCCATTTGTAACCCAATGTGTGAAAATCCCCACCAGTTTGCCAACACCATCACAATACAATCGCCAATAGAGGGATCAATTTCTAGCCATGACCCGCTGATTTTTAGCTATTGCCCACCTATTTTTAGCTATTCCCCATCCATTTCTAGCTATTCCACGCCCAATTTCTAGCTATTCCACGCCCAATTTCTAGCTATTCCACGCCCAATTTCTAGCTATTCCAAGCCTATTCCACGCCCAATTTCTAGCTATTCCACACCCAATTTCTAGCTATTCCACACCCAATTTCTAGCTATTCCACACCCAATTTCTAGCTATTCCATGCCCTATTTCTAGCTATTCCACGCTCAATTTCTAGCTATTCCACGACCAATTTCTAGCTATTCCACGACCAATTTCTAGCTATTCCACGCCCAATTTCTAGCTATTCCACGCCCAATTTCTAGCTATTCCAAGCCATTTCTAGCTATTCCATGCCCTATTTCTAGCTATTCCACGCCCAATTTCTAGCTATTCCACGCCCAATTTCTAGCTATTCCACGCCCAATTTCTAGCTATTCCACGCCCAATTTCTAGCTATTCCACGCCCAATTTCTAGCTATTCCACGCCCAATTTCTAGCTATTCCAAGCCCAATTTCTAGCTATTCCACGCCCAATTTCTAGCTATTCCACACCCTATTTCTAGCTATTCCACGCCCAATTTCTAGCTATTCCACGACCAATTTCTAGCTATTCCACGACCAATTTCTAGCTATTCCATACCAATTTCTAGCTTTTCCACGGCCATTTCTAGCTTTTCCATGGCCATTTCTAGCTTTTCCACGGCCATTTCTAGCGATTCCACGGCCATTTCTAGCTTTTCCAGAATCTCAATTTCAAGGTAACTATAAGGTATGCCATTGAATATTTTGAAACTGACCTGACTAGGAGCTGTTGCTGCCTATGGCATCAAGAGTTCTCAAAAAATTAGTTTCAAAATATTCAACAGAATGTTTATTAAATTGTAAATTCACCAAAGACATACAATTCAATTGCTTAGTGTCAGAAATATGTCACTTTCATGATGGTCCAGTCATTTGATTTTTATGTCAGCGAACAAGTGACACATCTGATGACATCAGATACTTGAGTGACAGATCGGATACCTAAATTGTTTGTGGCATATAAACTGTAAACATGTCAGAGTTTAGTTCACTAAAGTGAATACACACATACAGCAGGGACCGATCTACCCATTAGCCAATTAGCCAAATGCTAGCAAAACTGTTATATGGCTAATGAAAAGCAGAATTGGCTAAATCATTGGCTAATAATTAATATTAATTTAATTTTCTTTGATTGGCTGAATCCTGACTATTTCCAGCATTATAATTGCAACGGAAAAATTCCTGTTCACGTTGTTAAATATTTTGAAACTAATACGACTGAAAGCTATTGCTGCCTAAGGCAGCAACAGCTTTCAGCCTTATTAGTTTCAAATTATTCAACACCTTTCTTACATATTAAGACCCTATTGTACCTGAACTGTAAAATTGATAGTATTAACTTATGATGATTGACTGCAAACAAGTCCATAAGTGACATTGAAGCAAAGAAAATGATATTTGGCTAATCTATTGACTAGAACATTGCAAGAGCCAGCTCTGTCCCTGATATAGTACATGGCATAATTTATCTGGTGTCGCATCTCAATTTGCTACACATATTTAGGCAGTTGCTATACATTCTGCAACATGCATATCTGTATCTGCTTTGCAAAATTTGTATGCGATTGCAATTTTATTTTTGATTTTCTTAAGTTCTTTAATTATTAAACCTTTCAACGACAAGTCCCTGAAAAAGTAAATTCTCTAAGTACTATATACATGTATAGCATATTCTGTTGAATATTTTGAAATTAATCTGACTGGAAGCCATTGCTGCCTTAGGCAGCAATGGCCTCCAGTCAGATTAATTTCAAAATATTCAACAGCTTCCCTGTTTCTTTGCTCCGAGATTGAGATACAGGGAATTTATCGGTGAAAGAGTTAATTGCTATAGATTTTTGACGACAACTATACAAGTTATAATTTGTACAGCAATACATGCGATACAAATATCAAATTTTAAATTCTGCCCTGTAGTATCATGACCAATATGAGAATGATATGAGATTACAATCCTTACACAATCATGGAGACAGACAGGACATAGACAATGTGATTGCTATATACACCATTATTGTGGTGGTGGGGAAACTCAGCTAATTTCTTCGTCATCATTATTTGAGGCTTGGCCATTTTAATCATTCATTCGGGAATAAATAACTAAATTCGATAAAATTCAATAGGGAAAGCTTGTCTGCAGTACAGTCAGCGCCCTAGTTGATGAGAGCTCATCTTCTGCTTAGTGGCACCTTTACCATTCTTGCAGACCAGTACCATATTCATATCTTATAGAACACCATTGGCTATATTGCCTCCTTTTCTAACTGTAATTATGGTCTGCTGCTAACCAAGGATGAGGTTCTGACATGAATAACAAATGTTAGATTTACCGATTAAAGGATGCACCCCCTCCTAGAGCATGTAATTTGACCAAAAAACTGTGTCCTTTAGTCGACATTTAACGGTAGTACAGATCCTCAGTTTTTGTGGCAATTGAAATTTCAAACATACTCAAAAGATCAATCTACCAGAACTGAGCTGAGGGTGAGTGCTAAATAGTCACGCTGAGTCTGCCCTTTGTTCCCAAAGTAAATATGTTAATACATTTAGAAATATATCCAACTCTTACGCTCTTTGTCCATCACAAAAGTGGTATTATAAAGCTATTTGAAGGTTTAGTTTAGAAAATGAAACACACCAACATAATGATATATATCAATTCTTACCCGGCTACAACTGATCTGAGAAATTTTGATGCCCTTTCTACAACCTCTAGCCAAACTGACGAAACTGATGCCTCATCGAAAAGTGTTGCTTCAGGGAGAGATCTCAATGCCTCTAACGACTCCTGTAATAGTTCTGAACACAGGTCGGCATCCTCTCCCGAGCGCCACGCTCGACGAAGAAACGCGAACGCGAAACTTAGTGCAGCACGTGACCCAACACGAGCAAGACCCATTGTAGCCTTTTCTGCTGTGGGTTTTGTATGGCTGAAAAATAAGAATTCACAATTTAACCCTTACCATTCTGATGTTAAAACTTTAAAAGTTTTCAAATTAAATTAAAAGATGAACTGGTGTTCATGTTTCAACAAATTTGGTCATAGACAGCACCATCTCAAAATTGTTGAAAAATGTACACCATTTTCTTTGCTATTGACACAGTAAGAGATAGAATATTGACATCAGAGTGCTAAGGGCTAACTCTTTCACTGATAAATTTCCTGTATCTCAATCTCAGGGCAAACAAACAGGACAGTTGTTAAATGTTTTGAAATTACTATGACTGGAAGCCATTACTGCTTCCAGTCATATTATATTCAAAAATATTCAAAGGAATATGATATACATGTAAAGGAATTTACTTTTTCTGGGATTTGTCATTGAAAGGGTTAATCTAAAATGAAATTAGATTGATCAGTCTATGATGTGTCATCGCAAATCCCCACGTTCAGCGCTTTGAACTTTTGACACACCCCACAACCCACCGCCGGGGGCTGAGCCAAATGTAAATGTGATTTTGCACTCCGCGATCGATCATAAGAGTAAGTCACATACCAAATTTGGTTGAATTCCATCCAACAGTGTCAGAGGATTTGCATTACAATCAATTTCATGACCTTTTGACACCATTTCCACCCCTGGGGGCGGGGCCAAATGTAAATGTGCTAATCCACTCCACATTGTTTCAGAGGAGATGCATTAAAATCAATTTCTGCCGGTTAAAATTTTATCTCTTGACCCCTCTCTCGCCCCCCTGGGGGCGGAGTCAAATCTAAATGGCCTCTTGCACTCCGCAATCATAGGAGTAACTCAGACATCAAATTTGGTTGAGTTCCATCTAATGTTTTCAGAAGAGATGCATTACAATCAATTTCATGACCCTTTGACCCCATACCCCAACCCTTGGGGGTGGGGCCAAATGTAAATGTGCTCATATACTCCACATTGATATGGGTAACTAGCATACTAAATTTGGTTGAATTCTGTCCAACAGTGTCAGAGGAGTGGCATTACAATCATTTATTTTCCCTTTGACTCGACCCCTCGCCCACCCCTGAGGGAAGGGTCAAATGTAAATGCGCTCATGTACTCCACATTGATATGGGTAATTCATAGACCAAATCTGGTTGAATTCTGTCCAATGGTTTCAGAGGAGGTGCATTACAATCAATTTCCGCGGGTTAAAATTTTACCTTTTGATCCCTCCTCACCCCCTGGGGGCGGTCCCAAATCTAAATGGCCTCTTGTACTCCGCAATCATATCGGTAACTCAGATATTAAATTTGGTTGATTTTCGTCTAATGATTTCCGAGGAGTTGCGTTACAACTGATTTGACCTTTTGACCCCTGCCACGACCCCGTGGGGGCGGAGTCAAATCTAAATATTGTTTTGCAAAGCGGAATCATATGGGTGGGATTTAAACCAAATCTGATTTAATTCCACCCAATGGTTTGGGAGGAGATAGCGTGACGGACGGATGGACAGACGGAGGTGATAACAATATCCCCGACATTTTTTTTTAATGTGGGGATAATCAGTTATACTCTGGTAAATCGAGTCTTTCTCAGAAATAAGATGTTTCTAAAACAAAATCAAAAGCACTGTTGAATATTTTGAATGCTTTAGGCATCAAGCAATGTCTTCCAATCCATTTATGTTCAAAATATTCAACATAGCACTTCTTACCTCGTGTTAAAAATTGTAGCTAACCCTTTAACCTTCATATCAGGCAAAAATGGTTTCTGTGATGGTCTTTAGAAATGTCTATTTGCAGACCAAAAGAAGACTATTTATGAAAGTTTACCACTGAAATGACTGGCTCAATAATCGAGCCAGTCACTCCAGTGGTAAATTTTCAAAAATTGTCTTAGATTCGAGGGTTAAAGGGTTAATGCAGGCACACATAGCACGAACATATGAATAAGTTTACATATTTATTGGCGACAGACATAAGCCGGTCGTGCCTGCTCTTACACACAATGTACATGACGCTTGAGGCACGTAAGAGCCCAGATTGCTTAACAACACCTTGGGCCTGTATTCCTCACCTGGAACATAGGCGTTTAAACTAGAAAGGTGATTGGGTATAAGTAGAGGTTCTGGAGTTGTTTTTGCGGAAACTAGGTCATCCAAGATGGGTATTAAACAAATTTTGATTAGCTTTTGCCCTAGATGATGTTTCACGAGTCTTGAATTGATTCCCCAAGCAGTTTCGGAGATTTTTAGACGTTTCTAAAAATCGGCCAAAATCCAAGATGGCCGCCAGCCGATCGGCTTCGTTTGAACAAACTTGAATCTCTACACGCTAAGGATGCTTCCTCTCACATATAATTGAAATCGTCTCAATAGTTCTCGAGAAAATATTTTAAATTTCCCATTGCTTTAGTATGGGAGCTTTTGGCGGGAAAATTATCCAAGATGGCTGCCAATCCATTTATCCGACAGTTTCTAAAATTGCAAATTTGAGATCAGAATACCCAAAAACATATATAAAACCAATATCAGTCTCAAAATCCATCAAATATAAAAATCCAATATGGCCGCCAAACATGCTATATTTTGATTGGCCCGCTGCGGCCATGTTTTTTGACGGATCAACTTCACTTGAACAAGCTTTAGTGGCCCTTAGTCCCTAATCATATTTGACAAATTTCGACCCGATCCCTCCAGCGGTTCGGGAATTGTTTTCACTAAAACTAGGTCACCAAGATGGCTGCCGAACCATCTGACCAATCAAGCTCCCCTGAACAAACTTGGTTCAGCTCTTGCCCTAGATCATATTTCATGAGGTTTGCATCAATCCCCCCCAAGCGATTTCAGAAGATTTTTAAAGACCAAAATCCAAGATGGCCGCCGACGATCGGCTTCGTTTGAACAAACTTGGATCCATATGCCCTAAGGAAGCTTCCTGCTAAATATAATTGAAATCGGCCCAGTGGTTCTTGAGAAGAAGTAGTTTAAAGGAAAAGTTGGCAGATGGATGGACGACGCCTTTCAGGCCAGGTGAGCGTGGCTAGGATATGAGCGCCGGGCTAAGAACATCATTAATAGCTACCCTCCACCATGACCTGCTAATTTGTGATGAAGTCACTGGCTAGTGACCTTGATTCAAATCCACTAGCTGATGACCTCGACACAAGGTACTGGGTCACCATTGTCCACTAACTAACATATTTCGGTTTTTGTTTTGGCAACATGTCAACTTATTTATGAGCTGCACTGTAATTTTGTAAATGGCTCGTCATAACAATATGAATAACAGCTTCCAGGCATCTCAGTAGTAAAATAGTCAACACAGTATTTCACACACAACGTAAAGATTTTGTAAAATCTAGTCCCGATGGCTGATTGGTTAACTTTCTATCTCAGCAGCCATGAGAAATATAGAAACAATTTAATATTGAAGCCAGCCAAAAACAGCTTCTGCAATGCTCCTGCAAAATGTTCATTTGTAGGGTAAGAGAAGACTATTTTTGAAAATTTACCACTGGAATGACTGGCTCAAGAACTGAGCCATCATTCCAATAGTAAATTGTCAAAAACAGTCTTCTCTTGGCATGCAAATGGACTCTCAATAAGCAAATATTTAGACTTGCTTGACCAAATGTGACCATTAAATGGTTAATACTCATTTGAGAGATATTTGGGATGATGACACCAACCGTTTGCTTGGTGAATTTCTGCGGACTACATTTTCTATGGCGCTTAACTCTGGACCTACTGAATATTTTGAAAACAATTTGACTCAAAGTTGTTGGTGGTTTAGCCACCAACAACTTTCAGTCAAATTGTTTTCAAAATATTCATCAGGACCAGAGTTAGGGAACATTGAAGTTATGGTCTTGTCGTTTAGTCATACAGTTAAACACTGAATGACATGATGCTAGCGATGGTAACAATGACAATGCTAGTGATGAAGAGCACGATGACAGCACCGCATCAAAACAATTATTTTACCATATTTGAAGGTGATATCTATGACAATGATCGAAAATAATAACGATGAAATGAGAATCATTTTTCCCTTTTAGATGGTGATGACTACGACAATGATTGGCGATGAAAACAATAACGATAGCAACACAACAGTCCATTCTGAGAAAACATTCCAGAGCACTCTGCAAGATTCGCGGAGCATAAAAAAGCTTCTCCTTTCGAAAACTGCATTTTATTGGAGCACGCTCGCGAAAATTAAACAGATTTTGGCACCTGTGACGTAATTGCATGTCAGGCTATGTCATACATCATATAGGCATATATTACATCATAACTGTATCGCACAAAGGATGCTAGGAGGGGGTGCTTTTCGCTTGGAATAAAATATTATAGGTAGAGCTCTCTAGAAGAGCGAACTTTTGCGGCTTTTTTCACCTCTTTCCAAACGTAAGACAGATTTAACAATGACTTTACCATTTTTGTTTGCTGAGGTTGGCCTGATTAGACTGTTTCTTTCTGCTAGGTGTTCGTCTTTCCGGCACTGGTTGACGACACAAGGCAATAAAGTACCGCTCCAATACCGCTAATCTCTGCTGTAAGCGCGATATGGACAGCGTGGAACCAGCCGCTTCTAAACATAGCTGCTGCTGTTCATACAGTAATGAGCGAAGACATGATTTCAGCTGATTTAAATCTGGCATAAAAAAAACATATTAACATGAGAATATTAAAATTAAATTTTACACAATTTATTAACTTAACTTTTATAAATTAACCATTAAACCCTCAAATTTGTTCAAGAAAATGTCCATTTACAGTCGAAGCGAACTGTTTTTGAAAATTTACCACTGGAATGACTGGCTCGATAACCGAGCCAGTCATTCCAGTGGTAAATTTTCAAAAATAGTTTTCGCTTTGGCTGTAAATGGTCATTCTTCAAGACATCTACAGAAGCCGGTTTTGCCTGACTCGAGTACTAAAGGATTAACCTGCTGAAGGTGTAACTTTTGAATAATTTGTCTCTATAGCAACAGAACGTAGCTGGTGTTGATGCTTATATAGATTTCCTCGAGTGAAATCCTCGAAGCATTGCGGGAACGGTGTTATATCAAGGCGAGAGCTGTAGATCAAAAATGGCGTCCGTTGACAACTAGACTCAAAATGTTGGATGCTTTGCTCAAATTTACTAGCTTGGACTAGTCTACCTACAAATCGATAATATCTCTTCATTTTCTATCTTTGCTAGGAATTATTTCATAAAAGATGATGAAGATGAAATCCTGATATATATATATATATATATATATATATATATATATATATATATCCTGTTCATTATGGACATTTATTTTGGACACATAATTAGTATGAACACTCTTCATTGGTGAATGCGGAATATCGTCGATTGAATATTTATGTTTCTATAGCATTTATGTTCACCTCTGGGATCTTAGAGGAAAACCAGACCCTCTATACTACTTTGTATAAAATGAACCTATAGACCGTAACATTTTCAAAAATATAATAGTAAGCTCTGTGCTAAATTTAGAAATATATCTTCATTATTTAAATATGTAATAGATTAGTTAAATTTTTATTCTCGAATGAGGCGTATGACGTCATAGGTTGAACATTTTTCTCGCTGTCATCCAACGCTATCGCAATAAAATTGAATTGCGTTTTATAAGGGGGTTCTTTTCAGCGGTGTTAGGAATATATAAATTATATTTGCGGAAATGTTGAAGAACATATAATAACAATCCTTTTCCCGATTTCTCTGATGGTGTCAATTTTGACATCAAGTTTTAATCTTGAGACGTGATAGAATAGGTAGTACAATTGCCACTTTTAAATCACCACTGTCACTGGCGTTACGGCAGATAATGGTATTACAGTTTCATCTATTAATATGAGAGTAAATAGGTCTTACATACATCCCAATACATCTATAGGTACTTATGTTTTCATATTAGCCTCCAAACTTCCTGAGATATTATAATATCGTGTAATTGACAGGCATCTTCATAGAAAATGGCCATCTTAAGGTTAGCCAACTAATGTATGAAAATAACAAATATATTCCACACAATTGTGATAGGGTGATACATGTATTAATCTCTTCAATCTGTACATACTTAAATGCTGTCGATAGCACTATCACCGATAGAGATATCACCATCCAAATGTATGCACGCCTGTCTTCAGAGTGCCATTATCATGGTTCTTGTTGGATGGAATTCAACCTATGACATCATAGGTTTAACTTAACTCGTAGAAAATTATAGCAACATACTGTTTTTTAACACCATTTTAATCGGATTTATATATAAATGTTGCAGGAAAGTTTTACACAGCAGCTTACATATGGGATCTACGATAGAACAGTGTGTTTTATGCAAACGATGGTGACCCTTGTGTTCCCCTTTAATCATGATGTCATGAAGGTTTGTACTTATCGCTGACATCAAACTTTAATAAGTTAACGAACATGGTAGCATCCAAAGTTACATTTGAGCTTTAAAAATTGATTTAATATATTTTTGGTGTTATTAACCGACTCTCTGCTGAGTTTCTACAGACTATAGTTTCACTGGGCAATAACTCTGGATATGCTGAATATTTTGAAAACAACTTGACTGAAAGCTGTTGGTGGATAAGCCACCAACAACTTTCAGTAACATTGTTTTCAAAATATTCAGCAGCTCCAGAGATATTGGCCATTGAAATTATTGTCTGGTGGCTGGCAGCAGTCAGACAGCTAAGCATACATTTTTGTAAATATTTTGAATATTATCTTTAACACTTTAACTCTCATATGGCTTCTGCAGTCGTCTTGAGAAATGTCCTTGTGCAGACCAAGATTATTTTTGAAAATTTACCACTGGAATGACTGGCTCGATAACCGAGCCAGTCATTCCAGTGGTAAATTTTTCAAAACAGTCTTCTCCTGGTCTGGAAATTGACATTTTCTATGAGAAAATTTAAATGAGTGTTAAACGGTTAATATGAAGAAATTTACATACTGATTGCAGCAGAATGAAATACATTTAAAAATGTTATTCTTAGTTTCAAGGTCAGGATGGGCAGGACTTGAATCGCAAAACTTAATCCATGGAAAACAACGATGATAAAAATGATGAAGTCAGCATACCTGGCTGTGGTCCCCATGTCCAGGCATCAATAATGGAGCTCGAAAGTGGCGGTCTCTTCGCTTCTTCTTCTTTACGTTGCGTTTCTTCCTTGTCCAGCTGTTGACACGGGTTACAGTTACATCCATGGTTAGGTCCACAGTGTCCGTCACAGCAGCTACATGATAGCACCTTCATCATCCCACAGTAATACTTCCCTGTCTCACCTGCGATAACGCAAACAACAATACAAGGAATTAACATTAGCGTGGTATGTAGATTAATGGGTAATGCATAGACGTGGATTTATGTCTTCCGATGACGTTTGGAATCTCTAGTCAGTGGTAACTCTTTTACACTCACAGACCATAAACGAAAAATACTTTATGATGTAAGGAATATTTTGCTGGATATTTTGAAACTAATTTGACTGGGAGATGTCAGATGTTGCTGTTACACATACCTTTACCTAAAATCAATTTCCTTGTCTAAAAGTATGTTTCTCCTCATTATATGGTCCTCACAGCCACACACCCCCACACCCCCAATATCCCTTTAACCTTTTCACCGACAAATCCCCGAAAAAGTAGATTCTTTACGATATAAAACTTATTCTGTTGAAAGGCTTAAACGAAACCATGCCACCTTTCCTCCCAGTATAAGATCCTGAACAATAAACCATCAACAATAACCAGAGTGTTAGAAGGTTAAAACAAAACTCACTAAACAAAGCAGAGCAACGTGACAAATGACACAAACACTGCCAAATCATGAAAAATTTGAACTGCGCTTGGCAAGTTATTTTAGGGTTACATGTCTGTCACAACACATCTTAACAACTTTGACAAATTCTTTCCAGTGTTAGAGATATTTTTGTGAATTGAGTACACTACACCGCAAAAATAACTTAACTAGAAACCGCGAAAAAACTGGACCATAGCGCCGAAGATGCTAAAAACTGGACAGTTTCTGCGCTGCGTCAGTTATAAGATTTTGATGCCTTAGGAAAAGAAGATTTAGCTCACCAAGAATTTCATTTAGCGTGTGGATGCGTTGAGACCCGTTTAGAAGAAACTATTTAGGTGCGTTTAAATGTTGTGGCTAGCATAAATTTTCTAAGTTTATAATCCAGGCTTTTACTGTCATCACTTTCACGTATTAATTATATTAACATGACACGGCCTATTTATGTCTACTCCGCATAGAAGATATAATCCAAAACCTATTACTAAATATTAAATTATCACTAAATTTCACAGCCATATACAATTCCATAAATTCACTTCTAATACATGTAGCACCTTTCCCAGAATAAAAAGGCATGTGAGGCTTACGAGTGCGATATTAACTTATATATTTATTTGTTGTTTACTGATTTTCTGGGAATTTCCTTTGTCTGAAGTGCCAAACGGAATATATGGTATTAACATGTTAAACCGTATTTTCGTAATTCTTTAGCGATCTCACTATTCAGCACATCGCGGTGCTTTGGTTGTTTATAAAAAAAGAACTGCAAAAGCAAACATATATGTAAGATCACACTGTATTCTTTAGCGATCTCGCTTTTCGGAACATCCCGGTTCTTTGGTTGTTTATAAAAAAAGAAACTGCGAACGCAACCGTATATGTACTATTGTACTTCATCAGGGAATTCCCCAATGTCTGGATATAGGGTATTAACATTTTAAACCATATTTTCGTCCTAGCCTAACTGTGCTCACCGCGATATTGCATACGCATTACGTTTGGGTTATAAAAAGAAGGAATTACGTGTGTGTGGAGATCTCATCACTAGTAGTAAATCCCACGACGACCACACGCAAGATAAATAGTTCATGTCGTCGTATTTCCAGCGCGTAACATTTTAAAACATGTGTCAAATATATAGCACCACCTCCTAAATTTAATATTATTAACGCGTTTAAAGATTTCTTTTGACCCCAAATTTCTAACACATTTTTGGGACCTCACGACCAACCGGTCACACAAGTCGAGTCAAGATCGCTTAAGTAGACATGATTATTTCGAGAACGTGTGTCTTAATATTACAGTACTCAATCTGGTCACTCTGACCATGACCTTTTGACCCCAAATTTATCACACATCTTGAGTAGCCCCTGGGAAATCTTTCCCCCCAAGTTTGATTACTGTGTACCAATAACTCTTGAAACTACAGGCCAGAATAAGCATTTGTGACTGACTGACAAATAAATTAGTAACTAACTAAGGGGCATGTATGATGGTTTATTGAGCTGCTAACCGCAACTAGAAACCCATATAAAACCAATTTCAGATTTAAAATCCATAAAAAACTAATTCCAAATCAGAATGGCCGCTGGGCAAATTGGCTAATCAGCTTTATTTGAACAAACTTGAAATCCATCAATCCAACATGCAAGTTATTCTGGCAGCTCCGACAACCATTGTGTTTGGTATTATGAAACATGAACTATTCTTTAAGTTTGATTTTTCCCAAAATACAATCGTTGACTGACTTATGTCAGTCATGTTACCGAACCCTTTTAGCAAACATTTTTTCACTATTTTAAACATTTATTTAACAACGGATAAACAAAGTTTTCCGAGCATGCATTAAAGCCAAGCCAGCCAGATGTCTAAGCGTATTCAGGTATCCGTCATATTCACGCTAACTAAAATAGAAATCCTGAGGTGAACATAATGCGTTATTTCAATGTAAAGTACGTATGATGTATGAATAATATAAGTCTCTCCTGAAAACATTTTATAGTGAAAAATGTAACAGAAATGATATATCTATATCATACAGTGCAGCTCAGAAATAACTGAACCCCTAAATGGTTAAATTTGGTCAAGAAAATTCAAATATCTGCCTATTGAATGTCGATTTACAGGCCAAGAGAATAGAATTTTGGAAAATTTACCACTGGAATGATAAATATTGAAAAATTGTATTCTCCTGGCCTGTAAATCAACATTCAATAGGCAGATATTTAAATTTTCTTGACCATATTTGAGCATTAACCCTTTAACCCTCATATCAGCCAAAAACGGTTTCTGCAGTGGTCTTGAGAAATGTACATTTGCAAACCTAGAAAACTATTTTTGAAAATTTACCACTGGAATGACTGGCTCGATAATCGAGCCAGTCATTCCAGTGGCAAATTTTCAAAGATAGTCTTCTCTTGGTCTGCAAATAGGCATTTTCTATGAGAAAACTGAAATTTTTAAAAACAAATTCGAGGGTTAAAGGGGTACCATATTTCCAAAACAAATTAAAATGTACCGTTGAATATTTTTGCACGGCGCAGTAATGTCCTCCAATATAATTTATGCACAAAATATTCAACAGAACTTTTCTTAGTAACGTGTTTCTGTTTTTGTTTTGGAAACATGATAACTTATTTATGATCTGTACTGTAGTTATACAGCTTTACAATAAATACACCATAACAAATACAACCGTCAAGAACGCTCAACAAATCACCTTCCAAATGAAACTTCTCAGTGTTAGCTATGCCCCACCCATCTCTAGCTAAGCTCCACCCACACATCGCTCGTGTTGGAATCGATCGATCCCTGAACTTCCTCATTCAATTTCCATAAAACTATACATGTAACCTGTTGAATATTTTGAAAGTAATTTGACTGTTTGCTGTTGCTTCCTCCCAGTCGAATTACTTTCAAAATATTCGACAGAAGGTTTATTAAATAGTAAAGACATACAATTCGTGCAATGTGTCGAACTATTAAGCGTTTAAGACGGACAAAATCGAGTCATTCATTCTGTAATTGATTATGACATCATCCTACACGTCACCTAGTTGGTGGGCACCACCCACACCACGCTAGTATTGGGATTGATCGATCTCTGAACTCCCCGACTCTCAATTTTCAGAAAACTATACAGCTAAGCTGTCGAATATTATGAAAGTAATTTGATTGGGTGCTGTTGCTGTCCACGGCAGCAACAGCACCAAATCAAATTACTTCCAAAATATTCAACAGAACGTTTATTAAATAGTAAAGACATACAATTCGTATGTGTCGCAATATTAAGTGTTTAATATGAACTAAATCGAGTCATTCATTCTGTAATTGATTATGACATCATCCTACACATCACATAGTTGATTATTACATCATATGATGGATGGATAAATTGGAATAGTCCATTACCTAGGAATTTAGTATTCAAAGCTCCATATCGATTCCAACACGGGCAAAAAGTGGACCGATCCTACATATAAAAGATGCAGAATTCTCCACAATTACATTGTTACAATCAGTCATCAGTGATATATTTCTATTTAATTTAAAGGCCATCCTTAAAAGATCATTTGGTTGTCCTCTCCCTACCCTGGTGGTTGGAGTACCGGTAGGGTACATTTAGGTAGGTCAGGCAAATTTCTTTTTTACCTGCTGAAATATAACATTACAAAATTAAATTTAAAGAACAAAACTTTTATTTGAACTTGAACCAGAAATTATAAGGGTTATCTGAACCTATTTTGATGAAAGGAGTCAATTCAATCTCCCAATGAACTTTATCAGAAAAAAAAATTCTTCACAGGAAACCCCCCAAAAAAAGATTTTGAGTGGACAGGACTTTTCTAGGCTCGGTCAGGAGAGGACAACCAACCTATTATTTAAGGATGGCCTAATTGAATCAAAATATATAATAAAATCTTACAATGAAAACGAACTGTGAATATCAAACAATATTGAACAATGCAACCAACCTCTAAACTTCATTTTGCGCAACATTTTACGGTCTTAAATTGTTCTTGAAATTGGAACAAGAACTCCCACCCATTTATGAGATTCTCTTGATCTGGTGAGATCTCGCCTAGTCTCTGTGAATGATTGAGACCCACCAGAGATCAGTGTGGTTGCTGAAGCTTAGGTGGTGAGTTGAGTGAAATATTCCAAGTGAGTTAATAAATACAAAATCTGAAGCGGTTTTGTATGATATGCTGTTTATGAGGAAATTTACAAAAATCATGAGTTTTTGTATTAAAAAGCACATTTTCACCAAAAATATTGAACCTATAATGGTGAATCCTTCAAAAGGCACATCTAGCCATCATAAAGAAGCCACCTGCCAAGTTTCATTAAATTATTTTAAGCGATTCCGTATGATATGGTGTTTACATGGAAATTGACAAAAATCATGAGATTTTGATTAAATAGCCTATTTTCACACAAAATATCGGACCTATAAAGGCGAATTCTTCAAAAGGTACATCCGCACATCACAACTGAGGCATACACCAAATTTCAATATAATATCTGAAGCGGGTCTGTATGATATGCTGTTTACAAGATATTGTGGATGGACAGATAGACAGACAGACGGACAAACAAATAGAGACTATAGGGCTTCCACACCTTCCGATGCGGGGCTCTAACTAGCTTTGAGTCCTTTAAAAATGTCTAATTAATAATGAGCAAGACTGACACAGAACTTACAATATAAACACCATTACATGGATATCTACTTTATGCAGAAACAAAGTGGCTATTGATCGCTGGTTAAAAATAAAGGTTAAGTGTGTGATGTATAACAGTTGGTTAACATGATGGCAAGCCCGAGATGAAGAATGCTCCTCTCCATCACGAATACTGTGAAAACACATCATCCCACCCCTCATCACCAACATTCATAAAAATAACCACCCACCTCCAACCCCCCCCCCAAAAACACAAAAACCCTATGAAACAGGATAATGAGTTAATGAGTTGGATGAGAGATGAGAGATAGCTTCTTTATTGTTATCAATATCTGATGATGCTTGTGATGCAGGAGTACGGTTGTTTTTGTATTTTAACCCTTCAAAATTGGTTTTTTTAAATCTAAATTTTCTCCTAGACAATGTCCATTTGCAAGCCCAAGAGACGATTATTTTTTCAAATTTACCACTGGGATGACTGGCTCGGTAACCGAGCCAGTCATTCCAGTGGTAAATTTGAAAAAATAGTTTCATCTTGTCCAGGAAATGGACATCCAATGAGTAAATATTTACATTTTTTAAAACAATTTTGACCATTAAACGGTTAACCTATTTTCTTCATATATATACTGTCATTTTGGTCTGCAAATGGACATTTCTCAAGTCCGCTGTAATGGCCATTTCTCAAGTCCGCTGTAATGGCCATTTCTCAAGTCCGCTGTAATGGACATTTCTCAAGTCCGCTGTAATGGCCATTTCTCAAGTCCATTGTAATGGCCATTTCTCAAGTCCGCTGTAATGGACATTTCTCAAGTCCGCTGTAATGGACATTTCTCAAGTCCGCTGTAATGGACATTTCTCAAGTCCGCTGTAATGGACATTTCTCAAGTCCGCTGTAATGGACATTTCTCAAGTCCGCTGTAATGGACATTTCTCAAGTCCGCTGTAATGGACATCTCTCAAGTCCGCTGTAATGGACATTTCTCAAGTCCGCTGTAATGGGTCCGCTGTAATGGGCATTTCTCAAGTCCGCTGTAATGGGCATTTCTCAAGTCCACTGTAATGGACATTTCTCAAGTCCACTGTAATGGACATTTCTCAAGTCCGCTGTAATGGACATTTCTCAAGTCCGCTGTAATGGACATTTCTCAAGTCCACTGTAATGGACATTTCTCAAGTCCGCTGTAATGGACATTTCTCAAGTCCACTGTAATGGACATTTTTCAAGTCCACTGTAATGGACATTTCTCAAGTCCGCTGTAATGGACATTTCTCAAGTCCACTGTAATGGACATTTCTCAAGTCCACTGTAATGGCCATTTCTCAAGTCCGCTATAATGGACATTTCTCAAGTCCACTGTAATGGACATTTCTCAAGTCCACTGTAATGGCCATTTCTCAAGTCCGCTGTAATGGCCATTTCTCAAGTCCGCTGTAATGGCCATTTCTCAAGTCCGCTGTAATGGCCATTTCTCAAGTCCACTGTAATGGCCATTTCTCAAGTCCACTGTAATGGACATTTCTCAAGTCCACTGTAATGGACATTTCTCAAGTCCGCTGTAATGGACATTTCTCAAGTCCACTGTAATGGACATTTCTCAAGTCCGCTGTAATGGACATTTCTCAAGTCCACTGTAATGGACATTTTTTTGGTCAGCTTGACCATTAACGTATTAATATGTCATAAAATCATCGAATTTAACCCTTTCATAATGAAACCCGCCTCTGCAGTGGTCTTGTATACATACAGTACAGATGTGTTTCCAAAGCCAAAACAGAAACATGTTGCTAAGAAATGTTTTGTTGAATATTCTGAACATAAATTATATTGGAAGACATTACAGCGCTATGCAAAAATCAAGGTCACGAGGTCACTTAGTGCATCCCCGAAATACAGATTTTTTTAGCCAAAAATCGGGAATGCAAAGTGGGTAATATCACAAAATTTACCGCAAACATTGATATTATGAATGGCTTGAAAAATTCTTAGTTTGGGATCAAAGGGTAAAAAATCGTGGTCACAGGGTCACTTAGTGCATACTGAAGTACACAATTTTAGCCATAAATCAGGACCGCGAGCAGGTAGAATCAATAACTTTGGTACATCCATTCATATTATCTATGGCTAGAAGTTCTATGAGTTTCCGGACAAAGCATCAAATATCTAGGTCACAGGGGCACAAAGTGCATAACAGTATACACATTTTTGTCCATAACTGTGGCGTGCAAAAAGGCAGAATCACCAGTTGGTTCATGAGTGTTTGCAGTTTGAGGTCGATCAATGAAATATCTAGGTAACAGGAGTCACTAACGCGTTGCAAAAGGCTTGAGTTAGCATCTCCCTCGAGGGCTTTCTATTTACTAATTAGCTATAGCTCGGGTGAGTTAGCATCTCCCTCGAGGGCGTTCTATTTACTAATTAGCTATCGCTCGTGGTATATCCCAAGACCTGCCAGCATGCTGTGCAACATGCCACATTAATATTATTTCCATCTTTTCCATCATCTGTCATAATAACTTTTTCCACTCATTGTCTCTGAATCCGCTTATGAACCCATTAACGGTAAAGTCTGGTAAAAACTGGTCTTTGTTTGTGGGCTTGTGGAATGTCCATTTACGGGCAAAGAGAAGATGAAGCTATATTGCTTTGATTGTCGTCTATTGAGTCTCTGATTCCCGGTCCCATTCATGCCATATCTAGGCTGGTTTTATGTCAGTCTATTATTATTGGTAACTTCCCCAGTTTTACACCGGTACCCATTCATACTCCTGGGTGAAGAAAGGCAATGTCAGGAGTGAAGGAAATTGCTTATGTTTCCACCGATTGCTCGTCACGCACCTGATCGCCTGACAATCGAGCAGGATTTGAGCCCCGCTTGGCTGATTACCAATCTACCATGCTAACGCCAAGGCCAACCATCTCCCCTAGGCCAAGAGAAGACTACATTTGAAGACTTATCACTGGAATGTCTCAGGCTCTGTTACCTAGCCAGACATTCCAGTGATTTTTTTTTTTCAAGTCTTCTCTTGTCCTGCAAATGGACATTAACTACACAAAACTTGCTTTTCTTGACCAATCTTGACCCATAGCTGTTTTTGCAGATGATATATTCGAAGGATTATATCACTGGGTCTGTCAAATATTTTGAAAGCAATTGGACTGAAAGCTAGGCCACCAACAACTTTCAGTCAAATTGTTTTCAAAACATTCAGCAAATCAAGTTTTTTCTCCCTGAAATTATTGTCTGGTGGCTTGCAGCAGCAAGACAGTTAGAGGGCTAACAAGGCTTTCATCTCATGGGGAAGACATGAATGCTGGTATGAGTGTACTAAAATGATATAACAACCAGATTTTTAGTGTTGTCATAAAAACAGGCAATTTATTTATTGCCATCAGGTAGGTATAATATATATGGCCATGAAATTGTTTAATTAGAAAGAAATTCCAAGAACTATTTCTGCTAGAAAGTGACTTTAATCGACGAAAAGATTTAATTTACTGGTGGAATGACTAAATTGAGCCAGCCATTCCAGTAATAACATTTCAAAAAAATGTTTCTTAATCTGCAAATGGACTCAAGACCGCTGCAAAGGATAGTAATTGGCTGTCTAGACTATTAAAGGGTGAACCATACATACCAGATACAACAACTACCTGGTACTTCATGCTGCAACAAAGTCTGCTGAATATTTTGAAAGTAATTTTACTGGAAAGCTTCACATCAAATTATTTTCAAAATATTCAACAACAGTCTACCTGTATAGTTGCTATGAAATTTAGACACTACAATTTCAGGAATGACTACCGGTATATGGATATTATTATCCGTCAGCATTCATGCCCGCATATTGTTTAACATCTTTCATCTATCAATGACACATATCCCACCCACCCACCCACCCACCAATGTCTGTCTAAATCACACCTGTGCCCGCCCAAGATTCCACCATGCCCAGGTACAATAGATATGAAAATATATATGGTACATATATGCCAGTTAACCCTTTAACCCTCGACTTTGTTCAAGAAAATTTCAATTTTCTCACAGTAAATATCCATTTGCAGACCAAGAGAAGACTATTTTTGAACATTTACCACTGGAATGACTGGCTCATTTATCGAGCCAGTCATTCCAGCGATAAACTTTAAAAAATAGTCTTCTCTTGGTCTGCAAATGGACATTTCTCAAGACCACTGCAGAAGTAATTTTGGGATGATATATGAGTAATTAACCCTTTAACACTTATATTAGCAAGAAAACGCTTCTGCGGTGCTCTTGAGAAGTGTCCAATGCAGAAAAAGATAAGACTATTTTTGAAAATTTACCACTGGAATGACTGGCTCGATAACCGAGCCAGTCATTCCAGTGATAAATTAAAAAAAAGTGTTCTCTTGATCTGCAAATGGACATTTTCTATGAGAAAATTGAAATTTTCTTGAATAAATTCTAGAGTTAGGGTTAAACATACAAGTACCAATATCTGCACCATCTTCACATCCATACACACCTGTGATCTGAGGAGAAGCGCACTGTTTGTTGATAGTACAGATACACTAAACATACCATGGATCATATTTGTACTATTGTATTTATAGCTTCAGTCGCAGATATACACAGACACATACTGAATGAAGCTCTGTACAACTCAGCTACATCAACAAGGACATCTGTTCTACAGCTGGGGGAAGGGTGGGTGTGTGTGTGGGGGGTGGGGGCGGGGCTTCGTCCGTATTGTCTTAGAAGCATTAGGCCCTACTTCTAAATAAAGTGAGGGCATTTCTATATTTTTGTCTTAAGATACTGGTTCTGATGCAAAATTACTGAAAAGTAATTGAAAAATAAAAATTCCATTCATCTCACCTATACTTAATATAATTTGATAATTTTTTTATAAACTTTTATGTTTCCACTACAATGTTTGAGCTGCATATATATCTAGCTTCAATGGAGGATTCTAGTTTATCCATCAATCATATGGCGTCATAATCACCTACATGACGTATAGGATGACATCATAATCAATAAGATGATATAAATGAAATAATCCCCCCCCCCTCGCAGCCATATTCGTGGGATGACATAATCCCACTGATTTGGATAGACATATGGATGGACACACAGACAAATGGGAGCTAAAATCCAAAACATACATGGATGGACAGAAATTCAGAGACAAATGTATAGATGGACAGGCTGACTGACGCACAAAATAATGTACATTTCTCTAGTACCATAGCCAACACTCCCATGAAGTTTCATCACAATACTCCAAGCAAAAATAAAGTTATTGAATGAAAACCCAAAATTTGCACGGATGGACAGACACAAATTCAGAGACAAAGGTATGGACGGATGGATGGACGAGATGACTGACCCCACAAAATAATGTACATTTCCCTAGAAACATAGCCAATGTTCCCATGAAGTTTCGTCACAATACTCCAAGAAAAAATACAGTTATTGAATGAAAGCCCAAAATTTGCATGGACGGACACAAATTCAGAGACAAAGGTATGGATGGACGGAGGAGGGACGAGCTGACTGACCCACAAAATAATGTACATTTCCCTAGAAACATAGTCAATGTTCCCACAAAGTTTCGTCACAATACTCCAAGAAAAAAAAGTTATTGAACGAAAGCCCAAAATTTGCACAGACGGACGCATGCATGCACGGACAGATGGACGGACGGAAGCGAAAACATAATCTCCCTGCTTTTCACTAAAGCGGGAGGGGGGGGGGGGGATAATGACATCATGATGATAAATAATGACAGACTTATTAGCCTTGTTCACTAATTTAATCAACATTCACTTGAATATTTTGAAACTAATTTGACTGGGTACACGAGCGAAGTGCGAGTAGAGTCTAGCTAGAGATGGGCGGGGAAAAACTAAAACTGGATTCCTTCATTGCTACAATACTCACTGTATGGCATTTATCCATGTAATGGTCAATTTGGTCAAGAAAAACTAATTATTTTGTTATTGAATGTTCATTTGCAGACTAAGAAAACTATTTTTGAAAGTTTACTACTTGAATGACTGGCTCAGTTATCGAGCCAGTCATTCAGGTGGTTGATTTTTTTAAATAATCCCTTAGTCTAGAAGTGGAGATTTCTCAAAGCCACTGCAGAAACGTTTTTTGACAAGTTTGAGCGCTATAAAGCGTTAACATGCTGATATATCGCTTATGTATCGTGTTTATTCTAATATTGCGGAAGAAATAAATTATCGTTATCGTTATTATCAACATCACTACATTATCCACTACCTTCATTAATGGACCTTTCCAGTTTTAGCTATGCCCCACCCATCTCTAGCTAAGCTCCACCCACACTTTGCCATGCTGGGATTGATCGATCCCCGAATGCCCTGAGTATCAATTTCCTGAAAACTATACAGCTAAGTTGTTGAATATTTTGTAACTAATTTGCTGCCTATGGCAGCAACAACACCCAGTCAAATTAGTTTCAAAATATTCAACAGGATATTTATTAAATAGACATACAATTCGTACAACAACGCATAGGCCGTCTTCAACTATGCTTTCGCGTGATGTGCTTATCTACGTCATTGATGATGTCACTCATTGATTGTGATGTCATTCTATACGTCATGTAGTTGATTATGACGTCATATGATGGGTGGATACAGTGGAAAGGTACACGTATTGCACTCACCCGCATAGGAGAAAACTCTATCAAATTATCTTCGTAGACTAAACAGTGAAGAAAACAGTTCTATCTATTCGACACCTGATTAATCTCTGTCGTATTGATGGTGATTTTAAAGTGCCATAGTTAGTCATTCAGAAAACAACTCTTGATATTCACAAATCTTTCACCCCTGAGCCCAATGGAGGAATCCCGTTTTAACTAAGCTCCACCCATGCTTCATTTGCCTGTGATGGCATCAATTGATTCCTGTACTCTCTGAATCTCATTTTCCAGAAACTATACAGGTAAGCTGTTGAATATTTTGAAACTAATTTGACTGGGTGTTGTTGCTGCCTGATAAGCAAAATGGTTATTAAATAGACATACAATTCGTACAACTTGACTGACTATTAAGCGTTTAGACTGGACTAAATTGCATGATTCAGGACGTAGTTGATTATGATGCCAGCTTACACGTGATGTTGTTGATTATGACGTCATATGATTGAGCGATAAACTGGACTCCTCCATTCTAGTTCTTCAAACTTCTTTTAGACATCAATATAGGCATCCACTCTAGATATGCCTCACCAATTTCTAGTTATGTCTCGCCTATTTCTAGCTATGCCACGCCCATTTCTAGCTATGCCTCACTCATATCTAGCTATGCCTCATCCATTTCTAGCAATGCCTCGGCTAGTCCCCATTTCTTGCTAACCTCGCCCATTTCTAGCTATGCCGTGCCAATTTCTAGCTATGCCTCACCTATTTCTAGCTATGTCTAACCCTAACACCATTTTCAAAATAATCACTTATCATGCTGAATGAACCGCATTTAAGTGAAATGAACCAATTCAGCGATACAACTAAACCAAAGTACTGATCGCACGAACAAACAGAGCTAACTTCTCTGCAGAAAACCCCCAATATCTGCTATTTTCTAGTTCTAAATCAAGAGTTACCACCCTTGGTATCAGCAATCTACTAAGAGTGAATGCCACGCCTAGACAAGTAAATTAGTGAATAATGAAATCAGAGATGCAAGTAGTGTATGTGATGCACAGAAAATAGAAGCTACCTGCAGACAGATTGCAGATAAAAGATAAGATCAGTAACAGGAGAGAAAATCTTTATCAAGATTATTACCCCTTTAACACTCATATCAGCCAAAACCAGCTTCTGTAGTGGTCTTCAGAAATGTCCATTTGCCGACCAAAGAAGATTATTTTTTTTAATTTACCACTGAAATGACTGGCTCGATAACCGAGCCAGTCATTCCAGTGGTAAATTTTCAAAAATAGTCTTCTCTTGGACTACAAATGGACATTTACTATGAGAAAATTGTAATTTTCTTGAACAAATTTGCGGGTTAAAGGGTTAAGTACCGGCATAGCTACCATAAAAATTATGGTAAATTCAAAAATAGTCATGGACATTTTCAATGAGAAACTTGAAATTTTCTTGAACAAATTCGAGGGTTAAAATGGTTTAAACAGGTGAAGCTGAAATCAGCTGACTACAGGTCTTGCTTAGCTGAATAGGACTAAGCAAGAAAAGTATAAGCCTCTTTTAATCATTTAACCCCCAAATTTGTTCAAGAAAATTTCAATTTTCTCATTGAAAATGTCCATTTGCAGACCAAGAAGTAAATTTTTGAAAATTATCGAGCCAGTCATCCCAGTGGAAAATTTTCAAAAATTTTCTTCTCTTGGCCTGTAAAATAGACATTTCTCAAGACCACTGCTGAAGACGTTTTTGCCTGATGTGATTGTTAAAGGGTTAAGACCAGCATCTGCCTCTTGGGGGTAGGAGGGGAGGGGGGGGAGAACAGGGTACCTGTTTAAGACAACAGTGAGATCCGATCTGTAAGAGTCCATTCTCTTAGTCAATCATATGATGTCATAATCAACATGTAGGCCGACGTCATAATCAATGTCATGAATCACGTGATTAAGTTCGTCATAAACGCTTAATAATCTGTCAGGTTGTACAAATTGTATGCCTTTACTATTTACTAAAAATTCTTTGGAATATTCTGAAAATGATTTGACTGGGCGCTGTTACTGCCTAAGGCAGCAATAGCACCCAGTTAAATTAACTTCAAAATATTCAACAACTTACCTGTATAGTTTTTTATGGAAATTGAAATTCAGGGAGTGCAGGGATCAATCAGTCCCAACACAGACAAAGCGTGGGTGGAGCTGAGTGGGGAATAGCTAAAACTGGATACATCAATTATCTGACATCATAATGAAAATATGTCATTTGTTAGCTGATGTCATAATAAAAATTACATAAGTCCATCATGGAGTTGAAAAGTGCATCATGTTTGACTCACGAAAATGTTTGAATTGTATGTTTTTGTTGAATTTACAACTTAATCCTTAGCACTCTGATGTCAGTCTTTAATTTTCAAATTAAATTAAAAGATGAACTGGTGTTCATTTTTCAACAAATTTAGTGGAAGATGGTAGACAGCAACATTATCCACCAAAATTGTTGAAAATGTACAGCAGTTTCTTTGCTATTGACACGGTAAAAGATAGAATATCGACATCAGAGTGGCAAAGGTTAATAAAGTAGTCTTAAGTGATTTCCGTTAAATTTGTGAAAAATCCAAAATGGCCACCATAAAAATTGACCAATCAAATTTTTGCGTAGAAGTTCTGAAGCCAAGCTATTCCACCCATGAGTCCTTCTAGTCAAGTGTGATTAAAATCAGCAAAGTGGTTAATGAGATAGTCTTTTGCACCCAAGAGGCCTGGGCCTATGAGTGTCAAGACATTATGAAAAGCTTTAACATTTAACATCTAATTCTTAGATCAGACACCGGAGCATCATTCAATTTCCTAAGTTATTCAAGCTTGATCCTCCACTTAGTGCAGGTTTGACAGGGAAGTTGACTCTCAGACGGGTGGACAGACAGATGGATGGATGGATGGATGGATGGATGGATAGATGGATGGATGTAGATGGATGGATGTAGATGGATGGATGGATGGATGGATGGATGGATGGATGGATAAATGGATGGATGGATGTGGATGGATGTGGATGGATGTATGGATGGATGGATGGATGGATGGATGGACATGGATGGATGGATGGATGGATGGATGGATGGATGGATGGACAGCATGGCATAAGCTCATGTGGCAGAGTAAGCTGATAATGATTCAAACTTGGCATATTATCAGCTAGATCATTAGATATAGATTAATAATAAAGATCTCAGATTGCTTCATGATCCTTACCCGTAACACTTTCACTTTCCACGCATACCCGACTACACGCCCGCCCGCACACACCAGCATCCAATTTTTTAGGATTATTTTTTAGATGACACCTAAGACATGAGCTTTTCCAGTTTACAGGAACGTTTTTCTTGCGCGAAAGTTTTGGTCAAACTGGATTGGATAAATTGGTTCAACGAAAGTCAAGAAGACTAGCGTCCCGAATGTACGAATTCTAAGTTGAAAAATCTATCATCAAAGCGTATGAATTTCATCTATTTGGTGAATTTACAATTTAATAAACATTCCGTGGAATATTTCGAAACTAATTGGACTGGGAACTGTTGCTGGCAAAATATTCACCATCCTACCTGTATCATTACCTTGAAATTGCTATACTGGGAATTCATCGTTCAAAGCATATAAATCACTTCCAACATGCATAAAAAGTGGTCTAAACGTAGCTAGAAATGTATTCGTCTAATACCATGCAGTAGTATGCATGTATCCACAAATCATAATTACGATAGACACTTTACATTTAACCATTACTACTCTGTCAATATCCTTTCTTTTACTGTGTGAATAGCAAAGAAACTGGTGTACAATTTTCAATAATTTTGGTGGATGATGTTGCTGTCTACGACAGCAACATCTCCCACCAAATTTTTTGAAAAATGAACACGCGTTCATCTTTTAATTTAATTTGAAAATTTAAATTTTTGACATCAGAGTGGTAAGGGTTCCGCCATCAACTAGCTGACTCTACCCATTATACCCACCATACATATCAGACATAGATGATATCATCTACTCGTTGATACTCAATTCATGTAGGGAAATCTTATGAATCGAGTGGAAATCATTACTCTCATAACTTTTTTAATGGTGATGACTTTACGTGAAATTTTCATATTTTACTTAACAAGACGCCCAAGGGGCCTGTATCGCTCACCTGGACCATAGGCATCTCAACTAGAATGGCCATTAACAATAAGCAGGGTTGTTTTGAATTAATAAAATCGATTAAATCATATGATTAAATCAACGATTAAATCAAGCTGGAAAAAATCAACTTTTTTGATTTTCTTGGATTTTTTCCTCCTCCACTCATCCTATTTGCACTATAAAATTTTAAAGATTTTTTTTTGATTTGTTAAAAGTTATTGTAGCTATTGTTTCAGATAGTTAATAGGCCTGGTTATACAATATTATGCTAATATAAAAACTAAGGTTTATTTCTATCAGTACAGTTAGTGGAAACTTTCCTTAGTTGTTATTTGATGCGTAAACACTGCACAGACCAATACTATTTATAACAGTTCTGTGGATATTATTTTTACCTGACTTGACTTTGACTGCTGCCAGCCACTAGACAATAATTTCACTAGACAATAACAAGAGGCTCAAGCGTCCTGTATCGCTCACCTGGGCCATAGGCATCTCAACTAGAATACTCATTAACAATAAGTAAAACTCTAATGAGTTGAGCAGACTTGTAACAAGAAAACAGAGGCCATGTTTCTTTATGTATCAACTTCTCTCGAACAAACTTTAATGGCCCTTAGTCATCAATATCATATCTCCAAAATTTTAGCTCAATCCGTTCAGTGGCTCTGGAGACGAAGTTGCTTTCATGAAAACCCTTGTTCCCTTGAACAAACTTGGTTCAGCTCGTGCCCTAAATGATATTTTATGACTTTTGAATCAATCACTCCGTTTTGGCGAAGATTTTTAGACATTTCTAAAAATCGGCCAAATCCAAGATGGCCGGCGGACGAATTGGCTGATTGGCTTCGTTTGAACAAACTTGAATTTCTACAACCTAAGGAGGCTTCCTGCTAAATATAATTGAAATCATCCCAGTAGTTCTAGAAGACATTTCAAATTTCCCATTGCTTTAGTATGGCAGTTTTTGACAGGAAAATGATCCAAGATGGCCGCCAAACCATTCATCCGACAGTTTCGAAAATTGCAAATTTGAGATCAGAATATCCATCAAATAAAAAAATATGGCCGCCAAACATGCTGTATTTTGATTGGCCCGCGGCGGCCATGTTTTTTGACAGATCAACTTCCCTTGAACAAAGTTTAATGGCCCTTACTCCCTAACCATATCGGCCAAATTTCGGCCCGATCCTTTCAGTGGTTCTGGAGAAGTTGTTTTTGCTAAAACTACGTCAGTCAAGATAGCCACCAAATCATGGGACCAATCAAGTTCCCATGAACATCCTTTGTTCAGCTCTTGCCCTAGATCATATTTCATGGGGTTTGTTTCAATCCTCCAAGCGGTTTCGGAGAAGATTTTTAAAGACATTTCTAAAATTGGCCAGAAATCAAGATGGCCACCGATCGGCTCCGTTTGAACAAAGTTGAATCTCTACACCTTAAGGATGCTTCCTGCCAAATAAAATTGAAATCGGCCACTAGATCTCGAGACGATATTTTAAATTTCCCATTGCTTTAGTATGGGAGCTTTTGGCGGGAAAATTATCCAAGATGGCCACCAAACCATTTATCCGACAGTTTTGAAAATTGCAAATTTGTGATCAGAATACCGAAAAACAAATAAAACCAGTTTTAGCCTCAAAATCCATCCAATAAAAAAATCCAATATGGCCACCAAATATGCTCTATTTTGATTGGCCCACTGCGAGTGTATCTTGAAGCAGATGGATCAGCACCCAGACGTGGCAGTTTATTATTAATTCGCGGTGAAGAAAAACATGATTATGCAAGTTGGCACAATTACTAATATGTACGCGATTGTTCCAAGCAAAATAAAGATCTATTAATGTTTATACAATTATTATAGTAATTCAACACAAGCGGCATCTCATTATTACAAATGACTTATGATATGGACGGATGGACGGATGGACGGATGCCGGACAGACGGTCGCCATGCCATAAGTTCACTTGGCCCATTACAGCATATGAGAAGACTTAAGAGTGCCAATTTTATGACCGGAATAACTACGGCTCGTTTATCACTGACCTATAAATGGGCATTTCTCAAGACCACTGCAAAGGGCAGTTTTGGTCAGCTTGTCCATGAAATGATCAGCAGACAAACTTTTAATCAGATTTCATAATTACCAACTTCATAAATCTGTTTTCCTGACCATTAGGATGAGGTGTTTTTAATCAAGTGTATCTTGAAGCAGATGGATCAGGACATCTAACAGCGCTCATGCAGGTTTCCGTAATTATCTTCAGATGCATCGCTCACGTTTTTGGCACATTTTCTGCCAGCATCAGACTGATGAGAAACAAAATGTTTTCATGCACCGCCCGCATTATTAACCATTTGGTCAGAAAAGTAATAATATTTGCCTATTGAATGTCCGTTTGCAGGTTAAAAGAATACTATTTTTTAAGGTTTATCATTGGAATGACTGGCTTGGTTATCGAGCCAGGCATCCCCCAGTGATGAATTTTCACAAGTAGTCTTCTAATGGCCTGCAAAAATGGACAATTACTTAAGCCCAATGCAGAGCCAGAGGTCAGTTCTGCCCGGCTTGACATGCTAATTTAGGATTAAAACCAATCTTATGACACACAATGTTACCAGAGTGTTTGTTGACCAAATCATCTGTTATTTAGTCACGATATTTGACCAAATCATCTCTTATTTAGTCACGATATTTGATGTTTGTTTGGCGGAAGTTATGTATGTGTCACGCAAGTCATCGCTTTATGTGTCGTGCATTTTCATTGGTTTATTGCTTCTTCCGGGTAAATACAACACCCAGAGGTGGCAGTTTATTATTAATTCGCGGTGAAGAAAAACATGATTATGCAAGTTGGCACAATTACTAATATGTACGCGATTGTTCCAAGCAAAATAGTTCTATTCAAGTTTAAACAGTTATTACAGTAATTCAACACAAGAGGCATCTCGTTATTACAAATGACATGATATGAGACCAATGGTAATTCAATACTGCCCAGTTTCTAGTGACTGTTGTACATACAGACAGGTGTTTTTGTGCAGAATGGTAGAATTATAAAACAGCAGAGGAACCTCGTAAATAAACATTTTTTAAAGAATATTTCATAAAATAAAGTTTGCTCCATATTAATACAAGAGCCGTCCACAGCAATAAATCAGAATTAATGAGAAGTCAGGTGATAAAGTAGTCCTGCATGTAAAGCCTTACGTCATGACCGAACTAACAATTTAATGGTCAGATTTGGTCAAGAATTGTTAATTTTCTCACACCAAATTTCGATTTCCTGACCAAGATAATAGTATTTTTGAAAATTTATTACTGCAGTAACTGGCTTGATTATCAAGCCAGTCATTCCAGTGGAGAATTTTCAAAAATACTCTTAGGTCCGCAAATGGACATTCCTTAACCCTTTAATGGTCAAATTTTGTTAGGAAAATCCAAATATTTGCTTATTTAAATGTCCATTTGTCAGACAATCGAAGACTATTTTTGAAAATTTATCACTGGAATGACTGGCTCGTTTATCGAGCCAGGCATTTCAGTGGTAAATTTTCTAAAATTATCTTCTATTGTTCTGTAAATGGACATTCCCTGAGACCACTACAGAGGCCGGTTTTGGCCGGTATGACCATTAAATGGTTAAGATCATGGTTGAGTCCGGTTTTGGCCGGCTTGACCACTAAAGGGTTAATGTAAACAATAAAGTTTAGACTGCCAGGCAGGTTAAGAGGCAAGCGGTCAAAAGTGCAACAATTCTGAAACAACTAATACAACCTGGCAGAGAATGCCCAATTAACCATCTGGCCATTCTTATAGTATACGCTGCCCTGAGATGAACTCTCACATCACATGGTATTCATCACAACCTATTTTAAAGTGTCCATCCTAGTGTTAACCCTTTAACCCTCCAATTTATTCAAGAAAATTTAATTTTTCTCATAGAAAATGTCCATTTGCATTTTGCAGACCAGAAGTATTTTGAAAATTTACCACTACAATGACTGGCTCGGTTACCCAGTGGTAAATTTTCCAAAATACTCTTCTCTTGGTCTGCAAATGGACATATCTCATGGCCACTGCATAGGCCATTTTTGGCCGATATAAGTGTTAAAGGGTTAAGCACATCAATTCTGGGATAATTCCCCCAATACCCTAGTATAATAGTAAGCCTGCCAGTTGTTCTGAGCTGTCAAATCCTTAATTATTATTGGACCATGTTTATTTTTGGATGCTATTTATACAGAGATGCTATGTGATGATCAAGAGAGTAGTAGTGTTGTTTCTACTCCTAATTAACTCTTTCAAGGCCAGAGATGTGATGAATGGAGGGATCCAGTTGCTAGATATGCCCTGCAGCTAAGCTTCACCATATTTTACGTGCATAAATGGAATCTATTTTAAACGCTACGCCCTGAACTCCCAGAATCTAAATTTCCGGGTAACTATATAGACCTGTAAGCTGTTGACCATTTTGAAACTAATTTGACTGGGGGATGTTCCTGCATACATTGTAGCCACAGCTGCAGTGTTTCCCAGTCAAATCAGAATTAAAATATTGAACAGAATAAAATTCATTAAATTATAAATTCAGCAAAGGCGTAAAATTCGTACAAATTAGTGAGAGACTTTTCAAGACAAAACAATGTCATTTTTATTGTGACATCAGTAAACAAGACACGTATTTGATTACGACATCAGATACTTGAATTACAGATTGGGTCCCTCCAAGACATGTTCTATTGAATATAATGAAATTAATTTGATGTTATGCTGCCATAAAAATGAAAAACACACTTGCCTGGCACAACAAGTTGCATACAACATGTTGTCTGCCAAAGGTTGGCTCATGCGTAGACACTTACAGCATACTGTATGTACCAAAAAGTTGGCTTGAAAAGAGAACAGTGAACATTCTATCTTCATCAGACATTATTATCCCATTGTTTGCATACAACAAATTGGCCTGTTCAGCTACCAGATTCACCCAATGTTGTCTGTCAATCATCCGACGTTTTAACCGAAGCCCAATTTACAACACGTGATTTACATAATTTACACTGCTATGCGCCTTTTGCAGGCAACGTGCTGAACATAATGGAGGAATCCAGCTTTAGCTATGCCCCGCCCATCTATAGCTAAGCTCCACCCATGCTTTGAACATGTTGGGATCGATCGATCCCTGCACTCTCTAACTATCAATTTCTAGAAAACTATACAAGCAAGATGTTGAATACTTTTTAACTAATTTTACCGGCTGCTGTTGCTGCACAGCACCCGCCCAGTCAAATTAGTTTCAAAATATTCAACAGCATGTGTATTAAATAGTAAAGACATGAAATTCATACAACACCGAATAAGCATTCGTGATGAACTTACTACATTATTCTTGGCGTAATTGATTATGACATCAGCCTACACGTCACATAGTTGATAATGACATCATATAATTGATGTATATAAACTGGAAAGATCCATTCTTTAAACCAAATTGTTCTATTAAACTTGCTGACTCGTCTAAATCAGACAGAATCCTTGAAGATTGGTGAACAAGAATTGAGCTAGTGGTTCCAGTGGTAAATTTTCAAAAATAATCTATTCGCCTGTAAATGAACATTGCTCAACAGCATTCCAGAGGCTGGTTTGGCTGACTTAAGAATTATAGGTTTAAGGCAGTAGCATCTTCCAGTCAAAAACGTATGACTACTTTGATTGAAAGAATAATTAGGTGACTGATATGACGATTACTTTCATAAATCTGAACTCTCACATTTGATATATTCGTCGAATTAGTTAAATCGAAATAAGTGTGACAGACAGACAGACAGACGGACAAGTTGACTGATACTAGTTGTGAGTCAGGGATTAACCAATTTGACGTAATGGACCTTTCCAGTTTTAGCTATGCACCCCCCCCCCTTCACTAGTTAAGCTCCAACCTCGCTTTGCCTGTGTTGGGATCAATCGATCCCCAAATGCCCTGACCATCAATTTCCAGAAAACTATACAAGTAAGCTGTTGGGCAAATAATAATTTGACAGTGCTGTTGTATTCAACTGAACGCTTATTAAACAGTAAAGACATACAATTCGTACAACATACTCTAGTCCGTCTTCAATTATGCGTTCGTGACATACTTATCCATGTCATGACATCATCCTATACATCACATAGTTGATTATGACATCATATGATGGATGGATAAACTGGAATGGCCCATTACTCTGACGTAAATCTGTAATGTGAACTCTATACATTTCCTATCTATGCCGGATAAGATCACGTACAAAACCCCTTGCTGACTAGTTCCTTTATGATGCCGACATTTTGGATATATTTTATTCGGATTAAAGATTCGCTAGCATGTTTTACATCGAAGCAACACCCCCACCCCACCCCACCCCCCTCAGTGCTACGTCGGATTAACTGTTTCGGAATACAGATGTGAACACAGAGTTGAAAGGGTGAAGTAGGTAGCATGACAATACACGATATATTCGGTCAATATGCCATGTCATATAGATCCATTCAACATGCCAGGAATCTATATAAACAAGGAATTGCAAGCAATACAAATCCCCTCGATTCCCGTTTTTGTTGAAATGACATGTAAGGGATCTACCTGGCCAATTCACTTGTCTGCTCTCTATAACTGGTATATGTGCTTATATTACAGGGTTTTTTGGAAGGGGCTGACGTCAATTTAACGAAGTTTGTATTTTTCAAGGGTGATAGCTCATGATGGCCTACCAATCTAAAAATAGAGGCGTGGCTTCTTTGAGAATACACCTCTAATGTATTGACTGGCCATCTTATTACGTCCTCACAACGACTAGACTGTTACACAGACTACACTTTGGGGACCAGACAGATCGGGACCCATTCTATCTCTGTAGTGGACAGTAAAAGCAACAATGCGGATCATGTTGATTTTGGTACCATCTTTGCCTCTGTATCACTCACTAGCTTGATACAAACATTAAAATCGACTCGATCCACCCAGTGGTTTGTGTGATATCAACATCCACGCAATGTCAGCAAATTCTTGACCTCATTTTGTGTGCGACAGATGTGCAACAGATTTGAATTTTATGACGAATTCAGAGGAATGATTTTTCTGTTAACTACTTGTCATACAGACTACTAGAGACTTTATATCATATCATTTTATGTGTATTAAATATTGTCTGGTATGAAGAGAGTAGCGCTCGTGTCCTTTTAAGTTTCAATTCTCTCTACCACCATATTCTTCACCATATTCTGGTGGAAATCGCTACGTCAATGTCCACTCAATACATACGAGACACTTTTCTCGATCTCGTATTGAAGGAGATCTCGCGAGATGCGAATGCTCATCCTACATGTCACATAGTTGATTATGATGTCATATGATGGATGGATAAATTGGAAAGGTCCAATAGATATCTTTGATGAATTTACAATTTAATAAACACTGTTGAATACTTTGAAACTAACTTGACTAAATTTTGCAGCAAAATTAGTTTCAATATATTCAACAGCTTACCTGCATACCTACTTTGAAATTTAGATTCTGTGAATTCAGGTTTCAAAGTTTCAAATTAATTCCAACGCGTATAAAAGGTGGCGGAGCTTAGCTCAAGCTGGATGGGGAAATGGATCCCTCTATTGTAAATATCAACAGAGGAACACAATCGAAAAGCGAAGAACAAAGAAAAAAATACCTTCAAGTGCTGCGAAAGACATCACTATGATAATCTATCTATTATTGTTTAGACTGCGCTTACATGTAATATACACACAGCAGGTTCACTCAGTACAAGGACCTCATGACTTTAACCACTCGGTGGGTTAAAGTCATGAACCCTCGAATTTGTTCAAGAAATTTCAATTTTCTCATAGAAAATATCCATTTGCGGACCAAGAGAAGACTATTGTTTGAAAATTTATGACTGGCTCGGTCCTTCCCGTCGTAATTTTCCAAAAAAAGTATTCAAGAAATCTCAATTTTCTCTTAGAAAATATAAATTTGCAGACCAAGAGAAGACTATTTTTGGAAAATTTATGATTGGAATGACTGGCTCGGTTATCGAGCCAGTCCTTCCAGTCGTAATTTTCCAAAACAATTTATTCAAGAAATTTCAATTTTCTCATAGAAAATATCCATTTGCTGACCAAGAGAAGACTATTTTTTTTTAATTTATGACTGGCTCCGTCCTTCCCGTCGTAATTTTCCAAAAAAAGTATTCAAGAAATCTCAATTTTCTCTTAGAAAATATCCATTTGCAGACCATGAGAAGACTACTTTTTGAACATTTATGACTGGAATGACTGGTTCGTTTATTGAGCGAGTCTTTCAAGTCATAAATTTTCAAAAAAAGTCTTCTTGGTGTGCAAGTGGACATTTCACAAGACCACTGCAGAAGGCATTTTTGGCTGATGTGAGGGATAAAGGGTTAAGTGTATTCAGTTTTTCATAACAGTCTATATACTGTCTAGTAATCACTATAGTCCAGGCACGCTTAATAATTGTACTTACATACCGAGATTGATCAGACAATAGGTGGCAACCATATACAGGTTCAATAGTTTGGAAATAATTGCCCCGAAAGCCAATTGATGCTACTTAAAGTTCTCATATATTCATAATAGACATAGTTTCGAATTGAAATTTATAAATACAGACGGCCTAGGAATAGGCTAGGATAACAGATTGCCTAAGTTGGATGTGTTTACTGATCAGAATCTAGCCGATGAATGATCACACCAGCAGGGGAGACGGTGCTTTTATACAGGAATTTCCAGTCAGATCAGACAATAGATCAAAACAAGAGGCCCAAGGGCCTGTGGCGCTCACCTGGACCATTAGCATTTGAACTATTTGCATTTAAAGACATGATGGATAATTTTCAGAAAATCCAAGATGAGCCCCTCCACCCCAAAAGAAAAAATTGACCATCAAAATTCTGTATATGCATTCTGAAGCTTACCCACCCAGGGTCCTTCCAGCTGAGATTGATTGAAATCTGCCAAGTGGTTAATGAGGTGTAGGCTTTTAACTGATTTACCAAAACTTTTGGAAAATCCAAGATGGCCACCCAAAAACTGACCAATCAAAATTCTGCATACTAGATCTGAAGCCTGCCACCATAGAGGCTGCAGGCATGGGGTGAAGCCCTTTTGAAAGGGCTTAAGCACAAGCCCAAGCCCTTTCTTTTAAAAAGGGCTTAAGCACAACCCCTCCCTGTTTCCAAAGGGCTTAAGCACAAGCTCTTTGCAAAGGACCTAAGCATAAGCCCTTAAGCACTTTTGAGGAAATTAGATAGCCAATGGCAATTGTTAATTCTCTTTGCTTTAGGTGTTGGTCAAAACTTTATATGTACTAAGTAAAGAATAAGCAGTGACAACCATGCAGCTAATGAGGAGTAGCGTTTTGAGCGATATCCAGTAAATTTTCATAAAATTCAAGATTTTCACACACAAAATTTACCAATCAAAAATCTGTATACAAGTTCCGAAACCTACACCCACAGGGTCTTTCCAGCCAAACTAGGTTGAAATCTGCCAAGCGGTTAATGAGGAGTAGCGTTTTGACAATTTCCGGTAATTTTGTTAGAGTCGATCAATCAAAATTCTGAACAGAAGTTATAGAACCTATCACTGTAGAATCCATCCAGCCAAATTGTGTTGATATATGTCAAGCGGCTATGGAGGAGCAACATTTTGACCATTTCCAGTAGATTTTTCATAAAATCTAAGATTTTCACCCAAAGAATTGATCAATCCGAATTCTGAATTCGGAAATATTTCTTTCTAAAATCTGTTCTGCACTGGTACGTTCGGCGCCAAAAGAAAGTATGTCCGGCACTTTTGATTTATGAAGATAGTTTAATCTGTTGACCTATTAGTAGTTAAAAAATTCCTGAAATAAAAAGTATAAAGTACAAACTCCAGTAAAATTCAAAACCATCATCATAGCTTCGATAACTTCACAGAAAATTGCATTGGAAGTCGACATATGTGAAAAACATGCATTGTGTGCGAGTACATCCGGCACCATGCCTTTATCATGCTCTGTAACCCAATTAAGAGGCCTGTCTTACCAATCAAGAGTGGGAATTATAATGTGTTTAAGGGCTGCAGGAAGGATTACTGGTGAATAAATAGTAAATTAATAGGGCATCACAACATGTCACATTTGTACATCCAGCACCACGGAATTGCCCATTGGCGATCTCATAGGCAAGCCTAATATAAACATTGCCTCTTAATCCTCTATCATATGCTTAGCTCGCCTACATTTTGTCTTGCAATCCCCAATCATATGGGTAACTTACAAAGAAAAAAACAATTAGATTGCATTCTACTAAATGGTTTCGGAGGACATACCAGGAGAGACGGATGGACAGATGGACAGACGGAGGCGATTGCAATATCCCCTGTTTTTTTAAAAAACATATGGGGATAATTATCCAGCAAGTCATTCCACTGGTAAATTTTCAAAAGCAGTTTTCCCTTGGCCGTTAGATGAACGTTCACTAAACAAACATTTCAACGGAGGATTCCAGTTTATCCATCAATCATATGTCATCATAAACAACTACATGACGTGATGGATGATGTCATAATGAATTACGTCATGAATGACGTAGATAAGTTTGTCATGAAAGCTTAATTGACTAAGCGTTGTTGTACGAATTGTTTGTCTTTACCATTTAATACACATTATAGGCAGCAACAGCACCCAGACAAATTAGTTTCAAAATATTCAGCAGCTTACCCATATAGTTTTCTGGAAATTGATAATCAGGGAGTTTAGGGATTGATTAAGTTTAGCTAGAGATGGCGGGACACAGCTAATACTTGATTACTCTATTAAAGATATGTCCATCACACAGTATGAATTGGATTGGATTGAATTGAGTGTATATAATGAATAGCACTGTTAAAAGATGCAGGACACCATCATAGTTTTACCACTCAGGGAATGCTTATAAATAAATATTTATTATATCGTCAAATAAAAATAATATTCTGAGGAAAAAACCTGTTTATCAACATATATCTGGCAGGATGGGTATTGCATGCTAAGTAGAACTTTCTGAGACAACAGATTCATCAATATAAGCATTCACAGTGGCATGCCACATTGCCACTTCATACACAGCTAGATCCCTCATTCAGTCTCTTGACCTTTAACCCTCATATCAGCCAACAACGGCTTCGGCAATCATCTTGAGAAATGTCCATTTGCAGATCAAGAGAAGACTATTTTTTTTAATTTATCACTGGAATGCCTGGCTTGATAACTGAACCAGTCATTCAAGTGATAAATTGTCAAAAATAGTCTTCTCTTGGTTTGCAAATAAACATTTTCCACGAGAAAATTGAAATCTTGAACAAGTTTGAGGGTTAAAGGGTTAATGGCGAAATTTGGTCAAGAAAGTCTAAATATTTGCATATGGAATGTACATTTATATCCATTTGTAGGCCAGGACTATTTTTGAAAATTGGCCACTGGAATGACTGGTTTCAAAAATTTTCAATAGAATCTTCTTTACAGGAGAAAGAATCTAGTTTCTTGTCTATGAGAGGGTTAGGTATTGAGAGGTGTTGCCAGCACTACAGTTTATAGATGATATATCTCATTCTTGTCTATGAGAGGGTTAGGTATTGAGAGGTGTTGCCAGCACTACAGTTTATAGATGATTATATCTCATTCTGAATCAAAGAAGACCCCTAATGTCACATTCTAACTTTTAACCATTTAACCGTTTAACACTCATATCAGCCAAAAACTGCTTCTACTTTGTTCTTGAGAAATGTCAATTTGCAGAACAAGAGAAAACTATTTTTTTTAATTTACCACTAGAATGACTTAAAACGAGCCAGTCATTCCAGTGATAAATTTTCAAAAATGGTCTCTTGGTCTTCAAATGGACATTTTCGGAGAAAATTGAAATTACTTGTAAAAATTTGAGGGTTAAAGGGTTTACATTCGAATTTGTTCAAGAAATTTTCAATTTTAAGAAAAAAATTATTTTTGAAAATTTATCACTGGAATGACTGGCTCGATTATCGAGCCAGTCATTCCTCTGGTAAATTTTCAAAAATAGTCTTCTTGTTCTGTAGATGAACATTTCCCAAGACCTCATTTCTTCCCAGCTTGAGTTTTAAACTCTGTTAGAAGAGTTGTGTTGAGATGAATGTGAGGTGGGTGGGTGGTTGGGATGGCTGCTGCCATGTGGTGTGATGGGGTGGGGTTTGGTGGTGTGTGGTGTGGTGTGTGTGGTGCACATGGTGACATAATGTAGGGATTCTTAGCTTATCTATTGTCCTTATCTAATATTCTAAGTATTTCTCCTTGAGCTTGCAACAAATCCAGCACTCATGGTCAAATACATGGAATAGTGTGATTCTGTATTAGATCAATTGCTCAGGGTCTGGTTATAATGATAAGATAACCATAAAATAAGCATGATCTTGTTTGGAGCCAAGCAAAAAGTAAATGAGGATATATATTTAGTAACATTTATCAATGCCATCAAGTCTTAAAAAAAATGAGTGCTATATATTTATTTGTATTTAATTTGTCTGGGATCTTTTTTATACGGTTCTACACATAACTCATTTTGGATATGTCATGACAATCATATGGGTGAAAGCTCTTGTCGTTTAACCATTAAACCCTCAGATTCTTCCTAGAAATTTAAAATTTTCTCATATAAAATGTCCACTTGCAGACCAAGGGAAGAATATCTTTGAAAATTTACCACTGGAATGACTGGCTCGGTTAGAGTCATTTCAGTGGTAAATTTTCAAAAATTCTCTTTTCCTGGGCTGCAAATGAATATTACTCAGAGCCACTGCAAAAGCCAATTTCGTCTATCTTGACCATCAAAGGGCTAGATACGTTTTGTAAAATATCACGTTTTGAGGGGTGATAGACATCTGACAGTACCATGCATCATTTGCCTATAACATATTCTACCACCTGAAAAGATGAATTAAGAGCTCCTTTAACACTTACCACTCTGATGTCAATATTCAACCTTTTACTGCGTCGATAGCAAAGAAACTTGTGTACATTTTTCAACAATTTTGGTGGATGATGTTGCTGTCTATGACAGCAACATCTTCCACCGAATTTGTTGGAAAATGAACACCAGTTTATCTTATAATTTAATTTGAAAATTAAAAATTTTGACATCAGAGTGCTAAGCGTTAACCCTTTCATGGCGGAGACAAGTTTTGAAAATTTATCACTGGAATGACTGGCTCGATAACTGAGCCAGTCATTCAAGTGGTAATTTTTTAAGCTAGTCCTCTCTTGGCCTGAAAATGGACATTCCATAAACAATATTTCAATTTTCTTGAACAAATTTGACCATTAATATAAAGGATTACGCTTTGATCAGAATAATTTACCAATACTGTAGTTGCCAAGATTGGTCAAGAACACGGAAACTTTTCATTAGTCTATGCCCATTTCTGAGGCCAAGAGAATACTAGTTTTTAAAAACTTACCACTGGAATGACTGGCTTCGTTTATTGATTCCAGTGGTAAAAACCAAAACATAATCTCATGGTAGATGCATATGGAAATTTCTCAACACCACGAGAAAGGTCGGTTTTGTCCATCGTGTAAATTATAGTATTAACATAAAGTATACGCTCATCTGACCGTGGAAAAAACACCGAAAAAATAAACGCTAAAGAAGGTTCAGTAATTAAGTTAAAACGTTAACTTTGAGGTCAGCTATGCAATTTTTAGGGAAACTGCATACCAAAGTCAACATTTTGGTAATTAAATATTGCTATAAACAACTTTTCCCGATATGTACACCAGTTATCATGATACTAAAATGAGAATGAACCATTTAATGTTCAAGTAAAAGAACCCGGTATGGTCATGAGGAATGTCCATTTTCAGGCCAAGATATTAACCCTTTAATGCTCAAAAGGTCTTTTGACCTTTGATCGACAAAATCTAAATATGTCCAATTTGAAAGGCCACTTGTAGTGCAATAGCAGAGTATTTTAGAAAATGTACCAATGGTAAATTTTCTAAAATACTCTTCTCTTGCCCTACAAATATATATTCCGCAAGACAACATTAGCAGCCGATATTGGCCGATGTGACCAGTAAAGGGGTAAGACCACATTTGAAATTTTACCATTGGAATGACTCGCTTGATATCCGAGCAGCCATTCCAGTGGTACATTTTCAAAAATGGTCTTCTCTTGGTTTGCAAATGGACATTTTCCATAAGAAAATTACAATTTTCTTGTCTAAATTTAACGGATTAAAAAAACAAATCCTACAATTCCATTGTCTAAGTGTTAATGATTACCTTCAAAGCATCGTCAAACATCCATCATTGTGACATTGTCCATCGATAATCAATGTCTGATCGAATGACAGGAACAATCCCGTTTCAATGGTACTACTATACAACAATCCTTCGTATCCATTATTTTTCTCATTAATATTATCACAACGTTCACTAACACACCTGAATATGCTTAACATTAATACTTTCCACCATATGTGCTATCCCCACTACCGCCACGATCTAGCTACCGACCACACTCAAGTACATATGCTATCGAGGTACCATAACTTTATGGATGTATATGATCTGCGTAGCAACACAAATAATCAGCAAAGGTACAACTAGTAAGAATGGTAAAACAACTAAACTTGCTAGACGACAACAAAAACTATAAACATAATGGAAGTTCCAGCCACTAAATAGTGTCATAACTAGTGCATAATGTAATCACTAAAAAAAAAAGCACAGAATTTACAAATTAATAGTAATAAAGCATAAGTACGAATACAAGTACATCACTAACGGAAACAGTCTGAAGGGGGGGGGGTCACCCTTTGTCAAGGCATTGTTATTACCCAATGAAAAAAACCACTACAACGAGAGATAGGATAGTAGAGTCAGCAGAACGGAAAGCTATAGATTACACCCGCGCCCCGACACAATGCTCGCTCATCACATCTACTGGTGGTAGGTAAGAGGAAGCTAAGCGGAAACTTAAACTTGGCGCGCTAATGGGCTGGCATGTTACTGACGTCAGCGGAGTCTATCTTGAGATGTACGCTTGCTTGGCAGCAAAAATCATGTGTAGAAATATTATTTTCTGCACCTTCAGTTTGCGTTATAGACCATCAAGTGGAGGAATAAACAACAAACATGCAATCATTCAACCTATTTTATCCGCTGGATGCGGGAAGATATTTTGGAAATTCTGTAGTTCGTAACGTGCTTATTATTTTGAGAATAATTTGAGTGAAAGTCATTGCTGCCATAAGCAGCAATGACTTTCAGTCAAATCATTCTCAAAATAATCAGCAAGAATCATATTAAATCACATAGTATATAACATCTACATGTGTATATAAAATGAACCCCCGTTACCTGCCTCGATATAATCTCCATATAAGCAGCTGCTCATCATCTCTAGGCGAGACGAGACGAGACGAGACGAACAACAAAAGATGTTGTGTATGAACAATTAACGACTAATCGTCTCTCGTCAACAAAGAAAGTTACGCATTAATAATTAGCAACAAAGGTACTCTTGATCACTGAACTTACTATTTTTAAACCAGCAGATCGCACCTCTTCCATTATTGTACTATCTGCCAACTGTGTGTATATAGAACTTACGAGCCAGAAATTAAGTATTCACTTAGAGCGTGATGGTATGAAGGTGGTTTTAATGTGGATGGTACACTAATGAAACAAGATCAAGGAAAGCTCGTGGGAAAAAAGGCAAACCAGAAACTGCGGTTTCAATGCCACCATGAAACTCGAGCGTAAAACAGCTTGAAACACTTATTCTAATTATTAAGATTATTTGCAGATGGCTACCTATTTTGCATACTATTTAAAATTTTGCCCGTTTATTAATATGACAAAAGTAAAAGGTTTAACTAACTGTCTCACTGCTGCAAGCCACCAGACAATAACATCAATGCTTAATAACTCGGAATCTGCTAAATATTTTGAAAACAAATTGACTGAAAATTGTTGGTTGTTTAGCCACCACCCACTTTCAGTCAAATTGTTTTCAAACTATTCAGCAGATCCAGAGATAAATCCAATGGAAAATCTTGTCAGCAGTAATGGATCTTTCTAGTTTATCCATCAATCATATGACGGACGTCATAATCAACAAGTGATGTGTAGAATGATGTCATAATCAGTGACGTCATGAATGACGTAGATAAATTCGTCAAGAAGGCTTAATTGATGACGGACTATGAGCATTGGTGTACGAATTGTATGTATGTATGTATGTATGTATGATTACTGTATTCTGCAGCTGTAGTAGGAGAAACATCCTATACCTGCAATCAGTCCTTCTTCGCTTTTGCCCACTGTGTCTTGTCATCGGCTGAAATTCTTAGCTTCCTCAGGAACTGTATGTCTTTACTATTTAATAAACATGATGTTGAGTATTTTGAAACTAATTTGACTGGGGGTTGTTGCTGCCATAGGCAGCAACAGCACCCAGTCAAATTAGTTTCAAAATATTCAACACCTTATCTGTATAGTTTTCAGGAAATTGAGATTCAGAGAATTCAGGGTTCGATCGATCCCAAAACGAGCAAAGCGTCGGTGGAGCTTAGCTAGAGATGGGTGAGGCATAGATAAAACCAGATTAATTCATTCCTTCAACAAGCTGATAGTGACGATGACGGCCTACGTGACACTCCCTACTGACAAACACAAAATTAACATAGTTCACACCAAATCAGTTTTTGCAAAATTTATCACATCAATAAGGTCACCACAAGGAGAAGGTTATCACCTGCGCTCTTCACATTTTACTTTGTCGCTGCAACTCCATCATACATTCGAGAAAATTTTACAGACTGATCAAACCCACCAATCCCAAAGCTAGATACATGTATGCCACTAGAAATGGAGTATGCGGATAATATTGATTTTATAGATGAAGAAACGGCTACATGAAGAAGACAGATTAACCTTTTAACACTCATCATCCAAAACGGCTTCTGCAGTCTTGAGAAATGTCCATTTGAAGACCAAGAGAAGACTATTTTTGAAAATTTACCACTAGATTGACTGGCTCGATAACCGAGCCAGTCATTTCAGTGGTAAATTTTCAAAAATGGTCTTCTCTTGGTCTGCAAATGGATAATGACTAAACAAAGATTTAGATATTACACAGCTTCTACAAAGGTCATAGTTTGTATGCTCTGTAAATTTTAGCAGTGCAAATGGTATTTATTTGCAAATGGCAGGCGCTGATCAAGGGAAGGGATTACTGGGAATTATACCATTTGGGCCAGTTCACCACTGCAGACTGGTTAAGAGACCATTTTTGAAAATTTACCACTGGAATGATGTGCTCGATAACCGGTTCAAAAATGGTCTTCTCTTGGTCTGCAAATGGATAATGACTAAATAAAGATTTAGATTAAAATGGACATTTTCTGTGAGAAAATTAAGTTTTCTTGAACAAATTCAAATGTTAAAGGGTTCAAGCTCCTCTTCAAGAACCGAGTTCCTATATGTACATGTATACGTGTTTGACACAAAGGAGACAAATGATGAATGTAACTTAGGTTGGGGCAAGGAGAAGTGGAGGAAGAGCAGTATCTTGGGCTCAGTTCCCCCGCAACATAACCAACATTGCAAGTTGTTGTGTAACAGCTCTGAATTCTCTGCTCTGCAGAGAACACACCTGATAGTGCATCGTCCTATTGCACGATCATCACCCTCCCACTCCATTCCCGTATCGAGTACCGTGCTTGTGGGTTATGATATACAAGCTAAGTTAACAAAGCGTCCTAAATGAGGTCAGTCAACTTCCGCGCAATGAAATTGCCCCGTTGTTATTGTTCTGCTAATATACTGTCAATCACATAGTCATAGCTTGACATTCGTGTCTCGCCATCGATATTGTCATGAAGCCACGCCTCTATTTTTAGATTGCCGATATTGGCATGAAGCCACGCCTCTTTTTTTAGATTGCTAAGGCAGTTAGATTGAAGTAGGCAGACATCTGATTGGCGGCATGAAAACCAGCAGTCAACATAGCGAGATATCAAATGTCTGCAAGTACGGCCTCGAACGGCATAGCTATGCAAGTGGGCATATGTCAGTACGATGCTGATAGTGTTGCTGGCAGTGTTTATCAACTTAACACTGTTTAGTCCTCATCACTATCACTGTCATCTTGGCAATAGGCTTTCTATTCATCCTCTCCCATGGCTAGTTTTGTATTGTGCAAGCCGGTGTGCACCGAAAACTATTCTCAACACAGGGGAAATTTTCATTGCAACCTCTAGAGCGCTTACATGACACGAGTGCCAGACCAACCTATGAAGCCGATGCTCTTGTAAGCCAGCATACAAGAGCTGATGGTAATGAAATTTGGTCTGCCTCAAGGACTATCTGTGAGGGTAGTGCACGCGCGATGGTTAATGTTTGGACATGCTCTTTAAATGTCAGTGAATACTCACACTGAGAAAGCATAAGAGTTTTATGTACACACAGGATGCCATAATACCTACATGTACTTGTTTGTGATCAGACCTAAAAAAGTAGTCAAAAACCACTAAAGATGGAAAAAACCCTAAAAGAGCTAAGGATACTAGCAAAGGTCAAGTGAAGTGGAAAAGGGTGAAGAAAACTGATTGCAGCTGAGAAGCTTCAACTTCTTCCACCTGCAAAAAACACTCACTCACCACCATCACCATGCCCGCCCAACCAACAGCCCCCCCCCCCACCACCACCACTAGTGAAATTAATGTGTCAGGCTCGTAAAAGTGTCAAAGCTAGTCTTCTCTTGGGCTCAAAATGGCCATTTACCCAGCAATTTCTTGATTATCTTCACCAAGCTTGGTTTCTGAATCACCTGCTACCCACTTTATACAAGTGTATGACTATGTAATACAGTTATGCAACCTAAAGATAGATAACCTCGGATGAAAGCCTGGTGACATATTTTAGGTTACCCATACATTTAAAATTTGCTGTACTCGCTGCCAACATCTACAAAGCTCACAAATGACGACATTGCACAGACCTGCTAGGGGCGCTACATAGTGATCTAAAAGCAGCTGGACTGGATTCACTGACTACCAAGATGAACCTGAGGGAGCAAGGGACACTCACTGAGTACAAGAAACACTAGCCAAACAAGAAGAAAAACCGACTGCAGCTGCAGGATTTTTCACACTACTGTAGCCACAGAACACAGTATATGATCAACATATTTTTAAAACTTTAGGGACCAGTAGTAAACTGCTCTATATAGATGAGCATAGAACATAATACCACTGGCATAGAATGTATAAATTAAACCATCCTGAGAATAATGAATACTTTCCATGGTCGGAGCATTAACCTGACAACATGCTAGATTATATAACATGAAGTGTAGGTATTTTAACAGGGTGAGGGGTTACTGACTGACGTAAGGCAAAAACATTTGTTCCCTTGATAAGTGAGAACATGTGCTTTTTTTCATCAGTCTTGTTGAACAGCAACTGGCAAAGATACTGCTCTAAGTCAGGATGATACACTTTCACGATAAATCATTTGTATACATAACCGCAGAAGTAAAACTGACGTGCTATAGATTTTAAACTACATTGTACAATGGTGGACAGCAGTGTTTCTAATGGCATCTAAATTTTGCAGGTCCCAGGGAGCCCACATCTGGAAATCTAGGGGTCATAACTTGAAATCTGGGGGTCCCAAATTGAAATTTAGGAAGGCCGGTACAGTTTTTCTCATTCATGCTAAGATTAGAGTACCATAGGCTCACAGAGCTGAATTATAGGGGTCCAGTGCTAGATTCTGTGGTTACTGTATGCTTGTGCAAAAACCTATACAACTAATTATCAATCATACAAGATTTCCAGAGGTACTAGGGGAACCCCTACCACAACTTTTAGGGGTCCCAAGTTACATTTCCGGGATATATTCCCTCAAAAAGACTCTATGAGAAACCCTGGTGGACACACAATTTATTCGTGATGTTTCTCTCTTCTAAAGTTCAAACACTTTAATAGTCAATGTGGAAAAAACTAGTTTCTATAGTGGACTTGATACATGTCCAAAATTGCAGGAAAGAGAAATTTTTTTAAATTATGAATGGTGAGCCAGAGATTCACTTGACCTGCAAATCAACATATACCATATTTATTAATGAATTAACACTCATATCAGTGAAAAACGCCTTCTGCAGTGGCCTTGAGAAATGTCCATTTGAAGACCAAGAGAAGACTATTTTTGAAAATTTACCGCAGGAATGACTGGCTCGATAAACGACCCAGTCATTCCAGTGGTAAATTCTGTTTAAATGGTCTCTTCGTCTGCAAATGGACGTTTTTCATGAGAAATCTGAAATTTTCTTGAACAAATTCGAGGGTTAAAAACATTTAGATTCTCTTTACAGGAATCATGACCATTAAAAGATTAACCCTCTGGGCCCTACCAAGAATTTACAAAAAAGTGCTAGAAACCCTACAGCCAAAAGCTAGAAACTTGCTTAGAAACCTAGCCTGTTAGCGGTAGTGGAGTGATAGCGGCGTAGTGCTACCATGCCAACTATATTAACTATTTTTGGCAAAGTAACAGATCACTATATATAAAACTATATATCATTAGAAAGGGCAATAAAATACCTTTAAGTACATATAAAATTTGTATGAATAAAATATATTTTAGTTAGTCAACGTGCCTCTCAAAATGGCCACACCTTATAGGATAAATACATTGGTCTATTTTTGCAAAGTTTATCGAAGTTTTTTTTTAATTTTACAAATGCCATTGATAAAATTAATCACAATGGTATTAAAACTAACAGATACCAAAGTTTCGTGAAGGTTTTCATCCGATAAGACCCGTTATTGGCAACACCGTATCACGTACTATAAGATTGATGCGTCTGATTGGTCGGGAATACATGAATATTAATTTTTCCGGCAAGATGGCGACACGATCAGCTGTTTTGCAAAATATGTCAATCTATGCATATTTCTTGTACGCCACAAACTAAAAAGTAAACAGATCACTAGATTAACGACATTGCCAATCGGGAAGTGGGATGCCGATATATTTGACAACTTTCGCATCTCAACTCGGCCTAATTAATGCTAGTAATTTGAAGAGTAAGTTATCTCGGAAATTGTAAACAAAGACACGCATCGATGATTGAGATTATCGAATTGTTTATCTATAACCTTATTGTGATTTCGCGACCAGAGGTAAACGAAATTGATTTATATATTATTGGTTCAGCTGCTCTCTTAACACAATCTATAACTTTCTCGGTTAAATTAGTCATTGAGTAACTGAAAACTTACAAGTAACAGCACATTTACTAATAATCATTGATGACTGGAACTTACAAATAATTCCTTAGAAAACAAATATTTCACTATTGCCCTGGTTACAAACATTCTATCACCATTTACTGTGTTGCCAGTATCCTCTGATCAAAGATATAGAGAACCGGGGCCCTGAAATAAACTTGTGTGCCCAAAATCAAAGACAATTGTCACATTTGAACCTGAAATTCCAGAACTCCACATTTACAGTCATTATAAATGTAAGATGTTGAATATTTGGAATCCAATGTGAAGCTGGTGCTGCCTTAGCCAGTTTAATTAGTTTCAAAATATTCAACAGAATTTTGAAACATTCGTAGCAAATTTATTATTCGCTCTTGTCGATTGAAAAGGTTAATCCAGTAACTAGTAGTCATACTCCCTCCTTGGACGATATATGCCCACCATTTATTATATTATTCATTTCATTTATGCGCTAAAATCTGAGGGTGGTGTATGACCATAACACCCATAACACCCGTTGTCGGGTCATAATGTTTACCAGTATATCCCTTAGTCTGAGTCTGCTCTGACTCAACCTGCCCCTGTGACAGATATTTGGACAGACTGTCAGAGCAGACTCGGACTATATATCCCTATGACCTTGCGCCGTACATGTATATTGTTAACCATTTAACATTTGAGTCAGACCAAAACTGCTGCAGTTGTCGAGGAAAATGTAAATTTTCCGACCAAAGTAAGATTATTTTTGAAAATGTATCACTGGAATGACTTGCTCTTGGTCTGCATATGGGCATTGTCTATGAGAAAATTTAAATTTTCATGAAAAAATTGGGGTGTTAAAGTCTTAATATAACACTTCTAGAATTTGGATATTTCTAATTTATCCTTCCTATTATTTGCAGGTGACTGATGGGCGATGGCTTCTGGGGGGGGGGGGGGCTGTTCTGGATCAACTGCCGACTGTTATCAACCGTATTCCTGAGGGCTCAGCTAATGTGCATCTCACATAAGCTCTATGTATCATTTGAGATTGGGTGGGATTTGAATCAAATATCAATAAATTAAATTTAATCTCTTAATTATACCCACACATTTTGAAAAAAATGCAGGGATATTACAATCGCCTCCATCTGTCTGTCTGTCTGTCCATCCATCTCCTCAGAAAGCTTTTGGTAGAATTTAATCAAAATTATTGTGTAAATTACCGATATGCTTGTGGATTGGGAGACACCATTTACACTAGGCTCCATTCCCAGAGGGGTGTGGGTGGGGGGGGGGGGGTGTAGGGTTGATGGAAGACTGTCAAAGTTAAAGGAATATAACCAAATCTGGTGATTTACCATATCATGGCCCTATGGGTGTAGAATGTGAGACAAGCCAATACATTAGGCTGTGACACTGCTCGGGTCGGAAGAGGCTGATGGGGGAGGGGCAAAATGTCAACTGAATTTGTTATGTGAGTAGCGGCGACAGCAGAGTGAAATCTACACAATGTAACGTGCACAAGATAAAGGTAAGAGATGAATTGCCCATATCTCATTTTAATGGGAAAAAATTAAAATTTATAAAGGAAAGCTGGTGAATATTTTAGAATTAGTTTGCCTTTGCTGACCTGGTGAGTTGGGCAGCAACAGCTTTCCGTCAAATCAAAGTACTTGAAATTAATCGTCAAACTTGTGAGAGGAAAGTTTAATTTTCTCATAGAAAGTGTCGATTTGCAGACGAAGAGATTATTTTTTGAAAATTTACCACTGGAATGACTTCCGGTTATCGAGCACATCATTCCAGTGGTAAGTTTTCTAAAATCCCCTTCTCTTAACCAGTCTGCAGTGGTGAACTGGCCCAAATGGTATAATTCCCAGTAATCCCTTCCCTTGATCAGCGCCTGCCATTTGCGAATAAAAACAATTTGCACTGCTAAAATTAACAGAGCATACAAACTATGACCTTTCTAGAAGCTGTGTAATATCTCAGTGGCCCCCCCACCCCATACAGGGCCATTGCTGACAGGTGACCTCCTAGTCCTCAGATCTATGTAGTGTTAAGCATCCACTGATAGATAGGAGTGGACTGATGGAGCTGGAGGCTTTGGCCCCCTCACAAAATAAACAGCTAACAAAATTGTAAAACACAAATTTTCTAACATTTTGACACATGAAACCAGAAATCACTTAATTGTAGCCTTGGTACAAAATGCTTTATTAACGTTACCTTTTTGCGGTTAGCATAACATTTTTATTTCAGGATTGCTTAACCCTAATAGTTTTATCAATAAGTATGGAATGATTGCTCTGGATCGACAGCTGATTTTGTGATCTGTGTCGAAAGTCAAGATGGTGAAATAGGCAACAACAGATCCAAATCAAATTAAAGGGAAATTCCGGTGAAAATCGGGAATAAGTCAACTAAAAATATACAATAATCCGAAATAGTTGCCGCAAAAAAAAAAAAAAAATACACTTCCATTACCGAGAAATAATAAAATGAATATGCCCAAAACGCTCGAAAACGTGGCTTCTCAGGCGCATCCATTTTCTTGAAACGAGAGCGAGAAACCGCGAGATTATGATGTCAACAACACACCAGCAAAATATCACCAGCGGTTTTAGATTTACCTGTTTACTTCGCATTATGAAGGCCGAATATTAATTAACCCTTTAATGACCAAATTCTGTTAGGAAAATCAGAATATTTCCTTATTGAATGTCCATTTGCAGGCCAAGGGAAGACTTTTTATTTAAATTGACCACAGGAATGGCAGGTTCTGTTACTGAGACAGTCGTTTTAGTTGTAAATTATCAAAAATATCCTTCTCTTGACCCGCGCCCTCAACTTGACGATTGCAGAGGCCAGTGATGGCATGAGATGGTAAATCGCAACATGTCAGCATGTCAAGCATGGGCTTGCAGTAATAGAAACTATCATGGAAAGATCCTCAGAAGCATCCGCATGAAAAGGGGCTAACTGAAAGATGGCTTCATAACATCGGCACTGGATGGATATCTTCCACATTTAAATTTGGAAGACACAATTTTAGAACATATAGTCTGTATAATTTTAAAATATTGTGTCATGCATTTCAAAACAAAAGGCACGGTACTTAATTTTAATATAACAGAATCAAGCTCGACAATTAACGTCAATATTTGCTTGCATCAATTGTAAAATGGGATTTGCAAACCAAAATGAAACGTTGTCGCTGATTGTCCGGTCGGACAATTATAGGCAACCGCTTAGCGGCTTATTTCGTAGATGATAATAGGTGACAGCTAGTAAATAATGACAAGTGTACGCTAGACATAATTAGTAATTTAGTGCTTTCACACTATTGAAATCCAGCATTATTAATCATTTACAACGTTTACTCCCAATTTAAAAATAACTATACTGAGTGTTGAATATTCTGAATTAAATTTTCCTGGAATTGTGTTGCAGTAGCTTCCAAACAAATTAGTTTCACACAATAGGCCTATGCAGGGTAAATCTTAAGCTTTCTGCTTTTCTGTCCTTGAAAGAGTTGACTAATTGATCCCAAATTTTAAAATGTTGACCTATATTTACAGCCTGTTGAATATTTTGAAACTGGAATTTGACTGGAATCAGAGGTTGCAATAGCAACAGCTTTCAGAGAAATTACTTTCATCATTTATTCAACTAACATATTTTTCAAGAATTTGTTGTAGCTGGTTGATTGCAAACATACTCCTGGCATAACCCTTCAATCGGTTTTTTTAAAGAGAAATTACCCATAAGAAGACAATTCTTGACAATTTAGCACTGCAATGACTGGCGCGATCATCGGGACACTAATTGCACTTTAATTTCCTCCAAACACTGTGGCAACGTGTCAGTTGTTTAGGCAGTACACTAATTATCCACGAGATGCAAGATTTACCTCCCCTGGTTATGGCTATCCTCGATCGGGCAAAGAGAGGAGGTGTGTCGGCGACGTCAGCCGCTTGTCCAAAATGGCGCCTCTATCTACTGGTTACTTTAGCGTATCTTTTTTATTTGTTGGCATACAATTGTGCTCTTGGTCTCAAATTAATGCTGAGAATTAGTACTTCACGCCAGATGCATAAACCCCCCCCCAGTGGAATATCCCTTTAATTTTAAAATATTCAGCACAATATTCTTTACATAACAAGGAAATTGTTTACATAACAAGGAAATTGTTTACATAACAAGGAAATTGTTTACATAACAAGGAAATTGTTTACATAACAAGGAAATTGTTATTTTTGGTCTGTAAGGGTTAACTATTTCATGGCTTAGCCAGGCAAATCTGGCCTCGACAGTGGCCTTGAGGAATGTCAATTTTCAGGCAAAAAAGAGACTATTTTTTGACAATTTACCACAGGAACGACTGGCTCGATAACCTTGAGGATTGTAAATTGACACTCAGTAAGTAAATATTTTGATATTCCTCAACAAATTTATACTCTAGTGTTAAAGGGTTAACACGTAACACACTGATGTCAATATTCTTTCTTTTATGGTGTCAATATCACAGAATCTGGTGTACATTTTTCAACAATTTTGGTGGAAGATGTTAGTGTCTACGACAGCACCATCTTCCAGCAAATTTGTTGAAAAATAAGCACCAGTTCATCTTTTATTTTAATTTAAAAATTTTAAATTTTGACATTACAGCGGGTTAATGGCAGTGAATGACCTCTGTCATACAACTATGACCCCAAACATAAGTATTGGCGCCAATGCTTAGATAGTGATATCAACGTACACCCTTAACCTATTAAGCTTTTATGAAACTATTGGCAAAATTACCAATAAAAAACACATCACAATAAGAGAGAGATTGTGGTGAATATATAGATGATCTGAAACACGGCCCCATTCCATATCACTATTATCAATCGAGTTAAGAATTATCACCTTGCACGAGCTTTAGTAATTTATGCAATGTGATAATATTTGACGAGGTTGATAATAGAAATATGAAATGGGACCGAGTTTGAAATTCTATTTATCATATAAACTGATATTTTGACAAATTTTTCAGTAAAGTCTGTCTATGGTAGAGGTGAAATGTATTACACTAAATTGTGACGCATCACTTGCTAAGAGTTCTGACCAATGCATCACAACAAATAATGACAAACAAAACATCATTATTAAGTCGGGCGTGAAATTAATTTTAACACAATTTTTAAAATTTCTGTGTCTATAATGTAAGTTTACAAACGTCTTTCATAACTTAAGGTTATATATATATATATATATATATATATATATATATATATATATATATATATATATATATATATATATATATATTACAAAACCTAAATCAACAACATAATTTATCTTGTTTACATTTTGGCTGTTTTGTTTACATTTTGGAAATATTTGAGGTTTCCGGGGCATGTGGGAACTACGCTTTATATAACTAATGAAAATCCTTCGTTGAATATTAATTGTTCATATCGAGAAATATGATAAATTATGATCCCAATTTGAGGGAAATTTGCTGCCGTCTTACGCCAAACCTGATTTAAAATTAATACATGGAAATCTATCCATATTGTGTAGTAATATGTTTTATATAGGGTAAAGTTGTAATCGGCTAAGCACACAAGTGGAAACGGACTATAAAACCATGACCTATACCTATATTAAATCATAATCAACAAAGTACAAAATAAAATGCTTAATGTTTAAGAGGTACATATATAATGTAGGGGGTACTAATTCCAGCCAGTATCAATCGCTTCACCTCTACGCTAGTTGGCAAGGAAAGCATTGCGGTCTACTTTCAAATGTTTTTATGAGTTAAATGTTAGATAAACAATTGTGAGTATTCTGTATTTATAGACGAAATCTTCTTAACAATAAGATAAAACATTTATGTACGGGTAAACGGCCAACAGTGTGTTCAACAGATGCCAGCACCCTGCTAATGATAGTATTACTGATTATCTGGCCTGATGTGAAGCTAAATATAATAGTTCATCTCCCAATCTTTAGAATGTCTGTTATATGTATTTAGAAGCAGTTAATTCAATGGAACTTTCCACTGTATCCATCCATCACATGATGCCATAATCAACTACACAACGTGTAGGATGATGTCATAATCAATGACATTATGGATGACGTAGATAAGTGCGTCACGACCACATAATTGGTGACAGACTACATTGTTGTACGAAATGTATGTCTTTACTAAAAACATGTTGTTGAATATTTTGAAAGTAATTTCACTGGACAGCAACAGCACCCAGTCAAATTAGTTTCAAAATATTCAACAACTTACCTACAGGTACAGTTTTCTGGAAATTGATAGTCAGGGAGTTCAGGGATCGAGCGAAGTGTGGGCGGAGCTTAGCTTAGAGATAGGCGGGGCGGAGCTAAAACTAGAAAGGTCAATTCAATTTATCTTCTAATAGCAAGTGATAAATTTAAAGTTATCCTGAAGCAAGAAAACTAGGAAATATTTAGAAAGATTCAGTGATGATCGCCTTCTTCAACGCCGCCATTTGATATTTGTACTCGCCATTATTTAGAATTGTATTGTTCTCGTAGTTGCATAATGCAGGTTATTAAACCATTCCCATAATGCTATTGATAAAAATTGTAATGTTGGCCTCCAATGTGGACAGACATGCCACGATCACATTTCTGTTTGTGTGTTTCTTATCAGCTATAGTAGAGGTGAAATGTATCAAACTAGATATTTTTATAACAAGTTCATTGAAAATTGTTGTTGGCTATAGCAGTAAAGACTTTAATTTGTTCATGAGAGAATCAGCAGACAGTACTAGTGTCACCAGCTAAAGTTTTGAAAATGAATTGACTGAAAATCATTGCTGCCACAACCTTCAACCATATTCATCTTAATAAAATCAGGACTTTCAATGCAGTAATGGTTTCAAAATATATTTCAAGCAGTTTGACTCAGCAGTCATTGCTGACTAAGCAGCAACAATCTTATTAAATTCTCAGAATAGTGACAGGCTTTCAATATCGTTAGCTAACAAATGAATGTATAACTAGAATGCACTCGAGAAAGATGCGGACCCACGCCACTGTACTCTGGCTTGACAATGTACTTAGTGACCTATGATCTAGATAGTCGATTCGTTGACCTCATACTAAAAACAATCATAAGCTGTGGCAGTATGAAGGTGTGCTAAATCTGGTGATTCTACCATCTTGTATTCGAGACTAATGCCCAAAAATATGCGTATTCCAGTATGCACTTTGTGACTATGTGACCTAGATATTATCTGTGACTCACAGTCCATGGCTCGGACTCGAAACTCAGAAATTACTATATACGCTATAGTGACCGAATAGTGTAGACACAATGGGGTGAAGAGATCCCGCTTTCAACAGTCTATCAAGTGTCTGTTAGATATTTAACGTCATGTGTGTATAACCATTCATTGCGACAAAGATCAGTGTCAGCCACGACATGATTAGATAAACAATGTTCATTTGTAGGAAGAAAAATCATTCTGATAGTGATTGGATAATTTTTGTCATGCTAGCCAATGAGAAAATGACAATGGAATGATCAGCAGAAGCGGCTTAAACGATATAGATATTTCCTGGAAAAACATGTCTTAGGCATCAATCATTACTCATTGTGCTTTTCCCGATTGTCGCTGGTTAGTATCTTTCATAACAATGATGATATGAACAAGAGGCCCAAGGGGCCTGTGTCGCTCACCTGGAGCACCATCAATTTTTGTCAAAATTGTTGGTTGGTGGTTAGCAGTTCTTCTTCTTCTTCTTCTTCTTTTCGATCGCTGGTATCACACTTGGAGAGCCGTTCTCAAGATGAAATCTGTGGTTTTCTGCAGTTCTTCCACAGGCCCATACAGCTTTTCAAGAATAGAGGTTGACAAAGGCCAGATCTCTTCTCTCAGCAGCTGATACGCACTGCAACATTGAAGTATGTGCTCTGTGGTCTGTTCTGCTTCTCCACAACGACAAGCGGGCGATGTCGTAAGGTGGAACCGCCTGTACATGTGTTGGTTTAGTCTGTTGTGTCCAGTTCTGAGACGAAAAATGGTCACTTGCTCTGGCCTCGAGAGATGATGGTAGGCACCTTCTGATTGAGGTGTTCTATAGAGGGACTTAATGATAGTCTTCATCTCTGTATGGGTAACCATGTTTTCTGGTTAGCAGTCTTTTAAATGAGTTTGTGGACATTTTTGCAAGTGCAATATGGCCGCCAAACACACTACATTTTGATTGCCCTATGGCGCCCATATTTTTTTGATGGATTAACTTCCCGTGAACAAATTTTAATGGCCCAAATTTCGTCCCGATCCCTTCAGCGGTTCTGGAGGAGTCATTTTCGTGAAAACCAGGTCATCCAAGATGGTCGCCGAACCATTTGGTCAATCAAATCCTCTTGAACAAACTTGGCTTACCTCTTGGCCTAGATGAAGATTCCCCAAGTGGTTTCGGAGACATTTCCTGAAATCGGCCGAAATCCAAAATGGCCGTTGGGCAAATTGGCTGATCGGGTTCATTTGAACAAACTTGGATCCTTATGCCCTAAGGATGCTTCCTGCCAAATATAATTGAAATCCGCCTGGTAGTTCTCAAGAAGATACTTTTAATTTCCCATCGCTTTAGCATGGGAGCTTTGGACAAGAAAATTTTCCAAGATGGCCACCGAACCGTTTATTCGACAGTTTCGAAAATTGCAAATTTGAGCTCAGAATACCCAAAAACATATATATAGAACCAATTTTGGCCTCAAAATCCATCAAATAAAAAAATCCAATATGTCCGCCAAACACGCTACATTTTGATTGGCCAACGGCGGCCATGTTTTTTGATGGAGCAACTTCCTTTGAACAAACTTTAATGGCCCTTAGTCCCTAATCATATCGCCAAAATTTTGGCCTGATCCATTCAGCGGGTCTAGAAAAGATGGCTGCCGAACCATTCCGTCAATCAAGTCGTCTTAAACAAGCCGTTTCGGAGAACGAGATTTTTAGAAATTTCTGAAAATCGGCCAAAATCCAAGATGGCCACCGGCCAAATTGGCAGCTGCGTTTATTTCAGGAACCTTAGGTGTTGAGATGTGTGCTGATGATGGTCGGCTGCCATTCAGTACTCTCTCTGGATCCACTTACCTCAGAAATAGCGTCAAGAGGCGTGGCATGGTGAGAAGTTCTGTCACAACTCCTAAAAGTCTCCTTTAATAGCCATAGCTTCAAGAACAAGTTGGCAAGCGATGCAGAGTTCTATGAAGAGGTTCTAAAGAAAGTCTGCAAAGATCTATGATCTTATGCTTAGAGTTAGAATGGTTGGAGCCTGTGTGGACTCCTCCTTTCAGAGTTTTGGCTGAGGCACCTGGGGGCATTCAAGTGCCCTCTATAGGTGGTGCCCAGATAATGGTCAATGGTTTTGAATCAGTGGCTGTTAGTGTTAATCAGTCGGTCGGTGTCTGAGTCACTCACTCAGCCAGGTCAATCGGTCGGTTGGTCGGTCAGTCAGTCAGGAAGTCAGTCGGTCGAAGTCAGTCAATGTGAGTCAGTTAAAGTTGGTCAGTTAGCAAATTAACCCTTTAATACTCAAACCAGCCAAAAACGGCTTCTGTAGTAGTCTTGAGAAATGTCCATTTGCAGTGGTAAATTTTCAAAAATTGTCCTGGTTTGGTCCGCAAATGCACATTTTCTATGAGAACTTGAACTAATTTAAGGCTTAAAGGGTTAAAACCAGAACTAGAGACCTGGGCCTGCGCATATCGAGTCATTGTGGTATTTTGAAACACTAAACATTCTATCTAATTCTCAGATTGGACGTCTTGAGGCCTGACACCATTCGGTTCTCTAAATCAACTTCATGTAGGACTCTAGAAACATGTATCACCACTGCCCAAGGGCCTGTGACGCTCACCTGAACCATTAGCATTTGAATCATTGCATTTAAATCGACATCACAGAAAATTTTAGAAAAATCTGGGGTCGTCTGCAAAAAATAAATTGCCCAATCAAAATTCTCATTTGATTTCTTAAAACCTATCGCCATATGATCGCTCCAGCATAGGATCATTCTTTGAAATCAAGTTATTGATTAAGTAGTAAGTGATTTAAGTGTGCGGAAATTTTTTGGAAAATCCAAGATGGCCAGCGAAAAAATATACCAATCCAAATGCTGAATAGAAGTTCTGGAGCCTACTGCCATAGGATCGTTCCAGTCAAATTTTGTCTAAATCTGCAAAGCGGTTTAGGAAAGATATACATTTTAAAGGATTTCTAGATAATTTTCAGAAAATCCAATTGACCAATCAAAATCCACATTTGATATGTTAAATTAGGCTTGTGCGATTTTTGGATTTAAAAAATCGTGATTTTTACGATGCAACTGATGAAAAATCGAAAACTCGTCCAAAAATCTGAGCGAAATATAATATTTTACAAATCACTCTTCAGCAGTAAAAGAAAACATTCGCGGCTTTGTTCTTTGTGTTTATTCTCGGATGGTCCACGCACGCGTTCGCTAAGTGCTAATCAAAACATTACGCAGCACAATAAACACGCTAACAATATGATAGAGGTAATGGCTAACCCGTCGAATTTCTATATCATTTTCTTTCGGTGCACGTGAACGATGAGTGTTTATTTATGTTCAATTTCCTCTCTTCAATAACTTTAGTGATCGTGATGGTCTAAAAGGCTTATGGCCGACCAGAGAAGGCATTACCATTTTCCATGTAATACTCTGGCCCACGATATATCGAGAAATCGCTATTTATTTTATACATGAATTCCGCGGAATTAAATGTCTCGCCTGTCTCCTGTTTGTCACAGTTACCTTGACCCTTGACCTTCTGCCCTCAATGTTATCATGCCGCTTCCTAAGATTATAGGTAACCAGGTATTCAAGTTTAGTTGCAATAGGCTTAAACAATCCTGAAATATAAGCTGAACTTTCGCTAAACGCAAAAACTTAATGTTGAAAAAGCAGAGGTCTGTATCAAGGTCAGTGACCTTGACCTTGTGTACCCCAACATCATCATTCTGCTTCCTATCATTATAGGTAACCATGTATCCAAGTTCAGTTGCAATAGGCTTAACCAATCCTGAAATATAAGCTGAGAAGTTTTGCTAACGCAAAAACTTAATGTTGAAATAACAGAGTTCTGTATCAAGGTCACAGTGACCTTGATCCTTGACCTTGTGACCCCAACATCATCATGCTGCTTCCTAACATTATAGGTAACCATGTATTCAAGTTCAGTTGCAATAGGCTTAACCAATCCTGAAATATAAGCTGAGAAGTTTTGCTAAACGCAAAAACTTAATGTTGAAATAACAGAGTTATGTATTAAGGTCACATTGACCGTGACCTTTGACCTTGTGACCCCAACATCATCATGCTGCTTCCTATCATTATAGGTAACCATATATCAAAGTTTAGTTACAATAGGATTAACCAATCCGGAAATATAAGTTCAGCAGTTTGCTAAACACACAACCTTAATGTTGACGCCGTCGCCGGAAAAGTGATACCTATGTCTCGCTTTTTCAGCTTCGAAGGCGAAACAAAAATGAACATTTGTGAGCTAGTAAATAGAGACATCCACCATAAATGATACACCATTTAATTAATAGATTTCATTCTATTTTCTTTTCTGTAGCTAAGCTCCTGTTAATTTGTTTGGAAATAATTTTTGTTTCATCAGTCAGCAACAACATTCAGCTACATGTAGGAACACACCAAACATGTCTAAACGAAGTTAGAAAAGATGTGTTCATAATCAACATTACACAAAGTACTAATGTAACTGAACTCCAACATATCTACAATAATACACAAATACTTATTGAACATAAATGGACTACAAATATAAACATCTACCAAGAATGACTGTCAAGAAAAAAAAAGTATTAGTATAGTTATTCATGTTTTGAACAGCTGACCACTTAATCAGCTCCAAGGGCATGAATGGCTAAACCCTTTCAGACTGCAATATTAGCCTGCTGTAGCTTAAAACAAATTGCTGAGATATAAGACAATAACTTTTGTTTAACGCAAAAACATAACGTAAAATATTAACAAAGAGTATACCGTGACCGTTGACCCCATAACCTTGAACGCATGATGCCTGCATCTGCATGCTACTTCCTTTCGATGTATATTTCCATGTACACAAGTTTGGTTCCAATTGGATCAGGCATTGCTGAGATATAAGACAATAACTTTTGTTTAACGCAAAAACGTAACGTAAAATATTAACAAAGATTATACCGTGACCTTTGACCCGATAACCTTGAATGAATGATGCCTGCATCAGCGTGCTACTTCCTTTTGATGTATATTTCCATGTACACAAGTTTGGTTCCAATTGGATCAGGCATTGCTGAGATATAAGACAATAACTTTTGTTTAACACAAAATCTTAACATAAAATATTAACAAAGATTATACTGTGACCTTTGACCACATAACCTTGGCATCATGACCGCTTTATCGGTGGGCTGCTTCCATTCAATGTATATCACCATGTACCCAAGTTTGGTTCCAATTGGATCAGGCATTGCTGAGATATAAGGCAATAACTTTTGTTTAATGCAAAAACTTAACGTAAAACATTAACAAAGATTATACCATGACCTTTGACCCCATAACCTTGACCGCATGATGTATGCATCAGCATGCTGCTTCCTTTTGATGTATATCACCATGTACCCAAGGTTGGTTCCAATTGGATCAGGCATTGCTGAGACATAAGGCAATAACTTTTGTTTAATGCAAAAACTTAACGTAAAATATTAACAAAGATTATACCGTGACCTTTGACCGCCATAACCTTGACCTCATGATGTCTGCATCAGTATGCTGCTTCCGTTAAATGTAAATCACCATGTACCCAAGTTTGGTTCTAATTGGATAACGCAAAAACTTAACGTAAAATATTAACAAAGATTATACTGTAACCTTTGGCCCCTGTAACCTTGACCTCATGGCCTTTTTATCAGCGGGCTGCTTCCTTTTGATCTATATTACCATGCACCCAACTTTGATTTCAATTGGATCAGTCATTGCTGAGATATAAACTTAACTTACAAGTTTACACCGCCGCCGGAAAAGTGATACCTATGTCTCGATCCTGCTTCGCAGGCAAGACAAAAATCGTACTCGATTTCTTTGGACAAAAAATCGTGCAAGCCTATGTTTAATTCTATTACCATACAATTGTTCTACCCAAGCTTCGTTGAAATCTAGCCATTGACTAGTAGCGTTTTAAATCTGCCTAGAAAATTTTTGGAAAATCCAAGATGGCCACCGAAAAACATCGACCAATCAAAATGATAAATTCAATTCTAGAGCCTACCACCATAGGATCCTTCCATCAAAATTTGGTTAAAACCTGCCAAGCGATTTAGGAGATACATTTTAATGAAAATGTTGATGGATGGACAGATGATGAATGGTCGCCATTCTGGCCAGGTGAGCTAAAAATAGATTTATTATTCTGTCTCCACCTTTACTAAAGACTCTATTATAATAAATATGCTATGTGAAAAATCATCTATTACTATCATGTTCTACGAAGCACTATTATATAATAATTCAGTTCACCTGCCAGTACCAATTATCACCATTTTACTCATTACTATTTTCACCCGTTTCATGATCCCAACCCCACCCCACCCCACCCCACCCACCCCACCACCCCACCTACCCCACCACCCTTCTAGGACTTCATACAAAGGATGACAAAAAAACACCATTAATTACTCCTTTACTCCTCCAGGTGGCCAAACGCCAAAACAGGTTTTTACAGATGTTTTGAGACATGCCGATTTGTAGGTCAAAAAGATACTATTTTTGACAATTTACCACCAGAACGACTGGCTCGTAATCGAGCCAGTCAATCCAGTGGTAAATTTTCAAAAAATAGTCTTCTCTTGGCCTGCAAATAGACATTCACTAAGTGAGAATTTTGATTTTCTTAACCAATCTTGAATCTTGATCATTAAATGGTTAATACAGTTATACAGGAACTGTTATATAATAATTCTGCAGGCACTGTGTCAATAACTAGTGAAGTGAAGGACATAAATGTTATCTACACACTTATTACGTGTAGACTTCATGGCATGTTGCGGCAACCTCCATATTACGATTCATCCATAAAACACATAGATTCATATAATCTGTACTATTCAATACCATGGCCCCCCCCACCCCTCCACCACCTACACCCAAACCACACGCACGCACGCACACACATACACATGCGCACATGTACGTACACATTTATGCACACACAACACACAGCCATCAGTTCAACATTTAATTATCAAGTTGCAAAGAGCTGATCAGCCTCCTTCAAGACAAGATGAACAATCACAAAGCGTCAAACTGTAAGAAGAGGCTATTGCATTCAGGTCTGTCTATCTGTGCAAGTGTGCGTGCATGCGTGCATGTGTGCGTGCGTGCATGTGTGCGTGCGTGCGTGTGTGTGTCTGCTTTCACAATTACGTGATTAAATCAAAAATCATGAATATTTTTTAAATCGTCAATTTTTATGATTAAAAACTAAATAAATGAATGATTGTGAATAATTTCTATTGCGTAAATATTTCAGAACCTACATTGTATACATTTTAATTACTCTTTAATGCGATAGGTAAAGAAGTTGCCATTTTGCTCAGCTAATGTATGGCCAAGAGAAGACTGTTTTTGAAAAAATATCACTTGAATGACTGGTTCGATTCCAGCGATACATTTTCAAAAATAGATTTCTCTTGGCCTGCAAATGGACATTTCTAAACACAATTGCACCTTTATTCATTGACATACTTGCGTAGGCTGCTTAATCGAGTAAATATGATTATTCTTGAACAAGAAGCCCAAGGGCCTGTGGCGCTCACCTGGGCCATTAGCATTTGAACCTTTTCAGCATTTACATTTAAAGACATGATGGATAATTTTCAGAAATCCAAGATGGCCACCAAAAGAATTGACCAATCAAAATTCTGTATATGCATTTTGAAGCCTACCCACCTAGTGTCCTTCCAGCTGAGACTGGGTGAAATCTGCCAAGTGGTTAATGAGGTGTAGGCTTTTAACTGATTTACTAAAGGTTTTCGAAAATCCATGATGGCCATGCAAAATTCAACCAATCAAAATTCTGCATACTAAATCTGAAGCCTGCCGCCATAGGGTCATTCCATCCAAGTCTGGTTGAAATCGCCCAAGCAGTTAATGAGCAGTAACAATTTAAGCGATATCCGGTAAATTTCCATAAAATTTAAGATTTTCACCAACAAATTTAGCAATCTGAAACCTACACCCATACTAGGTTGAAATCCGCCAAGTGGTTAATGAGGAGTAGGGTTTTGACAATTGCCAGTAATTTTTTTTACAAAATCTAAGATTTTCACCCCAAAAATTAATCAATCAAATTTCTGAATAAATCTTCTAGAGCCACAATAGAATCCATTCAGTCAAATTTGCCTGAAATATGTCACGAAGCTAAGGAGTCCGGTAAAAAAGATTTCCACCCAAAAAATTGATCAATCAAAATTCTCAAACGAAGTTCTAGAGTCTACCACCATAGAATGCATATCGCCAAATTTGGTTGAAATATGTCAAGCGGCTAAGTATGAGTAGCAATTTGACCATTTCCGGTAGATTTTTCATAAAACCTAATTTTCACCAAAAAAATTGATCAATCAAAATTCTGAAAAGAAGTTCTAGAGCCTACCACCATAGAATGCATCTAGTCAAATTTGGTTGAAATATGTCAAGCAGCTGAGGAGTAGCATTTTGACCATTTCCAGTAGATCTTTCATAAAATCGCAGATTTTCACCCAAAAAATTGATCAATCTAAATTCTGAAGAGGTTCTAGAGCCTACCACCACAGAACGTATATCTAGTCAAATTTGGTTGAAATATGTCAAGCAGCTAAAGAGGAGTAGCACTTTGATCATTTCAGGTAGATTTTTCATAAAATCTAAGATTTTCACCCAAAAAATGGATCAATCAAAATTCTGAAAAAAAATGTCTGGAGGGTAGCAGATTAGGATCATTCCAGCCAAATTTTGTTGAAATCAATCAAACTGTTATCGAGAAGACGCGATTTGACGGACGGACAGATGGACAGACGATGGATGGATGGCTGCCATGGCATAAGCTCACTTGGTCTTTCAGGCCAGGTGAGCTAATAATGGATCGTGATCACGCATAATCAATAATCGCACACGTCGAGTCCGGAACTGTATCTCAGAAACTGCTGATCCGATTTGGCCCAAACAAAAAAAATATTACTGTGAAAGAAGATTTCCAGACATCGGTCATGATCTGAATAAAAAACGGATCAGGATTGGCTCAAAATCTGGACATATGGATATCTCAGAAACTACTGTTCCAATTTTGCTCAAAGTTTAGCACAAGAAAGGGTATGACTGTACATTAGAATTCTGCAAGTTTGGTGATGATATGAAAACCCCCAACAGACCCCCCTTTAGTGGGTTGGTCTGTAGTTTTATTAACCACTATAAAAACATACTTACCGTTCAATCACTACTTGCTAAATCAAATATCTGCATTTAGCTATCAGAATAAAGTTTTTATGCTTGCTTATACTCCCTAATGCCTATACCATCACCATGTAGACCCTCCACCAGGCTTCTGGTAGAGGGACCCCCTGCATTAGCCTTACAATAGACTGGCACCAGTCTGTACTCACTCCTTGGTGACGCTTGTCACTAAGCACGCTCGCGCATGCGCAGTAGGTCCCAATTGTGAAAACTGAATCACTTTTCTAAATATAAGTGCCATACATCCAGCCTAGATTCTCAAATCAATCCCCAGCGGGGTGGCTGAGGCCGGGTCGTAGTGATTGAACGGTAAGTATGTTTTTATAGTGGTTAATAAAACTACAGACCAACCCACTAAAGGGGGGTCTGTTGGGGGTTGTTATTACACCACAAAAACATCCATTACCGTTCAATCACTACTTGCTAAACCCGTAGATTTGGTCAGTTCCCCACTACGAAACTTTGGTGGGAGGTGATTTGAGAATCCATAAGCATGGATAAAAATCAAACAAACATAACCAAATGTTAACAACATAACATAATGGTGCCTCCTAATCAATCACACAATGATTAACAACCAAATAAAACTTTAAACATAAAGAATTAAATTAAAAACCAATTAATAACTCTCACCATTACCCGCAGACGCACGGTCCTCGCGAAAATGGTGGTATATACTTGGTAAATGGTCTTCAGGCTTTTTGGTTAAAATAGTAATGTTCCTAAAGAAAGATGCCGCTGCTCTCTGGTCTTTCAAATAAAAAGACGTAAAAGTAGACTCAGATTTCCATCCTGAAACTTGCATAAGTTCGTCTACAGAAGAGCCTTAATGTGATATAGATTGATTTGCTCAGGAGACGCAATCTCGTAGCAGAGTCGAATGGTGTCACAAATCCATCTAGCAATGGATGCTTTATAGACCAGTCTGGCTACCCCTTCCGCGTAGGGAACCCATAAGCTTTAAGCTAATCGAAGCGATGGGTTCAAATATGATGACCTGCCACAACCTGAAGAATCAATGCCAGGTTCCCGGAAGGTAAAGGTTTAGCAATAGGAAGATGAATATTACCTAAACCTCTGATGAAAACATTCAGCACCTTAGTATCTATAACATCCGCATTTAACGAAAAAAAAAGAAAAAAAAAAAAAGAATAGAGGATGTTAAGGAAAAACTATATCCTATAACCGTGTTAGCAGTCAGATGAAGCGAATCGAACAGATAGGATAAGAAATCTAACACTTGGGATATAGAAAACAGAATCGGGCACGATATCCTGATCTGAACATCATCCTCCGAAAATCTTAAGTCGACCCTTGTAAACTCGTCGGGTTGACTACCTCCTGGTCGAATAAATGATTTTCTGAGATCTTGCAGAAAATTTATTCTCCGTGAACGAGCACTCGATATTCTCCAAACACACAGACTGAAGGTTCCTGGGTTTGGATGAAGACACGTTCCCCTTACCTGGGATAACAGATCTGGGGACACTGGCAGCAGACGCGGAAAGTCTACTAGAAGCTCGAGAAGGTCTACGAAACAGATCCTTTTTGGCCAAAAGGGACCTATCAACAAAATCTCGCAGATTAATAGTTGACTTTCTTCATAACCAAGGGAAGCAAGATAGTCGGAGGGAACGCATATGCGAAGATTCCTGTTCAGGACTGCGACAGTGCATCCACCGCCAACGCCTGATTGTCCGGAAAAGGAGACATGAAATAGGAGATCTGGGCATTCAGAGAGGTCGCGAACAGGTCTACATGGGTACGATCCAGGAGGGGAACAGAGAATTCAGACATCCTGGGACATGTGAGGACACCAGGAAACTCTGTTTCATACGACACCACGTGAGGAGATTCCACACCTCCAAAGTCGAGACGACTTTGTGCCTCCCTGCTTGCTGATATACGAAACTACTGTCGAATTGTCCGATCGAATCGAGATATTGATCCACTGCACTTGATCCGACCAAGCAAGGACCAAGCAAAGAGAGTCTTCTTGACAGCCCACATTTCCCAGATTCTAGGTGGGGACTTAAATGCTCTCTGACCGGAATCTGATGGTAAACAGAATGTTTCCATAGAGACGTGAGCTACATTTGGAAAAGTCTCCTCATCAGCGCCTCCCCCGGAACGATGTTCTCGACGCTGACCATCAAGCCTATCACTCGGAGAAAGAAAATTGCTCTGACCACGGCAGAGGATGTCCGAATTTCCATGGCTACTAAGATGGCTTCTACTCTTACATATGAAGGGAAGACTAAGCCTTGATCTAGGTCGAAAGCCACACCTAGGTGGGTGAACCCCTGAGATGGGACCAAATATGATTTCCCTAGATTTATAACCCATCCTAGACTGGAAACCAGACTGCAGACCTCTGGAATGATACTTGCCAGAATTGAGGCAGATCCTGCTTTTATCAACCAATCGTCTATGTAAAAGTGAAGGGGAACAGAACGACTGTGCAGAAAACCTGCCACTGCTGACACTAGGCGGGAGAAGAAGAAAAGAAGCCGTACCCGGCCCTTAAACGCGAATCTCATGAATTTCTTGAATGGAGGGCGGATGAGAATGTGAAAGTAGGCGTCCTTGAGATCTATGGACGCTGTCCACATGCCTGGACTCAGACTGGCGATAATCTGAGATACCGTCTCCATCTTGAATTTGGGGTGGATATATACAGATTTAATCTCTTCAGATTGATGATTGGACGCCATCCACCTGATTTCTTGGGGACTAGAAATAGATCTGAGTAGAATCCCGGGTCTACTCTCCAACAAGGAACCTCTTCTATAGCCTTCTTCAACCTCATTGACTCCCATTCGTCTTCCAGGGCTCCCAACTTCTCCAGATTGGATGGAACTGGAGTCCATTTGGGTTGTAAGACAGAGGAGGAGGCAGATCTATCCAAGACGGTGCATACCCCCAGCGGATTTGCTCTAAATGCCAGGAGTCCTGCGCGAGGGCTTGCCAAGTCTCCCAGACCAGAGACAAGCGCCCCCTACTGGCACGCTGGGAAGAAGGGACTGCACCGATAGATCCAAATGTGGTAGAATATGAGGAAGGACTGGTAAATGAGAACGGGAAAAGGCCTGCCCGGGCTGAGGCCACCCCTTCAACCCCGTCTAGGTTGAAAACCTCTAGAGGAGCATCCTCTAGCTCTAGACCTGGAAGCTCGAGAGAAAAAAGGAGGGACTTGACGAACCTGGGCTCTAGGTCTATGCGAGGAAATGGATTTAAAACGATCCTCCTTCGCAGATCTGGAATGGGAAGGAGAGGACCGATTAAAGTTCGTAAAACCCTTGACGGATATGCCCATATTCATCCGGCCTAAGACTCTTCCTCCTGGGAGAGGAGGGACTCTTCACCCCGGAAGATTCTCTTTTGCTGAAGACCTCAAAATCGAAATCTAATCCCGCAGATCCTTAGCTGATCAAAAACGTTCAGACTCCGCCCTAATAATCGAGGTAGCATATATCAGGTTACTCCTGAGGGATCAGAAATGATCACCTCAGCAAGCTTCCTTGACCTTCTCTTAGAGGTGATGAAAACCAAACCAACGGTAAACTGATTTCAACTAACCTCTTGACAGGTCAGCTGAAGAACGAAATATTTCCTGTGGAATCTGACCCCCTTTCTCCTGAGTTTCGATAATAGCCTCCGAAAGAAGGGCCAAAAAGTTAGCTGATTTCAACTGAGCCCGACAGACAGACTCCCATCTAAAAAGGTCTGATGAAGATTCTACCTTAGCCGCTTCCTTCAGATGTGATGACAGAACATCCCATGTCGGACCATTAATAGATTGGGTAGAGGCCAATCTAATGTAATCATCTTTGGGAACCTGTACTGGAGCATCTACCTTGGGCGTAAGAGAGAAAACTTTAAGTTGGACATCGTTAATGTAAAATCTAACATGTCTACGACCAAGTTATCCACCGAAAGAACAGAAGGAACATTGCCTGAAGATTCTGAAGATGCAAGATCAGAACCCAACGACGGAGGATCAATCGAAAATTCATCCTGAATAGGAAGAGATAGGGACGACGCTATACATTGATGAGCCCTAGACCAGTCATCCGGAGAGGCCCTATCATGATAGAACCTCTTCAGATCCCTGGCTTCTGACTGATCTCTGAATAGCCTTAACAGAAAAGTAAGATGGAGACGACGAAGGAGGACAGATGTCCGAGTCAACTTTGACTAAGACATTTTCAAGAGAAAATGCATAAAGATAGAACAATTTCATAGTCAACTGTAGGACCCAGAAAATTAGGACTTAACCACTTATACTCGGCCCTCCATTTAGAAAGGGTTGCCCCTTTGGGCACTTTTCGCTCAGATGCCATTTTAGCAACACATCAACTGCTGTCACAGTCATGTACAATTAAATGTAAAAAAAAAGAACACATTTGTCAAAGAAGGCGTGTGATAGTTTTCCTGATAAATGTTCACTTGCAGGTCGAGATTATTTTTGAAATTTTCCCTTGAAATGGCTTATTCAGTAACTGAGACAGTCATTCCTGTGGTAAATTTTCAAAAATAATCTCTTGACCTGCAAATGGCCATTAACTATTTTTAATTAAAATTTTTAGGCAAATTGTAGAACGCGAATATAATGGTAACGCGCGTGTTGTCAAGTGTCTTCTACAGTGCGATTATTTATGAACTTGCTTTCTTCACTCTTATTGTGAGAAAACTCGCCCGCTATTTCATTTTCTATATACAGCTACCAAGGAAATCGCGAGGAAGAATTAGCTTCTTCAGTATCGAAGGTGTGAACGAACGCGTCTCAAACTTCTGTGAAAATCTCTCACGTAATGTCATTGGATTTTCTAGATATAATTATGTCCAACAACCAATGAAATCGCGAGACCAAATTCTCTTCTCATGACAGAAGGTGTGTAAGAACACATCACTAACTCGTGCGCAGTGGCCGATTTTGTAGATCCGCCATTGCTAATTTTGCATCGACTCGATCATTTTCAGACTAGCGAAATGACAAGATTTTGAGTGGTATCATTTATCAGACGTTCTATGCAATTTTATCTGTCATTTATTCGCCGTATGACTTAATTTTCAAGTCACTCACGGTCTATATCCCTCATTAGAAATCAGAAAATTCGCCAGTATAAAAGGTTTACACTATTCCCGGGACAATTAGCTATTGTAAGACCACCCTCTAGGATGAATTTGCCGGTATGACGCGTTTTGACAGATCATGAATACGACAGATCACGAATACTGGTAACCAAGGTGAATATCGTTTTCACTTAGAAATGTGCAAATGACGCACAAACGCGCGCTCGATCGATCTATCGTATTTGAGTGCGATACCAACATTGTTCACTTGTTCTCTTTTTCCAAAATTTCCCCAAAATTCATGTTCAGTAAAATATTTATACCCATCCAGATTTGATCGGACATGACCGATATCCGACCGTTATTTCATACCCTGTTTCCGGATGCCTGGTAAAACCAGAATCCATTCCGGACAGCAAACCCGCTTGTCTGGCAACGCCAGGAGCAGAGGCGGGTGCTTCTTTATTTCCTACCGGCAGTAGTAACACTACTACCGGAAACGGAAGTCGGAAAACCGAAAACGGAAGATGTCAACATATGCACTGCCGGGTCCAACAGACCCTGAACTACATACTTACTCCCGGAACCGGAACCTTTATCGCCGGAAACTGTTGAATCGGAACCGGATGTTGGCGCATAAGTCCTATTCTCATGAGTCACCGGATGTTCGGACACGCCAGAACAATCTCAGTGCTCCTTTCCGGATGCCTGGTAAAACCAGAATCCATTCCGGACAGCAAACCCGCTTGTCTGGCAACGCCAGGAGCAGCGGCGGGTGCTTCTTTAGATGCGATCGCCGATCTTACCATATTCCTAGCAATCGGAATCACTGTGAAAACGGACCTTGGTGCAGGCGACATCCTGGCGTAATATTGTTTTGAGAGTACTAAGAATTACGTTATTAGGAGTGGTACTGGCTATTATTCCTTCTAACATGGTATCTTGATGGTATATAATAGGCATGGTTACTCTAACCTCTAAAGCGGGAGTGGTGACACGAAAACTGGTAACTCCAAACGCTAGAGTTACAAACACCTCTAAAACAACATGATATAAAAGTTAAACATAACTTAGAAAGAATTGACTTCTTCCTTATGGTAGGCATATTTGTTCAATTAGTTGTAGTAGATTGTCTATAAAAGCAAGCTAATTAACTTTTATATCTAATTTTGATAGCTGACAGAACTGTTGGCTAGCAGAATATTTGAAAAGTGCTTCAGTTTTCACAATTGGGACCTACTGCGCATGCGCGAGCGTGCTTAGTGACAAGCGTCACCAAGGAGTGAGTACAGACTGGTGCCAGTCTATTGTAAGGCTAATGCAGGGGGTCCCTCTACCAGAAGCCTGGTGGAGGGTCTACATGGTGATGGTATAGGCATTAGGGAGTATAAGCAAGCATAAAAACTTTATTCTGATAGCTAAATGCAGATATTTGATTTAGCAAGTAGTGATTGAACGGTAATGGATGTTTTTGTGGTGTAATAACAACTCTGGGTAATCTACGTAACAATATCAGGGAAATTTAACACTTTAATTGCCAAATTTGGCAACGAAAATCTCAATTTTTCCCATTTGAATATCCATTTGCAGAGCAAGAGAAGACTATTTTTGAAAGTTTACTACTGGAATGACTGGCTCGGTTACCGAGCCAGTCATTTCAGTGGTAAAATTTAAATAATAGTCTTCTCTTGCCCGGCGAATATCAAATCCGCAAGACTACTTCAGCGGTTACAAGTAAAAGGTTAAGAAATGATTAAAATCTGACAAAAACGCAAGTGTCTGTAATCAGTGATCGCTCTTTATGTTAGTATTTTACTATTGCCACTTACCTTTTGTAGCGAGGGCTCCAGCGCTGTTAATGAGACCATCATTTGTGTTTATAGCTATTTCTTCATCACGAACCAGCTCATTCCATAATGGGCTCAACTTGTCACGATGAAACACCGACTGAGAAAAACAGAAATTTCATTAGATGATGTACATCACCTGATTCCCCACCCCACCCCACCCACCCCCGCAAACGTCATCCATTCAGGAAACCATGTTTGCCACAGGGAATGACAGATAGATTGTGCTGGCAGACAAATAGACAAATAAATGAAATGAATATATCCATTAAGTTATTGAGCGGAAACCAAATGCACGGACATTTTTTATCGATGTTAAGTATTTCAAGGGAGATAACTAAGGCAAATTCAGAGGCACTTCGCTGACACGCAATCTCCCCCGAGGGCATGTCATCAGAGGTTGACATACCAAATTTGAAATGAATCCATCTATTATAAGCGAAGTTATTTAGCAGAAACTAAATGCAGACGTATTTGACAAATTTTAAGTATTTCAAGGGAGATAACTACAGTGAATCTAGAGGCATTTTGCTGATACACAATTTTCACTGAGGGCTCGTCATCATGAGTTGACATCCACAAATTGAAATGAGGTTATTGAGCAGAAGCCAAAGGCATGGACAGCATTGGATGCACGGGAGCGAAAACATAATCCCCATGTTTTTTCAAAGCCAGGAAATAATTACAATTACGAAGTCCAAACAGGGCAAATCCGTTAAAAGTTTTTGAATAATTTCGAATTCCATTTTAAAACAAATAATTACAATTATGAAGTCCAAACAGGGCAAATCCGTTAAAAGTTTTTGAATAATTTCGAATTCCATTTTAAAACAAAAAAATAAATTGGTATGGCCTAAGTAAAGATTTCAATTTTTCCCACAAATCTTGACCATTGATGTGCTCATACATCTGCCGTTTATCTTTTACAACCAACCGAGGTTGTTTCTTCAGTCCTAGAGGCGGATCTCAGAAACTATTGAGAAACTTCTCATGTAAACCTCTAGTGGTCAAATTTAGTCCAAAAAATTAAAAAAATTTCTTATTGAATGTCCATTTACAGGCGAGGAGAATAAAATCTTTGAAATGTTTTCACTGAAATGACTGGCTCGATTATCGAGCCTATCATTTCAGTGGTAAATTTTCAAAAATTCTATTCTCTTGCCGTGTAAACTGACATTCCACAAGTCCATAGCAGAGGCTAGTTTTGGACGGGATGACCATAATCCAATAAAGGGTTAAACAAATTCCTGGCAACATGTTTTTTAACTTTTTTAATCAATCAAATTTCAGTAGCAATGTAGAAATTTGCTCCACTGAGAATTCTTTCAATTTTGAAAAGTTTTATGAAACCCAACTATGAAGTGTTAAATTTCTAAAATAATTTTCACACATTATATTTCTTGAATAGGGTCATCATGTGATCATTCACATCACAAATCCATCAATGGCTAATGAGGCCTCACCTCTCCCACATATATGTTTATAAACAAATACACCTGTACCACTGACACAAACACATTCATTAACCCTTTCACTGACAAATCTCTGAAAAACTATTCTTTACGATATAAAACTTATTCTGTTGAAATTTTTTCATTAATTTGACTGGATGCTAAGAGAATACTTGTGTGTATTACTAATTGTTTGCCCATAAGGTTGTCTCTTACAGTTGTACTTAGAAAGTCAAGGTGAGCTCTGCCTCATCGTTCTAACAAAGATCATACAGTGCATCATTTTGAATTTGACATTTGCATAGCATACATATATTGCTAGGCAAATTACATATTACATAGTTGTCAACAAAAATGTATATAGCAATTAATAATAAAACTTTAGAAAATGATAAATTGCAATCTTATACGAGTTTTGCATAGCAGATACAGCTATACATCTTGCAGAACGAATAGCAACTGCCTAAATATGTGTAGCAAATTGAGATGCGATATGAGAAATTATTCCCTGTACACCCTCTCACATAACTGCACTGTACTTAGCCGCTCTTCCTTTGATCTCCTATTACGTGACATAGTGGAATAAGTAGTTTTCAGTCCACCAATCAGATTTCCTTTACTTCTTACTAATCAAATTCATTGGCAGAAGGTGACCGATGCCAGGTCATTGTTTATAGGTCATTGTTTATTGAGCCAGTCATTCCAGTGGTAAAATTTCAACTAGGTGGACATTGTCCTGCGTGTCGAGCCCTTTAGGTTTTCTGCATATCACACCTCATGTGTGTCAGTATTTCTTAATTTCAATTATGATGGAGACTAGATGCAATGCTGGTATAGATTAAATCTGTAAAGTTTTATGAACATCTGATAAACCCTTGATGAATTAACCCTTACCACTCTGAGGTCAATATTCTATCTTTTCCTGCGTCAATAGAAAAGAAACTGGTGTACATTTTTCAACAATTTCGGTGGACGATGTTGCTGTCTACGAGAGCACCATCTTTGACCAAATTTTAGAAAAACTAACACCAGTTTATCTTTTAATTCAATTTGAAAATTAAAAACTTTGACATCAGAGTGCTACGGGTTACATGCCCTTTGAAAAACTAACATTTACCTAATTCTTGTCACACTGGACTTCAGTCATTTGGATCACTATCATGTCTAGATTTTCTGCTTCTCTATGCGCTCAATAAAAATAGTCTTCACTTGGTCTGAAAATTTACATTTCTCTAGACCACTGTAGAAGCCGTTTTTGGTTTATATGAGCGTTAAATAGTTAATAACATCATTTTGTATCCAATCTGTGGAGCTGAAGGAATATCAGACCACCTCATTCAAAATATTGCCTAAGGTTCCCTCAGATGTTTAAACCTGCTCAGTGTGTAATGACCTATCCCCATTATACCCACAAACAAACAGACTGGCAATATTTAGCATCTGTTGATCTGCAACTCAGTGCATTTTAGATCTGGCAGCCATTACCATCACAGCCAGAAGGCTATTATACAGTTCCAGATCATAGAAATGTACTATACTCAATGATTTAGTGTAGAGGGAAATAAACATTGACAATCTGTTGATAGGTTAACCATTTAATGTTCAAGTATATTCAAGAAAATATCATTTTCTTCATAGAAAATGTACATTTGCAGACCAAGAGAAGACTATTTTTGAAAATTTACCACTGAAATGACTGTGGTAAATTTTCAAAAATAGTCTTCTCTTGGTCTGTAAATGGACATTTCTCAAGACCACTGCAGAAGTCGTTTAGGGCTGATAGAAAGTGTCCATTTGCAGAATGAGCAGATTTTTTTTTTTTAAATTGCCACTCGAATGACTGCCTCAATTATCGACTCAGTCATTCCAGTGGTAATTTTTCAAAATTGGTCTTCTCTTGTTCTGCAAATGGATATTTGCTAAAACTACTGCAAAAAACACTTTTGGGTCTATAGCGTTAAAGGGTTATGGCTCTCTTTGGGTATCATTTAAACTAAGCATCCTCTGACATCTGAAGTGCCTGTTTGTTAGACATCCTGAGAATTAACCATTTAACTCTCAAAATATGTTTCAGATGTCTATTTACAGACAAAGAGAAGACTATTTTTGAAAATTTACCACTGGAATGACTGGCTCGATAACCAGTGATAAATTTAGTTTTTTTCTTAGGTTACAAATGGATATTTCTAAAGACAAATTGCAGAAGCACATTTTTTGGCTGATATGAGTGTTAAAGCCAAAAATGTCTATTGTAGTGGTCTTGAGAACGGTCCACTTGCAGGCCAAGAGAATGTTATAAACAAATCAGTCATTCCAATGGTCAATTTGTCAAAAATCATCTCCTAACCTGCATAACTTATTACTGATGGATAAAAACCTCATGTTTCAGAGTTATCTCCCTTGAGATGATGTTTTGTGGAATTCAAAATGAAACGAATAAACATTTTATTTTATACATGGCTGAATTTTTATATTTCTATATATCGGTTGGTTCCCTTTTGCATGAAAACTTATATTTGTTTGAAAACAATGTTGCTGTCAGCAATTTTGTTTCCAAAATGTCCTGCATCAGCTTTCTTTGACCCCTTTAATGGTCATACCTACCGGCTGAAACTGGCCTCTGTAGTAGTAATGTGTACAATTTTTTTTAATTTACCACTGGAATAACTGGCTCGGTAGGCATTCCAGTGATAAATTTTCAAACTCTATATTCTATTGGACTGTAAATGGACATTCAGTAGGCAGATATTTAAATAGTTTTTACCAAATTTGACCATTACCACTCAGACGTCAAAAATTTTTCATTTTCAAATTAAAGTAAAAGAAGAACTGGTGTTTATTTTTCAACAAATTTGGTGGAAGATGGTGCTTTCATAGACAGCAACATCTTTCATCAAAATTGTTGAAAAATGTACACTAGTTTCTTTGCTATTGACACCGTAAAAGATAGAATATTGATATCAGAGTGCTAAGGGTTAAAGAGTTATCAAAATCATGAGATAATATCAGTGTGATAAATGATTTTAAAACAAGCATTCTGTAAGTATTGCTATGCAATACATGTCCCCTACCTGGTGATATAAATCTTTAGAGATTAACAGTCAAAAATGTCATTAAAAATTGTCAGAAGCAGCTGAAACTCAAACTTGATCTGTAACTTCTCATAACATAGCAATAAACCAAGTTTCAGTTATGTAACGTATGGTGAAGGAGAATGGGAAAAGTCTTGAAAGCTGATGTTTGTATTTCATAAGCTGAAAGGGGACATAACTCCAATATATATCGAAGGAGTGTGAAAAAAAGTGCGGAAAGCTGATATTTTTTATCGAAAGGAGGCATAACTCCATCAAAAATTGACACATATGACTGAAACGTGAACTTGGTCTGTAACTTCTCATAACAAAGCAATGTAGAAATTCTCAGCAGGATATCTTGAAAGACTGCGAAAAAAGTGCGGAAAACCAATATTTTTGGTATTTCATAAGTTGAAAGTCTGTAACTTCTCATAACAAAGCAATGTAGCAATTCTCAGTAGGATATCTCGAAAGACTGCGAAAAAAGTGCGGAAAACCAATATTTTTGCTATTTCATAAGTTGAAAGGGGGAAAATTGACGAAAATGTGTGAAACTCAAACTTGCTCTTTCTGGAAAATCGGTACATCGCTTTAGTATAAGGAGTTACTCCTTATACTAAAGCGATGTACCGATTTTCCATTAAATATCTTAAAGTGCGAAAAAAAGTGAGGAAAGCTGATATTTTTTGTATTTCTTAAGTAAAAAGGGGGCATAACTCCATAAAAAAACTTACGCATATGCCTGAAACTCGAACTTGGTCTGTAACTTCTCATAACAAAGCAATGTACCAATTCTCAGTTGAATACCTTGAAGGACTGCGAAAAAGTGTGGAAAACCAACTGCAACAGACGGATGGATGGATAGACGGACGGACACGCGGAGTGTGAACCTATAGTCACCTCGATTTTACCGGTAGGGGACTTATAATGCAATTTACATGGCCAAGAGAAACAGTTGCATAACTTGTGAGTGAAAACATGGCATATGTTAGCAACAATCAGCACAGTACAGCTGAGAAATAACGCAATTTGTTTAAAAAACAAAACCTCCAGAAACATGTTACTTAAAGGTGCATATTCACACCAGAATGTTTGAAAATAAAATTGTTAAAATTGTATTCTTTTATAGGCTTAAATTATGTGTCTATATGTAATGAAACGAAATAAATCTTAACATATGACGATTTCATTCCATATAAATTAATAGAAATTTTTGAAGTTGCGAAATTGAAATAGGGGCCGGTGCCTCTATTTCAATTTCGCAACTTAAAAAATTATATTAATTTATATGAAATGAAATCATCATATGTTAAGATTTATTTCGTTTCATTACATATAGGCTCAGTTTAAGCCTCTAAAAGTATATAACTTAAACAATTTTATTTTCAGTAATTTTGCTGTGAATATGCACCTTTAAAGTTAGAAATGTTCTGGTGAATATTTTGAACATAATTGGATTGGAAGGCAGTAATATCTCCCAATCCAAAGGAGGAATCCAGTTTTAGCAATGCCCCGCCCATCTCTACCTAAGCTCCACCCACACTTCTCCCCGGTGGGATCGATCAATCCCTGAACTCCCTGACTCAATTTCCAGAAAACTATACAGGTAAGCTGTTAAATATTTTGAAACTAATTTGACTGGGCGCTGTTGCTGCCATAGGAATATTTATTATATTAAATAATAGACATAAAATTCGTACAACAACGCTTAGTCCATCATCAATTAAGCGTTCGTGACGAACATATCTACATAATTCATGACGTCATATACAATGACGTCATCCTAGACTCCACATAGTTGATTATGGCATCATTCGATGCATGGATAAACAACAAAGGTCCAGACATGTTCAAGATATTCAAGAGTATGTTTAATTTTTTGTTTCAGAAATACGTTTCATTATCTCCGAGCTCTACCATACAAAATAACAGCTGAGGTACAACAACATCTTCCGGTAGTCTTGCCAGTTATACAGGTAGTCTAATAAATGCCTATAATCAATCACGTTACGCAGGTATGATGAAGACTTCAGGTGCGAAGGGCTTCAACCGTGTTTGAAGCTTGACAGTGTATGTTGAGGTAAAGGGAGAAAACCATTGTTCCTAGTTTGTTAGCCACATCATAGCCTGACAGTAGCGCTAAGACACTCATTGCTAGAGGATGAAAATGTCATTGTTCCTAGTTTGTTAGCCACATCATAGCCTGACAGTAGCGCTAAGACACGCATTGCTAGAGGACGAAAATGTCATTGTTCCTAGTTTGTTAGCCACATCATAGCCTGACAGTAGCGCTAAGACACTCATTGCTAGAGGATGAAAATGTCATTGTTCCTAGTTTGTTAGCCACATCATAGCCTGACAGTAGTAGCGCTAAGACACTCATTGCTAGAGGATGAAAATGTCATTGTTCCTAGTTTGTTAGCCACATCATAGCCTGACAGTAGTAGCGCTAAGACACTCATTGCTAGAGGATGAAAATGTCATTGTTCCTAGTTTGTTAGCCATATCATAGGCTGACAGTAGTAGCGCTAAGACACGCATTGCTAGAGGATGAAAATGTCATTGTTCCTAGTTCGTTAGCCACATCATAGCCTGACAGTAGCGCTAAGACACGCATTGCTAGAGGATGAAAATGTCATTGTTCCTAGTTTGTTAGCCACATCATAGCCTGACAGTAGCGCTAAGACACGCATTGCTAGAGGATGAAAATGTCATTGTTCCTAGTTTGTTAGCCACATCATAGGCTGACAGTAGCGCTAAGACACGCATTGCTAGAGGATGAAAATGTCATTGTTCCTAGTTTGTTAGCCACATCATAGCCTGACAGTAGTAGTGCTAAGACACGCATTGCTAGAGGATGAAAATGTCATTGTTCCTAGTTTGTTAGCCACATCATAGCCTGACAGTAGTAGCGCTAAGACACGCATTGCTAGAGGATGAAAATGTCATTGTTCCTAGTTTGTTAGCCACATCATAGGCTGACAGTAGCGCTAAGACACGCATTGCTAGAGGATGAAAATGTCATTGTTCCTAGTTTGTTAGCCACATCATAGCCTGACAGTAGTAGTGCTAAGACACGCATTGCTAGAGGATGAAAATGTCATTGTTCCTAGTTTGTTAGCCACATCATAGCCTGACAGTAGTAGTGCTAAGACACGCATTGCTAGAGGATGAAAATGTCATTGTTCCTAGTTTGTTAGCCACATCATAGCCTGACAGTAGCGCTAAGACACGCATTGCTAGAGGATGAAAATGTCATTGTTCCTAGTTTGTTAGCCACATCATAGCCTGACAGTAGCGCTAAGACACGCATTGCTAGAGGATGAAAATGTCATTGTTCCTAGTTTGTTAGCCACATCATAGGCTGACAGTAGCGCTAAGACACTCATTGCTAGAGGATGAAAATGTCATTGTTCCTAGTTTGTTAGCCACATCATAGCCTGACAGTAGCGCTAAGACACGCATTGCTAGAGGACGAAAATGTCATTGTTCCTAGTTTGTTAGCCACATCATAGCCTGACAGTAGTAGCGCTAAGACACGCATTGCTAGAGGATGAAAATGTCATTGTTCCTAGTTTGTTAGCCACATCATAGCCTGACAGTAGCGCTAAGACACGCATTGCTAGAGGACGAAAATGTCATTGTTCCTAGTTTGTTAGCCACATCATAGCCTGACAGTAGTAGCGCTAAGACACTCATTGCTAGAGGATGAAAATGTCATTGTTCCTAGTTTGTTAGCCACATCATAGCCTGACAGTAGCGCTAAGACACGCATTGCTAGAGGATGAAAATGTCATTGTTCCTAGTTTGTTAGCCACATCATAGCCTGACAGTAGCGCTAAGACACGCATTGCTAGAGGACGAAAATGTCATTGTTCCTAGTTTGTTAGCCACATCATAGCCTGACAGTAGTAGCGCTAAGACACGCATTGCTCGAGGATGAAAATATCATACACTGAAACAAGAGAGCAACATCATTTGCCCAACTCAAGTGCTTATTTACCCTACGAGACATCAAAGACAGTTTCTATCTCTCTACACCCTTTAGCCATTTAAAACCCAAAAATAGCCTTCTCTTGAGAAATGTCGATTTGCAGACAAAGAAGACTATATTTTAAAGTTTATCACAGTCATTCCAGTGATAAATTTTCAGAAATAATCTGCAAATGTATATTTTCTATGACGAAAATTTTAATCTTGAATAACTTTGAACGTTAAAGTTTTAATCAATGGTGATAACGAGTACAGAGCTTGTATCTATCTGTTAAGGGAGATAACCAGTACAGAGCTTGCATCTATCTGTTAATCAACGGAGACAACCAGTACAGAGCTTGTATCTATCTGTTAAGGGAGATAACCAGTACAGAGCTTGCATCTATCTGTTAATCAACGGAGACAACCAGTACAGAGCTTGTGTTGATCTGTTAATTAAGGGAGATAACCAGTACAGAGATATCTCTATTTGCTAATCAAGGGAGATAACCAGTACAGTGTAGATCCAGGGATTCTCATAAGGGTACTTTTGGGGGTATATGGCCACAAAATGCAGCTTGGGACCCCAAAATTAGTGACAGTGTGTCCCATGGAACCCCTGAAAAACTTAGTGGGAACCACATACTTCATAGCTGTGAGTCCAGGGTACCTTTTAATTTTAGTATGGATGAGAAAAACTGTATTGGAACCCAACATTTTCAGGTTGGAACTCCAGGTTTCAGGGTGGGACCTCTAGATTTCAGGGTGTGGGGTCCCTTCTGGGACCTCCAAAATTTTGCTGCCATGAGAAACACTGCGGGTCAGACTATCTGTTAATCAAGGGAGATAACCAGTCCAGAGCTTGTGTCAATCTGTTATTAACGGGAGATAGCCAATACATAGCTTGTATCTATCTGTTAATCAACAGAAATAACCAGTACAGAGCTTGTGTCAATCTGTTAATCAAAGTAGATAACAAATATGGAGCTTGAATCTATCTGTTAATCAATAGGGTTAACCAGAAAAGAACTTGGTGTCTATCTGTTATTCAAGGGAGATAATCAGTAGAGCTTGTATCTATCTGCTAATCAAGGGAGATAACCAGTACAGAGCTGGGCTCGGATTCACAAAGAAGTGTAAGTTATGCCTGGCATAAGCTACACCATCACATTTACATGTTTGACGTAACAGGGATTCACGAAGACAGGCGTAAGTTTTTTGTCGTCAATGAACACCGATCTCTCTAGTACGTGGATATGCAAATCATCATTCTGACAAGAATGCGGAAGTGCAGACGACCTTGAATCTGACAGAGGTGTCAGAATTAATGTTAATCACAACAATGCCGAGAAAAGCTTCTTTTTTTCCGAGCATGAATTCAATTGGATTTGTTAATTGGTTGTGTTACGAGAATAACAAACACCAAGATACTTATTTATAGATGCGATGCGGACACATGAGCGTAAGAACGTATTTTACCCTCACACCATCCCAAACCCCACCACTATCGTCTGTTCCTACGCATATATGTGAATGTGACAGATAAGCATATGTGATAACTTATCAATATACATGTTTGAAACCCATCGTATAGATGGATGTATGTATGTATGTTGTGTGTATATAATATATGTATATAATATATATGTAAGTGTCTTTCTATATACTGTTCACCATCCTTACTGTTTATTTGTATTTTATATCTATGGCTACATCTATATGTACATGGATTTTGTGCCAATAAAGATTCTGTTTCTGTTCGATCAGTCAAATTCTCTGAGGACATACGTAGGTAGGCCTTAAGCACCTGGCCTAGGAATTTGATCTTTGAATGTTTGTCACAAAAAAACAAGAAACAAATTTATATAGAAACAGGTATTAGTAGGCTATATATTTGTTGCGTGGTTTTTATAACAAAAATTCTGTAGGCCTATACATATAGGTTATAAAGTGACAATTTATAACTACAAACTTTAACCCTTCGGCTTTAACACTCAAGCCTGTGTGCCATGTAATATTAACCCTTATTGAAATGGGATTCTCTTCGTGAAATGTCGATTTGCAGACCGAGAGAAGACTTTTTTTTTTTTAATTTTGCCACTGGAATGACTGTCTCGTTAAGAGACAACAGACTCTACAGAGCCAGTCATTCCAGTGAACGATTCTAAACAAAGCAAATCAATAAATTGATGCATGCTCCCAGAAGGCATACTCTGCAGAGAAACTGAATGGATAAAAGCAAAATCTAAGTTTCTCCACATAAACACACTTAGACTTTGCTTGGCACGATATGAAAAATACATATAAAAACTATGTTCAAAATGAACAGAGACATTTTCGGTAATAATCAATACCAAGTTTGGTGACCATATGTGAAAAAGGCTTGAATCTATGGCCCGGCGAAACATTTTCTGTGATATTCAGTCTACCATGAAAAGTAGGTCAACATGACCTACGTTTGACCTACTTTTCATACTCCGCACACCTTCTCCCTAAGATGCATCCACATCCAAAGTTTAGCGAGCACATGTGCAAAAGTCTTGAAACTATGGCACGGACAAACATTTTCTGTGATATTCAGTCGAAAGTGGTTCAAACTAACAAATATACGACTGTTCTATCTATTCGTATATTTGTTGGTAGGTGTCAGGGTTTCAAAAGGGGACACTATTTATTTAGTGTTTAGCTCTTTCCCTGACATCTTGGTATTATATATTTGTATTACCCCATATATATTGTAGTAGTATGGGTTTCCTTTTTTATTAAAACACCATGGCAACCTCCTATAAGCGTACCCTGAGTCTTAAAATCACGACAAAGGCTTGGGGTGTTTCGGCAATTGAGGTGTATCATGGGTTGAAGGATGTAGTTGGGGCAGGGCCACGGATCCTTCAAGGTCTCATTAACGTTTCCAAATCTGTATGGAATGTCGCTGTAGTTAATGAAAGTGTGAAGGAGAAGTTGCTCGATGAGGTCCTTGTCATGAAGGGTGAGGTGTGTAATGTGGAGGAAATAGATTCTGATCGTCTATTAGTCAAGATGAAGGTTCCATTAGAGATCCCAGATGAATGGTTATCAATGAACTGATCAAGTATGGCAAAGTGGACAAAGTAGAACACGAGACCTATCCATTTGATCGAACCTTGAAAATGGCATCAGAAGAATTTGGTTCGAAAAGGTAGAACAACCTCTCCCAAGTAAGGTCACGATAGATGGTCGATTTATCTTGCCTTTATGGTACAGGGGCAAATCAAAGAGTGTAGAATCTGCTTAAGCACAGAACATCTTGCAACAGATTGCCCTAACAAAAACAAATGTCTAGTTTGTGGATCATCTGATCATTTTAAGTGGCGATGCCCGCAGAACAAATATGTCAAAAAGGGTGCTGATAAAAGTGCAGAGCAAGTTGTCTCTAAAGAGAATGTCATAGAACCGGTAGCTGCTGAGATTGTAGCTGAAATCCATGTTAATGGGAAGCACATTGCTAAAGAAAATGTCATCGAACCAGTAGTTGCTGAGATTGTAGCTGAAGTCCATGTTAATGAGAAGCATGGGGAAAAAACTAAGAATCCAATCGCTGTAGTTGCAGGCGATGAAATAGAGGTTCTAGATGAGGGGCTAAGTCTTACTCCAGTAACAAGTCAATCCAGGTCTGATGTCAGAGAGGCTAATTCCACACAAGTTGAAGATGATGATCAATACCCTCTGGAAGAGAGTTTTAATTTAGGACAAGTAAAATTCAGGTCGCAAGATACTGATACTAACTTTGATTTTCCACTGAGTACACTCAATCTAGACGATTTAAATAATATAGAGAAAGTAATTGGTGTCTCGGATCGATTGAGTGGAAGAAAGCGACAGAAAGATGGAGATAGTTCTGAATCAGAAATAGAGGAAAGTGATATAGAAGACGATAATATGTCAGTCGCTGAATCTGATATATCCATTCAAACACAGAGTTCTAAATCACCAGATGAAATGGTCATGTACAGGTCAGAGGCAGAAGAGGTGTTAGTTCCATATGTGACGGCAAAAGGGGTTAAATATATGATTCAGATATATTAAAATATAAGCATTTGGAAAAAGTTGAGCTAAGTAGTGCAGCATTTGCGAGTAAAATAGGTAAATGGTCTAAGAGAGGGTCGAAAAAAACAAAATCTAGTTAGCTTAATAATGGCGGTTATACACATAATTTTATTACTTTTTATGCTAATTTCCACACTCAATTGTAGAGGCTTAAATAGTGACATAAAGCAACGTCACTTACTAGAGACTCTGAAAAATGAGCAGATTGACATTGCTTTGATACAGGAAACATAAATTCAGAAGTCAGAATCATACGATAATTTAGAAAAAATTTCTGGATCCAGAATATTCTATTCGTTATCTCAAGATAATAGTGCAGGTGTAGCAATTGTTATACTCCCTCGTTGTTCAGCCTATGAAAATATAATCTCTTCAGTATCAGGTGCAAATGGTCGCTGGGTGAGAGTCACGCTAGATATACAACAAACACATTTCACGTTGCTGTGTATATATGCACCTGCATCTTATCAACTACATCGTAATTTTTTTAATGAGATGTCTACAACAGCACTAGATAACATCACTGAAAACTTAGTAATGGGTGGTGCCTTTAATTGTGTCGTAGACAAAGAAAATGACAGGAATGCAACTTCAACTTATACTGATACATCACATAGACTCTTAAAAGAAATATGTGATAAAGAAAATTTAGTTGACAGCTATAGAATATGAAAACCTCATGGTAAAGATCTTACATGGTTTTCGGCAGATGGTAAAGTTGGTTCAAGTATCGACAGAATTTATGTAGGTCAGCATGACCTACTTTTGACCTGCTTTTCATACTCCGCACACCTTCTCGCTAAGATGCATCCACATACCAAGTTTGGTGACCATATGTGCAAAATGTCTTGAAACTATGGCACAGACAAACATTTTCTGTGATATTCAGTCGACCATGAAAAGTGGGTCCGCATGACCTACTTTTGACCTACTTTTCATAGTCCGCACACCTTCTCGCTAAGATGCATCCACATACCAAGTTTGGTGACCATATGTGCAAATGTCTTGAAACTATGGCACAGACAAACATTTTCTGTGATATTCAGTCGACCATGAAAAGTAGGTCCGCATGACCTACTTTTGACCTACTTTTCATAGTCCGCACACCTTCTCCCTAAGATGCATCCATATACCAAGTTTGGTGACCATATGTGAAAAAGTCTTGAAACTATGCCCCAGACACTTATATATGGTGAACGGATAGACGGACGAATGGACAGACGGACGAACGGATGTACAAAGCGGCGACTATATACGCACGCAATTTTTTTTTCGGGGAGCATAAGAATAATTAACGGTTCGTCATTTTCTATGACAAAATGGACATTTTATTGAACAAATTTGAGGCTTATAAAGAGTTAATACGTGCTTGTCAAATGCAAAAGCTTGTATCTATCTGTTAATCAAGGGAGATAACCATAATAGAGCCTGTATTTATCTGTTAATCAAGGGAGATAATCAGAATAGGGCCTGTATTTATCTGTTAATCAAGAAAGGTAACCAGTACAGAGCTTGTATCTATCTGTTAATCAAGGGAGACAACCAGTACAGAGCTTGTGTCGATCTGTTAATGAAGTCAGCTAACCAGTAGACCTTGTACATATGAGGCCACTAACAGCGTAACATCTATGGAAATTCTGCTACGCAAGGCAGATAACCGGTAGACATGGTAGACATTTTAGTTTAAGGAAGATAAAATCCAGTAGAGCTTGCAGAGTTATTTGTTCTAAAGTCAAGGCAGATAAGCAGTAGTGTTTGCGGTGCTTTCTAAACAGGGTTGTATAAAGTCACTGGAAAAGTGGGGGCCCATGGCTCATCTCTTCAGAACAGTGAGCATTGAAGAAAATTTGAGGGCTTAAAATGATTGTGGAAACATTATTGCACATAATTATTTCAGCCAATCACTGTCATTAAGCAAGAGGTAGAAAGAGGCTTGTTTTAACACTATATATAGCCACATCTGTTTAATCAGGCTTATGATTATCACTTCAAATTTAGTCAAGAAAATGAAGATATTTACTTACTGTACTGAATGTCAATTTGCAGGCCAAGAGAAGACTTTTTGAAAATTTACCACTGGAATGACTGGCTCGATTATCGAGCCAGACATTCTAGTGGTAAATTTTCAAGTATACTCTTCTCTTTACCTGCAGATGGACATGGACTCGAGACTACTGCAGACACGGGTTTTGGTCAGCTTTACCATTACAGGGTTAACCCTTTAACACTCATATCAAGCACTGGTCTTGAAAAATGTCCATTTGCAGAAAAAGAAGCCTATTTTTAAAAACTTTCCACTGGAATGACTGGCTCGATAACCGAGTCAGTCATTCCAATAGTAAATTTTCAAAAAATAGTCTTCTATTAGTCCGCAAATGGACATTTTTTATGAGAAAATTGAAATTTTTTCTTGACCAAATTCGAGGGATAAAGGGCTAAATACCATGACTTTATCATGGACCCATGCCAAAAGTCAACCATCAATACTGAACATCACACGATTAACCCATTTCATTATAATATACTTATTCCTTATAATATATTCATTATCTGCTACATAGTCTTTGTGATTATTTTGATGACTGAAGATGTGGTGGAAAGATGCTTTTAAGTAAACATTCAACATCCGTTATTTATTTCTTAAATTCTGGTTCCGCTTCATAAAACAATAATCATGAAAGTACTGTAGACTGAGTAGCAAAAGGAATAAACAACTGCCTCAAGTTCCGCTATGACTTTTATGCTTTCTAAATATTCAGTTAACCTTTTAAATGTCGAAATTTGCCAAGAAATTTAATGTTTTTGTTTAGTAATGTCCATTTGCAAGCCAAGGGAAGACTAATTTTGACAATTTACCACTGTAATTACTGACTAAGTTATCGATCCAGTCATTCCATTGTCAAATTTCAAAAATAGTTTTCTCTTGACCTACAAACAGGTATTTCTCTGTAAAGGCTTGTTTGGGCAGAGTTGACAATTCCTGCAAAGGCTTGTTTGGGCAGAGTTGACCATTACTGTAAGAGTTGACCATTACTGTAAAGGCTTGTTTGGGTAGAGTTGACCATTAAATGGTTAATCAAATAACGGTCAACATGTCTGTTCTCTATTGTCAATTTACAGGTCACGGGTAAACTATTTCCAGACTTATTACTGAATTGACTGTCTATGTCACTCACTACCGAGTCAGTAATTCCAGTGGTAAAGTTTCGATAATATTCTTCTTTTGGCCTGCAAATGGACATTCCTGAAGCCCATTACAGAGGCTGGGTTGGCCATTAACCCTTTAACACTTAAATTTGTTCAAGAAAATTCCAATTTTCTCATAGAAAATGTCCATTTGCAGACCAAGAGAAGACTATTTTTGAAAATTTATCGCTGGAATGACTGGCTCGGTTATCGAGCCAGTCATTCCAGTGATACATTTTCAAAAATAGTCTTCTCTTGGTCTGCAAATGGACATTTTTCAAGACCACTGCAGAAGCTGGTTTTGCCTGATATGAGTGTTAATGGGTTAAAGTCGGGGCCGGGGGGGGGGGGGCTGGGGTAGCTGTAACTTGTAACTGTAACTGACTGTAACTTAGTTACTTTTTCATGTAAATTGAAGTAACTTGTAACTGAAGAATTTTTTCAGTTACAGTAACTGAAATGTAACCATTTACATTGCAAAAGTAACTGAAATTTCAGTTACTTTTCTGTTACAATTCAGTTTTCTAATAGATTTATTACAATTTTTCTCAATTTGCAGCATAGCTACTCTTATACATGTGCCACTCCAATGTCACAATTTCAATGTTATCATTCAGGTAAGTTGGTGAATATATTGAAGCCAATTTGACTGGAAGATGTTGCTGCGATGGGCAGCAACTTTATTTCCAGGTATCAGTGATATTAATTTACCATTGGAATAATTGGCTTGAGTATTAGGCCAGTCATTCCAGTGGTAAATTTTCAAATAGTAATCCTGTAGCCTGCAAAATAGATTTTCCAGGCCAAAGGTTTGATTTTTCTTGACCAATCTTGACAATTAAAGGGTTATTCTATATTTGTATGTGATATTTACAACATGCTATTATTCTCAAAATATGCTTGTGATAATCTGACTGGATGGTATTGCTACATCAGGCAGCGATAACTCTAATCAAATTCTTATACAGCTTTTACATTAAGCTATCATAGAAACAGGTTGTTTACTAAATCATTTAGAGTTTTAAGTTACCTTTTAAGGCTCAAATTTGTTAACAAAAATTTTAGTTTTCTCATAGTAAATTTCCATTTGTAGAACCCGAGATAATTTTAGAAAATTTACCACTAAAATGACTGGCTTGGTTATTGAGCCAGTCATTTCACTGGTAAATTTTCTAAAATAACCTTATATTTGTCTGGAAATGGACATTTCTCAACACCACTGCAAAAGTTGTTTGTTCAGCTTTAGTGTTTATAGGGTTAAAATGATTAAAAACAGCAAATGTTGAATTGTAAAGAAAGTTACAATCTGCCACAGTGTGAGTTAACAGCATGTCCTGTGCTTTTCTTTATAAGCTATTGATTAGGCCAGCTTAGGACATCATTGCTCAGCAATTATACTCTAGCTAAGGTCAATTCACGTAAGTGTGCTGATAAAGATCAATGGACAATGCCATTGATAAAAGTCAAGACATCAACCATTTTGGTATAGCAGACAAATTTATAAAGGCTGTGGAATGAAACTAGTGTACTGGAAAGTTGTTCACAGTTGAATATTTAGAATCTAATTTGACCTGAAAAAAGCTGTTTCTGCCATATGAAGCAACATCTTTAGAAAGTACAATTTGTCTAAAGTACTCTGCAGATATATTTTAATTGCTACTTTAAATTACACACACAACAAAGCCGATGGAGAAAATTTCAAATGGTGGATTATCTTACTGTAGAGAGCCCATGCTCTAAGGAAATATGTTGAACATTTTAAAACTAATTTCACTGAAAAATGTTGATACCTATGACAGCAATCCTTTCAGTCAAATTAGTTTCAAAACATTCAACCAAATATTTCTTACAATAAAATTAATGTTTGTTACCTGACCTGCTTGTTTGAAAGGGTTAGAGGAAGAAATATATATGCACATTTTTACAATGAAAGCATCTTATTATTTTGGAAACAAGTTGAATGAAATTTTTTTATTGCATATGGCCCAATAAAATTCAGTCAAATTCATTGAACAATTTTCAGCAGGTTTTATATTTTATATCTGAAATAAATTCAGTTCTGTATATCAGTGGTTATAGTGGTATTTTGTTTCTACTATATATCTCAAATTGGTTGACTACATTACACTTTTTATGATTTCTCATGTCCACGTAGTCCTTCATAGTAATTATCAGACAAAGTAACTAATGTAACTGAAATGTAACTTTAGTCACATTATGCAAAGTAACTGAAATGTAACTAGTTACATTGCTCAACAAATGTAACTGCAACTGTAACTGACATAGTCCAATGTAACTGTAACTAGTTACATTTAAATGTAACTGACCCCAGGCCTGGTTAAAGTACATTCTGCATGGACATTGCCTAGAACCACAACCCTGCGTAGTGTGCACTATAGCTCATAAAGAAGTTCACATGTGTCCAAAACCAGAAACATAATGTTACTTAGTACATATAGTACAATTCTGAACACGATGTAAGAAATATTCTCTTGAATATTTGGACAAAATTGGATTGGAAGACATTACTGCCTTAGGCAGCAATGTCTTTCAATCTAATTATATTCAACAGTATGTTTTATTTTGTTTTGGGGTCATTTCAAGTTATTTCTGAGCTTCACTGTAGACACATTCAGCTCTCCCAAAATAATGCATATGTCCTATATTAATTACCTGCAAGTTGACCTTCAACCATTTTGAATCAAGTTTCACCCGGGGCCTAAGACGGGCTTCCCGATACCAACTCATAATCGTCGAAATAGTATTTCTATTGAAGAAATATCAAAGCATGACATTACAGACCACAGGCTGAAAGAAATAATAAGATTTGACATAATCACCATCTGTAAATATTTAAACCTTTTAGACTAAACTCTGTTTTTGGTGTAAGGTATATTCTGTTGAATATTTTCAAACTAATTTGACTGGGAGCTGTTGTTGAATATGGCAGAAATAGGTTTGAGTCAAATTAGCTTCATAATATTCAACCCGCAGCTTTCCTGTATTGCTACCTTGAAATTGAGATCCTGGCATTTCAAGGTTCAAAGGCTTAACCCTTTAGCACTCATATCAGCCAAAACCAGCTTCTGCAGTGGTCTTGAGAAAGGTCCATTTGCAGACCAAGACTATTTTTGAAATTTTACCACTGGAATGACTGGCTCGATAACCGAGCCAGTCATTCCAGTGGTAAATTTTCAATAAAGTCTTCTCTTGGTCTGCAAATAGACATTTCCTATGAGAAAATTTAAATTGTCTTGAACAAATTTGAGAGTTAAAGGGTTAAACAAAATTTACACTAATGTTGACAATATATCTTTTGTCAGGTAATGCTCTGAATGCGGGCTACATATCGTGTTCTCTCCCATCCCATAGGATTTCAATGGACTTCTATTTCATTGTTTTCCCAATCATGAATTATTACTTAAGTCTATAAATATACTGATTTCATTTGCTTCCGAAACTGAAACAAGGGAAAGCACTGACATCAGTGAAGGGAGTCAAGTAGACCAAATTATTGAACAATGGACAGTAGAAGATGAAATGCAACAGAAGTCTACAACCTGATGATAACAAATACCAAAAAACTGAAAATCTAGGTCGGTGCAAGAATGGCAGGACTCCGAACTGAGAAAATCGCACAGCTAGTAAATTACGGAAAATACGGGAATCAATTTCTAGCTAAGCCCCGCCCATTTCTAACAAAACTCTGCCAAATTTTGTATGTATGCTTGAATTAATTTAATATTTACTTTTAACAATGAAATAGTAGACTCCTAATTTCAAGTTAACTATACAGTACACCTGCTGAATATTTTGAAACTAATTTGATTAGGTGCTATTGCTGCCACAGCGCCCAGTCAAATTAGTTTCAAAACATTTAACAGAATGTTTATTATTTAATTTAAAATCCATCAAAACATTCATTTGGGGGACTCAGCTATTCAAGAATGGGATATTCCAGAATATCTGAGTTTTGGCGTTTCATCATTAAATTCTTGCAATTTAATAATTAATTTCCCAAATTTCTCTAGACAGTAGGCTTTTCAGCATTAAAATCTTGCAACCCAACAAGTAATCTTCCAAATTTCAATAGGCAGTAAGGTTATCATGCCCCACCGCTTGGACACGTGCACCTAGGTAGGTTAGCGCCTTACTGTTCCTTCGCGTCTCCACTTGAACAGTCTCAGCTAACAAGCCAAGAGTGGTGGGGGATGATGTACGATTGAACGTACTAATTTGGCTTGTGCTCCCACCAAGGTGACTCTCATCTATGGACACGGACAGTCTGCACTTATCGGTGCCTGTATCTCATCACCTATCCGGTACCTGCGTGACGAGCACAAGCCAAAAATCTGGGGGGATGAGCTGAGTCTGCTCCACTTGCCAAAATATAGTGTATAGTGTTATCAATTAGTAATATACAGTTATATAGATTGTTCATGAATACAAATGAAAGTACAATCAAATCACTCATAGTATTGGTTTTTCATAAATACATCATTATGATTGTGACCTAAGATAACTAGTCAGGGCATAATTTATCTGGTATTGCATCTCAATTTGCTACACATATTTAGTCGTTTGCTATACATTCTGTAACAGGCTATGTAAAATTTGTACAGGATTGCAATTTATTATTGATTTTCTTCAATTCTGTTAGTAACCCCTTCAACAACAAATCCCCGAAAAAGTAAATTCTTTACTATGTATAACATATTCTGTTGAAAATTTTGAAATTAATATGACTGTAAGCCATTGCTGCCTAAGGCAGCAATGGCTTACAGTCATATTAATTTCAAAACATTCAACAGGTTTCCAGTTTGTTTGCTCTGAGATTGATATAAAGGGAATTTATCCGTGAAAGAGTTAATTGCTATATATTTCTGCCAACAACTATACAATTTATAATGTGCATATCAATACATGCTATGCAAATACAAAATTCTAAATTATGCCCTGCTAGTTACATAATTGATTATGACATACTTGAGTGCAGATCAGATCCCTACATTACGACCTGGCCTTACCGCGAGTAACAGGTGCCACAGTAATAGACACAGCTGTTGTAATGAAAGACATCAAGACTGTAATTACAGTGATACAAGATCATGAAAATGTTGATAGGCAATTACCTGTACTAAAGTAGTCAAGTATAACTGAAAAAAACCCCAGCCAGACAGTCATATGGAGCGAAATGCAAAAGACATCTAAAAGAAAAGATTAGAACATTTCCGAAACATCTTGAACAGACCGGAACACTTCAGCTCGCAAATTTGTTAAAGAAAATTTAAATCTTCTTATGGAAAATGTCCATTTGCTGACAAAGAAGACTATTTTTGAAAATTTACTGCTGAAATAACTGGCTCGGTTATCGAGCCAGTCATACCAGTGGTAAGTTTTCAAAAGTCTTCTCTTAGTCCGCATAGGAGTGTTAAAGGATTAACCAGACAAGATATGCAACATTTTCAAGGCAAATCAAGACCTCTTAACCCTTTAATTTGTTCCAAAATATTTAAATTTTCTCATAAAATGTCCATTTGCAGACCAAGAGAAGACTATTTTTGAAAATTTACCAATGGAATGACTGGCTCAGTTATCGAGCCAGTCATTCCAGTGGTTAATTTTCAAAAGTAGTCTTCTCTTGATCTGAAAATGGACATTTCTCAAGACCACTGCAGAAGCCATTTTTGGCGGATATGAGGGTTAAAGGGTTAATCTTTGAGTGTCTCGGCCATTTCAAAGAACTTACGAAATCAGAGAAGCCATAAAGAAGCTAAAACATGGAAAGGCACTTGGAGAAGATGGAATCTGCCCAGAAATCCTTAAATCCAGAGATAATGAAACACTTACACCACATCTTTCATCTGGGTACACTGCAGTGCTTCGGCAGAAGATGTTCCACTTCGCAGAAGAAAATTTGCTCCACAGACTGTCATGTACTATTATGCAGCAAAATAAATAACTTTGAATTTGTTTATGCAATGTATTCTCTGCTCCGCACTGTGTTTCTGCAGTAAATCGTCAGCTCTGCAGAACGGGTTGACACGAAGCTCTGCAGTAAACGCTCTCCACTCCACGCGGAGCCTGCAGCATACTGTACTTCCTGGATTCTGACACCAAACAAACCAATCAACTTCTGACAATGGTGCTCACGGACGGAAGTATCATACCTTGTAGATAGTATATATATATATATATATATATATATATATATATATATATATATATATATATATATATATATATATATATATATATATAATTTACTCAGGTTCCTTCTGAAAGCAGGCCTAAGCCTCTATGGTCAGATCTTCCTCATCATGATGCAGTGCTCTGTCGTTTCCAGATTCCAATGGTGATGTTTGATATTATTGGCATATTGCGCAAGCCTATCATCATGATGATCAGTTGTCTCTATGACCAGTCTACATATGGGTGACAGTGTCCGTCTTCAATTAGGCGTGACAAATGATAGTATCAGTAAACTGTCAAGCCAAATTAAAGGCAGAAACTGTCACCTATATGTAGACATGCCACAGATCATCGGTGAATAAACAGTATCACTGATTGCAAGTCACAATCTTATCCCTTTACTTTTCAGTAACACTCTGACACTCTGACTGTCACATCCTGTGGCTTTGCAATGCTCAAATAAACTAGAAGTTAATACAGGGTTCATACACCTTCGGCAGAATTAAATTCCATACCTTTTCCAGACTTTTTCTAGACTCAATTTTAAATTTTCCAGACCTCATTTTGGGACTTTCAACCAGACAAAAAACAAACACAGTTACTAAGTTTATCATATTATCATATATAAACTTTATTAAACTTTATAAAACAAGAATATCAAAACACAGCGTGCGCACTTTTGCCTGTGGAACTGAAGCAACCGCAGTAGTGGAAGACCCGAGGACAATAACAAACTGCATATATAAATAATTGTCACAAGAATATCAAAGCACAGCGCGCGCACACACAGATATGAATTTCATTACAGCAGCACATTTTTTGCTGAATATTTTGAAAATAATTTGACTGGAACCTGTTGCTGCTTTAAGCAGCAATACATGTAGTTTCCAGTCAAATTATTTTCAAAATATTCAACAGCTATCCTATTAAAACACACTATTAAAAGATCATAGGAGTTATCTTAATATAATATAGCCAGAAATATCAACATACACACAAACACACACAGTGTGTCACACATGCACATGATTTCTCATTATAAAGGGACTTTTTGAGGATATATAGACCCAAAATCTAGATTGGGAACAGTATATTGTCTAGGAGTGGCTCTGGGAACCGTATATTGTCTAGGAGTGGCTCATGGAACCGTATATTGTCTAGGAGTGGCTCATGGAACCGTATATTGTCTAGGAGTGGCTCAGTGTTTTTCAGGATGCAAACCAGACATGAATTTCATTACAGCAGCACATTTTTTGTTGAATATTTTGAAAATAATTTGACTGGAAACTGTTGAAGCAATAGTTTCCAGTCAAATTATTTTCAAAATATTGAACAGCTATCATGCAAAGTTGAACTTGAGACACCCACATTTATTTGTTGAGGGCAACCCCCACCCCACCTTTAGATAACATGTTAAACCATGCACATATACACATACACTAATTTATTTTAAATTTACCATAGCTCATCATATCGCCATAGCAACAGGATGAATCCTCATTATTTTCACTTGATAATGCGGCAACATAAGAGGCCTCGCGATACAAAAGAGCTGTCGGGCAGTCAATAATATTTTACCATGACTCAAAGTTGGGATCATTTAACATTGGGCGATATAAAATTGCTACGCTTCTAAATGATCGCCATAGCAACAGGAGGAAGTCTCATTATTTTCACTCGATAACGCGCCAACATAAGAGACCTCGCGATACGACATGTGGCTAACAAGAGCCACTTCACCCATATTCCTGATGTCAAGACTTATTGCAAACATTACATTTATTGGCACGCGAGTTTGATGTGTTGTCCGGTAAAATCCAAACACTAGAATATATGCACGTTCCCAAGTTTACTGTATCACAAAACACGGCAATCTCACAAATTATTTCATTGTTTTGACTTCTCACACTCGGTACTATTTGACAGACAACTGCCGATTCGCTCATTTTTATTGCGTTGTAATTGAACATGTTCAGACACGTATTGCTCAACAACCGCGAGATGTTCCCGATAATAGGCGGTTTTCTATTGTAAGACGCGACTGGGACCCAATCGAATTAGATTCTCGCGAGACTGGCGGAAACGCGAGATTTCGTTCGTAAACAAAAAAAATGGTGGTCTGAAAAATTAGGATTGCCGATATTTTAATTTTCCATACATTTTCCATACCAGTTAGCCCAAAATTGGAATCTCCATTCTTTTTCCAGCCCTGGAAAAGGCTTTCCTAAATTTCCATACTTTTTCCAGACTTCCATACATAACCCTGTTGTTAATAACAGAAACTGTAAATTGGTATTGTTAGTTTACTTTACAGGGCATCATTTATTATTTCATATTTGCATAGCATGTATTGATATCCAAATTATAAATTGTATAGTTGTTGGCAGAAATGTATAGAAATTAACTCTTTCACGGATAAATTCCCTATATATCAATCTCGGAGCAAAACAAACAAGAGAGATGTTGAATATTTTGAAATTAGTATGACTGTAAGCGATTGCTGCCTTTGCTTTCAGTCATATTAATTTCAAAGTTTTTCAACAAAATATGTTATACATAGTAAAGGATTTATTTTTTCGGGGAATTGTCATTGAAAGGGTTAATAATAAAATTTAAGAAAATCAATAATAAATTACAATCGCTTACAAATTTTGCATAGCAGATACAGCTATATGTGTTGCAGAATGTATAGCAAATGCCTAAATATGTGTTGCAGAATGTATAGCAAATGCCTAAATATGTGTAGCAAATTCAGATGCGATACCAGATAAATTATGCTTTAATGAGCAATAGTAACGCAGTAACTGACATGAACAGTCCAAATGAAACAAGAGAATAGTTCTGCATTAACTAGATTCATTATAATACCCAGACAATCATTCAGGTAATACTACATGTAGGTTAACCCTTTAACCCTCGAATATTCCCAAAAAAAATTCAACTTTCTCATAGCAAATGTCTATTTGCAGACCAAGAGAAGTCTATTTTTGAAAATTTACCATTGGAATGACTGGCTCGATAACCGAGCCAGTCATTCCAATGGTAAATTTTCAAAAATAGTCTTCTTTTGGTCTCAAATGGACATTTCTCAAGACCACTGCAGAAGCCATTTTTGGCTGATATGAGTGTTAAAGGGTTAACAGTCAGACAGTCAGTGAGTGATATCTGTCAGGTAATTATACGTAACAGACTATATAAAATTAACCCATTCTGAAAGTTCTTAACACCAATGAGTACCAACTTAACCCTTTAAGGGTCACACCGGCCAAAACCGACCTCTATTCTGGTCTTGCGGAATGTCCATTTACAGGCCAAGAGAATACAATCTTTGAAAATTTACCACTGAAATAACTGGCTCGATAATCGGGCCAGTTATTCCAGTGATACATTTTCAAAAATTATATTCTCTTGGCCTGGAAATGAACATTCAGTAGGCAGATATTTAAATTTTCTTGAACAAATTTGACCATTAAAGGGTTAATGTGTTAAATTAATCCAGTAACGCCCGGCTGTCAACTGACTCCCTGCCCAGTATGGGCACATAACTTTTTAATGTACATGTATGATTACCAGATTCTGCGACTGTAGTAGTAGAAACATCCTACAGCTGCAATCAGTCCTTCTTTACTTTTGCCCCGCTTGTGTTGTCCTCAGCCAAAATCCTTAGCTTCCTCAATCCATTCTTGACTTGAGTGTAACGAGTCCTGCTTTCTTGAGGTCACCTCTTAGGGAAGACCATTTTTGAAACTTTGTCACTCGATTGACTGGCCAGGTTAACATTTTACGGTCCCACCACCTACCCTAATTCACCCCTATCAACAACCAAAGAAAAGAATTAGAAGATCTTACTAGGTTGAGCACCCAATTTAACCCTCAAATTTGGATATCATTACTTTACCACATACCAGCGCAGAATATTTCCCTTTCCCCATGATCGTGACATTCAGGAATTCTTAACTGAAATTTAACTTACTTTACAAACACAAAATCATTTCCGCGGACAATAATTTCATGACAGCTGTCAACTGATTCAATGTTTGAAATTCATGAAAACAATTATTTTTTCGATATCCAAAGAAATATTACTTAATTGTGATAAGTTCCCGGTATGTATCTTGGATGTATGGTAAGGTTATCTACGCAGTTTAGTGATGTCAGTATAGCGGTAACCGGGATTCAGTCTAAACTTCTTCCAATTAATGGCCGGCTTCAACTTGCTGAAGATTATGCCAGGTGTGTGCATGCGTCAAGTTTAAAAACAGGGTGCCAAAAAGTATGTACAGGTGCAGATTAAAAACAGAGCTTTCACGCTAGTCTCTGGTCACTAGGGCCTTGAAGGCATCTAGTGACACGCTGGTGACCGTCTCTTCTGGCAGGGCATTCCAGTCAACGGCTGTTCTTGGGAAGAAGGTTGCTTGTTGACATGCTGTTCTGGTATGTGGGATTTGATATGCCATACAGTGAGTGTGTCTTGTGTGACGGAGTGGTTTCACTAGGTAGTTTTCCATGTTTACTTCTACTAGGTTGTTGTTAATTTTATAGAACATGATGAGACAGGCTGCTTTCCGGCGAGCTTGTAGACTTTGCCATTCTAGTGTGCTGAGCATTTCGCCTACGTTGGATGTATTTCGATATCGATGGTTTACGAATCGGGCAGCTTGCCGTTGGACTCAATTTGGTTGATATCACTGCTCATATGGGTCCCAGAGAGTACTCGCGTATTCAAGGCTCGGTCGTACTAATGATTTGTACCCTTGGGCCTTGATCCTTTTAGATGAGATTGAAGGAAATTTAAATTTCCCTTTCTCCGAGATCTAACAATACTCACCATTCTGTTACTTCTGATATACAGCTGGCCCTGACAGCTGGCTCTAGGACTATAGACTTAGAAAGCTTTACCGACTCCTTGGAACCGGGTACTCGGCTCCCAACTGCCGAGTACCATAGAGCTCATATTGTTTGCATAGCCACCAAACAAGAGAAAACCATGGCTTGCCTCCGTGGGGCTGGGAGGCTGGGTCCGTAACAGAATGGCGAGTATTGTTAGATCTCGGAGAAAGGGAAATTTAAATTTCCTTCGATCAATACTCACCATTCTGTTACTTCTGATATACACCAGATTTGGTCAGTAACCTGGTGGGAAGGGGCAAGTCATAACTGCTACTTTTGCCCCTTGGAGAAAGAGCTATACTTAAAAACTTGACAAATGGAGACCTAAAAGGACCGTCAAGTTAACGGAACCGAATCACATTCGCATCACTGCCCACCCCCCTCCCTTTTTCTCCTAAGAAAAGGTAGAGAACTCACGAACATGCATCTCGCCTGAAAACACAAATATGCCAAGAGGGTTAACTGCTCTTTGCATATACACATGTATTAGCCTGGGAATGAGCATGAATATATAAGATGAATGAACATGATATATAGACATAATACAAAAAACTCTCAATCTTGAGTTACCTCATGATAAATGGATTCCAGACGTACCGCCTCCAACCATTCACTTGTCCGGCCATCAGTGACACAATCTGGTTGTCATCCTCTCGCTCGACCATGTCTGCTTCTTAATTCTCTCTTACCAAAGTAAAAAAATGGAGAAGAGCAGTGTGGTCGCTTAACTATCGTTTCAAAACAGCTAAAGCGAGTGGATTGGCTGAGTCTGACACATCCCTCATATAGTAATCCGTGAATGAGGACTCACAGTGCCATTGTGCAACGGCCATGATGTCCTCTAACGGAACACTATACTGTAAAGGGCGGTCGAAGCGGCTATTCCTCTAACATCGTGTGCCCTTGTGCATTGCACCTGGTGCCCAGTCGCCATCTCATGAGTAGTCTGAATGCATTCGGATCCATAGATGTCTATCGTTCGACCGTAACGAGTCTGTCCATTTTCTGTACTTAGTCAAAGCACGGACCGGGCACCAGACACTGGCATCACGATCAAACCTTGTTAGTTTCGGTATAATGATCAGTTTGCCGGGATATCTCAAAGATTGATTCTTTGACATAAACTCTGCTCTTGGCAGAAGACGCAGACCCTCTCCGGAGACAATAAATCAGTCCCTCTCTGCCGAAAGCGCATGGATCTCACTGCGCCTTCTAGCTGAGGAAGCTGCCAATAGTAAAACTGCCTTTAGAGTCAAATGCTTTAGACTAGCCGAACGCTTGGCCAGTACATTACGCACTAACAATAGACTCCAGGTTGGAATGACTTGTTGTCTCGATCGGAGATTGCTCATTCCCTTCACCATCACATTTAACTGGGCCACCTCTGGACTATCCCTGTTGGCTAGACAAGGAATAACTGATGCCAAAGCTGACTTGTATCCAGCAATTGTGACAGGAGCTAGTCCTGAAATGAACAGCTCACAGAGAAAGTCTGCTATTTTCTGAATAGTGGATTGAAAGGTATCAATACCCTTTTCTTCACACCAGTCTGCAAATCTGTTAACCTTGTTGTTATATGACTTGAAGGTTGACCTCCTTCTCGCAGCCGCGATGAAATCAGCAGCTTGTCGAGAAAAGCCTTCCGACATGGGACGTTGTTTGATAACATCCATGCAGCCAATTTGAACATTTCGGGACGCTCGCGTAGGAAGCGTCCCTTGGCCTACGAGATTATGTTCGGAATCTCGGGTAACTGCACTGGGTTTTCCAGATCTAGAAGATCCGTCAACCACGCCCTGCTGGGCCAATACGGCGCTACTAGCAGGACCAGGCACGGTTCCTGTCTGATCTTCACCAATACCTTTGGCAGAAGAATGGTGGGTGGGTACGCGTAAGCGTGCATCCCCCTCCAGCTTATCGCCAGAGCGTCTGTATCGACGGCATGTGGATCTGGAATCGGCGAGACATAAGTCATGATTTGAGCATTTTCCCGTGTGGCGAACAAGTCCACGTTGGGTTTGCCCCAATGCTCGAAGATCCTTCGTAGAACTGGAGGGTTGAGGGACCATTCTGTTGGCAGAATTCTCTGTCTGCGAGACAAAGCATCCGCCAGAATGTTCAATCGACCAGGAATGTGAGCTGCTTTCAAAACAACCGAGTAATTCCTGCACCATTGAATCAAGTGCCACACCTTGATGCACAGTGTGGGTGACTTGGTCCCGCCTTGGCGATTTATGTATGATACTACCGTCGCATTGTCCGACCGTATCAACATCACCTTGCCCCTGATCATTGGAAGAAACTCTTCCAACGCCAGTTCCACTGCCATCATTTCCAACAGATTGATATGCAGCTGGCTCTCCTGGAGAGTCCATGTGCCCGAGACCTGGTGTTCTCCCAGGCAGGCCCCCCACCCCTCCAGCGATGCATCCGTGTACACGGACAGCTGGGGGTGGGGTAGGTGCAGCGAAACTCCTACGAGGAGATTCTGACGCTTTGTCCACCATACAAGATGCGACATTATTGGCTCCAAAACTGGCACCAGTTTTGACAGGGGTTCTGTTCTCTGTTTCCACAGAGACATCAGATACAACTGGATAGGTCTTCGCATTAGAGCAGCGTACGGGATCACCTGCTCCATGGAGACCATCATGCCCAGCATCTGAAGAAACCGCCTCGCCTGAATGTGGTTTCCCAATCGAAAACTCTTGAGGATGGCTAACAGAGACACCACTCTGGGCTCTGACGGGTAAACCCTGCTCTCCTCGAGATCGAATCGCATCCCCAAATAAACGAAATGTTGAGTGGGTGTCAACTCGGATTTCTCCTTGTTGACTATCCAGCCTAGATCTGAAAGTAACTTCAGAGTCAGAGCAGTATCCACGTTCAACCTGGCGGCTGAGTCTGCCTTGAGCAGCCAGTCGTCTATGTAGGTGTGTAGCGCCACGTTCTCTTTTCTGAGAAACGCTGTCACCGCAAGGACCACTCTTGTGAAAACCCTCGGAGCTGTCGACAGGCCAAACGGGAGAACAGTAAACTCCCATACTTGATTCTGAAACGCAAATCTCAGAAACCTGTGCGAACTCCGGTTCATGGGAATGTGGAAATATGCATCTTTCAGATCGATCGACACACACCACATTCCCTTCCTCAATCCAGCCATTACCGATCTCGGCGTTTCCATCTGGAACCGAGGCGTATGGATAAACCAATTTAATGGCCTGAGATTGAGTATGGGTCTCCATCCCCCCCCCCCCCCCCCCCGTTCTCTTGGGGACAAGGAACATGTTTGAATAGAAGCCTGGAGTGTTCCGGTTCGCTGGTTTTATTGCTCCCTTCAGAAGCAAACCCGACACTTCCTTTTGCACGGCTTCTAACTTGTCTGGCTCCCTTGGTACAGGTGTCCAGACAGGTGCCAAAGACAGATTTTGTGGCGGAAAGTCCCACCACTATGTAGCCATGGGATAACCATCCCAGGACCAGACAGTCTGACGTCACACCTCGGCAGGCCTCGACGAAATGCATGAGCCTTCCACCCACCATAGACGCCTCGACGTCTAACGGGGTTGTCCGGCTCGCGGTCCGCTCCCCCCCCCCCCTTCTCTTAACGAGAGAGAGAGAACCATTTCGGTCTTGCCACGGCGGGTATAACTGGCACCGCTGTTCCTGTCGCACAGGTGCGGTCCAGGCGGATATGAAGGGAGCTCTCGTACCCTTAGGTACGATCCGCCCCCCTTCTGTCCGCCCTTGGAGGACTTACCCTTACTGTTCCCCTTCCTGCCTCTAGGGCGGTCAGGAGCAACCTTGGGGAGGGTAGGAGCCTCAACAACCTTCCTGGCTTTCTTAGCCGGCTGAAGCAGAAGTCGCAGCAGGCTTAGCTTTCGCCTTGCCCTTATGCTTCTTCTGCTTCTTTGGAGGTTGTCCAGCTAGCCGTTTCCCTACAGGCCCTAGTGCGTGCGCTTGCCGCACTAGCTCTAGCTTGACCGCCAACCGATTCTGCGCGATACTGGCCATATCCTCTAGGATGGCCCGCGCTTGGCCACCGAAGATGCTAGGCCCTGTTAGGGGCGTCCCAAGAAGACGCTCCCTGACTGCCGTAGCCGGACGCATATGGTCAATAACCATTTGCCTCCTGGATTTGGTCACACGCGCCTGCACCCTTGCCAATGCGTCTATAGACAGCATCAAGCCGTCATTCACGCACGAAAGCGCCACAGGTGGCACAGGGTGGCCTGCCCCCGCTTCAGCCCACACCGACTGAAGGAGACGATAAGAGTGGTTGACAGCACTCATAGCTGCCCTCACACCCTCGTCGCATAGGAACAGGACTTCCTCTTGGTGTACCTGGGACCCGTCCACAAGTGCCGGACCGGGTCCACCCGCTCCAGCACTCTGAACCCCCAGGACCCATCGGTCATCCTCCGTGACCGACGGCACTACACCATATCTGTCGTATTCCCCCCGCGGAATACGACACCTTGCCCGCACCTCCCTGTAAGCCACAAGGAGCTGGCCCTTGGTCGCAAGTTGCTTGCTATAAATAGCATCCAACAACTCTATGAACCGTGGATCCAGTCCCACTGGGCCGCGGACAAGATCCCCGTCCGAATCGATGCAACCGACGGACGGGGTGTATCCTCCTCGGCCGTGGCCGAAACCACAGATGGGTCCACCCTGGCTAGCCAAGCCAGAGCCTCAGACCAGTCTACTTCCGAGGAGGAAACACCCGCAAACACGTCACCCGTTGACGCGCTCACGGGTCTGCCAGCCACGGCCTCCCGGCAAGGAGCCGTGGCTGACACACCAGGCACTCCGGTACCACCCGGTTCCGCCGCCACCCCATGACCCATACCAGTCCATGAGATAGGTCCGCACGGAAAACCGTACGGACCCATAAACGTGGCCAAACACGGGCGCTAACGGCACCCCATGTCCGACCGCCGGACCGGGCGAGATAGGTGAGTACCACGACGGCCCTGCACACCGGTCACCGCGCAAGCTGGTGCCAAACCAACCGACACGGAACTAGTGCCCGGTACCAGATTGGCCTCAGTCACAGGCGGAGCCGCTGCCCTGGCTTGCGCCAAGCCAGACAGATGGAGGGTGGTTCCGTCCAGGACGGAATCGACCTCCATATGCTCCACCCGTGGCATCACAGGCCGCAGCAATAACTCCTCTTCGGCCTCCTCGTCTTCAGACTCCGAAGAGTCGTCCCCAGACGAGGAAACCGCGGAGCCGTCCTGGCGGATGGCTCCCACAACTGACGGACCAGCCACCGCTACTGGACCACCCGGAGGTGGCCGCAATGAGACAGAATCCGCCAGGCCGGAGCCAGACGGGACTGCCAGGGGGCCGTACGAGACGGCCCCCCTCGGAAACCAGTCCAGAACCCTGTCCGAGGACAGGGTCCATACCAGGCATGGGGAGAAACTGCCCCCCAACCTTCGGAAGCAGTGACGACACCAGCGTGGGCAGAACGCTATGCAGAAAACCCTGCATAGCCAGACCGAACCACGCCGGCGGTGCCATCTCCGCCACCTCCAGCTGGGGACGTGGAGCGCCCCCACCGGCCAAACCGGACGCTCCACGATTTACCCTCGGACCGCCTGACCCCGCGTCAGATCCAGCCACATCCTTCTGGGCAAGGAACTTTACCATCATATCGACGGACCACACTGCGTACACATTACAACGATTATCAAGGTTACAGGGCGTACACCTAAAACAGACATGGTCTTTAAACACGAGGCGTACAAACTTATGGCACTCGTCACATGATGGCGGGGCTGGCTTGGCCTATAAAATAAGCACAAACCTACAATAAGCAAGCGGAACGAGACACGGATGGAAGGCAGACAATTAATTTTCAAATAACTTGACCACAAATTAACTGTAACCCTCCCGCACCCCACCCCGCAACGTTACAGCAAAGATCGCATTGATTATGACGACAAGAACGAAGCGGGCATAAATACACCCATAATTGATCCTCCAGGATGTATCACGGCTCCAGGAATCATATCGCATAGCATTCGGGGTATATTTACCAATCAATATAAATTATACTCCTAACGAAAGCCGACACGATATGTGAAGAAACACCAAAATGTAAACAAACTGCTGTAGCACACGGTAAAACCGCAGACCACGCATCTCACAAGAATTTTGAAACCACCGATCATTGCAAACCGATCGTGATCACACGTAAACTTGACCATTCCAAAGTTTCCTGGTACCATTTTTAGTACGCAGCACCCAGAACAGATGCACGAATTAATGAAAACATTTTCTTCACATAAACATCCGAGCATCACGGGTGTGACGTCACCCGCTCGGACCCTACGGAAAACGACGTCAGCCGATATTCGTGTTAGAAATACCGTAGCAAACACCTATTTTCATATCTGCCGATCGCCTGTTGGGGTTTAAAGAAGGCGATCGTCCGGCATATCTCGTTGTTAGCACACGTCCCAGATTCTATGGGGTCAGAAATTGGAACATGCGACAACGAATTTTAGAGACCTAAGTCTTTTAACTATGGATAATAAGGAATTATACAACCTGGTCTTCATTGGCGGTATTCTCCATTTTATCCAGTTTTATCCTTTTACGAACGCACACTATCAAATCACAGACAAGACTTAGATTTCCTTCACAAAAGAACTTAAAATCTTTCCTGCAAGAAAAAAAACGTGGCCAGCTCTTGTTGCTATGCAAACAAGAATGAGCTCTATGGTAGACGGGTACTCAGCGGTTGGGAGCCGGGTACCCGGTTCCAAGGAGTCGGTAAAGCTTTCTAAGTCTATAGTCCTAGAGCCAGCTGTCAAGGCCAGCTGTGTATCAGAAAGTAACAGAATGGTGAGTATTGATCGAAGGAGAACGGAAATCGTCAAAAATTTCATGTTTTTACAAAATCTGAAGTGTGTACCTTTCCGTCGCATTATATCAGTACATGAGTACACTTAAAATCGATTCACGCCTGTGTTAATTGTGTGTATATCCCGCCGTGCCATGCATGTGTCGAATAATTACGAATCACAACACAAAGCGCTACAATAAACAAGCTAACAATAGCGAGGTAACACCTTTGTCATTGAGAAAACCAGCTAGTTACTCCGGCGAATCGCCATATAATTTTCTTTCTTTCGCTGCAGACCCTGAGTCTGTTGTGAAATGTCAAGTATATACAGTTTCAGTGTTAGGCAATCAGTGAACATAATTCTGTTTAATTCTAGAGTTAGCAATTTCAGACGGTCTAATAATTTTTCCTTTTTGATTCGGTTGTCATGTCAAATTAAAGAAAATAAAGCAACAGCATTCCAGATTGTTTGATTTTGAACTGTGCGTTCTGTTGATTACTCTTAAATGCAAATCGTACATTCTGAAAGCAACTATAAACCGCACTATAGGACGAGTTTACGCCGTTACACTAGTACCTACTCAAAGCTACCGTCCTATGTATGTGAATTGCGCAGTATCTCCCGCGCTACTAATATTAGCGTCTTCGCGTTACTCTGGTAAGTACCGTCCTACAAAGGGAGGCTATAAGCGGAAGCATCACGTAATTTATATTTTTTTCTCGGCGACATTTTATCTCAAATTTTGATGAATTAAATAATGTTTATTAAACTATACACAATATTTAGGCGGCCACAATTAATAATTTCACGCCCGCGATGATGGATATAAGATATACATTAAGCATAGACGTAGGATGGTAAGAATTCGTCGCATGAACATCATGTGTACTAATTTCATGCTATTTTGTATGATTTATTTAAACTTTCTAGAAACGAGTCACGTTAACCCGGTTTATGCTTTTGGGACTTTGGACCTACGATTTAATCGAAAATTGCGATTTTTTTCATAAAATCGATCGCAATGTTTCAAATCAAAAATCGCGCAAGCCTAACTCCAGATTGAACTTTTGCCACGGTAGATCTTTCTCCATCAACAAGGACAGTCTGGCTGCGGGCGGATAGAAAGGCTTCAATCCCGGCATTTGCTTTTCCCCTAATGCCATAAACTTGCTAACTAATGTAGAAAGTCTCGCTGCAGTTACAGGATTTTGCGAGACTGGCGAGATATTGACATTTTATTTTACTCAACGTGATGAATAGCGCCCATTGTTTAGCTATCGACGTGCGCGACAAGCTGGAAGTGAAGCTTGTTTTGCCTTGTCAGCGTTGTCTATTGCGTAGCGGTGATGGCGGAAGCTTGTTTAAACAAGTTTCTGTAATTAACACCTGTCAGTATTACCGTAATTCACCCATTTTCCCATCCATAGTTTTGAAGAGCCGACTGTAGTACCATATTTTGGATACTATTTCTGTAAAAAAATGGACAAGCCATAATGGTAGGCAGGTATGCATCGGTGTCCGGTGATGGTGCATAGGTGTTTGCGGTCGTAGGCATCGAGTTTGTCTAGAGCTGCCTTTGGACCTGCTCAGCTCTTACATTTATACAGCATAAAAGTTATGCATGTTGCATTGTATAAACGTACCCTTTTTATCAAGGGCATTTTTGATCTACGAATCCATAGCTTCCAGAAGGAAAGGAAAGCAATGTTTCCCCATGACCGATGACGCAGCATGCAGCAATGTCAGCAGCACTGCAAAGCAGTGAGCCCAGGATTTTATTTTTCCTTTATGGTTCGCCGCCGATCTGAGCTTTTATTGTGTGTAGGTAGATATTCTGGGAATATCAAAGTGTTTGGGAAGTAGGTATACTCTTGAAGTGAAAATAATCTTGAGAGCAGAGGTTTGACTTTGAGCGGGGAGCTTCCCCACTCAAGACGAATAAGATTTTGAACCCTGATCTTTTCTTGAATGACATGACAGTAGGGTGGAGCCAGTTGACTGGTCACTGGCATTCAGTGTTAAAAGAGAGTATTGTTTTCAATAGTCCATGTCTTAAGTCAATAATTTTGTTAACTCATTACCACGAAAACATAACCATAAACATTATATATTGTAGAAATAAAATGAGTAGTTACATTTGCTACGATTATTTACATTTGCAGAATGCGTATACATCTCAGTCACGCTGGTGATGAAAATTTATTAATTTAATATGAAGGCACTGCATCGGAAAGATCGAATTAAGATCATAAAATTAGACAAGAAAGATATTGTTAACACTCGTTAGTTTCGCGATCCTTCTATTTAAGTAAAGGTGTACTACATGTTCACTCAAAGGGGTAACGAGTCGTTTTGACCCCGGGAATTGCGAGTGTAGTTGAATTGTATTGAACTGGCTTTGTAAGGCAACATCGATATTCGCAGTGATCCGGAGAGCCTTTCAATACATGGATGAGAAGACATTCATTCGATTACATAAATCACTGGTAAAAGTACACTTAGATTATGCTAGTTCCGTCTGGGCCCCATGGAAAATCAAACACATCGAACAATGCAAAGAAGTGTTACATCCTGCGATCAACCAGGAAAGCCAAGCCTTGTTCATATTTCTACGAAATTAATAGCCACACTCTCCTTGAAGCTGGCTCATATCCATACCTCGGTGTCATATTCTCGTGACATTCTCGAACAACATGAAATGGGACACTCATCTCAGCGAAATTGCTAGCGAACCGTTGGATTCATTAAACGCAACCTCGAATATGCACAAAAATCACTGAAAGCCAAATCACTTTTTAGATCAAATACAAATCACTTGTTAGACCTAATTTTGATTTAGATGATTTAGATCAAATCACTTGTTAGATCAAAGCTAGAATATTGTTGTACACTTTGGGATCCCTACCTGAAGAAAAACATTGACAAAATTGAGATGAACCAACGACGTGCAGCACGAGTTGTCTGTAATGATTACCACAGAAACAGCAGTGTGGCAGGCATGCTCACAACACTTAGCTGGCCTACACTACAAGGTTGTCGAAAACAAAAAAGTATCCAGACAATACATAAAATACTGACAGGAAACAGCTAGTGCCCTACCAAAGGACCAATTCATGACTATAGGACCAACTCGTTCGCCCTGCAGAAACAACATAAAACTATCTGTCTGCCGAACATCAACAGAAGAATTCTGGAACTCATTCTTTCCGTGCACCATCATTGATTGGAATGTCTGCAGTCAGACCGAAATCGACACCATTTGTGTTGGGGTCACAGCGCAAGAGGAGATCAACTAAGCCCTCTCGCTCCCTGCGTTATCATACACATTGTGGTCAAACGCAGTATTTTATTCAGATTTATTCAGATTTATTCAGAACAACTAGAATCTGTACAAAGGAGGGCGACCAGTCAACTTCCTGGGTAAATAAAGGGATGCACATAGATATGTATATATATATTAGTGGTATACATACAGATTATATGAGTGGATGCATACATTGTGGATTCCGCACAAGCAGCTTTCACTGCCCCAAATCCACCCTGTCGTACTGATGCTGGGCTTAAAAATAATAAGAATAATTAAATATAATTATAAAGTAAAAGACTAGTTCATCAGGCAGCCCCAGCATAGCTGAGACTGCATGACGGGATTATGACATATTCGCTATGGTGTGTTGTGTGCTTACGTCGCACACGACGTGTTTACAACACAGAAATCTGCAGTGATTATTTTATGGTGAGACATAGCTGCGCAAGAATATTGCGCAGCAGTGTAGGATGACCGTAGTCAGCCAAGGGACCGGGTTTCGATTTTTAAAAACATATATAATAAATAAGAAAAGTATATCAAAAATAAACATAATAATAAGTTCTGTGTTTCGCACAACTATTGATAAATCCTGCTGCAACCTCGGCAATAGTGTTCACACACATCTGCGGTGAAGTTTCCCCAGTGGGTCTGGGTACTATGACTTGTACAGGACAATGTGGTGGGTGATCCTCTGCTGCCGAAATATCACTACTATACAGGCTTATCTCTGGAAGGCTATAGCTGGAAGACAGTGCTGATGTGTCCATAGAAGTGCTGGTGGGGCCGGAAATGATGACTGGTGTTGTGCGGAGTGGCAGTGGTGAGTTGACTGCTGACATCACTGTCGTGATTGAGGTGGTTGGTGTGGTTAGTGCTGCTGGTGGGCTGAGTGCCGTGAGACAGATGAGCAGTTGCCGGAATGGTGATGTCTTTGCGGATGCTGCGGCTGATGCTGTTGTGGATGTGGTGCTGGCTGATAGCTTCCAGATCTTCGTGGACTTCAAAAGTTTACTCGCGGTCGTCCTTGGAATGACACAGATCGCTTGCAAGTGTGCTATGCGTTTCTTCCCGGCGTAAGGACGTTCTGGCATTGCTGTCTTTTGCATGGCTGGGTCCGTTGGTGTGCTGCTGCTGCGTGGGTGTGCGGTGATACTAGTTTGTGATGTGATGGTCGGGATTGCTTCCGTAAGGCTAATCTCCTCATCAATGATAAGGCTACAAGGAGACATAGATCTATCCGAAATGTCTTGTAACATGGGTTCTGGCATGGACATTGTAATAACTACTGAAATGGGCCAGCCGATTACGGATGCAGATGCTGATGCTGATGTTGTGCATGATGCAGACAGTGGCGTCGCTGCGGGTGCTGCCAGAGTGGAAACTGCAGGTGGTGCTAGTAACGTCACTGCAGTTGCTGCCGGTGCTGATGATGCAGTTGGCTCCATCATGATGGTGGCGATGGTGGTGTAGTGGCTCAAGGCGTGCTGTGTTGCGGATGTGGTGGTTACTGTTGCTGGTCGATAGTGCAGGAAATCGGATTGTCGCCCATTTCGTGTGTTTAGTTTTGGCCATCTTCTTCATAGGGAGCACATTAATAGGAAGTCTGGTTTCAAAACGTGCGGCTAGTGCTTCAGCATTTTCACTTTGTTCACCAGGCTGTAATGTAACTACAGGGACACAATGTTTATTCGTCAACGCGTGGGTATAAAGGTATTTGCAGTCTGTACAAAAAGCTCTCTGCATAAGATGATCACATTTAACATGCAGTGTCAAGTCCGAATTAGAGGAGAAGGTGCGCCTACAGGGCTGTCCGTTGAGCTGAAATGCTGAGCACGGATATTTCTTTCCGGATGGTGCTTGCGTCGACTCTTCCGAACTGTCGGACAAGGCAAGGTCCTCGGCAAGTTACATCTTATTTCTGCATATTAATGGCAGTGCAGACTGCCTAACCTAATCCAATTTTTCCTAGCTCTTCATAACTTTCCTGGCCAAGTAATATATAATAGAAGTGATAAATTAATAATAAGAAGAACAGCAGATTTGGTTTGCGACACAAAAGTAGCCTAATGCTTGATCTTCCCTTGTGTCAAGTTTTGATGGGAAGATGAAGTTTCAGTGTGTGATCTCCTTCTTTTATTCTTTTTGGTGACCACACCTGAAAGTTCCGGGGTGATTCGGCCATGCCCTATAAGGAAAGTTTTGATTTATTAAACCTGGAGTCATATGAAGTTTTCTGCCCGTGTAAAGGGAGTAATTATAATTATAGGAAGAAATACTTTCGTCTCTACTGGACGGGAAAACAAGTCACATAAAAACTTGGAACTACTTATCCCTGTAGCACGTACTGTAGATGGCTGCGGTGTGATCGGTTTTCCGTAAACCGGATAAGAATGTGATTGCGGAAAGGGTTGACTGGTGTTGATGGCGGTAGTGCACTGTTGTAGGGAAGTCCGGGCTGCTGTGTGATGCGGGTGACTTGCGGATTGGGCATATCTAGGTTTCCACACTGGTGAATGCCGAGTCTGTTGTGGTTGCGGAAAAGTTGGGATTGCGGGAAGTGATTACTTCCCGCATCTGTGCGGGAGGGAATGTTGCGGAAAATCGTGTCTCTAACTTTTTTTGATTTTAAAATGCTATACCTTGTTGTTGTTGATGTTGATTGTCTCCGTTATATGCTCTCTATAATCAGATATGTATGTAGTATTCGTGTAAAGGTGAATTGACGTATCCAGCCCTGCGGGAAAGTGTGTTCTGTGTGTTCTTGGATTTCTGTGTCCGGTGTGATGTTTTGACTGCCCACAGTGGTCGTTGATGGGCGGTTTTGGTGAGGGTTGCCCTTGGAGAGGGAGAGTGGTCATCTCGCATTACACAACGGTTGGTACTCTGTTATAGTTTTTACGTACCAGGAAAATTCGAGCCGAGAGTCTGCTGAACAGGCTGCTTCCCTGCCCACCGCCTGCAGGGGGGGGGGGTACTGTGGTGCGGGATGCCACCTCCTCTGTAACAGCTGACTCTCTCATATCTGAAGAGTGACGGTCTACAGACGATGAGTGGAGTATGAAGTGAACAGGACGAATGATGTCCGAACTCGGTGCATAAAGAAGAGATGCACATTGGAGATGGGGCGGTGGTGGTGCATACGGATGGGGAGCACCTTGGTTGAAACGAGCGAAGGCCTCATCTGGCCTCTGTGCTTCCATGCTATTCACTACATGATCCACCATGCAAGAAGCATGGCCCGGGGTGGTCTCAGCTTCCACTTGTGGTAACTCTATAATGGGGGTTATAGCATGAAGTGGGTGGGAATGGGAAGAATTTGGCGGAACAACATTTCCATCCTTCCCCTTGGAGAACACAAACGAGAAAGTCTTCAAATACGACTTCCCAGATTGAGTAGACCTGCACTGAGGAGGGAGAGGGCGAGTACATATCTCGTCATCGTCCTCAGCATTAGTTGCTTGTTCACTGGACTCCAGGCTTGGTAGGAGAAGGGTTGAACTGGCACCGCAGTACTCTGGACTAACATCGGGAATACTTGTCCCCATAGAGACATCCGCCTGGGTACTGGTGCCAAATGGAACGCCGAGTCCAAGCCCTGGTACGGGGTCGTCACTACCACATGGTTTAAGCCGATCAAAGTGGATGACTGAGGTCAGGCCATCCAAAGCGCGGATACAGTAGGTCACGTCCGACGTCTTACCTATTACACCATATGGGCCTTTCCACTGGTAATTCGAAAAGTTTGCAGATCATAATGAATCATGTACACAAACCATTCTTCCCACTTCATATGGATCTCCATGCACTCGCCGGTCGTGGCTTGTTTTCTGATGCTGGTGTGCAGTGGATAAAGTTTCTCTCACTAGCTCATGGGTCTGTTCTATCTACTGCCGCATGAGCTCTATGTAAAAAGATGGTGAATCTTTCTCCCCCGGAATCCAGTGCCAAGGCTAATTCATGGCCTAACATTAACCATGCAGGGGTATAACCCATGCTGGAATGTACTGAAGTGCAGTATGCCATGAGCACATATGGGAGTCATAGATCCCAATCTTGACAATCAAGGCATGTTTCCTTCGTCAACATCTCCGCCAGTGTATGGTTGAATCTTTCGACCATACCGTCACTGTGGGGATGGTGTAGTTCTCGTTTTGACGATATGGAACAATTTGCAGAGCTCGGAGATCAGCCGGCTCTCAAAATGACTTCCTTGATCGGAGTACAGCTCATAAGGCATTCCATTGTTTGCCAAGACCTCCATGATTGTGGATGCCTCTTGGTCCAGCAGAGCGAATGCTTCCACCCATTTTGTAAAATAATCTTGTAATACGAGGATGTATTTGTTTCCATCAAGTGTTCGAGCACATCAATTAGCCACTTGCTCCCATGGAGCACCAACAATTTTACTTGTAATGGTGTGGAATGGTGCTGGCCAACAGCGTGTCTTTGACAAGGGACACATTTGGCGACCCATGCCTTTACACTATCGCGAATTCCAATCCAGTGGAATCTCTGTCTTATTCTAGTTAATGTCTGCTCAACAGCTAGATGACTGGCGTTGTCGTCCAATTGTTGTAATATCGTTTCATGATAACATTCCAGAATCACCAGATGGTTATTAATGTAGAGAACGCCTTGTTGTATGTGGCATTCCTCGTACCACTGGTATTAGTACTTGGCTGTTGTGGATAGTTGTGTAACAGATTCCTGGGGAGGGTGTACCCCCCTCCTGGATCCACGTGTATATGTTTCGTGTCTGCGCATCTGTTGCTTGTTTGGGAGCGACTTTCTCTGTGTTCCACTCTGCGCACAGCAATTCGGGGAACACTGGATGTGTCATGGTGGTGGCTACTTCAGGTTCATCCTCGAGCCCGATTCTGCTCAAGGCGTCGGCATTTCCATACAGTTTGCCGGGTCTATGAACCACATTGAAGTTAAAAGCCTGCAGGGATTCCTGCCACCTCGCTACCTGGCCCTGGATTTTTAAGGTTACGGAGCCAGCATAGGGAAGCATGATCCGTATGGAGAGTAAATGGGCAGCCATACCGAAAGTGTTTATAATAATTGACAAAGTAGACTGCGGCCAGTAATTCCCACTTGGTGGTCACGTAACATTTCTCTGTTTTATTTAGAGTACGCGAACCATAACCCAATACCTGCTCTGTTCCATCCTCTGTGACCTGAGATAAAACTGGGCCAATAGTGTAAGCTGATGCATCAGTGTCCATAATGAAATCGAGGTTATGGTTAAGATGAGTGAGAATATGAGTGGTCATTAAGAGTTCCTTCAATGCCCTAAAGGAACCTTCACACTCACTCGTCCACTCGAAGGGTCGGTCCTTTTCTGTGATCTTGAAGAGAGGTGATGCAATCTCACTGAAATGACGGATATATCGATGATAGTATTGGCAGAGACCAAGGAAGCTCCTAGTTTCCGTAACAGACTCAGGGGTCTGCCACACCACCACAGCTTTTGTTTTTTACGTTTGGGTGGCCACTCCATCGCCGGATATGACGTGTCCCAGGAACTCGACACTCTGTCTGAAGAGAGGACATTTCTTGGGTTTGAGCTTCAAGTTAGCTGTGCTGAATTTTGAAAGCATGGTTTCTAAATTGGAAAGAGTTTGCTCAAACATTGGACCAAAGACGATTACATCATCAATGTAACACAGACAGATTTCCCATTGCAGGGTAGTTAATACCTGCTCAATGAGACGCTCAAAAGTTCCAGGAGTGTTGCACAAGCCATAGGGCATCTTGCGGAACTGAAAAAGACTGTCTCAACATATGAATGTGGTCTTCTCCATGTCAGCCTCATCCATGGCTACCTGCCAGTATCCACTAACTAAATCAAGGGTACAAAACCACTTGGCTCTGGACAAGGAACCGTGGTAAGGGATAAGCGTCTTTAATGCTAAGATCATTAAGGCGGCGGTAGTCTATACAAAACCGCAAAGATCCGTCCTTTTTGCCTGCTAGTGCAATGGGACTGGCCCAGGGGGATACTGATGGCTCAATTATTCCGGTCCACAACATGTCCTCCACCTGTTGGTGTGCCTCCACTTCGGGAGATGTCTAACCGGTTGACATATGGGTCGGTTGTTTCCGATGTCGATGGAGTGTCGTACTAGACAAGTTTCTCCGAGGTCCATGTCACCTGATGAGAAACTATTGTGATATTTGTGAAGTAATTTCCTTATTTGTAATTTTTGGGATTGCATCAATCCAACTGTGGCACGCAAATATAGGTCATGTAGATGTTTGGGCAAATCATCAGACGTTGTTATTGCTGTGTTTGCGGTTGCGGCGGTTTCCAGTGATATCACATCCACCAGATGGCCACAACAGCCTCCTGATTCAAGTGTTATTGGGTCCGCTGTGCCATTGAATATGCGGAACGGAATATGTTCCTTATTGGTCGGGTCGACGATGATGCAGGGACTGGCGCATTGTGAGGCGAGCACGTATTCAGGGTCGGGTTACAGCATGGCTGTGTGAGTGTTGTTTACTAATTGTGGTTCAGTGGCCCACAAGATCCTTTCCTGTCCTGGCTCAACTGTGGCGGTGGTTGCTAATATCACCGCACACGTATCATATATTGATGACTCCGGTCAAAGGGGTATCTGTCGGCTGTGTATGTCTAATTCCTGTTGCTTACAATGTATGACGGCTTCACTGGCGCTGAGGAAATCCGAACCAAGCAGGGCATCATTTTGGATGGAGGCGATAACAACTCGCTGTATGTATTACATCTCCTCTATCTGTGTTACGAGGTTTACTACGCCAGCCATGGGTACATCTGTTCCCATAGCTGTTTGTAAAAAGATGTTTGTAGGCCTAAAGGGTGGCTTCTTATGAGGTGGGATGCTCTCATATAAGCGCTTGTTAAAAACAGTGATGGAAGCTCCAGTGTCCACAGTGGCACTGATGGAAATTCCGCTGAACAGACAGGCACATTTATATATCACTTTACGGTGAGACTGCGGAAGAGTCGCCAATGATACCATTTGAGGCAGTGATGGTGGTGCGGTATCATTCTGTATATAGTCAGCTTGTTTCTGGATAGCTTCCGTGAGTGCAGTTGGTGGCTGAGTGTGGAAAGGGCTGACTCATCGTCGCTGCTGCTGTGAATACGTGGGCAATGATGGGGTCAGGGATAAAAAACCGACACATAGCGAAAGAAGACGCGTATCGTGCTTATTAGTAGTAGGTACAGATCCAACCTGTTCGGCCTCTGGCCGAGGATGCTCTCGATCACTGGATCACTTCTCCTTTTATACTCTCCGTGACATCACAGGCACAGGCTCCATCCAATCATCGTCCGAGCAACAGCCAATCAGCACACTGCTAATAATAGCATTGTCAAACGTTCTAGAACATTCTAGAAGCTTTATGTCTACATGGTTATGACATCAGGGCAATATTTTGAACATATTAAAAAAGAAGAGTTTTCCTGGATAACTCAGCCATTTCTCAACCGATTTTGAAATGGTGTACAGGTTTGTAAAGCCCGTCGAATTCTGGTCTTGATTAATGCCAGATTTAACGGGAACAGGCAAGCCATAAGGATTACAGAGTACCATCTCGGTACACTAAAAGCGCCATCCCATCTAGGTCACAACTACGTGTTCCATAGAAACAGCGTCCCGGCGCACGCATGCGCATAATGCGTTTTAACGAGCTTAGTCATTTTTCGACACGCTCTATCTCCCATAGGCCTATATACGCTTATAGCCCTACCCAGAGGGGCGTGTTCAGGAAACGAATCCAGGACGTGCGGCACGTACCCAGCTTAGCTGGTACGGCCGGTATCCGACCTGTCGATCTGAACTACAAGCGCTACGGGAGAGAAACCGACCGAGACAGAGGTGACTTGCTTTATAACTGTCCTGGCTGATCGTAGCTGTTCACAGCTCCAACCTGTTCGGCCCCTAGCCGAGGATGCGCTCGATCTCTGGATTTTATCTCCTTTTATACTAATCGTGACGTCATAGGCATAGGACCCAACCAATCAACGGCCGAGCAATAGCCAATGAGCGTGTAGCTAATAGTGACGTAGACGAATGTTCTAGAACATTCCAGAACTTCTGCGTACAGGTGGTTATGACGTCATGGCACTATTTTGAACATAAGTAAAAGGGGGTTTCCGTGGATAACTCAGGCATTTCTTAACCGATTTTGAAATGGTTTATAGATTTGGAAAGCCCGTCGAATTCTGGTCTTGACCGATACCAGATTCAGCGGAAACACGCAAATATAAAGAATTACAATGCACCTACTCGGTAGACTAAATGCGCTACCCACACTTGGACGTGCTACACGTGCCCTGTCAATGCAGTGGCTAGCGTTTTAACGAACTTAGTAGTTTTTATGACAAAATCTCTCTCATAGGCCCATATACGCTTATGGCTCTACCGAGGGGGGCACGTTCATGGAACGAATCCAGGACAGGCAGCGCGTAACCAGCTTAGTTGGTACGGCCCGTAACCGACCAGTCGATCCGAACTACATTCCCATCTCATACAGGTCTCCATGTACCCGCCGGTCGTGCCACGTTTTCTGACACCAGTGTGCAGTGGATAAAGTAGCTCTCACTAGCTCATGGGTCTGTTCTATCTGCTGCCGCATGAGCTCTACATAGAGACATGGTGGATTTTTCTCTCCCAGAGTCGGGGGCATGGCCAGATCCAGGGGTAAGGCTAATTCATGGCCTAACATTAACCGTGCATGGGTATACCCCATGCTGGAATGTATTGAAGTGCGGTATGCCATGAGCACATATGGGAGTCGTAGATACCAATCTCGACAATCAAGGTGTGGTTCCTTTGTCAAGATTTCCGCCAATGTGCAGTGAAATCACTTCACTATCCCATCGCTGCACGGATGGTAGGGCGTAGTTCTAGTTTTGATGATGTGAAACAATTTGCAGAGCTCGACGATCAGCCGGCTCTCAAAATTACTCCCTTGATCGGAGTGCAGCTCATATGGCATTCCAAACCAGCAGAACACATTGCTTACCAAGACCTCCACTACTGTGGACGCCTCTTGGTCTGGCAAAGCAAAGCTTCTAACCACTTCGTAAAATAATCTTGCAATACGACGATGTACTTGTTTCCTTCATCCATCGTATTCAAGGGTCCAAGCACATCAATAGCCACTCACACCCTCTGTGCACCAATGATCTTAATTTGAATAGGTGCGGAATGGTGCTGGCCAACAGCGTGTCTTTGACATGGGATGCATTTGACAACCCATGCCTTCACACTATCGCGTATCCCAATCTAGTGGAATCTCTGTTCTATCCGTGTTAATGTCCGTTCAATGGCCAGGTGTCCAGCTTTATCATGTAGTTGTTGTAGGATTGTATTTCGATAATGCTCCGGAATCACTATGCGGTTGTTGATATTGAGAAAACCATCCTGAATGTGGCATTCCTCAAGCCCCTGGTAGTAGTATTTGGCCATTGTGGATAATGGTGTAACAGATTCCCTGGGAGGACAGACCCTCTCCTGGATCCACACGTATATATTTTGTGTTTGCGCATCTGTTGCTTGTTCGTGAGCGACTGTCTCTGTGTTCCACTCTGTGCACCACAATTTGGGGAACACCAGAGATGGCTGTGTAGTATGTGTCACGGTGGTGGCCACTTCCGGTTCATCCTCGAGCCCGATTCTGCCCAAGGCGTCGGCATTTCCATGCAATGTGCCGGGTCTATGAACGACGCTGAAGTTGTAGGCCTGCAGGGATTCCTACCACCTCGCTACCTGGCCCTCCAGATTTTTTAGGTTTCTGAGCCGGCGTAGTGAGGCGTGGTCTGTACAGAGGGTAAATGGGCACCTGTACAGAAGGTGTTTGTAATACTTGAAGAAGTGCACCGCTGCAAGTAATTCTCGCTTGGTGGTCGTGTAACGTTTCTCTGTTTTATTAAGAGTACACGAACCATAACGCAGTACCTGCTCCTTTCCATCTTCCATGACCTGAGATAGAACTGCGCTGATGGCGTAAGCCGATGCATCAGTGTCCAAGATGAAATTGAGGTTATGGTTGAGATGACCAAGAATTTGAGCAGTCGTCAAGAGTTCCTTCAGCACCCTATATGAACCTTCACATTCACTCATCCACCCGAATAGTCGATCCTTTTCAGTGATCCTGTATAGGGGTGATGCAATCTCGCTGAAGTGATGGATGTAACGGCGATAGTACTGGCAGAGGCTGAGGAAACTCTGGGTGTCCATGACAGATGTTGGCGTCTGCCACTCCACCACTGCTTTTGTTTCTGACGGTTGAGTAGCCACTCCATCACTGGATATAACATGTCCCAGGAACTCGATGCTCTGTCTGAAGAGATGACATTTCTTGGGTTCGAGCTTTAAGTTGGCCGTGAGGAAACGAGTTAGCATGGTGTCCAGTTTGGATAACGTTTGCTCAAATGAGGAACTAAAGACGATTACGTTGTCAATGTAACACAGACAGATTTCCCATTGCAGGTAGTTAATACCTGCTCAATGAGACACTCAAATGTTCCAGGAGCTTTGCACAAGCCATACAGCATTTTGTGGAACTGAGAAAGACCATCTTTGCAGATGAATGCGGTCTTCTACATGTCAGCCTCATCCATGGCTACCTGCCAGTATCCCCTAGCTAAATCAAGGGTACAAACCACTTGGCTCCGGACAACGAATCTAAAGCCTGATCTATCCGGGATAACGGATACACATCTTTGATGCTAAGATCATTAAGGCGGCGGTAGTCTATACAAAACCGCAAAGATCCGTCCTTTTTGCCTGCTAGTGCAATGGGAATGGTCCAGGGGGTGCTGATGGCTCTATTATGCCTGTCCGCAACATGTCGTTCACTTGTTTATGTGCTTCAGCCTCCTTATGTATGGGAAGATGTCATACCGGTTGTCGAATGAGTCTGTTGTTTCCGGTGTCAATGGAGTGCTGTACAAGATAAGTTTAATGCAGATCGATCCATGTTTCCGGCCGAGAAACTATCGTGGTAATTGTAAAGTAATTTCTGTATTTGTTCTTTTTGAGATTGCATCAATCCAACTGTGGCACGCATATATAAGTCATGTAAATGTTCTGGAAAATCATCAGAAGTTGTTGCTGGTTTAGATGCGGTGGGTGTTGCCTCCAGTGATATCACATCCACCAAATGGCCACAGCGGACTCCAGGTTCAAGGGTTATTGGGTCCATAGTGCCATTGACTACCCAAAAGGGTATATGATCTTTGTTGGTGGTGTCCATGATCATACAGGGACTGGCGCATTGTGGGACAATCATGTATTCAGGGACGGGTTCCAGCATGGCTATGTGAGTGTTGTTTCCTAACTGTAGCGTGGTGGCCCATAAGACTTTCTCCTGTCCTGGCTCAACTGTGGCTGTTGTTGCTAAAATCACCGCACATGTATCGTACAGTGATGACTCTGGTCCACGAGGTATCCGTCGGCCATGTATGTCTAGTTCCTGTTGTCTGCAATGTATGACGGCCTCGCTGGCACTGAGGAAATCAGAACCAAGCAGGGCATCGTTTTGAATAGTAATGGACCGTCATACCGGTGACACCAACAGTTGGGACGAGATGGTGAGATTCAATCTCTGCGGCAATGGTCGCACGGCCCACTAGAACATGAACATTCCACCGGTTCTGGAGGCCGGTCTTTGTACCTTCCAGAGAGACATGATACGGGATCCGCAACCCCGAGAACCACAGATAACCAGCCCTTCTTCGCAAGCTGTACATGCGGTGCGGTGGAGTGGAGCGACATGGCGTACCAGCGCATACCCCCGTGAGCTACACTATTACCCACATCACCACTACCAAATGTTAGCTCAAAAGAGATATAATATGTAACACTGTGCAAATGTTAAAATGGAAAATAAAACAAACCAACATCAATGCCAAAAATATAGATCATGGGCTTAAATGCCCAGGTCAAAAATGGAAAATTAAAGTTATGCCTCACTATTACTCTCTTTCTAAGTGCTCTCTTTGGATTACGGGTCCTGTACCCAAGAAGGTGTCTATAGGCCTTTTTAAACCACCCTCCACATTATTTCTCTCTCACGATCATGGCGGATACATCACAATCTGGGGAGGGTCTGGTGGAAAAAGAATGTGTCAGGGCCATATCTCATGAATTGACGATACAGGGTCACTCCTGTCAATAATAATAACCATGACAATAATAAAAATAATAATAATAATAATAATAATAATAATAATAATAATAATAAAACTATTATTTCAAACTCAGATTTGCGGTGTAAGAACAACGTTGCTAGGACACTTAAAAACTTTCAGTGAAGGTTCGCTCAATCACACCTACAAGCGCCAGAAATATGCCTTGTAGGACATGGTCAACATTGATATAAATTCTTCAAGCCATTTCTGAACATTAAGCTTAGCACTTAATAGAGGTTTTAGCAGCAATTAGCTGATAGAAATTCTACGTCTTCTGGTTAATTTGAATATGGTTAATTTCTCCTCGCATTCACACCACAAAATACACAAGTGGAGTGATATACACATTTGATGCACACACACACACACCATCCATACCCATTACACTTGGACACTGAAATGACAAGTAATATGCATGTTACCGGCAAGTAATACACCCATCAATTCCAGTGCATAACCAATGACTTAGATTTCAGGCTACATCACCATCCAACGCACGCATGCCACTAACAGAATTCATGTTTAGGATCTGGTTGGTACTGTAGAGTGCACTGTGCAGTTCAATAGCATGCAGACACACATATCCCTAAGCATAGAAGGATAAAGTGTCGATGGCACTGACAGTGAAATGGTCACAAATTATGTGTTCAATGTGCTATGACCTGGCACTTCATTTACCAACTTAGTGGATTCACTAAGGCATCAAATGCATGCCAGTGGACGCATCTTTGCTGGGTTTGCCTGCCTGACACTACAAAGATGGAGAATCTGAAAAAGCCTTACATAGTCGTCGTACTTTTGTATTGGCTCTCAAGTAACAAGTACGGACGTGTGCATGACCAGAAGACACAAATAACAGAAGTTTAGATGCCAGGGAGGCCATATGTGCCCCAGCCTGGGGAACGAAACAATCAGATATGGTCGTAATGCATCTCCTGTGGTGGCCGACAAGGCTGGTCTCATACAAATGCTACAGACGCACAATGTCACCATCAGCAAATACCTGCTTGAGGCTGACACAGATGGCAACCGGCTGCCCAGGTCCCGATCAGCAAGCCAACTTCAGTCGTCCGGGCACTCAGCTACAATACAAAATCATTCTGGAAAGAGCATGGTTCCTGATCTGCACATGCCACAAACATATTGATTTGAATCCTGAAGAGGGCGTTTCAATCAGCATGTAGAAGTAGAAGTAGAAGGGTGCCAATGTTACTGAATGTTATGTTATGTTATGTTCGTATAATCCTCCTCTTGATAGGAGCACCAACCATAGTGGTAATAGTTAAAATCGGATAATAACCAAATGAAAATAGAATAAAAGCAAGTAATAAACAAGGGAAAATTTAGTAGACAAGTACAGAATAAAACAACACTCTAAGACTAGGTAGAGTAGTTGGACAAGAGCAGTACAGTATAAAACAACACACCAAACTGGGTAGAGTGGTTGAACAAGAGCAATCTCAAATTCTAACATTAAGACACATTAATTTTTAAGAATGTATCATAAGTTTAAAACATATTTGAGTTAAAATAAACAAACGTACTCTTTGATGCATTGGTAGTATAAAGTGCTAAGGCCTTAATCGATTTTAACAAAACACAAAAAGGTTTAGATGTCCAGATAGAAATCCAGTATTAATTGGTTTGATTTATTACAGGTTTATATTGATACTAAAAATAAGATCATCAATTTCATCTGATACATCAGGTAGTGCCAAGAAAACCCCTAGGTGAACCACACAAGATATCATACATTCACCTCGGACCAGGCATCCCAAGCGCCTAGGGGATGTGTGGAATGGCCAGAGCAATTCAACACAACACCCGCAGATGTATTGCTGAATTTATTCTGAGAACCATTATAGGCATAGGCTAATCATCCTGATATGGTGTTGAGAATATGAACTCTGCTGCAGTGTATGCTGTAATAGTTGTCTGCTAAGTAGTTCGACATTATACAGAAGGTCAGAATTATACGGTAGTATCCCACAGGTGGACAATGCAGTACAGTCTATAATAAGTTGAGTAAGTAGGATATGGTCACTACTAATGATGTCCCAGTGATGGGAACCACAACATTCGGTTACTGCAGCTTTTATACATTGTAAACTGTGTTTTCTATAGTTATGCAGAGCACCACATTGGATAAGGATGTGGGTATACAGTCTTCGCTCGCAATCTGACATAGATGGCAGGTTGGATCTACTTTGTTTTGATTAAATCTGCTTGGCTTTGACTGTACAATATATGTTCTAGTCAAGAAGTGAGCTTTAATTGCGCTCCTCTTTACATCCTTGACATTGTGGTCAGTGCTGCTAACAGATAAATGTTGACAGCCAATTGAGAGATCACCAGTATTACAGTAGGCCAGAGTGCTTTTGTAAATAATGCATGTTAAGTTCTTGGTCAAATAGTTGACACTTTAGTGAGTCATGATCACCTACATCTAATGCATTCTGCGTATCAAGAAAACCCATGTAAGTTGGGGATTTTCTCTCTGTGTGCTCCAAACATGTCTGGGAGATAATTAGCCCCGCCATCAGTGGGAAAAGACCCCTGGTGAATCCATACCAGAGGGAAGACTGGCCTTTTGGCAAGCGATGTTCAATTTTATTAAGGACGATGTGCTCAAAGATTTTACCTATGGTGAATGGTACTGTGATTCCCCCGATAATTATTTGGATTTGTTGCATCTTTCCCTTTTTTACGGAAGGGGTAATTACACCCGTTTTGAAGGTTTCTGGGATACATTTATTTTCTAGAATGAAGTAAACAGCTGCATTAAGATTGGTATTAAAGCCTGTCCAGCATAGACACGGTGTTCAGCAGCAAGACTGTATTCATCTAATGATTTTCGTATATGGAGTTTACCAATGGTTGTAGATACTTCATCAGTACTAATGATTGGGACTATGTCTGTATTTGTCTCATATAAACTTCGTATTAGTTGTAGATCTGTCACACCACGCGCTTTATAGCTAGAGTGAATGGTTAGCAGGCACAGCAAGATCTTCATAGTAACACTGAATTGTGTTATATTGTTACACCACTGAGCCACATCAGCAGACACCTTTTTGTATATTTTCAGGTCTACATTCTGCGACCGGGAAAAGGTTGTCTCCCTTGATTAAGGAAGTAAAAATAAACAAAAAAACAGGAAGGGGAGTTCACATCATCTTTTGTGAATAAATTGATGGGTAAATTTGCCTTGCCAATTATCATGTTATTGACTATTGATTTTAGGTCTTATCCGACGAACCAAACCAACTACGAACTAGATTAACCAAATCCACGGCCACGTTCCCCCATGAACGAAAAGAAACTGTATAATAATAATAAGCACAATCCTACTAACTAACTTAGTAACTAAGCCGTGGCTCGCGAATGGACTTATAAGTTATAGCTGCCTGCCATAAAAAACCCACCAACTATACTTAACGTTCATCAAGTGTCAAACAAAGCATGACGAAATCCTATAAAAAAAATAACGAAATAGACAATATCGTCTTTCTATTTCCACACGAAAAACCAGGTAACTTAAGTTTATTTGCTTTATTTTGCTTTCTTTGCAGCTTTTTCCGCTTAACAGAAAAAGCTGCTTATTCCCATTATTATAGAGAACAGAAAGATTGTATTTATGTATTTCCAGCGATAATTCAAGTGAAGACCTGAAACCGGAATTCCATTCATCATTACGACGTATGAGGCATGTATGGCCTTTTGTCGGTCAAAATACTTATTATATTAACTATTTGTCACTGTTTCCGGTGTAGGAACTTTTTGTTGACATCAGACATGTAATGTACGATGGCTACATATATTTGTACATCATATATACATAATACATATGTACATATATACATAATATAAGGTCGAGTTGCTTAAATTCGTGAGTACCGAAATTCGTGAATTTGTTTTTATCGCTCTCGTTCTATGATGTAACATTGCATGGAATGCATCTACACAATAGCCACTTTTCGATTGACAGTTCTGAAGCTTTTGACAAAGTTTTGAGCAAAATACGGTCAAAACAAGAAACTTTTCCTACAATTACTGATGGAAGTGATAAAAATTGCAAGCTTCCTTAAATGGCTTAATGCACTTTCTTAGATTACTTACTTGCGCTTATTTAGCACTTAAAATGAGCAATGTTTACAATCCAAAGTTACCACCTGCTTTGGTTATATTTTTTCGCCGCGGCGGATTAGCCTGATTGACGGGAGCGCGTCTAAATTTTATTGGAGAGGCTCTAGAGGAAGGGGTGGATGCTTATTAATTATTTACCAAAGTGTCAAAATTAACATAAAGTACACACATGGTTTTTTTAATGATAGAATTTTTTTAAATTCTTTCCTTTATGCCTGCTGAACATGTTTTAAAGACCCTAGCGTTAGCTCATTTCTCCCGGTCATTAATATTTGTGAATTTCATGTGACGTCACTACCTAATGAAAGCGGCATCCATTTGGGTTTTTTTCTTCTATTCAAATGTATCAACTGCTTTTATAGTTTATACATTTATTTGTAAGACAAATCTTTTGGTTAAAACGCTCAAAATTAGCAGTTGAAACATTCAACAAACTAATACAGTGATATTTAAGGATTTACAAGCATGTACCAGACAGCTGAAGATGCATAATCACCAATTCACGAAATTCGGTACCGCTATTTCACACGTAACCTGGCGAGGTGGGTCAGTTCAATTGCTTGGGATTTGTTTAAAAATTAAAATTTTGTACTGAAATTGGTTCTTTTGTATTCGGAAGTGTTATTTCACATTGTGTTAAATTCTTGTGCAGATCTGTTTAAGAGTTTTCTTTCACGAGTGCATTACTTGCTTAGATTCACGAAGTTCGGTACCCATAGTATACATATATAAACATTTACGCTTGTTCTAGATAGTACGAGGCGCATGAAAAGCCAACACATCCATCTGTGCTATAGTTATAGGAGCAAAATCGGCTATACCTTATACTAGATACTGACAGGGCAATCCCTGCCAGTATCATCTTGAAAGCCTGTATAGGGGGGATAGAAAGACGATATTGCCCCGAAATAAACTAGATCAAATAATAAAAGCAGTTAAGAAAACATATTACCATAATAAATTTAAGCAGTCAAAAAACGACAAAAGAGACATGGAAAATTATCGAATCACTTCTAAATAAGACAAACAAAGCGCAACAAGCACAATTTCTCCGCAGTAACAAGCTCATTACAGACAAACTCGAAATTGCTAATGGATTTAATGAACATTTTGTCAATATAGGCCCAGAACTTTCAAATAAAATTTATTCAACTTCTAACAGCGATTTTACCGACTACCTCATAGGCAGCTATAAGTCATCTTTCTTCAGCCACCCTACTAATATAGAAGAAATTCTTAACATTTTAAACACATTCAACCCAACAAAAAGTGCCGGCATCGATGGCTTTGAATGGCGTATCTTTAAAACCTGTACAGAGGATATGCTTGTTCCACTCAGCCACATCTGCAATCTATCCTTAGTGCAAGATATCTTCCAAACTAACCTACCCATAAACTACAGGGACAGAGCTTGACTGCCAATACACCAGATTGGCAGTCTAGACAACCATCTGTTATCATTTGACATTTCCGACACCGCTGACCACATAGACCCTCTTATGGTATCTGACACGCTGTAACCATGCACAATACACCAAAAACCATTAATGCACAGTACACTAATCACCATTAATGCAACTGCCGAAGTGCCGGATTAACCCTTTGAACTCTGTAAAGCCAAATAAGCCTCAAGACCTAATAAAATAATATTTGTTTGCCATGGGGCTGCTTTGACTAGGAACTGCTTCCGCCACTGGAACAGACAGTTTTTTTAATCAGGGTAGCCCCAGCATATCAAACAGATACTAATATTTGTATTGTAGCGGAGTCATGGAATACAGCGTGAAAGGATTAATGGGTTGAATGTATTTAACCTAACCAAAATGGTTAATGCTGAATCTTTTCGGACTGGGTAGACTGGATGCACCTGCTTCAACCTAAGCAGCAGCAGCTTTAAGGCTGGCTAGGGTCATTCCGTATAAGATGGACCAATGCCCGTCAACTCATAGTCACGGATTTCCTTCAAACTTTCTCAGTGTGAGCATATGGATGTTTTAGTTGAGCATGACAATTTTTTAACTGATATGTGAAATACTTTTTGAAAAATGCCCTCTCAAAGACCCCTATGCTAAAATTGACAAAAGTTTCAAGTACAAATCCAATGTTTGAGACATCATATCTCATCCAATATACTGTTTACAATACTAGATCTTTTCATTCTAATGCTCGGGTCAGCATACTTGAGGAAAATAACAAGCAATATGTGTTGACTTGTTTTGGGTGTGTTTTAGGGGTCACCAAAAACGTTAAAAACAGTTAATTTTCCTGTTTCAACAAAATTTGGTGATACAGTAAAATGTATATTATAGTTGCTGTAACTAAATGATTTCTACCCAGTTCACTAGAGCTAATATTAGCTTAGTAATATTTACTGACTAACAGCAAGGTTTGCTCATCAAAAAATTTTGGGGGCCCAATGCACCACCCCTGTTCACAAAAGAGGGCCAACTTCATCGCCTATTAAGTCAAAATAACCCCTTTCAATTTTTATTTTATTTTGGTGAATGGTAGATATATGGTCAATAGTTACATGGTTAAAAGTTGCACTCTTACATTTGTTCCCTTTTGGAGCTATGGCATATTAGAAATGTGATATTTTTGTAAAACTTGTACGATATTCCATTTTTGGGGGTTAATAATTTAAAAATTATAGGGCCTAGAGGCATGAAACAAGCGATACAACCAGTTCTCCTGCTATATTAGAAGAACCAATCAGCATTCCCTGGTTATATAATACATAAACATCGATTTTCTAGACCCAAAGACCTGACTCTGTTAAAATTTGACATTTTTCGCGACAATCTAATTTGTTTTAAAAAGTTTAAAATATCTCCACTTTAGCATTTTAGATACTTTTTCATCATAGGTGGACATTGAATGGTATATTATGGTCATATTAGTACAGCTACATGGACTTCTATGGCCATTTATAGACAATTTTGACACACTGCGACCAGGCCAATATGTGTAATCTCTCATACTAAAGTATGCCTAAATGTCACCCATTTCATGGAATTATTTAATAAACTGAGACAGGCATTGGTTAATACACATGATATAATATAAAAGTGTTAAGAGATAGTACATAATACTACATACCTCAGCAATAATTGATGATTTGATCCAGCATATACCGCTCCTCCAAATTATTTAAATAGTACATTTATAAAGTCGATATCAGTTTGTGGAAAAGTGTACTGCCGGCCAGTTGCTGTCAATGGTGTTGACACCTTACTTAGAATGTCACAAAAAGGAACCCAGCACTGGTCTGTGCGCCTTGGCCAACTAAAGGATCGAGCTGGTCCATGCGGCTTCATAAACGAAATGAGACAGTCCTCATTTTCTAGACTAATTTCTAACACTATGCCAAACCACCAATTTTTGTCATACAATGCACCAACATAGTCACTCAAAGACAGTTCCATAGGGATATTTAAATTCTGAATCTCTGATGACATTACCAGGTTGTGTGTTAGAAAATGACCGAGTGTATGAAACATCATCAGTTGAAATTTGCTTTACTGTGATAGAGTTAGTGTCATTTGGAACAAACGAATGGAATGACCTGGTTCCTTGCACTGTTTTGGCAAGGAGATACCGCTCTTCCAACATTGTATGATGGCTCTGGATCTCATCTTTACTAACTAAGAAGAACTTGATCTTGCTTATGTTCTGTTGGCTGAATTCATACAATTCACTAGCATTTCGTATAAGCGCTGTTTGCAGACTAGCCCTTGCAGCTAAGCGCTTCACTGTGCCACCAATACCATCGCAAACACCTTTACCATGGCTGGTAGCAAAGAAATGCCATTCTGCCTTAATATCAAAATCTGAATAATGATGGCAGACATTAATAAAGTTTTTGAAGTTCTTGTATTGTCCTGCACACCCATCACTAAAGTATTTAATTATATGAATATTGGGATACTTTTCCTTCAAATATCTTGTAAAAATCTCCTGAAAACAGTACACAGTATTTGTTTCGTGTTTCAGACACTCAGAGATGAAGCATACGTTTTCTTCATTCAACTTTCCATAAGCCTTAACATAAAATGCCAAAGGATGTATCGTGACTTGAGAATTGTTCCAATAAAATCCCTGTACACAATCTTGCACAATAATGCTGTAATTTTCAGCAAAGTCGAGAACAACAATGGCAGTAGTGTCATCTAAATCATGTTTGCACGCTTTCAAGAATTCACTTTGAGATTTCACTATGAAGGAATGTGGTGTTAATTCTTGGATCCGTTGACATAATATAGAAATAAAATCTTCAACTGATACTTCTCGGCGCATGATTTCAATTCGGTCTGTGGATCCCCATTCATTGAATTTAATGATGTCATCCTCATCCATGTGCTCATAAAGGTCTTGCTCTAAGTAAGTTTTGAGAAATGCAGTTCCTGGACACTTTTCACATCGTTGCAGCATGCAATTTCTAGAACTACTGTCACATACAGATTTGTCAATTAGGTTATGATAGTCTTCAGAGATAACATCCACCATAAACTTTACATTTTGGTGTTTTTCGCATACACAAACATTGTGGCTGCCGCTAGAAGAAACAGTTACACACCATTTGGGTCCTAACTCAACAAATTTAGAGAAACCAATTTTAAGTCCAGTTTTTGTTTTGAAATTAGCATGTACTTCCTTCAAATTTGTCAGGATTAGCCGTTTTTGCTTATGTTCTTTGGTACCACAAATTCTTATAGTAACAAAATAATTGTTCCCGGGTAATAGTCTAGATACAGTATCATCTTGGTAGTAGTTAATAACACTATCTAGTGTATGCTGATCAAGCTTATTTCTTTTAGAGGTTTCACGATCAGCGAGTATTCCATCATTCTGCGCAAGTTGTCTGGCTTGTTTCACCATATAACGCGTAACACCACATGCCTGAAAAACCTGAACAGTTTTATCTATCGACCATGATTTAGGTGTAATAGTCAATACTTGTATCTTTTGATTTCGTGATGACACAGACAGTTTTTCATTCATGTTCGATACCAAGTAGTCCACATCTAACTTAGAATCACATGTACATTCAGTTTGTGAAGTGTCAGCAACTAATTTATTAGGTGGAAAACCTAGGTGGGATGCCACGTGACTTGTTGTTGCTTCTGCCATTTGTTTGATTTTTCGTTTACCATATGATACTTTCCTTTCTGAATGGACACTCTTTAGGGGAGAAACTCCAACTGCTGAGAAACTAGAGTTGAGGCATTCAGCATTACTGTACAAAGTATCTGCTATGGCCATTGATTCCGGTTCACTGTCACTACAATCTGTCAGGTTATTAATTTTCTGCAAACAATGATGGCAAATCTTTTGGCCAGGTTGTTTTCTCTCTCTAGTTTTCGACTGTATTAATGACACAATTTCTTGATCTATATTAACTAGTCCCTTTTTAATAAGCTGTTTGTGAACTTTTAGGGGATCACAACATGAAGTGTTCTGCTTCATCATCGGGAATATATGCAGATAGTGTTTCTTGTGGCAACAGCACACTGTTTCTAAACTATCCTCACTCTGGCTGCTTCTCATTGCAACAAGTGTTTTATCTGTAGCCGTCAATTGTACAACATCATTTACAGAGCATTTATCCGTAAACGTATGACATTTATCATTAGTGAGACGTCCAACTGAACAAAATGTCTGGTAATTCAGCCATTGTGCAATGTGTCCTAGTCAAAGTTTACACTTCTCAAATTAAAAGGCCTAATTTATCATTAAAATGTATAGTGAATTATTAAATTTCTAAAGTAAATATCTAAACATTTGTGTATCAGCAACAATGTCAATGTTTCAAAGCAGTAATTATTAAACACTTTCACTGGTCATGCTGCCTAATCTTGATCACTTAAAATGCTTGACTGAACTCTTGTTGATAGCAATACTTGCATGCAGATCTCTGAGAAAAACTGAGACCATGTGACTAATCAATATCACCTCACTACCTATGTCTATTACAGCAATTGACCTAATTATATACAAAGCTCTGAAGGTTGAGTTATTTTCTCTAGATATGAAATCTCTCAGTCTTTATTAACACTGGATAACTCGAGACTGAGTGATGAGCTGTTGCAGCTCGACCAGCTTACAGGACAAACTCTGTACCTGGTGTATATTTTGAAAATGATTTGACTGAAAATTATTGATGGCTAAGTCAGCAACAACTTATAGTCAAATTGTTTTTAAAATATTCTCCAGGCAATATGTTATTCCCATTGAAAATGTTGTTGAATAATGACTTGTAGTTTACCCACAAAAATGTCAAATTTTAACAAAGTAAGGTTTTGACATCTCTAAAATCCATGTTTATCTATTTTGTAAAAGGGAAATGCTGGTTGTTTCTTTTAATAAGGCAGGGAAACGCGCTACATCTCTTGTTTCATACTTCTAGAGTGTATACTTTTAAAATTATTAACCCCCCAAAATCGAATATCATACAAGTTTTTGAAAAAATATCAGATTTTGTATTTGCCATAGCTCTAAAAGGAAACAAATGTAAGAGTGAACCTTTTGGCCCTGTAACCATTGACCATATATATAACATTCACCAAAATATTAAAAAAATTGAAAGGGGTTATTTTGAAAAAAGATGTTATGAAGTCACCCCATTTTGGCGAACAGGGGTGGGGGTATGGCTCCCACAAAATTTTTGCGCAGCATATCTTGCCATTAGGTAATAAATATCACTAAAGTAGCAGTAGCTCTAGTTAACATGATAGAAATCATTTGTGTAAACCAAATACAAATACATTTTACGGCATCACCAAATTTGGATTAAAATATGAAAAATCACATTTTTTGGCATTTTTGACGACCCCTAATACATGCCTAAAACAGGTCAGCACAAGATGCTTGTGATTTTCTCGAACTATGGTGACCAGACTGTTAAAATCAAAAGACCTAGTATTGTGAGCACTGTAGTCGGTGAGATATGAAGCCTCAAACATAGAAATTTTGTTACAAATTTTTGTCAATTTTAGGCAGGGGGTATTGGATAGGCCAGTTTTCAAAAAGTATTTGACCTTTCACTATAATACTTGGAATTTCCTGTTAATACATACATATGCTTACTCTGACAAAGTTTGAAGGAAATCTGAAACTATGACTTGACGGATTTCAAAAATTTTGGTCCTTATATGGAATGACCCTAGTCCTAACATATCCAGCCATTGTATAAATAAGGGGAATTAAGTGAACGGGGCAGAGGCGTCGAAAGTGTCAAATCCAAACCTTTTTTCACCTAGCATCCAGATCTCATATTTACTCTGTACCTGTAGTGGGCGATTACTGCCAGTATGAGTCAATCCCGGCCATCCTATTTATCCCAATCCTGCGTCAATGCTCTTTATTTATTTCGGATTCTGATCTAATACTCCCCATTTTATCAATCTACAACTACAATAGGAAACACAGCTGATTAAGTACTGTTGTTATTAATACTATTACTATTATCAAGTTATTATGTGCTGCGTCTCTTTCGGTATGTTGATTTGCCTACATGTATCTGTACATCTGTCATAAAATCTTTGTCCGGCCCAGATGGCATCTCCCTAATAGACAGACTCTGTATAGACAACGTATCATGATTTCGCTTCTTCCCTAACCCTTTGTGCTCGGATGGGAAATTTTTAAATTTTCAAAATAAAATAAATGACCAAACATAATAAATGTTAGAATTTCTAGGCAGGTTTGATGGAAGATGCTGCAGTCATAGACAGCGACATCGTCCACCAAAATTGCTGAATATTGGACACCAATTTCTCTGCCATAGAGATAATAAAGGCTGGAAAATTGCCATCGGAGTGGTAGAAGTTATCAAACTTAGGATAGATATACCATGCTGAAGAGCATGAAATGCGCCAAAACAGATGGACCCAATCAGATCTCAATCATCTTGAATCTTCATCTAATATCCACTTTCTCAATGGATATATCAGATGCCGACACTCTACTATAAAATATCTAAGTCACACCTACCAACAACTTCTCACCCCAAATACTACTGTGACTGTTGAGCACTGTTGGCAGGAAGCATCCCTAGGGCATAGAGATTCAAGTTTGTTCAAATGAAGCCGATCGGCAAAAATTCAAGATGGCCGCCGGCCAAAATAGCCAATTTTTAGAAACACTAAAAAATCTTCTCCGAAACCGCTGGAGGAATTGATTCAAAACTCATAACACATCATCTAGTGCAACAATAGACCCAAGTTTGTTCAAGGCAACCTGAATGGACGAGTTGCCTGGCGGCCATCTTGGATGACCTAGTTTTCGCGAAAACAACTTTTTCTCCCGAACCGCTGAAGGGATACACCTTAAATTTGGTAAATATGCTTAGGGACCAAGGTCCATTCAACTTTGTTCAAGGGAAGTTTGTACGTTAAAAAACATGGCCGCCATCAACCAATCAAAATTTAGCGTTTGTTGGTCATATTGGCTTTTTTGTATTTGATGTATTTTGATGGCGAAAATTGCTTTATATATGCTTATCAGTGTGGCCAGTTCAAATATCCCACTTTCGAGATTGTCGGATAAACGTTTTTCCTGCCATCTTGGTTTGTTTTCCCGCCATAGTCTCCCATAGTAAAGCAGTGGGCTCATAGTAAAGCAATGGGGGAATTCTTTAAACGACTTCTTCTCAAGAACCACAGGGTCGATTTCAATTATATTTGGGAGGAAGCATTCATAGGGTATAGAGATCTACGTTTGTTCAAACGAAGCAGATCAGTCAAAATCCAAGATGGCCGGCAGCCAAAATGGCAGATTTTTAGACACTTTAAAAAATCTTATTCTCGGAAACCGCAAGAGGAATTGATTCAATATCATAACACATCATCTATGGCAATGTTAGAGCCAAGTTTATTCAAGCCAACCTTATTGGCCTATTTGCTTGGTGGCCATCTTGGATGACATGGTTTTCCCGAAAACGACTTCTCCCGAACCGCTAAAGGGATAGAGCTGAAATTTATTAAATATGCTTAGGGACCAAGGGCCATTCAAATTTGTTCAAAGGAATTTTGTATGTTAAAAAACATGGCCGGCATCAACCAATGAAAATTTAGCATTTGTTGGTCATATTGGTTTTTTTGTATTTGATCTATTTTAATGGCGAAAATTGCTCTATATATGGTTATCAGGGTGCCGAGTTCAAATATGCCACTTTCGAGACTGCTGGATAAATGGTTTGGCTACCATCTTGGTTTGTTTTCCCGCCATAGGCTCCCATAGTAAAGCAATGGGCCGATATTAAAGCAATGGGGAATTCTTTAAACGACTTCTTCTCAAGAACCACTGGGCCGATTTCAATTATATGTGGCAGGAACCATCCATAGGGCATAGAGATCTAATTTTGTTCAAAACGAAGTGGATCGGTTAAAATCCAAGATGGCCACCGGCCAAAATGGCCGATTTTTAGAACCACTTTAAAAAATCTCCGAAACCGCTGGAGGAATTGATTCAAAACTCATAACACATCATCTATGGCAACATTAGACCCAAGTTTATTCAAGGCAACCTGATTGGCCTATTTGCTTGGCGGCCATCTTGCATGACGTAGTTTTCGCGAAAACGACTTCTTCCGAACCGCTGAAGGGATAGGCGCTGAAATTTGATAAATATGCTTAGGGACCAAGGGCCATTCAAATTTGCTCAAAGAAAGTTTGTACATTAAAAAACATGGCCGGCATCAACCAATCAAAATTTAGCTTTTTGTCATATTGGCTTTTTTGTATTTGGTGTATTTTGATAGCGAAAATTGCTGTATATATGCTTATCAGGGTGGTGATATCAAATATGCCACTTTCGAGACTGTTGGATAAACGGTTTGACTGCCATCTTAGGTTGCTTTCCTGCCATAGGCTCCCATAGTAAAGTAATGGGCCCATAGTAAGGCAGTGGGGAATTCTTTAAGCGACTTCGCAAGAACCACCGGGCGATTTCAATTAAATTTGTCAGAATGCAGGCTTAGGGCATAGAGGTCTAAGTTTGTTCAAACGAAGCTGATCGGCCAAAATCCAAGATGGCCACCCGCTAAACCAGCCAATTTTTAGAAATGTCTTTAAAAATCTCCGAAACAGCTTGGGGGTTGATTCAAAACTCATGAAACATCATCTAATGCAGGAGGAGAACCAATTTGTTCAAGAGAACCTGATTAGTCCTTTGGCTTGGCGGCCATCTTGGATGACATAGTTTTCGTGAAAACAACTTCGTATCCAGAATCGTTGAACAGATTGGGCCAAAAATTGGGAGATATGATAAGGGACTATGGGCCGTTAAGTTTTGTTCAAAAGTAGTTGATACATAAAGAAACATGGCTTCTGTTTTCTTGTTATAATTCTGCTCAACTCTGTAGGGTTCTACTTATTGTTGATGTCCTTTCTGGTTGAAATGTCTATGATGCAGGTGAGCGATACAGGCCCCTTGGGCCTCTTGTTAAAATGTTGTAGACATTGAAAACATTATGGATAATTTTATGTATAGTGTTTTAACCAGGTTTCGTGGCAAACCGAAAGCCATAGTAAACCTATGGCAAGGGTTAGAATCGAGATATAGCCGTGATAGGATTACCATCAGAAAATGATTAAGGAATGGATGATATGGATAATGGATGAATTCTGGCCTTTTCGTCCTGATTCCAGTTCAAACCACAAGTCATCTAGCAAACACAAATTCTCGCTAGTCTCCCAAAATTCCGCCATGACTGCAGCGAGAGTTTCTTGTCTTGTCAACATGTTTACATTCAACATTGATTCCTGGTGACCGCTACGCTAGAGTCGCATTGCTAAACTGCATTGGTAACCGTACATGTACCTGGTTTGACCTAGCCATACCTATGTAAATTCGGCAAGCCTGCCCAAGTTGGTGTAACCCATTTTTCGTTCGTGCAAAGGTTGCGTAAATATTCCTGACAACCTATTTTCCGTTCCCACATTCATGTTGTGCGTAAATCAGTGATGTGCCCAGGATGGGTGGTGCCGGGCCACACGCCCACCACTCATCAGTGTCCGCCTGTCATTCTAGACAGATTCTCATCTCAAAATGCAGGAAATGGCTTCTCAGAGCATTTAGTTTTCAAAAGGACCCCCGGACCCCCTGCTAGGGACTGGGATCGCCCGGCACTAATTTTTTGCTGGGCACATCCCTTTTAAATGCATGAAAAATGGTTACTCAAAATAGAATGTAATAGGTTACCTAAAATAAATTTGCATAATCCTTTGTGGTAGCATGAAGAGACACTAGCGTAGTTAGGAGATTCGGATAGCGCGACAAACAACAGCAATAAGACCAACTACGGCCTCCACAAGTCAACATGTAACCAAATGCCAGGCGCAGCAGGGTGTAACCATGAGTGTAGGTGGCACACTGCAGCTGACACGAGGAAAACCCATCTGCACCACAGCATTTCCACAAATCAGTGTTAACCCTTGCCACTCCGATGTCGGAATTTCATATTTTCATATTAAACTAAAAGATGATCTGGTGTTCATACTTCACAAATTTGGTAGAGGATGTTGCTGTTGTAGAAATAGTATGTTAATTTCAAAGCACCCACACCAATAACATGTTGAATATTTTGAAACTTATTTGACTGGAAGCCTAAGGCAGCAACAGCTTCCAGCCAAATTAGTTTCAAAATATTCAACAGATTATTACTATCTGGCAATTACACTGGAGGCGGTTTTAGTGGTCAGTGATACCAATTTTCATTCTTTTAGAATTATCTTAGCAATTCTCATTCGAAGTAAAGTTTGTACACTTCAATCAAATGGCAGTAGTGTCAGGAACTCTTCCTGTTGGTCAATCATGCCAATATTCTTGCATTTCCCCATCCAAATTTGTTACTGTGACCTCACCATTGCCCCATTGGTAAATGTCAGTGTTGTGACAATTGAATTATTGATCAATAGTGTCTGGCTCCCCATTGATCAACATTTGGTACCTTTCCCGTTGGTGAATAATGTCAATGACACCAATATTCCTGCATTTCTTCATCCACATTTTTTACTATGACCATTGACCCGTTGGTAAATGTCATCTGCTGGGTCAATAATGTCAGGTATGGCTGCCCCATTGATCAATAATGTCAATGACACAAATTTTCTTGCATTTCCTCATCCAATCTTTTACTGTGACAATCATCCAGTTGATAAATGCCATCTGCTGGGTCGATAATATCAGGGATTGCCCAATTTTTTGGTACTTTTCCCATTTGTCAATAATGTCAGTGGTACCAATATTCTTACATTTCCTCATCCAATTTTTTTACTATGAGCATCGTCCAGTTGATAAATGTCATCTGCTGGGTAAATAATGTCAGGGATGGCTGCCCCATTGGTCAATGGTACTTTTCCCATTGGTCAATAGTTTCAAGGACACCAATATTTTGGCGAGATATTATGTGATGGCGCCATCCGAACAGGCGGTAGAGGGATTTCCGCATAATACCTCTGGTACCGTTTATTGGATCACTGAAACGTCATAGGGCGGTGGTTGGACTAGGTCTGTAGAAGAAATCTTTCGAAATTGACAATGGTCCGAAATCCAAGATGGTTGCCAGCCACCAGTATATGGTGGTTGGACTAGGTCGGGAGAAGAAACTCATTGAAATCCAAAATCCAAGATGGCTGCCAGCCAAGGATGCCCATTTTGAAAATTGGTTTCCTTATGATAACTCCATTACCATTTATAAGATGGCTTTGAAACTTTATAGGGTGGTTGAACTAGCTCTAGAGAAAGAAACTATTAAAGTTGACGATAATCTTAACTCCAAGATGGCCTCCAGCCACTGGTGGCCATCTTGAAAATTGATTTCTCCATTTCTGTTTAGCGGATCACTTTAAAACTTCATGGGATGACAGGACTAGGTCTGAGTGAGGAAAAAACTTATTGAAATTGTAGATGACTGATAGCTCTCATTCATTGATTTGTCATCATGTCATGGTATTATGTACCATTTGTGTAGCTCTTGTTGTATTAGTGGTAAGAATGATTGCCGCAGTGGACAATAATGATAAGGACTATTGCCATCTATCTATAGCAATGGTTATGGTTGCATGATAGATCAATGAGGCATGTTGTGCATTAATTAATCTAAGCATGTTTACAGTTCCTCATCAGCTAGGTGAACACTGTGGCCCTTGGGCCATTTATTCAGATCTATATTGTCAATAGTAGCGGTTGAACTATAGAAATATTCTGTTGCATAGTTATTTGTGTTGAATAAAACTTTGTTAAATTTCTGCCACCCTAATGCACAATGACATGTACGATATAATCGAAAATCACGATTATTTTTTCAAAATGATAGCGATTATGAAAACTGAATAATCGTGCAACCTTACATCCATTGTTTTCACGAATTTCAAACATTGAATCAGTTGAATTTAGACAATCGTCTAGAATATACATGTATCATCCACAGAAATGTAATTCACCTTTCCAGAGAGTCCATCTATCTATCTGACATCATATGACGTCATAATCAGCTAAGCAGCATTTAGGATGATGTCATAATCATTATGTCATAAATGATTCTACATGGCCTGTCTTTACCGGTAACTCTTAATAGTCCAACACGTTGTACAAATTGTATGTCTCTACTATTTAATATACATACTGTTGAATATTTTGGAACTAATTTGACTGGACGCTGTTGCTGCCATAGGCAGAAACAGTGCCCAGTCAAATTAGTTCCAAACTATTCACCAGTTTACATGTATAGTTTTCTGGAAATTGATAATCAGGGAGTTCAGACATCGATCGATCCCAACACGAGCGAGGTGTGGTTGGAGATTAGTTATAGATGGGCAGGGCATAGCTAAAAAAGTGAAAGGTCCATTAGATGTGTGTGTGTGTGCATGTTTATGATGGGTTATAATGGGTACAACCGCAACGAAGTTGCATGGACCCACGTCAATGATTGGTTCCCGATGGAGCAAACAAGGAAAAAAAAAGTAAACAAAATTTTAATTTTTTAATGTTGCTGGTGGTGTATGCGTTGCCTGGTGCTGCCTAATGGGCTGTTGTTGGCGGGTGTAGGTATTGTATACTGAACCAAAAAAGTTTAGCAACACTGAGAATATTACTGTATAAATGTTATTTAACAAAAACAATAAATTGATTCAGATATATTATTTAATTGATAGGTCATTTTCCAATTTGAACATTCTCTTGTTACTGTAATGCTAGCATCGCGCCTTTAACACGGCATCATTCAACGGAAGGGTCCAATTTAAATAATGACACTGAGGTGTCAATACTGGTTGTGACCTCCGCGCGCATTAACCACTGCCATAATTCGCTTTCTCATGTTTCGAATTAAGCACCTGATGTCATGAAGAGGAATCGCATCCCATTCCTGGAGCAGTGCAACTTCCAGCTCCCGCACGTTGTGAAGATGTGGATGGTTCTCACGCCAAGAATGTCCCACACGTGTTCGATAGGAGACAGGTCCGGTTATCGCGCTGGCCAGTCCAACACCGGAACGTTGTTAGCCTCAAGGAAATCACTTGTGACCCTAGCTGAATGAGGACAGGCATTGTCTTGCTGGAACATAAAGTCTGCATGATGTTGCATAAAAGGTATGACAACAGGGGCAACAACTTCTTCACAGTAACGTTGAGCCGTTAAATTTCCGCGAATCACAATAAGATCTGTTTTGCCATTTTCATGGATTCCAGCCCACACCATGACACTGCCGCCACCGAATCTGTCGTGCTGAATGATGTTGGCTGCATCATACCGTTCTCCTAAACGTCCCCAAACCTGTTGCCTACCATCCTCTACATCCACACAAAACCTGGACTCATCACTGAATAAAACGTGGCTCCATTGTTTAGCACACCATCGCTGATGAGTTCTTGCCCATGCAAACCGGTTCTCGATGTGACGCTCTGTAAGTGGAACAGCAACAAGTGGATGACGGGCATGCAGTCCAGCACCATGGAGTCTGTTTCGCACTGTAGTGCCGGTAGCGGTGTGCAAATTACGGGAAAGCCGCAGCGCAGTCTCACTGATCGTGAGACGTGACATCGTGATGACGTCACTAAGTAGTGGTCTTCTCATGGTGTTGTTGCTCTCGGTCTGCCAGATTGTGGTCGGTCATTAACATGTCCAGTTTCCTGCTCACATTGGCGGAGACGGGAAATGGTTCAGGCGTGAACATTAAAATGTCGAGCAACAGCGTGAACGCTCTGCCCAGCGGCGAGTCTTCCCATTTTCGGGTGGCCCTGGGCGGCGCCCATGTTCGGTAGGGTAAGCTTTTAAGCGTTTTCTGTTAACGTTCGTTATCTTCTTTTGCAATATGGTGAATTTTTGCCTTCGCTAAGGGCCAATGTGGGCCAGTGCATGAAAAATGCATTTTCACATGCAGTAAGCATGCGGCCGATAAATGCAAGAAATGATTTGCATTTCTTCATGATCAGCGAGACATTACATTGACGAAACACGCCTGCAAATTTGGTTATAAATGGACGCATAATTTTAATACAACAAACCGAACTTCACTGTTGCTAAACTTTTTTGGCTCAGTATATGTTGGGTAATGAGGGGTGGAAGGGGGAATTACTTTATTCCTCTTGGAGGTGGGATGGGGTGGAGGGGGAAGTCTGTAAACAAAAGATTAAAAAATGGAAATAAGAGAAAACGGAGATAAGAATACAAAGAAAAATGAAACCGAGGATTATACAACTTAAAGGGAAAAAATTAAAGATAATGCTGTGTGATTAACCAAATAAGAAATGGGGAAAATGTGTTTGCTTAAAGGATAACTAAGGATAGCTATTCAGGCGATCTAACACGCCGGTCATAAACTATCCAGGTAATTTTAAGCCTTTTATCACGCCGCTAAGGACAGATATTCAGGATTTAGTAGTTAAATGTTGGTACATTTTTACACCCTATGATGGCTGTCATGATTTACTTTTCAACCAATCAGAAAAACCCTAGTGTGTCTGCCTTCGTATATACGCTCAGTCATAGAGGCTCCAGCTATAGTTTGGCAAAGTGGTATAAAAGCAATCCTACAGGTAAGCTGTTGAATATTTTGAAACCAATTTGATGGGAAGTTGTTGCTGCCATAGACAGCAACAACTTCCAGTCAAATTAGTTTCAGAATATTCAATGGGATGAGCATTACATAATAAAGAATGTGATGCATTGGAGCTTACATGACATCACGCACAATAGCTTGAGGAGACAAAATGATGTCGATCACTGTTCAACATTTACTCGATATTACAAAACAGATAATTGCGATACAGATCAGGGAATGTGACAGGATATGAATGATATTGAATCTATAAACCATATTCTATCTGTGCAATACAACATTTAAGATAAGATTAGCATCGCTTTAAGTGAGTTAAATTTCATTTGAGAATTCCTGAGTGCTGTGGTTATGGGAAAATGCAAATACATTCCAGAATCATACCTGACCGCAACCAGTATTTAGTGTGTGCACGTGCGCGCGCGTGCGTGGATGAATGAGACTATTTTTGAAAATGTACCCATGGTATGACTGGCTCATTAACCGAGCCAGTCATTGCAGTGATAAATTTTCAAAAATAGCCTTCTGAGAAAAGTATATTATATTTGAACAAATTTGAGGGTTACTGGGTGGAGAGTGGGTTTGGGGGAGTGCTCAATCATGTAGGATATTCACATTTTTGTTTGTTTGGGTTTTTTTGTTGGTGAGGTGTGGGCGGGCGCAGGCGGGTGGGTGAGCATATGTGCATGTGTGATGGGGTGTTGAGCTGCAGGTAGAAACCTCAATGGAGTAAGATGTTAATTGTTAACCGAGCCACTTCCAGTCATTACAGTGGTAAATTTTCAAAAGTAGTCTTCCCTGAAAATGCTACATGTATCCCTCAGAATTTATCGCTAAAATGACAAGTTCGGTTAATGGGTCTGTCAAACCAGTGGAAGATTTTCGAAGATAATCATCTCTTGGTCTGCAAATGGACATTTTCTTTGAGGGTTGCTCATGTAAGACACAGCAACATAGGATATTCAATTTTTGATTTATTTTTCGTTGGGTGTTGTGTGTTCGGATATTCATAAATATTTTGTCATTAGTTGCTAATTATTAGTAATAGTGTGTCTGGAATTTTGAAATATAAGTATGGAAAGAGTCTGGAAACATTATTGACAGTGTGTGTGTGCGTGCGTGCGTGTGTGGTGTGCGTGCCTGCGTGTTTGTGTGTGTGTAGTAGTATAGTAATATTGGTTATATAGTATTGACTTGTTGAATATTTTGAAAACAATTTGTCTGAAAGTTGTTGGTGGCTTATTCACCAACAACTTTCAGTCAAATTGTTTTCAAAATAATTAGCCTGCTCAGAGATATTACCTCTGGAATATGTTGCCTGCAAAACCTCAGCAGTCAGACAGTTAATCATCCTATGAGATAGTTTCTACATCAGGCATGTCTAATCGGTCGTTATACATGGCAGTAAATTTGACAATGTATCTGTCTCCGTGATAGCATAGGGGTGTGTGGGCAGGGGTGGGGGAGGTTATACCAATTGCTAATTGTCAAGCAATCTCATAGACAACTGAAATTGTGCAATGATAGATTACATGTACGGTGTTAAAAACGATTTCTATCCCAATAATTTAAAATTATGCACAAAATCTAATGTTTTAAAATAGGTTAGGCAATGATTTCACTACATCCTCTATAAATTATCGTTACAGATTTATGTTTACCGCTAAAAAACCTGATTTCGTGGTATTGCAATTAATTTTGTCATTATTTATCCAGCAAATAAACCGAATATCCGGTTAAAACCGGTTTTATGGCCAACACTGTCACCGGTTTTGTTTTTTCCAAAACCGCACAGCCCTAGTTCACACTTGTTTATAATTATTATGGTTTCTAATACAAAAATATTTCTTTTGGAAGAAACCAAACACTGAATTAAGCATGTCTGTATATGTACTATTATGTAAGCCCAAGAGCTGTAACCCTAAAATTTATTTTCAAAATTCCACTTTTTTCATAGGCAATGTCCATTTGCAAACCATGAGATATTTTCTTTTAGAAAATTTATTGCTGAAATGACTGGCTTGTTTATCGTGCTAGTGATTTCAGTGGTAAATTTTGAAAAATGGTCTTCTCCTGGTCTACAAATTGACATTTTTCTAAGCACTACAGAAGCCGTTTTTGACCCAGCTTGAGTGTTAAAGGTTTAACTGTCTGGCTGCGGAGTTTTTGCAGACGACATCTTCTCATGGCTGTATCTCTGGACCTGCTGAATATTTCGAAAACAATTTGACTGAAAGTTGTTGGTGGCTAAGCCACCAATAACTTTCAGTCAACTTGTTTTCAAAATATTCAGCAACTCAGGAGTTTTTGCTCATTAAAATTGTTGTTTGGTAGCTTGTAGCAGTGAGACAGTTAAGCTGAGTAGCAAGGTCATTAAACAATCTGGTTTATTATGCATACACGTACATGTACAAACTTGGGAATGTGTGAGGAACATTTTGGTTTATATAATTTTGAAAACATTAATTGCAGATTTACACAACCTGGTAATAATGATCTGATGCGGACATACCTAACGATGTCAGACTGATGTCTTATCAAGGATTACAGCAGATTAAGCTGGCTAAATAGAATAACAATGTTATCAGATCACGCCATTCCACAACGACCCCCAAGAGCTGGTGTACCAGTGCCTGTGTCATCAGATAATGGAGATATTTCCCATCCTGGTCACCCTGGCCTCCCGCAGCCATTGGTTCCACAGCGGCCACCACCACCACCACCTACAGCAAAAATTGTTAATAAAGATGAAGCGCACGGAGATTTAATTTCTTTGGCAGATGAGGACCCTTCAGAGGAGAGACACCATGTGAATGCGAGGTACTGATGCTTAATTATTTTGTGGAATTGTTGTGCCAAAGGGGTGGGTGGTGGGGGCAGGTGGGGTGTGGGGGTGACATACAGGGTATGCATCTGTATGTTTAACCCGTACCACTCTGATGTCAATATTCTATCTTTTAATTGTGTCAGTAGCAAAGAAATTGGTGTAGATTTTTAAACAATTTTGGTGGACGATGTTGCTGTCTACGACAGTACCATCTTGCACCAAATTTGTTTAAAAATGAGCAGCAGTTCATCTTTTAAAGGTGCATATCGACACCAAAGTACTTCAAAATAAAATTGTTCAAATTATATACTTTAAATTGTGTGTCTAGATTTATTGAAGCGAAATAAATCTTAACATATGATGATTTCCTTACACGCAAGTTAATAAACTTTTTTTAAGTTGCGAAATTGAAATAGAGATACAAGGCCCTACATGTAATTCAACTTCACAACTAAAAAAAGATCAACAGGATTGACACAGTAAGTGCCAATGTACAGGTTACTTACCATTGTGCGCAGTGTGCCTGTGCGTGTGTGTGGGTGCTTGTGTGCATGCGTGCTTGCGTTGTATGTAGTAACTTTGTAACTTGTGTGTATATATATTGCTGCTATGTACATGTAGATATGTTAAGCGTTAATTCATTCTTGTAATGACCCATCATGGGTTGGATACAATAAATATTATTATTATTATTATTATTATTATTATTATTATTATTATTATTAGCTCACTTCGCCTGAAAGGTCAAGTGAGCTTATGTCGTGGCGACCCTCCATTGTGTGTCCGTCATCCGTACATCCGTCCATCCGTCAACGTTTCCTTTAAACGACTTCTTCTCAAGAACCGCTGGGCCAATTTCAATTATACTTGGCAGGAAGCATCCTTAGGGCATAGGGATCCAAGTTTGAAAGGAAGCCGATCGGCCAATTAAGCCAGCGGCCATCTTGGATTTTGGCCGATTTTTAGAAACGTCTAAAAATCTTCTTCTCCGAAACCTCTTGAGGGATTGAAAGAAACCTCATGAAATATGATCTAGGGCATGAGCTCAACCAAATTTGTTCAAGGGAACTTAATTGGTCAAATAGTTCGCCGCCCATCGTGGTTGCACTTTTAGCGAAAATAACTTCTTCTCCAGAACCGCTGAAGGGATCGGGCTGAAATTTGGCAGATGTGATTAGGGACTAAGGGCCAGTAAAGTTTGTTCAAGAGAAGTTGATCCGTAAAAAAACATGGCCGCCATGGGCCAATCAAAATATAGCATGTTTGGCGGCCATATTGGATTTTTTTATTTGATGGATTTTGAGGCCGAAATTGGTTTTATATAGGTTTTTGGCTATTCTGATCTCAAATTTGAAATTTTCGAAACTGTCGGATAAATGGTTTGGTGGCCATCTTGGATCATTTTCCCGCCAAAAGCTCCCATACTAAAGCAATGAGAAATTAAAAATATCTTTTTCTCGAGAACTTCGGGGAAAATTTCGATTATATTTGGCATGAAGCTTCCTTAAGGCATAGGGATCCAAGTTTGTTCAAATGAACTCGATTGGCCAATTTGGCCGGCGACCATCTTGGATTTCGGCCGATTTTTAGAAATGTCTTTGAAAATCTCCCAAAACATTTGAGGTATCGATTCAAAACTCACGAAATATGATCTAGGGTAAGCGCTGAATCAACTTTGTTAAAGGGAACTTGATTGATCAAATGGTTCAGCGGCCATCTTGGATGAACTAGTTTTCACAAAAACAACTTCTTCCCCAGAACCGCTGAAGTGATCAGGCCGAAATGTATGATATGTAATTAGCAACTAAGGGTGATTAATCTTTGTTCAAGAGAAGTTGATTTTGTCAAAAAACATGGCCGCAGTGGACCAATCAAAATATAATGTGTTTGGCAACCATATTGGATTTTTTTTATTTGATGGATTTTGAGGCAGAAATTAATTTTTATGTAAGTTTTTGGGTATTCTGATCTCAAATTTCCAATTTTTGAAACTGTCGGATAAACGGTTTGGCAGCCATCTTGGATCATTTTCCCGCCAAAAGCTCCCATACTAAAGCAATGGGAAATTTTTAATGTCTTCTTGAGAACTACTGGGCCGATTTGAATAATATTTTGCAAGACGCATCCTTATAGCATAGAGATTGCATTTTGTTCAAACGAAGCCGATCGGCCAATTTGGCCGGTAGCCATCTTGGATTTTGGCCGATTTTTAGAAGTGTCTTTAAAAATCTTGTTCTCCGAAACAGCTTTGGGAATCGATTCAAAACTTATGAAACCTCATCTAGGCAAAGAGGTAAGCCAAGTTTGTTGAAGATCACTTGATTGACCGAATGGTTCGGGAGCCATGTTGGATGACCTAGTTTTCATGAAAACGACTTCTACAGAACCATTGAATGGATCGGGCCAAAATTTGGGAGATATGATTAGGGACTAAGGGCCATTAAAGTTTGTTCAAGGGAAGTTGCTCCGTCAAAAATATGGCCGCCATGGGCCAATCAAAATGTAGCGTGTTTGGCGGACATATTGGAATTTTTTATTTGATGGATTTTGAGGCCAAAATTTGTTCTATATATGTTTCTGGGTATTCTGAGCTCAAATTTGCAATTTTCGAATCTGTCGGATAAACGGTTTGCCAGCCATCGTGGATAATTTTCTCGTCAAATGCGCCCATGCTAAAGCAATGGGAAATTTAAAATGTCTTCTCGAGAACTACCAGGACGATTTCAATTATATTTTCGAGGAAGCATCCTTAGGGCATAAGGATCCAAGTTTGTTCAAATGAACCCGATCGGCCAATTTTCCCAGTGGCCATTTTGGATTTCGGACAATTTCAGGAAATGTCTTTAAAAATCTTCTCCGAAACCACTTGGAGAATCTTCATCTAGGCCAAGAGGTAAGCCAAGTTTGTTCAAGAGGACTTGATTGACCAAATGGTTCGGCGAACATCTTGGATGACCTGGTTTTCATGAAAATGACTCCTCCAGAACTGCTGAAGGGATCAGGCCGAAATTTGGCCCATTAAAATTTGTTCAAGGGAAGTTGACCCATCAAAAAAACATGGGCGCTGTGAGGCATTCAAAATGTAGTGTGTTTGGCGGCCATATTGCACTTGCAAAAATGTCCACAAACTCCTTTAAAAGACTGCTAAACCACCCACCAACAATTTTGACAAAAATTGATGGTGCTCCAGGTGAGCGACACAGGCCCCTTGGGCATCTTGTTATTACTATTCTATAATTAGTTCCACTTTAACAAGTTCTGCCTTACATGTAACTCTTTTATGGTCAAATTTAGTCAAGAAACTAAATGTTTCCTAACTGAATCTCCATTTGCAGGTCAAGAGAAGACTTTTTGAAAATTTGCCACTAGAATGGCTGGCTCGATTATCAAGCCAGGCATTCTTGTTGTAAATTGTCAAAAAATAATCGTGGTCTGAAAATGGACATTTCTCGAGACCGCTGCAGAGGGCAGTTTTGGCCGACTTGACCATATACGGGTTAATCATCAACTAGAGCAGTTAGAGTAGATGTAATGGAGGAATCCAGTTTTAACGGTACCCCGCCCATCTCTAGCTAAGTTCCACCCATGCCTTGCCCATGTTGGGATCAATCGAACCCTACACTCCCTGAGTCTCAATTTCCAGAGAACTATACAGGTAAGCTGTTGAATATTGTGAAACTAATTTAACTGGGTGCTGTTGCTACCTATGGCAGCAACAGCACCCAGTCAGATTAGTTTCAAAATATTCAACATCATGTTTATTAAATAGTAAACACATACATGTACAATTCTTACAACAATGCTTAGTCGATCATCAATTAAGCATTCATGATGAACTTAGCTATGTCATTCATGACTTATTTGATTATGACATCATCCTAAACGTCACATAGTTGATTCTGATGTCATATGATTGATTGAGAAACTGGAATCCTATATTAAGCATTCCTAACCCTATAATCATCAGATTTGGTGAAGAAAATTTTTGTTTTCTCAGTAATTGGTCATTTGCAGACCAGGAGAATGTTTTTGAAAATATACCATTGGAATGATGTACTCAATTATCAAGCCTGTCGTTTCTGTCCAAGTTGTATTTTGGGGTTATATACCCTCAAAAAGACCCTTATGGGAATCACTGCCTATAAAATGCCAGTGTGTCTATTCCAAGACGGCTACTAGCATGAGCCATAGGCAGCAACAGCACCCAGTCAAATCAGTTTCAAAATATTCACCAGGTTACCTGTACAGTTTTCTGGAAGTTGATAGTCAGCGATCGAGTGATTCCATCACAGGTGAAGTGTGGGTGGAGCTTAACTAAAGATGGGCGGAGCTTAGCTAAAACTGGATTCCTCCATTATGACCACACAGCTGTTTATTAACTCTTAACCCTTACCACTCTGGTGTCAAAATTTTAAACTTTCAAATTAAATTTAAAGATAAACAGGTGTACATTTTTCAACAGATTTGGCGGACAATGGTGCTGTCATAGACAGCAACATCATCTACCAAAATTGCTGAAAATTGTACACCACTTTCTCCGGTACAGACACAGTAAAAGATAGAATATTGACATCAGAGTGGTAACGGTTAATGGCCAGGCTGGGCCAAAACCAGCCTTTGCAGTAGTTTTGAACAATGCCCAATTTACAAGCCAAAAGAAGACCGTTTTTGAAATTTTAGCAATGGAATGACTGGCACGACAATTGAGCCATTCATTCCAGTTGTACAATTAAAAAAAAATTGGATATCTTGGCCTGCAAATGGACATTCACTAAGTGAAAAATTAAAATTTCTTAACAGGTCCGGGCCATTTAAGAGATACATGTAACAATATTGACTGCATTGTTGTATTGTCATTATAACTTCTATATTATTTTCTGTCTGGCAGCCCACCATCGCCTGGAGTCCCTAATCGGCCAACTATTGCACCCACGCGAAAGGCTCCGGACAGACCTCCTACATCGTATGACAAAACAACAGGTAAAATACAGCATGGTCGCAGAATGACTAGACTAGAATAGGCCATTGTGTTACACCTTGTTTTCTGAATTGCGTGTTTTGATACATATGACAAGCTTGTGAAAATATGAATCATTTCACAATGAATCCAGCCAAAGATGACTTCAGCAGTGCTCTTGAAAAATGTTCCTTTGCGGACAAAGAGAAGATATTTTGAAAATGTATTACTGGAATCACGGAGCCAGTCATTACAGCTGTAAATTAAAAAAAAAAAGAATGTTTTGCATTTGGAAATTTTTTAATGAACATATTTGAGCATTAAAGGGTTAAATTTCCAGCTACAGTTTCCAGACAAATTTGTTTCAAAATATTGTTCCGTTGAAAGAGTTAACTGGTGGTGACAAATTGTAGGAACATTGGCTAAAATAGTTTAGATGTCTAAAAAGAATTTAATTAGCTAATCTATAGCGTCCATTTCTAACTATGCCACACCCATTTCCCGCTAATCTCCATTCAGTTTTTATGCACATTGGAATTGATTTGAAATTTTGAAACTTGAGTTCTCGGAATCTAAATTACACGTTGCACTATAGAGATAAGCTGTTGAATATTTGAGACTAATTTGACAGGGAGCTGTTCCCAGTCAAATTAGTTTCAAAATATTCAACAGAATGTTATCATACAAAGACATACAATTTGTACACTTTAGTTACGGAGCTTTCGATTTTCCTGAGAGCTATGATATTTTTTTTGTGGCCTGATTAAATAAATGGGCAAGCCGACCAAAGAATTGGTCTGCACTGATGTTGAGGAATGTCCATTTGCAAGGCCAAGAGAAGACTTTTTTTGAAAATTTACCATTGGAATGCCTGACTCGCTAAATTTTCAACCTTATTCTCATGTTCTGCAAATGGGCATTTTCTGAGCCAGTCATTTCAGTGGTAAATTTTCAAAAATAGTCTTCTCTTAGTCTGCAAATGGACATTTTCTATGAGAAAATTTACATTTTCTTGAATAAATTTGAGGGTTAAAGGGTTAATCAATGACCTAATTTCAATGGCACTTGGGTGGAATGATTCTATGGTTGGAATCTTCAACAACAACAACAACAGCAAGAATTTTGATTGATCCATGGTTTCAGTCGTCATCATGGATTTTCCTAAATTTTTCTAGAAATCCTTTAATACTTATCTGTCTTAAACTGCTTAGTTGATTTTAATCAAATTTTGCTGGAAGGATCCTATGGTCCTAGGCTCCAGAACTTTATTCAGAATTTTGATTGGTACATTTTTTTTAAATATCTGAAATATCTTGCAATAAATTCTTCAATAACACGGTTGATAGAGTATGTACAGTAAAGCTCATAAATAAGTTTTAAAGTTTCAGAAACAAAAACAGAAACTAGTTAGTAGAATTTTGAACATGATGGAAGAAGTTCTGTTTAATGTTTCAAACATAATCGGCTTGAAAAACTTTGCTGGGTTAGGTTCAAAATATTCAACAGTATGTTTTATTTTGTTTTGGAAACATGTTACGGTATTTCTGAGCTGTACTATGCATGTATACTAAGCATGGGCCTATTACCTGCAGATAGGAAAGGGCATGTCATTAGGGAGAATCTGTATTAACCCTTTAACCCTCAAATTTGGCTTTAGAAATCCTAATTTTCTGATAGAAAATGCCCATTTGCAGACCGAGAGGATTATTTTTGGAAAATTACCATTGGAATGACTGGCTCGGTTATCGAGCCAGTCATTCCAGTGGTAAATTTTTAAAAATAATCCTCTTGGTCTACAAATGGATGCTCCTCAAGATCCCTGCAGAAGGCATTTTTGGCTAGTATGAGTGTTAAAGGGTTAACTATGGGTCTGTTTGCACATTGATATTGTATTTCTTAGATTCGTGTTTTATACAAAGTATATTTTATTTTAGTAAATAAAGAACCGCTTGTTCTGAGACAGAATTTGAGTCAGAGTTCAGAAAAAGGGAAAACTAAGAAGTGAGTATTCTCCAGGAAACAACGTGAAGCTGTGCTTATGATCTGTGTATTATGTATCCTATTGTATTATAATGTTTTCCATGTGTGTAGAATATATGCTAGTTAACTCCTATGTAGTCAAGATTGGTCAAAACAGTCTTCCTTAGTGACTATGTCCATTTACAGGCCAAGAGAAGAGTATTTTAGAAAATTTACCACCGGAATGCCTGGCTCGACTATCTAACCAGTCATTCCAATGATAAAATTTCTAAAATACTATTCTCTTGGCCTGTAAATGGACATTCCTCAAGCCCACTGCTAAGTCAGATTTGGATGTGCGTGACGATTAAGGGTTTATTTAACACATAATTCTCTTAGAGAAAATACTTATTTTCTGAGCAACTGTGGAGACTATTTTTGAATATTTACCACTGAAATGACTAGCTCGGTAATCAAGCTAGCCATTCGATTACTTAAATTTCAAAAATAGTCTTCTCTTGGTCTGCAAATGGACATTCCATAAGCCCACTTATGGGTGTCTTAACCAATAAATGGGTTCTATCGATAAAAGGCGCATGACGATGCATGGCATGACATATGTCATCTGTGATTTGAAAACAAACATCTGTCGCATGTGCAAATGATTGTGTGTGTGTGTGTGTGTGTGCATGCGTGCGTGCGTGCGTGCGTGCGTGCGTGTGTGTGTGTGTGCGCATGCGTGTGTGTGACAATATGATTATGTGTCTTAACATCATGATTTACATGTGATCAACACTGTTTATCACTTTAACCCTTTATTGACCAAATTTTGTCAAGAAAATCAAAATATTTCCTAACGGATTATCTGTTTGCAGGCTAAGAGAAGACTTTTTTGAAGTTTTACCATTGGCATGGCTGGCTCGGTTACCGATTCTGTCAATGCTGTGGTGAATTTGATAAAAGTCTTCTCTTGGCCTGCAAATTGACATTCCTCATGGCCACTACTCAGGCCGGCTTCAACATGTTAAGGTTAATCCTTAACATTGTTCAAGAAAAATTTTTTCTTAATAAATGTCCATTTGCTGTACAGGAGAAGAGTATTTTTGAATATTTACCACTGTAATGGCTGGCTCGGTTATCCAGTGGTAAATACCCATCTCTTGTTCTGGAAATGGATATTTCTCAAGACCACTGCAGAGGGCTTTGCTGGCCAATTTAAGTTTTAAAGAGCATATTTACATGCATGACTATGCGAGAGTGGGTGTCATGGGTATGGGACTGTGGCATGTGTGATTTGCATAAGCATACCTAGTTTATGCCTGCATGTGCACATATGTTTTTTGTGTGTAAATTTTATGTACCGGTATTTCATTCATTATACTTTCCAGAAATGCCTAATTTTTTCGTCTTCAACTTCATTGTCATCACCCTTGTTATTGTTATATGTGTGTCTTGCTCATGTTTTCGTTTATTTATTGTTGTTATCATTTCATTTTTCTGTTGTTATCCTCATTATTTTAGTGATGACATAATGGCAGATTTATCTGATGATGAGTGAGTTTTTTCTTCACTAACATGCATAATGCCACTAATACGGGCCAATATATAATAATATCCGTCTTATAATCATAATGCGCAGTTCATATTGTAAATATGGTCTTATCTAGGGACAGTGGTTTTCCATTTCAACTTATTGCCATTTTCTGTTTCACAAAATTGCTGATAATAGAATTCCCAGACAGTACAAACTTAGGGTGGCGGGGGATATGGTTGGGTAATAGTTTACAATTTTACACGAGAATTTCTTGCATTCTGAAGGAAAAATGCCTTTAACACGTTAGTTTCTGCTTCAATATCATGTTTCCGTTTCAATTTATAAATGTTTGGTAGAAAAATGTGATTTTCCATTGATTTCCGTTTGACAATCACTTCCGTTTCAAATTACCAATTCCATGAATTTGTTTAATTTCCATTATCGTGGAAACCCACTGGCCCTACTTATGTAGGTGAGGTTACAGACACACCACCTTTCCAGTTTATCCATTGATTATCTGATGTCATATGATGTCATAATTAACTAAGTGACGTGTATGCTGATGTCATAATCATACCGTCATGAATGATACGACATAGTCTCTTTAATGCTTAATAGTCCAAAATTAATGAATTGCATGTCTTTGCTATTTAATAAACATGCTGTTGAATATTTTGAAACTAATTTAACTGTGCGCTGTTGCTGCCATAGGCTGCAACAGCACCCAGTCAAATTAGTTTTAAAATATTCCACTGCTTACATGTATAGTTTTCTGGAAATTGATAGTCAGGCAGTTCAGAGATTGATCGATCCCAACATGAACATGGTGTGGGTGGAGCTTAGATTGTCATGGGCGGGGCATAGCTAAAACTGGAAAGGTTCATTCAGTGCTGTCAACACTGTTCTTAGATTCAGTGAGTGAGTGAGATAATGTTTTGGGCATGTGTGCATTTCTGTATTCATTCTCAAACATGCACAGTGCATCTCAGAAATGTATTGTCGAATATTTTGAACATAATTGGATTGGAAGACATTGCTGCGTAAGGTTCGATAACAGAGCCAGTCATTCCAGTGCTAAACTTTCAAAAATATTCTTTTCTTGGTCTGAAAATTGGCATTTTCTTTTAAAATTTTTTAATTTGAAATCTTGAACAAATTCAAGGCTTAAAAAGTTAAAATTGTACTAACTAACAGTTAATGTATTAATTTATAAGTTGTGCTACCCGTGCACAATGGGAGCTGGCGTACACAGCCAAATACGACATGTAATAAAATGTACATTTCTGGCTAATAATTAAGATTATTACATACAATTATCTATCTTATGATCTATATATGTTAAGTACATGTATATAATGTAGTACTAAAATTTAGTTATATATGCAAGAACCATTGATTTATATTGAATATGAGGATGACACATTACTGGCGGGTCTAGGATCAGTACCAACCCTTTGACACCGAACTGATTGAAATAATATTGCTAAAATTGTATACTTTTAGAGGCTTAAATTGTGTGCCTAGATTTAATGAAATGAAAATAAATCTTAACATATATGATGATCTCATTCCATAAAAATTAATGTAATTCTTTTAAGTTGTGAAATTGAAATAGAGACACGAGTTCCTAATTCAACTTTGCAACTAAAATTATATTAATTTATATGGAATGAAATCACAATATGTTAAGATTTATTTCATTTCATTTGAACAACCTTAAAAGTCTGTACATACTGCGCTATCGTGCATAGTGCACGCCCCTAAATTTGACCCAAAATTGGTCTGAAAAAACCCTGTTTTTTGTGTATATAGTGCACATTAAGATTGAGAGATACGTAAACAAAAACTGGTAGCAAAAAATCACTGACTTACTGCGTGTCAAATATGCTTTCGTTATAAAATCCAGTTTGTGGTGTGCGTTAATCTGTTGTTTAATCATGGGAATATTGTTTGCCTACACTTTTAGCAAATATTTTGTATTAAACTTTATTGAACGATATAAAAATACAAATATAATTTCCATCAGAACAGGTTAGAATCTGAATCTTTGACAGCTGTGACCTTTAACCATAACCTATCAATTATAATCCTGGCCACCGATTGGTCAAAACATTGTGTCGGTTTTCCTTTCTATATCTATGTAAATGCTAGGTTGCCTTGGAAAACACGGGCTCTATCATTCTTTTATTAACGCATTTATGTCCGTATCTGGGTAGCAATCTATGGATTATAAACTTCTCTATGTCCAACTTGGGAAGACAAGAGTAATGTCCCTTTATATATATAATAAATGCTAGATTGCCTTGGAAAACATCGGCTATATCGTACTTATTTCAACTTATTTATGGCCGTGTCTGGATAGCAATCTATGGATTTTAAACAACTCTGTGTGACTGTCCAACTCTGAATAAATTAGAACAAATTACAGGAAACAATGGTGTTGTAAAAAAGTTGAATGATGATTTATTTGATCATTTTACATCACAATATGGTATTTAATAAAGGTATAACACAATATTTAGACAGTAGTAAGCCATTTCAACAATCCAGTTGAGATAGTACCATTATAGACATGATAGAATGCGATCGTTATTCGCGACTGTTTTCCGATCCATAAAATCACATTTTCATCTCTGAATTTTGCGATTCTGACGAAAAATTCGGAGAAAAAAAAATGTGACAAATATTTATCCTTGTATATAGTGCGCAGTAGCTTTTTATAACATGTAATTTAAGAAAAAAAGTGCACAATATCTACAGAATTTTACGGTAGTCACATAATTTAAGCATCTAAAAGACATGTTTAACAATTATATTTTGCAGCATTCTGGTGTGAATACGCACGTTTAATGAGCAGGCTGGCCTAAAACACCTAATGTAGTGGTCTTGAAGAATCTCCATTTGCAAGCCAAGGGAAGAATATTTTTTTAAATTTATCACAGGAATGACTGCAGTCATTCCAGCGGTAAACTTAGAAAAATAGTTTTTATCTTGGCTTGTAAATTGATATTCACTGACGTAGATATTTTGATTTGCTTAACCAATTTTAAGCATTACGGGTTTAATGGTTATGGTATTGTAATTATGAGGTTTGTCATGTTTACGGTAATGGATGTCATTATAATTATTAATTTTAACTTTAAAATTTAAAACCTAATTGTTCATTATTAACAACACGCAAATTCTTTTCTATGAATACTACTGTATTTCAGTGTGGAAAACACTGCAATATTGAGCTTATCATACTCTGGATTTGATGTACGAATTCCTGATTTAGTTTAGGGTACTTGTTTCAGTTTATGACAGACATCTCAGTACTGACAAACACCATATAGTTGGAAACATATAAACCGTTGAATATGCAAATTTGTTCAAGAAAATCTCAATTTTCACATAGAAAATGTTATTTGCAGACCAAGAGATTATTTTTTAAGATTTACCACTGCAATGACTTGACTAATTATCGAGGCAGTCATTCCAGTGAGAAATCTTTAAAAATATTCTTCTTGGTCTTCAAATGGAGTTTCTCCAGCCCCCTGGAGAAGCCATTTTAGCCAGCTTGTGTGTTAAAGAGTTAAGCAATCTCATTCAGTTGGAGCTGTATCTAAAAAATTACTGATCCAATTTGCGTCAAATTTGAACACAAGGAAGGAAATTAGCATGCAAGAGCGTTCCAGATGTTAGTAGTAATCCACATAAAGGAACCGAGAGGTGGATCAGATAGAATTCTGGATCTGTCAATATCTCATTAAGGGCTGGCTGGTTCCATTCGGCTGATATTTTAACACAATACATTAGGATTCCACAACTTTGGGTGAGTTCCAAAAAATCTAGAAAAAAGACGGATAATCTAAAAAATCCAGAAAATCTGAAAACATTTTACAGTGTGACACAAAACATTTTGACAGTAAGCTATACCAATTCATATCTCAGTAAGGATGCGAACAAAATTATGAGATAATATATGCTTAAAATAAATTGAAAATAAATAGTTGCAGTGGCTGCTGCAAAATGCATGATATTAGTAAGCATTATCGGGTGGTTGTCATGTGATTGGGCTTGGGTGATTGCGTGATTAAATCGAAAATCGTGATTATTCTTTTGACATTTTGTTTAGCGAATGTGTGTGTCCATTTGCAGGCCATGAGAAGACTATTCTCGAGCCAGGCATTCCATTGATACATTTTCAAAAACAGTTCTCTTGGCCTGAAAATTGACATTTCATAACACAATTGCAGGTTTCGTCATTGATGTTATGTCTGGGTAATTTGTAACCAGGCTGATCAATCGAGTATTCACGATTATTCTTATATAATCGATCGCGATCACTCAAAGCAGTAATCGCACAAGCCTACATGTGACCTTGTCTATGATCGTGACTTTATTTTTAATATTTCATAGGTTTCTCTTTGTTATTGCACAGAAATCTGTCATCAGGCAGTTCTTTGTTATAGAAACTTTCAGATTCTGATAATCATGCCATGTTTACGCAATAACGGGATGGATTCTCTCATTTATGATGTCATGGCAATACATTTGATTACAGTCCCTCCCCCTCCACTCCATTGTGTCATTATGCCGCTCTATGTTTGGTGTTATCTTTGCAGTAAAGAGCTGATCTGATTCTACATGTACATTGTTGAAATTTGTGTTTTTAAATCATATAGAGTGTTATGTAGAGTAGAGTATAGAGTGTTATCTAAAGCTAATTAACCATTATCACACTGATGTCAGTAGAAGGATGGCTGATATGGAATTTGCTGTAAGCTGTTGCTGTCTACGCTTACACCAGCATTGTGTTGAATTCAACACATATATGAAATGGAATTCTTAACTTTCATTCGTATAAGCGTTAATGATTATTTACTTCAAATCTGTAATACTGTAAGTGTTGAAGAATAATTAAAACAAATTTTAAATTTAATATTTAGGTAACATTTTAGACCTGATATTTTAACACTACTCTGAATTGAAAAAAACCACCCTGATTTTAAATCACAGAACCGTAGGAGTTTAACCATTCAGTAGATATGAAAAATTGTTTATTATGTACATGTAAGAAATATCCTTTTGGAAATTTTGAAATTATTTTGACTGGTAGCTGTTATAGACAGTGCCGTAAGTTTCAGAATACTCAACATCTTATAATTATAGGTAGTTAAAGACTGATGGCCATAAACTTGCAGGTTCATGGCTTGTGCTTTGATTGTCTTAATATTGTAATTCCAGAATTTGAACATTGAAAGGGCCACACATTCACCGAAATCTCCACCCATCCATTAATTGAAATGTGTTGACATTGCGTCTCTTTGCTCATTAATATTCATGAACTGGTACAAAATGTATATTTTTTGATACAGGAGACCAGAGATCACTGTGGTCGGGGCTCGACCCATGAGTGAAGTTGGTTTTCGTGGCGTACAAAATGTGCCACCATCGCCAACAGTAACAGCACCTGAGAGTTCACGTAAGCGATTATCCATTTCCACATGTTGCGATATATATTTTACTATATAAGAGCATGGAAATAACTTCAGATATTTAAAAAACAAAGTAAGATGTAAGTGCTTTTGACTATTTTGAACATTATTGGATTGGAAGACATTTGCTGCCTAAGGCAATACAATTATGTTCAAAATAGTCAACAGAACATTTCTTACATCATGTTCAAAATTTTACTAATTAACGTGTTTCTGTAGTTTTTTTGGAACCATGTTGGCTTATTTATGATCGTAGTTTACAGGCGGCTGCAAATTAGCCCTTTAATGCAAGTCAAGATTTGTCAAGAAAATTAACATTTCTTTTTATTGAATATCCCTTTGTAGGTCAAGAGAAATCTATTTTTTTTAATTTGCTATTAGCATCACTGGCTCAATTATTGAATCAGTTAATCCAGTGTTAAAATTCTTACTACGCAGTGGTTAATTCCACCAGTGTGGTTAATTCATTCAGCGGATACCTCATCTTTTAAATAATTTGTAACTACTTTGACTGGAATCTTTTGCTGCTTATGCAGCAAGCGCTTCCAGTCAAATTATTTTCAAAATATCCAATAGCATTCACGTATAGTTGCCCTGAGTTTGAACTCCTTGGATTTTTAGGATAAAAATGTTAATGATATGTATTTAACGGTTACCCTAGTAAGTTTTTGATTAATGAATGTCCAATAGTAGGCTAAGAGTAGACCTTTTGAAAATTGACCGCTGAAATGACTGACTCGGTTAAAAATTCGGTCTGTTTCTTTTGGGCTCAAAATGTCTCTGCCATTATATGTAAACATAAGTGTTTTGATTAACCCTTTAGTGGTTATGTCAGCCAAAACCAGCCTTTGTTCTGGTCTAGTGGAATGTCCATTTACAGGCCAAGATAATATCATTTTTTTTTAATTTACCACTGATAACCGAGCCAGTGATTCCATTGATAAATTTTCAAAAATTGTTTGCTCTTGGCCTCTAAATGGACATTCAATAGGCAGATATTTATTAAATTTTCTCCGGACCAAATTTATCCATTAAATGGTTGTGTGTGTGTGTGTGTGTGTGTGTGTGTGGTGTGGGTGGGTGGTGGGTGCGGGTGCGGGTGTGTGTGTGTGTGCGGGTGGGTGTGTGTGTGTGTGTGTGTGTGTGTGTGTGTGTGTGTGCGTGTGTGTGTGTGTGTGTGTGTGTGTGTGTGTGATGATGTAGGTGGGTGGATCGGTGGAGGTAGTGATTTTATCATCCAGTTATCTCTGCTCTGCTGTAGTTTTCTGAAAATTCAGGAAAAAATCTTGTTAATGTGTTTGCTTCATTTTGCAGCAATGACAAAATCGAGTGAATCATCTTCCTATTCACAGAGACCTGACAAACCAGGTATACGGCCATCATCAGTCAATGCAAACCTGAGGCCCGCTATCGGTCCACTGCCTCCTAAGAGACCTACCAGTGGTGTACAGGTGTTGCCAAGCAAGCCTTCAGTTAAAAAACATGATCCTGATAGTGCACCTCTGATTGATTTTGATGCATCTCCTCTAATACCATCTTCAACTTCTCACGATAGCTTCATGCGACAGGATGATAGTAGCTCTGATGCTTTCAGAAAACTTCATAATTCTAATAAACCATTTTCTGTGCAATCGGAACAAAACAATGGTGTTGGGAGAATTAATGTTAGTCAGAGTTTTAACGCGTTTCAGGAGTTAAATGACTCAAATAGGCCCGTTCCTAAACCTAGGCCCAGGACTAAAGCGGCATCGAGTGTAATAAGGTCACAGGAAAATATTCGTAACGCGGAAGTTGTATCACAGCATAGTACACACAATAACTTGTATAAGACAGAAGGTGGGGATAATTCAGAGTCAATTGATTATCGAAGTGACCTTAGTCGAGATAGAAATAATAGTGCTACAAAAGATAGTGGTGATAAAGTGCCTTCTAGCAATACATGTGATATAATTCTGCTTAATTATGATGACGATGATGATGGTAGCTTCAAAGTCCAACCTAGACCATCATCACAGATTGGACAGAGAAAAGGACCAACAGTAATAAGACCTACATCTGGTGTCCACCGTACTTCTGAGAAATCTGATGATGCATCGCTGAATGATGCCAATATGGTGCTAAAGAATGAGCCTTCATCTTCGGTGCTTCAAAGGAATCCACCTCCTCCTCTTATGAAGAAACCGACTGTTGTACCGAAGCCACGGAACATAGCATTACCCACTCCACCCCAGAAGCCATCGAGGATAGCCACTGAAGTTCTGGAGAAGAAAAATGTGTCGATGGAGCTGGAAAAGCTGAAGAGGCGGTCATTAGAACTAAATGATAATGGCATGAAAGAAGGTCAGGCAATGGAGCAAAGCCAAGGTTTGGTACAGTCTCCGATAAATGAAGAAAGTGTGTCTGCATCGGCAAAGAAACCAACCATTATCCGACCACCTAGACCACAACATTCAGCATTTAAAAAACCAAATCTAGCATCTAATGCACAGCAAAATGATAAAAAATCTTTAGAGCCAGTTTCTATAAATAATTCTGATATTGCTTCAAGCGAGCAGGATAAGGATGCTTCTGATAATGAGGATGATAGTGCTATTAATAGGAGACCGGCACAGTCATCTACTGTACCATCTAAACCCATATCAGATCGTGTTAGTATTGGTGTTAAGGTGTTGCCAACTCCACCCAAGAAGGCAATGCAGCGACAGTCACATGTTGAAGACCAGAGTAATAAAGATACTGATGCGGAGAAGGAAAGTGGCTCCTCTGATAACATGAAGTCTGATGGGGAGGTGAATTATAAAGATTTGCGTGAACAGTTGAAGAGCGGTACTGAAGAAACTGCACCAGCAGATGTTAAGGATGCTACTACATCCAAGTCATTCCAGTTTTCTATCAAATCCCGAAGGAATGAGGATAAAAGTAAACTGTTCAATTTTAAAATGGAACCCAGGTCAAAAAGCACAGATTTGGACAATCTATCTACTAATCAAGTAGAAAAATCATCTTGGTATTCTGACATTGATAACTCTGACGTTGTAAACAGTGTAAAACCGTTGAACCCTGAAAAGACTCCACCAAAATTTATTGATAGTAACTTACCAATTCAAAGTGTGCGTAAATCCCAAGATTTAATTTCTCCTTACAGAGATCGGGATATAAATGACTCACCCCTCCTTTTGGATTTGGAAAAGAGTCCAAGTTCGAACAGAGCTGCTACTTCAAAACCAGAAAGGCCAAGAAATAGTCCACCTACACGGCCCAAGAGATCACCAACATCGGTGAAGGATTCTCCTCTTGCTGCTGAATCATCAACTCCATCTTCTGTGGATTCATCTCCTAAGAAACCGCGTATTCTAGGAAGAATGGCTTCAAAAAAGCAGGAAAAGCCACCAGTTCCGCGACTGTCCAGTGCCTCAATGAAGTGAGTATCTATGTAGAACTTATATATCAGTTTTACTTTTTCTTAGTGTCCAGGCCATGAGTGGTATAACTTTGCATTTATAAATAGATCACACATGCGTCAATATTTCATAAAATACACACCGATTCGATTGAAACATTCTCGGTTAATAACAAAAACAACTTTTGTTCAATATCTGACAGGTTGCTACAAACAGACTGATCGATTTCCAACTCAAAATGTATTCCCTGTATGGGACATAATCAAGCTAATGTATATGCTCAAATGGCTCTGATAAGATAACATTTATCTCCCTTACACCATGGTTTCATTGAAAATGAGCAAAACCTGCGGGATTTTATACACATCGCTTTGAAAACGAATTTGGAGCATATCAGTCTGTTTAATAAGAAATAGACATGTACGAGCGTATTCAGCAGGAAAACTATCCTAGGACAAATTCACGTGTATTGTAAATAATTTTGGCAACACCGCTTTTGATATCTGCCTTGTTTACTATTGATTCCTATGCGGGACTACGTTAGCCGTAGGTTGAGTGACATAGATACAGGTGGTGTATCGATTGCCGGAATTTGAAATCGGAGTTCCCGGACTTTAACTGTCTGCCCGCTGAATTTTTGCAGACTACATTTTGCATGGGTTTTTAACTTTGGGTAAGCTGAATATTTTGAAAACAATTTGGCTGAAAGTTGTTGGTGGATTATAATCCACCAACAACTTTCAGTCAAATTGTTTCCAAAATATTCAGCAGACCCAAAATGTTGCCCATTGAAATTATTGTCTGGTGACTTGAAGTAGTCAGACAGACAATCATTTCATCTCCGTAAATTCCAATCTATCATATCAATTCCAAGACAATCAGGAAATTTGATCATTGTGACAATTATTATTGGTCATTCATGTCAATTGCCTTCATGAACAATTTTTTGATTTCGGACCTAACTGCTTTCATTTTGGATTCTTTTATTCTGATCTAAATATTCATCTTTGGGATGTAGATTTCCTAGATTTAAAAAGAAATCTTTTCTTAAAACCGGTTAAAATGTTCATATTTTCCATGTTTCTGGCACAAATACCAATGTCACAGGTGAGCGATATACAATACAGCTCCTAAATAAGTGAACATATTTCCTGAACAAAAACAGAAACATGTCAGTTACCAGTACTACCATTTTGAACACAATGTAAGAAATTCCCTGTTCAATATTTTGAACATTATTGGATTGGAAGACATGGCTGCCTTTCCAATCCAATTATGCTCAAAATATTCAACAGTATGGTTTATTAGCTCACCTGGCTTGAAAGGTCAAGTGAGCTTATGTGGCGACCGTCTGTCGTGTGTCCGTCAGTTGTCCGTCCGTCAACTTTTCCTTTAAAACGACTTCTTCTCAAGAACCACTGGGTCGATTTTTTTGTTTTGTAAACATGTTTAATGATTTATGAGCCCTGTAGGCCCATTGGGCAAAATAAAAAATAGTTTCATTTCCTGTAAATCTCCCAGGTGAAATTTTTCTTTGTTTTCACCCGGCCGGGAATAAAATAATTTTTTTTTTCTACCCAGCATAAATGTTAAAACATGCATACAGTTGTCAAACTATACAAATTACAATATTTTAATGCCATTTGTATGCAATGTGAATCCATTTGACTAATTGTGGCATGAAAAACATAACAAATTTGGCAATTACAACCATATTTAATTGATATCTGTTCAAATATCTGGAAACCAAATATTTATGACCTCTTTAAAATAATTTAATAATTAAAAAAAAAATTAATGTCCTCCCTCCCTACTGAAATCTTTTTTCTACACCCGGTTTGCAGGAAACAAAATCTTTTTTATGGATGGCCTTGGGCTGTTTAGATTGACTCGACAATGCTTTAAAGTGTCAAATTCCTTTCGGACTATTCACAAATATTTTAATCTTCACACCCACACACCCACAACCCGCCGCTAATGTGCCAATTTCAAGTAAGCATGTCTGGAAGGATCCTCTAAGGGTAGTACTGGTGGGCATCTTGGAAACTTTTTGAAAATTCTCAGTAAATCTACTCCTCAGTAACTGCTTGGCTGATCTCAACAAAACTTGACTGGATTGACCCTAGCATGTAGGCTTCAGACCTATACCGAAATTTGATTGGGAGACATTTCCGGCAGGCATCTTGGATTTCTGAATGTACCTAGGGAATTGTTAGACACAACTCCTAAATGCACACAATTTGCGCTTCAATTTAAATTTCTATGATTCTCGCCAGAATTATTGCTGTTCTGGCAAAAATGTAGGACTTGATCGGTCTACTTGAACTGCCAATGTTCAAAGTGAAGGCCACAGGTCACTTTGGGACTCTTGTTGTAATAGCTATTCCTTAACCCGTACGTACCACTCTGATGTCAATATTGTATCTCTTACTCTGCCAATAGCGAAGAAACTGGTGTACATTTTCCAACAACTTTGGTGGATGATGTTGCTGTCGTGACAGCAACATCTTCCACCAAATTTGTTAAAAAGTGAACACCAGTTCATCTTTAAATTTAATCTGAAAATTTAAGTTATTTCAATACACGGCTTTGCGTATCAATTGCATAGATATGGTATGATCCAGATGATAAATTTCAAACGTGGGTCTAGTATGAAAAATGCAAATATAGCCAACTAACCATCCAATATAGGTCATCGTGAAAATGTGAAAATATATGTATAAATTTCACCAATTTCTCATTGATGCTTTTGTTTTGTAGGCGACCATCTTTGCCGTCATTGGCTCCTGATAAACCACAGCGTCTTCCTGATGGTAGAGGAACAGTCCTTCATTCTGCAGGTATTGAAAATTAAAAACACTGTACGGTCATATAACCCTCGTCCTCAGGAAATCAGTGTCTTAGTTCCAAAGACCATGCTTCCTAAGGCAAAGATAGAAATTAACTTTTTTTATGGTGATCCATACAGATCAGTAGATCAGAAAATCTCGGGCATTTTGTTCTGTACCGTACATGAACTACACTGCACAGCATACAAAATTATTCAAATGTTTTAACCAATTAATGACTAAATTTGGTCAAGAAAATCTAAATATGTGCTTATTGAATGTCCATTTGCAGGCCAGAAGACGACTGATGGACATTCCTCAATAGCACTGCAGCCGCTGGTTTGGGTCGTCTTGACCGTCAAAGGGTTAAATGCACCATATTATGACGATAATGAATCCTTTAATGGCCAGGATTGGTAAAGCAATTCAAACTAGATTGATTGGTCGATGATGCGTCATCGCAAATCCCCACGTTCACCGCTTTGAACTTTTGACACACCCCACAACCCATCCCCGGGGACGGAGCCAAATGTAAATGTCACTTTGCACTCCACGATCATATTGGTAACTCACATACCAAATTTGGTTGAATTCCGTCCAACAGTGTCAGAGGAGGGGTGGGGGATGGGGGCGGGACCAAATGTAAATGTGCTTATCCACTCCACATTGATATGGGTAACTCACATACCAAATTTGGTTGAATTCCGTCCAATGGTTTCGGAGGAGATGCTTTACAATCAATTTCTGCAGGTTAAAATTTGACCCTTTTTTACCCCTCCTGCCAAGGGGGGGGGGGGGGGGGGGGGCGGAACCAAATCTAAATGGCCTCTTGCACTCCACAATCATAGGAGTAACTCAGATATCAAATTTGGATTAGTTCCGTCTAACGATTTCAGAGGAGTTGCATTACAATCAATTTCATGACCTTTTGACTACCACCCCCCCTCAGCTGGGGGCGGGGCCAAATGTAAAATGTGCTCATGTACTCCACATAGATATGGGTAATCCATAGACCAAATTTGGTTGAATTCTGTCCAACAGTTTCGGAGGAGATGCAATACAATCAATTTCCGCATGTTAAAATTTGGCCTTTCCCCCCACCCCCTTGGGGGCGGAGCTAAATCTAAATGGCCTCTTCCACTCCACAATCATATGGGTAAGTCAGATATCAAATTTAGTTGAGTTCCATCTAACAATTTCAGAGGGGTGGCGTTACAACGATTTGAACTTTTGACCCCTGCCACACGCACGCACGCACGCACGCACGCACGCACGCACGCACGCACGCACACCTGGGTGCGGAGCCAAATCTAAATATTGTCTTGCAAAGCGGAATGTTATTGGTAACCCACACACCAAATTTGATTTAATTCCACCCAATGGTTTGGGAGGAGATAGCGTGATGGATGGACAGACAGACGGAGGCGATTACAATATCCCGACGATTTTTTTAAACATGGGTATAAATATTTAGCTTGGTCAAAAGCCATTTGCAGGCCAAAAGCAGACAAATATTTTTAAATACTGGCTGGTTTATCTACTAGTCAGTCATTCGTGTGGTAAATTTTCAAAAATAGTTTCTCTTGGCCTGAAAATCTAGATTCTTCAAGACTACCTTTAGCACCTGCTTTTAGTCAGTTTAACTATAAAAGGGTTGAAGTAATTTTAGTCTCAATATTCATTTTCCAAAAATAGTACACCAACTGGTTGATGAAATAATGGTGCAGTACCCAGTACATCCATTTTCAATTTCATGTACACAGTAAATGCCTCAGTTAATCAGTGGTGTGTAATCAAACACGGACAAGGCTTTATAATTGAAAACACGCCGAGTATCAGGATAAAAGTTGGGCATAGAAGGTTTGTTTGTCCCCCACCAAAAACGAAGATTAGTAATGAACATTATAGCTGGTGGGAACTCATATTTATAACATACCTTGCAGCTCAATAATAACTTATATAAATTAAAATGTGTTGTTGAATATTTTGAACATAATTGGATCGAAAGACATTGCTGCCTTAGGCAGCAGCAATGTCTTCGAATTCAGTTATGTTCAAAATATTGAACAGAACATTTCTTAATAACTAACATGTTTCTGTTTTTGTTTTAGAAACATGTTAACTTATTTCGGAGCTGTACTGTTTATTAATATTGTTACCAGTTTTTGTTTGGTTGCAAATTATTTGTTGGGAATTTTCAAAATTAAATGCATGCTATATATAGGCCTACATTGGCATAAATCTTTTTTGGCCAATTTTGATCAAGTTTTAGTTTGCACATTGTCTATTTGTGCACATTATATACAGAAAATTATGAATTTATGGTATTATTAATTGTTTTCTAGAACCACCAGTTTTGCCTGGCAGGCCTACTCCAGGTCATCCTCTGTATCACTACATGGTAACTGGCCCACGAGGAGTTGCTTTGTTTGACTATGATTCAGGAATGAAAGGCGATCTCGTGTTCAAGGTATGTGCAGTTACTGGGTCACCTGGTCTGAAAGGTCAAGTGGGCTTATGCCATGGCAACTGTCCGTCCACCGTCCTTCAACTTTTCATTTAAAATGACTTAAGAACTACAGGTCCGATTTCAATTATATTTGGCAGGAAACATTCTTAGGGTATAGGGATCCAAGCCTGTTCAAAGGAAGTCAATCGGCCAATTTGACAGGGCAGGCATCTTGGATTTTGGCTGATTTTTAGAAACGTCTTTAAAAACCTTGTTCTCAGAAACCGTTTGAGAGATTGATTCAAAACACATGAAATATCATCTAATGCATCAGCTGAAACAAGTTTTTCAAGGGACAAATGCTTCGGTGGCCATTTTGGATAACCTAGTTTTCCCGAAAACAACTTCTCCGGTACCACTAAGCAGATTAGGCTAAAATTTTGGAGATATGATTAAGGACTAAGGGCCATTAAGCTTTGTCCATGGAAACTTGATACAGAAATTAGATGTGTAACCTTTTGCAGTGGTCATCTCATTTTGTTCAGTTGTGCCAGTAGACAATAATTGCAAGAGAGCGATACATGCCCCTTGGGTCTCTTGTTTAATGAAAGTTTGTAAAGCTAAAGCATTACTTTGATGTTTCTCTCTGAGTTCTCTGAAACCTGGTTTTATTGAAGTCACATATGAATTTCTTACAAAAAATTGAGGATTCCAGTTTATCCATGAATCATATGATGTCATAATTAACTATATGACGTGTATGATAATGTCATAATCAATTACATCATGAATGACGTAGCGAAGTTCGTAATGATATAAATATACTTTAAAACATTTAGAATGAAAATGTGTTGTGGTTCAAGGTAAAACTAAGCCTAGAGTAACCATTATGCCAGATGTGATAAATTATATGTAGGATGTAAGACATATTCTGTGGAATATTTTGAAAAAGCTTCCAGGAAAATTAATTTCATTTTTCAACAGCATAAGTATACTGTTTCTTTGAAATTGAGATCTATGGATTTCACTTTCGGGGAAGAAAGGATTAATAATTTTTATCATGTAAACACAGCTTTCAGTCTGTTTAATATTTCTCAATATGAGCACACATTTTCATTGGTTAGATAACATGTCAGAAATATTTGTATTGGTTAGATAGTGCATGATAATCCCACATGCCCTGTGACATCGCAGATGTTTCCTAGCAACAATGATGGTGATTTTGTAAACAGACCACATTTGAGATTCTATTTATAATATAATCTGATATTTTGACAAATTGTCCAATAAAGTCAAACCCTCACACCCGTATGAACACACCATTTTGCTGGGTTTGATTTCGTCGCTGTGACACGAAATGGAAGAGCGACGAAATTAAACCGAACAAAATGACGCATTCAAACGGGTGTCAGGGGTTGACTTTATTTGTTAAAATATCAGATTATGTAACTATAATCTCAAATTCAGCTCCATTTCATATCACTATTATCAACCTCATCGAAAATTATCACGTTGCACTCACTAAAGATTTTTGACTCAGTTGATAATAGTGATATGATATGGGAGCTCATTTCAGATCTCTACATATTGGATTAGTAAAATAACGCTAGCTGCAAAATAACCTTTCGAACCCTAAAATACCAGAATCCCAACTTTAAATTGATTACACAGGTAAGCCCTTTTCTAAATTTTGAAACTAGTATGACGGGAGGCTATTGCTGCTGCACCACTGGAATGACTAGTGCAGTTATTGAGCCAGTCATTCTAGTGGTAAATTAAAAAAAATTAGTATTCTTGTGGTCTGCAAATGGACGTTATTGGCTAGCTTAACCCGTAGCACTCTGATGTCAATATTGTATCTTTTACGTTGCCAATAGCAAAGAAACTGGTGTACAGTTTTCAACAATTTTGGTGGACGATGTTGCTGTCTGCGACAGCAACATCTTGCACCAAATTTGTTGAAAAATGAACACCGTTCGTCTTTGAATTTAATTTGAAAATTTAAAATTTTAACATCGGTGTTGTAGGCGTTAAGTGTTAAAGTGATAAGGAAATCTCAATGGAGGCATCCAGTTTTAGCTATGCCCCGCCCATCTCTTGCTAAGCTCAAGCCACTCTTTGCCCATAGTGGGATCGATCAATCCCTGAACTCCCTGACTATCAATTTCCAGAAAACTATACAGGTAAGCTTTTCAATATTTTGAAACTAATTTAACTGGTTGCTGTTTCTGCCATATGTTGCTGCCTATGGCAGCAATAATGCCAGTCAAATTAGTTTCAGAATATTCAACAACATGTTTATTATATAATAAAGACATACAATTTGTACAACAACAACTTAGTCCATCATCAATTAATCGTTTGTGATGAACTTATCTACATCATTCATGACATCATTGATTATGATGTCATCCTACATGTAAGGTAGTTGATTATGATGTCATATGATTGATGGATAGAAACGTCCATTAAATTAGTTTACTTTTCTGTTTTGTTCACAATTTTGTATTCTGTGTACCCACAGGAAGGTGATACTATAAGCCTTGTGGAGAAGATGGATGCGAGCTGGATTCGTGGCAGACTGGGCAATAAGGAGGGCATGTTTCCTCATAAGTTCATCGAAATCATTGAACCACTTCCAGAAGACGCAGTTACAATGGTAATTTATGCATCAGATCTGACAATCAAATACCGTCATTGAGGGAGTTTTGTCAAAAGAAATGATGTCATTTAACCCTTTAATATTTAAGAAAATGTAAATCTTTCAAGAAAATTAAAAAAATTTCATAGAAAATTTCCATTTGCAGACCATGAAGACTATTTTTGATAATTTACCATTGGAATGACTGGTGCGGTTATCAAGCCAGTCATTCCAGTAGTAAAAATTTCAAAAATATTCTTCTCTTGGTCTGCAAATGGACATTTTTCAAGACCACTGCAGAAGCTGTTCTTGGCTGATAAATGGGTAAGGAAGTTGTATTGATGGATGCCTACTAGCGACAGATAAAGATGCCATTGCAGTAAAACCTGCTTTGAAGTCCACCTCTATATAAAGCCACCTCTGGGTAATGGCCTCTCTTAGGCTGGGTAACAAATGCCATTTCAACAATATATTTAACCTTCCATGTTGTATATAAAGGCCACTACATTTGGTCCCCAGCATTGCCTTTATAGACAGGTTTAACAGGTCTGCAGAGTTTTAGATATCAATCAACTACCAGCTGGAAAATGGTCTACCACCCACCCCCACCCCTCTGCTTTTCACCTGTTAACTTGCTGCTACACACTTGGGATATGGATGCATCATAGCCTAAAGGTGTGTCAAGTATCAAAAGTAGGTCAGTGTGACCTACTTTTCATGGTTCACTGAACACCTTAACTTATACTTGTCAGGTCTGTAGTTTCAAGAGTCTTTTGTATACAGTAACCAACTTTGGTGTATCGATACATTGTAGCCTACCGGTTTGTTATGCACCAATAGTAGGTCAACCTAAACCTATGGTACTTTTCATGGTTTACTGAGCAGGATAGAAAATTCTTGCCTGGGCTTTAGTTTTCTGAGTCTTTTGTAAACGTTAACAAATCTTGGTGTATGGATGCTTTCTACTTGTAGTATCATTATTTAATTCATGGTTCACCCAACTTTAAGATTATTTGCATGCATTCAGCAAAAGGGGGTGGGGGCGGGGTTTCATCGGAAGATGGGGGTATCCTTTGTGATGCAATGCATCACTAACCCCTCTTATGTCAACGCCGCCTTTAAGCGCTCAAAATGCTACACTAATAAATTAAGATTTCTCAAAATTTTAAGAGGTTATTTTTGTTGATTTATTCCTGAAATTAACAAAAATGGCTTTAAGTTTTTCAGCAAATGGACATTCCTCAATGGGACTGTAGCGGGTCTTTTTTGGCTGGTTTGGTCAAGAATGCGTTAATGGTCAAGAGAAGCCAAATTTCCTGTTTAGTCGGTGTCCATTTCTAGGCCAATAGAAGACTTTGAAATTTTACCACTGGAATAACTGGCTCGGTAACCGAGCCAGTTATTCCAGTGGTAAATTTTCAAAATATTGTCTTCTCTTGGTTGGCAAATGGATATTTTTCAACACCATTGCATAAGGCTTAGCCCAGTTTGACCATTAACATATTAACGTGACACAGGATGGTTAAAGCTCTAGTTGTTATTGAAATATATGTTCTTACTTAATGTTAAATATGATAATTGCAGAGAGGCCATGCTACTGCTAGGACACCAGATGAACTGCTGGACACACCGCCATTAAAACGTCAGTCCAACATTACGTCCGGCCCTCGCTGTAGCGCCCGTTTTGATTATGGAGATGATTCCCCTGAAGATCTGATATTTACGGAAGGTGATACGATTCGTATAATTGAGCGTGTCAGTGATGATTGGATGAAGGGAGAGATGGACGGAAGGACAGGTATATTCCCGCTTAGTTTTGTTGAGATCGTTGAAGATTTACCTGCAGAGGCGGCCGGATCGTCACATGACTGGCCAGTGGTGGATGAGCCATTAGCAGATGAGATACCAGATATATCAAAGGTGTGTCATGTTTTGTTATACATTGTCATGTTTAGCTGCAGATAGCAGCTCTATAAACCACCGTGTCCCTTTAGTTAGTCAGTCAAAGCATATTCCGGGCTGTATCTAAAAAACTACTGCTCCGATTTGGCTCAAATTTTAACAAAATGGAGGAACGTGAGGTGCCAGAGGATTTCCAGACTTTGGCATTGATCCTGATAAAATACCCGGAGTTCAGATCGGATCAAATTCTAGATATGTGAATATCTAAAAAACTACGGGGTGGATTTGGCTCAAATCTTAAAACAGGAATTGGTGTGACCATACACTGGGATTCCATAAATTTGAGGGTGATCCCTAGAAAATCTGGAGAATAAAAAAACATCCAGAAAATCTGAACAAAATCCGTGAAATAAAAAAAAATTCCAGAGCCCGCAGTTACCGAGATTCTATCTACCTTGCTTACTTGACTATTTAACACTGGCAGATGATTTTAGTGTAACTAGTGTTAGATTATAAACTATGTTATTTCCAACACAGAACTCCATGTATCTAAATTTCAGAGCAACAGATTGGAAGCTCTTGCTAAATTCCCGCAGCCACAGCTTCTAGTCAGATTAGGTTCAGTTCAGTAGTGTATGGTAACCATTTTTCCATTCTTCGAACAGGTTTTTGTCACATGACTATTACTTATTATTAGAGAAATAACTGTCATGTGATCTAAACTTGTTCAGTGTTTACAGAAAAATGGTCATGTTACTGACCATACTGGCCATCTTGAGATAATCGTGCAAAATAAATAATTTTTATGTATAAAATTTTTTTTAAAAAAAGATTTCAATTATCTCAAAGAAAATGTCCATTTGCAGACAAATAGAAGACTATTTTTTAACATTTACCACTGTTAACACACACACACACAACTGAACTCATAATGCTAGTTTTCAAAAACTTTATTTTGACAAATTATCATTTGGCAAATTTACATAAGAGTATCTGCTCTTATGTTTTGGGTTACATTAGCAACCTGCAGCTTCAAAGCATCCACTGTCACGGTTAAGGTTGTCTGATAGCCTTTGCCTCCTGAAGCAATGCCTGGGCATTAATCCTGAAGGAGATTGTTAGAGACCCCCTATCATGACAGTGGATGCTTCCGAGCAGCAGTATCTTTGTCTGTGAACAGTAATTCAGAGAGTTAATAATACCATTGTTATATATTGATATCTAATGTATCTTATTTACACTTTTGGAGGATAACCGCCAACACGTCTAGTGCTGAATGCATAGGTGTAGACAAGATAAGCTTGCCGTGCTTGATCGTATCCCCTCAGCTACAGAGGATGATTGGGATAACACTCGTTATCCAACTTGTGCATGATATAATATGCGTGTCGGCTCAACACGTCTAGTGCTGAATGCAATGGTGTAGACAAGATAAGCTTGTCGCGCATGGTTGTGTCCCCTACCGAGAATGATTGAGCTAACACCAGTTATCCTGATTGCGTGTGACTGGAATCGCTCATTGACTCAACACGGCTAGTGCTGAATGCATAGGCGTAGGCACCATTGTGTCTGACGTCCGTACTTATTGTGTCACAATACTTGCTTTTCACATTCTATTTCAGGTTGGAGGCGGGGCGGTGGTGGCCAAGTTACAAATATTTTTTGAACAATTTAGAGCATTGAGAAACTTCGACTGCTGCATATGAAACTTAGACAAAGAATGAAACTTGTGCCTGCTATGCCAGAGCTAATTGCATTGCATTACTTCAGCCTCTGGAATTTTATAATAACGCATTGATTGGATGTTAACTGGTCATGTGCTTCTTGCATAGTAGTGGTCTGATCGAGCAGACATTAAACTTCCTAATAAGGCAATATTGTGTAGAGCATTATGCATAAGCATCATTCCATTGGAATGTTGCTTTAAAACTGAACCTGGTACCCTGCATCATTCTGTGATGGTTAGTGCATGAACCCCTTGTGTTACAAGGGAGGTAACTCTGAATGCTTTAGTGGCTGGCAGGATGAGTTATCTGTGTGTCTGCTAACTATGTTTAATAGATGTAACTAGTAAACGACAATTAACACACACACACACAACTGAACTCATAATGCTAGTTTTCAAAAACTTTATTTTGGCAAATTTACATAAGAGGCAACATCTGCTCTTATGTTTTGGGTTACATTAGCAACCTGCAGCTTCAAAGCATCCACTGTCACGGTTAAGGTTGTCTGATAGCCTTTGCCTCCTGAAGCAATGCCTGGGCATTAATCCTGAAGGAGATTGTTAGAGACCCCCTATCATGACAGTGGATGCTTCCGAGCAGCAGTATCTTTGTCTGTGAACAGTAATTCAGAGAGTTAATAATACCATTGTTATATATTGATATCTAATGTATCTTATTTACACTTTTGGAGGATAACCGCCCAAGATGAGGGACATTGAGAAATTGTATGTCTAAACTGTCGATTTGTGCAGGGCTGTGTTTTAATAGGGCAACCATTTGTTGCCCCCAATAGCAATCGAGCTAGTCATTCGAGTGGGAAATTTTCAATAATAGCCCTCTCTTGGTCTGTAAATGAACATTTAGCATGACCACCTCAGAAGATATTTTTTGGCAGATGTTAGTGTTAAACGATTAAAATTGATGGTTGAATGTCTATATAGAAGACAATGTTTGAAAATGTAACATTTGAATGACTGGCTCAGTTATGGCTGGCTTGATAACCAAGACAGTTATTCCAATGGTAAATTTTCTAAAATAGTCTTCTTTAGGTTCAGAAATGTATATTCTTCAAGACCGCCAGTGAGCCTGTTTTTGATCAGTTTCACCGTTAACCCTTTAACACTTAAATTTGTTTTAAAAAATTTCAATTTTCTCATATAAAATGTCCATTTGCTGACCAAGAGAAGGGTATTTTTGAAAATTTACCACTCGAATGACTGGTGCGGTTATCGAGCAAGTCATTCCAGAGGTAAATTTTGAAAAATACTCTTCTCTTGGTTTGCAAATGGACATTTCTCAAGACCACTGCAGAGGCCAATATGAGTGCTAAAGGGTTAAAGGTCAAATGGAACACAGATATAATATGTTAGTGTTAATAAAACCTTGAGGACACAATGTCTTGTTCACCACTGGTCAACAGTATAGCCCTATGTAGTGGCCCGATTTATAATGTACATTTTATATTGGAAGCAGTTTAACTGAGCACTGTTGCGGCCTATGTTTATGCTTATCAGTATGATTGTCATGGAATAGCTATGTTGGCACCTTGTGGTTCAGGCGTAACTTTCCATTACTTATGAGAATATTGAATTTTCAAGCATTAGTTACAACTAACTTCTCAGGTTCCATGACTCCAGAATTTCGCTGACATATAGGAACCTTATTTGCGAACATGACGAGAATGCATTTGTGCAGCGAATGCATTGAATAGTCATATTGGCATTCAATCAATCTGTCTCTGCCTGCTGGTATGCATTCCATCCCTGCCTGCCTGTCTGTCCTGAGCATTTGTATGGAAAATGTATTGAATATTGACATTCTTCCTGCCTGCCTGCCTGTCTGCCTGCCCAGTATAAAGTTCACTCTGGTTGTATTGTTGTGACTAATTCTGATGTTGATGTTTGCAGGTTGACTTGAAGACGACAGCTCATGCAGTTGCCGTGTTTGATTTTCTGGCTCCACAACCCGGTGATCTGCGCTTTGAAGAAGCGGACACAATTCTGCTGACAGAGAGAATGGGCGATGATTGGTTACGGGGATACGCGCACGGAAAGGAAGGGACTTTCCCACGTGCATTCGTTAATGTTATTATAGATATAGAAGGTTTGTATTGTGGTTTTGGTAGTAGAAAAATAATAATAATAATAATAATAATAAGCGGCGAAAACTGACCTCTGCTGTGGTCTTGATGAATGTCCATTGGCAGGACAAGAGAAGACTAATTGTGAAATTTTACCACTGATAGCCAAACCAGTCATTACCTTGGTAAATTTGCAAAAATAGTCTTCTCTTGCCCTGAAAATTTACATTCAGTGAGCAGAAACCCTTTAATGGTCAAGCCGGCCAGAGCCAGCCTCTGCAGTCATCTTAAGGAATGTCCATTTGAAGGCCAAGCGGACTATTTTAGAAATTTACCACCTCACTTCAGACTAAGCTGTATGGCTCTGCTGACCAATTCAGACTCACAGCCCAGTTTATCATTCAGACTGGTCTTCTAGTGTAGTAACGTGAATGAAAAGAAGAAGAAGAAATTTACCACAGGAATGCCTGGCTCGATAAACGAGCCAGTCATTCCAGTGGTAAACTTTCAAAAACAGTTTTCTCTTGGCCTGCAAATGAACATTCAATAAGGAAATATTCTGATTTTCTTGACCAAATTTGACCACTAAAGGGTTAAAAAACCCTGAGTAACTCTGCGCTTTTCTCCCTATCAGTCATAATATATATTGATTTTATTGCGCATAGGCGTTTGGAATATTCATGGTTTTGCTAAAATCACAAAAACTTCTACTTCAGCATCGTACTATTATGGCATAATTACATTTAAAATTTGAAAGCTTTCATTGACAATTCTTATGATATTTCACTGTTATGTCATCGGCATAGACTGTTGCCGGTTCGATACGTCTAGATAATACCTGCCTGTTGATGATATGGACAAATCAAGACCCGTGCCATACAGACTGGCTACAATCAGTATTAAATCAACAGCTCTCTGATCAGTATATGCAAGAGTGGCGCGGGGAAATCTTCAATAGCAGATTATGCATCGCATATAGGATTTACAAAGGGGATTTAAAACTCGAAAAATATCTAATCTCCCAGAAAAGCTATAAAAAATACTCTGTAAAATTCATACCAGCAAACTCTGACTACCGATAGAAGAGCGGAGGTGTGCAGGTATCGTTTTTGCTATCGATGTGACATAAATGTACTAGGAGACGAATTCCACTATTTATTTTAATGTCCTGAAACAAATGCAGAGAGAAGAATATCTTCCTAAATATTATACACTTCGCCCAAATACACATAAAATGTATCAACTTTTCAATACAAAAAAATGCAAAACAATAATAGCTTTCTGTAAATATATTGACATCATTATGAATAAGTTTAAAAAGAAGAACTGACAGATTATGTAATCACTGGCGCGTAAAGCTTGACATACATATTGCTCCCACAAATTTATGCACGTCTCAACGAGTGGCGGTGGCAGTAGTAGTATTAATAGTAGCTATACAGAATTCATACTACCGACCGTCATCATCATCATCATCATCATCATCATTATCATCATCATCACCCGTCATCATCATCATCATCATCATCATCATCATCATCATCATCATCATCAGTTTATGACCACTACTATCATCACTTTTTTTTATATCATTGAGAAACATAAACACCTATACAATTTAATTATGTATATAGCATATGTAACTGCCATTATATGTATATTTCATGTATATATATTTCGTACACTTCTGAAGAAGTTATCGAATAAACTTGAATTGAATTGAATTGAATAGATACCCAGCCATGCGCATTTGAGTTTCACTGAACTGATGTCACCGTCGGTCGATATACAACTCCAGCCTTAGTGAATGTATGTGGATAAGCGTCTATAGAATTCATATCTGTGGTTTTAAGATACATGGAGGAAGCTGGATAGCTGTTAAACATTACAGCTCATACATAGGTTAAAATGTTTCAAAAACCAAAACAGAAACACGTTAGTTAGTAGAATTTTGAAAACGATTTAATAAATGTTCTGTTGAACACTTTGAACATAATTGAATTTGAAGACATTGCTGCCTTAGGCAGCAATGTCTTCAAATTCAATTATGTTCAAAATAGTTTAACAGTATGTTTTTACTTTGTTTTGGAAATATATTAAGTTATTTTTTATCTGTAGCGTAGATGAATTTGCGTGTTTATTGCAGATGACACAGGTGCTGCTGATAAAGCAAAAACAGAACATCGGCAGGCACGTGCCATATATGACTTTGAGAGTTCTGAGGATGCTGACTTGTCATTCAAGGTGAGTGATGGTATTGAGTAACTCTTAATCACACCAGTCAGAGTAAGATTGTAAACCTTGCTTATTTATTTATTTATGCAAATACAAATTTAACATTTCCACATTGATCACTCAGATTGGTCGAATGGTAATGGTTGGTCATGCAGAAATTTGGAAAATATTAGTGACTTAAGTTAACCCTATGGCGGGGACGGGATGTATTATCGGCTAGAAATAATTAAGTTCCTAGTCCGACGGGATGTATTATCGATAAGAGACAATTGGTATGCGGGAGCAACGGGTCGTATTATCGTCTCACGCTACCACCGGTTTTCGATCCTTAAATACGTAAGCATTACGGGCGTTTTATCCAATCAAACTTAGCGTTACACAGCGTCAGAAGGCTAAATTTTCTAAATCCACTGTCGATTTGTCAATTCAGTTTGTTTACAAATTTCTGCGGGAAAATATAAATAATTTTCTTTGATGAAATTTCTAGCGTATATTCGTCTACGAGAGCGTGTCGATTCCTATATTTAACTGATTACTTGATTCCCCGATGGTCGGAATCGCTTAAAGAGTATGTGAAATTAGACTAGTGAGCGTGTTCAAATTCAGTTGATTGGTCGAGAGTCGCGAAGAAATTAAGATGGCCGCACTCATGATTTATAATTTAGTTCGATAAAATATTACATACAACTGAATATCTACACTGATGCCTAAAAGATTTAAAGTGTGCATCCCTACATAGCTTATCCGTTAATACCATTATCTTCCACCCATCCTTTAGCTCCTAGGGAGATATTGGCATGCTTCTACTGTCTAATTTGTGTTTCACAATCATCTATCCTGATAACACATGTTATGGGGCCGCTACTGGGTCAGTACAGGCCCTTAACATGCACTATTAGAGTAAGCACACTCGTGAGGAATATTGGCTTGTTATTGCCTTTTGAAATCAACTTTGTTGATTGTTCCAGTTTTATTTCCGTTTTCTATTGTTCTTTCATCTTTTTTTCTTCAGGATAATATTGATCAGGTTGAGATTTCATGAAAATGATGATTCTGTAGTTCTATCTTCTGTGCTATTTTATTAGCTCACCTGGCCAGAATGGCTGAAATTGGTTTTATATAGGTTTCTTGGGTATTCTGAGCACAAATTTTCAATTTTCAAAGCTGTTGGATAAACGGTTTGGTGGCCATCTTGGATCATTTTCCCGCCAAAAGCTCCCATACTAAAGCAATGGGAAATTTAAAATGTCTACTTTTCGAGAACTTATGGGACGATTTCAATTATATTTGGCAGGAAGCATCCTTAGGTTGTAGAGATTCAAATTTGTTCAAACGAAGCCGATCGGCCAATTTGGCCGGTGGCCATCTAGATTTTTGGCCGATTTTTTGAAACGTCTAAAAATCTTCTCCGAAACCGCTTGGTGGATTGAAACAAACCCCATGAAATATGATCTAGGGCAAGAGCTGAACCAAGTTTGTTCAAGGGAACTTGATTGGTCAAATGGTTCGGCGGCCATTTTGGTTGACCTAGTTTTAGCTAAAACAGCTTCTCCAGAACCGCTGAAGGGATCGAAATTTGGCGGATCTAATTATGGATTAAGGGCCATTAAAGTTTATTCAAGGGAAGTTGATCCATTGAAAAAACATGGCCGCAGTGGGCCAATCAAAATACAGCATGTTTGGCGGCCATATTGGATTTTTTTATTTGATGGATTTTGAAGCAAAAATTTGTTTAGTACAGGGTTATGAGTATGCTGATTTCAACCATGCCATTTCTGAATCTATCAGATAAACGGCTTGGCGGCATCTAGTAAAATTGGCATTTAGTACAGGTGGTCTTTATAGCATGTTTAACTGCATTCTAAAACCCTTGTAATCATTTGACAGAGTGACCAAACTCACTTAGCAGCAGTTGTTCACTAGTTCAAAATCATAATTTGACTGAAAGTCATTGCTGCCCTAGAATGCAACAAATTTCTGTCAAATAAATATCAAAATATTCAAAGTCATATATGTCAGCATACACAATACATATCTTAGATATTTAGCCAGCATAGGAAAACATTTAATCTTGTAATTTAAAACCACAACTCTAATTCTCAGGATTGAAATGAAATTAATACCCTGTGAGGTAGTGAGTTGATGAAGTGTACCATATTCACATACTGATTCTAAAAGATTTATTTAATTAATTCATCATTAACCCTTTAACACTCATATCAGCCAAAAATGGCTTTTGGAGTGGTCGTGAGAAATCTCCATTTGCCGACTAAAAGAAGACAGTTTTTGAAAATTTACCACTGGAGTGACTGGCTCGATAATCGAGCCAATCATTCCAGTGATAAATCTTCAAAAATAGTCTTCTCTTGGTCTGGAAAATTTAAATTGTCTTGAATAAATTTGAGGGTTAAAGGGTTAAAGCCAATTAATTCTAGCAATGAATTTAGTTGAGTATTGCGTTATTCACAAGTTTTGTTGGATAGCATGTAGCATGGTGACGGACATTTTCAAAATGGTTTTGCTGATGATGTCTGTTACTGTCAAGTGCAGCAGCAGTTTTCAGCATGACTATTCAACCCTTGTCACACCAATGTCTAGAGATTAATTGTTACAAAGCCAGTATTAGAAAGGCTGGTATACAGTTTGTAAACACCATTGCTGAAGACCATTGCTGTCATAGACAGTGCTATACAATTGACAGCAACAGCTTACACAACAGCTGTTAAGCAACAGCTTAGCGCATTATTTCCAGTTAAATGCGTTAATAAGATTCGCTTCTTATCAATTTATTATTATTAGCCCACCTGGCTATAGATATTAGAGTACACAATATCTTACCTATTTTGGTAGGTTAGCAAAACGGTTAACCCTTTAGCCATCATATCAGCCAAAAACGGCTTCAGCAGTGGTCTTGAGAAATGTCCATTTGCAGACCAAATGAAGACTATTTTTGAAAATTTTACCATTGGAATGACAGACTCTTTTTAATGAGCCAGTTATTCCAGTGGTAAATTTTCAAAAATAGTCTTGGTCTGCAAATAGACATTTTCTATGAGAAAATTGAACTTTTCTTAAATTCAATGGTTAAATGGTTAATTAATGTGCAATTGGAGTTTTATTTCCATCATCCATTGACATATGACAGCTTTTATTACCATAATAGATAAAAACTAAATTAACAGGTTAACCTTCTCCCCCACAACTGCTGCCTAAATATTTAAGATATGTATTGCGTACTCTGATACCTATACTGTTAAAATATTTTGAAATGTATTTGATTCATTGAAAGTTGTTGCTGCCTAAGTCAGCTATGACTCAGTCAAATTATCCTTTAAATAAACTGCAGCATCGCGAACTTGGCCATTCAGCAGGATGTACATGTTAAAAGGATGCTTTGGAATATACTCAGTTGAACCTGCTATAAAGACCATCTGTATTAAAAGCCAATGTTGCCTAAGGCACAACGGCTTCGCGTCAAATTAATTTCAAAATATTCAACAAAATAAGTTTTATATCATAAAGAATATACTTTTTCCGGGATTTATGGGTGAAAGGGTTAAGAGACCACCTGCCTTAAAGACTATTTTCTTCATTTGCTAAATGCAATTAAGCAATGTATTTGAAACTTTATTAGCCCTTTAATGGTCAAACCAGTGAAAACCTGCCTCTGCAGTGGCCTTGAGGAATGTCAATTTGCAGGCCAGTATAGTATGAGTATTTTTGAAAATTTACCACTGGAATGACTGGCTCGATAATCGAGCCAGTCATTCCAGTGATACATTTTCAAAATGCTCCATATCTTGGCCGGCAAATAGACATAACCTGAAAGTTTTGTTTTACTGAAAAATCATGACCATTAAAGGGTTAAGAAACCAGCTACCATAAGAGGCTGTCATCTGATTCTCACTTGAGTGGTGTCTTAATACAAGTTTGACTGCATGTCATCAATTTCTGTTGTTAGTACTGATGTCTTCTATTTTTATTTAAATATTGTTCAAAAGAACCTTTGCAAAATCAACCATTTGACTGAAAGTCATTGGAAGTGGCACTGATTGATGTAAAACTCCATAAAGATTAGTTGAGTTGTAAATGTTCCAGGTGAGCAACACAGGCCCCTTGGGCCTCTTGTTAACCCTTACCGCTCAATGTCAAAGATTTTAATTTTCAAATTAAATTAAAAGAAGAACTGGTGTTCATTTCTCAACAGATTTGATAGACTATTGACATCAGAGTGGTAAGGGTTAATTCTGATGTACTTGATGTAAATGTACTGTACCATTTTATTTCAAATCACATTGTATACATGTATATTAAATACCGTTTCTTCTATGTAAGAGCGTCATATTATTTAGTAGGACCGGTGAGAAAATTGTTGAATATTTTGAGATCGATTGGACTGGAAGATGTTGCTGCATTTGGTGACAACATGTTCCAGTGGTAAAGCTTGCATGTTATAGGGTTGAATACTGTATTATTTGTCAACTTTCAGTGTAAATATCAAATACAAGTTTACTTGAAGTGAGAGGGAGAGAGAATCTGATCTTAGGTAATCAAACTGGACTATGTATAGTAGATTTGTTGAATATATCGAGTCCAATTTAATTGGAAACTGCTGCTGTTTTGGACAACATCACAACAATAGATGTCAATTAAATTTGCCAAAATATACTCAACAGATTATTACTTTAGATTGCAGGTACTTTTGATCTTTATTGATATTCATTCCTGGATTATTACCCTTGCCATAAGGGGAAAGAGGGTATTGAGCATGTGCGTGCATCCGGTATTGCATCTAAAAAGGTAGTGATCCGATTGCTTTACAATTTTAACACAACAAAGCAACATAACATAAACAAGGATTTCCAGACTTTGGCTGTGATCTGGACAAAAACTCAGGATCCAGATCGGATACAAATTTTAATCTATGGACATCTCGGAAACTTCTGATTAGATTTCGCTCAAATATTAACAAAGGAGACGGTGTGATCATACATTAAGATTTAACAAATTTGGATATGCAAAATATTTTTTCTAAATCTACATTGTGGCAAAAATGGTAGGTTGGCCTCGGCGGTGGTTTACAATCTCTGATTACTCCTATTCATAATGTTATCTATCAAGCATCAAGTCCTCGACAATAATGGAAAGTAAGTGATAACTCGATTGCTTGGTCGATGACGCGTTATAGCAAATTCCCAATGTTCACCGTTTTGATCTCTACCCATCTCATCCCTAGGGGCGGAACCAAATGTAAATGTCCTCTGCACTCCATAAGCACATACCAAATTTATTTGAATTAGTTGCATTATACAGAGACTGGAGTGGATTGTTGTGAAAAATCTGGATGTCATCAGGGGAAGTGATCTGTGAGAGCAGGAGTTAAAATTAACATGAGCCAGAGGCTAGTAGAAATTGACCAGGGTTAATACAATGACCAGCCCAATGGTAACAATTTCGTATGTTAACCCTTTAATGGTCAAGGTGGCCAAAGAATGCCTCTGCTGTGATATTAAGAAATGTTGATTTGCAGAGCAAGACTTTGAAAATTTACCACAAGAATGACTGGCTCGGTAATTGAGCCAGGCATTCCAGTTGTAAAACTTAAAAAATAGTCTTCCCTTGGTCTGTGATGAAAATTTGAATGGCTAAAGTAGAATCTAGTAATGACTAGCCCTATATCAATGTAGTGGCTCATTTGGTTTAATTTCAATTCATGGAGAGGGTGTCAACTAGTGTCCGAAGAGTGGTCTATGAAAAATCCAGAAATCTAGATAAATCTGGAAGACTCCAATCTCTGATTGCAATAAATGTCTTGACCTTTTAACCCCTTCTCCACCCCTGGGGTGGAGCCAAAAAAATAAGTGTCAGGCAATCCACAATTATATGGGCAACCCACATAACAAATTTCTTTGAATTCCACACAACAGTTTGGGAGTAAATAGTGTGACAGACATTTTTTTAGGATGTTTGAACCTTGGACCCCAGACCTCCCGTGGGTGGAGCCAAATCTAAATGTTGTCTTGCAAAGCGCAATAATATGGGTAAGAGCCATACCAAATTTAGTTGAAATTCACCCAACTGTTTGTGAAGAGATAGCATGATGGATGGACAGATGAGTGGATGCAGCAATTATATCCCCATTTTTTCAAAACCTGGCGATAATCAATGGTCTCAAGGAGACGAGGTAGGTAGGTGTAATTAATTCACAAAGTCATCATACTAAAATGGATTTTATTTCGGATTTAGAAATTAGGCTACAACCATCATTTGCGATGCCACATTGTTTTCAGGCCTTGTTGTGAAAGGGTTAGACACAGCAAAAACTAGAATTGACAAAAATGACAAAGCAGAAATCTTGATTTTCTAATGGATCCACTTTTCGCTATGCCCTGCCCATCCCTACGTATGATCCGTCGATGATTTGCGCGTGTTGGGATCAGTTTATATACTTTGAATCCTGAATCCAAATTTCATGGTAACTATAAATACAGCTAACCTGCTGAATATTTTGAAACTAATTTCAAGTACTTTGATTTGACTGAAAGCTGTTGCTGCCCAACTCACCAGGGCAGCAAAGGCTTGCAGTCAAACTAATTCTAAAATATTCACCATCTTTCCTTTATGGTAACATTAAAGTGAGATATGGGAAATTCATCTCTTACGTTGATCTTGTGCGCGTTACATTGTGTAGATTTCACTCTGCTGTCACTGCTACTCATATAACAAATTCAGTTGGTGTTTCCCCCCTCCCCCTCCACCCCACCCCCATCAGCCCCTTCCGACCCAAGCAGTGTCACAGCCTAATATATTAGGTTGTCACATTCTACAACCATAGGGCCATGAAATGGTAAATCACCAGATTTGGTTATATTCCTTTAACTTTGACAGTCGTCTATCACCCCACCCCCAGGCTGGGGATGGAGCCTAGTGTAAACGGTGTCTCCCAATCTACAAGCATATCAGTAATTTACGCAATCATTTTGATTGAATTCTACCCAAAGCTTTTTTGAGGAGATGGATGGACAGACGGATGGATGGAGGTGATTGTAATATCCCTGCAGTTTTTTCAAAACGTGTGTGTATAATTAAGAGATTAAATGAAATTTATTGATATTTGATTGGAATCCCATCCAACCTCAAATGGTACATAGCTTATGTGAGATGTACATTAGCTGAGCCCTCAGGAATACGGTTGATAACAGTCCACAGTTGATCCAGAACAGCTGCTGGCATAGCTATGTCAGCCGTTGATGTGTGTAGTAGCTGATCATGTTTTGAACGTACATCATCATGTTTTAGTTCAAATATACTGTTTCCATACAGACATAGATTATACACAGGTCATCAAATTTTTATTTTTATAAAATCCACATTAGTAAATCCATTAGCCATAGCAGGAAAAACTGAGTCCGTTTAGAAGCCATCGGCCATCAGTTACCTGCAAAGAATAGGAAGGATAAGTTAGAAATGTCCAAATTCTAGAAGAGTTATATTAAGACGTTAACACTCAAATTTGCTCATGAAAATTCCAAACTTCTCATAGACAATGTCCATTTGCAGACCAATAGCAGTTATTACAGTGATACATTTTCAAAAATAGTCTTCTCTTGGTCTGCAAATGAATATTTTCCTAGACATCTGCAAAAGCAGTTTCAGTCTGACTTTAGTGCTAGATGGTTAACAATATATGGTGCAACATATAGCCGGTAATATGGTATATACTGTTAGACCCTATGACCCGACGGCGGCTGTTATGGTCATACACCACCCTCAGATTTTAGCCACGTTAGCACAGAAAACAAACATAATACAGGGTAGGAATATATCCTCCAAGAAGAGAGTACTACTACTATTGCATTAACCCGTTCAACCGACCAGCGCAAATAATACATTTGATACAATTGTGTCAAAATTCTGTTGAATGCTTTGGAACTAATTTGACTTGAAGCCAGCTTCCAGTCAAATTGTTTTCAAAATATTCAACATCTTACTTATATAATGTTTGTAACCAGGGCTATAGTGAAATATTTCTTCTCCGGGATCATTATAATTATTAATTTAGTGAATGTGATGTTGCTGCTAATTTTCAACAGTTACTCAATAACTAATTTAATTGAGAAAGTAAAAGATTATCGCAAGAGAGCCGCAGAAACAATATCACCATAACTATATCACCATCATGCTTCCTAATTGGTGGTTTCGTTAATCTAGTCATCTGTCTACTTGTTAGTCTGTGGCGTACAAGAAATATGCATAGATTGACATATTGGCACACAAAGTTTACTATTTTTTTGGCAAAACAACTGCTCGTGATGCCATTTTGCTGGAAAAAATTAATATGCATGGATTCCCGACCAATCAGATGCGTCGATCTTATAGCATGTGATATGGTATTGCCAATAACGTGTAATGAGCTTGGTACTCGGAAATTAGATACAAGTCGGACTGCAAATTCTTCTCAATCTGTGACAGTCTTTCATGCTAAACAATTCCTATTGGAGACGCCGCGGTGAAAAAATTACTGATGCTATTGAATGTTAGTGTAAAACATTCGCATTTATTGTTTAAATCAGTGTTTGAAACCAGCAATGATACATAGCATAAAATTTGCCATTTATTCGCCATCAATTCTGAGCAACTCTGGTATTTGTTCGGTTATGTATAAAGGAATTATTCAACATTGAATGAGGCCTCCCCCAAAATCATGACCGTAATTTCTCGAAATTTTACGGTACCATGGCATAATATAATTGTCATTTTCATATCTTATCGGATGGAAACCTTGATGAAACGTTGGTATCCGTTAGTTTTAATACCAATGCGATTAAATTTATCAATGGCATTTGTAAAATGAAAAAAAAACACTTCGAAAATTTTTTGCAAAAATAAACCAATGTACTTATCCTACAAGGTGTGTCCATTTTGACAGGCAAGTTAACCAACTAAAATATATTTTATTCATACAAATTTTATGTGTACTAAAAGGAATTTTATTGCCCTTTCTAATGATTTATAGTTTTATGTATGGTGGCCTGTTACTTTACCAAAAATAGTTAATATAGTTGTCATGGTAGCGCTACACCTCTATCGCGTCACTGGTGCTTATTGGCTAGGGTTCTAAACAAGTTTTCTAGCTTTGGCTGTAGGGCTGTGAGCAAGTTTTTGTAAAATCTTGGTAGGGCCCGAGGGTTAATATGTGAAAAAAACATGTTCTCCTTCGACAAATTAAAATCAAGCTTTTGTTAGTTAATGGATCCGTGAAAGAGAAAATGGCTGCCATGGGCCAATCAAAATGTAGCTTGTTGGACGGCCATATTGAGGTTTTTTATTTGATGGATTTTGAAGCCAAAATTAGTGTTATATATATTTTTGGGTATTCTGATCTCAAATTAGCCATTTTCGAAACCGTCGGATAAACGATTTGGTAGCCATCTTGGATCATTTTCCCGCCAAAAGCTCCCAAAGCAATGGGAAATTTAAAATGTCTTCTCAAAAACCAGTGGGCCAATTTCAATTATACTTGGCAGGAACAATCCTTAGGGCATAGAGATTCAAGTTTGTTCAAACGATGCCGATTGGTCAATTTGGCTGGTGGCCATCTTGTTCCAGTGGTCATCTCGTGTTCAGTAGTTCCAGTGGCCAATAATTCCAGGTGAACGATACAGGCCCCATGGACCTCTTGTCCATATATTTTTAATGTTTCTGGTTCATTACTGACATTAAGTGAGGGATAGAGGCTTCTTTTTGTAAACCATCTTATCTCTTTAATGGTCAGTCTTTGTAAAAAATTAATTTTTCTTTGCTTAATAAATGTCTATTTGCAGTCCAAGAGAAGACTATTTTTGAAAATTTATCACATGAATGACTGGGTTGGTTATAGAGTCAGTAATTAGCAGTGGTAAAATTTCACAAATCTTCTCTTGACTTTGCGAATAGAATATTTCTCAAACCCACTGCAGTGGCCATTTTTGGCCGACTTGACCAGCAGAGGGTTAATCCACCAAACACTATATGTGGATTAATCTTTTTGCTCGGAAAATGTGTCACAAAATCTCAGTTGTAGGATCATTGTGACTGGAGACAAACAGACAAGGGACCTTTCCAGTTTATCCATCCATCATATGACATCATAGGGCATCATAATCAACTATGTGACGTGTAGGATGACGTCATAATCATTATGTCATGAATCCGTCTTAAACAGTTAATAGCCTGACACATAAGAATGGTATGTCTTTACCAGTTAATAAAAATTCTGTTGAATCTTTTGAAACTAATTGCAACAGCACCCCGTCAAATTAGTTTCAAAATATTTAACAGCTTACCTGTATAGCTTTCTGAAAATTGATAGTATGGGATTTCAGGGATCGATCAATCCCAATACGAGGTAGGTGTGGGTGGAGCTTAGCTAGAGATGGGCGGGGCTTACCTAAAACTGGAAATGTCCATTAACATATCTGTCATTGTTTCAGAAAGGGCAGCTAATCAGCGGTGTTGAGCTTGTTGGTGACGGAACCTGGAGTCGGGGCGAAATAAGGGGAAAGCGCGGCATGTTTCCTTCAAACTTTGTGAAACTTATATGAATATAACAAGAGCATTGAATGCTGAAATATTTATACATACTTGTGTATATATATATATATATATATATATATATATATATATATATATATATATGCACAATATACCTGATATAGCTCGTATTATTTTTTAAATAGCTACTTAGTTATATGGGAAAATTTATTTTTAGAAACTTTTCATTGATGTGACTGACGTTTGACCTCGAGAACACTGAATTGTCAAATTCCAAGATTCTATTCACTTTAATATTAAAGCAAATGTTCGTTTTGGAAACAATTTTGCTGAAAACTGTTGCTATCTAAGACAGCAACAGCTTTCAGAAACATTGTTTCTAAAAAATATACGCTAGTCTTTCGTCGATTGACTGTATAATGATTAACATTTTGTCATCAGTGTAGTAAGTGTTAAATGAGCCAGTCGTGTTAGTGGAGCATTTTCAAATTTTTCTTTTGCGTTTGTTGTGATTTCTATCAGCAGTATTTATGTAGCTTTGTGCATTTAACTATTATTATTAAGTTAATCCTTTCACAGATAAATTCTCAGTATCTCAATTTCTTGGCAAGCAAAGATGAAAGCTGTTGAATATTTTGAAATTAATATGACTGGGAGCCATTGCTGCCTTAGGCAGCAATGGCTCCCAGTCATATTAATTTCAAAATATTCAACAGAATATACTATGGTCCTTAAAGAATTAATTTTTTCAGGGATTTGTCATTGAAAGGGTTTAAACTTGGAGGTGTTCATTAATGCTATTGTGTTCATTTGAGTAAATTATGGATGTTGTTAGATGCTTATGAAGAATTTGTACAATTTGCAATTGAATTGTTAAATTGACAGCTTTCGTTGTTCAGTTCCTTAGCGTGAAAACTGATGTACATATTGAAGACTATATTGCTGTCTGTGATAGCAAGCACTTTTAAAAGACTTAGGTATCACTTTTCCAATGATGATGGTCAAAATGGCAGAAGCGTCACTATTCAGTTTTGCATTTTCAATATTGGTTAAGCCTATCCGCGCATAACTTTGTTACATGGCTGGTTATGCAGTTAGGAATCAGCATGATGATTTTGAGGTCAAAGGTCACTCTGACCTCTGTGCAAAAGTCCGCTTTTCAACATTAAGTTTAGCAAAATTTCTCTGCTTATATTTATATCTAAGGATCTGTTAACCTTTTTGGAAATAAACTTTAATACATGGTTGCCTATGTTCTTAGGAATCTGACTGATGATGTTAAGGTCACAAGGTGAAAGGTCAATGTCACTGAGCGCCGATGTTTATCTGCAGTGGGAAGGACTGGCGAGACATCTGTTCTTGCTAATAGCTACATTAGTGCGCTGTTATCCGATTTTATGCCATGATGCAGTTTTGTTTCTGATATTATAGTGGTTCAATGGACCTTTCTAGTTTACCCATCCATCGTCTTATGTCATATGATGTCATAATCAATTAAGTGATGTGTAGGATGATGTCATAATTAATTATGACATGAATGATTCGATTTAGGCCATCTTTAACAGTCCGATATGTTGTACGAATTGTATGTCCTTACCATTTAATAAACAGTCTGTTGAATATTTTGAAACTAATTTGACTGGGCACTGTTGCTGCCACAGGCAGCAACAGTACTCAGTCAAATTAGTTTCAAAATATTTAACACCTTATCTGTATAGTTTTCTAGAAATTGATAGTCACAGAGTACAGCGATCGATCGATCGATCCCAACACAAGCGAGGTGTGGGTGGAGTTAGCTAGAGATGGGCAGGGCATAGCTAAAACTGGAAAGTTCCATTGCATGTTCTTGTTATTGGAAATCATAGTCTATCTTCTATTATATAGAAATTATTCTTCATAAATCGATGTAATTTTAATTTTTTGCCTCCGTTTGTGACATAATAATTGAGTGGATTGATCAAAATCTTAACCCTTTAGTGGACAAAATTGGCTGAGAGAAGACTTGAAAATGTACCACTGGAATAACTGGCTCGCTTATTGAACCATATTCAGGTGATAAATTATTTTAAATAGTCTACTGTTGGCCTAAAACTGGACATTCCTCAAGTCCACTGCAGAGGCGGGTTTTGACCCTCGTCACCATTAAATGGTTAACGTTTTAACTCACAAGCTTGTCAGAAAACAGTGGCCTTGAAAAATGTCCATTTACAGAACAAGACCATTTTTGAAAATTTACCACTGATATGACTATCTCTATAACGGAGCCTGTCGTTCCAGTGGCAAATTTAAATTTTGCAAATTTAAATTAGTCTCCTGTTTCAGCAAATTTTATGTTTAAAGTGTTAGGAGATCATTCCATGCCCTAGAGCCAATGCAACAAAATAATGATGTAACAGTATGAAATTGTAATTCTTATTCTGTGTAATATATACACTAATTAACTACTTGTCTCCACGTATTTATAGATTTTGTTAAAAAATATAAAATACACATATTGCCTTTTCAAAATTTCAGATTGAATATTCAACTTTTTCATAAACAAATTTTATACATATTTAAGAAGACTAATAAGACGGAAATAATGAATTATAAGGAATTTAATTCTGTGATAAACATGGGCCATATATTAACCATATCATTTAAACTATTCACCATTTAATCATTGAAATATATTTTTGAGGTAGCTAGTTAGTTATAATAAATTAAAAATACTAATAAATTAATTATCTTTTAAATACCTTTATGCGATAATATTGGTTAGTCTACATCATTACGGGAAGAGAAAGAGGTCTTTACCCTCGCTATGTAAGGGGAAGAGGGTTAATGCATTCAGGTCTGTGCGTGCGTGCGTGCGTGCGTGCGTGCGTGCGTGCGTGCGTGCGTGCGTGCGTGCGTGCGTGCGTGCGTGCTTGCGTGCGTGCTTGCTTGCTTGCTTGCTTGCTTGCTTGCTTGCTTGCTTGCTTGCTTGCTTGTTTGCGTGCATGCATGCCTGTGCATACGTGTGTACGTGCGTGTGTGCGTGCATGTGTGTGTGTGTCCGGTGCTGTATCTCAAAAGCTACTTATCCGATTTGGCTCAAATTGCAACCGAACATAGCAACTTACTGTGCAAAATGATTTCCAGACTTTGGCAGGAAGTATCCTTGGGCCATAGGGATCCAACTTTGTTCAAATGAAGTCGATCGGCCAATTTGGCCTGCAAACATCTTGGATTTTGCCCAATTTTTAGAAACGTCTTTAAAAAAAAAGAAATATGATCTATGGCAAGAGCTGAACCAAGTTTGTTCAAGGGAACTTGATTGGTCAAATGGTTCGGCGGCCATCTTGGTTGACCTAGTTTTAGCGAAAATTACTTCTCCAGAACCGCTAAAGGGATCAGGCCAAAATTTTGCAGATATGATTAGGGACTAATGGCCATTAAAATTTGTTCAAGGGAAGTTGATCTGTCAAAAAACATGGCTGCCGTGGGCCAATCAAAATATAGCGTATTTGGCGGCCATATTGGATTCTTTTACTTGATGGATTTTGAGGCTGAAATTGGTTTTATGTGTTTTTGGGTATTCTGATCTCAAATTTGCAATTTTCAAAACTGTCGGATGAATGGTATGGCGGCCATTTTGGATCATTTTCCTGCCTAAAGCTCCCATGCTAAAGTCATGGAAAATTTCAAATGTCTTCTCGAGAACTACTGGGTCGATTTCAGTTATATTTGGTGAGAAGCATCCTGAGGGAATAGAGATTCAAGTTTGTTCAAACGAAGCCGATCGGCCAATTGAGCCGGTGGCCATCTTGGATTTTGCCCGATTTTTAGAAATGTCTTTAAAAATATTCTTAGCTAAAACCACTGGGGATTGATGCAAACTGCATGAAATATGATCTAGCTGAATCAAGTTTGTTCAAGGGAACTTGATTGGTCAAATGGTTCGGCGGCCATCTTGGTTGACCTAGTTTTAGTGAAAATTACTTCTACTCCAGAACCGCTGAAGGGATCGTGGCAAAATTTGGCAGATATGATTAGGACCTAAGGGCCATTAAAGGTTGTTCAAGGGATCTTTAAAAGAAACATGGCCGCTGTGGGCTAATCAAAATATAGTGTGTTTGGTGGCCATATTGGATTTTTTTATTTGATGGATTTTGAGGCCGAAATTGGTTTTATAAATGTTTTGGGGTATTCTGATCTCGAATTTGCCATTTCTGAAACTGTCGGATAGACAGTTTGGCGGCCATCTTGGATCATTTTCCCAACAAAAGCTTCCATGTTAAAGCAATGGGAAATTTTTAATGTCTTCTCAAGAACTACCTGGCTGATTTCAGCTATATTTAACAGGAAGCATCCTTATGGCATAGGGGTACGAGTTTGTTCAAAGGAAGACGATCGGCCGATTTGGCCGGTGGCCATCTTGGATTTGGCCGACTTGGCAACGTCTTAAAAAATCTCCCAAACTGTTTGGGGGATCGATGCAAACCTTATGAAATATGGTCTAGGGCAAGAGCTGAATCAAGTTTGTTCGAGGGAACTTTTTTGCCAAATGGTTCGGTGGCCATCTTGGATGAATTAACTTTCGCGAAAAGAATTTCTCTATAACCGCCGAATGGATCGGGCCGAAATATGATATATCAAAAACACATGTTCGCCATGAATTAATCAGGATGTAGCATTTTTGGGGAACGTCTTCTGCAAATTTCGGAGAAAATCATGAAAAGACACCTTATTAACCACTGAGTCAATTTTTATCCTTCACAGAAATTTGATTGGTAAATTTTTCCAATGGTCATCTCGTTTTGTTCGATTATGCTAGTGGCCAATAATTCCAGGTAAGCGATACAGGCTTCTTGGGTCTCTTCTTACAATGTGACGTGAAGGCGAGGGTCTGAAATCTCTGATTGCTCTTATTGTATATTTTACACGGTGTATTGATGCTTATAGGGAAATTAATCTGTCTATTATCTTAACCCTTACAGACCAGAGACTACAAATTCTTTATGATTTAAGGAGTATTCTGTTTAATATTTTGAAACTAATTTGACTGGAATCTGTTGCTGCCAGGTTCCAGTCAAATTAGTTTCAAAATATTAAACAGCTTTCCTGTCTTGAAATTTAGACAGTGGAATGCCAAGGGTTAATATGTTAAGATCTTATTACAATGACCTGCAAGTGCCATAATCTGTTTTTGATAAAACACTATTCATATCATATTACAAACATTTACCAGTGTATAAGATTGTCAACATATCTTTGTGTACATTTTTTTAATATAAAAATATATGCAAATTGTTAATTTCTATGAAATTTTGATACTCTAAAGGTTAATTTTATTATATAGTATATACAAAAATCTGCCTTGTATTATGGTATAATAATAATAATAATAATAATAATAATAATAATAATAATATAATTGATTAATTTTATCATTTTAATTGTCAAGCCAGCCCAAAGCGGACTTTGAAATCGTCTTAAGGAATAGCTGTTTGGTGGCCAAGAGAAGGCTATTTAAAAATTTGTATCACTGAAATTATTAGCTCCGTAAGCGATCCAGTCATTCCAGTAGCAAATTTTCAAAATGTCCTGCAAATAGCCATTCACTAATTAAGCAAAAACTCTTGACAATTAAAGGGTTAAACAATTCATTCTATATATGATCACTATTTCTACATGAGGCAGCAACAATTTTCAATCAAAGCCAACTTTTTCAGGGAATTAAGAATGAAAAGTGTTTGTTATTATAAACTGACTACCTGAGATATGATTGCCAAATTAAATATGTGGCATAACTATTTTCGCCCAACAAAAGTTAACTTTGTATCTAATGTTGGTCTGGGTCATGACGTGAACTGCTTCAGAGATTGACTTGTGGTGTGAAGCAGGTATTCATACTGATTTCTGTACGCTATACTGAACTCACTATCGGTGATTATTTTACATTTTCATTTGTGCCTTTGTCGGTGTTAGCTTTTTACCTAACAGCATGAGCGACCCACGCGCGTGCACGCACGCACGCATTCACACACACACTGATTGTCATCATAAGGGTCATTTTGAGGGTACATATACACCAAAATACATCTTGAGACCCCCAAAAGTAGTGGCAGTGGTTTCCATGACACCATGATGCCCACAAAATCTATCATCTCCACCTCCATAACTCATAGACATGTGTGAATCCATTGTACTCTCTAATTTTAGCATGGATGAGAAACACTACCTGAGACCGCTATATTTCATTTTGTGGTACCCAGATTTCAGGGTGTGAGCTCCATGTGAGCACCCCAAATTTAAATACCATGGGAACCGCTGCGTGCACCCACCCACTGAATCTGCTACAGTATCAAGGAGGTCCTGTTATTCTTGGGAATGTAATTATTTCGTAATATTTTTGTACTGTACATATGGCTTGCCAGTGTAAGCTAAGCAAAACCTAGTGATGATATCAGTATGAAAACAGATTTTAACCCTTTAAAACTCAAACCCACCAAAAATGTTTTCTGCAGGCGTCTTGAGAAATGTCCATTTGCTGACCAAGAGAAGACTATTTTAGAAAGTTTACTACTAGAATGACCGGCTCGATAAGCGAGCCGATCATTTCAGTGGCAAATTAAAAAAAAAATCTCTTGGTCAGTAAATGGACAATTTCTATGAAGTTTTCTTAAACAAATTCGAGGGTTAAACGGTTAACTAAAAAGTGATAGGATTGAAAATTATATAAAATACATTCTTTTTCACCTGCTGTTTCTTAATGTGGAATACCCACCTGAGATATAATGTCAGACTTTGTCAGGCATTTCGAATTGCCAATTCCCAGGGCTGAATTTAGAAAGGGTCCCGTATTAAGAAATACATTAATTTATGGCCCACATTGTTTATACGATGTATATTTTAAAATGTGTAACATAACACTGCTTCAATGACTGTCTGACTGCTGCAAGCCACCTGAGAATAATTTCAATGGGCAATAACTCTGGACTTGCTGGATATTTTGAAAACAATTTGACTGAAAGTTGTTGGTGGCTTAGCCACCAACAACTTTCAGTCAAATTGTTTTCAAAATATTCAGGATATACAGTTAGATCCCCATTAAAAATATCCCCATTGAAAATGAATTGTGGATAAATTCAGCAGACAGACAGTTAGGGACAGGTGTATGTGTGTTTGGCACTTGTGATAAAGTGTCTATTAGCTTTTAGATAAGTCTGTGATAGCTACTGTATCAAGAGATTTATACACTTTTTTTATACAAAAAATAATATCACATATATTTGTTCATGGGTTACAGAATTTATCGCCGCTCTTTTTTTTACAAAATATTATTTTTGAATAATTGATAAATTGATTGAACAATGATATATTTTTCAGTAGTTTTTTTAAGTCTAATTTGTCAAGTGACATCGAATTGTACATTTCAGGAAGAATTCTTTTGATAACAGTTTACAGTCTATTTATTTAAATCTTCACAAAAATTGTCGTTGGAGCGGGAGTGAAGAAGTTAGGAAAATACAGGAAAGAAATCATGATTAAACCATCAACTTAAAAAAGTGTTTCAATTTCAAAACACCTACACAGGAAAGCTATTGAATATTTTTGCCTATGGCAGCAACAGCACCCAGTCAAATTAATTTCAAAATATTTAACAGCCTAACTGTATAGTTTTCTGGAAATTAATAGTCAGGGAGTTCAGAGATCGATTGATTGATACAACACGGGCGAAGTGTGGGTGGAACTTAGCTAAAACTGTATTCCTCCATGGCAACTGTCTCTGTCATGTGACATGTTACAGCAGTCTGACCTGAATAATATTCTATTGTGGCTGTACAGTACACCTCAGGAATAACTTAGAATGTTTCCAAAACAAAATAAAATGTACTCTTGAATATTGTGGACTTAATTTAATCAAATTAAGTCCACAATTAGTGATCATGATCGATTATTTAAAAATAATCGTGATCACTCAATTAATCAGTGGGTAGGAATTATCAAGATATAACAACATATGAATGACGAAAGGTGCAATGGTCCATTTGCAGGCCATGAGAAGACTATTTTTGAAAATATATTACTGGAATGACTGGCTCGATGTTCGAGCCAGTCATTCCAGTGATAAGTTTTCAAAAATCGTCTCTTGGCCAGTAATTAAGCGTCATTCGTTGTGCAAAATGTAAATTTTCATGACCGATCACATTAAAGAGTAATTAATATGTAGTTCTTCAAATATTTTATGTAATAGAACTTATTCTAATTTGTAATCATATAAATTCACGATTTAAAACATAATCGCGATTTTAAATTTAATCACATAATCACGCAAGTCTATCCACAATATTCAAGAGTACATTGCTGCCTGTCCACAATATCCAACAGAATATTTCTTATATTGTGTTCAAAATTCTACTATTTGGAAACATTTAAAATTATTTCTGAGGTTTGGTGTATTTCTGCCTATCACATGTAGGCTTTAGTCCGTAAATATAAGCAAGACACACTGTGTTTCTTATAATAGTCAGAATAACATAGTGGGATACTAACAATGTAGTCTTATAACTGACTGTCTCTTAATATGCCTGACTCTGGTTATCTCAATGAGACCAAAAAGTCTGAATGATCTGAGCATTGTGTGTCGGCTCCAAATATGGGCATGTTTGTACAGTTTTCACCGGTGAAATGTTTTTTGGCAGTGTTAAAAGGCTCCTTTTTGCAACAGCTCCCAGTCAAATTAGTTTCAAAATATTCAACGCAATATTTATTAAATTGTAAATTCATTCATATTCAATGTGTACACTTCTGTGATGGACTTTTCGAGTTTCGTGATGTAACTACGTTTTTATTATGACGTCATGTGCTTAAGTGACAGATCAAATCTCGCTATTCTATCTGATATATCATTGTGGTCTGAAAAGTAAATGACAAAAATGACCAAACAAGATACTGTCCACAGTGCTGTTCCAGTGACAATGGAGGACGAATCCGGTTTTAGCTATGACCCACCAATCTCTAGCTAAGCTGACCATGAATTTTCAAAAATCATCTCTTGGCCAGTAATTAAGCATCATTCGTTGTGCAAAATGTAAATTTTCATGACCGATCACATTAAAGAGTAATTAATATGTAGTTCTTCAAATATTTTATGACTTGTCTATAAATTTCCTGAAAAATATACAGCCACAGGTAAGTTGGTGAATATTTTGAACGTAATTTGACTTGGTGCTGTTGCTGGCACCCAGTCAAATTAGTTTCAAAATATTCAACAGCATGTTTATTAAATAGTAAGGACATGCAATTCGTACAACAATGCTTAGTCTGTCACCAATTAAGCATTCGTGACGTACTGATCTACGTCATTCATGAAGTCATTGATCATGACATTATCCTACATGTCACATAGTTGATTATGATGTCATATCATGGATGGATAAACTGGAATGGTCCATTTTAGCCGTGGGTTGATCATTACACTAGTCCAAGCGACCAAGCCAAAGAAGCAGAGGATTGTGGCTTAAATTTCTCTGATCTATGGAGCCTTTGGTGTTGGCTTCCACGGGTGAAACATCCGTCATTGTCTCCCACCCCGCCCCACCCCATCATGTTATTACTTCATGTATGACTTACCTTGTTGTTGATATTCTATATTTCCATTGAGTATATAGCGCTAATGGTGCATGATATAGTGCTGTTGGCTTCACTTGTTATATAAGTTTTTACTAAAAAAATTAATCAAATGCTATATATACGTTCTCCGTTATAAGTCCTTTGCAACACTATTTAACTGTCTGTCTGCTGCAAGACGCCAGACTTCAATTTCAGTGGGCAATAACTGAACCTATTGGATATTTTGAAAACAATTTGACTGAAAGTTGTTGGTGGCTTAGCCACCAACAACTTTCAGTCAAATTGTTTTCAAAATATTCAGCATATCCAGAGTTAAAACCCATGGAGAATGTAGTCTGCAGGAATTCAGCAGGCAGACAGTTAAGGGTATACATATGTTATTATGTTTCTGTCATGTATAAAGCATATCATGGATTTTATAGATTGTAAGAATTCTTGTTAATATGACAAATTTTTAGAAGGATAATATTTTGTTAAAGGTCTGAGATGGTTAACAACCGTGTTAGTTTGCATCCGCATTGAAATACTTACAATTCAGGAATATAGGTCCTTAATCTATTTTTATTGCTTGTAATCCTTATTTGAGAATATAAATAACATGTTAGTTAGTACAATTTTGAAAACGATGTAAGAAATCTTCTGTGTTGAATATTTTAGACTTAATTTGATTGGAAACCATTGCTGCCTTAGGCAGCAATGGCTTCCAATCAAAGTAAGGCCAAAATATTCAACAATACATCTTATTTTGTTATGGGAACATGATAAGTTATTTCTGAGCTGTGCTGTATCTATGAATCAACCGGCTTATATAAACACTTTAACACTCATATGATATCAGCCAAAAACAACTTCTGCAGTGTCTTGAGAAATGACCATTTCCAGACGAAGAGAAGACTGTTTTTGAAAATTTACCACTGCAATGACTGGCTCGATAACTGAGCCAGTCATTCCAGTGGTAAATTTTCAAAAATAGTCCTCTTGGTCTGCAAATGGACATTTTATAAGAGAAAATTTAAATTTTCTTTAACAAATTCGAGGATTAAAAGGTTAATCAATATTACGCTCACATTTTCATGGTTTTTTTAACCCAGCAATAACTGTTATGTGAATAAGATCTAGTTTATCATTATAACACATATTATAGATTATTTTGGACATTAAATAATTAAATGAAAAATAGAACTTTTATAGCTTCAGCTGTTACACATATCATATCATTATTAAAATGTTTATCCACATACTGGTTAATGCGTCAGTTGTTCTTACACCAACCCAACCCTTCCCGAGAACATTAAGAAATGGTGAATATCTTGTAAATGTATAGTGTATACAATCAGACCTCTATAAGACTGTATTGGTGTTGGGGGGGGGGGTGAGGGAAGAGGAGGGGCAACCATCAAACAACTAGTCGCTATAGCCAGGCCATGGTTTATTAATTTAACCCACAAATTTGTTCAAGAAAATTTAAATTTTCTCATATAGTGTCCATTTGCAGGCCAGGCGATGCCCATGATCTCAAAACTAACTACTGACAAGGCCATCTAGGCATCGTATAGGAAAACAAGAATTGAGCAGATGGTCATGGTTGACCTCAATTGTAAACCAAATGAAGCCCTAAGTAAAGTCCTAGAATGTGTGGAGACATCAACTTCTTAAAACATCAGTGTAGCCAGGAATATCAACCAGGGGATGATGATCCACTCGCCACAAAGATGTCTGAAAAACAGAAAGCATAGTGACTATGCATATATCAAAGCAGTCAAAATGAGCACCAAACCGAACTAAGATAGAATCGCAATAAGATCCTGCACCAAATCTGCCTTTGAACAGCAGCTACAGCTCCCTATCGATGCTGTGGGCGGACACTCATCACACTCCCAAAGCCTGAGTAACCACCCGGAACTCTTCCCAATTTGAGGCCAACACTCCTGTGAACATTATCCAGAAATTTCTATCAAATGTGACATTATCTGGTTTCAGAGATAAGATTGACATATTGACTGGAAACTGGCACAGTGGATTTAAGCGGTTTTAAGAGAGATCATACCCGCGCTGACATAGTCTGGGCACAATGAATGTTTACATCAGTAGTACTGTCAAAGCATTGGGACTTCTGCAGGATAGGAATCGATATGTTATGCGAATTTGATATCAGCAAGAGACCAAAGATCTTCAATTTCTCCATCAAGCTGATTGCAATGATAATGAACTACACCTGGTTAGACTTTTATTAGCAAACACAAAACAAAATGTTATCGTCAAATCAACGCTTTCTGCACAGTTTGAAACTTCAATAATGTCAGCACACGGTGATGGTTTATCACCAGTGCTTTTCACTTGCTACCTCGCCACATCTCTATCATCTGTTCAACACTACGAGACCAAACCCTCGTATCTCGGTGATAGGTATGCGACTACAGATGGGGTATGCAGATGGTGTTGACTTTATCAATGAGAAAGAAAGTTACCGATACACTACTTCCAATTAGCTGTGTCGAATCACTGATGACAGAAGGTGGTCTGTACTTTTGGTGGTGATGAACACATGTTGGCAGGGAAGACGTGTCCTTGGAATAGTCATGCCTTGGCCCTTGGATATTGACCAGGAAGCCTGTGATGAGGATGTCATGTTTGGGGTCTCATGTATAAAACAGCAGAGCTTCACACCTCTGGCTAGAGGAACTCCCCAAATTAGCCATCCTCATAATACTATTTTGCATATCTGAAAAGGAAGCAAACTGGCCTAAACCTGCAGTGCATCTCATGATCCCATAATTCTTCGCAGATCTGGAATGGTATGTGTGCAGCTATCATGATTGAAACAACCTTTCCGAGGTATAGCAAAGGTCAGAGATCTTGTTGGCATTACATTCAAACACCATGCGAAGAAAACCTGGGCTTTGTGTCTGCACATTTGTGGCCGCAAAGAATAACATCAGACATGACCCAGCATGTCGATGAAAACCCTCCACAAAGGAAATGAATTTACAAATGCGGATGCAAAGTGAAATAGCAGTGTAAAACTCCCAGCGCAAGCGTGAAGAGTCCAACAATCCATTGGACAGTGCACATCATAATGCAGAGGGCATCCTCAACATAGTGAATTGTAGAATCTTACCAGATGAGGTGTATGTTAATAAGTCTGCAAATTGGTGAGAGCATTATGAATGCACAATCCTGGGCTCAATGTTCTGCAGTACTTCTGACATTGCTGCATCATGTGAAACCTAGCTTTAAGTCTTTCTTGAAACTGGATTTTTGTAAATAAAAAATGTCCTTGACAAAGACTGTTTTTTACAACACAACCTGTGTTTTCTTGATGTACAACTGTAATAACTGCGTAGCTAAGGTAACCGGGATTTGTATTGTAGCTCTGTGACTATATGTTCTGTCGGATGGAGTGACAGACGGACTGATGAATTGTCTATTAGGCTATCCACTGGATAGACAGATGGTCTTTTCTCTTTTCTGGAGGTTGACTATAATTATTCCAGAGAGCGACAACAACAGTCTTAGCTTTAACTTTGTTTTTCAACTTCAAATTCAATAACTTTACATAGCAACTTTATATATTCAAACTTCTACATAACTCTACATAATTTACAACCATACACATTGACATGCTCTCCAAGCTCTTAACTCCTCTTTTTAAAAATAATTTCACACATACATAGCATACTAGTTTCCAGGCAAACAAACTTACACCATTCAAACATGTCTGTTCAATAATTTGTAAAAACATGAATTTTCAGCAATATATTCAATTAAATACAATCCTTAATAATATCAGGCTTAAACCTCATGTAGCTACTTAACCATTGTAACGCTGAATTTACTGAATTAAATTATTATTGCAGGCAGTTTATGTTAGCTCAAGGCAAGCTGTTTTCATATCAGTCAGTCAGTATAAAAAGGGTTAAAACTGTTAAATAGATTTTAAACAATCAAACAATCCATAACCTATATAACCTCTTCTTAAAATTTAAAATCACTTATAGTGAAGTCACCTGATCAGTATTGGAAACAGTTTGCCCCAAAAGTTGTTGATGGTGTATGCTTGATTCTCGACAGGAATATAGAGTACAGCATCAAGGACATCTACTTGTGACACCAGAGAGAAAGGAAGTCGAAAGCCTCAACTTACATTGAACATGTCTCTGCCAGCAAAATAATGACGATTCTATTGCAATTTATTTCACAATAAATCAATTTTTAGCTCACCTGGCCAGAATGGCCAAGTGAGCTTATGGCATGGCGACCGTCTGTCCGGCGTCCGTCAACTTTTGCTTAAAAACGCTACTCCTCATTAACCTCTTGGCAGATTTCAACCTAATTTGGCTGGATACTGATTATGCACAAATATGAATTTTCTTGACCATATAATGTTCAAACAGCCTTCATTTACAGGACAACTGAGAATTTTTTGTGAATTCCATTGAAAAACTTGGTCTTTTCTTGGCCTGCAGATGGATTGCATTCAATGAGCAACACTTTCTTCCTTTTTACAAATCTTGACCATTAAATGGTTAATTAATACGTTGATATAAGTGGTATATTGAACGCTTTGAGGCGCTGTCACATAAAATTGAATCACAGGATTTACCTGTCTTTACTAACACCATTCAGATATGCCTAAACTGTTTGGTTAACTCTAACAGCACTGTTCTCTTGGTCTGCAAATAGACATTTCTCAAGACCACTGCGGAAGTAAATTTTTGGCTGATGAGTGTTAAAGGGTTAATTAAATTGTAAATTCGTCAGACCTACAATTCGTTCAGTTTACAACAACCTTTCCGATTTTTATGACAGTTATACGTCATTTCGATTGCGACATCAGCTAACATACAACACATTTGATTATGACATCAGATACTTAAGTCACAGATGGGATCCCTCTATTGTACTCTAACTCATGTTAGCTTTGAGCAATGTGTGAAACAATCGCAGAAAAACAACAAAAATATACTTGTTGAATTTTTTTTATTTATGTAAAATATATAAATGTTACAGTGTACTAGATATTATTATAATAATTATTATTATATTAGCTTATTTACATTTGATGTGATTTGTTATCATTACTATTATACACCTGAGAATGGCTAATTCACTATGATACACTATAGGATAGAAATCATAATAATAAACAACACAAACAACAAGCGCTTGTGGGGAAACGTGACTATAGTCATGTCTGCGAGGGCAACAAAAAGGAGGTCAAGTTAAATGACCCTAACCTAAATGACCAGCTACGGGAAGGGGGGGGGGGGTTTGTCAAAAACGAGTCACTAATTTGTGACAGTTGCCAGGCGATAAAAGAAATATGGCACTTTCGGTGCACAGGCACTTCCCTTTAACCCTCGAATCTGTTCAAGAAAATTTATATTTTCTCATAGAAAATGTCCATTTGCAGACCAAGAGAAGACTATTTTTGAAAAATTACCACTGGAATGACTGTCTCAGTTATCGAGCCAGTCATTCGTGGGAAATTAAAAAAAATAGTCTTCTCTTGGTTTGCACATGGACATCTCTCAAGACCACTGCAGCAGCTGTTTTTGGCTGATATGAGGGTTAAAGTGTTAATGATCAGTAATACAGTGGCTTAGTGGCTCAATTTGATCAAGAATATAAAAATATTTGCTTATTTAATGTCCATTTGCAGGCCAAGAGAGGAGTATTCTTGAAAATTTACCACTGGAATGACTAGCTCATTCAAGTGGTGAATTGTCAAAATTAGTCTTCGCTTGGTCTGCAAATGGGCATTCCTAGAGATCACTACAGAGGCTGATTTTGGCCGCCTTCGCCATGAAAGGGTTAAATATCAGACAATTACTATTAGTAATTAGTCCCCTACAGGTAAAACCAAGGGGGAGGGGGGTAACTAGACTATAGATTTGCACTCCATCTGTCCGTCCATCGCAATTGGTTTTCCGCAGGTTTTTTCGCAGTCCTTCAAGGTATTCAACTGAGAATTGGTATATTGGTTTGCTATGAGAAGTTACAGACCAAGTTCGAGTTTCAGGCGTATGCGTAAATTTTTGATGGATTTATGCCCGCCTTCGACTACAAATATCAGCTTTCCGCACTCTTTTCGCAATTCTTCAAGATATTTAAGGGAAAATTGGTACATCGCTTTAGTATAAGGAGTTACAGAGTAAGTTCGAGTTTCAGACATTTTCGTCAGTTTTTCATGGAGTTATGCCCCCTTTCGACTTATGAAATGCGAAAAATGTTAGCTTTCCGCCCTTTTTCTCGCAGTCTTTCAAGATATTCAACTGAGAATTGGTTCATTACTTTATTATGAGAAATTACAGAAAGTTCGAGTTTCAGGCGTTTGCGTCATTTTTTGATGGAGTTATGTCCACTTTCGACTTATGAAATACAAACATATCAGCTTTCAAGGCTTTTTCCTTCACCACATATAACTGAAACTTGGTTTATTGCTATGTTATGAGAAGTTACAGATCAAGTTCGAGTTTCAGCTTCTGTCAATTTTTAATGGCGTTTTTGACTGTCAATCTCTAAAGATTTATATCACCAGTTAGGGGACCTGTACTGCAAAGCAATACTTACAGAATGCTTGTTAATTTAGTAATTTGTTTCAAAATATTCAACAGTATGTTTATTAAATAGTAAAGACATACAATTCGTACAACAACCCTTAGTCTGTCATCAATTAAGCGTTCCTGGCGAACTTATCTACATCATTCATGACATCATTGATTATGACATCGTCCTACATGTAGCGTAGTTGATTATGACGTCATATGATGGATGGATAAACTGGAAAGGTCCAGTGTCATGCTGGTCAAAAGCAACTAACCACCTGGAGAAATGACCAGTTACACACTACGATAAAACTCTGAAACTTTCCCAGTAAGCGAGCCAGTCATTCTAGTGGTAAATTTCAGAAATAGTCTTCTCTTGGTCAGCAAATGGAGATTTTCTAAGTGGGAAACTTGAAATTTTGATGCAGAGATTTGACAATGAAAGGGTTAAATGGAAGAATATAGAAGTGAAGCATAAGCATCATCATCATCATGAATCAATCATTGTAATCTGGCTTTGATCTGACCTGAACAGGTGGAATGTTGTTGTCAATTAGTACTCAGGTAAAAGTCCTCTCCCACACGCACGCAAACTGTGTGACACACATACACTGTACATCCTTACTCCATGGAAGAATTCATCTCTAGCTATGCCATGCCCATTTCTAGCTATGCCACGCCCTCTCTGTACATGCGTTGTCATCGACTTATATAGTTTGAACCCTGAATTTCCCAGAATCCTAATTTTAAAGTAATGTATTTATACAGCTAAGTTGCTGAATAATTTGAAACTAATTTGATCGCGAGTCATTGCTGCCATGGTAGCCAGCAACGGCTCCCCAGTCAATTTTGTTTCAAATTATTCAACAGAATGTTTACTAATTTGTAAATTCATCAAACCCATACAATTCGGTGAAAAATATTTCAAGTTTCGCGATGGAGCTCTACGTCATTTTGATATTGACATCAGCTAACTAATGACGTAATTCATTATGACATCACATATTTGAATGACAGATCATATCCCTCCATACAGCTATACTCTCTCGCCACCATACATCCATATCCAAACAACCAACCAAACTCGGCACCAAAAACTATATTACAACTAACACCATAACAAATCACCATTGTTGTTTTAATCCCTCTAATATCATGACTTCCGTGTATCGAATCCGCTTTTAGCTATGCCCCGCCGCCAATCTCTGGGCTAAGTTCCACCCACGCTTTGCCCAGGTTGAGCTCGATAGATTCCTGAACTCCCTGAATCTCAATTTCCCGTAAACTATACATGTAAACTGGTGAATATTTTGAAACTAATTTGACGATGATGTTGCTGCATATCACAGCATCAGACCAGTCAAATTACTTTCAAAATATCAACAGCATGTTTATTAAGTAGCAGACATACAATTCATACAACTTGATGGACTGTTAAACGTTTATGACGGACTTAATTCCGTCAATCATGAGTAAATGATTATGACGTGATGTACTTGATGATGACATGATAGGAACCATCATTAGATTGAGTTCATCTATTAAAACTGAACTGAAACTTGGCCAAATCATTCATATTCCATTACACGGTAATTTAGCGAAAATCTGACTAAACCTGGATCAGTCAATTTTCTAACTGATTATTGCTTTATTGAGTGTGGCAAAGTGACATATGGTACAATCCTATATCAGCTGGACAGTAGGCTTGCACGATTACGCGATTAAATCGAAAATCGCAATTATTCTTTAAATCGTTAATTTATACAATTAAAAATTAAATAATCGTGAGTAATTTCTAACTCATAAAATATTTCAGAGCCTGCAATTTAATTACTCTTTAATGCGATCCCAAACATTGTCATTTTGCCCAGTGAATTTTGCCTCCAAGAGGACTATGGTAAAAGAGTTGTATTAAGCCTGCAATTTGTTCAGCACAATTTCAATTTCCTCATAGAAGATGCCCATTTGCAGGTCAAGAGAAGACGATTTTTGAAAATACCATTGCAGCTTTTATCATTCATATATACCTTTGTTATTATGTCTCGGTAATTAGTACCCAAACTGATTAATCACGATTATTCTTAAATAATCGATCGCGATCATTCAAGGCAATAATGGCACATGCCTACTGGACGGGGATAAATGTCACACACCATTTTCAGACACCATCTCAAATGGACTTTAGTGTCAGTTGTCTAATCAAGTAGAAACAGGCCTTGTAGAATATTCATATTTTAGATAAAGTTTTCTTAAATATTTAAGAGGCAATAACAACAAAAGACTATTTTTGAAAATTTACAACTGGAATGACTGGCTCGATATCCGAGCCAGTCATTCTAGTGGTAAATTCTCAAAAATAATCTTCTTGGAGGCAAAAAATCTTTTTTCTAGGCAGGCGGTTGATTTCATAATTTTAGTGGTCAACATCAACCTCTCTTAAAGAACCACCATATTTCATCACCAAAAACCAGGTGTTTCTCTCAAACACGGATGATTGCATAATTTCTATCACTACTGCGACAGCAATTTGAAATAAAATTAATCTAAACAAAACACTTTAATTAATAAATGTACAATTACTACTATAAAAACACCCCACATGAACTCACTTCAACAATATTTGTGTAATTATTAATAGACCAGCTATTAAACTCTCCGGAATATAAAAATTATATTAAAAAAACTCCAATAACTTGGTTTTAAATATAAAACATGATTTATCTATGTTTATTAATCAACATTTACAGGTAAGAAAAATATTACTGATTTTTAAAAAAACCACTCATGTTGTTCAATTCACCCAAACATATTAACAATGACATAGTCAATGAGTTCTGAGTAGTAGTAGTAGTAGTAGTAGTAGTAGTAGTAGTAGTAGTAGTAGTCTATGGCTTGAAGTATTTCTTATCAGCAAATATTGTGACTATGAAATTTATGGCAACATCTCGCTTTCTCATACAGTCTCCCTCTCCCTGATAATTCAGCTTACTGGACCATTATCCGGGCTCTCACTCTCAGGTAATGAGTATTAAATGACACCATGTTATGACAATACCACTATATAACATAAGCCTCTTAATCAGTACAAAACACGACACGTAATGGACCTTTACAGTTTATCCATCCATTATCCCTTACCACTGGTGTCAAAATTTTAAATTTTCAAATTAAATTAAACAAGAGGCCCAAGGGGCCTGTGTCGCTCACCTGGAGCATTATGCATTTTTGTCACAATTGCTGGTGGGTGGTTTAGGAGTAGTCTTCTAAATGAGTTTGTGGACATTTTTCTAAGTCCAATATGGCCACCAAACACGCAACATTTTGATTGGTCCACTGCAGCCATGCTTCTGACGTAGCGCCTTCCCTTGAAAAAACTTTAATGGCACTCAGTGCCTAATCATATCTCCCAAATTTCGGCCCAATCCGCTCAGTGGTTCTGGAGTCATTTTGGCAAAAATTAGGTTATCCAAGATGGCCACCAAACCATTTGGCCAATCAAGTTCCCTTGAAACAAACTTGGTGCAGCTCTTGGCCTAGATGATATTTCATGGGTTTTGAATTGATCCCCCACGCAGTTTTGGAGATTTTTAAAGCCATTTTAAAGCGCCCAGTTTTTTGGCGGATCAACTTCTCTTGAACAAACTTTAATGGCCTTTAGTCCTTAATCATATATCACAAATTTCGGCCTGATCGCTTCAGCGGTTCTGGGGGAAGTCGTTTTTGTGAAAATGAGGTCATGCAAGATGGCCGCTGAACCATTTAGTCAATCAAGTTCTCTTGAACAAACTTGGGTCAGCTCTTACCATAGATCATATTTCATGACGTCTGAATTGATCCCTCAAACGGTTTTGGAGAAGATTTTTAAAGCCATTTCTAAAAATCAGGCAAAATCCCTCAAACGGTTTTGGAGAAGATTTTTAAAGCCATTTCTAAAAATCAGGCAAAATCCCTCAAACGGTTTTGGAGAAGATTTTTAAAGCCATTTCTAAAAATCAGGCAAATCATGTCAAATTGGCCGATCGGCTTCGTTTAAACAAAATGGAATCTCTATGCCGTAAGGATGCTTCCTGTCAAATATAATTGAAATCGGCCCAGTAGTTCTCGAAAAGAAGACATTAAAAATTTTCCATTGCTTTAGTATGGGAGCTTTTGGCGGGAAAATGATCCAAGATGGCCGATAAACCATTTATCCGACAGTTTCGAAAATTGCCAATTTCAAATCAAAATATCCAAAAACCTACATAAAGCGGTTTCGGAGAACTTGGATCCCAATGCCCTAAGGATGCTTCCTGGCAAATATAATAGAAATCGTCCCAGTGGTTCTTGAGAAGTCGTTTTAAAGGAAAAGTTGACGGATGGACACATGAAGGATGGTCGCCACGACATAAGCTCACTTGGCCTTTCAGGCCAGGTGAGTTAAAATGAATTGGTGTTCATTTTTCAACAAATTTGGTGGAAGATGGTGCTGTCGTAGACAGCAACATCTTCAGCAAAATTGTTGAAAAATGTACACCAGTTTCTTTAATACTGACACAGTAAAAGATAGAATATTGACATCAGAGTGGTAAGGGTTAAATGACGTCATAATCAACTACCTGACGTGTAAGATGATGTCATAATCAATAAATAAGTTTGCCACGAACGCATGATTGGTGACGGCATAAGCGTTGTTGTACGAATCACATGTCTTTACTATTTAATAAACAGGCTGTTGAATACGCCGAAACTAATTTGACTGGGCGCGGTTGCTAGTCAAATTAGTTTCAAAATATTCAACAGCTTACCTGTATAGTTTTCCGGAAATTGCTAGACAGGGAGTTCAGGAATCGATCGATCCCAACATGAGCGAGGTGTGGGAGGAGCTTAACTAGAGATGGGCGGGGCATAGCTAAAACTGGAAAGGGCCATTAGCAGATCAAATGGAGGATCATCAGTAGGTAGCTCAGGTGTGTGTGTGTGTGTGCGTGCGTGTGTGCGTGTGTGCGTGTGTTTAAAGTTATATATATATAATGAAACAATAATAGTTGTTATACTTATGAAAAATGAATGAATGAATGAATGACATATTGAATGAATGACTGAATGAATGAGAAATGAATGAATGAATGAACGAACGAAGGAATGAATGACTGACTGACTGTTCAATTACTGAATGTCAAATGAATGAATGAATGAATGAATGAATGAACGAATGTTCAATTACTGAGTGTTCAATTACTGAATGTCAAATGAATGAATGAATGAATGAATGAATGAATGAATGAACGATTGTAATCAACACAAAACCATATCTCACATTCAGTGCACACAAGGGAGAAAACTCTTCCATGTAGAAAATCTATATTTAGCTGGCGAGGCAATATTTTAAACGTAAAACTTTTATGGCGGCTTCAGAAGAACCTGTCATAATGGTGGTAAGTTTTAAAAATATTTGTAATCACTGATATTTTCTATTTAACCGAGTTATCCCCTTTTCCACTTTGAGTGAATAGTTGTCTCCCTTGTATCTTTAAATATCCGGCCATTTAGTGAATATTTTTCAAAAATACTCAGATGTTTATTTACAAATGATAGGAATTATCTCCCTTGCTATTTCTGGCCTTCAAAGCTTTAAATGCTCTACTTACCAATGTGTGATAATAATAATAATAATAATAATAATAATAATAATAATATAAACATCAAACTACACCTAATTTTAGCATAACTTATATATAAAGTATGTTATAAATATATCATCTAATCCAGAAACAGTGGCATGTTAAGAGTATCAAATTAATTATCATAACTGTTATTACTATAATATTAATAATAATAATACAAAATTCAACTTCAGTCCCAGTTATAAATAATTATAATATTAATTATAATAAGTAATTAAATGCATGTAATTACAAAACACATAGCCAACTTTTTAATAATACTAATAATTTAAACATATTCGTGACGATGTTAATTCAACTTTAATTACATATATAGGGCAGCTATTATTACTATTCACACGCAAGAGACCCCAGGGGCCTTGATGCTTAGCTACTTAGAATTATGGCTTAGTAGCACAGATTAAAAAACAGAAAAATTACTATCATACTTCCATCTGTAGAAAACAATGCCATACTGACCTAATTGGTATACAACGATAGCTCCAATAATAAATAAATATATTTTAACAATTTAATGCCCAAAGCCAGCTTAAAAGCGCTTCTGTTGTGCTCTTGAGAAATGTTCATTTGGAGACCATTTTTGAAAATTTACCACTGGAATAACTGACTCGATGAAAGAGCCAGTCGTTCAGTGATAAATTTTCAAAAATTGTATTCTCTCGGCCTGTAAAATGGATACTCAATAGGCAGATATTTAAATTTTCTTTACCAAATTTGACCATTAAAGGGTTAACCAAAAATGGCTTCTGTAGTGCTCGAGAAATGTTAATTTAAAGAGTATTTTTGAAAATTTATCATTGGAATGACTGCGTCGATAATCAAGACTCATTCCAGTGGTGAATTTTCAACTAGAAGGAATGCATCCCGTGTGTCATGCCCTTTTGTTTTTCCATAGATCATAAATCAGTGTCATTTAACAATGATGGATATAGCATTGAATGGTATGCTATCGTATGGCTGACATGGTATGGTATGGCAGGGCATTTCATAGCGCCCGCCATTTTAGTGAGATCGGACAAGCTCTTGATGATTTAAATGTTCATTGAAAAACTTTAAAATCATTCTAATTCTTGGAGCACACAGTTCGAAATAAACATGGAACAAATTTGAATTCACCTTCATTATGATGCAGACTGAATGCAATGATGGTATCGAGCAAAATCCCTTCAATGAATTAAATGTCCATTGATTAACTGTTAACATTTTAATTCTCGATGCAAACTAAGTCTCAACCATGTAAAAGTATGGAAACAAATGCGACACGCTACAGTTGCGACATAGGCAGCATTGCCATCCATGTAAAAAATTTGACAGACCGACAGAGACTGATACTGGTTGAGAGTTGGAACTAACAATTTTGAAACTTATTTTCATTATGACGCAGAATGAATGCAACGATGGTATTGAGTAAATCTTTATTGAGATCTGATAAGCCTCTGATGAATTAAACGTCTCTGAAAAACGTAAACCGTTATATAATTGAGATTTAGCTACGCCCATCTCTACCTAAGCTCCAGCAATGCCTTCCCCATGCTGGGATCAATCGATCCCGGTGCCCTCTGAATCTCAATTTCCTGAAAACTATACAGGTAAGCTGTTGAATATTTAGAAACTAATTTGACTGGGTGCTGTTGCTGCCATACGCCAAGTCAAATTAGTTTCAACATATTCAACAGAATGTTTAATAAATAGCAAACACATACAATTTGTACAACTTGATGGACTATTAAGAGTTTATGACAGACTAGATTGTGTCATTCATGATGTAATTGACTATGACGTTAGCATACATATGACATAGTTGATTATGATATCATGATTAATGGATAAACAGGATTCCTCTATTCGTGATGCATGCGAGACACCATGTGGGGTAATCCTCTGTTTCGGATAGGGCTTAACAAAAACTTCTTCTGTTCTACAAATGGACATTTTCTCTGAGATATGTCACACATAAATATATCAATCTTAAAAGACCAGCTCGAAAGATGACAAGATGCGCCAACAAACTATTATATTTCGTTATTCACTCCAATAACATAGGATGTCATAAATCTTCTTGATGATGATGATTTATAAATTACTGTATTCTGTGGCTGTAGTAGTAGAAACATCCTACAGCTGCAATCAATCCTTCTTCGCATTTGACCACTGTGTCTTATCCTCAGCCAAAATCTTTAGCTTCCTCCGGTCCATTCTTGATCTGAGTGTACTGAGTCCCGTTTTCTTGAGGCCACCTCGGTAGTGCACGTAACACTCACATTAGCCAAAAATGGCTTCTGCAGTAGTCTTGAGAATTGTCGATTTGCGGACCAAGAGCAGACTATTTTTGAAAATTTATCGCTGGAATGACCGCTGGTGGCATTCTTAGCCTAAATCTGCTTATTGCTATTTAATCAAGTTCACTTTCACGGTAAAAATATTACCCAGCAATATCAACATCCTAACTCAGTTTGCCAATAACGGAACAAGAAATAAAACTAGAAGCCTGAGCCTATATATCGAAAGAAGCCTTTGCGACATGTTGAAAAACGTTAACATTCTCCCCAGCTCTCAGATCAAATGGCATTTTGTATTGCTGTGTCGAGTCATGCGCCACTGCCCCCATACCAATGATGCTACACATATGGACCAATGTACAGAATGACACGCAAACATATGTCATTTTTGTTCAGCTAAGCTAGTAGTCCTAGGCCGTGTTCTCACTAGAGACTTAATCAGGAAGGTCATACTGATTAACTAGTGAGCACATGGCCTTAGTAAATTTATTTACACACATTAGTTAGTACTTTAAGAAGTTAATTAAATAATAAACCTATGTGATATATAACTTTGCATAGTCAATTTAAATACGGCCACATAATGGATATAATAGAAGACTATAAACTATATATTCTAAATAATACCTATTTAATTATTCACCTAGTCATCAACAAAATGACAAACTCTTTCTGATCTAAGGAATAGCCTGTTGAATATTTTGAAACTAATTTGACTGGGAGCTGGTGCTGCCTATGGCAGCAACAGGTTCCAGTTAAATAAGTTTCAAAATATCCAACAGCTTCCCTGTATGGTTGTCTTGAAATTGAAAACGTATACATACAGACACACTCAAACACATTCACACAGCCTTACATTGCTGTGAGTATTACATAGCAACATAAATTCCCAATTTATTACAAAGTTTATAATAATAATAATAATAATAATAATAATAATAAAATAATAATAATAATAATAATAATATGAAAATAATAATTAAAAAATTATTAATAATAATAATAATTTAATTTATTTTTCAACAGTTTTAAAACTTTAGTCTCGACTTTCGAGCACTTTATACACCGAAATAAAATATGATATAATAAATTAAATTGACTTAATGATTTTTCATTAATATTTACTGTTAATGTTACTGAATACTATTTTTAACCTTGACGATAACCGGCAGAAATTATATCTTCGTTCGAGTTATAATGCTTCGTCATGTCTCTAGAGATTAAATTCGAAACAAAATTATAAAAAATTTCATGTCTTAACTGTCTCAGTGATGCAAACCCACTAGACTATAATTTCAATGGGCAATAACCTTGACCTGCTGTATATTTTGAAAACAATTTGGCTTAGCCACCAACAACTTTCAGTCAAATTGTTTTCAAAGTATTCAGCATATGTATAATTAAACCCCATGGAAAATGTAGTCTGCAGTAACTCAACAGACACACAGTTAACAAGACATTTTGTCTGCAGTATTTTACTAGACTGATAATGATACTTTTAACTCATTCAATGACGAATCCCCGATAAAATTAATTCTATAAGAAGTAATGAATATTCTGTTAATAATAATAACAATAATAATAATTTTTATTTAACGAGGGTACATCATCAATAAAAACTCTGCCTGTTGAATTACTGTTAAATATTTAGATATTAATATGACTGGATGCCATTGCTACCTAACCTAGCAATGGCTTCCAGTCATATTAATCTCAAAATAACCAACAGCTTTTCTGTATGTTAGCCATGTAATTTAGAAACAGGGAAATTTTCATTGAAAAGACTAACTAACCTAATATGAATAGCATTTTGAATAATCGTCATCTGTTGAAAGATGATGTACATACTTAAATGAATTTCACTATAAAGAATTCAAATGAGCATTGAAATCACATACATGTAATTGATGCATCAGTATCGCAAGTCTGAGAATTTTTAACCATAAGCCATCCGTAAAAAAATTTTGGGTTGTAGGTAGGGATAATCTTTTTTTTTATCTGCTGAAACATAACATTACAAAATTAAACCTAAAGAACAAAACTTGAAGGTTTTTATTTGAACTTGAAACGGTAACTACAGAGTAACACTTTCTAAAGGTTATATGAGCCCATTTTGACGAAAGGTGTCAATTCAATCTCCCAATGAACTTACGCCACAAAATAAAACTAATTCTTCAAAGTTCACTAAAAAAAATTTTTTTTGATTTTTTAGGCTCCATCGAGAGAGGACAACCATACTATTATTTAAGGATGGCCTTAGATTCACATATATCGCAAACTAACGAGAAAATTATTCCTAATTAGATTAGAACAACATATATATTATTAATCCATCCAAATTTAAATCTTGGTTACATAACTTTCCGCAGCAACAACAACAACTAACATTTTACCTTAATTAAATGTCAACTTGGTAATTAAATTTATCAAGAATTTATTTCTCTAAGTTATCTTTTTGAGTACCAGTAGTTAAATAACTGATTTAAAATGTAGTTGAATGGAACAATTCTGTCATTTACTGTCTGTCTGCTGACATCCAGCAGACTACATCTTCCATGGGGGTTAACTCTGGATCTGCTGAATATTTTGAAAACAATTTGACTGAAAGTTGTTGGTGGCTAAGCCACCAACAACTTTCAGACAAATTTCCCCCCCAAAATATTCAACAGGTCCAGAGTTATTGTCCATTAAGATTATTGTCTGGTGGCTTGCAGCAGTCAGAGTTAAATACCACATGAACTATGCTAATTTTCAAAATCAAAACTATTCTCAGTCACCCATCCATCCATCATGGACACACACTACAGGCATGTACTCGTCCAAACACCGCAAGCCAAATTGGCGTACAAACAATAGAAAAAATATATTCATCTTTCCCTTTGACCCAGAGAAGATAGAACGATGATATCATATATTAATAACTTACTGTCATGACACCAGTCACTAGAAACACTCACGCGCACTGATAATATACATTTAATCCATTCCTGACATCCCAGTATATCAACTTCGAGACAATCAAAAGGTAAGCTGTTGAATATTTTGAAATTAATTTGCCTGGAAGCTGTTTTCCAGTCAATTAGTTTAAAAATATTCAACAGAATCAGTTTTATGCCCCTAAGAATTTGTTAGATATGGTCTGTATGCTTGGAACGGTTAAAATGAATGGTAAAACCTTGACAGTATTCTCTTATTGGCCGTTTTAATAGACCACTCGGCCATCTGTCATTGATGTCTTCAAGAGAAACAATCTCTTACTACTCATCTAACCAATCGGCATCCAGTACAGTCAATATCAACCAATCAGCACTGGACTTAGTAGTTAATATTCACCAATCAGCACTCATTAAATTCTCTTGAGTAAGTTGAGTATCGACCAATCAGCATACAACAAAGTCATCATCACTCATCTAACACTGTCTGTGCTCTGACCAATCAGAATGCTGTAATGTTGAGAAATGACCAATCGGTAAACAGCAATGTTATTATCACGCGATCAACTCCGCTTCTGCTCTGACCAATCAGAATGCTGATCTGCGAGTATCAACCAATCATCGTACAGCAAATAGAATGATCCATCTATTGCACTTATGATATATCTATACACAATCAGCATACACTACTGATCTTAGTATCAAACAATGAGAAACGGTGCAGCCAATATCAACCAATCAGCAAGCAATGAAGTTGTTATCAACCAATCAACAAACAGTGAAATCAGTATCAACCAATCGGCATATAGTAAAACAGTTTCAACTACGAATGATTGGTAAAGCGAGTATTAACTGGCTGCTCAACAATTACGTGCTTGATTTCTCTATCACTCCTTCACAGCGAGATTGGTGGTCATACAGTGCCAATAACACACCACCTTCAGTTACACATCCGATTCCACCTACAGGTCAACTGACACATATGGACCAATCGTGGTGGATGGCTACGCATATTTAGCCCAAGCTGTCAATAAGACACTCAAACCAACATTCAAAATCCTGAGATTTCAGCATAGCGGGCCAACACTTGGATTATTCCCTGCGATGTGTGCTACTTATCCATCTTCGCTATCTGACATTGACACAGTCTCGTGCCACTGCGGTGTTGTACAACCTATTTCAGCATTATTCTCAGACTTCGTGACCAACTCTGCTATCTTTGAGAAATTCTTCAATGGCACTGTCCACCTCTGTTGATGGTTCTCGAGGGATAACTGGTACATTGACGTTCACGGTCGTAAAGAAAGCCATCTTTTCTCTGAAATAACAAGCAAATAAAGCAACGTTTGTAATGAAACCAAAATACCTCTTAAGTTATTTCTGTGAGTAAAATGCAGATTAATCTTTTAACCCTTTCAGCGACAAATCCCCGAAAAAGTACATCCTTTATGATACAAACGTTGCCCAGAAAATCAAAATGTTTGCTTAGTGAATGTCCATTTGCAGGCCAATACACCATTTTTAAAATTTTTACCACTGGAATGACTGGCTCGGTCGTCGAGCCAGCTATCCCAGTGATCAGCTTTATAAAATACTCTTCTACTGTTTTGCAAATGAACATTTCTCAGGACCACCGCAGAAGCTGTTTTCATGCGCCTTAAGTGTTAAAAGGGTTATGCTGAATAAAGGAGAGTTGTGTTAATGCAGACCTTGAAATTTGGTGTAACCAAACCAATAGTTCTTGTGTTGGCTACGCAAAATGGCAGCGCAGACCGAAAATCAGCTTACATGAAAATGAGCTCTTGATTTATTTTCAAGAGGAAAAATAGTCAAACTTATGTTCAGTTTACATCATAGACTACCAAGGCATATAATAACCTGGAAAATCATTCTGCTGTATATATTAGTCTCTGAAAGTAAATATTAAGTAGCCAACCAATGAGTTTATGCAAATGACTGGCAACTACCTGAACTATTGATTATGTGAATGAAATACCCGTAACCTATTATTAGGTTACAGATTTTCCAAATTTCATGGCATGTTAATGACTTGTAGTATGGATATCATTGCAGTAATAATGATATTTATCATATAAACACAGCTTTCAGCCCGTTTAATATTTCTCGATATGAACACATGTGTAGTATTCAACGATATATTTTTATAGGTTAGATAATTTTCATTGATTACATAACCCACCCAGTCATGCCGCAAATGCTTCGTAGGGACGACGACGGCGAAAATGTCAACACAACAGGATGCATTATACTGTTATGTCAATTTTGTAATATATTTACTACCTAGTTATGAAATACGTTTGTAAATTTGCATGACAGACGTAGATGTTAAAAGAATGGATTAAAAGTAATAATTTCAATTCCGAAATAATGATCTTTTGTTTGGCATTATTTTTTGCGTGTGCATTGGTCAGCTCTCTTAGCAAGAGATGCGCCACAGTGAGGAAAACAACAGGGCAGAATTGTGCGTTCAATCAGATTTCAGGGATCGACTTTATTGGAAGATTTGTCAAAATATCAGTTTATATGATAAATAGTATCCCAAGCTCGGTCCAATTTAATATCACTATTATCAACTAGGCTTGCGCGATTATGTGATTAAATCGAAAATCACGATTATGTTTTAAATCGTGAATTTATATGATCAAAAATTAAAATCGAATAATTGTGAATACTTTCTACTGCATAAAATATTTCAAAACCTAACTTTCAATTACTTTTTAATGCGATCGGTCATGAAAAATGACATTTTGCTTAGTGAATGCATGTCCATTTCAGGCCAAGAGAAGACTTTTGAAAATGTATTACTGGAATGACAGGCTCAAGATTTGAGCCAGGCATTCCAGTGATGCATTTTCAAATATAGTCTTCTCGTGCCCTGCAAATGGACTTTTCTAAAATCCATTCTTTTATTGTTGTCTTGGTAATTTGTATCCAAGCTGATTAATTGAGTAATCACGATTTAAAAAAAATAATCAATCACGATCACTCAACGCAATAATCGTGCAAGCCTGGGTCAAGTTTGACTCTTAACCATAGTTAGCTATAGCTAACTAGAGTACCAGTCCAACTTCAAATAGTTAACTAGCTAGTCAACTATAGTCAACCAAGCACCCGACCTCGGTTCAGATGGTTAGTCCGATATTTGCGTAAGTTTCAAAATGGCTGACACCGATCGCTTGCCACGAATAAATGCATATAAAAGTGTAAATATTTCACTAAATAACTTAGGTTAGATGAAATTATGCTTTCCCATTGTATGTCGATATTCCCAAGCCCATATTCCTTCCCACCTTATGCCATATGGGCGCTTTTTGACGTCTTAGCGGACAAAAATAACCCATTTTCGTAGCTCATTATAACAGACGACAGAAAGGGTTAATGGAGACTGGTACCCGGCTCCAAATTTTCTGCAATAGTAATTGAATAGGGAACCGGGGACCAGCGAATTATAGTCGACTAAAATCAAGTTCGACTGGGCATAGCAACTGCGCATGATCAGTAAACCATGAAACTGACTATAGTTAGCGAGTCGAACTTGACCCTATTATCAACCTCGTCAAACATTATCACATTCCACTCGCTAAAGCTCGTGCAATGATCATTTTTGACTCGGTTGATAACAGTGATATAAAATGAGACCTCGTTTCAGATCCTCTAAATATCAAATTTGGTGACCATTGGCTCGACGGTTTAACTTTAGCAGTCAGAAACACAACACTTAAAGCTGATATGTTACGCTAAAAGAAACAGTGTTTAACCCTTTAACCCTCCAATTTGTTCAAGAAAATTTCAATTTCAACAAGACCACACAACAGTTCTGAGCCACAATAAAACGATTCACTCAGTAAAGTGAGTCATCAGTTAGCGAGCATGTGTGTTACATGTGCCTTTGACAGGTAAGCATGACACAGCGGAGAGACAGGCAGAGCAGTCGCCTATGCATTACTTAACTGCCAAGCAATCACGCCAACAGATATTGGCTGACTGCGAGCTCTATGAACTGAGCGAATCCTTTTTTAATGCGCAAGGAATGTTAAACAGGTTTTGTTTAAAGCAACAATAACTAGACATATAAATAGAGGGGTCGAAAATGGAAATTTATTAATAGCACTGCATTTCTGGCATACATTAAACAGGAAACACTGCTTCTTTTAGCATGATACATCAGCTTTAACTAAACGAAGTCCAACTAAACACAAACCTTAACCTGAAATGGCAAGGGCTAAGCTGAAAATCCAGGTCAGAATGAGATACATGCATAGTAGACAAGGTAGCGTACAATAGAGGGATAGGATCTGTTACTCAAGTAACTGACGTCGCAAACAATTATGTCACTAGTTAGCTGACGTCACAATCATAATGATATATAGCTCCGACACAAAAATCGAAACGTCCATCACGAGTGTACGAATTGTATGTCTCATGAATTTACAATTTAATAAACATTCTGTTGAATATTTTGAAACTAATTTGACTGGGAGCTGTTGCTGACATAGGCAGAGCACCCCAATCAAAATAATTTCAAAATATCAACAGTTTACCCGTTTTCAAATCGATTCCAAAGCATATAAATGTGGACGGTGATTAACTAGAAATGGGTGTGGCATAGCAAGAAATGGATCATCCTATCACGCATGAGGAGTTTCAAGTCTCAGCGACCATGTAACAATATATATAATCTATGATATTCAGTGAACTATGAAAAATAGGCCGGTGTGCTCACAGGTCACACTGACCTATTTTTCATTAATAAGTGACACCTTTAAGTGAAGATGCGTTGATCCACAGTATGTGGTGATTGTATGCAAAGGGTATTGCAGGAATAGATCAGATAAAATCGGCCAGACAGTGACATAGCTCCATGGACAGACAGATGGACACTGCAATTAGCCCTTTAACACGCAAAGCTGTTTTAACAAATTTTCTCATACTAAATCGCCGATGGCAGACCAAGAGATTATTTTTTGAAGATTGGAATACCTGGCTCAGTTACCGAGCCGCTCATTCCAGAAGTAAATTTACACAAATAATCTTCTCTTGATTTGCAAATGGACATTTCTCAAGATCCCTGCAGAAACCATTTTTGGTCGGCTTGATCAATAATGCGTTAATATATATACATTCTGTTCTGCAGATTATGTGTGTGCGCGCGCGTGCTGCATGTGCGGTGGTGTGTGGTGTGGCATGGTGTGTGTGCGCGCATGCTGCATGTGCGGTGGTGTGTGGTGTGGTGTGGCATGGTGTGTGTGAGTGTGTGCGCACGCGCGGGTGTGTGGTGTGCATGCGTGCATATACAAAGGTACAAATTAATCTTCTTACATAAATCTTGCAATGTTGGCGCCATCTATGCATAACTGACATAGAGAGAGAGAGAGAGCGTGACAGCTAGGTATATATTTACACAAAGCTTGTCTAACCTATACTTACACACCTGTCTATAAGGGACACTTTATGGTTTATTAAAGCAGTCACTAAAGCCAGGCGGTCACTTAATACAAATCATTTGCTATCCTATAAAGCTTTCAGGGCTAAAAGATGGTGTTTCATTCAGATGAGAGGTTGTACGAGCGCCAGTCTTAAAGAACCATCATTTTGCATCCCCAGACACCAGATGGCCGCAATAGACAGTTTTGCCAGAATAAGCATGAGTCAGCCCATGGAATGGAGTGCCTTTGAACCGATGCCATATACTGGAGGTAACCCTTTAACACTCATATCAGCCAAAAACCTGGCTTCTGCAGTGGTCTTGAGAAATGTCCTTTTGCAGAGGAAGAAGACTATTTTTGAAAATTTACCACTGGAATGACTGGCTCGATAAGCGAGCCACTCATTTCAGTTGTAAATTTTCGAAAACAGTCTTCTCTTGGTCTGCAATTTATGGACATATTCTATGAGAAAATTGAAATTTTCCTGAACAATTTCGAGGGTTAACGAGTTCAGGCTTTGATACAGACATGACAAACACACATGTACCCACCCACCCACCCACCTATGCACGCATTAACCTCACCTGAGCGCTCAGGTATGTGTATATGACACAGAGGTATACATTTCACTTGGCTAATGACTGCTATAAATCATATATATAACTAGTTCGAAGTGAGACTTCAGCTCCAGCAGCTGTGATGATGAAGATGCAAACTGGTGGTGGTGACGTAAACTTGCAGAAATGATTAACCATTTAACCCTCGAATGTTGTCGGGAAAATTTCCATTTTCTAACAGAAAATGTCAATTTGCTGACCAAGAGAAGACTATTTTTGAAAATTTACGACCGGAATGACTGGCTCGGTTATCGAGCCAGTCATTCTAGTTGTATATTTTCAAAAATATTCTTCTCTTGGTCTGCAAATTCACATTTCTCAAGACCGCTGCATCTGTTTTTGGCTGATATGAGTGTTAAAGGGTTAAAGCTGAGAGCTTACAGCTTGATCAATACAAAAGATTTATTAGTCATTATTAACCATTCACTGATCAAGCCCACCAAAACAGGCTTCCGCCATCTGTGGCTGCCAGAATTGTTCATTTGCGGGTCTGGAGACTAATTTCTAATGTTTAACACTGGAATGACGGACTTGATAACTGAGCCAGTCATTCCAGTGGTAAATTATCAAAAATCGTCTTCTCTTGGCCTGCAAATGGACATTCAATAAGCAAATATTTAGACTTTTTCCCACCAAATTTACCCATTAGCCCTTTAACACTCACTTCGGCCAAAAACGGCTCCTGCAATGGTCTTGAGAAATGTCCACTTACAGACCAAGAAGAGAATTTTTGAAAATTTACCACTGGAATGACTGACTCGATAACCGAGCCAGTCATTCCAGTGGTAAATTTTCAAAAATTCTCTTCTTGGTCTGTAAATGGACATTTTCTTTGAAAAAAACTAGATTTTCTTGAACAAATTTGATGGTTAAATGGTTAAATTCCTGCTCTTATGTACATGAAAACAACATCAAAGGCAAAGCAGCAATATTTGCAAATCCAGGAACATTGGGTCTGCCCTGCATACCTATTACACAGGTAATTCATTCTGACAACAGAAATTACAAATCTATGCAAAGAATGCTGCTAGCTTTTCTTGGCAGCATCCCATCCTTCATAGAACCATATACAATGACACACACACATGCACGCACACACCCACCCACCCACACACACACCACATGTAGGCAACATATCCAAACATGTCAAGTGTGGTCTTGCCACCACCCGTGAGCAAAAATTGTGCAAGGTTACAAATTTTCATAAATTATCTAATTCCAGACACCTACATGTATATGTAGACACTGCATGCTGTGACACCGTTCTTGTGCGGGCGCAAAGAAAAACACATAAACAGGGTGTTGAACTCTGCTTTCAGGGGAAAAAATGATTCCAAGAATTTTATATATTATATCTGCTAAATATTTTACAAACATTCGGGTTGAGTAAATGTTATTTTTGGTGCATAAAACAGACTATCTCCAGGCGGATATTCACAAAATAATGAGCATAGACTAAACCCCTTAATGGTCAAGCTGGCTAAAAATGGTTTTGGCAGTGGTCTTGAGGAACATCCATCTGGCTCAATAACCAAGTCATTCCAGTAGTAAATTGTCAAAAATAGTCCTCTCTTGACCTGCAAATGGACATTCAATTAGGCAAAACTTTCATCTTGTCATTAAGGAGAATTTACTACTTTTTGGAGGCTATATTTTTTATTTCTGCAGGTGAACATGCAGTTGCATTTTACTGAACTCACGTCACCGGCGGTCAAGACAACTGTCCTATTAGTGAAGGTATATGCACACTTCCTGTCTACGCTTATAACACGTCTATGGTTGACAACTAGTACATTTCTCTTAACACTAATCCTCGAATTTCGTCAAGAAAATTTAAGTTTTCTCATAGAACAGGTCCATTTGCAGCTCAAGATTATTGACCCGGTCAATGGACAGTGGTACATTTTCAAAAATATAATTTTTTTGGCCTGCAGATGTCCATTTTCTAAGACCACTGCAGAAGGCATTTTTTGCCGGCTAGAGTGCTAAAGGGTTAACATGGTTAATAACAACGTACTGGGCGTGTCCGCCTATGGTGGCCATGTTGGTCCAGGTGAACGACCTGCCATCCGTGGCAGCACGGAGTCTAAACTTAGTGGAGACTGATATACTGCTCGTCCAGTCCAACACTGACTTGCACACCACCAAGACACAAAAAGTGACGGTGGCACCACCAGCCGCCATTGGAGCACTCACTTCATCAATGGTAGACCCGCTAAGGACGCAGAAGAACAGATTCTTCTCAAGCTCCCACACGGGCCTATCCTACAAGGGCAAAATCGTAGGCAACTGTCAGACAAGAAACATTGTCTACCTACTAACATGTAGCACATGCAACAAACTATGTGAGAGAATCACTGCACACCTTCAAGATCCGAATTCAAGAACATTTGAGATCTATATCAAATCTCCACAAAAGTGAGAGATACGACACCCCAGTTGCCACATGCAACAAACTATGTGGGAGAATCACTGCACACCTTCAAGATCCGAATTCAAGAACATTTGAGATCTATATCAAATCTCCACAAAAGTGAGAGATACGACACCCCAGTTGCCAGGTATTTCAACAAACCTGGACATTCACGAACGGACATGCAGTTCAGAATCATACAGGTTCTCTCATCAGACCCCGATGATGAAAACTCCACACCATGGAGGAGACAAAAGGAATGCCATTGGATACACCAGCTCCACACAAAGGGGCCAATAGGCATCAATCTAACGGGATAGGGAACACCCTTCACCTGGACCAACACGCCCACAATAGGCGGACACGCCCCTTACATTGTTATTAACCTTTTTACAATAGGTGTTCCCCCAGCTCATCTTTTAAATCAGAGAAAGCAAACCACACAATTTATAGCGACGTCACCACTTTCGCCGCCGACATCAGTCCATGACGTCATACCCATTGTCATCACTAAGCATCTTTTAAAGATGCTTTCGTAAAATGGCATCCCCGGTATGGACACAAGCGCAAAAGCTGTCTCCCTCTAATTATATGAAATAACAACAAAGACGCGTACTCACCAGGTTGTCGTATTATCTTTGTTATCTTCGTTATTTTTCCTTTATTGTTTCATACATCGTTTGAAATATAAATTAAAAATAATTATACATCGATTCTGCGGAAACTTGATATTTACCTTAGGATCTTCCAAGACCAATAGAGGACAACCAACATAGCTTCTATTCAGATATCAAACACCCACAAAATAGATGCCATTTCAGAAAAAAGTGGAGCCCAAAAATGCCCACTCCCAGTTGACAAAACTATGCCTCTGATGAGTTCCACTCAAGGAACGAAACGCCATGAAGTCAGAATCAAACAAAATCAGTGATGACTACCAATGATCATTACCCACCACACAGCCCAGAACACTCCACTAAAAGAGCAATGCCCCCATCACTTCTTGACCAGAAGAAACACCAATAAACTTGTCACCAAAATGACCCCCCAACCAGCAAAAAAATTCCAAGCACCAACAAATTTTTCCAAACCAACAAATTTGGCAAAACCGGTAAAAAAAATGACTACCGGCAAAAATGAGCACAACCGTCAAAATTATTTTTTCTACCACCAAAAATGGTAGAAACAGCAAAAAAACGCCAAAATGTTTCAACAACCGTCAAAAAAGGCACAAACGGTAAAAATTCACAACCAGTAAACTTGACCACAACCAGCAAAAACTAGGTCAACCAGTAAAAATCTTGACCAAACCGCCAAGAACCTGAACCGGTAAAAACAAAAACTGCCAAGACCCGGTAAGAATCCCAGACAGGGAAACCTGTAAACTACAAATTTCTGCTAATATATGGTCAAGATCTGCTCAATCCACAGGCTAAATAAACCCAAGAAGGGTATAAAAGGGACCGAAAAACCAGTCCAGATCACTCAGACTTTTGGTCTCACATAGCGACCAAGCGTCATGCTAAACCAATCTGATTACGTTGTTATTATCGTTAAATGGGTAACATGAGAACATTGAAATTGATGATTCGTCAGAATTCTGATTTAGCTTTTGATTCACAGACTGTATCACTGAATCAATGTTGCATACAAAGTAAACGTAGACCTACTATTACTACTCACCTGAATGAGGTGTGTTGCTGACTACTCTGTCGTATCCTCTGTACCTCTCGTGTAACCTTCTTCAACATCTGCTCAGCTTTACGATCCTGCCGTGACACGTAACCATGCTGCTGGCCTTTCTGAAGCTGCGGAACACATAAAATACAAATATACAAAATGTCGTCAACTTGAAAGTAAAATCAGAAAAACACCCTAATTTGGTTTTCAAACTATCAACTAGAAAACGTTGTTTGACTCAGAGGGCCCCGCAATCACTGAAAATACCTTTCTCTATGTAGTAGGTAGCAATTTTATTCAAAACTTTCAGATTATTAAAAAAAACAACTAGAAATCAAGTGAAAGTATGTTAAAGTTTTAAAAAATCACAAGTATCACTGGTGCCCAAAGAGAAGGTTCAAAGAAAATCACAAGTATTGCTGGTGCCCAAAGAGACATGTGGCCAAAGTATTTGACTATGAAGGTGAATCCTTCAAAAGCCACATCTGTGTATCTTAAGCGAGGCATATACCAAGTTTCAACAAAATATCTTAAGCAGTTCTGTATGATATAAGCTGTTTACCAGAAAATTGACAAAAAGTCTACATTAGAAAGCCCATTTTCACCCAAATTATTGGACCAATAATGACGAATCCTTCAAAAGGCACATCTGCGTATCTAAACTGAGGCATATTCCAAGTATCATTAAAATATCTTAAGTGGTTCTGTATGATATGCTGTTTACAAGATTTTGTAGACAGACAGACGGATGGACAGACAGACGTGGTGATTACCATAGGGCAAGTCCATTTTCACATAAAGAAGCCACCTGCCAAGTTTCATTAAATTATTTTAAGTAATTCTGTATGATATGGTGTTTAGGAGAAAATTGAAAAAAATCGTGTTTTTGCATTAAAAGGTCCATTTTCACTCGAAATCGTGGACCTATAAATGTGAATCCTTCAAAAGGCACATCTGCGTATCATAGCTGAAACATATATCCAGTTTTATTAAATTATTTTATGCGATTCTGAATGATATGGTGTTTACGAGAAAATTGACAAATTGCGGGGCCCTAATGAAGGAAGCCAGTTTTAACCATGCCCCGCCCATCTCTAGCTAAGCTTCACCCACACTTTGCCCGTCTCGCGATTAATTGATTCATGCACTCTCTGAATCTTAATTAACTATAGAGGTGAGCTGTTGAATATTTTGAAGCTAATCTGACTGGGTGCTGTTGCTGCCTATGGCAGTAACAGCGCCCCGTCAAATTAGTTTCAAAATATTCAACAGAATGTTTATCAAATAGTAATGACATACAATCGGACTATTATGTGTTTGTGACAGACTATATATCGCGTCATTCATGACAGAATTCATTTTGATGTCAGCCTACATGTGACGTAGTTGATTATGTCATATGATTGACTGAGAAACTGGATTCCTCAATTCAAGTTAGATGATAGGGAAAAGTATCACCTTTGAGATCACAAGATGGTTGGTTGTTAATTAATCCTTCAATGGTCAAAACTGAAATTTTTGCATAGTGAATGTAAATTTGCAGGGCAAGTGGGCTATTTGTGAAAATTGACTACTGAAATTACTTGCTCAACTGTACAGACAATAGACGAAACGAATATGACATCTAATAGTTACAACGATTATGGAGTTAGGGTACTGCATGCTGGGTAGAATTGCCCACTGGATAGCATTGCATGCAGAGTTGCCCATATGCGTCCTTTTGCGCGTATATACGCATAAAAATGGCAGAGGGACGCATAAAAATTAACCCTCTGCGTCCCTGAGGACGCACAAGGGACGCAGTGAAAAAGAGTAACGGAAACTGGTAACTTTGCGTGAGCTTAATTAGCGATTATATTATCGTGTGTGTATATTTATTTGTGCATGTTTTTACTTTAAAAAATATACCTAATGTATTGTGTGTTCAATAAAAACGAACTTACTGCGTTGTTTAAGACTATTATTTGTTGTATGTTTTCTTGCACAACCCAAAGTTGTTAATGCCCATAAATCAGATTCAACTACCATATTTAATTGTAAACACAATCCCCAAATCATCCTTAGTATTCCATTTGCTCTAATTTTTTTAAATAATGAGTTTACAAGCCTGATGTTAGTCGCCTTGTTTGGCCTACAAATTGCAAAAATACCCGCCATGTTTCTGTCTGTTGTGCTAAACGTCAGTGTGACGTGTCAGTATTTGATTGGATAACAGCGGAATCTCCCTCTAGAAGAACTCACGCTTGAGAAATCCAATGCAACTGATCAAGCGTATACACACGTGTTTGGGCGTCTTAACCCTTTCACAGCTCAGAACATAGGACAGATCACAAAGTTGTTATCACTAATCTGCTGAATATTTTGAAATTAATTTGCGCATGCCTACTTGCCTAACTTACAGGCAAAATATTTTTTTCTATTTAATGATCAAAATATCTAAATGGATGAAGGAATATATGGAAAATATTGTGATATCTTTTACATTTGAATGGTCATTTGACGGATTAGCGGCGGTGTCTTTGTATTGCTGTTTGAATAACGGTATCACTGCGCGCTATAAGCCCGTCTTTTATTTAGCAATAGCGGCTGATTGATTGACTGATGGATTAGTGTTTATAATGTTTAACAATACTCGATCGTTAGGTTTTCCCAATTTCTCAACTAAATTGATCTGAATAGAATCTGTCCGCTTCGTCATTCTCTTTGAATTTAAGACAATAATTGAGCAAATCATGCCGAGTATTAGACTTGATTTATCTGTGTATATATACGAGAGCAATCTTGACTTCATTAAATTAGTCAAAATGCAACGAAGCTTGTTTCAGTTTGGCGTTAAGCGACCTCTAGATTCTACATGTGCTGATAGTGATGATAACGATGAAAGTATGGCAAAGCGTAGCAAAATTTGTAGCGAGTCTTGCGACACCAGTGCGAAAATTTGTGAAAATGTGGTTAAAGTAAAGCAAGTGAAGCCTAGGAAATTCAGTGACGTTTGGTTAAAAACACCGGCGTATAGTAAATGACTTGAGGTTCTGGATGGTAAAATGAAGTGTACGTTTTGTAGCAGTGCGAAGAAGGCTAATAATTTCGTAAGCGGTAGTACAAATTATCAGAAATCCGCGTTAGACCGACATATTGCATCGCAAGACCACAAGGAGGCAGAGACTGCTTCCGTACTACGGATTCGATTAGAAAAATCAGTGGCCGCATCAAATGAAGAGTTCGATCGTCAGTTATGCCGGGACAAGTAGAGCCATGAGGCCCAGATCAGGACGGTATATATGATGAGTAAAAAGCTCATCCCAGCAGCGATGTTCAACGATATCGTCGATCTACAGGTAGGCGTACGTTAAAATATTGATTTTTTCCAAACAGCGTATAGCTCAAAGCTCCCCGATACAAGAGTCCTTATTGGATACACGCTAATGCGTTATCTATGCTTCAGCCAATCAGCAATCGCGTTACATAGTTACTCCCTATGAATTAGACATATCCGGCTGATATATTTTCACTAATTACGCAGTTTAATCTGATTTATACAGATTATTTTTGATAAATTATTGTTTTGTCTGATCTTAGCCTATGTTAGCCTATGTATTCCACTATATTTAGTCATTCCAGTTACATTATAAAAAATACGCCCGCATTATACCGAAGTAGGTCAAGTCGTCCTTGAGCAAACCCGTACCAGGTATTTCTGAAAATTTGCCACTGGAATGACTGGCGCTGTTTAGAGCCAGTCATTCAAGTGTTAAACTTTCAAAAATGGGTATTTTGGTGATCTACAATGGTGGCCAAAAGTGTTAAGTGCTAAAGGTTAATAAACTATGCATAGTTAATATTCTCTATATATATATATATACATTAACAGTATTTACAATGTCATAACTAGTGCTTTCAACATGTTTAATAAAGTGCTTTATAATTAGATCAATGTGTTGTGTTTATTTTAAGAAAAAAACATGGGACCCCCATATTTCAGATGAGGACCCCATGGGACCCCCAGATTTTACAGTGGGACCCCCAAATCTGAGAGTGTGGGGTCCTTGGGACCCCCAAAAATCAGATGCTGTGGGCAACACTGATTGCATGTTGGGTAAATTTAACAAAAATCAACAGGCATCTCATATCTCGTGTAAAAGAAAGGGCCTTTATTTAATGGGACGTGAGAACTTTAAAGAGCATTGCATATCATACAGCACACATTATAGTGAACTTATTAACCATTACCAGGCAGATGTTAATATTCTATCTTTTACCATGTCAATAGCAAAGAAACTGGTGTACATTTTTCAACAATTTTGGTGGAAGATGTTACTGTCTACGACAGCACCATCTCCCACCAAACTTGTTGAAAAATGTACACCAGTTCCTCCTTTAATTTAATTTGAAAATTGAAAGTTTTGACACCAGAGTGGTAAGGATTAACATTAACTAAATTAAGTTTGCCACATGTAATTCGAATAATTGATGAGCAGGATTTCCATGTAACAAGACGTGGATACTTCATAACTATTCAGATATATATTAAATGACTATGTTCGAATATAATCGACATAATATATCAGAATATAGTTTAATTACGCAGTAATGGATGTGCACATGTACACGCTTTCAAGTATATTTCATGCAAAAATGTTAACTTAGCATTACAGAGAAACTAGGAAACATCCACAGAGATCACAAACAGATCAACTTGTTTTAAAATTTTTAGACAAGAAATCTATATGTAATATCAAAACACTGCATGAATGTTAAAAATGTGACTATGATAAGTTTGTATATATTTCTTATATTTTGGGGGGGGGGAGAGAGAGAGAGAGAGAGAGAGAGAGAGAGAGAGAGAGAGAGAGAGAGAGAGAGAGAGAGAGAGAGAGAGAGTAAGAGCCCGAGAGAGAGAGAGAGAGAGAGAGAGAGAGAGAGAGAGAGAGAGAGAGTAAGAGCCCGAGAGAGAGAGAGAGAGAGAGAGAGAGAGAGAGAGAGAGAGAGAGAGAGAGAGCGAGAGAGTGTGTGAGAAAGAGAGTGAGGGATGAGAGAGAGCATCAGAGAGTGAGATAGAGCGTTAGAGAGAGAGAGAGAGAGAGAGAGAGAGAGAGAGAGAGAGACAATGGTGTGTGTGTGCGCACGTGTGCATGTGGTATTGTGTGTTTGTGTTTACATGTATTGGCATGCATGCGAGTGTGTTTGTGTCGTTTCGCCAGGCATGCGTGTGTTTACATGTCATGTATTGGCATGCGTGCATGTGTTTATATGTCATTTATTTTTATTTTATTGACGCACTGGCAACGTGTGGCTTCAATTTCTATGTGCTAACTTAGCCGACAGTCATGCACCCATTAGTTTAATTTTTTGATCACCATCTCCCGGTCGGGGGATCGAACCGCCATTCTGCAACTCTGCATAGCATCAGCAACCAGACATCTTTCCACTGGACCACCGCGCCAAGACTAAGAAGTCAAGGTTTGGCTGACCAGCTTTCACATGTCTGATATTTATGTGTCATGTATTGGCGTGCGTGTGTTTACGTGTCATGTATTGGCATGTGTGCGTGTGTTTACGTGTCATGTACTGGCATGTATGCGTGTGTTTATGTGTCATGTACTGGCATGTGTGCGTGTGTTTATGTGTCATGTATTGGCATGTATGCGTGTGTTTGTGTCATGTACTGGCATGTGTGCGTGTGTTTATGTGTCATGTATTGGCATGTGTGTGTGTGTTTATGTGTCATGTATTGGCATGTGTGTGTGTGTTTATGTGTCATGTATTGGCATGTGTGTGTGTGTGTGTGTTTATGTGTCATGTACTGGCATGTGTGCGTGTGTTTATGTGTCATGTTTTGGCATGCGTGCGTGTGTTTACGTGTCATGTATTGGCATGTGTGCGTGTGTTTATGTGCCATGTACTGGCATGTGTGCGTGTGTTTATGTGTCATGTACTGGCATGTATGTGTGTGTTTATGTGTCATGTACTGGCATGTATGTGTGTGTTTATGTGCCATGTACTGGCATGTACGTGTGTGTTTATGTGCCATGTACTGGCATGTGCGCGTGTGTTTATGTGTCATGTATTGGCATGTGTGCGTGTGTTTATGTGTCATGTACTGGCATGTGTGCGTGTGTTTATGTGTCATGTACTGGCATGTATGCGTGTGTTTATGTGTCATGTACTGGCATGTGTGCGTGTGTTTATGTGTCATGTACTGGCATGTATGCGTGTGTTTATGTGTCATGTACTGGCAGGTGTGCGTGTGTTTATGTGTCATGTATTCGCATGTGTGCGTGTGTTTATGTGTCATGTATTGGCATGTATGCGTGTGTTTATGTGTCATGTACTGGTATGTGTGCGTGTGTTTATGTGTCATGTACTGGCATGTGTGCGTGTGTTTATGTGTCATGTATTGGCATGTGTGCGTGTGTTATGTGTCATGTACTGGCATGTGTGCGTGTGTTTATGTGTCATGTATTCGCATGCGTGCGTGTGTTTATGTGTCATGTACTGGCATGCGTGCGTGTGTTTACGTGTCATGTATTGGCATGTGTGCGTGTGTTTATGTGTCATGTATTGGCATGTATGCGTGTGTTTATGTGTCATGTACTGGCATGCGTGCGTGTGTTTACGTGTCATGTATTGGCATGCGTGCGTGTGTTTACGTGTCATGTATTGGCATGTATGCTTGTGTTTATGTGTCATGTATTGGCATGTGTGCGTGTGTTTATGTGTCATGTATTGGCATGTGTGCGTGTGTTTATGTGTCATGTACTGGCATGCGTGCATGTGTTTACGTGTCATGTATTGGCATGCGTGCGTGTGTTTACGTGTCATGTACTGGCATGTGTGCGTGTGTTTATGTGTCATGTATTGGCATGTGTGCGTGTGTTTATGTGCCATGTATTGGCATGTGTGCGTGTGTTTATGTGCCATGTACTGGCATGTATGCATGTGTTTATGTGTCATGTATTGGCATGTATGCGTGTGTTTATGTGTCATGTATTGGCATGTGTGCGTGTGTTTATATGCCATGTATGCGTGTGTTTATGTGTCATGTATTGGAATATGTGTGTGTTTATGTGTCATGTACTGGCATGTATGCGTGTGTTTATGTGTCATGTATTGGAATATGCGTGTGTTTATGTGCCATGTATTGGCATGTATGCATGTGTTTATGTGTCATGTATTGGCATGTGTGCGTGTGTTTAGGTGTCATGTATTGGCATGTATGCGTGTGTTTATGTGTCATGTATTGGCATGAATGCGTGTGTTTATGTGTCATGTATTGGCATGTGTGCGTGTGTTTATGTGTCATGTATTGGCATGTGTGCGTGTGTTTATGTGTCATGTATTGGCATGTGTGCGTGTGTTTATGTGTCATGTACTGGCATGTGTGCGTGTGTTTATGTGTCATGTATTCGCATGTGTGCGTGTGTTTATGTGTCATGTATTGGCATGTATGCATGTGTTTATGTGTCATGTACTGGCATGTGTGCGTGTGTTTATGTGTCATGTATTCGCATGTGTGCGTGTGTTTATGTGCCATGTATTGGCATGTGTGCGTGTGTTTATGTGTCATGTACTGGCATGTGTGCGTGTGTTTATGTGTCATGTACTGGCATGTATGCGTGTGTTTATGTGCCATGTACTGGCATGTGTGCGTGTGTTTATGTGTCATGTACTGGCATGTGTGCGTGTGTTTATGTGTCATGTACTGGCATGTGTGCGTGTGTTTATGTGTCATGTACTGGCATGTATGCGTGTGTTTATGTGTCATGTATTGGCATGTGTGCGTGTGTTTATGTGTCATGTATTGGCATGTGTGCGTGTGTTTATGTGCCATGTATTGGCATGTGTGAGTGTGTTTATGTGTCATGTATTGGCATGTGTGTGTGTGTGTGTGTTTATGTGTCATGTATTGGCATGTATGCGTGTGTTTATGTGTCATGTATTGGCATGTGTGCGTGTGTTTATGTGTCATGTATTCGCATGTATGCATGTGTTTATGTGTCATGTATTGGCATGTATGCGTGTGTTTATGTGTCATGTATTGGCATGTGTGTGTGTGTGTGTTTATGTGCCATGTATTGGCATGTATGCGTGTGTTTATGTGTCATGTATTGGAATGTGTGTGTTTATGTGTCATGTACTGGCATGTATGCGTGTGTTTATGTGTCATGTATTGGAATATGTGTGTGTTTATGTGCCATGTATTGGCATGTATGCGTGTGTTTATGTGTCATGTATTGGCATGTGTGCGTGTGTTTATGTGCCATGTACTGGCATGTGTGCATGTGTTTATGTGTCATGTATTGGAATATGTGTGTGTTTATGTGTCATGTACTGGCATGTATGCGTGTGTTTATGTGTCATGTATTGGAATATGTGTGTGTTTATGTGTCATGTATTGGAATATGTGTGTGTTTATGTGTCATGTATTGGCATGTATGTGAGTGTTTATGTGTCATGTATTGGCATGTATGCTCATGTACTGGCATGTGTGCGTGTGTTTATGTGTCATGTATGAGTGTGTTTATGTGTCATGTATTGGCATGCATGCATGTGTTTACGTATCATTTATTGGCATGCATGCGAGTGTTTACCTGCCATTTATTGGCATGTGTGAGTGTGTTTACGTGTCATGTATCAGCATGTGTGAGTGTGTTTACGTGTCATGTATCAGCATGTGTGAGTGTGTTTATGTGTCATGTATCGGCATGTGCGAGTGTGTTTACGTGTCATGTATCGGCATGTGTGAGTGTGTTTACGTGTCATGTATCGGCATGTGTGAGTGTGTTTACGTGTCATGTATCGGCATGTGTGAGTGTGTTTACGTGTCATGTATCGGCATGTGTGAGTGTGTTTACGTGTCATGTATCGGCATGTGTGAGTGTGTTTACGTGTCATGTATCAGCATGCATGCGTGTGTTTACTACTTCTATAAGTGTTTGCATTAATAACTTTCACATGACGAGACAAATCATAGAAAACTTCTCTGATTGGAAACTGATATTAATCATTCACTATACTATACTGCATCTACATCAAGAATACACTTAAAACATATGCTGGTGTTAGCCTAGCTTATCGTTCATGCATAGAAATTAGCTGGAGAGAAGTTTTATAATGACGCATGTAATGATATATCATGCCGCATACTCACACAATGATATTTTAAAATACAGGACAAAGATTTTTTGAACCTGACAATCACATTATTTGAGCAATTCAACGACACAAGAAAGCTTTGAATATTTTGAAACTAATTTGACTGGATGCTGTACATCTTCCAGTCAAATTAGTTTCAAAATATTCTGGTTTCTATCAGTGAAAGGATTTACCCTTGAGATACTGTCTTGAATTCAAGACACTTCTACAGGAAAGCCGAATATTTTGAAACAAGGCATTGCAAGCAATAAAAATCCCCTCGATTCCCGCTCTTTTGGAAATGAAATCTAAGGATTATATTACAGCGTTTGTCGTAAGGTAATGTCGTCAAATTAATGAAGTTTGTATTTTTCAAGGGTGATAACTCTGGCAAATATTGACAGAGACTAATGAAACAGGAACTTGACCTCCGTCTTAATACAATTAATCTGAATTCTGAATTTGGTTCAAACACATTTAGTCTAGCATGAGCTATTGCCCAGAGATGACCAAAGCTATTGCCCGGAGATGGCCAAATTAATGAAGTTTGTATATTTCAAAGGGTGATAACTCTGGCAAATATTGACAAAAAAATAATGAAACACGAACTTGCCATCTGCCTCAGTAGTATGAAGCTATATTCCAAATTCGATTCGAATCGCTTCAGTCTAACACACATTATTGTTAATTAGACTGGAGCCTGTGTGGCCATAGCAACAACTCCCAGTCAATTTAGTTTTAAAATATTCACCAAAGTATTTTCTACAACAACAAACTTGTCGTTTCTAAGTCTGTAAGGCTTCCACAGTTATAATCTATTCTATTAAATTCGAAATAGACAAAGTGATGATAATATATTTTTCAACCCAGTGGGGTCCATCCCTGCCCTAATTTATTCTTGAGAGGAGAATAAAAGCTGAAGATACACCTTCAACTGATGGGTGTAGACTGTAGTACATGGTAATTACTGTGGTGCACAAAGGAAATTAATGTATGCACTCTGAATGATATTTATTGCAAATGTTTACGATCAGCTTTTGTCTCATAAATTGCACCATTCTGTATTAACACCATGAACACAATTATTATCCATATTGTTATGCAAATAAAGTGTACAAAATAATCAAAATAAACAATAACGTAAAATATTCTATTAGTCGCAACTGCATGCAGTTTGTTTAAATTGTTAATTCTTATTGTCGCATGGCAACTTTAAATGCAGCACAAATTCGCACATCAATTGCAGTTTTAAATACAACATAAATTAGCATATGAGTAGCAGACTAGAGCGTAATTATGTTTGCATTCCTGCTCACATGTGTTTTCAAGAGAGTCATACTCTGAAATAGATATTATAACAAGACGATTTATTTATATTGTCTATGAATAAAAGTACACATTGTTTCTACTAACCGAATAATGGTCAAACCAGTCTCGGCCATAGTATTGAGGAATGACCATTTCTAGGACAAAGCAAGACTATAGTTGAAAATTTGTCACTGCAATGCCTGGCTTCCTGCACGAGTCAGTCATTCCAGTGATAAATTTTCAACAAATAGTCTTCTATTGGCCTGAAAATGGACATTCATTAAGCAAAACGGTCAATTTTCCTGACCAATGCTGACCATTAAAAGGTTAACTATCTCATCAGTCACCCTTTAACTCGTGAATTTATACAAGAAAATTTCAATTTTCTCATGGAAAATGTCCATTTGCAGACCAAGAGAAGACTATTTTTGAAAATTTAGCACTGCAATGACTGGCTTGGTTATCGAGCCAGTCATTTGTGATAAATTTTCAAAAATAGTCATCTCTTGGTCTGCAAATGGGCATTTCTCAAGACTACTGCAGAACCCATTTTTGGCTGATATTAGTGCTTACGGGTTAACATTCTATCCGGCCAAAAATGGCTACAGTGGTCTTGTTAAATGACGATTTGCAGACAAAGAGACGACTATTTAAAAAAATTTACCAGTGGCCTGACTGGCGCGATAATCGAGCCAGCCATTCAAGTGGTAAATTTTCTAAAATAATCTTCTCTTGGTCTGCAAATGTACATTTTTTATGAAAGATTATCTTGAATAAAATTGAAGTTTAAAGGGTTAATGAAGTGCATGATCAATATTCATGATTATTTTCAGATTACGGACAGGAACATACTGTTCTAATTTCATCCAATTTTTTTTTGGGGGGTGGGGGGCTTGTGAAGGTGTGTGAAGGGGGCTTCATCCGGATTTTGCATTAGCCCGTAAATGAAACTATGGATCAATAAATATCTGGTTTTTATACTTACCAGTCTATCTGCTTCAGCTAATAACCTTTGGAACTGCTCACTATCCGTCACCCAATCTGGAAGCTTGTCCTTGCCTAGAAAATTATATTAAAACCAATTATGAGGCTATTCCCCTTGGTATATGTAACAAGTAGATGGCATATCATTTCAAAATGAGAAAACAGACTTGTGATAGTCACATGGCTCCACATCATCAGCACTTTAAAGCATAATACAGTGCAAACCAAATGCTAAACCAATTTTGCTTTTTTGCAACTTTGCCGATTATGAGCACATTTTACTGAATGGTGTTCACAAGGGTATTAAGCTTACATGTAGCAAATTTGAAGAGAATCCATAGAAGCTTTCTAGCATATTAACAGATTTAAAAATTTTTCTTTTGTGTTTTCTATAGTATATATAGCTCTGATGAATATGGATAGATTTTGATGAAGCAAAATTCCAAACAATGTCTTGCCATGAATGGAGCTATCCAGTTTCTCAGTCAATCATATGATGTCATAATCAAATACTGACGTGTAGGCTGATGTCATAATCAATTACATCAGTCCGTCTTAAACGCTTAATAGTCCGTCACGTTGTACGAACTGTATGGCTATTTAATAAACATTCTGTTGACAATTTTGAACCTAATTTGACTGGGTGCTGTTGCTGCCATACACAGCAACACAACCCAGTTAAATTAGTTTCAAAATATTCAACAGCTAACCTGCATAGTTTTCTGGAAATTGAGATTCAGAGTGCAGGGATCGATTGATCACAACACAGGAAAAGCATGGGCAGAGCTTGGCCACAGGGAATGGCTAAAACTGGATTCCACCATTATTACTGTACCAATGTTGACCCACATTCATGCAGGCATTCTACGGTCATAATGCTCTAGAAATGGCTCTGGAGGGGCATGTGGATGCCGCCTAATTCTTTTATCTCTTGATACAATACAGCGCAGAAATAACTTTAAATGTTTCCAAAACAAAATAAAATGTACTGTTGAATATAATGGACTGAATTTGATTGGAACACATTGCTGCCTAAGCTTCAAATCAAATTAAGTCCAAAATATTGAAAAGAACATCTCTTACATTGTGTTCAAAATTGTACTAACTAACACACTAACATACCTCTCGTTTTTTTGGAAACAGTCTAACTTAGATATGAGATGTACTGTAGGGACAATGAAGCAATGTTGAACAAATAATGGTATTATTTAGTAAATTAACATAAGAATATTTTCGCAGTCTATATAGGCTGATACCAAATTACAAAGGGCATAATTAATTGACTTTACACAGTTAATGGTATGAACAGTCAAGCCTAGCCATAACAGAGACCTGCTTCATGGACCCGATTATGCAGTTCATAAGACTCTCTTAGCACAAATGCTATGTACAGTACATCTCAGAAATAACATACGATGTTTCCAAAACAAAAAGAGAAACATTTATTTTGTCATCCATTCCAAAGGGCCTTTTCAGTTTATCCATCAATCATATGACATCATTCGTAATCAACTACGTGACATGTATGATAATGTCATAATCAATTACGTCAAGAATAACGTCATGAATGATGGAGATAAGTCACGAACGCTTAATTGATGACTAACTAAGCATTGTTATACATATTGTATGTATTTACTATTTAATACACATGCTGTTGAATATTTTAAAACTAATTTGAGGCGCTGTTGATCTATCGATCCCAACACAGCAAGTGTGAGTGGGGCATGGCTAAAAAAGGATTCCTCAATTATCGATATACACAAGATATATCTTTTGTAATTAATCGTAGCTTGCCTTGAGATTTCAGTGCCTCCATACGTAACTTCAGTTCCTTTAACCGCGTGATCTCCTCATTTAAGTGTGATAACTTTGTATGAGAAGCCTGCAGGTCCAGCTCCAAGTCCATTGAGGTCTTAGTCGATTTTGTAACTCGCCGAACTCGACGCAATCCACCTCCCGGTACCTGACAATAGAAATAACCGATTAAAAGACACATTGCCTTGTATTATGTAGTTATTTCAATAATAGTTAGAGTTCAAACATTTCAGAAATTCAACCAAATTTTTACACTGATTAAAGAATCAAAATATGGTCATCATTTTCACGTACATCTAGATGTATTTCTCATTCAACCCCCAAACTCTACTACCCAAATTAACGCCGTTGACGCCATCCTTAAATGACTTCTGGGTTCGTCTTAACTCATGAGAAACATTAATTTGTAGGCCAAGAAAATATTTTTGAAAACTACCCACAACAGTTACTGAGTCAGTTATTATAGTCTTAGGTTTTCAAAAAACATTCTTCTTTTGGCCTGAAAATGCTATAATCTGTTGTAAAATGCATATTGTCTTGAATACTTTTACCCATGAACGATGCTAATGGTTGCGACCAGGAAAGAATTAACGAATCAAGTTTCACAGTCAATCATATGACGTTATAATCAACTACATCACACGTAGGATGGCGTTATAATCAATTACGTCATGAATGACTTGATTCAGTCCGTGTTAAATGCTTAATAACCCGTCACATTGTACAAATTGTATCTGTTAACTACTAAATAAACATTGTGTTGAATATTTTGAAACTAATTTAACTGGGCGCTGTTGCTGCCATAGGCAGTTAAATTAGTTTCAAAATATTCAACAGCTTCAATAACAATACTTAACCCTTTAATGATGAAATTTGTTAAAAAAAATTTTAATATTTATTTATTGAATGTCCATTTGCAAGCCAAGAAAACTATTTTTGAGAATTTACCACTGGAATGACTGCCTTGGTTATCGAGCCAGTCATTCCAGTGGTAAATTCTCAAAAATAGTCTTCTCTTGGCCTGCAATTGGACACTCCCCAAGACCATTACAAAGGCCGATTTTGGCCGGCTCCATCGTGAAAGGGTTAAGTGCACAAAAATTAACGCAATATATTTTAAATAGTTATCGAATATGCAGTTTTACAATTTATGTTAAAAAAGATGGGGTTAACTATATTAAACCCCTGTTTAAGACTATATGCTCGGCCTCAACGTGGCGCAGGGGTGTAACCCACTGGGTGTCAATCCAGACATTTGGAGGGGCTAACCAGAGCATTATGCACAACGCTAATGAATGACACTTGGAGATCGAATCAACCAAAATGGTGCTCGCCCTGTGAGGATCCGCCAGGCAGGTGCAGCGCCGGGATCCACGACTCGAAGGAGCCCACCCTCAGCTACTGGAGGTTCCATCAACTCGTCTTGTGGAGCCAGGGGACGAGGATGGAGAGCTACTGGCCAACCGAAAGAGAAGACCAAACCCAAAGAGAACCCCAGTATCAACATCATGCACTGGAACGCAGAAGGGGTTACTAACAAGAAATCAGAGCTCGAACAGTTCCTGTACGAAAACAACAAAAACCACAGATTTCATCTTGAGAACGGCTCTCCAAGTGTGATACCAGCGATCGAGAAGAAGAAGAAGAAGACTATATTAAATAATCTCAACCACAATGTCAGCTGACCTTTTTCCATCGAAGACTCGTTCTCTCAGCGGTATTCCTCTGGAATGACGCTCTTCTATATAAGGGCATCGAACTATCACTGTCGCTGCGATTTAACTGAAAAACACATATAACAGTCCAAATTAATAGTCATTTCCAAAATATCCATGAATCTAGAATTCGATCCGATCCACATCCTGTTTTATAATATTTATCGCCATCAATGTCTGGAAATCCTCTTTGACGCTAATAAACTTTTTTGTTAAACTATGACGCAAATCAGGGCAGTATGTTTTACGATACATCTCCATGCACACAGACCTACAGACACGCAGACATACCGACAAACACAGACACAAATGCAATAGCCTCCTCCCTTACCAGGTCAGCGTAAAAAGTGACACATACATTAGATAGGTGTGACTATGGGGATTTGTCAGAAATGCAGAATATTTTACAGACTAGTTGTGAGTCGCAAGTAACAAGACCTGAATACAATAAAGCTTAGAAATAACTTAACATGTTTCCAAAAACAGAATAAAAAGTACTGTTGAATATTTTGTACTTAATTTGATTGGAAGCTAAGGCAGCAATGGCTTCCAATCAAATTAAGTCCAAAATATACAACATAACATTTCTTAGATTGTGTTCAAATTTGTACTAGCCAACATGTTTCTGTTTTTGTTTTGAGAGCATGTTAACTTATTTATGAGCTGTACTATCTATGCTGAATCCATGGATGTGAAATAAATCTGTCTCCTTACCTTACATATGTAATCTGGTGTATGATCTTGCCCTGTTGGTGAAAATGTTTGTGAGCGTCGGATGGTACTGTTCCGTCCTGGAGCGTGTGAGCGGGGCCTTGCGTTGCTGCTATCTGGCGCGTGGTACTCGCCCTCGGTGTTCGTCTCCTTATCACAGAGCATAATGGAGAACTCGTCATCATCGTCATAAAAGCTGACAACCGACGCATTCTGGGAAGACTTTATATGGCCACTTGGTGTATTATCACTTGTATTACTTGCGAGAGGATACTGATGCGACTGCGCTTTGAGTCGGGCTTCATCAGCGGCAATATCCGCCTCGACTTTCTCGAGAACCTGCTCAAATTCGCGCACGACTTCGTGTAAAACATCAGCATAGTCCTGAAACAGCAACAGATGCTTATATAGATAATGATTTAACCCTTTAATGGTCAAATTTAATCAAGAAATTAAAAATATTTACTTATTGGATGTTCATCTGCATGCCAAGATAAGACAATTTTTTAGAATTTAAGACTGGAATGACTGGCTCGGTTACCGAGCCAGGTATTCCAGTGCTAAATTAAAAAAATTGCTTTCTCTTATCCTGCAAACGGGCATATCCTCAAGACCACTACAGAGGGCGGTTTTGGCCGGCTTGACCATTAAAGCGTACAGACGTTTGAAGGTTTGGAATACAGGCGATATAACATCAAACAAAACAAATCCTATCATAGATTTGGGAGTCCAGAATGAAAGCAGCGTTCAGAGTTGGAACTTTTTAAGACAATTCTTTGTAAATAAAACCCTGATGATTGGCTGGTAAAAATCACGAAAAAAAATCAGCAGAAATTCTAACTTAAGACATTAAAAAAAAATTTACTACTGAATTTATTAGATTATTGAGCCAGTTATGCCACCATGTCCAATGGAAAAATATTAAAAACCCTTCTCTTGGACAGCAAGTCAATATTTCTCAAGACGGCTAAAGGGGTAATGGTTAGATTTGGTCAAGAAAATTTCGAGAGAACATGTTTAAAAAATTTTAATTATCTAGCCAGTCATACCAGTGGCGGAAATTTTCAGGAAGTGGTCTTCTCTGGGCTACAAACAGAGCTTGTTCAAGGGCACTGCAGAGGCATGTTTTGGCTGGCTTGCCCATTAGAGGATTAGGTTTTTCATCAGACAGATGGCTACATCTCTGCACATGTGTAATTGAGATATGATATCATAATCAACTATGTGACGTGTAGGTTGATGTCATAATCAATTACGTCATGAATAACTCGATTTAGTCCGTCTTAAACATTTAATAGCCCATCCGGTTGTACAAATTGTATTTCGTTATTACTTAATAACCATGCTGTTGGATATTTTGCAACTAATTTGACTGGGCGCTGTTGATGTGTAGCAACACCACCCAGTTAAATTAGTTGCAAAATATTCAACAGCTTACCAGTATAGTTTTTTGGAAATAGAGATTCAGTGAGTGCAAGGATCGATCAATTCCAAAGCATGGGTGGAGCTTAGCTGGAGATGGGCGTGGCATAGCTAAAACTGAATTCCTCTATTGTTTCCTATATTCTCACCTCATCATCTTGCTCATCATCATCTTCATCCGCCTCATCATCGTCGCTCTCCTCATTCCCATTTATCAGACTGTGACGCACCATCTCGTCTGCGTCTATAATAATCATAAAACAAACAAATATATTCTACGTGATACACAATAAAATTTTGACAATTTAGGTAATGTAACCCTTAAATTTGTTCAAAAAGATTTCATTTTTCTCATAGTTAAAGTTGAAAATTATCACTGGAATGACTAGCTCGGTTATCAAGCCAGTCATTCCAGTGATAGATTTTCAAAAAATAGTCGTCTTTTTGTCTGTAAATGGACATTTTCTAAGACAACTGCAGAAAATGGTTTTGGATGATTTGCACGTTAAAGGGTTAACACCAGGTTACCCAATCCCCACCACCCAGTGGCGGAGCCTAATGTAAACATTGTCTCTCCGTCTGCAATCATATGGGTAACTCGCATAACAAAGTGGGTGGGCCTAGGACAAATGGTTTCATACATAAATATGTATAGCTCCGTCATAAAGACAGAAAAGTCTGTCACCAATGTACGGATTATTTGTCTTCGATAAATTAAAAATTAAAAATTTTATATTAATACACAACTCTGTTGACTATTTTCAATCTAATTTGACTGGGAGCTCTTGCAGTTATAAGCAGCTCCAGCCCTCAGCTAAATTAGTTTCAAAATATGCAACAGCTTAACTGTATTTTTACCTTAAAATCGATTCGGTCACATGTAAAGTGGGTGGAGCTTAGCTAGAAATGGGCGTGGCATAGCTGGAAATAATTCCCTTCATTCATCCACACTGCATGACCTACCTTGGTTTCTCGTTAGCGTCGATGTCTGTGATGACATTATCGTCGACTCATCACTGCTCTCCTCCTTCAATGACTGGATTGTCGGATTGTTGGAGGAGCGAAAAGATCTGAACACGCAAAAGATGGATGAAATTAAAGTAGCTGTATCCTCAGGTGAGTAATAATCAGGAATCGGTCTACATACTCGCATTATTATAAAATATTGTATGAAGATGCTATTTATCAAGATTCAATGTGATCATCATTCTGAAATTGCATTTGCATTAGGCTTGCGCGATTACGTGATTAAATCAAAAATCGCGGTTATGTTTTAAATTGTGAATTTATATGATTAAAAATTAAATAATCGAATAATCGTGAATATTTTCTATTGCATAAATATTTCAAAACCTAACTTTCAATTACTTTTTAATGGTCAATTGGTCATGAAAAATGCCAGTTTGCTCGTGAATCTATGTACATTTGCACGGCAAGAAATTACTATTTTTGAAAATGTCTAAAAAACATTGCAATTTTAGTCATTAATATTCTTTTGCTGTTAAGTCTTGGTAATTTGTACCCAAGATGATTAATCGAGTAATCACGATTATTTTTCTCAACGCACTAATCGCACAAGCCTAATTTGCATTACAGATTGAAATGAGATAAAAATCAACAAACTATGGATTTATAAATATTCAAGGCACTGATATTTTTCCTTTAAGCACGAAAAATTGGCATGCTCATGTGGGCATCTGACAGTTGATATCCACATGCTCTCAGTGATTTTCAATTGCATTTGCATCAGGGCACTCACTAAGTTACAGGACTGCTTATTTTATTTTATTTTGAATTCCTAGTATGGTACCTTGATTTCAACTTAATCGTATGGGAACAGTATAATAATTTGACTGGAAAAGATTTATTGTCATAACGGGTCTACAAATTTCAAAGGGTTATTGTCAAGAAAATTTTAATGTTTGCATAGCGCCTATCCATTTGCAGGTCAAGAGAAGAGTATTATTGAAAACCTTACCAATGGAATGAGTGGCTTGGCAATCGAGCAAGTCATTTCAGTGGTAGATTTTCAAAAATACCTTTATCGTGACCTGAAAAGATAACTGCAGAAGTGGATTTTATACTATCGCATAGGGCATGGTATCACATAGGATCAGACATTTTGAGATCAGATAATCCCTTGATGAATTAAATGTCCAAACCATATAAAAGTATGGAAGATCATTTTCATTCTGATGGAGACTGGATGCAATGATGGAATACAACAAATCTGTAAAGCTTTATTGAAATTGGATAAGATCTTGATAAACTAAACGTCTATTAACCCTTTATTAAGACTTGAATTTGTTCAAGAAAATGTCAATTTAAAAATATAAAAAAATTTATTTTTGAAAGTTTATCACTGGAATGAATTCCCAGTTGTAAATTTTCAAAAATAGTCTTCTCTTGGTCTGCAAATTTACATTTCTCAAGATCACTGTAGAAGCCGTTTTTGGCGGATATAAGTGTTAAAGGGTAACATGCTTCTAATTCTCAGTTGAAGCTGGATGCCATTTGGTGTGTGCGTGCGTGCGTGAGTGCGTGTATATACATTTCAGTTAAGTCAGAAAGATGGGTAAAATGCAGCTAATTGCCAAATCGTTAAAAAAATGCTTCACACATGTATTTATCAATTTTGTTATAGTTCCTTGAAAAACAGGAAGGTCTGCCATAATTAACCCTTTAACTGCCTGCATGGGTTTAACTCTGGATATGCTGAATATTTTGAAAACAATTTGGCTGAAAGTTGAAGTCATAATTTACGGTAACTTTAAGTTAAATTGTTTCCAAAACATACAGCTGGTCCAGATTTATCGGCCATTGAAATTATTGTCTTGTGGCTTGCAACAGTCACTCAGTTAAAAAAATTAAATTTTTTGCCAAATGATTGTCCATTTGCAAGTCAAGAGAACTATTTTTGAAAAATAACGACTGGAATAACTGGCTCGATTATAGGCTCTTCCCTTCCCCTGCAAATGACATTCCTCAAAACCATTGTAGAGCACAGTTTATACCAACATCACCATTAAACCTTTAAGACTTATATCAGCCAAATACAGCTTCAGAAGTGGTCTTGAGGAATGTCCATTTGCACACCAAAAGAAGATCATTTTTGAAGATTTACCACTGGAATGACTGGCTCGATAACCGAGCCAGTCATTAGTGGTAAAATTTCAAAAATTGATTTCTCCTCATTGACAAAATTTTAATTTTCTTGAACAAATTCGAGGGTTTGACACTGGAATGACTGCCTCGGTTATCGAGCCCGTCATTCCAGTGGTAAATTTTCAAAGATAGTCTTCTTTTGGTCTGCCAATGGACATTTCTCAAGCCCACTGCAGAAGCCGTTTTTGGCTGATTTGAGTGTTAAAGGGTTAAAATTCAATAAGTAAACATCTTTTGTCTCATTTCCTAATTACTAGACAGGTTGCCAGATTTACTGATAATTTTATATACATCTGTACGACTGTGAATCTGGCATGTATAGAAATTGCCAAAACACAACTGTGACCTAACATAACTCCATCAAATCAAACACTGTATCCAGTTATAGTCAAACCATTCCATGAAAACACACCAGTACATACACGCGCGCGCGCGCAGCGCACGCACGCACGCACGCACGCACGCACGCACGCACGCACGCACACACACACACACACACACACACACACACACACAACACTTCAATTGCACAAGACCAGCATCTAAAAATAGCCATAGATACACGACTCTGAATCTCATCCCACACTAAAGCGGATACAAACCGATTGAAAACGGTAGTATAAAAGTCAGAGTAAACTTATGAATGAATGAAATGAATCCATCCCTGATAATATCTCACTAGCAAAGGATGTCCACAGATAACCATCTTACCATGACGACTGACTGACTTACTGATAACCCTTTTCATCCCAAATTATCAAATGAAAAAAATCTTTTACATACTGTACCCACATAGGAAACTGGCTTAACTCTCTGTAAACAATTTGAAGGGAAATTTTTGTCGCCTTTTGAAACTAATTTGACTGGAATCTGTTGTTACCTTAGGTAGCAACAGCTTCCAGTCAAATTAGTTTCAAAACGTCGCAAGAACTTTCAGACAAATTTCTCTCCAATTTTTGGTAAATATCATCCATAATCTACAGATGATTATGAATTAGATGAATGAAGACACGGTTGTGTTAATACAGCTTATTGAAAATTTCACCATGACCACTGATAAACATCTTAAAAAGATTTGATTAGTGTGAATAAATACACAGAATTTCTATGAACGGCTTTCTTCATTGATGCTGACCCAATGTTAAATCTCCACTGCATTGGAACATTCTATTTATGCTGGATTAAATAGGTAAGATGAAACATGTGTCAGGATGGCGGAAGAATGTTATCACTCTCCGTTTATTTAGTGCATAATTCTGTGATATTATTATCTATCTGTATTTTAAATGTAGACTTGATGGACTGACTCTCACGTGCCACGCCCTTCAGTTTATCTGAATATCACACACCATGTGTGGTATTGTCGTGAAGTTAATTAAGTCCAAACCATGCTAAAATCTGTAAATTTGAAAATCATTTTCGTTATGATGGGGACTTGGATACAATGATGGCATAGAACAAATCTGTAACGTTTTATTGACATCGGAGAAGTCCTTGAAGAATTAAACGTTCATTGAAAAATTTTAATATTTACCCAATTCTTGGTATAAAATTTGGTATAAAATTAACTAAGTGCTTGGTGGAAAATTTGGTATAAAATTACCTAAGTGCGTCCAGACAAATTAGTTTCAAAATATTCAACAGAATGTTTATTAAATAGTGGACATACAATTCATACAACAACGCTTAGTCAGTCATCAATTAAGCTTTCATGACGAACTTATCTACATCGTTCATGATGTCATTGATCATGACGCCATCCTACACGTTATGTAATTGATTATGACATCATATGATTAATGGATAAACTGGAATACTCCATTCTTTTTTACAAACCCTGATCTTTAAAAGATTACAATGAGATACTGAGATTTGATAACAGGGCTGTCATTTTGATTGTGACATCGGCTAACTAGTCACGTGACTCACGTACTTAATTATGGCATCAGATATTTGAGTGACAGATCGGATCCCTCCATTAAGATAGGGTCCCGATGCATATCTACTACAGGATTCCTGATAACCAGTACAAATGTATTCCCGTAACAATTTAACCCTCGAGACAGTTATTCAAGTGGTAAATTTTCAAAAGTAGTCTTCTTTTGGTCTGCAAATGGACATTTCTCAAGACCCTTTTAGAAGCTATTTTTGGCTGATATGAGGGTTAAAATTGTTTCACATTTACCGTTAAGTTGTTTCCTGCAAATTGACCTCTATCAACGTGTGTAGCGATGTATCGTAGACATTGAGAGAAACAGGGTTCTAATATTACCGCCCACATTTACAGCTTATCATAAATCGACCTATATCCCATCCTAAACCTCCCACCCACTTAATCGTTGCTGGGCCATGACGGGCACATCCAATCTCCCAGAGGCGGATTCAGTTATATAAGATTGCAATAAACATTCAAATTCTTCCTTTTTAACATATCCGGCAGATTTTGTGTATGATTGGTATGACATAAGAACGCTAGGATCGTATAAATAGTGAGCATTCTAAAGATATTCTGTTGAATATTTTGAAACTAATTTGACTGGAAGCTGTTACTGCCTAAGGTAACATCATCTTCGTCAAATTGGTTTCAAAATATTGTTTTCCAGTACGTGTGCTGGGGTTTCAAGAATGAGAGGATTGCAAACACAACACATGATTTGACATGATTTGACTGTAGCAGCAAGCCGTTGGATATTTTGAAATTATTTTCAAACTATTTGAGAATCTTCCCGTAAAGGTGTCCGAAATCAGAGATGCTAGAACCTCAGGCATGGATAGAAGGATGAAATTTGTACATTAGTACTGTAAGAGTGTAAGTAACAGAAACTCAAATTGCAATTGTAAATGCTGTAAGATCATGCAATATACACAAGCCTGTTCTGTAATATTTCCAATGGTAACCCATAATAGGTTGCCGTATATGTTTTAAGGAGACATATGGTAACCTAAACCGTAGACAGCTCATTGATGTCCATACTACAATCAACAGATTTTGGTAACGCGTTTGAGGTCCCCAAAAATAAATTAAGGCAACCTGATGGAGAATGTTTTCAACAGATTAACATAACAGCACAGGCCTGTATATACGCATAGAGAAACAGTTTTGGAAATTTAACATGTAAAGACCCTTTCCAGTTCATCCATCCATCATATGACATCATAATCAACTACGCAACGTGTAGGATGACATCGTAATCAATTACAGCATGAAGGATTTGATTTAGTCCGTCTTAAATGCTTAATAGTTCGACACGCTAAACGAATTGTATATCTTTACTGTTTAATAAACATTCTGGTGAGTATTTTGAAACTAATTTGACTTGGTGCTGTTGCTGCCATAGGCAAATTACCATATGTCTCATTAAAACAGCTACATGTAACTGGTATAGTTTTTTTTAGAAATTGGGATTCAGAGTGCAGGGATCGATCCGATCCCATCACGGGCAAAGCGTGAATGGCGCTTAGATAGAGATGGGCGGGGCATAGATTAATCTGGATTCCACAATTTTACAGTGTTATCTTGTAATTATTACTGAATCACGCCCAGAACCAGACCTCAAAATTACACAAGTTAATTTGATATCAAATATTCCAGCGTTATCATCGTCGTTATCTTGTGGTTTTATGATTACAACTTTAATTACGCAAATACGTTTAGACATATGTAAATAGCACTATGAATGAATGGATGATCATTAGATAGTTGTTGGTGGGTACGCTATGTAATTAGGCATGAGGTATGTTAGCCACACCCTGCCACGTGATATAATCAGTCATAATCTTATATTTAACCGTCAAAATTGTTAAATTTTCTCATAGAACATGTCCATTTGCAGACCAAGAGAAAACTTTTTTTGAAAATTTAACACAGGAATGACTGGCTCGATTATCATTAGTCATTTTTTTTACTGATATGAATGTTAAAGGCTTAATCCTTACACACTGAAACTACCCTAAAAACGCTTCTGCATTTGAGAAATGTCCATTTGCAGACTAAGAAGACTATTTTTCATAACCGAGCCAGTAATTCCATTGATAAATTTTCTAAAATAATCTGCTCTCTGTCTACAAGCAGACTTTTTCTATGAGAAAACTTGCATTTTTAAAAACAAGTTTGAGGCTTAAAGGGTTAATTCAGCTTCACCTGACTGGAGTATTAACATGCAATCAGCAAAAATAAAACACGTTTTAGTCCCGGCTCATTGGTCTGTCAGTCTGTCTGTTAATTAACCCTTTAACACTTATATCAGCCCAAAACAGCTTCAGGACTGGTCTTGAGAAATCTCCATTTCCAGGCCAAGGCTATTTTTGAAAATTTACTACCGGAATGACTGGTCTGCAAATGGACATTTTCTATGAGAAAATCTAAATTTTCTTGAACAAATTCTAGGGATAAGGGGTTAATGTTAACATTTAAGGTTTTAAGTTGTACCCGGATTTCGAAACTTTGTTTGGTTTCTTGTACCCAGTTTGTTGATGATGGTACGGGTGTAGCCAGGATTTGGACAGTTTTGTGTGACTGCTCTATTGGTATCAACATTATTTGCAAATACAGGTATGCACATGCAAAACAAACGCAATTACACATGATCGCAACATCATACATGTAGATACGAGTGCATGCATGCACGCACACCCGCATGCACATAAAATTATTCATGCCTCACAGTCAAACCCGTCATTAACGGACACTGTATGGATCATCAAAAAGTGGTGACTAAACACGGGTGGTCAGTCAATCCTTCAATGCTCAAGATTGGGTAAAAAAAATAGTTTTTGCTTAAGTGAAGGTTCCTTTAGAGACCAAGAAAAAACTTTCTGAAAATGTATCACTGGAATGACTGGCTCGGATTTCGCGCCAGTCATTCGAGTGGTGAATTTTCAAAAATAATTTTCTTTTGCCCTACAAATGAACATTTACCAAGAACACTGCTAAGGCCGGTTTTGGCTTGCTTGACCATTAACCCTTTAACCCTCATATCAGCCAAATATGCTTCTGCAGTGCTCTTGAGAAATGTCCATTTGCAGACCAAGAGAAGACTATTTTTGAAGATTTACCACTAAAATGACTGGTTCGATGACTGAGCCAATCATTCCAGTGGTAAATTTTCTATGAGAAAATAGAGATTTTCTTGACCAAATTTGGCCAGTAAAGGGTTAAAGGGATAAGTTGCTATATAGTATATAAGCATTGCAGATAACAAGTTACTAGCTATATCATTCTTACCCCGAGTCTCTAGATGGCTCCCGTCCCCGGTCTACATTCACAGCAGCTATTTTTAATTGGGCGGACAACGCTTCATGCAACTCTGTAACCTTGGCATTTGTACTCTGTAATCACAATACATACATGTATTTAAACATCACTTGTCATACACCTCAGTCGTATTAACCCTTTAACCTTTGAATTTGTTCAAGAAAATTTCAGTTTTCTCATAGAAAATGACCATTTACAGATCAAGAAGACTATTTTTGAAAATTTACCACTGAAATAACTGACTCAGTTATCGCGCCAGTCATTCCAGTAGTAACTTTTCAAAAATAGTCTTCTCTTGGTCTGCAAATGGCATTTATCAAGACCCCTGTAGATTCCGTTTTTGGCTGATATAAGGGTTAAAGGGTTAATGGATAAGTGTGTTTTGTCTCTATTGCCCATTAACGAGTTAAATAATGCTAATTAAAGCTGATCTATCATGCTAAAAGAAGCAGTTTTTAACGCCTACCAGCAACGTAATGCTATCAATAAATTTCTGTTTTTGCAACTCGCCTGTGAGTGCGAGTATTGATTCATTAAACAATTACCGTGCAACAGCTCTCAGTAGCTAGAAAACGGTTCACTCTGTACGAGTTAGTAGCTAGCCAGCATTTGAAAAGTATGCAGTTATATGTAGCTCTGTCGCCTGTATATTACTTAGCTGCCAAGTGCTCACACCAAAACCTATTGGCTATATGCATAGAGCAAATCTTTTTGTAATACGCGAAGAATGTTAGGCGCCTCTTGTTTAAAGTAACAATATACCTGGACTCATAATCGAATTACTGGAAATGGAAATTTATTGAGCACTATGTTACTAGTAGGCGCCAAACACTGTTTCTTTTAGCATGACAGATCAGCTTTAACCCTTTCACCTACAGATCCTTAAAAAATTAATAAAACTTATTCCGTTGAAATTATAAAAATTAACTTGACTGGAAGCCATGGCTGCCTAAGGCAGCTATGGCTTCCAGTCAAATTAATTTCAAAATATTCAACAGTTTTCCGGTATGGTAGCGCTGAATATGATATGTTGGGAATTCATCAGTGAAAGGGTTAAAGACAGGTAGTCCATTAATTCACCTTTAACACTCAAATCAGCTAAAAATGGCTTCTGCAGTGGTGATGAGACATGTTCATTTGTGGAGCATGAAGACTATTTTTGAAAATTTACCACTTGAATGACTGGCTCATAACCAAACCAACCATTGGTGGTAAATTTTCAAAAATAGTCTTCTCTTGGTCGGCAAATGGACATTTTCTATGAGAAAATTAAAATTTTCTTGAACAAATTCGATGGTTAACGGATTAAGTCAGTTATTATTATAAAGGGACTGCTGGTCACTGCAGCCACTTAGTGCCATCTTACTTTTGAATTAGTTGATGTTTGTAAGTGTAAGGAAGAGGAGTCAGTAGTCAGCTTAGTTTCATCAGAATCATATGTTATGTCTGTCCTGGATGATGTCGATGGCTCAACCTTTGCATCACGTGTATCCGGTTGCATAAACTCAAAGCTAAGAACGTTGTACCATCGAACAGACACCTCACGAGGGTCATAATCCGCCAGGCTTAGATGGGCACAACCCTGTAACAGAGACATTGTACATTCAGTCATATACACATACAGGTATATCATGTATATATGGTCTTCTAGTGCAATACTGTTTATATTCATTTACATGAACTTATACGAATGACACACGCAGACCAACAGACAGAGACAGACAGACAGACACACACAAACTCTACACACCCACGTAAAACTAGCATGCGCACACACACACACACACACACACACACACACACACACACACACACACACACACACACAGGCACCGACATGCACACGATGATGATGTTGATGAAGATCATGAATGACAATAATGTTAACAATTATGATCACAATAATCAAGATTCACTCTTACTCGCTTTCCCACTCTTATTGATGACCTAAACCGTTGATATTTTGACCCCCCCAAAAAGATTTCTTTGTGACCCCGAGAACAACTCTTCCATCAAAGTTAGATGAAGATACCTCCAGTAGTAGAACTTGATTTATCACACTAGACATGGGGATTACAATTATCTCGTGACACTATGTAGCGAGACAAATAATATTCTAAACACTTACCAAGCACTCATCAGCCATCCCCGGAGCCTCAACACACCATATATTAATTTGCAGCGTCTTTGTGTAGAGTTTATTCTCAGCAATCGCCACATGAAACGATTCAGAGAATTTTGGACTGCATAGATTGTTACAAGGCTGGGTCTGAAAGGTGGCATTCATGTGTGGAAGCAGGGCCACTTTGATACACCTGTTAACAAAAGTAATGAAACATTCTTTAATACAAAACAAGAATTATGTTGAATATTCTGAAACTAATTTGACTGGGAGCTATTTCTCATTTACCATCGAAAAGAACTGACCAATGAAAATGTATGTGAAATGTCTTATGAGAAGGGAGGAGTCCAGTTTACCATCTATCATATGACATCATAATCAACGCTAGGATGTGTAGGATGATGTTATAATCAATTACGTCATGAATGACATAGATAAGTTCGTCAAGAATGCTTTTAAATTGACAACAGACTAAGCATTGTTGGACGAATTGTCTTTTCTATTTAACTCTTAGCACTCTGTCCAAATTTTTAATTTTCAAATTAAATTAAAAGATGAACTGGTGTTCATTTTTAAACAAATTTGGTGGAAGATGGTGCTGTCGTCCAGTTTCTGCGCTATTGACGCAGTAAGATGGAATATTGACATCAGAGAGGTAAGGGGTAATAAACATTCTGCTGAATATATTTTGAATCTAATTTGACTGGGTGCTGTTGCTGCCAACAGCTTACCTGTGTTGATCTGAACACGGGCAATGCATGGGTGAAGCTTAGCTAGAGATGGGCAGGGCATAGCTAAAACTGGATTCCTCCATTGAAGGAAGAAAGCGTATACAGTCACATTGGTTGGTGATCATGATTTAAGTTATCCCAATAGCAGAACATTGATTATACAGTACACCGCATAACAAAGTTTTCTAAATTTGACCTTTGACCTTGTGACCCCAACATCACCACCCTGCTTCCTAACATTATAGGTAAGCATGAATCCAAGTTCAGTTCTAATAGGCTTAACCAATCCTGAAATATAAGCTGAGAAATTTTGCTAAACGCAAAAACTTAATGTCAAAACAACAGAGTTCTGTATCAAGGTCATAGAGACCTTGACCTTTGACCCCAACATCATCATGCTGCTTCCTATCATTATAGGTAACCATGTATCCAGGCTTAGTTGCAACAGGCTGTTGACGCCGCCGCCGTCGGAAAAGTGATACCTGTCTCGCTTTCTTCTTCGCAGGTGTGACAAAAATGATTCCAAAATAAAAATAGAAACATTTCAAACACGATGTTACAAATGTTCTGTTGAATATTTTGAATATAATTGGATTGGAAGATCTTCAATGTCTTCTAATTCAATTATGTTCAAAATATTAAACAGTACAATTTATCTTGTTTTGGAAACCTGTTACGCCATTTCTGCCGCCTGCGATGTAGGCCACCATCTTCAAATAAGCTTGTCCATCTAGTTTAAAAGCTCATGTCTGAAACAGTGCATTGATACCATACCACCCGATGTCAAAATTTTTAACTTTCAGATTACATTAAAATATGATCTGGTGTTCATTTTTTAACAAATTTGGTCGTAGACCGCAACATAGTCCATCAAAATTGTTGAAAAGTGTACACCAGTTTCTTTATTATTGGCACAGTAAAAGGCACAACTTTGACATCAGAGTGGCAATAGTTAAGTCAGTCACATTTAGTGACATGATCAATGGATTGTCGCATGTTAACCCTTTAATTGTTAAATTTGGTCAAGAAAATTCCAACTTTCTCATATAAGATGTCCATCAGCTGATGAAGAGGCTATCGTTGAAAAATTTACCACTGGAATAACTGGCTCGATTAACGAGCCAGTCATTCCAGTGATAGATTTTCAAAATTAGTCTTCTCTTGGTCAGCAAAAGGACATTTTTCAAGACCACTAAATGCTCGATGGTGTTTACTTACACTTTACTGCCTGTTGGGAAAGGCAGTGCGGCTATATTTCGAGCCTGCTCGATGCCGATCACTAAATGACCATCAACGCCCTTATATCTGAAACAGAAACGCCAAGTGTTACAGTTCACTACTACAGTTTAACTTCTTCAAGGTACCACATACTTTTGTGGGTGATCCATTGTAATTGAATGATTTGAAAACAACTGTCAAAACTTACTGTCAGTTAAGTTGTTTTCAAAAATAATCGGCAAAACTTGTAGCGATTATCAGCTAAAATACAGAGACGCTGTAACCCTTTAATAGTCAAAATTGGTCGAGAAAATCTAAATATTTCCCTTTTGAATGTACATTTGCAGGGCAAGAGATTATTTTTGAAAATTTACCACTGGAATGACTGGCTCAGTAAATGAGCCAGTCATTCCAGTGGTAAATTAAAAAAAAATAGTCATCTCTTCGCCTGCTAACATCAACTCCACATGACCACTTCAGCGGCTGGTTTTGGCCGGGTGTGACCAGCAAAGGGTTAAGCTATCTAATGAGAACTAGACTCACTTGAGCTTAACCTGAACACGGGCACTTTCAAGGTCTGCATCTAACACATCATCAAAATCTCCACTCCTGAAAAACAATCAGTGACCGGCGGTCAAATTTATTGTATTAACCCCTTAAGTAGGCACAAAAAAAAATCACATCTGCAGTGATCTTGGAATGTTTATTTGGTAGGCCAAGAAATGAATTTTACAAAACGTTACCACTGGAATGACCGGCTCGGTTAACGAGCCAGTCATTCTAGCTGTAAATTTTCAAAAATAATCTCTTGGAAATGGATATTTTCCAAAGCCAACTGCAAAAGCCGTTTTGGCTGGCTTGAGTAATAAAGGGTTAAATGATGGCAATCCACCATTCAAAACTTTCACACACCTTAGCAATTAGTACTACAAAGTAGCAGTGCACAAAAAAACAAACTCCAAGTACATGTACTCACTGCAAGTCTTGTGCGACTATTGTTTCGAGTGATCATGATCGATTATGTCAGAATAATCACAATTACTCGATTATTCAGCCTGGGTACAAATTACCTACGCATAGTGGTCACAACAAAGGAATGATGCAATGGTGGATAGTAGTGTCCATTTGTAAGCCAAGACAGGACTCGAGCTAGTCATTCCAGTGATACATTTTCAAAAATAGTCTCTTGGCCTGCAAATGGAGATACATTTGCTGAAAAAATGTCAATGTTCGTGACTGATCGCATTAAAGAGTAAATGAAGAGGTAGGTTGTGAAATATTTAATGCAGTAGAAATTATTCACCATTATTCGATTATTTAATTCTTTAATCATTTAAATTCATGATTTAAAAAACCAATCATGATATTCAATTTAATCGCGTAATCGCCCAAGCCTACTCACCGCTTCACAGAAGCTTCATAAACTCCACTATCACCAGCTACGGACTCATCACTGACCGCCGCAGACACACTCCGAGTGTTAATACCAGACGTCGTATTGCACACACCAGAACTCGTCTCACTTATCGGACTCAATGGAGGATTACTCGTTACATCCGCATCGAGTGTGCCATGAGAGCGTAACTTGGCCATAACCGTGTGGAGAGCCAAGTCAACTCCGGCTTGCGGTGGGTACATGGTTGTACTCGCGCTGACTCCGGTGCTAGCGTTGATACTTGTGGGGTTAGTGGTGTTTGCATTGTTCATATAAAAGTTAGCACCACTGCTAGCAATAGACACTTGTTGGAAGACGGTTGTTGCGGTAGCACCAGCAGTATTATCCGGCCTTAAGACTGATCCGGATGGAAGGAGATGCTGTTGCAATTGTTGTTGATGGTACTCATACTGCTGCAACTGACTAATTTGATTTGATGTTGCTTGTTGTTGTTGGCTATACATAGGTGGAGGTTGCAGTATTAATTGATTGTGTTGCTGATGTTGTAAAAGAGGTGGTTCTGGTGGCAATGAACTGATGGGTGGAAGTGGTTGTGGTGTTGCTATAGTAACAGGGTGTGGCGATGCTGGTGGTGGTAGCTGTTGTAACATTTGTTGTTCACTTTTCAGCCGTACTGGAATATTCGACGGGTCATAGTTCAATTGAACATTAGGGTTTAGTACATTAAGAGTTCCTACAGCAGTTAAACTGTTATTTGATGCAGATGTATGAACACGTTTCTGACGTTCAACAAAGTGCATGTGTTGTTCGTAAGTTGGCGGAGGACCCATGTCATATGGGGAAACTGGCGGTGATAATGACGACAATGATGAGCGAGGTGACAATGACTTCATAGACGGTGATGCTTCGTGACTACCAAGTGATCCTACGCGAAAACCCATAGAGGCGGCGGCTGCAGCTACTGCCGTCGCAACTGTGGCCTCATCAGCAGTAGTCGCCATGGAAACTTGTCCTTCTTGAATCGGTGATATGCTGTGACCTTGTAACAATTTCTCAACTCTCCGATGAAGATCCTGCAGATTAACGTCACTCGAGTTCTGAACCTGGCCATAGATCTCCTGGAAGGTGAGTGAGTTAAGAGAGCCACGACTGCTGGTGGCTGACAGAGATCCGAGGGACCCCCATGATGAGCCGGACGATACGGATAATGTGCTCATTGACAGCCTGAAATATTATGGGAAAAACTTGAAATATAACATACGTATGCTTTTCAACATACTCATGTACAATGGAAGATCCCAGTTTATCCATCAATCGTATAACGAAGGTCATAACCAACTACGTGATGTGTAGGATGATGTCATAATCAATGACATCATGAATAACCTAGATAAGTTCATCACAAGCACTATTGCATGAATTGTATGTCTTTAGTATTTAATAATCATGTTGTTGAATATTTTGAAACTAATTTGACTGGTCGCTACTGCTACAAGGCAACGAAAGCACCCAGTGAAATTAGCTTTAAAATATTCAACAGCTTACCTGTATAGTTTTCTGGACATTGAAATTCAGGGAGTTCGATCGATCCCAACACTGTCGAAGTGTGGGTGGAGCTTAGCTAAAGATGGGTGGGGTTTAGCTAAAGATGGGCGGGGCATAGCTAAAACTGAATTCCTCCAATCTAGCTGCATATATATACATATATAATAACTCATTAATGGTGAAGCGGCGAATATTTTTGAAAACTTGCGACTGGAATAACTTGCTCGATTATCGTCTTTATCGAGCCAGTTAATCCAGTGGTAAATTTTCAGAAATATTCTTCTTGTCGCCCTCATATGGAAAGTTCATTAACTGAGTGAGTGTTAATTTTCGTGAGAAATCTTGACCATTAAACGGTTAACCCTTTACCACTCATATCAGCCAAAAACAGATTCTGCAGTGGTCTTGAGTAATGTCCATTTGCAGACCATGAGAAGACTATTTATGAAAATTTACCACTGGAATGACTGGCTCGATTATCGAGTCAGTCATTCCAGTGGTAAATTTTCAAAAATACTCTTTTCTTGGTCTGCAAATGGACATTTTCTATGAGAAAATTAAAATTTTCTTGAACAAATTCGAGGGTTAAAAGGTTAAGACATTCAATGATACATACAACAAATTTTTTATGTTGTAAACAACATACGCCGCTGATTATTCTCGAACTATAACTTATAAATCAAAAGGACAAAAATTAAACAATACACAGGTCCGTCAATGGACAATTATAAGCACTAGATTGGATGGTCGATGATGACCTTTTGAACCCATAAGAGCTAAATGTAAATGTCTTCTTGGACTCCGTAACCCATTTGGGTAACTCACATACCAAATTTGGTTGAATTTTGTCCCGTCGTTTCAGAGGAGTTGCATTACAATCATTTTCTTGACATTTTGACCCTCTCCCACTCCGCTCTCCATCCCCATGCCTGGGGGCAACTCCCTTCTCCATCCCCACCCCTGGGCGCGGAGAGAAATGTAACGGTCCTCTTGCACTCATATGGCTAACTCATAATACCAAGTTTGGTCGAATTCAGTCAAAGAATTTCGGAGGAGCAGACACACACCCAGAGATAGACACAGAGACAGACAGACAGACAGAGACAGACAGACACAGAGACAGACAGAGACACACACACACACGGTGGGATAGCATAATCACCACTTTTCCTGAAAAACATGGGGATAGTAAATTCCCAATATGGGACAGATAAGTCCGTTTACAACCCCTATCAGCCCTCAGACTATCTCCTATCTATATGTATTATAAGGCAATCAATTCTATACTTCTTAACCTAAAATTACGAATCACCACCAGCTCAACGTAGGCAATGAAACGCTGCGTGAGCATCAATAGCATACAATATTAACCCTTTCACTGATAAAGTTCCAAATCTCATTTTCAAGGCAAGAAAACTGAATATTTTGAAGTTAATATGGCAGGCAAATCAATTTCAAAATATTCACCAGAATACGTTTTATATTTGTCCATGAACGTGTTAACACTTTAACACTCATATCAGCCAAAAATGGCTTCTGCAGTGGTCTTGAGAAATGTCCATTTGCAGACCAAAAGAAGACTCGTTTTGAAAATTTACCACTGGAATGACAGGCTCAGTTATTGAGCCAGTCATTCCAGTTGTAAATTTTCAAGAACAGTCTTCTCTTGGTCTGCAAATGGACATTTTCTATGAGAAAATTGAAATTTCCCTTCATAAATTCGAGGGTTAAATGGTTAAATGAACTAGTGTGAACATACGTTCTGAGTTGTGACTCGAGATAACTCGTCAGTTTGACAGTCTCTGCAAGCTGGTGCTCACAACTCGTCTTTTCCTCATGTAGTTTCAGTCTGTATTAAATAACACAAAATAATACAAATTAAGCCATGATAATAACTATTCCAGAATACAACAGGAGATATAATGTTAAACGTACTTTAATTGTTTAACCCTTACGGCTCTGATGTCAAAATCCTAAATTTTCAAATAAAAGATGAACTAGTGTAAATTTTTCAACAAATTTGGTGGAAGATGTTGCATATGCAGTGCAGTGTTCATTTGTCGGCCAGCAGTAAATTATTTTTGAAAATTTACAACAGATGACTGGCTCAGTAAGCGAACCCAACCTTTCCAGACCACTGCAGAGGCTGACTTGGCCCGGTCGACAATTAACCCTTACCACTCTGATGTCACTATTCTATCTTTTACCGTGTCAATATCAAAGGAACTGGTGTACATTTTCAAACAATTTTGGTGGAAGATGTTGCTGTCTACGACCACCATCTTCCACCAAATTTGTTGAAAGATGAACACCAATTCATCTTTTAACTTAATTTGAAACTTTAAAGTTTTGACACCAGAGTGCTAAAGGTTTAAAGAGTTAATTCTCAATTAGGTGTGAGTGGTGCAAGTTTTACAATTTTTGACAATTGTTTACGGTATTAGATAATATGCTTATGTAACATATTATACATTATCAAGCCTTTCACTTATATCAGACTATTACGTAATCAGGCTATCAGATAGCATATTAGCGTGTCTACGCAATAAGACACGCTAACCCACCTAAACACAAACGCCAAACATATTTTTCCCAGGGTATAAATACTACGCCAGTATTCATCGATTATCTCGTCAAAAAATCTGATACTATCTCGAGAAACGAAATGCAAGCCTGAGGAACAAATGAATAAAAACAATGAGAGTACGTGTATGTAAACAATAAGATATCGAAAACAGTGGAAGAATAAAAGCGCTAACGCATTCCATCTTTTGAAGAAGCTAGACATTTGAGACTGAGCACAGAGTTTAGCGCATACCTCTCAGCGATCTGTTTATTTGAGATTTCCATCGCATGATTGAGGTCTTGTTCGAGTTTCTTAATCTGCAGACGTAGCGTGTTCATCTCCTCCTGGCTGCGACCTTTTGGCTCGATGCTGCGTAATTCTCGCAATAACTGCTCCTTTTCTTGCAGCAATAACAACCTGGAATAATCAAAATTACGTATGATAAAACAGCGAATTGAAAACCAGCCAAAGCGCCCCAAAAATCTGCAGTGGTCTCAAGAGAAGACTATTTTTGAAAATTCAACATTGAAATCAAACCAGTCACTCAAACGGTACATTTTCAAAATTACTTGTAAATGGACATTCAATAATAAACAATTTTGAGGTTCTTCACCATTCTTGAAAATTAACCCTTTAATGGTCAAGCCAATCAAAACTGGTCTCTGCAGTGGTCTTGAGAAATGTCCATTTTCAGGCCAAGAAGACTATTTTTGAAAATTTATCATTGGAATGACTGGCTCGATAAACGAGCCACTCATTCCAGTGGTACATTTCCAAAAATAGTCTTCTCTTGACCTGCAAACTGACATTCAATGAACAAATATTTGGATTCACTTGACCACATTTGACCATTAAAAGGTTAAATGTGGAAAAATGAACATAAGGAAGCGAATAACAAGGATAGAAATAGATCTTGAATTAAGCCTTTAATGGTCAAGATTCTTCACAAAAATCGAAAATTTTCCTTCTGAATGTCCATTTTCAGGCGAAAGACAAGACTATTTTTGAAAATTTACCACTCGAATGACTGGCTTGATTATCGAACCAGTCATTCCAATGATAAATTTTCAAAAAGTCTTCTTGGCCTGAAAATGGACATTTCTCAAGACCACTGCAGAGACCAGTTTTGATTGGCTTGACCATTAAAGGGTTAATTTTCAAGAATGGTGAAGAACCTCAAAATTGTTTATTATTGAATGTCCATTTACAAGTAATTTTGAAAATGTACCGTTTTATCGAGCAGTCATTCCAGGGGTAAATTTTCAAAAATATTCTTATCACCACCTTCTAATGGACATTCCTCAAGACCACTGCATAGGCCTGTTTTGGCCAGCATGACCATTCAAGGGTTAACTGACCTGACGTGTATAATTCTGAGCATTGATGCGCGGATTCCAATGCGTTAAAAACATTATTACAAACAACGCTAATTAAAACATTGACTGTCCAGTTGTGAGAATGACCAATAAAGAGTCAATGGTACAAAATTGACTGGTACAATTATTTTTTTATTTGAAAACCTAGTCACTATAATGGTTATCGTGTACGGAGGGAGTCAGAATATTGGTAAATTTGAGAAAATATTGCTTTTGTCAATTACCATTTTCTGTTGCAATGAGTTAACCCTTTAAGATTTGGTCAAGAAAATTAACATATTTGCTTATTGAATGTCCATTTGTAGAGCAAGACAATTTTTGAAAATTTACCACTGGAATGACTGGCTCCTTTATCGAGTCAGTCATTTCAGTGGTAAAATTTCAAAAATAGTCTTCTCTTGGCTTAAAAATGGACATTCCTTAAGACCACAACAGGAAAGGTTTTGGCCGGTTTGGCCATTAAATGGTTAATTAGAAATGTCGAGCACTTTTAATGCACTATTCTAGCCTTCCGACATCACACATCAAACGTTGCACATTACATGCACAGGGTGCAACAATACATGATTACCTGTCTTTGTCCGATTCTGTCTGACCGGGAATCATCTTATCCTCGATCTGTGCGAGTTGTACTTTTAAGTTAATCATGCGTCGCTTTGATTCGTCATACTGGATGCGCATACGTGTCACCTCGGCCAATCTCGTGCCAGGCAGGATGAACTGAAGAAATAATGGAGGAATACAGTTTTAGCTATGCCCCGCCCATCTTTAGCTAAGCTCCACCCACGTTTTTCATGTGTTGGGATCAATCGATCCCTGCACTCTCTGAAACTCAATTTTTTTAGAAAACTATACAGGTAAGCTATTGAATATTTTGAAACTAGTTTGATCGGGTGCTGTTGCTGCCTATGGCAGCAGCAACAGCGGACAGTCAAATTAGCTTTAAAATATTCAACAGAATGTTTACTAAATAGTAAAAACATACAATTCGTACAACCTGACACACTAATAAGCGTTTGAGATGGACTAAATCGAGTCATTCATTATGTAATTGATTATGATGTCATCCTATATATCACATAGTTAATCATGACATTATATGATTGACTGAGAAATTAGAATCGTGCATTAAACATGGCGTGATCGATGGCCATTATATAGTATCTCTTATCCTAAATTCTATACACCCTTCAGGGTGATCACATACTAGTTGTTCCACCTAAACTAATCCATTGATTAGCTTCATTTCACAGTACTCAGCAGAGTTGTAACTTAGGACTTGGCCGCTTTCTCCAGACAAGTGAAAAAGGTAAAGAGTAAGTCAAGCATATAAATAAGTTGCCCTCTAAGGCAAGCCACATTTTTACGTAATTACCCGAGTGGTTATACAGATATTATAAAGGCCATCTTTCCGGTCTATGCTTTCTGAACAGGGGCATTTATAGGGCCTTCTCAAGTCCTTCCCAGTATCATATCACTTCATTTCATCAGGCAGTAAAATAAGTTCACAGATTTATATAACTTTTCAACAAGGTTGAGAGGAATTTGATTGATAACAATGTGAGACATCTATGAGAAATAGTCCAGCAAATGTCTCGATATTTGGCATTCATTATTTTGGTTTCCTTTAAATTTTGCCATGTTTGGAGACTTTATCTTGATTGATTGGTAGCTTTTGCTGGTTATATCCACATGATATCATATTTCAAGGGGTCTGCGCAACTGAAAATGATTCAAGGCAACTGTTTTTCAATATTATCTTGCCCTTATGGCAACCGTATGAAAAAGTTAACTTACACCACTGGAGTGGGTCGCATTCAGCACAACTTTTGCATGACAATTGGTGTAATTTTGAAAAAAAAATATTGCTGTACACTGTTGCAATTTTCTATCATCGACCAGCTCCTGAGGAATTAGACTTATTTGTTACATGCATAAAGAGTTGTCTATGCAGTGTGCGCACATCCGAAAACACACACACGCAAATGGACCTACCTCTCCTCTCAGGTCTGTCTGTGACGCTGTACTAAGTTTCTCCTGTGGTATGGATAACGTAGACACATCGGGAGATGAACCGCCAGTACCTTTGTGGAATTCCTCCTTAAGCCTCGCCAATGACTACAAATAAACATTATTAATTTACTCATGTTATTCCAGGCACCAAATTCACATGTAGATATGTTGCAATAATCATTTAAACTCTCAAAATAAATTTGGTCCACAAACCTGAGGACTTGCCACAGAATCCTCAAGATCAAGCAACATTTATACTGGAGGAATCTAGTTTTAGCTTTGCCTGCACATGTTTAGCTAATCTCCACCCACACTTCGCCCGTGTTGGGATCGATCGATCCATGAACCCCAAAAAAACCTATATGGGTAAGCTGTTGAATATTTTGAAACTAATTTGACTGGGTATGGCAGCAACAGCGCCCAGTCAAATTTGTTTCAACGTATTCAACAGAATGTTTATTAAATAGTAGAGATATACAATTCGTACAACAACGATTAGTCCGTCATTAATTAAGCAATCGTGACAAACCTATCTACATCATTCATGATGTCGTTGATTATGACCGTGTCCTACACATCAGGTAGTTGATTATGACGTCATATGATTGATGGATAAACTGGAAAAGTCCACTCTTCATTCTAATGCCAATGCTTAATTTGCATCAAAACATGATTTAGGAAATTGTAGCTGGGAAGTGAAAATGTAAGCGACTTTGTAGTACAGTCACCACTGACCATGACCATGACCATCAATGTGTCGTCCTCTCGATATGGGTAAATGTGGGTGTGTCTATGTTTAGTCCCAATAAGGCAAATCAGATACAAGACACAGGCAAAATGAAAACCTGAGTGATCTGATGACAGGCAGCCCGCCAGATTAATAGAGCCAATTGCTATATCAATGCAAATACTAATTTATGCTAGGGCTACATTATTCCGCTACTTTCATGACCTTCATATCGTGTTCAACTTGGTTCTTAAAATTCTTTATTTTTTTCAATCTAGCTGCAAGTCTGCAACACTAGGAAAGGAAGACCTCTTGTAAATTGTCACGGATTCGGTTTAACCCTTTAATGGTCAGTTTTTGAAACTATCATTGGAATGACTTACACATATAGTTGATAGGGTATAGTGCATTATTGGCAGTGGCAGATATTTGGTGTATAAACTAAGTCCCCCGATTCTGTGCATGGTCTGAAGAGTCTTTCCGATGACCATGTGACATGGGTCATGTGGGTGGGTGGGGGTTTGTGACAGGGGCTCGGTGTGCGTGCGTGAACGTTTAATGTTAAAAAATATTTAGAATGAGACATTCTGAGGAATAATTTTGTGCCTCCTGTCCGAGGAAATATAGCTAACCAGAAATCGCTTTATATTCAGACAGGGTTCATACAGCAGGTTTTCTTATCCAAGGACTTTTCAAGGACTCAAGACCAAAAAGGTTGATTTCTCAAGGGCTCAGAACCAGCATCCTGGACAAACTGAGGCTATGACACTGGTGCAAAATTTCATACAGCTTACCTTTAGAACCTTTCAAATTACAGTTTGAATTTTGAAACTTATTCAGTTCCAGACAGATTTTGCCAGTCAAATGGCCAATCAAATTTTCTTAAATCTTTATTTACACCAGTACGTGAACGTTTTGCAGACAGTAAAAATCACACGGGAGGAAATGTTGATTTTCAAGGGCTTTTCAAAGCGGATGGGTGAAATTCCAATACTTTTCAAGACAAATTTCATTCAAGGCTTTTCAAGGCAGATGCCAAAATTCAAGGGTTTTTCAAGTTTGTACAAACCCTGTCAGATCTATGCGGCTAATTTGAGTCAAATCACTATAAACCCCACTCTAGACTTGTGTAAATAATTAATGTTTCTTTCAGCACAAAATCTAGTGTAAATTTTTTTGGGGGAGAAAAAATATACATACGGCTGGAGTATAACCGCCTCAAATAACGGACATTGTTATGCTTTGTAAGGCACCTCAGAAGCAGGGTTGCTGTGGAGGTGGTGGTGCGTGGTCCTAGTAGTGGTATTACGAAACGTATGACGATGTAGTAAGCTGTCAGTAAAAGACGTCTACAGCTTTGACTTGGAGGCTGTTGTAACAGTGCCAAGATCCTTCTCATATTTATAAAGCAGTGTCTAACATAACGTTACAGCGCTGAGTCACTGGTATATACATAGCGCTCTTCTTGGAGTGGGTGAAAGATTTTCAGTCACGTCAACAGCTACCAGTTATCACATCAGCATCAATCACCGACCACGGTACAGCTCAGAGATCAGTTAAAATGTTTCCAAAAAAACACCCCAGAAACATTGTTAGTTAATACTAAGAAATGTTCTGATTAATATTTTTGAACATAATTGGATTGGAAGACATCGCTGCCTTAGGCAGCAATGTCTTCCAATCCAATTATGTTCAAAATATTTAAACAGAACATGTACTTTGTTTTGGAAACATGTTAAGTTATTTCTAAGCTTAGTGTACACTATATGTAATAGCTCACTTCCACCACTGTATTATTACAAGAGCAGGCACAGAATTCAAACCATCACCCTTCCATTTCTATCATATTGTAAATTCCTTTCTGGATTTTCTGGATTTTTCCTCATTATTCTTTCAGATTTGCCCGATCATTACCAACGTTGCGGAATTCCACTGTAGGGTCCGAGGTATCTATAGATACGCAATTCGATCTGATTTTGGTTTTCTTAACTAATCTTCGCCACCAAAGTTACAACAAGTGCTGCAGCTACTGCTGTTGTTGTTTTTGTCGTTGCTGCTGCTACTACTACTACTACTACTACTACTACTACTACTACTACTACTGCTACTACTACTACTACTACTACTACTACTACTACTACTACTGCTACTACCACTACTACTGCTGTTGTTGTTTTTGTCGTTGCTGCTGCTACTACTACTACTACTGCTGTTGTTGTTATTGTCGTTGCTGCTGCTACTACTACTACTACTACTGCTGTTGTTGTTATTGTCATTGCTGCTGCTACTACTACTGCTACTACTACTGCTGTTGTTGTTTTTGTCGTTGCTGCTGCTACTACTACTACTACTACTACTACTGCTGTTGTTGTTATTGTCGTTGCTGCTGCTACTACTACTGCTACTACTACTACTACTACTGCTGCTGCTACTATTACTACTACTACTACTACTTCTACTACCACTACCACCACCACCACCACCACCACTACCACTACTACTACTACTACTACTACTACTACTCCTCCTGTTAGTACATCAATATAACTGTCTAAAATTTCCTTTCTTCTAAGTAATCTATTCTTATCTAATTATTTATGATTACTAATATTATGCACATTATTGCTATAGTTATTACGTGCATGCACAGCTAATGACTGCCAGCGGTTCATAACAATTTTAATGGTGAACCATTTCTTGAGAAATGTATGTTGGCGGACAGATTTCTTCGAGATACTGCAGCAATGATAACATCATTTCATTATGCAATGTCTTTACAAATATGTTTCTCGCCGCCATTATAAATAATAAACAGTCTTCAAGAATATGATGTAGTAGTGAAGCATCTCATTAACCCTCATGCCAGCCAAAAACAGCTTCTGCAGTGGTCTTGAGAAATATCCATTTGCAGACCAAGAAGACTATTTTTTAAAAACTTACCACTGGAATGACTGGCTCGGTTATCGAGCCAGTCATTCCAGTGGTAAAGTTTCAAATATAGTCTTCTCTTGGTCTACAAATGGACATTTTTCATGAGAAAATTAAAATTTTCTAAAACAGATTTGAGGGTTAACCCTTTAGCATTCATATCAGCCAAAAATGGCTTCTGCAGTGGTCTTGAGAAATGTCCATTTACAAACCAAAGGATTATTTTTGAAAATTTACCACTGGAATGACTGGCTCGATAACCGAGCGAGTTATTCGTGGAAAATTTTCAAAAATAGTCTACTCTCGGTCAGCAAATGGACACTTTCGATGAGAAAATTTAAGTTTTCTTGAATAAATTTGAAGGTTAACGGGGTAAATGATTTTACATGTAAGCAGTGAATTTTCTCCATGTCAATTTGAAAAACTATTCAACCTTTCCAATGACAAATCCCTGAAAATGTAAATTCTTTGAGATGTATAGCATATTCTATTGAATAGTTTGAAATTAATATGACTGGAAGCCTTTGCTGCCTAATGGCTTCCAGTCATATTGATTTCAAAATATACAACCGACTTCATGTTTGTTTGCACCGACAGTGAGCTACGTGGAACTTATTGTTGAACGGGTTAAATAGGAACGCTGTTTAATAATCTGAAACTAATTTAACTTGATGCTGTTCCAGAATTACGGTCGGTCGGCGCAGCAACAACAGACTCCTGTCAAATTAGTCTCAAAATATCCCGGAGAATATTTCTTACATCGTAAAGACAATTATAATAACTGTTCTGTATCATTCAAACGGTTAAAAATTAATGGAATCATTAAAATTTGAACAATGCATAATTATTTTTGGGTTCGTTATTAGGCATTTCATGAAACTAAATAATGGGTTCCCATCTAAGTAAATGAATGAAATAATTAACCCTTACTGATTGAGATTTGTCAAGAAAATTATATTTTTGCTCGATGAAGGTCAATTTGAAAGCCAAGAAAACTATTTTAGAAAAGTTACTACAGGAATGATTCGCTCATTTATCGAGCCAGCTATTCCAGTTGTAAAATTCCAAAAAAATGTCTTCTCTTGGCCGGTTTTGGCCGGCTTGAGTGTTAACCCGTTAACACCAATATCAGCAAAAACCGGCTTCTATAGTGGTTTTGAGAAATGTCCAGACTAAATGTCCAGACTAAAGAGAAGACTATTTTTCAATTTACCACTGGAATGACTGGCTCGATAATCGAGCCAGTCACTCCAGTGGTAAATTTTCAAAAATACTCTTCTCTTGGTCTGCAAATGGACACTTTTCTATGAGAAAATTTAAATTTTCATGAAAAAATTCTAGAGTTAGTGTTAAAGTCAATGGAATATTGAGAGAGTTTGTCTAGCAATTAGTTATATATATTGCAACAAACTGTGAGAGATTTACAGTACAAGAAACAGATTTTCAAAAGAAGCAGTGTACTGCTCGAACAATTTTCCCACATAAATTTCAGCATTCTGATCGCATGTGCCAAACAAACGAAATGCTAACTATGCGGTGAAGATTCGCCGAGAACTCTGCAGCCCTCGCAGAAAGACATGTTTACAAAAAGCAACGTAATTTGGCAGAAGAATGTCTGTCGGACACATCGAGCATTACGAGAGAGAGAGAGAGAGACTAGAGTGAGGCAATTAGATAATCCAGAACAGCGCTTCCTCCTCCGCTGCTGCCAAGAAATGCATAAGCACATTTATAACGTTTTTTGAAAATCGGCCAAAATACTACTCATTTGATTTATGGTGTAGAATTACACCTGCTAAAACTCTTACAACACCAATGTACTAAAGTCTGTGTAACTCGCTCCTCTAGCGAGATAGGTATTTTCAAGACATCAAAAGCGAGCAATCACTGGAGGTATTTTCCATTTCTAGCGATGTCACACCAATTTCTAGCTAAACTCCACCCACATTTTTACGCATGTTGAAATCAATGTGGAAGTCTGAAACATGAAACCCCAGAGTCAAAATTTTAAGACAACTATACAGGAAAGCTGTTGAATATTTTGAAAATAATTTGACTGGGAGCTGTTGCTGCCTATAGCAACAGCTTTCAGTCGAATTATTTTCAAGATATTCAACAGCTTACCTGTATAGGTATCTTGAAATTGAAACCCTGGCATATGAAGGGATAGAATTCATAAACAAATCGCGCCTGTAACTATCGCTATGTCATACCTGCATGAGGTCAAGTTTTTCCTGCTCACTAGTCTGTATGAACTGCTTGACCCGTCGGATCTCTTCCTGAATCGCATGTGCCTCAGTCAGACTGTAGCCACCATTCAAGTTAGACACTTTCTCATCCACACTGTAGCACAAAATTAAGATGATATACAACACTTTTTTAATTTTATAACTTAAAACAAATGATAACAAGAGCTCCACAAATGGCCTATAATACCGTGCCATGATGACAAACTAACTAAATAGAGTGCTTTCATAAGATCGCAATAAATCCTTCCTCAGACCACGTCAACTGATCGTATGAAGCTTCAATACGACCTGATAAATGTATTGTTTAGAAATGGAGTTACCATCCACAAACCCATTTTCAAGATGGCTACCAGTAGCTGGTGGCCATATTGGATTTTGGATCATTGTCGATTTTGATGTTTCTTCCTCAGACTTAGTTCAGTCATCCTATGAAGTTTCAAAGCAATCCAATAAATGGTAGTGGCGTTATAATTGTGAAACAAATTTTCAAGATGGCCGCAAAAGGCTGGTGGCCATATTGAATTTCTGATCATCGTCGATTTCAATAGGTTTCTTTCTCAGACCTGGCTCAGTCATCCTCTGATGTTTCAAAGTAATGCAATACACAGTATAGCGGAGTTATGTATCATATCAGACAGTCATAATTTTGACAGGCTTCTTCCTCAAACAGTCTAGTCATTCTATGAAGTTTCAAATCGATCCGATAAATGGTAGAGGACTTATCATTTGGAAATCAATTTTCAAGATGGCCGTTGACATCCATATTGGATTTCAGATCATTGTCAATTTTGAGAGATTTCTTCCCGACATTAATTCCGGCCATCCTATGAAGTTTCACAGCAATCTGATGAATGGTAGCCGAGTTATTCATCGGAAATGGAGTTATCTTCTGCAGACCATCATTGAAGATGGCCACAGGTAGCCATACTGGATTTGGGATCATCGTCGATTTCGATAGATTCCTTCCTCAGATCTAGTCAAGTTATCCTATGAGGTTTCAAAGCGATCCCCTTAAGAGTCGTGCAGTTATTGTCTGGAAATGGAGTTATCGTCCACAAACCAATTTTTAAGATGGTCACCGGTGGCTGGGGCCCACAATGGATTTCCGATCATCGATTTCGATCAGTTTCTTCTTCAGACATACATGTAGTCCAGCCATCCTATGTGGTTACATGGTAGCGGAGTTATCATGCTGAAACCACTCTGCTGCCCTCCCGCACACCCAGCCGCCCGCCCTCCTGTAAATGCCATCACATAATACCCCGCTAATTCTTTGGCGCGGTATAAAAACTGAAAGCATGTATCTGTTGAATATGTCATAGCCTAATCACGTCATATTCATGTAATACTTTATGACATATATCTCTTGTCCAGATCCTAATATGAGCAAAACTCCAATCATTAAAGCTAATAACTCCAGCTGAAGAGACATTCAGTTAACTCTCAACCTTTTAAGGCTCAAAACAGCCAAGAACAGCTTCTCAAAAACAGCTTCTGCAGTTGTCTTGAGAAATGTTCATTTACAGACCATAAGAAAACAATTTCTGAAAATTTATCACTGGAATGGCTGGCTCGATAACCGAGCCAGTCATTCCAGTGATAAATCTTAAAAAATAGTCTTCTCTTGGTTTGCATAACCTTTTCTGAGACAATTGAAATTTTCTTGAAAAAATTTGTGGGTTAAAGGGTTATCACTGACGTCAAATTTTTAAATTTTCAAATTAAATTAATAGATGAACTGATCTTCATTTTTCAACAAATTTGGTGCCGTAGACAGCCAGCAATATCGTCCACCAAAATTGTTGAAAAATGCACACCAGTTTCTTTGCTATTGACACAATAAAAGATAGAATATTGACATCAGAGTGGTAAGAGTTAAAACTCAAGCTGAAGAGGCATCCAGTTACTTAGTCACAGCTGCAAGATCAGGAATCACCCTAACAGAATAGATTTTTTTTAGATACAGTTCAGTACACACCACTGCACGAAAGACAGTAACAGCCGCAATTACTCAATTCAGACAATAATCAAATCAATCCCTTAACCCTAACATTCAAATTCGTTAAAAAGTCTCAATATTCTCATATAAAATGTCAATTTGCAGACCAAGAGAATTGTTTTTGAAAATTTACCACTGGAATGACTGGCTCGGTTATCGAGCCAGTCATTCCAGTGGTAAGGTTTCAAAAATACTCTTCCCTTGGTCTGAAAATGGACATTTCTCAAGACAACTGCATTAGCCATTTTTGGCCTGATATTCGTGTTAAAATCAATCCTTAACGACAAGCAGCTGTGGCTGGAACACCACTGACATGTTCTATATCATAATAATTTGTGATATACAGCTTGCTACAGGTTTTGGCTCTATATTGTTAAAATTGCAATATATAGGCATAAACATACCAAATCTAAAAGAGTAATCACCACTGTTATTCTAGAAAACACGGTGTGATCTGTATCAGGGATTTTCATCGGATTATTCACATGTAGGTAGTTATTTCGAAAAACTTAATATTATCAAAGATTTCTGAGATATTAGATATATCTTGTGAAGATAAGCTTTTCAAATATGCAATTTGTCAGTGTTTTCTAAGTTTGGAAATGATGAGATATAATCCTACATTATCACTTTAACCCATAAGACTAGAAAGGACAAATTCTTTATCAAGAAAGGAATATTTTATGGACTATTTTGAAACTACTTTGACTGGTACCTATTGCTGTAGGAGGTTTGAGTCAAATTACTTTCAAAATACATTGTATTCAACAGCATTCCTGTAGTTTTCGAAACTGAAACACTGGCATTTCACGGGTTAAACTGTTAACTTATGACTTGTAATATAACAGGAATTCTGCTGAATAAAGAACCAGGCCAACTTCTGATGAAGAACAGTATTTCTATGGTGCATAAAAAATAAATAAAAAGGCTGCATTATGATGAGAATTCAACGACTACTCTTCGCATTTCTCGCTTCAATGACAATATGCTACTTGACATATATTTTCAGATTATCTCTCATTAGTACAGACTCAATTCTGGCGGCATTGAAGGCCAGTAGATATGTTAACCAGGCGCTTTATAACCCTAAGACAAATCTCAATATTGCATCATCGGTTATTAACGTATCTTTTGCTAACACTGTATTGCGAAGTTCTCTAAACGAGCGAGAAAATGGTTTAGTAATCAGACATCGTAGAAGGGGATTGTCTCCTGTGTCTACGCATTCAGCACAGGCCTTCGGTAACTTCCAAAAGCATCAGAATAAAGAAACCTATCAGAATGATACACATCTACGAATTAAAGATCTTATTGTCGGAATGTTAAACAAAGCTTCAACCCATGCGGAATCATTCGCAAAATATCCATTGTACAATTTTACCCGTGGAATTTTATTCTTAAATAGCGCTGAGAATATATGTGTTGTCGGGGAACAGGACATTGAACTAGTCATAATAATTTTATCACGTGTGACAAATCTGGAAAGCCGCGATGCTATCCGCCAAACATGGGTGCATGGATACAGCGGACCCTCTTCCAGGATACGCTACGCCTTCTTTTTGGCAAAGATCTCTTCTGATAAGACTGAAACTATAAATGCAGTTAATGAAGAAAGTGAACGTCACCAAGATATTGTGCTTCTTGATTTCATCGACAGTTATAAAAACATAACGTATAAAACTGTGATGGCTTTGAAATGGGTACAAACATTCTGCTCCAAAACGGACTTTGTGATGAAAACCGATGACGACACGCTCGTCAATACATTAATATTACCACAACATCTCAAGCAAATGCCCAGAGAAAATGTGTTTGCCGGTACATGTTTTCAAGTTAAACCCCTTCGGAATCCAAATTCAAAATGGTATGTTAGCTTTGAAGAATATGCCTGGCCGGTATACCCGCCATCCTGCAGTGGCACGGGTTACCTGCTAAGCCGTGATCTTGTTGATTCGGTTCTGACTCTACATGCTAGCATACCATTTCTTTTTCTAGAAGATATTTACATAGCTATATGTATGAATGCACTTTCTATTCAACCAACACGTATTGCAGGATTTCACGCTTACAATCCCAAATATTTACCATGTGCTTATAGATATAAATATTTCACTTCACACTACATTAGTGGCAGGAAATTAGTCGAGTACTGGACGCAGATGATGAATTGTACAGTGCTGTAGCCAAGCGGTGGTGGCGCTGGATGGGGTGGGGTGATATATAATTATGCTATGTATGTATATAGTTGGTGATTGATACTTTAAATATGAAAATAAGACATTTAAATGAAACGCACTGACTAACCTCTTTTCATGACGTGACCCAGAGAAGTGACCCATTTACTATCCGTATTGGAGCATACCATCACTCAATGACCCTTTCCAGTTTATCCATCAACCATTTGACATCATAATCAACTAGTATGTGACATGTTGGATGACATCATAATCAATTACATCATGAATGACGTAGCTAAGTTCGTCATGAATGGTTGTTGTATGAATTGTATGTCTACTATTTCATAAACATGCTGTTAAATATTTTGAAACTTATTTGATGGCCGAAGTGTGGCTGGAGCAGAGCTAAAGATGAGTGAGTGTGACATAGCTAAAACTCAATTCATCCATTAGTCAAGATTCCTCTTAAAGACCATATATCGCAGTCATATTTATAGAATCGCGACGACGTCATGACAATCAGATTTCCTATAATACGCTGGGAGCAATGCCATTTTTGGAGGGGCTAATTTAACATTACGAGCAATGAGCCGTAAAACCTTAATTACATTTTCTTTACATCTTACAAAATTCGGTCATGATTTGATGTATTCTAACAGCGCGCAGAGATTTTACAGATTCTCAGATTTTATGGTTTGAGCTCCATCTCTGGCATATCCACCAGTTTGGCGGTGAACGCCAGGTGTCACGCCGCCATATCAAATTGGTTCGTCTTTATTCACCCTGTGCAAACTGCATTGTGTGAGTGTGAGGACTCTATACTCCACCCCATTCTGACAGAGAGAGAACAGGGTAACCTCTAGAATAAGCAGGAATACAGTTACATTGACGATGATAGCAGCGACGAAGGTGACAACTAGGCATCTCATCGTGACAGTGTCGAATAAAGATGAATTTCTAGCTATGCCACACCCATTTCTAGATTACGCTCTGCCCACATTGTACGCGTGATTGAATAGAAGTTCTAGAGCCTACCCCTATAGAACCACTTCCAGTCAAATTTGGATAAAATCCACCAAGCGGTTATGGAGAAGATGCATTCCGACAATTTTCAGTAAATTTTTCATAAAATTTATGATTATCACCAAAGAAATCGACCCATTAAAATTCCAAATGGATGTTCTGGAGTCCACCGCGATCGCGTCTGTCAAGCCAACTTAAGGATTGATCGCGATATGCCAATCGATTAATGATGAGTAGTGTTTTGACAATTTCAAAATTCTGTTTAAGATCTGAAGCCTGGCCCCCCCCGATAGGGTCCTTCCAGCCAAAGGAAGTTGAAATCTGCCAAGACCAAGCGATTAATGAGTAGTGTTTTGACAATTTCTGGTAAATTTTTCATAAAATCTAATCTTTTCACCAAAAACTTGACCAATCAAATTCTGTATACAAGTTCTGCAGTCTAGCCCCATAGTGTCCTTCAGCCAAAGTAAGGTGAAATCTGCTACACGGTTTTATAAGTAGCGTTTTGAAAATTTCTGGTAAATTTGTTATAAAGACAATGATTTTCACACAAAAATAAATTTGACTAGTCAAAATTCTGTATATAAGCTCTGAAGCCGAAAACATCCTTCCAGCCAAAATTACTTTGAAATTCGCCAAGCGGTTAATGAGGAGTAGTAATTGACAATTTCCGTTAAATCGATTTTCCCCCCAATAAATTCACCAATCAAAATTCTCTATACAAGTTCTGAGCCTATGCCCGTAGGATCCTTCCAGCCACATTAGGTTGAAATCCACCAAGCGGTTAATAAGTAGCATTTTTTGACAAAAGTTGACGAATGGATGACGGACAACAGATGGTCGCCATGCATAACAGTGACCTTGACCATTGAGTGGTGTTGACCCCAACTTCATTGCATGATGTTGTGTCACTATAAGGATGCATGAGTCCAAGTTTGGGTCCAGTTTGATTAACCAAACTTGAGATAGAAACAGGAAAGTCAAGCTAAACGGAAAATGTTAATGCTGAAAAAAGTTTTTACCAAGGTCACAATGACCTTGACCATGACCTTTGACCCAACCTCATCATGAGATGTTGTGTCATTGGGTCCAGTATGATTAACCAAACATGAGATATAAACAGATAGGTTGAGCTAAATGCAAATTTAACGCCGCAACCACCGCCGCCAGACGGTCAAATCAGCGAATAATTAACCATTACCACACCGATGTCAGATTTTAACATTTTCAAACTAAATTAATCAACTGGTGTACAGTTTTCAACAAATTTGGTGGAAGACGGCAACATCGTCCACCAAAATTGTTGAAACATGTACACCAGTTTCTTTGCTATTGACATGGTAAAAGACAGAATATTAACATCAGAGTGGTAAGGGTCACCTATCAATAAATTGTAGACATTAACTATTTGCTGGGTTTTTGTGGGAGATGGGGGTCCCAAGAGTTAAAAATAGCCAATTTACCCATTATCTTATTAACATTGCGTAGATTCCCCACCAAGAAGAATAATTCACATTCCATGCTCTGGTGGTATGTAAGTACATGTAGTCACAATCGTGTGGACCTTAATTGAAAACAACTTAGCTGAAAATATTTTCTCTGTAGGACAGCAAAGCCATTCAATTAAACTTTTTTCAAATTATTTATCAATCACCATATTTTAACTTCATTTAACCCTTTAATGGTCAAGCGGGCCAAAACGGGCCTCTGCAATGGGTCTTGAGGAATGTTCAATTGCAGGCCAAGAGAAGACTATTTTTGAAATGTTACCGCTGAAATGACTGGCTCGATGACTGAGCCAGTGATTCCAGTGATCCATTTTCAAAATTAGTATTCTCTTGGCCTGCAAATGGACATTCAAATAAGCAAATATTTTTTTTTTCTTGATCATATTGCGCCATTAAACGGTTAATCGCCTGTGCTGAGGTAGGCATTATTAAATGAGAGGGATTTTTTACACCAGATAACAATACTTAAGCCTATTATTGCTCGCTTATCAAATATGAAATCTCACTCATAATTGCTGCTCAACTGGCATGACCCCCGCTCATGCAAATAGCCATGGCTCAATTGTACAGCTGGACTAATCCAATTACATATCCTCAGGGTGTGCTATATGTAAGCTAATCATGTGTAATGTATTTCATTCTCCACAATAACTCATAAATTCTTGTCATATTTCTTGTGAATCAAGCTTTCTACAGGGTGGCAGAAAATTGTCTATCTTATGTATCGCGACGCTGTCTTATTTTACATGTAATAGAGACAAAATAGGTGATGGGTATTCTGGAAATATATAAATTAGTAATTCAAAGGCTACGTGATTGTTCAATAGCATTGTGCGGTATTATTTGTCTGTTTGTCTTTCATTTATTCCTTAGCCCTTTAAGCCTTCAATTTATTCAAGAAAATGTAAATTTTCTTAAAGAAAATGTAAATTTGCAGACCATGAGAAGACTCTTTTTGAAGATTTACGACTGGAATGACTGGCTCAGTTATTGACCCAGTCAATTGAATTATAAATCTTCCAAAATAGTCTTCTCTTGGTCTGCAAATTTACATTCTCAAGACCCCTGCAGAAGCCATTTTTGGCTGATATGAGTGTTAAAGAGTTAAATAAGTTATCTGTTTCTGTATCAAGAAACTGTCAGCTTAAAGTTCTCATCTATTCTTAAAAGATGCATATCCTAGCTAAATTTAGGACTATTTGTTACTTTATGGACACTTTAACTAACTTGGAGTGTAGCCGCCATATTAGATAGATATTTGCGGGCGCCATTATTTCAGACTCTATTGTCTTTGCCGGTGAGCTATTGTTCGTATAAAACCATTCTCGTAACGCTAATGCTGGTCATTCTTTTGCTGGCTTTCAAGGTGAGCTCATAGTAAGCATAGCATAGTACAATACTAGTTCTATATTTCCTATGGTGCAAATAAAAACTAATATATCTATAACAAGTCACTGAATGCCGTTGCTGCCTATAGTAGCAACAGCTTTCAGTCAAATTCTTGTCAAAATAATCAGCTGATAATACAATTGTTACTAGGCAATGTTTTGATAACAATTTGGCTGAAAATCGTTGATGAAACAACTTTCAATCAAATTGTTCTCAAAATAATCAGCAGGGCAGTCAATGTTGCAAGACCTGCTGAAGAAATTTCACGCAACTTTATTGACAATCATTTCTTAGTCATGCAGCAACAGCGTTGTCAAATTTTTATCAGAATAATCAGCGAGCTTTCTATTTTGTTAGCTAACAAATGCCTACACAATAAGTTAGGCCTATATGGTATATGGAATCAAGACCCAGTCTCAGATATGCTCGATAATTCTGTTCAGTTCATTGTCAATTAGGAGGTAAGTGTATTATTCTATTCACGGTAGGCATGTGAGAGGCGATCGTGCATGCGCTGGTAGACTGCTTGATTTTGTGAACATATTTCACTCTGAAATCGGCCTCTATAGGCCTAACTAATTGTGTATGCACTTGCTGGCAAACAAAACAGGAAGTCCACTGATTATTCTGAGAAAGATTTGACAACGCTGTTGCTGCCTGAGTAAGAAATGATTGTCAATAAAGTTGCGTGAAATATCTTCAGCTTGAGAACAATTTGATTGAAAGCTGTTGTGTCAATGATTTTCAGCCAAATTGTTATCAAATCTTTATCTAGTGACAATTGTATTAATAGCTGATTATATTGACAACAATTTGACGGAAAGTTGTTGCTGCTATAGGCAGCAGCAGTTTTCAGTAAACCTGTTATAAATCTATTTGTTGTCACTTGCACCACAGGAAATATACACAACTGGTATTGAACTACGCTATGCACATCTATGAGCTCGCCTTGAAAGCCACCAGAAGAATGACTAGCATTAGCATTACGAGAATGGTTTTATATGAACAATTTCTCACCAGCGAAGACAATAGAGTCTGAAATAATGGCGCCAGAAAATATCAATCTAAAATGGCGGCTACAGTTCTAGTTAGTTAAAATGCCCATAAATTAACAAATAGTCCTAAATTTAGTTAGGATATGTATCTTTTAAGAATAGATGAGAACTTTAAGACCAATTCACGGTTAGTTGGCCATTGATCTACGGGTAGAATTGTCTACTGATAAACTGCAAATATATCCCTATATATGGACCTTTCCAGTTTTAGCCAAGCACCACTTACAATTTGCTGGGTTGGGATCGATCAATCCCTGAAACCGCCTAACTCAATTTCCACAACACTATACAGTAAGCTGTTGAATATTTTAAAACTAAATTGGCACCAACAGCGCACAGTTAAATTAGTTTCAAGATATTCAACAGCATCTTTATTAAATAGTAGACATACAATTCGTACAACAACACTAAGCCCATCATCAATTAAGCGTTCGTGAAGAATTTATCCAAGTCATTCATGACGTCATTGATTAAAATGTCATCCTACACGTTACGCAGCAGATTATGATGTCATATGATGGATGGATAAACTGGAAAGGTCAGTTAATAGCTACTCAATTTTGTAAACACCACCTCGTAGGCGAGAAACACCAATAGAGGGATGTTTTCTAGCCATGCCACGCCCTCATTTCTAGCTGAGCTCCGCCTGCATCGCATGCTTATTGGAATCGCTTTGCAACATTGAAACCTAAATGCTAACTATACAGATAACCATTGAAAATTTCAAATCTAATGACTGGGAGCTGTTGTTACCTATGTTAAAGGTCACAGTCAAATTAGTTTCAAAATATTCAACAAAATGTTTATTAACCCCTTTTGTGTCAACAGGTCACAGTCAAATTAGTTTCAAAATATTCAACAAAATGTTTATTAACCCCTTTTGTGTCAACAGGTCACAGTCAAATTAGTTTCAAAATATTCAACAAAATGTTTATTAACCCCTTTTGTGTCAACAGGTCCCAGTCAAATTAGTTTCAAAATATTCAACAAAATGTTTATTAACCCCTTTTGTGTCAACAGTGCCTCAAAGCGCTAAAAGTGCTACTTATATCAATTAAGAATTTTAATGGTCAACACTTTTCAAGAAATTTTAATATTAGCAGACTATCTTTTGTAAATTTACCTCTGAAATTTTTTACCGGCTTAGCCATTAAAGGGGTAATGTAAAAGAAAATTCAATCTTTGGCTTACCCAGTATCCATCTGCAGGTCAAGAGAAGAGTATTTTTGAAAATTTACCACTGGAATGACTGGCTCGGTTACCGAGACAGTCATTCCAGTGGTTAATTTTCAAAAATACTTTTCTCTTGACCTGCTAATAGATGTGCGTCAAGACCACTGTAGAGTTGTTATGGTCAGTTTGACACAAGCGGGGTTAAATTCAGATGCTTTTGTGACAGGCTCTTCCACTTTCTTGATGGAGCAACATGTATGTCATTTCCATTGTGATGTCGGCTAACAAACTTGACTTATTTTGATTATAACGTTAGAAACGTGAGTGACAGATTGGATCCCTCAATTCACATTACGGGCTCAGACTGTTTTATATTTATCACTGAATTCCAGGCCAGGTAATATTTTAACAATTTAACCCACAAATTAATTTAAATTTTCTCATATAAAATCTCCATTTGCAGACCAAGAGAATGATATTTTTGAAAATTTACCACTGGAATGACTGGCTCGGTTATCGAGCCAGTCATTCAAGTGGTAAATTTTCAAAAATATCATTCTCTTGGTCTGCAAACGGACATTTCTCAAGACCACTCCAGAAGCCGTTTTTGGCTGATATGTAAGTATTAAAGAGCAAATCACCCCAGGGCACTGCCAGGCAGCTTGTTCACAGCCAGGCCTGCCTGTAACCGAGTTCGCAGTTAACCCATAACCCTTGAAATTCAAATATCTCATTTTCAAGGCAGTTAGTTACACAGGAAAGCTGTCAATAAACATTTTGGAACTAATTTGACTGGTAGCTGTGGCAGCAGCAGCAGCTTCCAGTCAAATTGGTTTCAAAAATATTAAACATAATATTCTTTACATCAGCAAGAAATTGTCCTATCTGTTCTGTATGGGGGTTAAAGATATACAGCCAGGTTATAATAAGCTATGATGATATTATTGCGGTTGGCTGGTATCTGGTATGCGATTCATTTCAATGCCTATTATACATACACACATTCAACTCGCGCATATTATGTACAGTATAGCCGATAAATAAGGTAACATAAACATTAACATAATAGTTAGTACAATTTTGAACACGATGTAAGAAATATTCACCAGAATATTTTCGACATAATTCATCTTTCCCGATGTAAACACCTATCATCTGACATCATAATCAGCTAAGCGGCGTGTAGTATGACGTCATTATCATTGTCATAAATGATTCTATTTGTCCCATCTTTAACTCTTAATAGTCTGACACGTACGAATTGTATGTCTCTGTTTAATAAACATGCCGTTGAATATTTTGAAACTAATTTGACTGGACACTGTTGCCTGGAAATTGAGTCACGGAGTGCAGAGACCGATCGATCCCAACATGAGCGAGGTGTGGGTGGAGCTTAGCTAGAGATGGGTGGGGCATGGCTAAAAATGGAAAGTCCCATTGAGTTCCAATTCAATTATATACAAAATATTTAACAGTATGCTAGATTTTGTTTTGGAAACGTCAAGTTATTTTTGTGCGGTACTATACATACAAGCCCACAGTAACACGCACAAGTGCACCACTGTGCAGTCAACAAATGCGTATTATATGGCTCGGTTTCAAGTATTTCAGCTTATAATTGGACTACTACACTGCACTACGACTTGTATTACATATTTTCACGCTTTGTGTATGTTTCATAACGGAATATAGCGCCATTACGGGGAAAAGAATGTCGATCTTTACACACGCTTTTAACTAATTCAGTCCTGCGTTGACGGGGCTAACTGGTACTCATTAGTTTCGCAACACAGGGTTATGAGCCTATTGAAATAGCCATGCGTGTGCGTACATGCGTGCGTGCGTGCGTGTCAGAGTGTATGCATGCGTGCGTGCGTGAATGCATGTATTCATCATGATAACTCAGGTTCAAAGGACTATTTTTGAAAATTATCGAGCCAGTCATTCGAGTTGTGCATTTTCAAAGATAGTCTTCTCTTGGCCCGCAAATAGAGATTCAAAAATCAGATATTTTGATATTCTTGACCAAATTTGGCCATTAATGGTTAATCATGATGCATAGATGGCGAGTTAGAATTCTGAGGTGAATCAAGCCTTTTCCAGGGCCGGCGCAGGCACCACCACGGCACTGCCCTGGCACCTTTTACTAGGCAAACTGGCCAAAACCAACCATCACAGTGGTCAAGTCCATTTGCAGGCCAATCTTGAGATGATTATTTCTTGAAAATTTATCACTGGAATGACTGGCTCGATAACCAAGTTAATCATTTCGATGGTAAATTTTCAAAAATACTCTACTCTTTGCTGGCAAATGTACATTCACTACGGAAAAATTTAGATTTACTTGACCACTACAGCCGTTAACTGACCTGAAATACATTTCCTAAATCATTAGTGATCAGTTATCGACAGCTCAGCATTAAATTAGAAGCAATAGTGTGCCTGCTTATAGACTTTAGACCCATATCATTGATTAGCAAATCTGTAATCAGACTTGCTGTAATCATCACATATATAGCTGTTAGTCAACAACGACTGACCACAAACAGACCTGATAAACATATTATTGTATTGATAGTCTGACTAACGGGACATTGTGACACTGACACTTGAATGCGAGAACACACAAACATGCGCACACACACTTTACATAATGAGAATCTGGCCCATGAATGTACTAATTATGTCTATCGGATATGACAAATTGTGATTGTGTATATAAGTTTGTTTAACCCGTAACCCTTTAAAGGTCAAATTTGGTCAAGAAAATTTTAATATCTGCCTACTGAACAGCCATTTACAGGCCAAGAGAATGTAATTTTTGAAAATTTATCACTGGAATGACTGGCTCGATTATAGCCACAGGCAGGTTTTTACCGCCTTGACCATTAAATGGTTGTCAGCAGCACATCCCGAGCAGTGATGAGCCAGCATTTGTCACGATCCAACATACACCCCCTTAGTTCATCAGTACTGGCAAGACCACGGGTATCCCTCATCAGTACATCAACGTATGTTAATGCTAGGCTGCCTCGCTTACGCTTCCAATGAGCCGATGTCCAAAGAACAAGCTTTGAGGCTGCCTCTTCGGTGTGCCATTGACAGTGCCCTGGTAATTTTAATCTTCTTTATCAGATTATTGAGGAGAGATGTTGTAAATCCCCTTACAATTCTCTGTTTGTTGTTTATCCTCTTAACAATGTATGTTCAGTGCTTTTTGCAGAAACCCTGGTACTTTCTGGAGTTTGGTTGTTATTGTCCATGTTTTGCACCCATAAAGGAGTACTGATGTCACAGTTGCTTCAAAGGAAGCGAAATCTTCAATTTGCTATCGAGGACTGCTGATTTCCAAATCTTTACCAGTCCATTCAGAGTCTTCCATGCCAGTGCTTTCCTGATCTCAATGTCTTTCTCGTGAATATGACAATGGGTCACGCTGATCAGCTTTCTTGGAAAGCTTGCAACATAGTTAATAGACAACATCACTGTCTTAACCTATTAACACTCATATCAGCCAAAAATGCCTTCTGCAGTGGTCTTGAGAAATGTCCATTTGCAGACCAAGAAGACTTTTTTTTTTTAATTTACCACTGCTTACCGAGCTCCATAACCCAGCCAGTCATTCCAATGGTAAATTTTCAAAAATAGTCTTCTTTTGGTCTGCAAATTGACACTTTCTTTGGGAAAATTGAAATTCTCTTGAACAAATTTAATGCTTAGAGGGTTAACCATGTAGTGGTCAAAATTGGCAAAGCAATGAAAAATATGCGCTTACTGAATGCAGACCAAGAGAAGACTATTTTGAAAATTTACTACTAGAATCACTGGCTCATTTATGAAGTCAGGCATTCCAGTCATAAAATTTCAAAAATTATCTCTTAACACTAAAATTTATTCAAATTATATTTTTTTCATAGAAAATTTCAATTTGCAGATTATTTTTGAAAATTGACCACTGGAATGACTGGCTCGATTATTGAGCCAGTCATTTCAGCGGTAAGTTTTCAAAAATAATCTTGTTAGACATGAAAATAAAATAATCACCACTACTACTACTACTACTACTGCTGCTATCACTACTACTATCAATGCTACTACTACTGCTACTGCTACTACTACTACTACTACTACTACTACCACCGATCATTGTCAATACACATACCTGGCCAGTGTCTGGAGTCCCTGCTCTTTGTAGGAGACTTCTGATCGAATCTGTTCCAATTCTCGTTTGAGGCGTGCGACTCGATTCTGCGCATCGACCACATCAAGTTTGAGTAAATCCGGATCATACTTGGTGCTGCCGACACTGGAGTTTGAGTTTACTACAAGAGGAAAGACAATGATGCCATCAAGGTGAAGGTTTACGAGTGAAACCATTTTAATCAAAACAAGATTAATCAAACATCACAAACATTACCATCTCCCCTCCGTCTCATAATTTTTCCTGATTTTTTTCACTGGATTAAGAGCAAATTTCAGAATTCTTAATTTACAAGATAGCTCACCCAGTGTTAATATCTGAGGGAAACCGGAGTGTCAGACAAACAAGCAGAAAAATACACAAACAGACAGATAGAGACTATCAGAGATGAGAGTGGCAGAAGCTTTTGAAATCCAAATTTTATCAAAAAACACTGAAATCAGTGTATCCATTGAAGACTCTCATGTATGAGACTATGTACATCTAACCATTAAGATTTGTCAAGAACAACTGAGGAACCAAGTTTCTCAGTTAATCATATGATATCATGATCAACTAAGTCACATGTAGGCTGATGTCATAATATATAATGTCATGAAAGACACGATTTAGTCCATCATAAATGCTTACTAGTTCTTCAGTGTTTGAATTGCATGTCTTTACTATTCAATAAACATTCTGTGGAATATGGTGAAACTAATTTGACACGGCCCTGTTTCTTTCATAGGCAGCAACAGCGGTTAGTTAAATTAGTTTCAAAATATTGGATTCAGAGTACAGGGATCGATCAATCGATCCCAACACGGGAAAAGCATGGGTTGAGCTTAGCTAGAAATGGGTGGATTCCTCTAATGGGCTTTTTGCTTAAGTGACTGTCCATTTACAGGACAAGAAGAATATCTTTGGAACCTTACCACTGCGTTATAACGCCAGTAATTACAGCATCAAATTTACAAAGAATAGAAAGATTTCCTCTTGGCCTATAAATTAAATGGACGTTTCTGAAGACTACTGCCGTGGCCGGTTTTGGCCCGCATAGGCGTGACCATGGTCAAACACCTGGTTATTATTTTAAGAATAATTTGACTAAATCTCACTCAAATTGTTTAGAGTAAATCCCTGTGATACAATGTCGATTTTCTTGACCACAGTTGTCTTGACAAATGTTCCTTTACACGCCAATAGAAATCTTTGAAGATTTTCACTGAAATGTTGGGACTCAATAACCAAGCCAGCTATTCTAGTCGTAAATTTTGAAAAATAGTCCTCTCAGCCTGCCAATGGACATTTACTAAGATTTTCTTAATCAATCATGACCATTATAAGGTCAAACGAAGCTTCGGTCAGACTTACAGCTTGTCCGTGATGACTTCCAACCGGCTAGCGTCTCCTTGAGGTGCTGAGACTCAACCTGAGCCAACTGTAGCCGCTGCGACTTCACATTGTAAATTTCACGTTTGGCCTGAAAAATAAGTCCACGGTGTAATTGACAATAAGATTGTGAAATTACATCATCAATAATACTTAATTCTGACTTGACAAATAATGGAGGGCGCTGACGTCACAATCATAAGGACGTATACATGTATCTCTATCATGAGAATTGAAGTCTATCACTAGGGTACGAAATGTTTGTCTTTGATAAACTTACAATTTAACCCTTACATTATTAAATTTGTTTCTCTTAGAAAATGTTCATTTGTGGCCCAAGAGAAGACTATTTTGAAAGTTTACCACTGGAATGACTGGCTCGGTTATCGAGCCAGTCATTCCAGTGTTAAATTTCCAAAAATAGTCTTCTCTTGGCCTGCAAATGGACATTCAAAACAAATATTTAAATTTTCTTGACCAAATTTGATCATTAAATGGTTATATTATATCAGCCAGAAATGTACACGCATCCTGTGCTGGATTGCAAATGCACCAGAACATGTTTTACCTTCATAGTGCATGTAAACACGCCTTATTTCAACCCGTGAAAATGCAGCCTAATTCCCATTTGATAACCATGACCATTGATACAGCATTAACCATTTAATGGTCAAGTCAGCCAAAACCAGCCTCTGTAGTGGTCTTGAGGAAAGTCATTTGCAGGACAAGAAAATATTTGTTGAATATTTGTTGAATTTTACTACTGTATTGACTGGCTCGATGACTAACCCAGCCATCCCTTTGGGCAATTTTTTTTATAATAGTCTTCTCTTGGCCTGCAGATGGAATTCAGTAAGATTTTTATATTTTCTTCACAAAATTTGACCATTAAAGGGCTACGGTTCTTCGGACACCTGGGGGAAACATCTCACATACGTTTGGAGGAGATCCCGCCAGCACAGTTATCGTCTAGAAACACACCACAAAATTTCTGTAAATGGTCAGCATGACCTTAATCGTTTGACCACAAAATGTTAAATCAACATGGTTTTTTGGACACTCAACATTGGCAGTCCGGTGAAGATCTTGTAAGTAGAAAACAGTTATTGCAACACAATTTCCATAATTGGGTCAACGTGATGTTCACTGACCCAAGATCAGAAAGATTCTTCAGATTCATGAGTGTAAACTGTCAGCAGTTGAGTGGAAATCTCTTGAACAGTAGAATTTGAGTTATCATCCAAAAGACATGACACAATATCCTCTTAATTAAATTATATTGGGTAGCTATAATCTTGACCTTTGACCCCAAAATCAAAGGGCATCTTTATCATCAGGCCAGACAGCTAGGCAAATAAACTGACACACATGTACATATGCATACAGGGAAAAAGCAATATTATAAACACACACGCAAACACCTCACACTCACACTCAACCTTACATTGGGGAGGGTGTGGGGGGGGGGGGGGGCATAAATATATAACATGTTGTATGGGAGTTGTTTTTTACAGGGATTTTAAGGGTTAAATTTTAAATAGAGATTTTATCCACACATGAAGGAATGGCAGGAATGAAAATTATATTCATACAACAATACAATTATTTAAAATCTCCACTTTGTTATTAGACATTTTTCACATATTTTCTCAGTCAAAAGCAGACCTTTCAAAATAGAGAAAAAAAATACACATAAATCTAGTTAGGACTTTGGACTTGATAATTCATTCTAATTAGCTAATTACATCAGCAGACCTTCATCTTGTACCCAAGTGCATTAATCTCTACTCGTGCATTATTTGTGATCCATTTTATGCGCAAACTAGATTAGACGGTTGATGACGTGCAATCACAAATCAACACGCTCACGTGTGGTGGATTGGGCAGGGGGGGGGGGGGGGGGGGGTGAGAGGCAAAAGGTTAAAGCGAAAGCAAATATCTTCTTGCACTCCTCAATCATATGGGTAACTCACATACAAAATTTGCTTGAATTCCATACAAAGGTTTCATAGGAGTCTGAACAATCAATAACAATTTCAGCACTTTCACGGCTTTGAGCTTTTGACACCCGAGTATGTGTGTTTCCATGCGTGTGTGCTGGTAGATTTTCAACTGTTTGAAATATCATTAATTATATCTAGATATTTTTTTATGGATAGATGGGTATACGGACATTGTGCGGATTTATATCATAACATGATTTGTGTTGATTTCCTGCATAATGCACTAAATACACTACAGCTCACGAATAACCTTAACCGTTAACCCTCAAATTTGTCCAAGAAAATCTCAATTATCTCATAGAAAATGTTCATTTGCAGACCAAGAGAAGACTATTTTTGAAAATTTACAACTGGAGTGACTGGCTCGGTTATCGAGCCAGTTATTCCAATGGTAAATTTTCAAAAATAGTCATCTCTTGTTCTGCAAATGGACATTTTTCAAGACCACTGCAAAAGCCGTTTTTGGATGATATGAGTGCTTTAAATGGTTAAAAGGTTCCAAAGCAAAATAAAATGTATTTTTGAATATTTTGAACATAATTGGATTGGAAGACATTGCTGCTGCCTAAGGCACCAATCCAAATATATTGAAAATATTCAACAGACACATTTCTTTCTTACATCGTGTTCAAAATTGCACTAACTACCACTGTTTCTGTTTTTATTTCAGAAACGTAGTAACCTATCTATGAGATGTACTGTACACTTACAAGTGATAATTTAATGCAATTTTAGGAACAAATCTCAGATAGAATACTTAGTTATCATTTTGTAATATGACCAGTGAACAAACACAATAGTCAAGATAGGCATCTGTCTATTTAGAGAGACCACACACGTTTACAGTCTTTTTGTTAGATGACTAAGGTAGTAGATTTAAAGCTATAAGCCCGCTGTCAGCTTTCATCGCCTCTGATTGATTAATAACTGATCGTTATCTTTGACAAACGGCCAATTAAAAGTTGGATTTTATATAAACGTTATATAGACAGTGAATGAATTCAGGTAAAGAAATGCTTGACATTGCTGTAAAGAAATGCTTGACATTGCGTGAGTGAAATCAGGTGAACATTAATCAGTTAGGGAGGAGTATGTTAGTTAACATGCTAAACCCTCAAATTTGTTCAAGATCTTAATTTTCTCATAGAAAATTTGTTAATTTATCACAGCAATGACTGGTTCGCTTAGCAAGTCAGTCATTCTAGTGGTGAATTAAAAGAAATATTCTTCTCTTGGTCTGCAAATCGACGTTTCGTAAGACAACTGCAGAAAGCATTTTTTGGCCACCTTGGGTGTTAACAGGCTAATAAGGGGAAGAATTATTAAAGTACACACATTAGATCATGGGTAGAGTTTAAGGATTTTTTCTACTAACCCAGACGGAATAGTGCGTCATTGATTTTACTATCCTGCAGCGAATTTCACTAACCCAATGATTGTAAGCTCAAAACTGATCACTTCTTTAATCCATTCACCGATAAATCACTCATTTCCAAGGCAACCATACAGAGAAGTTGTTGAATATTTTGAAATTAATTTGTCTGGAAAGTCATTGCCGCCTAAGCTATCAACGACTTTCTGGACAAATTAGTTTCAAAATATTCAATAAAGCATTGAAGCTAGCAGAAAATCAGTTTTTTTGTCAATTTTTGGTGGGTACTGAACATAATGAAATTATAAGTGTTTTTTCGTATTTCCTCTTTTGAGAGCTTACTAACCCCACACGAGTTAGCGCAGGTCTAGTTTTACTAACCCGTATGAAATTCTACTATCCTCAGGTTAAAGGTTACTGTTAACATCGAGCCCTGACATATTACCTGTATGCAGAGTATTATTTCATTGCGGGTGGTCATATTTTTATCAACATAACACATTCTAAATTGAATTATAACTAAATTCTAAAATCAAAATCCTGCAGCGTGATTTATTTGACAGCAGCTTAAATGAATATTATTGCTACCATAGGCAGCAACAATTTTCCATCATTTGCTTTCAAATCTCGCAGCATGTTTCATAGACAAGCTCTATTGAAAAGAGACAATTTTGGCGTTCAGAAGAGGTTTAAGCGATATCTATAGGTTATAAATAAGGTTAGGATTTAATATTTAACCCGTACCACTCTGATGTCAATATGCTATTTTTTTCTGTGTCAATAGCACAGAAACTGGTGCACAATTTTCAACAATTTTAGTGGTCGATGTTGCTGTCTACGACAGCACCATCGTCCACCAAATTTGTTGAAAAATGTACATCAGCTCATATTTAAATTTAATTTGAAAATTTAAGATTGTGACATCAGAATGGTAAGCGTTTAACAAAAACCTTGCATAACAACAATCCGGCTTGTGAATGAAAGAATTTAGGCAAACTACAAGAACACGTTCATTCTTACAAAAAAACATTCAAATATATATGTTAACACTTTAATGGTCAAATTTTGTCCAAAGCATTTAAATATTTTCTTATTGAATGTCCATTTACAGGCCAAGAGAATAAAATATTTGAAAATTTACCACTGGAATGACTGGCTCGATAACCGAGCCAGTCATTCCAGTGGTAAATTTTCCACATTTTTATTCTCTTGGCCTGTAAATGGACATTCCACAAGACCATACAAGCGGCCGGCTTTGGCCGACATGACCAGTAAAGGGTTAAAGCAAAATCCTGACAGATTGAAAAGAAAATAATTAACCCTTTAATGGTCATATCGGGCAAAACTGGAATGTCTGGCTCGATAACAAGGCCAGATATTCGTGATAAATTTGTATTCTCTAATGGGCCTGTAAATGGACATTCAATAAGAAAATATTAAACAAATTTTTTACGAAATTGGACCATTAAAGGGTTAAGCAAAAAAATGTTTAATGCAAAATCAATTAATGTAATACATCATATTATATTAACCCTTTGACCCACAAATTGGTTCAGGAAAATTTAAATTTTCTCATTGAAGACGGCCATTTTGATGAGCAAAACGAGGACACTTGAAATTAATCGCCGGAATGACAGCTATCCCTGTGATAAATTTTCAAAAATTGTCTTCTCTTGGTCGGCAAACAGACATTTATCATATCCACAGCAAAACCTGTTTTTTGCAGGCTTGAGTGTCAAAGGGATAAGCGCATCTGTATAAGCGCATTTAACTATTTAATGGCCAAGGCAGCCAAAACAGGCCTCTATATTGGTCTTAACCCCCAAATTTATTTTGTCTCATAGAAAATGTCCATTTGCAGACCAAGGACTTTTTTGAAAATTTATGACTGGAATGACTGGCTCGGTTATCGGTCTTCTTTTGGACTGGAAATGGACATTTCTCAAGAGGACCGCAGAAGCCGTTTTGGCCGACATGAGTGCCATTAATGCAGGCGAAAAGGAAACTATTCTTCCAAAGTTTACAGAGCCAGTCATTCTAATGATAAATTTTCAAAAATTTATTCTACTCTTGGTCTGCAAAATGAAAATTTTCTGGACATCTATGAGAAAATACAAATTTTCTTGACTAACGTCTTGGCTTACAGGGCTAAAGAATATGACATCTCCATGACACGTGGTGACAGAAAACAGATTCCTGTTACTAAACAAACCTTTCAATGTCCACGTTACTTTATAAGCCATCACTCAAAATTTACATTAATAAGAAAATCTCTATTATATTACTGTCCTTACTCTATTAATAATGATATTTTGGTGTATTCATAATTTCATATTAAATAAACATTACAAATGTATATTGTAAAGCACAAGACACGTACGCTAAGATTTATTTCATTGGCAATTGTGTGTAAAAACTTGTAAATACTATGTCAAAATTTGATTTTACGAAACTAGTTGACTACATTATATTATAAACTTTGATTTTTGAAAGGCATTGACGACATTATATAGACGACCATCTTTCTCAAAAGAAACATTTTTTTTATTAGTATAATGCAGTAATATTATCATAAAGTTTTTTGAAAGTGGATTTCTTATTTCCGACTGCAAGTTTACATAGTAAATGTCTGCAGGCAATGAAAATATATATAAGTACGAGAACATTCAGTTGATGGCACAAACCCTCGCGCTTTCCACAAATCTTACGTTTTGACACCACCACCATCACACACCCACCCCCAGATGGAGCCAAATATGAATGCTGTTTTGCAAGCTGCAATTATATGGGCAACTTATCACATTTCAAATTTGGTTGAACTCCGCCAAACGGTTTCGATTGCTTCAGAGCGAGACAAATTTTTAATTAACTGTCTAACAGTTGCAAGCCACCAGAAAATAATGTCAATGTGCAATAACTCTTGACCTGTTGAATATCTTGAAAACATTTTAACTGAAAGCTACCAACAACTTTCAGTCAAATTGGTTTCAAAATATTCCAACCCCCACCCCCAGAAGGTGGAGCCAAATATGAATGCTGTTTTGCAATCTGCAATCATATGGGCAACTTCTCACATTTCAAATTTGGTTGAACTCCGCCAAACGGTTTCGATTGCTTCAGACTGAGACACATTTTTAATTACCTGTCTGACAGTTGCAAGCCACCAGACAATAATGTCAATGCGCAATAACTCTGGATCTGCTGAATATTTTGAAAACAATTTGACTGAAAATGAAAATTCAGTCAAATTGGTTTCAAAATATTCAGTATATCCAGAGTTAAACTGCATGGAAAATGCAGTCTGCAGCAATTCAGCAGGCACACAGTTAAATCCAATGTCTACCAAAGAGTGAGCAATCAACAAGTCCTATTAAACTAAATAGTGAAATAATTTGAAAATGTAAAAATCGTGTCATGTTAATTTCACAGGTTGGTATATGCGTAAATCTTAGGGACATAACTTTGACTGTTGACCTAGAGTCCAAAAAAATGTGAATATATTTTATCAAAGCTATTTTCATGATATTAACCATATATGGTTTAAATTCGTCAAATTACAATTTTTGTTTAACCCTTTCACCGATGAATTCCCCATATCTCATTTTCAAGGCACCCATACAGAAAAGCTGTTGAATATTTTTAAATTAATTTGACTGGAAGCCATTGCTGCAATGGTGTCCAGTCAAATTAATTTCAAAATATTCCACGGAATAGGTTTTATATCATAAAGAATTTACTTTTTCAGGGATTTGTCAGTGAAAGGGTTAATGAATAATGAATGCCCATTTGCAGAATACTTTTTTAAGATTTACCACCGGAATTACTGGGTTTGGTTATCCTACCAGTCATTCCAGTTGTAGTTTTAAAAATAATCTTCACTTGGCTTGCAGATATCCGCTTATCAACACCCCTACAGAAGCCGTTATTGGCCATCTTGACCAGGAAGAGGGTTCATAAATGTACCTCTGTCATTTTCACAACATCAAAGGATCTGACTGATGTAACTATATGTCAACAGACATACCATTCTATTACCATTCATATATTAATTAATTTGACTGGAAGTCGTTGACAGAAACATATTTTAACAGAATTGTTTCCCCCCCACTAAAAAATCGTGACTTTTTGCTTCAGAAGGACAATGGTCAATAATTAATCACTCATCCTGAATATTGTTGAAAGTGAGTGCATGTGTGTAGGTCATAGAAATCTGACAATATTAACTGTATAAGATTTCTATGGTGTAGGTAGATGTACAGCCGCATCCCACATCCCATCCACCCACACACAAACACCCCACTCTAGATCTCCACTTGCTATGGAGATCATTAACCCATTAAGAGTCAAGGTTGGTTAAGAAAATTAAAACATTTGTTTAGTAAATGTCTATTTGCAGTCTATGACGAAAACTTTTGAGATTTCAACACTGAAATGATTGGCGAGACATTTACATTGCTCATTTTCAAAAATAGTCTTCTCTTGGTCTGCAAATGGACATTTTTCAGCACCACTGCTGAAGTTGTCTGTGGCTGACATGACCAAGTAAAAGATTTTAACCCTTTAATGGCCAAGTCCGCCAAAAATAGCATCTGTACTAGTGGGTATTGAGAAATGTTCATTTGCAGGTCAAGAAAATACTATCCTTGAAAATTTACCGCTGGAATGACTGGCTCGATAACCGAGCCTGCCATTCCAGTGGTAAATTTTCTAAAATAATCTGTTTGGCTGCAAATGGTCATTTTTATGAGAAAGTGAAATTTTCTTGAACAAATTAGATGGTTATAAAATGTTAAATGCTGAGAATTTTCATGTTCAAGAACCAGTGATTTGTGATAGACTGTCCATTAATGTCTGAGAAAGTGGGTGGGGGTGACAAGCAGGTGTGGGGAACATGTCTACTGACCTGGCAAATGGACACACTGACCAGTGTATACAAAGGATTAATGTATGCTAAAGGTGTTGAATTTGAATGCCTTGCAGACATATCTAGACAATAAAGCGTGTGAAATACCACAAGAAAACAACAAACACCATTAGTGTTTACAGCTCACAAAGTGGGTAACTACTCAGACTTAACTCTCTAACCTTCCAGACCATGTCAGTAATATTCTGTCAAATATTTTGAAACTGATTCGACTGGAAACTGTTGCTGCTTATAGCAGCAACAGTTTCCAGTCGAATCAATTTCAAAATATTCAACAGCTTTACTTCTGAATACTCGAAGGTGAAATATTTGAAAGTGAAATAAAACCAATTTAAAAAATTAAGGAGTTAACTCCCTACTAGAATACCAAAGAATGTTTATAAGAATTAAAATATGAAAACTTTTACTGAATATTTAAAAAATACTTTGACAGAAAGTCATTGCTGGCTAATGCAGCAATGACTCAGTCTGGTTTATTTTCCGGAGAGGGGCTTATTCAATAACAGTACGAAGAATAACATCTATAATTTTTCAAAATATACAGAATGAATTGTGGCAAGGTATGCATCCATTATCAAGGCTTGACCAAATAGCCATTGCACACATATCTGCATGACCTATTGATTGTTGATTTGATCCACCTTTGTCGTTTGATAAATTTATTGTCATGAAAAAAAACAACAGTTACAGCCTTCAATGAAGTGGGAATGCTCTGTTCAAGTTCAACTCCATTGAGCACTAAACTTCATTGTTGATCAACTGCATATTCAAGGCATTTCTTTTCACACATATAAATATAAATCTCCCTTTTTGCTTCAGATTTGTCACTGCCCATAAAGCTTTGTGTCAGATAAATATGCAAAGAATGTCGAGTCGCTGACCACATACCGATCCGAGATACTGACCACACTGGGTATACCGCACCTTGGACATTTAATATAGTTTATCAAAATCAATTGCTGATGAAGAGGAATGTTTATTATATAGGGAGACCTTCTTTCTCCATTCTCACCAAGGACCAAGCCTCTCCGGAATGTACTTAAACCATATATAATCATTAACCCTTTAACCCTTAAATTTTCCCAAATTTTCTCATAGAAAATGCCTATTTGCAGACCAAGAGAATATTATTTTAAAAAAATTATCACTGGAATGATTGGCTCGGTTATCGAGCCAGTCATTCCTGTGGTAATTTTTCAAAAACAGTCTTTTTTAGCTCTGCAAATGAACATTTCCCAAGACCATTGCAGAAGCCATTTTTTAGCTGATCTAAGGGGTAAAGTATTAACCCTTGTCATATGGTTAATCTTTACAACACAGTCACAGTCCACACAGAGAAATGATGCTATATATTCTGGAAAGAATCTTGCTGTAAGCTTTAGGACAGCAATAGGTTACAGCATCATTATTTCCAGAATAAACACCATACATATATATTGTTTGAAAGGAAATAGCAGAGAAATTTTTATATTCCGATGCTATTCAATTATTCAGTTTTTAAGGGTCAAGCCTGCCAAAACTAGCTTTTACAGTGCTCTTGAGGAACGCGCATTTGCAGACAAAGAAAATAATTTTCAAACATTTACCACTAGAATGACTGGCTCGATACTCGACCAAGTCACTCGACCAAGTCACTCCAGTGGTAAATTTTCAAGAATCGTGTTCTCTCGCTGCGCAAATGTACATTTTGTATGAGAAAACAATTAAAAAAACCCCAAATTTGAGCATTATCGGCTGCTGAGTTTTTGCAGATGACATATTCCAGGGGTTGTATCTCTGGACCGGCTAAATATTTTAAAAACAATTTGACTGAAAGTTGTTGGTGGCTAAGCCACCAACAATGTTCAGTCAAATTGTTTTCAAAATATTTAGCAGGTCCAGAGTTATTGCTAACTAAAATTATTGTCTGGTGGCTTGCAGCAGCGAGACAGTTAATATGGTTAAAGTATTTTAGCATTTTTACAACAAAACACAAGAATGCGGATGTGATTGTTTGGGCTCATTTATAGATCTATCAAATTGTTTTTATATCTAAGTACCCTTACTGTTATGCATAATTAAGTATTCATTCATTATTGTGAAATAATTAATAATAGCAACTACGATCTTAATTAACTGCAATTAGTTATACTGAATTTTCCGTGTAGATTGTCAAGACACATTTGCATTGATGGTACACTATAACAATCAAGACAGACGGTCTAAACTATAGAAAATATTTTCTTCATCATATTGACAAGATATATAACGTTAACCATTTCACTGGCAAATTCCCAGCATCTCAAGTAAGCCATACCACTTAATTTTGTTGCTTTACAAACCCTCCTAACATAATCCTTCCATATGCAGAAAAACAAGACACCTGTATCACTCACCTGGACCATAGGCATCTCAACTAGAATGCTCATTAACAATAAGTAAAACTCTCATGAGTTGAGCAGACTTGTAACAAGAATACAGAGGTCATGCTTCTTTATGTATCAACTTCTCTTGAACAAACTTTAATGGCGCTTAGTCATCAATATCATATCTCCAAAGTTGCTTTCATGAAAACCAGGCCATCTAAGATGACAAATCAAGTTCCCTTGAACAAACTTGGTTCAGCTCGTGCCCTAAATGACATTTTATGAGTTTTGAATCAATCGCTCAAATAGTTTCGGTGAAGATTTTTAAAGACATTTCTAAAAATCAGCCAAAATCCAAGATGGCCACCGGAATCTCTACAACATAAGGATGCTTCCTGCCACATATAATTGAAATCGGCCCAGTAGTTCTAGAGAAGACATTTTAAATTTCCCATTGCTTTAGTATGGGAGGTTTTGGCAGGAAAATGATCCAAGATGGCCACCAAACCGTTTATCCGATAGTTTCAAAAATTACAAATTTGATATCAAAATACCCAAAAACATATATAAAACCAATTTCAGCTTCAAAATATGTCAAATAAAAAAATCCAATATGGCCGCCTAGCACGCTACATTTTGATTGGCCCACTGCGGCCATGTTTTTTGACAGATCACCTTCCTTTAGTCCCTAATCATATCTGCCAAATTTCGGCCCGATCCCTTTAGCGGTTCTGGTGAAGAAGTAATTTTCACTAAAACTAGGTTAACCAAGATGGCCGCCAAACCATGGGACCAATTAAGTTCCCTTGAACAAACTTGGCTCAGCTCTTGCCCTAGATCACATTTCATGGGGTTTGCTTCAATCCACTAAACGGTTTTGGAGAAGATTTTTAAAGACGTTTCTAAAAATCGGCCAAAACTCAAGATGTCCGCTGGCCAAATTGGCCGATTGGCTTCGTTTGAACAAACTTGAATCTCTACACCCTAAGGATGCTTCCTGCGAAATATAATTGAAATCAGCCCATAAGTTCTTCAGAAGACATTTTAAATTTCTCATTGCTTTAGTATGGAGGTTTTTGGCAGGAAAATGATCCAAGACGGCCCCCAAACCGTTTATCCGACAGTTTCGAAAATTGCAAATTTGAGATTAGAATACCCAAAAACATATGTAACACCAATTTCAGCCTCAAAATCTGTCAAAAAATCCAATATGGCTGCCAAAACGTTATATTTGATTGGCCCACTGCGGCCATGTTTCTTGACGGATCAACTTCCCGTGAACAAATTTAATGGCCCTTAGTCTCTAATCATATCTGTTAAATTTTGGCCCAATCCCTTCAGTGGTTCTGGAGAAGCTGTTTTCGCTAAAACTGTGTCAATAAAATGGCCGCCGGACCATTTGACCAATCAAGTTCCCTTGAACAAACTTGGTTCAGCTCTTGCCCTAGATCATATTTCATGGGGTTTGCTTCAATCCACCAAGCGGTTTCAGACGTCTTTAAAGACGTTTTTAAAAATCGGCCAAAATTCAAGATGGCTGCCGGCTAAATTGGCCAATCTGCTTCCTTTGAACAAATTTTGATCCCTATGCCCTAAAGATGCTTCCTGCCAAATATAATTGAAATCGGCCCAGTGTTTCTTGAGAAGTCGTTTAAAGGAAAAGTTGACGGACGGATGGACTAAAGGACGGTCGCCACGACATAAGCTCAGGGCCAGGCGAGCTAAAAACCAATGCAACATTCTTTCCCTCCAACAATTTTTCACAGCTATATCCTTACCACTCGGAATTTCTCAGAATTTTCTGTACATTTTGTTCTATGTAGCTTTGTTAACCCTTTAATGGTCAAGCCGCCCAAAACGGCTTTGCAATGGTCATGAGAAAACTGCATTTGCTGGCCAAGAGAAAACTATTTGTGAAAATTTACCACTGGAATGGGAATGATCAATTTTCAAAAATAGTCTTTACTTGGCCTACAAATGGACACACACCGGGGAAATGTTTTGGATTTTCTTGATCAATCTTGATAATTAACATGATGAAAGGAAATAATACCATAATTTAGCTTAAAACTTCTGAGCTTGAAATTGTGCACTATTTCTTTCCCATCTCCGATCGCGTGTTCTGGGTGGGAATTTTAGTAAAACAAAGCATTAAATTGGTCTGGCCTTAGAGGACCAATGTACATGAGTTGTTGAATATCTTTGGATTAATATGATTGAAAACTATTGCTTAGGCAGTGACGGCTTACAGTATCATTAATCTTAAAATATTTAACAGAATATACTTAATACCTGTATATCATAAAGAATTTATTTCATCATGGATTTGTTGTCTAATCCTATAACAATCATATCAGCCAAAAATGGCCTCAGAAGTGGTCTTGAGAAATATCCATTTGCAGACCAAGATTATTTTTGAAAATTTACCAATGGATTGACTGGCTCAAATATCGAGCCAGTTATTCCAGTGGTAAATTTTTAAAAACAGTCTTCTCTTGCTCTGGAAATGGATATTTTGCAGGACCACTTAAGAAGCCGTGGTGAGCGTTAAATGATAATGGAAACAATACATAGATCTACTGCGGTGCATTTCAGAATATATCTCTAGACAAAAGCTTTTTCACAGGAAGAAATTTTCATGACCAGTAAAATATTTATCTTTCAGCTTCTTCAACAAACACGCTTATCAGATACGCGTCATGATTACAGATTTACAGCGCATCTCCTCTCACTCCCTACATCCTATTTCCGTTTTCCTGTGCCGCTGCAATGCTCAATGCCTGATCAATACATGGTCAATAGTTTGTTCAGAGTGACTGATGATTATATTGATCCTGATAAAAACTTCTCAACATCTACATTTTGGGTTTGGGGTGTACCCCATAACCAGGGTGGTTGTGCTGCTAACACTTGCACCGATTGCATGCTCAAGTTGTTGCATTAGGGTATATAGGATATTGTCAATTAGGGATATTGTCTATCTTAGAAACTGGGTCGGTGGATGCGATGTTAATTGGTCAGGTGGATAGGACGTGGGGTGAGATGGTCTGCCTGTAACGTGACAATTAGTCACTAAATTTTATCCATAATTTGAGTGTTGACAATTCTAAAATCAATGTCAATGAACATGTTTCATAAAGCTATAATTTGATAGTGGGCATAATATACTAAGGATAATGGCCAAATAACTAAATACACAAAAGCAATCCGAGATTGCAGACCCTCGCCCTCCTATTTTTGTCGAATTGTACAGATTTTTTCAAATTCTTCGGATCACACCCAACGTTGTGTTATCCAAGTGTACAGTTACACCTTCTGTAATAAAATTTGAGCCAAATGGGACCAGTAGAGTTTGCGAGACATCCACTTGATACGATCAATATCCGGGGTTGTTTTTTTATCCAGATCACAACCTGAATGTCTGGAAACCTTGCACGTTAAGCTAATTTGTTGAGTTAAAATTTGAGACAAATCAGATAAATACTTTTTGACACGCCTCCGGACTAGGATTGTGCGATTATTCATTTGAGTGATCACGACAGATTATTTAAAAATAATCATGATTACTAGATTAATAAGTCTACCGCAGCACATCAATGACTACAGGTACAATGGTGTTTAGAAATGTCCATATGCAAGCTAATTGAAAACTATTTTTGAAAATGTATCGCTGGAATGCCTGGCACATTGAAGTAATACATTTTCAAAAACAGTTCTCGTAGCCTCAAAATTTACATACATTCGCAGAGCTAAATGTCAATTTCCTTGCCCTATCACATTAAAATGTAATTAAACGGTAGATTTTGATAATTATGCGGTAGAAATTACTCACGATTATTATAAATAATCGTGATTTTCAATTTAATCACGTAATCGTGCACACCTACTAGGGACTCGAACACACGTTTCTCGGGCTGATAGCTGACACAATAAATCATGAAGAAAACTGAGTTACATAATCTGGGGGATACTGGGTTAGCATTTAGATTGTACAAATTAACACATTTTTCTGGCAGATTACATAATGCAATATTTGCAGTTCAAGTGAATTGACATTATCATGTACCGGGCTACTCCACAGACCACATGTATCAAGGGAAATAACTCCTGATAAACAAGTACGATGACAAAACAATATTATAATGTGGTGTCATCGTATCCATTTATCAGGAGTTAATTCCCTTGATACATAACTGATAGCCGTGAGTCCACGGTACCTTAAAATTTTAGCATGGACGAGAATAACTGTAATGGAACCCAAGATTTTCACTTTGGGACCCCAAGGTTCAGGATTGGACACCCAGATTTCGGGGTATGGGGTCCCTGGCACCACCAAAATTTAGATGCCTTGAGAAACACTGACACTATAGTTGTGACACACCTAGGCTTGTCAGAAATGTTAACAAGAGTTTTAGTGAAACTCAACATACGCCCACAGGCATGCTTGTTTGAGGAATGCTAAATGTAATGTGAACAGTTAGTCTTTGATAATTCTCTGCGAAAGGGGGGGGGGGGGGGGGGCACTTCTATTAGGTACACATTTGGAATTCACAGCAAAGACATCACTAAAAATCTTGAAAGTCTTCACAGCTGCATTGATCATTACAATTACAAGACAATTTTGATGAATTTTAATTTTTCAAGGGAGATAACTCCCTTGAATATGGGTGGATTTTTCCGAAACGAAATTATGACACTTCGCCTATCCCTAAAACATCTGCTGAAAAAAAATTGTGAGTGTAGGTTCAAAACTCTTCGCGATCTGGTCTGGACAAGAAATCAGATGGATGGACGGATGATTTAAATACTGCGAGTTGTTCTAAATATTTACAAATGGAGAAATGTTTTTCTTTTAACCATTTAATGGTAAAATTTTCTCAAGAAATTCAAAACATTTGGTTATTGAATGTCCATTTGCAGGACAAGAGAACTATTTTTGAAAATTTACCACTGGAAGGACTGGCTCGATTATCGAACCAGTCATTCCAGTGGCAAATTTTCAAAAATTGTCTTCTGTTGTCCTGCAAATGGACATTCCCTATGGTCACTACAGAGGGCGGTTTTGGCCGGTATGACCATTAAAGGGTTAATCTTTCCACTGATAATGACTGGATCGCTTTAACCATTTCATGAAAAAGTTTCTGTTTTCTCATAGAAAATGTCCATTTGCAGACCGAGCCAGTCACTCGTGGTAAATTTTCAAAAATGGTCTTCTCTTGGCCTGCCCATGGACATTTCTTAACCCTTTATCAAGCGAATTTGTTCAGGAAAATTTAAATTTTCTCAGAAATGTCCATTAAAAAAAATAGTGGTAAACTTTCAAAAATAGTCTTCTCTTGGTCTGCAAATGGACATTTGTCACGACCAGTGCTGAAGACGCTTTTGTCTGATATGAATGTTAACCGTTTTATGCCGAATCCGGCCATAACCGGCCTCAAACAGTGCTCACTTTGCATGCCCATTTGCTGGCAAAGTGGACTATTTTTGAAAATTTACCACTGGAATGACTGGCTCTGTAACAGAGCCAGCCATTCCAGCGGTACATCCTCAAAAACAGTCTTCTCATGGCCTGCCAATGGACATTCAATAAGGAAATACTTGGATTTTCTTGACCAAATTTAGACATTAAAGAGTTAAAGGGTGCATAAGCTGGCTCAAGGCTGGCCTGGGTGCTAAAGGGTTAAAAATGTATTAGTATTCTGAAAATGTATTGCTTGGTCATTCTGTTGGTAGAGGAAGTTGAACATGTGCCTCTGGGCTTGTATTCAGTTTCACCTCAAGTATGATTTTAATGCTTTTCCGTTAAAATACAAGTGAATAGTTAATGCGCATAGCCTACAACAGTGACTTGCAGAAATAGAAGCACTGGTATCAGCCTGGATTTCAGTAGTGCAGCTGTAATGTGGGGTCTTAGATTGCTGCTGAACCTGAATCAAGTCTCAGTATGAACCCGTTTAACCCTCGAATGTTTGTCAAAATTTAATTTTTTCATAGAAAATGCTCATTTGCAGACCAATAGAAGACTATTTTTTTTAATTTACCACTGGAATGACTGGCTCGGTTATCGAGCCAGTCATTCCAGTGGTAAATTAAAAAAAAAATAGTCTTCTCTAGGTCTGCAAACGGTGATTTCTTTAGTCCACTGCAGAAGACATTTTTGGCTGATATGAGGATTAAGGGGTTAACAAAGAGATCAATTTCTAGCTATGCCCTGCTAATCACCGCCCTCCAAGCATGTTGGAATCGATTTGAAACTTTGAAACCTAAATTCCAATCTTAAAATAACTATTTTATAAGTACGCTGTTGAATATTTTGTTATTATGTGACTTGGAGCTACATGTATTGCTGATAAGCATCAGTGGGTAGTTACTCTAACCTTTGACCGCAATGTCATTCCACCGATTATTAACCGCACGGCCAACCATATAACTTACTAAGTGCAGTTCCAATAAGGTCTGCCAATCTTGAAATATAGGCCAAGAATTTCTTCTAAATGCAAAAAATTAACATTGAAAATCAGTTTCATACCATGGTTACAGTGACCTTGAGCTTTAACTGTGTGACCTCACTCCTCAGTGTTATCATGCAGATTCCTACCAGCGTAGCAAAGGATGTATCAAAATTTAATTCCAATAGGCAAAATAATACTGAAATATGAACTGAGGTTTTGCCAAGTGTACACACAAATTTAACATTGAACAATCATAGTTTTGTACCATTGACGGTCATAGTGACCGTGCCATTGTTACCTCGATGCCACAATTAGCTTTCCTAACAGCATAGCTAAACAGATACCCACGGTTAACTCTGATAGGCTTAACCTAGCCTAGAATATAAGCCGAAGTGAATTGTTAAACGGCAAACTTAACGTTGACGAAAATGATACCTATGTATGTATGATTACTGTATTCTGCGGCTGTAGTAGTAGAAACATCCTACAGCTGCAATCAGTCCTTCGCTTTTGCCCACTGTGTGAATTCCTTAGCTTCCTCAGGTCCATTCTTGACTTGAGTGTACCGAGTCCTGCTTTCTTAAGGTCACCTCATAGCACGCTTAGCAGATTTATGCAATGACGACCTCACCTGGCTTTGTATTTGGTGGCTCCGAGTAGGGCGAATTCCAAGGCTCTCTGCTGGTGTCTCTTCCGGCATCCTTAGCACATGGACCATCTTTGCTGGCTGACTTTTACAGACAGTGGCGACGTATTACACATCTTGTATAGTGCATCGTTGGAAATTATGCTGTGTCTGGCCATCTGTGTCCAGTGATGGTGTGTAGGTGTTTGCGGTGGCAGGCATCGAGTTTGTCTAGAGCTGCCTTTGGAGCTTCCCACCTGTTACAGTTATACATCATCAAGGATACGCAAGTTGCATTGTATAGACGCAGACTCTTTATTAAGGGCATCTTTGATCTACGAATCCATAGCTTCCAGAAGGACTGGAAAGCTACGTTCCCCATGACGCAGCGTGCAGAAATGTAAGCAGTACTGCAAAGCAGTGAGCCCAGGATTTTACTCTTCTTCCATGGTTCGCCGCCACGATGTCTTACTTATAATTCAGATGTGAGACAAGAACTATGTCAGAAGAGCGATGAGAAGTTCCAGTGTCACTTATCCAGGTGTCACTAACAAATTGTCTTAACCATTTCAATGGCAAATCCGGAAAAGTGTACACATTTTTTACGATTTATAGCATATTCTGTTGAATATTTTGATATTAATATGACTGGAAACCAATACTGCCTAAGGCAGCAGTGTCTTTCAGCCATATTAATTTCAAAATATTCAACAGCTTTCCAGTTTGCTTGCCCCGAGATTGAGATATGTGGAATTTATCATTGAAAAGGTTAATTTCGAAACACGTTTCTTCTTGCCATAAACAATTCTAGGACACTGGAAATGATGTTATGTGTAAAATGAATGTCTATAGATATACTCACTGCAACATCATCATGGGCCGTCTGCAAGTAATCCTTGAGCATAGACTCCTGTTCATGTCGCCATGCCAAACGTGGATCTTCTAACTGGTTGTGTTCTGGAGAAAATGATATACACATAATTATTGTAGAATTTACATGAAACATGTTCACAATAGCATGTATGGCTAGCTTTTTTTATATTCATGGGGCCATATCTACCTTCTGCAGAATGAAATTACATACTTTTTCCCCGAGCTCATTTATAAATTTCCATACCCATATTATGATGGTTCCAATCAGTGTCTATTAATTTCAAAACAGTACAATTTTTAGAGAAAATTGTCGGAATTAGTACGCAAGAAAGAGTCAATATTTTGAATATATCTATTTCATTTTTCATATGAGAATCACATCTGATAATATTTAACTTTTCCTCACTTTTTTCAAACCTTTAGCAGAAAATGTAGAATTTTCCATACTTTTCAAGGCATGTAATTTTCAAGGCATGTAAATGTGCTTCTAATTCACCTTTCCAGAGTATCCATCCATCATCTGACCTCGTATGATGTCATAACCAGCTCAGCGCGTGTATGATGATGTCACAATCATTAAGTCACAAAGGGTTCCATATAAACCATCATCAAATCTCATGTAGTCCGACACGTATGAATTGTATGTCTTTGTAATTCTTTGCTATTTAATAAACATGCTGTTGAATATTTTAAAACTAATTTGACTGGGCGCTGTTGCCTTACACAGCAACAGCACCCAGTCAAATTACTTTCAAAATATCCAACAGCTTACATGTGTAGTATTTTAAAACTGAGTCAGGGTGTTCAGAGATCGATCGATCCCAACACGAGCGAGGTGTGGGTGGAGTTTAGCTAGAGATGGGTGGGGGCATAGCTAAAACTGTAAATGTCCATTATTCCAGACTGTCCATACTTGTGGGCAGACCCTGGATATTCTTGCATACATCTGTTTTAGAACTTGAGAATCTCAACTAATAATAATATAGCTAAGTTTATCAGTTGATCTGTCCGGCGTGTCTGCGGGTCAAATTTTTTACATTTCTAACAAAGCTGCCGATGTCAAATGTGTTTGCTGACAAACATGAGAATTGGATGGATGGATGGAAGAAAGAACAGGCAGATTTCAACCATAAATACAGAAGCTAGAAAATTCCATGGTTTTAACACTTTAACCCACAAGCTGGCCCAAAACACCCTCTGCAGTGGCTCTAAGAAATGTCTATTTGCAGACCAAGTGAAGACTATTTTTGCAAACTTGCCATTGGCACTGGCATGAGTTATTGAGCCAGTCATTCGAGTTGCAAATTTTAAATAATACCCTTGTTTTGGTGTACAAACAGACATTTTAAAATTTCCTTGAACAAGGTCACAAATGCTAGTATGGCAACAGGTTTCACTTAACCCTTTAATGGTCATGCCAGCCAAAACCAGCCTCTGCACATGTCCGGAGGAATGTCCATTTGAAGGCCAAGATAAGAAATTTTTGAACATACATGATACACTGAGGAAAGATTTCAATTTTTGGGAAAAATGTTGACCATTAAGAAATCAGCTGTTTAACCCTCTTTGGATGCTTTTAAACTTTTAACCCGTAGAGACTAAAAAGGAAAAATTATTTATGATCCAAGAGAGATTGTTTTGAAACTAATTTGACTGCAAACTGTTGCCAAACTTGTTTAAGAAAATTTGAATTTTCTCATAGAAAATGTCAATTTGCAGAGAAGACTATTTTTGAAAATTTACCACTGAAATGACTGGCTCAGTTATCGAGCCAGCCATTCCAGTAGTAAATTTTCAAAGATAGTCTTCTCTTCGTCTGCAAATGGACATTTCTCAAAACCACTTCCGAAGCGATTTTTGGCTAATATGAGTGTTAAATGGTTAATCCAGCCAGCCATTTCATCATGATCAGTTTTCGCAACGTCAAATCTTTTGGTCTCCAAATGGGCACTTTCAAGCCCACTGCAGAAGCCAGTTTAACCCTTGATGGCTGGGTTCTAAATCTAAAGGTCTCAATTACATTCATTATCAAGCTGCGACTGGTGTTGGTAAAGAGATCGAAGGCTGCAATAAAGATGTAGCGCAGCTACAACACTGGCAGCCATATTCACAAACTGTATCGCGACAATGTCAATATTGTCATCCGTCATACATTAACAATGAAGGGCCACATTCTGATACAACATGTAGAATGTCACACATTACTTTCCTCTGCACATCAAATACAAACACACCAAAGTTTACTCAGAGAACCAGCCACCCCTCCTCTCACGCCCGGCAGTCCCCAACGCCTGGAAAATCAATCCATGCACACGGCGGCATCAGAAGAAGTGCGCTTTAGGCGAATACATGTATAAACCAGTACAACTTATATTATAAGTCTACGACGACGACGACGACGTAACCAACCGCATACAGAACAGCTCCGAAATAACGTAATATGCTTCCAAAACAAAAAATGTTCTGTTGAATATTTTGAACATAATTGGATTGGACGAGATTGCGGCCTTGATTGCTGCCTAAGGCAACATTCTCTCCCAATCCAATTATGTTCAGAACATCTAAGGTAACATTTCTTACATCGTGTCCAAAATCATACTCCCTAACAGGTTTCTGTTTATGTTTTTGAGACATTCTAACTTATTTATGAACTGTACTGTACCTATAAACAGCGAAGGACAAATACTACATGACATAGGTGTTAAGCATTGTGATTGACCTTCTTATTCTTCCTCTGCGTTCGGTTTGCAATGTATGCATCTAAACTGATAGAATTATTTTAATGGATTTTGATGGTCCACCGAAGCCGCTTCAGATCACTAATGTATCTGCGCGTGCTCATTAACAGTAGAATGCATACATGTATCTATTTTCCATTGCTGTCCCCATAGCAATAACACCATACTGCTAGATATGCTCTATTAGACTTCAGAGTGAAATTGGGTTTCTGTTAGAGTCCTATTTCTGCACGTAGCCTTTGAAAAACCAAGAGATCACCACAAGGGAGTGGGGGCCCATGTTTTAAAAAAGGTCAATAGATTTTCAGTAGCTGCATGTGGTCTGTAAAGTAGGGGCAAAGTGGTTTACAGAGCTGCTGCATGCAGCTACCATCATTGTTAGGAAATAGTTAGCTTAGCATGGCCATGTCCTAAAATATGGACATGCTACACGCAATAATTACTGATTATTAATTAGTTATTAACACAAAAGCTATCTAGATATAGAGGAGTATAGGTAGGTGGCATATACATAAAATGCCCACAAATTCATCATACTTCCATACAACAATGTTATTGCTATGAAAATTCTGCTCTCTCAGATTCGAGTAGGTGCAATGTTTCCATCAGTTGGAAGAATTTAAGTTGAAAAATAGTTTTTGTCAGGGCTCAACACAATAATTAAAATACATGTTATCTATTAAAATTAAAGAAATCTTGTTTCCTGCAAAGCTGGTGGGGAAAAAGAGTTCAGATCGGGAGAAAATTTTTTTCTCATTTATTAATTTTAAAAAGGTCGTAAATATTTGTTTTCAGATATTTAACTAGATGTCCATTAAATATGGCTGTAAATGTCAAATTTGTCATGTTTTTCATGTCACAATTAGCAAAAGGGATTCACATTGCATACAAATGGCTTTAAATAAACATTGTAATTTGTATAGTTTGACAGAATGATGTATGGATGTTTTAGTATTTATGCTGGGTAGAAAAAAATCTTTTTATTCCCAGAACTGGTGAAAAGTGAGAAAAAAGTTTACAGGAAATGAAACTATTTTGTATTTTGGCCTGAGTAATTATTTCACCCAAAAAATATAGATGTGAGCGGGTCATGCTAAACTAACAATTTCCTAACAATGGCCTAAACATGTCATAGCTATAATATTATGATTAGCTCAATCTGTCCATGATGTCAAATCTCCTCAGAGACATACGGACACTCTGTACATACGGACACTCTGTACGTACGGACACTCTGTACATACGGACACTCTGTACATACGGACACTCTGTACATATGGACACTCTGTACATACGGACAACCCTGTACATAGCAATTCACTTTTTGACATCGGGTATGATACAGGTTAATAGTGCAATGGATGGCTGCGTAGAAGCATGCTTGCACATGCACATACCTAGGCAGGGCTCAATTTTTAACACTAACCCCTTAACCTGATAGTAGAATTACATGTGTTAGTAAAACTACCCCTGCACTAACCAGTCATGGTAACTAATGATCTCAAGAGGAAATACCAAAAAAAAACCCTGTTATAATGACATTATGTCGAAGTAGCCCCCGAAATATACCATAGAAATGATTTTCTGCTACCTTCAATCATGTCAATGCTTTATTGAATATTTTGAAATGAATTTGTCTGGAAACTGTTGCTTCCAGTCAAATTATTTGCATAATATTTAACAGTTTTCCTGTATAGCTCCCTTGGACCTGAGTTTTATAGGGATCCGTCCATTAGTGAATGGATTAAAGAAGTGATCATGTTTGAACTTACAAACATTGGGTTAGTGAAATTTACTGCAGTATAGTAAAATCAATGATGCACTATCTCGCCTGGGTTAGTAGAAAAAATCCTTAATATATACCCTTGTTACATACACACATACATATATATATATATATATATATGAAATATGTTAGATTAATTAAGATCCTAGATACAGGAATTTAACCCTTTTATGGTAAAGGTTGGTAAAATTTTTAAAAATATTTTCTTGTTAAATGTCCACTACAGGCCAAGAGATACAATTTTCAAAAATGTATCACTGGAATGACTGGCTCGGTTAACGATCCAGTCATACCAGTGGTAAATTTTTTCAAAAATTATATTCTCTTGGCCTGTAAGTGGACATTCCAACAAGACCATAGGAGAGGTCGGTTTTGGCTGGCATGACCATTAAATGGTTAACTGGACTGGTAGCAAACAATATACACATATATAAAATTTACATGGAATGTGAAATCTGTATATAAATAATGAGTCATTCGTAAATAAATAAAGACAAAGACACACTTTTTATATATTTCATATTATTAACTTGTATGACGGATTGAAACCTGAAACCGACTTGGACAATCATACTGAACATTCCGCAAAAAATTTGACCGAGAGGCATTGATGTCTGAGCCAAGTGTAATGGAGGTATCGAGTCTGTCACTCACATGTCACTATGACATCAGCAAGTATCTGATGTCATAATCAATTATGTCACTAGTTAACTTACATTGAAATTATAATGACATACAGCTCCAACACGAAAATTGAAAAGTCTGTGACTAGTGTACGTCTGTACGAAGTGTCTTTGACGAATTTTTATATTGAATATCAATTTTTTTTTTGAAACTATATTCATTTGTACAAAATTTAAATTTTTTCATTAGAAAATGTTCATTTGCAGACCAAGAGAAAACTATTTTTTTAAATCTATCACTGCAATGGCTGGCTCGGTTATCGAGCTAGTAATTTCAGTGGTAAATTTTCAAAAATAGTCTTCTCTTGGTCTGCAAATGAACATTTCTCAAGACCACTGCTGAAGCAGTTTTTGGCTGACATGAATGTAAACCGGTTAACTGAGATAAAACGACGAGTAATTAAATTCAATCCAATGTCTCCTTGAATTAATTACTAATTGATTAACTAGATTTTTAATTGATGCACATAAAATGGATTAATTAATAATAACAAACAATAAAGCCCGACTATAATTAAGATCATAGAAATGAATTAAATATGACAGGTATTTACAAATCAAATTTAGATTCACTAATTCTGTACATTCAGCTATTTAATCCTTGAATCAATGGAATGTGAAATCTATCATAACGACGCAATGATTAACACGTTAACCGTTACTGGCCAGATTGATGAAAGGAATACATTCTGTGGAATATTTTGAAACTAATTTGACTAGCTGTTGCTGCTTATATACAGGTTCCAGTCAAATTAGTTTGGTGTATAATTGTCTTGAAATTGAGAACCTGCTATTTCAAGCTTTAAAATCTGACAATTTAAAGCAATAGTATGTTATATCAATTTAGCATTACTTTAAAAACCCAAGAATGCTGAAGCATACAATGTCTCGTCTGTAAAGGCATGGATAGTGTTGATTGGCAAAGCAAACTTGGCATGGTTTGTAATACACATATTCAGTAATGCACAAACAAACAAGTGTAACCAATCAAACATGGAATTTTTTTTACCTAACTGCGGATAGTCTGATCTTGAAATTTTTTCAAAATGAAACTAGTAATGATGTAGATAGTCTCTGCTGTAAAATTTTGTTGATATCTGGTGAGCCATTGTTGAAAAAATTACCACGTCCAAAAACGTGAAAAAAAAGTTAAAATGTCCCAAATTTAAATCTGTTGTTTGTAGATCACATCCCTGTATAGTATAGATCACTTCTGTAGTTTCATTGAGATCGGAAGAGCCACTGTTGAAAAATAAGTTTGAACCCTGGCCACTGCCCTCAGATTGACTCAAGAACAAAAAAATGTGTTGTACTGTAGTCTACTAACTACAAGCTTCAAAATGATATGTGACATGACCACATTTGCTAAAACTTATTTCCTGCCCACCATTTCCCCCACCCCTGCCCCTGGGGGGGGGGGGGGTGTGTGATATCAAAATTCCAATGTGTCATGCACATCTCTGGCCATATGTGTAATCATACAGAAAGTTTCAAGTTTTTATCTGAAATGGTCTAGGAGTTGCGTTACAATAGATTGGTGCCAACTTTTTACCCCCCCCCCCACACCACCCTCAGTTTGACCCAAGATCAAAATAATTCTCTGTACTGTAGTCTACTCATCAATGTCTTGAAAATGATATACGACATGACAAGCTTTGGAAATCTTTTTTTTTATCCCACATTTCCCACCCCCAGCCATGGGGTCATGCCAAGATTTCAAAAGTATCATGCACATCCCTGGCCATATGTACAATCATCCCCAAAGTTTCAAGTTTCTATCTGAAATGGTCTAGGAGGAGTTGCGTTACAATAGATTAGTGCCAACTTTTGACCCCACGCCCCCACCCCAAACATCAGTTTGACCCAAGATCAAAATAATTCCCTGTACTGTAGTAGTCTACTCATCATTGTCTTGAAAATGATATGCGACATGACAAGCTTTGGAATTTTTTTTATCTTGTATCCCTCATTTCCCACCGTCAGGGCCGTACCCCTGGGGTCATGCCAAAATTTTACTGTCCAAAACTGCACTTGCAAAACACATTAAAAATGTCCAAGTCCAAAACCATGAAAAACATAGTTAAAATACCCCAAAATTAAATCTATTGTTATGTAGATCACATCCCTGTATAGTATTAGATCACTTCTGTAAAGTTTCATTGAGATAGGATGAGCCAGTGTTGAAATATAAGTTGATTAAAAAACCTTAACCAAAACTGCACAAATGATGGACGCCGCTGCCGGCAACGATGCTGCCGCCAACGACGCCGACATTAGTGATCCCTTTGTCTCGCTTTCTGCTTCGCAGACGAGACAAAAATCATTAAATGTGTTAAACTTATGAAAGAAATATACTTTTGAATATATTATAACCTCTTTATGGTCAATCTAAAAAGACCTCTGCAGTGATCTTGAGGAATGCCCATTTGTAGGCCAAGAAAGGAGTCTATTCGATAAAGGAGTCAGTCAGTTAAGAAGTAAATTTACAAAAATATTGTTTTTTCCCCTGCAAATTATAGGCATTCAATTAGAAGCAACTATCTCTCACTTGACCTCGTATGACGTCATAATCAGCTCAGCACCGAGTATGATGACATCATAATCATTACATCACAAAGGGTTCCATATAGAAGGCATCAAATCTCAAATGGTCCGACACGTTGTATGTCTTTGTAATTCTTTGCTATTTAATAAACATGCTGTTGAATATTTTGAAACTAATTTGACGTGGCGCTGTTGCTGCCTTAGGCAGCAACAGCACCCAGTCATATTAGTTTCAAAATATTCAACAGCTTACCTGTGTATTTTTGGGGAAATTGATAGTTAGGATGTTCAGAGATCGATCGATCACAACATGAGCGAGGTGTGGGTGGAGCTTAGCTAGAGATGGGCGGGGCATAGTTAAAACCAGAAAGGTCCATTGTTTTGACAAAGTTTGACCATTAAATTGTTAAAACAAGTTATAGTCATGTTCGGTTAAAAACATCTAAATTTTTGCTAACGTCAATATTTATTTGCCGACTATCACTGCAAAGACTTGATCGGTTATCGAGTACAGCTAGGATTCCATTAACGTGTATGTGTATCCGTATGCGTATGCCGATTCGAATGAGTGATTCCATTTGTACGTATGCGTATCCGAAAGTAGTGATTTTATTCAACCAATTGGACTACTACTACTACTACTACTACTACTACTACTACTACTACTACCACCACCACGACAACCATTGCCACCACCGCCGCCACTGTTGTTACTACTACTACTACTACTACTACTACTACTACTACTACTACTACTACTACTACTACTACTACTACTACTACTACTAGTATGAATATGTTCTAAAATAGTCTATCGGCCTTTCAGTGAGTTTCACATTCCGGCGCACTTACTATGAATTTAACTTATGTATTGGAACAAATGTACAGAATAATAGTGTCGATTTGAGGAAAGCCCATGAATGACGCAATGAAAACATAATTTTCAAGGAATCCCACATCCGAATGCTGTCCGTTTCCGAATAAAATTGCTACATGTAGCGATCGGATTCGGATACAGACAGGTTTCGCATACGCATACGGACATATGGAATCATACTATCTATTTGTATTGGGAGGGAAAAAAATTTCAGATACGGATACGTTAATGGGATCCTAGCTTTAAGCATGCATTCCAATGATAAATTTAAATTTTCAAAAATAGTCTCTTGGCCTGCAAATGAACATTCGCTAAGACGACTACAGAAGCCATTGCTGGCCAGGTTGACCATTAACGGGCTAAAATAGATGGAAGCTAATTTTAATAGCTTTAATTTCAAAATATTCAACAAGTTTTCTGTACAGGTAGCTTTTACCGGAGATTGGGAGATACATGTTCTTGGAGCTCAGAGATGAAAGGCCTAAAATAATCATCAAATTTCTTAAGAAAATTTCAATTTCAATTCCATGAGATTATTTTTGAAGATTTACCACTGAAATGACTGGCTCGAAAATCGAGCCACTCATTTCAGTGGTAAATTTTCAAAGATAGTCTTCTCTTGGTCTACAACTGGACATTTCTCAAGACCACTGCAGAAGACGTTTTTTTTATCTGCCTTGAGTGTTAAAGTGAAACACCAAACCCTCTATACTACTTTGTATTAAATGAATCTACAGAACGTAACATTTTCAAAAATATAATTGTAAGCGCTGTGCTCAAATTAGAAATATATATGTTCGTTATTTAAATATGTGATACATTGGTTAAATTTCTATTTCCGGTTGAGGCGTATGACGTCATAAGTTGAACATTTTTCTCGCTGTCATCCAACGTTATCGCAATTTTATATTGCGAATTGCGTTTTATAACGGGTTTCTCTTCAACAGTGTTAGGAATATAGAAAACTATATTTGCGGAAATGTTGAAGAATACATAATAACAGTCCTTTGTCTGAATTCTCTGATGGTGCTGATTTTGACATCAAGTCTTGATCTTGGGATAATGAATGACGTGATAGTATAGGCATATCAATATAATTGCCACTTTTGAATCAACACTCTCACTGGCGCTATGGCAGATAATGTTATTAAAGTTTCAAATGTTGAAGAATACATAATAAGTCCTTTGTCTGAATTCTCTGATGGTGCTGATTTTGACATCAAGTCTTGATCTTGGGATAATGAATGACGTGATAGTATAGGCATATCAATATAATTGCCACTTTTGAATCAACACTCTCACTGGCGCTATGGCAGATAATGTTATTAAAGTTTCAAATGTTGAAGAATACATAATAAGTACTTTGTCTGATTTCTCTGATGGTGCCGATTTTGACATCAAGTTTTGCTCTTCGAATAATGAGTGACCCGATAGTATAGGCATATCAATATAATTGCAACTTTTGAATCACTCTCACTGGCGCTATGGCAGATAATGTTATTAAAGTTTCAAATGTTGAAGAATACATAATAACAGTCCTTTGTCTGAATTCTCTGATGGTGCCGATTTTGACATCAAGTTTTGCTCTTCGAATAATGAGTGACATGATGGTATAGGCATATCAATATAATTGCCACTTTTGAATCAACACTCTCACTGGCGCTATGGCAGATAATGTTATTAAAGTTTCAAATGTTGAAGAATACATAATAACAGTCCTTTGTCTGAATTCTCTGATGGTGCTGATTTTGACATCAAGTTTTGCTCTTCGAATAATGAATGACGTGATAGTATAGGCATATCAATATAATTGCCACTTTTGAATCAACACTCACTCTCACTGGCGCTATGGCAGATAATGTTATTAAAGTTTCATCTATTAATGTGAGTTTAAATAGTTCTTACATACATCCCAATACATAGTGAGGTATTTATGTTTTCATACTAGCCTCAAAACTTCCTGAGATATTGTAATATTCATGCAGTTGGCATGTATCTTCATAGAAAATGGGCATCTTAAGGTTTGGCAACTAATGTATGAAAATAACAAATATATTCCATAAATTTGCGATAGTGTGATAAACGTCTTAATCTCTTCAATATGTACATATATAAATGATGTCGATAGCATAATTATCACCGATAGAGATATCGCCATGCAAATGCATGCACTCCTGCCATCAGAGTGCTGGTATCATAGTTCTTATTGGATTGCATTCAACCTATGACGTCATAGGTTTAATTGACTCGCCGAAATTTATAGCAACATAGCGTTTTTTAACACCATTGTAATCGGATTTATATATAAATATCGCAAGAAAGTTTTACACAGTAGCTTAAATATTGGTTCTACGATAGAACTGCATGTTTTCTGCAAACGATGGCAACCCTGCTTGTGTTCCCCTTTAAGGGGTTAATCCATATTTTCCATATTAAATTAACCCTCATATAATATTTGCTCCACTTACGATTTAGATGATTGATGTAATACACTCCGACTCGTGGATCGTATATTTCTTCCCAACCAAATGGTAACTCATTTCCAGAACAGTCAGCAAAAGTTTGAGGCTTGGTTAACCTGAAAAGAGCAAAGGACATCACTACAGTTAATACACCAGTTTCTATGAGTTCATATTAAAATCTCACAAAGCCTTCCACAACCCACAGCATTTGCAGAGAAGGATTAGAGTATTTTTGAAAATTTAACATTGGGATGAATAGCTCGGGTATCGAGACAGACATCCCAATGGTAAATTTTTAACAAAATATTCTTCCATTGGTATGCCAAATAGTTATTTTTCAAGACCATTGTGGAACCCATTTTTGGGGGCAGTTGACTGTTAAATGGTTAACTTAGCAAAAAGATGCGTAAAGGATGGCTGATGGCTCCACTCATCCAATCTCCACACTGACAATTCTGATCAGTTTTCTGACGGCCAACGTCCATAATTCATGAATCCAGTTTATCCATCAATCATATGACATCATAATCAAAGTCTACGTGACGTGTAAGATGATGTCATAATTAATTATGTCATGAATGACTTGATTTAGTCTGTCTTAAATGCTTAATAGTCCGTCGTCAAATTGTACATCCTTACTATTTAACCCATTCACCGATGATTTCTCCATATCTTATTTTAAAGTCAACTAGGACTTCATTTCTAGAAAATCGTGGGGAGCTAAAAATTGCTCTCCATGATCAATGCTAGGGGAGTGATTAATCCTCCAGCAGAATGAAAACTTGCACATGTTATTAACCCTTTAATTGTCAAGCCGGCCAAGACCAGCCTCTGCAGTGGTCTTGAGGAATGGCCATTTGCAGTCCAAGCAGAGATTATTTCTGGAAATTTATCACTGGAATGACTCGCTCGATAACAGCCCGTCATTCCAGTGATAATTTTCTAGAAATATAGTATTCTCTTAGCCTTCAAATGGACATTCAATGAAAAAATTATTTGACTTTCTTGACCAAATTTACCCATTAAAATATCTCAATTTTGATCAAAGCTTTGAGATTTAAGGTGAGCTATTAATTGCTCTCCTTGGATGAAAAGTTAGGCGAGCTGCGTGAGCGAAAGTGATAGCTCACCTAAAAAATGATGCCCTGGTCAACCATACGTGAAAACCAATGAATATTTTTAAAATTAATTTGATTGGAAGTCGTGGCTTCCTTAGAAAGCAACAGCTTCCAGTAAAATTAATTTCGAAATATTAAACAGAATAAGGAATTTACTTTTCCGGGATTTGTCATAAGGAAGTATGTGTCATAGTTTGGGTCCAGTATGATTAACCAAATATGAGATACAAAGAGAAAAGTTGAGCTAATACAGATTGGATGGCGCCACCGCCGATGACATGCAGGATATCACAATAGCTCTCTTTACTTCATAAAGTTGAGTTAAAAATAGTCTTCGCTTGGTCTGCAAATAGACATTTTCTATGACAAAATTGAAATTTTCCTGACCAGATTTGAGGTTTATCTAGGGGTAATGTACATACAGTGAGTGCATACATATTGGCTGCCTAGCAGAATTATAAAATCTGTGAATGCACATGCAGGGTTATGCTGAGGCAGAATTTTTAGCTCTATAAAATTCACAATGTCCCATCATTACCTTCACACATGGATCATTGGCCCACTGGATTTTATGCCATAGCAATCTTCCATGTACGTAACTCAGGCCAGTCCAAACTGGCATAACCCATCTTTGGTTCCCGCAAAGGTTACGCCAATATTTCTGACACAACCTGTTTTCTGTTCACGCAATTCCTTTCACATTGTACATAACTACATAACAAATGATTACGCAAAACAGAATGGGTTACCTAAAACAGTCTGGCTTCACCCAAAAATGGGATAGACACATTTTCAATTTAGACAGGCCTGTTAAACTAACGCAACATTTGTCAAAATGACCCATAATTTCTTGAGGGAGTGGGCCAATTGAACCCCACTAAGCAACCGGCTCGGCTGAACCCTGCACATGTAACAAATGCTGTCAGCAGGCCATATCTGAACGTGAATGGGACCTATTTAACAGGGACTCAAATTATACACCATTATTCATTAAGACCATAAAAGTACAGTACTGAAAGAGTTCAGTACTCAACACTGAAATGAACACACACACACGTACGCGCACACAGTTATAAAAATAAGCATTCTGTACTATAGGTCACAATATGATGACAAATTCTTTTGGGACGGGAAATACCTAGTCAGTGTAACACAGATGACGAGGGATGATTTAAGGTTTATACATGTATGCAAACAGACTGCACCTAAGATCAGGTGGATTAACCCTTTCACTGATGAATTCCTGATATCACACTTTCAAGCCACAAAACTGTTGAATATTTTGAAATTAAGTTGACTGGAAGCTGTTGCTGCAAAAGGCAGCAACAGCTTACAGTCAAATTAATTTCAAAAAATTCAACAGAATTTGTTTTAATATATCGTAAAGAACATAGTATTTCTGGAATATATCGATGGAAGAATTAATCACACATATATACATCATATATGTGATATATAGCTAGCTGCTGACGGCATGAAAAGGACTACAGGTAGGGCAAATTAGGGAGACAGTAAATATTCTCACACTGGTGAACAACTGGATAGATGTATTTTATAGACAAATTTCATTCTATATACGTCATAAATCATTAACCCATCCAGCAGAATGAACAAACCGTACCTTTGTGGTAGTCTTGAGGAATGTGAAATTACAACGAGCCAGGAGAAGACTATCTTTGAAAATTTACCACTGGAATGACAGGCCACATTTGATCAATTTTATCTATCAATTGATCAATTTCTATTTGCCAGCAGAAGGATATCTTGAAAGTTTATCACTCGACTGATTGGCTCGATAACCGAGCCAGTTGTTCCAATGGTAAATTTTCAAAAGTAGCCTTCTCTTTCTCTGCAAATAGACGTTTTTCAAGACCTTTGAAGATGCCGCTTAGATGGCTGACTTGAGCATCAAACGGTTAATACAGTAGATTAAAATCTCAGCCATTAAAATCATCATCATGCCGCTTAATTAATCAGCAATGACTGTCACACACTCGCAGCATTCCAAATAAACCCGTTAACTCATTAACGCTATAATTTGTTCAAGAAAACTTAAATTTTCTCTTTAGGTCCTTTTGCAGATCAAGAGATTATTTTTGAAAATTTACCACTGAAATTACTGGCTCAGTTATCGAGCTAGTCATTCCAGTGCTAAATTTTCAAAAATAGGCTTCTCTTGGTCTGCAAATGGGCATTTCCCTAGACCACTGCAGCAGCCGTTTTGGTTGATACGAGTAGAAAAGGGTTAATACATGTCCATTTGCAGTCCAAAAGAACTCTTTTTTGAAAATGTACCACTGAAATTACTGGCTCAGTTATCAAGCCACTCATTCCAGTGGTTAATTTTAAACAAGCGTGCCTGCCACCTAGTAGCTCGGCTAAATAATACGACAATTTTTTATGATTTTAAGCTTTTCAGGGGGGATAACTCTGGCAAATATGGGCAGATCTCACTAACGAAAATCATGACATTTCGTCTCGACCTAGTATGTCAACGAAACAAATTTCAAATGGATGTTCAAAACTATGAGATCTGGCCTGCACAAGAAATTCAACGCATTATAAGCTTTTCACGGGGGATAACTCTCCCATATACGGACAGATCTTGTTGAAAAGAAACTATGACAATTCGTCTTGATCTAATATGTCCCCTGAAAAAATTCAAATGTATGTTCAAAACTCTGATGTCTGAACAGATAACAATTTTTTAAACGTATTTTAAGCTTTTCAAGGGGGATAACTCTTGCAAAAAGGGATAGATCTCACCAAAATAAAATCATGACATTTCGTTTCGACCTAGTATGTCAACGAAACAAATTTCAAATGGATGTTCAAAACTATGAGATCTGGCCTGCACAAGAAATTCAACGCATTTTAAGCATTTCACGGGGGATAACTCTCCCATATACGGACAAATCTTGTTGAAAAGAAACTATGACAATTCGTCTTGATCTAATATGTCCCCTGAAAAAATTCAAATGTATGTTCAAAACTCTGAGGTCTGAACAGATAACAATTTTTTAAACGTATTTAAGCTTTTCAAGGGGGATAACTCTTGCAAAAAGGGATAGATCTCACCAAAATAAAATCATGACATTTCGTTTCGACATCATATGTTTAATGAATATTAAATTTCAAATGTAGGTTAAAAAATATTTGAGATCCAGCCAGAACACGAACTTGCTAACAAACAGACAGATGGACGGACGCTATCACAAGACTAGTTTTATTATACATTGTACGCCTGTCATATAATAAAACTAGTCTTGTTTTCACGCCAGCAAATGGACAGTTCTCGAGATCACTGCAAAAGCCATGACTGGCTGGTCTCACCAATAAAGGTATAAAACGATTATACCTTCACATGTTCACTGATACAGCCTACAGGGAATCTACAGGAAATATATACCTTAGATGTTTGACATATTTTTTGGAGTGCAATCTAAAAAGCTTGAGGTCATATCATAAAATATTCGTGTACCAAATTTTGTGCAAATCAATGCTTCGAAAAAGCGATTTTCCGGCGGTTACTAACAGATTTCATGGATCTCAGGGTCGCTTAACCCTTTAACACTCATATCAGCCAAAAAACAGCTTCTGCAGTGGGCTTGTTAAATGCCCATTTGCAGACCAACAGAAAACCATATTTCAAAATTCACCACTGGAATGACTGGCTCGATAATCTATCCAGTCATTCCAGTGGTAAATTTTCAAAAATAGTCTTCTCTTGGTCTGTAAATGAAAATTTTCTGGGAAAATTGAAATTTTCTTGAACAAATTCGCGGATTAAATGTTTAATGAATAGGTACAGCTGGCTGTATACATTCTGGCTATGAATGACGATGTCAAGTTCGGGTTGCGGGGGAGGGATATAGGGGAATTCAGACGGATGTGATAGAGTTTAGCTCTTCTGGGAATTTATAACAAAAACGCAAGTCAGAAGACATTGTTGATATCTAAGCCGCCCCATGATTTTCAGCATGTATGGTGAACTGGTCCTAATATTGGAAGTTGAATAGATTTTGACCATGTATTGGAAAGAATTGATTCGCCAAGCTATGTCCATTTGAACCAGTCAAAGAATTTGTATTTAGACCCAAACTATATCATACGTGTACCTACACTGCGCTGCGTGGAAGGCAGATAAATGGATGGACAGAAAAATGGATATGTATTATGCAGTCAAAAACAAACCAGGCCTAACCAGACCCATATCTCATAAATGTGATCGCAGGGAGCTCAGTAGAAGGGGTGCGGGTGGGGGGGGGGGGTGTGGGGTGAATAGGTAACCCTCAAATTTGGTCAATAAAATTTCACCGTTAGAAAGCAACCACTTGCAGACAAAGAGAAGACTATGTTTGAAAATTAGTACCTGGAATGATTAGCTCGATTATCGAGCCACAGCAGGTCATTTCAGTGGTAAACTTTCAAAGTCTTCTCAAGAGCATTTCAGAAGCCATTTAGGCCAGCTTGAATGTCATAAATCATACATTATATCATAACAATGTGTGCCATGAGCTAAGTATCCGACCAACATATTGAACAAAAAACTATTTGCTCTGTAGAGCATAGATAAAAAGTTAGCATGCATGTGAGAAATGCTTCTGATAAATCAGTCAACTGTAACTAACAGTCTTCCAGGGAGACATTCCTGAATGCCATGCATTATAAACAGAACAGATCACTGGGAAATATTTACTCATCATCATGATCACTATCCCTGCATCTATAGGCTCTTACTGTCAAAGAAGAGGCTGAAGGAAGCATTGCCTGAGTGGTAACTATGAGTCGTGCATGTATGCAAGGTAGTAGCGCAGACCATGCATACCAGCATTCATTCCACTATCCCCACCACCCACCATACACATCCGGCATTCCATGTATAAGTGTGCCACACTGCAAGTGAGAGGTTATTTAAACACTTTTTACTCTAAACTCGTGGACAATGCACTGAAATATGAATATGAAGCTTGACCAGTGAATATTCCTGAAAAATAATTTGTATGAAATTTGTTGCTGCCTCCGACATTAACAACTTCCAGACAAATTATTTTCAAATATTTAACCAGTATGAGGTTAACTATAAATTATAGTATCTGCATATTAATTAACCATTTGACAATCGAGTCTGCCAAAGATGTCTTCTGCAGTGGTCTTGTGAAATGTACATTTACAGATGCAGACAAACCTTTTTTTGGAAAATTTACCACTGAAATGACTGCCTCGATAACCAAAATTTTCTTGAGTGAATTTGAGGGTTAAAATGTGCTACATATGTCAGCGCTAATGAAATGTGTCTTACAACCAAAGGCTGCTATTTGTTTTATTACACTCAAATATGACAGACCCTCCAGCTGTCAGTCATTAAATCAAGATAATATAGTACTTGTAGATTTAATTATTATAGAACAAGATGTTGATATAGGCCATATATCATCTATTCAACTTAAAGATGCACTCACAGCTGGTATGTAAAGCATCTAGAGCACTAGTGGTCACGAATATGACAAGGAACATAAACCCGCTTGATTTATAGACATATAGTTATCTTGAGGAAAAATGAATTTAGGAAAACTTTCCACTGCCTCTTAAATCATACCCATTTAAATTCATAAACAAGTTCAAACGCACTATAGATGTGGCTTTGTCAAAAATGTTAAGAACTTGACAGAAAGACAGACAGACTGACAAAGCAACAATTTTCAGTAAGTGTAACTATAGATGTTTTATGAATTAACAAAGACCTGTGGAGTGTTGACACACGGTATCCAGAAAACAGCTATTGCAGTGATACTTATAAGGGTCCTTTTGAGGGTTTGGGGGTACCGCATTATGCAGCTTAGGACATGAAAATGTTTTGCGAGGGGTCCCTGGGATTCCTTAAAATTGTTTAATATTTGTTATTTTTGTGCAGATTGGCGCCTCAAAATTCCAGTCTCGGATTTCCAGATTTTGTGTGCCATGCTAAACACCGAGCTACAGCACATTTCTGCGGGCTACATTTCCCATGGGTTTTACCTCTGAATATGTTTGAATGTTTTGAAACCAATTTGACTGAAAGTTGTTGGTGGCTAAGCCACCAACAACTTTCAGTCAAATTGGTTTCAAAACAATCGAGCATATCCAGTTATTGCCCAATGAAATTATTATCTGATACTGAGGCTCTCAAAAACCAGGGTTTCCATTATATTTTAAAGACAGGAATTCTGGGCCTTCCACTGAGTGTAATTCTTCTTCTGACAATGCTTGGAGTTCAAACATGAAATATGGAATTTAATTAATATTGCAACATTATCATGCAATATGCCAATAATATTCGATACTTGGTTTGTATGTATTTGTTTTATTCTACATAATTTAAAATAAATGTTCATTCATTTTTAAAAACTGGAATGTTTGCGATAATTAAAACAAATTTCATGCTAAACTTCATATTCGCTACACTGCCTGATACCAATTATCTATTGTTGAAAATTTATTCTAATGGTGATAATTTTGAAAATGATTTGACTGACAACCCCTGATCCATGGCTAAAGGCTCCTCACAATATGATAATTTATCATGAAAGAAGTAACCCTTAACACTCATATCAGCCAAAAATGGCTTCTGCAGTGGTCTTAGAAATGTCCATGTGCAGACCAAGAGAAGGCTATTATTTGAAAATTTACCACTGGAATGACTGGCTCAATAACCGAGCCAGTCATTCCAGTGGTACCTTTTTCAAAAATAGCCTTCTCTTGGTCTGCAAATGAACAATTTCAATGAGAAAATTGAAATTTACGTGAACAAATTTGAGTGTTTTACGGGTTAAAAAATGTCAATAAATTTGTAAAGTAAATTAAAAAAATTCTGTGATAAAAACATCGCGACTGCGCAGAGGCAAAATAAACCAATATATTTTGCTAATATACAATGGTCTCCTAGAGCTGTTAGCCACCCACCTAATTCTAAGAAACAAGGCACATTTCATCAACCACATCGCACAGACAATATGTCAGTAGTGATATCAGCCCATATGCTAGGCATTCCTTTGATGAGGTCTATTATTAATACAAGATATATTATGGATTTATAATACACATGTTCACTGACATCTAACTCTGGGAGCGTTGGGCAGACAGTAAATATTGGTATGCCAAATATGTTGACCAGCTGGATACTGTATCAGATATATATGAGTAGTGCTGGATGATTATCAGTTCACCACCACCAACCCACCCACCCACACCCTCGAGTCCATCCTCCTCCTCTCTGCCCTTGATGTTTCACTATGCATGGAATGCCATGAACCATTGACCAATTAACGCTTTTATCACACAAATCAAGCACTGTTAAGTGTCATAATTTCAAAGTAACTAGATACAGGTTTTACAATCAGGAGCAGTTGAATATGTTGAAACTAATTTGACAGGAAACTTGCGGGAGCAACAGCTTCCAGTCAAATTAGTTTCAAATTATCCAACAGAATCCATCTTTACCCATAAAGAATGTGTTGTATATGATACGTAGTGATACGAGTGTTAATACATGTGCTACTACATTCTAATTGTGTGGTCTGAAAAATGGCCAATACTTCACAGAGCACAGCTAGGCTTAGCATGTCCTCGTAAAAATTTATGATATGCCAACCCAAAGGGTTTCGGTTTAACCACAAAGAACTATGCAATGATGGTGATCAGGGGGGGGGGGGGGGGGGGGGGGGAAATTTTAAGTACCCAGTAAAAACTGTAATGTTTGGAATGAAGCAGCAAAAGTATGATGTGCTGTGGGCAAAATGTAACTTGGGACCCTCAAAAGTTGTGGAAGTGGGTCCCATGGGACCCCTGAAAATCTTGCACGATTGTTAAATATTAATTAGTTTTATACGTTTTTTGACAAACATAAACACAAAATCTAGCATGGCACCTTCCATGACTCATAGCTGTGCACCCATGATACTCTCTAATTTTAGCATGGATGAGAAAAACTTCATAAGAATCACAAATTCTAGTTTGGGACCCTGAGATTTCAGGTTGGGACCCCTAGATTTCTAGGGGTGGGGTCCCTGGGACCTCCAAAATTTAGATGCCATGAGAAACACTGGCTGTGGGTATACCTAGGGTCACTGTGACCTACCAAAAAAACGTGAACAAATGACTAGCATACATCTAAGCAGTAGCCTAGTTACAGAGGCTGTGTCATCCATGTGCCATAGAACTGCTTGACTGGAAGGTGAATACATTTTTATCAATCTGGGTCAGCGCGACCTCTTTAAAACTGTGATGATTACGCAATCTACTGCGGTAAAACCTTCAGCATAACATCCACCTTAAAAGTCCACCCGTGAAACATGACTATAGACTATAGAGGCTGTTATTAACCCTTTAATGGTCAAGTCAAAACCAGCCTCTGTTATGGTCTTGTGGAATGTCCATTTACAGTCCAAGAGAATACAATTTTTCAAAATTTACCATTGGAATGACTGGCTCGATAAATTTTCAAAAATTGTAGTCTCTTGGCCTGTAAATCGACATTCAATCGGCAGATTTAAACAATTTTCATGACTAAGTTTGACCATTAACGGGTTAATTTATCTTTGAAAAATGTTGAGGAGTATTAAGATATAGAATTTATACAGTTTTTTAGTTTAATATCATGATTTTAAATATCATTTCAGTTCTTGAGATGAAATATAGTTCAAATACTACACATAAATGTAAACCCTTTAAACCTCAAATTTGTTTTTAAAATTTTAATTTTCTCATAGAACATGTCCATTTGCAGACCAAGAGAACTCGTTTTGAAAATTTAACACTAGAATGATTAGCTCAGTTATCGAGACGGCCATTTCAGGGGTAAATTTTCAAAAATAGTCAGCAAATGGACATTTCTCAAGCCCACTACAGAAGCTGTTTTTGGCTGATATTACTAGTAATAAGTATATTGGTGGTGTTTAGAACTAAAGAGACCTCATGGGAAAGAGCCTAACATTCAGGCCTGGTTTACACTCACAGAAACACAAACAAATATACAGTGAACATTTCAAACATTCCATATAGATCTTCAAAAAACATACATCAGATTCCCTTTCACCCAAGATCCTTCCAGCACAGGCATCTTTAGAATGCTAAAGGTGTTTATATTTTGATAGATGTGACACCAGCGCCATCTGGTGGCTTTTATAGCAGATGTGGTCTTTAACCCTTCCGCAGAGAAATATTAATTTGCAGACCACGAGGACGATTGTTTGCAAATTTACTACTGGAATAACTGGCTCTATAACCGATCCAGTCATTCCAGTGCTAAATTTTCATAAATAGTCTTTTCATGGTCTGCAAATGGACATTTTCTATGAGAAAATAAAAATTTTAAAAACAAATTTGAGGGATAACGGTTAACTCTTTAACACTCCAGCCAGCCAAAAGCAGCTTCTGCAGTAGTCTTGAGGAATGTCCATTTACAGGTCAAGAAGACCATTTACTGGCATGATAAAAAGATTTTACTGAAAATTTGACTAACTATGGAGGATGTTGAACCAAATGGATTAACCCTTTACTGCTCAAGTCAGTGAAACCTGTTTCTGTAGTGGTCTTGAGAAATATCCATTATGATTAGCATACCAAGAAGACTATTTTTTTTAATTTATCACTGGAATGACTGGGTCGATAACCGAGCCATAAAACAGAGCCAGATACAGTAAACAAATATTCCTCTCTTTGTCTGTGAATGGACATTCTCTCTGGGAAAATTAACAGTTAAAACAGGTTTGAGGGTTAAAGGGTTAATTAACCCATGCTATCCTGTGTACTCAGGAATGATACTTCCAAATATGTTAGATATGGGGTAGGTTCTAACCACATCTTCCTTGAAACCCAAGCCTCGGGGTGCAGGGTGGCGGAGACAAAGTTCTCAGGGGTGGGCAAATGTGAGTGAGTGAGAAAATGGCGATATAAAAATAACAAATACATAAGAATGTCACCGCATTCCAATACAATCTTTATATCCCATTCTTCAAGAAAGCACAACCTCCACCAGTCTACAGTACATACATTCTCAAGATTCTTCACCGTTGCCTGAATCACAGGAAACAGATGTCTTGAAGAGAAAGGGAGAGCGTTCCTGGGAAAATCCGGACTATCTGTTGTGGATTAGAATGTAAACACAGTGATGCTAGAGATCTTTGCATACCACAAGTGTTGTTGGGAGAATAGCTTGAATTGCCTAGAAAGATAACTTTAACACTCAATTTGTTCAAGAAAATAAAATCTTTCTCTTAGAAAACGTCCGCTTGCAATCCAATTCACCTTTCCAGAATATCCATCTATTGTCTGACAAGGCGTGTAGGATGATGTCATAATCATTACATCATGTCCTGTCTATTAATAGTCAGACACATATGAATTGTATGCCTCTACTATTTAATAAACATGCTGTTGAATATTTTGAGTCAAGAAGTTCAGAGTTCGATCGATCCCAACACAAGAGGTGTGGGTGGAGCTTAAATAGAGATGGGCGGGGCATGGCTAAAAATGGAACGGTCCATTAATCACTAGAATTACTGGCTTGATAAGTGAACCAGTTATTCCGGGGGTAAATTTTTTAAAAACTTCTAAATTTGTCGTGCAAATGTACATTGACTACCGAAAACTCCATAACCAATCTTGAGATTCTTGACCATTAAGAAGGGATAAATGGAGTTTGTGTCTCAAACCAGAATCCAGGATTGACTGTGCATCCAGTATCTAAAGCTCAGAAACAACTTATGGTCGAATAGTTTGAGCACAATTGGATTGGAAGAATGTTCAAAATATTCAACAGCACCTACATCATGTTCAAAATACATGTTTCTATTTTTGTTTTGGAAACATGTTAACTTATTTATGAGCTGTACTGTAGAACAAAATGTATAGGAGAATGTAGATCAAGATGGTAGTCAGAATTAGATGTGTGATTTACTGGTAGAGGTGAGTTGGGGTATAAAGCTTTCAAAACTGATAGTATGATTAGACTACTAAAATCGCTTTCAGTTTAATTGCCAAATTGGAATAGTCCTTCACACAGAAATCACTATTAACTCTAACCCTTTTATCAGCCAAAACGGCTTCTGCGGTGGTCTTGAGAAATGCCCATTTGCAGACCAAGAGAACACTATATTTGAAAATGTACCACTAGAATGACTGGCTCGGTTAACCGAGCCAGTCATTTGGCTCGGTTAACCGAGCCAGTCATTCGTGCAGTAAATTTTCAAAAATAGTCTCCCCTTTGTTACGTGTGAAGGAATCAATTTGAATTTCATGGTATTTATACAGGTAAGCTGTGAACATTTTTTAAAGTAAATTGACTGGGAACTGTTGCTGCCTACTGCAGCAATACATGTAGATTCCAGTCAAATTATTTTCAAAATGATCATGAAAATTTGGTTCGGCTGAACAAGGATGCATTAAATTCCAAAATGTGGGAAGGCTCTTCCTACCCACCGCAGTCTGTGAGTCGTTCCCCCCCCCCGCTACATGAGTGTTGCTGACCAAGCATGGGTGGCTCACTGGAAACACTGTATTGGCTGAAAGGCTTTTGCAATGTTAGGAATGTTATTTTGATATTCTATATGGCGGCATCTTCACACTGAGTGAGCATCCTCTAGTAAGAAATGTCATGATAAAGTGAGCCGGTGAAGGATAGGAGTGGTACTACCAATGAAATAAGTAAACTCTCGGAAGACTGGGGAAGATTGCTTCAGAACTTATTATATATATATATATACATCTGCATATTACCACTTATGAAAATTACGTATATTAACCCTTTAAGCCTTAAATTTGTTCATAGAAAATGTCCATTTGCAGACCAAAAGAAGACAATCATTCCAGTGGTAAATTTTCAAAAATAGTCTTCTTCATTTCTCAAGACCACTGCAGAAGCTGTTAACGGTCAAGCCAGCCATAAACAGATTCTTTGCTGGTCCTAAGTAGGAATGTCCATTTGCATGCTAGACTATTTTTCTTAATTTACAACTTTTAGACCAAGCGAAATAATTTTTGAAATCTTTCCACTGGGTAGCTGACTCAATAATCGAGGTAAAATAAGTTTATATTGGCCTGCAAATTGGCATTTTTCCATACCACTACAGAGGCCAGTTTTGGCTGACTCGACCATTAAACAGGTGGACAGACAGATAGACATGGATATTATAATAGTCGCACAAGGTGGTGAGACTCATGATCCCTTCGTAATTAACTTTCTTTATAACATAGTATAGTATCAGACAAAATCCAGGTATTTCTTTTGAATCACATAATGTATATACTATATAATTTTTAGTCGCACCTCACGGGTAGCAAAAATCGGTTTGCCACTCCTGACAATGCACTCATATCAGCCAAAAATGGACTCTGCAGTGGTCTTGCAAAATGTACATTTACAGACCAAGAAGACTATTTTTGAAAATTTACAACTGGAATGACTGGCTCGATAACCGAGCCAGTCATTCCAGTGGTAAATTTTCAAAAATTGTCTTCTTGGTCTCAAAATGAAATTTCTAAAAACCAATTCGAGGGTTAAAGGGTTGACATGTACTGTTGAATATTTTGAGTATAATCAGATCGGAAGACATTGCTGCCTAAGTCACAATCCAATTATGTTCAAAATATTCAACAGGCTTCTGTTTTGCATTTGGAAAACTTAAATCATGTTAACTGTCTGACTGCTACATTTTTGCAGACAACATATTCCAAGGGTTATATTGCTAGACTTGCTAAATATTTTGAAAACAATTTGACTGAAAGTTGTTGTTGCCTAAGACACCAACAACTTTCAGTCAAACTGTTTTCAAAATACTTAACATGCTCAGAGTTATTGCCCATTGAAATAATTGTCTGGTGGCTTCCAGTGACGAGACCTTGCCCTTTACTGTAACCTCATAACTAAAGTACAATCGAATATGTTTCTCTAAATCCAGCCACGTTGACACTCACTCGCATACCTTCTATAGATGGCATCTTCAGTTACATATCACATAGCGCGTCAGTCTGGCATGGCGTGCCATGGTTAATCATTACGCGCAATGAAGCAAAACACATTTATATATAGAATCTAGTTTGTCAACGTTTACATATATTCAACGCAGAAATGTGATCTATTATTGAATAATTTAATTATAAAGCTAGTCCTTGAAAGCAAACTACATGCATCTCAATTTCCAGGTAACTATTGTCGGTATTGTGAAATGCTCGCATTGAACTTTTCAAGCAAGTCTGATTTAGCGTGCAAAGAATTAGTCATTTAGCAGTTAATCCAGCAAAAAAAACCTGCTTCTGCAGTGGTCCTGAGGAGGAATGGAATGTCCATTTGCAGGTCCAACCAATTCTCAAAATGAAAATTTACCGCTCGAATTACTGGCTCAATAATTGTGTGTCATTTGAGCAGTAAATTTTCAAAAATAGTCTTCTAATACACTGTAAATGGACATTAAATGAGCAAAAAATGTTCTTGACCAATATTGACCATTATACTGGGGACAGGTTTACCGTTTCAGAATCTGCATTTTCCGTTTCACCATATTGCAGATTCCGTTTCATTTCCGTTTTGTAAACTATATCTTCTAAGCCTCATGTTAAACTGCCAAATTTGTCTTGTGCATTGTGTTATTAGTGTGTTCAGAAAGTATGAAGTCAAAGTGGAGAATATATCAGTAGCTAATAATTTACAATTTTAGATGAGAATGTTCCACTTTCTTGAGGAAAATGCCTTTATCCGTTAATTCCTGATTGAATATCATGTTTCTGTTTCAATTTACCAAGATTTTACAGAAAAATACCATTTTCCGTTGACTTCCGTTTCAAATTACCAATTCCGAGAATTCTGTTTGTTTTCCGTTATTGCGAAACACAGGCTTGTGCGATTAGGCTAAAATAAAAAAATCAGTGTCGTTTCCTGTAAATCTCCCGGGTAACATTTTTCTTTGTTTTCGTCCGGCCAGGAAATTTTTTTCTACCCAGCATAAATATTAAAACATGCATACATTTGTCAAAATATACAAATTACAATGTTTTAATGCCATTTGTATGCAATGTGAATCCCTTTTGCCAATTGTGACGTGAAAAACATGACAAATTTGGCAATTACAACCAACCATATTTAATGGATATCTAGTCAAATATCTGGAAAACAAATATTTATGACCTTAAAATAAATTATTGAATTTTTATTTTTATTTCCTCACTCCCTACTGATATTCCACCACCCCCCCCCCCCCCCCCCTCCCCAGTTTGTAGGAAACAAAATCTTTTTTATAGATGGCCTTATTGTGTTGAGTGATCGCGTTTGATTATTAAAAAATAAACTGCACAATTCATTCTAACATTACCTGGCAGCGATCAATTTTAACACTAACCCGTTAACCCCTACCACTCTAATGTCAACATGCTATCTTTTTATTGTGCCAGTAGCATAGAAACTGGTGTACATTTTTAAACAACTTTGATGGAAGATGTTGCTGTCTACGACAGCACCATCTTCCACCAAATTTGTTTAAAAATGAACACCAGTTCATCTTTTAATTGAATTTGAAAATTTAAAATTTTGACATCGGAGTGATAAGAGTTAACCCGAGGATAGGAGAATTTCATGTGGGTTAGTAAAACTACACCTGCATTAACCCGCACAATAAAAAGATAGCATGTTGACATTAGAGTGGTAAGGGTTAACGGGTTAGTGTTAAAATTGATCGCTGCCAGGTAATGTTAGAATGAATTGTGCAGCTTATTAATCCTTTCAACAATGAAACCCTGTTATCTCAATTTAAAGAGACAATTGTATACAGGCAGGCAATCACTAGAGATCTTTTGAATATTTTGAGAATAATTTGCCTGAAAACCATTGCTACCTAAAGTCAACTTATTTTCAAAGTATTCAACAGCTCCCCCATGCTGTTTGCTCTGAAATTGATATAAAGATTATCTGTAGTCTGTATACCAATGTTCCGTCTTCCTGAACACGTACTATTCTGAACATGACAGGTAAAACAATATTCTACCTGTCACTCGGGACAGTTAAATAATTTTAAACATTTCAACCGCTGCTATGATCGATGGGACTCACCACGTCATAGACATTTATATTTACAGGAGTACTGTATATAATAGGAGAAACAGTGATGGTGCATTGAATTTTGATAGCAATAACGATGAACTTGTATCAAAGCAAACATTTGATTGAACTGTCAATAATCCATAATAGATTACTAACATGATCTGTCATTTTATTTTACTCCCTTTTTCGATAATTAAGACCAGTGTGACACGGACTCAAACTGATATACATCAGAGGGAACAGGAGCAGACTGGCAGGACAATCCCCCACAGGGCTCATTTCATAATTAACGCATTTAACTACAATATTTACGCTGACAAAAGTTAGTTCGAGCTGGACTTGCGCGATTTCTGCTTTGAAACATCACGATCAATTTTGTTTAAAAAATCATGATTTTCTATTAAATTGTAGGTCCAAATTACCAAAGTATAAACCGGGGTAACGTGACAAGTCACGAAAACTAGGACTTGGAATTTCTAGAAAAAGGTGAAATAAATGATATAAAAAATAGCGCAAAAAGTAGAAAACAATTTCATGCGACAAATTCTTACCATCCTACGCGTATTCTTAATGAATACCTTATATCCATCATCGCGGGAGTGAAATTATTAATTGGGACTGCCTAAGTATTGCTTATAGTTTAACAAACATCATTTATTTCATCAAAATTTGACATAAAATGTCGTAGAAAGTAATACAAATCATCTAAGGTATCAGCTTCTGCTTATTTGATGGACGAGTTTAGGTCAATACCTGACTAGCGCGAAGACGCTAATCCACATACTTCGGATGGTAGCTTCATGTAGCTACAAGAGTGACAGCGTAAACTCGTCCTACAGTGCCGTTTATAGTTGCTTTCAGGATGTACAAGTTACATTTAAGAGTAATCAACAGAACCCACAGTTCAAAATACAACAATCTAGAGTGCTGTTGCTTTATTTTCTTTAATTAGACATGACAACCGAATCAAAAAGGAAATATTATACACCACCTGAATTGAAATTGCTAACTCTAGAGTCTAGAATTAAAAAGAATTATGTTCACTGATTATTTCCTAACACTCCGCAACTAAGTATATATTTGGTATTTCACGACAGACTCAGGGTCAGCAATGAAAGAAAGAAAATTATATAGCGATTCGACGGAGTAACCAACTAGTTTTCTCAATGGCAAAGGTGTTACCTAGCTATTGTTAGCTTGTTTATCGTAGCGCTTTGTGCTGTGATTAGTAATTATTCTTACAAATATAAACACGATGAACACAGGCATGAATCGATTATAATTGTACTTATGTACTGGTAAAACGTGACAGAAAACTACACTTCAGATATCATACAAACACGAAATCTTTGATGATTTTCCGGTTTTTCCTCAATTATATCATAAAAATCGTGATTTTTAAAATAAATCAAATTTCACGATAAATCGGAAAATCGTGCAAGCCTAGTTCGAGCTCTGGGGGTGTGGAATGATAGGGGAATCCCTATTGAAACCAAATGGTGGGATATGAAGCTTATTCACATTACAATAATAATGGGGGTACAATGCAATGATTAACTTGCCAGATCTTTGTGTGATCTTAGCACAGACTCACAGGTTAATCCCTACCGATTTGCCTATACTAAACAGTTGCCAAGTAAGAAGTGTGTGGAGGCAAGATAATGGCTATTAAGATTTCTGGAGATATGTGCTGTACAGCATTAACCCATTAACGGCTGAGACTCTTCACGAAACTTGGCAATTTACAAGAATAGGTTTCTATTGTCCTGCAAGTAGATATTTCTTGTGACCAGTGAAGGGTTGATGGTCGATCACATACAAATTTTCGCCTATTGAAGTTACTCACTGAATAACTTCAATAAGCACTGAATAACTGTGACCATTTAAAAAAAATCACCACTGCACGAGCCAGTAATTCCTGTGGTAAATTTTCAAAAATAGTATTTTCTTAGTATGCAAATAGACAATCCTCTCAAGAATACTGCAGAGGCTGTTTGCATAGCGAATTAACGTGACACAAGAGGGGGGTACATTATTCAAGTTAGTCATTTATCAGTGCGATTTTGTCTACCTATACTACTATAGTTTGTATAGCAATGACAATGTTACGAATGTATTGAATGGAGATCAGATTCGAGATTATCATCAAATGATTGTCTGGAATTAAATTCTAAATTTGCTACAAATTGTGTAGATGGTTTGTGGTAATGCTTTATAGTTCCCTTTACATAATGATACTGTATGCTATAATGGCATGCCTATTATATCATATTAGTATAATTAGAACTCAGAACAAAGTTAGTCTTAAAGTGAGTGAAAATCAAATACAAACCTATCGCGAGGATCGATCCATGTTGTTTTTTGAGTTGCATGGTCTATAAAGAATACTTTTCCATCGTAATCCCGAAACTCTTCCCATCCGTCAGGTAAAGGTAATTCTCCATCACGTTTTCTTGGCATATTTAAAATCCACAGAAATGGGGGTAAACACCCAATACAACACGCGTAATCCACTACATTGCGATTCTTAAATGTGTATTGACGCCATATTGGAATTAAGTGCTTCTAACATAGGAATCGATTCCTAATAGGTGCTCACACGAGTACTCGATTCCTATTTGATTTCTTTCATTGCTGAGATTTGTGGAAACGTAAAAATGTGTCCCTCATGGATAGCCGATGTGATGTGTTAATTAACCCTTTAATGACTAAATTTGTTCAAAAAATTAAAATATTTACTTATTGAATGCCCGTTTGCAGGCCAAGAGAAGACTATTTTTGAAAATCTATCACTGGAATGACTGGTTCGGTTATCGAGCCAGTCATTCCAGTGATAAATTTTCAAAAATAGTCTTCTCATGGCCTGCAAATGGACATTCCTCAAGACCACTACATAGGCCAGGTTTGGCCGGCTTCGTCGTAAAATGGTTAATCCCTAAACAATCCTCTACCGTCCTGTACAGATAAGCTAGCACATTATTATTTGCTAATTGTTGGTCTGGTCATTATTGGAATATAGTCTTATTCCTACCCACCGTTAATAAATTATTAACTTCTAATCCCTAAACTACCTCCCTACTGTCTTGTACAGTCAGTGCCATGTTTATGGCCCTGCAGCACCCGCAGTTGCGGGGTGTGGGTGGGGGGAGGGGGGGGGGGCGCACGGTCCAGAGAACCGCAAATACTTCCCAGAATGCAGGAAATGGCTTCTCGGAGCATCTCATATTCAAAAAAATTCCAGACCCACCCCCCCACCCCGCCTGCAGGTGGACCGCACATCCACTAACAACGGCAGTGTGTACAGTTAAGCTAGTATATTGCCTTGTCTGCATTGAAGTCCTATGGTTGGTCGGTTGGTCGCTCCGTTGGTCAGTCGCTCCATTGGTCTATTGGTCTATTCATCCGTCAGTTCGTCCATCAGTCCATCCACGCATCGAGTCAGAATTTCGTTATGAAAATGTGTGTTCAGTAACAATATGTACACTAGGTCTAAATTATTTAAAAAATATTAAATGGTTTGAAAACATCAAAAGCCAGATGAAATATATCCGCGAATACTCAAAGAACTGTCAACAGAACTGTCAGACATGTATACTATCAACTTTTTGCTAACACTCCTTAGACATAGGAGTTATCCCAACTGAAGGGAAATCAGCAAACATTTGTTCCTTATATCAAAAAGCGACCGGTCTTTACCAAGTAACTATAGACCAGTTTCCCTCACATGTATTTGCTGTAAGATGTTGGAACACAACATCTGTTCTAATCTAATGAGCCATTTCAAACAAATAACATCCTAACTAATCGACAACATGCCTTCCATAAATTTCACAGGTGTGAAACTCAACTAATTAATCTCATCAATGAGTAGGCTTCATCCATTGATAAACGGAAACAAGTGGACATTTTTATTCTCGATTTTGAAAAGGCTTTTGATACTGTTCCACATGAACTTTTGACATCTAAATTGCACAAATATGATGTGTCATAGAACATACTAAATTGGATTGGCTCATTCTTTACAGGTAGCAAACAGTGAGTAGTAGTCAATGGTGCCACATCAAACGTTTCTGACATTGTGTCTGGAGTACCTCAAGGAACCATTCTAGGACCGTTACTGTTTTCAGTCCACATAAATGATATAGTCAAGGACACTTCCTCAGAAATCAGGCTATTTGCTGACGATTGTGTATGCTACCGAAATATTGATGACCGAAAGGACTGCGATGCATTCCAGCTAAACATGTTAGGTAACTGTGCTAGCACTTGGGAAATGTACTTCCAACCAGTAAAATCCAACATGATGAGCCTAACCAGAAAAAGACAACCATTAAATTCAACTACACACTAAAAGCAACCAGAGAACGTTTTGTTTCATCAATAGTTTATGTGGGCGTCAACGTACATCACCAATGACCTAAGCTGGAACACACACTTCACTGAGATCTGCAGCAAATATTACAGAACCTTAGGACTATTGCGGAGAAATTCATCATTCTGTTCCTAAGAAATCAGACTTCAAGACTACATGGGACTGATTAGACCAGTTTTGCATTATGCAAGTACAACTTGGGCCCCTCATCAAATAACTCTTCAGGACATATTGAAGATTTCTGATGTCTATCCTGTTTCTATGCTACGTATACGTTTTTATGAGATCTACTTGACTATGAAGTCTCTTCCGTTTTGGGTAAGGTTTGTATGTAACGTTGCTGCAACAACCCACCTTACCGAGAACGAAAGAAATAGATATCAGCTCGCCTCGTTTATAGATGAACTTTAACAATACTTGTATTTGATATCCGGGCCTGATCTGACTGACTACTAGAACTTGCAGGTAAGCTACGGTGATCTTCCGTAGTCTCCAGAGTCAACAACAAACTATGCGCCAAACTTTTGCCTTGTATTGATATCACAAGGTGATCGTTTTATTCGCTAACTTAACTGTACAGTAATTCTACAAAGTCGGTAACTTTTACTGTTACCGGTTTACGTATTTAAGACAGATTTAATTCAATGTTTCCTAATCTTTCACAATGAACTAGCATTACTCCCAGCTGCTCTGGTTTGCTATACTATTCAAACTAGCTCTTGCCTACTTAAAACCATTCAGCAAAACACTTTTCAAATCAGACTAGCTCTTGCCTACTTAAAACCATTCAGCAAGAGCGTGGGAACACAGACCGCTACGTAATTAACTAAGTCCGTTTGTCATATCTAATTCCTTAATTGACTCCAACATTCCAAACTGGTGCTAATCATCAAAAGTCATACTCGATTCAGTTTCTGCTGATTGTACCCGCGCACTAACCGACGTATCCATTGCCAGTCATCCAGTGCTGGTAATATATATCTAAATAATAAGATGCGGGTTATACATCTAAATATACAGGGTGACATAGCGCACTAGCTGACGTATCCATTGCCAGTCATCCAGTGCTGATAATATATATCTAAATAATAAGATATATAGTTGATGCTCATGCATTCAGATGCTCATGCATTCAATTATACACGGTGACATAGTCTCTTAGCTTACCTGGTATTCAAACATGTAATTTCACTGAGGTCTTATACTCGTAAATATAAGATGTGCGCAGGGTCATGACTCCCTATGCACAGTCCGATATCTACAATATGTGCAGCTAGATTTATCACCTCAAACTATTGCTACGAACGAGGCAGTATTACAAATATAATGGATACACTAAAACTTCCACCATTGCCAGACAGAAGGAAGCAAACCCACATTATTTTGTTCTATAAAGGTCTACAGCAACAAGCAAAGATATCATTAGACAGTCTGCAGACTCCAATTCGGAAAACGAAAAACATGCACAACAGCCACTTCAACCAAAACTGACATTATTAAATTCAGTTTTATTCCCAGTACGATAAGGGATTAGAACAAACCATCACAGGATATTTTAAGAAGTTCCAACAAATAAGTTTACAGAATTAATCAGAGGGAAAAAGTTATATCAAACCAGCTACTTGACGAATGTGCAGTGAAAATAATGTAGGCCTACTTGGGTGTTTCGCCATAGCTAACCAAGATCAAGATATCATAATGACCATTATATTTACCCTTCTTTCATACCCATGCCCCCACATCACCCAGCCTCCACTCCCCTAAAACTCCCTCCTCCTCCTCCTCCTCTCCCCTATTCCAAAATGTGTTAGCTCATTATTTAGCCACACCACACTCACGATGGAACCGAGAACAACGAAATCGCCTCAAACTTTGGACCCGTGATACCGAAGCGGACTCGTTGGCTGGTATCCGAGTCCAAGGTAACTAACGGGAATCGTTTAACAACAAGGAATTTACCCATTAGCGTATGATGCTTCGTGACGTCATGCCGAACGGGTAGTAAAACTGTCAATCAAAAGAATCGACCAATCAGTGATAGGTTTTCTTGAGATCGGAATGTCCGTCTCCTGAAGGAATGTTTTGTTAAAGATATCAAAATGATCAAATAACAACAACATCTAGTAGACGAATGGAGTTTATTTGTTGAAGCCGTTTGACACAGATAAGTAAATTACCCATGTTTACAATATCACGGTGTGGGGACAGGTTTTCGCTAAATCGAACAATTAAGAGATATATTGATATACATCCATAAGACACACGCACACGTACGTGCGTTCGCGATTTCGTACGTTTGCGCGTGAACCATTTCATGACAAAACCGGCCTCTACAGTGGTCTTGAAGAATATCCATTTGCAGGACAAGAGAAGTGTATTTTTGAAAATTTACCACTGGAATGACTGGCTCGATAATCGAGCCAGCCATTCCAGTGGTAAATATGCAAAAATACTCTTTTTTTGGTTGACAAATTGACATTCAATTAGGTACTGATGTATCCGGATTTAATTTAATATGCATAAACAAGGTTTTTTTAAACTACCTATGGACACTCCAAACCAGTGACTGCGTGCGTGAGTGCGTGCATGAAGTTAGGCGTATGGACGACAGAAAAACCGCCAGTTTAGGCTTTTATGCCTATACAAATTCAGAAACAATACAATCCTGACAGAGAAGTGAGGAGATTGGGTGGTTTGTGGTGGTGGGTATTGGAAGTTTTATTTGATGAATTTTCATGGAAAAGTTTCCTTTTATTGCCCTACATGTTTATCGTGGTGGTGCTGTCAAATTTTGCAATTTCAAAAGTGTCGGATAAACCGTTTGGCTGCCACCTTGTATAGTTTTACCGCCAAAAATGTCCTATAGGAAAGCAATGCGAAATTTTAATGGCTTTCAAAGAACAAACAGATATGGATTTGAACAAAATTAGACAAGAATAATCATTTTGGGAATAGAGATGCAAAATTGTAAGCATGCAATTTAGAAACGCATTTAAACATCTCCGAAACTGCTTAGCCACCGGACATTTCCAGTTTATTCATCCATGATATGACGTCATACACAACTATGTGACGTGTAGGATGACGCCATACACAATTACGTCATGAATGACTTAGATAAGTTCACCACGAACGCGTAATTGATGACGGACAGCGCCGTTGTGCGAATTGTATGACTACTATTTAATAAACATGCTTTTGATTATTTTGAAACTAATTTGACTAGGCCCTGTTGCTAGGCAGCAACAGGACCAAGTCAAATTAGTTTCAAAATATTATTAATATTAGTATTACTTTTACCCGTATAGCTTTCTGAAAATTGATAGTCAGGGAGTTCAGGGATCGATCGATCCCAACATGGGCATAGTATGGGTGGAGCTGAGCTAGAGATGGGCGGGGCATAGCTAAAACTGATTTGTCTGGTGGCCATCTTGGATGAATTAGTTTTTGCCCAAAATTACTTCTCGGACTCCATAACTGCTGAACGGATCGGACGGAACTATTGGAAATATGATTACGCATGTCCATTAAAGTTTGTTCAAGGGAAGTTGATACGTAAAAATTTGTCCACATATGAACCAATCAAAAAGTAGCGTTTGGCAGACATATCTAGTACCGTTGGCTTGCCTATACATCAGGATCTTTATTCTGGCTGGTGAGATAACACATACGCGTATTTATAGTTACGGTAATACTTTATTAATATACAACTTACGCTGGGACCCTGCCACTGGTTCGTTTGCACAGTTGGCTACAATCCACAGTTTGATATTCAAGTCGTGGAGTGGGACCAACTATCCAAAACTACAAGTGACCGTGCCCAACACCAAACTCCAACTGACTGCCGTCCCATGTTCTATTAGAAACATGTGACGTCAGTCCATAGTCACAAACCTTGGTGACAAACAGTTTCACCTGATCCGTGACGACATATTTAATATGCACAGTACATATTTATAGTCATGGACACAATATATTCGATAATCCTCTTTCGTATAAGCCTAGGGTGTATGTAATCCATAGTAGTGTGTGTAAGTCAATGGCGGTGTATGTTAGTGTGTGTTTATCTGTGGGCGTGGCTTGTTCATTTATTCATGCATGTGATGTGACTGTCCTGTGCGCGCGTGCCTGGTGGTCATCATCGTACTAACATACGCCCACTCACATAGCTACGCTGTTAGACACGGGAACGTAGTGGGAGGGCGAGGATCGTGCAATATGACGATGGGAGACAAAAAGGAATCTTCTTTCTAACAGTAGCTTTGTGTTTTCTTTCTAACAGTCCATCCATTTCTTCTTTCTAACAGTGCTTCCATTTCTTCTTTTTAACAGTGCCTCCACGTTTTCTTTCTAACAGTGCCTCCGCTTCTTCTTTTTAACAGTGCCTCCACTTCTTCTTTCTAACAGTGCTTCCACTTCTTCTTTCTAACAGTGCTTCCACTTCTTCTTTCTAACAGTGCCTCCACTTCTTCTTTCTAACAGTACATCCATTTCTTCTTTCTAACAGTGCCTCCACTTCTTCTTTCTAACAGTACATCCATTTCTTCTTTCTAACAGTGCCTCCACTTCTTCTTTCTAACAGTCCATCCATTTCTTCTTTCTAACAGTGCCTCCACTTCTTCTTTCTAACAGTACATCCATTTCTTCTTTCTAACAGTGCCTCCACTTCTTCTTTCTAACAGTACATCCATTTCTTCTTTCTAACAGTGCCTCCACTTCTTCTTTCTAACAGTCCATCCATTTCTTATTTCTAACAGTGCCTCCACGTCTTCTTTCTAACAGTCCATCCATTTCTTCTTTCTAACAGTGCCTCCACTTCTTCTTTCTAACAGTCCATCCATTTCTTCTTTCTAACAGTGCTTCCATTTCTTCTTTCTAACAGTCCATCCATTTCTTCTTTCTAACAGTGCCTCCACTTCTTCTTTCTAACAGTCCATCCATTTCTTCTTTCTAACAGTGCTTCCACTTCTTCTTTCTAACAGTGCCTCCACTTCTTCTTTCTAACAGTACATCCATTTCTTCTTTCTAACAGTGCCTCCACTTCTTCTTTCTAACAGTCCATCCATTTCTTCTTTCTAACAGTGCCTCCACTTCTTCTTTCTAACAGTCCATCCATTTCTTCTTTCTAACAGTGCCTCCACGTCTTCTTTCTAACAGTCCATCCATTTCTTCTTTCTAACAGTGCCTCCACTTCTTCTTTCTAACAGTCCATCCATTTCTTCTTTCTAACAGTGCTTCCATTTCTTCTTTTTAACAGTGCCTCAACCTTTTCTTTCTAACAGTGCCTCCACTTCTTCTTTCTAACAGTCCATCCATTTCTTCTTTCTAACAGTGCCTCCACTTCTTCTTTCTAACAGTCCATCCATTTCTTCTTTCTAACAGTGCTTCCATTTCTTCTTTTTAACAGTGCCTCCACTTCTTCTTTCTAACAGCGCCTCCACTTCTTCTTTCTAACAGTGCCTCCACCTCTTCTTTCTAACTGTGCCTCCATTTCTTCTTTTTAGCATTGCATGGGAGGGCGAGGATCGTGCAATAGGACGATGGGAGACAAAAAGGAATCTTCTTTCTAACAGTAGCTTTGTGTTTTCTTTCTAACAGTCCATCCATTTCTTCTTTCTAACAGTGCTTCCATTTCTTCTTTTTAACAGTCCATCCATTGCTTCTTTCTAACAGTGCCTCCACTTCTTCTTTCTAACAGTGCTTCCAGTTTTCTTTTAACAGTGCCTCCACTTCTTCTTTCTAACAGTGCCTCCACTTCTTCTTTCTAACAGTGCCTCCATTTCTTCTTTCTAACAGTGCCTCCACTTCTTCTTTCTAACAGTGCTTCCATTTTTCTTTTAACAGTGCCTCCACTTCTTCTTTCTAACAGTGCCTCCACTTCCTCTTTCTAGCAGTGCCTCCACCTCTTCTTTCTAATAGTGCCTCAACTTCTTCTTTTTAATAGTGCCTCCACTTCTTCTTTCTAACAGTCCATTCATTTCTTCTTTCTAACAGTGCCTCCATTTCTTCTTCTTAACAGTGCCTCCACTTCTTCTTTCTAACAGTGCCTCCACGTCGTCTTTCTAACAGTGCTTCCACTTCTTCTTTCTAACAGTGCCTCCACTTCTCCTTTCTAACAGTGCCTCCACTTCTTTTTAACAGTGCCTCCACTTCTTCTTTCTAACAGTGCTTCCATCTCTTCTTTTTAACAGTGCCTCCACTTCTTCTTTCTAACAGCGCCTCCACTTCTTCTTTCTAACAGTGCCTCCACCTCTTCTTTCTAACTGTGCCTCCATTTCTTCTTTTTAGCATTGCATCCACTTCTTCTTTTTAACAGTGCCTCCACTTCTTCTTTTTAACAGTGCCTCCACTTCTTCTTTTTAACAGTGCCTCCACTTCTTCTTTCTAACAGTGCTTCCATCTCTTCTTTTTAACAGTGCCTCCACTTCTTCTTTCTAACAGTGCCTCCACTTCTTCTTTTTAACAGTGCCTCCACTTCTTCTTTCTAACAGTGCCTCCACTTCTTCTTTCTTTCAGTGCCTCCACTGCTTCTTTCTAGCAGTGCCTCCACTTCTTCTTTCTAACAGTGCCTCCATTTCTTCTTTCTAACAGTGCCTCCACTTCTTCTTTCTAACAGTGCTTCCATTTTTCTTTTAACAGTGCCTCCACTTCTTCTTTCTAACAGTGCCTCCACTTCTTCTTTCTAACAGTGCCTCCATTTCTTCTTTCTAACAGTGCCTCCACTTCTTCTTTCTAACAGTGCTTCCATTTTTCTTTTAACAGTGCCTCCACTTCTTCTTTCTAACAGTGCCTCCACTTCCTCTTTCTAGCAGTGCCTCCACCTTTTCTTTCTAATAGTGCCTCAACTTCTTCTTTCTAACAGTGCCTCCACTTCTTCTTTTTAACAGTGCCTCCACTTCTTCTTTCTAACAGTGCCTCCACGTCGTCTTTCTAACAGTGCCCCCACTTCTCCTTTCTAACAGTGCCTCCACTTCTTCTTTCTAACAGTGCCTCCACTTCTTCTTTCTAACAGTGCCTCCACTTTTTCTTTCTAACAGTGCCTCCACTTCTTTCTAACAGTCCATCCATTTCTTCTTTCTAACAGTGCCTCCACTTCTTCTTTCTAACAGTCCATCCATTTCTTCTTTCTAACAGTGCCTCCACTTCTTCTTTCTAACAGTGCTTCCATTTTTCTTTTAACAGTGCCTCCACTTCTTCTTTCTAACAGTGCCTCCACTTCCTCTTTCTAGCAGTGCCTCCACATCTTCTTTCTAATAGTGCCCCAACTTCTTCTTTTTAATAGTGCCTCCACTTCTTCTTTCTAACAGTCCATTCATTTCTTCTTTCTAACAGTGCCTCCACTTCTTCTTTTTAACAGTGCCTCCACTTCTTCTTTCTAACAGTGCCTCCACGTCGTCTTTCTAACAGTGCCCCCACTTCTCCTTTCTAACAGTGCCTCCACTTCTTCTTTCTAACAGTGCCTCCACTTCTCCTTTCTAACAGTGCCTCCACTTCTTCTTTCTAACAGTGCCTCCACTTCTTCTTTCTAACAGTGCCTCCACTTCTTCTTTCTAACAGTGCCTCCACTTTTTCTTTCTAACAGTGCCTCCACTTCTTTCTAACAGTCCATCCATTTCTTCTTTTTAAGAGTGCCTCCACTTCTTCTTTTTAACAGTGCATCCACTTCTTTTTTCAAACAGTGCCTCCACTTCTTTCTAACAGTGCCTCCACTTCTTCTTTCTAACAGTCCATCCATTTCTTCTTTCTAACAGTGCTTCCACTTCTTCTTTCTAACAGTGCCTCCACTTCTTCTTTCTAACAGTGCCTCCACTTCTTCTTTTTAACAGTGCCTCCACTTCTTCTTTTTAACAGTGCCTCCACTTCTTCTTTTTAACAGCGCCTCCACTTCTTCTTTTTAACCGTCCATCCATTTCTTCTTTCTAACAGTGCCTCCACTTCTTCTTTTTACCAGTGCCTCCACTTCTTCTTTCTAACAGTGCCTCCACCTCTTCTTTCTAACAGTGCCTCCACTTCTTCTTTTTACCAGTGCCTCCACTTCTTCTTTCTAACAGTGCCTCCACCTCTTCTTTCTAACAGTGCCTCCATTTCTTCTTTCTAACAGTGCCTCCATCTTTTCTTTCTAACAGTGCCTCCACTTCCTTCTACCTGTGCCTCCACTTCTTCTTTCTAACAGTCCATCCATTTCTTCTTTCAAGCAGTGCCTCCACTTCTTCTTTCTAACAGTCCATCCATTTCTTCTTTTTAACAGTGCCTCCACTTCTTTTTAACAGTGCATCCACTTCTTTTTTCAAACAGTGTCTCCACTTCTTCTTTCTAACAGTGCCTCCACTTCTTCTTTCTAACAGTGCCTCCACGTCTTCTTTTTAACTTTGCCTCCACTTCTTTTTTCAAACAGTGCCTCCATTTCTTCTTTCTAACAGTGCCTCCACTTCTTCTTTCTAACAGTGCTTCCATTTTTCTTTTAACAGTGCCTCCACTTCTTCTTTCTAACAGTGCCTCCACTTCTTCTTTCTAACAGTGCCTCCATTTCTTCTTTCTAACAGTGCCTCCACTTCTTCTTTCTAACAGTGCTTCCATTTTTCTTTTAACAGTGCCTCCACTTCTTCTTTCTAACAGTGCCTCCACTTCCTCTTTCTAGCAGTGCCTCCACCTTTTCTTTCTAATAGTGCCTCAACTTCTTCTTTCTAACAGTGCCTCCACTTCTTCTTTTTAACAGTGCCTCCACTTCTTCTTTCTAACAGTGCCTCCACGTCGTCTTTCTAACAGTGCCCCCACTTCTCCTTTCTAACAGTGCCTCCACTTCTTCTTTCTAACAGTGCCTCCACTTCTTCTTTCTAACAGTGCCTCCACTTTTTCTTTCTAACAGTGCCTCCACTTCTTTCTAACAGTCCATCCATTTCTTCTTTCTAACAGTGCCTCCACTTCTTCTTTCTAACAGTCCATCCATTTCTTCTTTCTAACAGTGCCTCCACTTCTTCTTTCTAACAGTGCTTCCATTTTTCTTTTAACAGTGCCTCCACTTCTTCTTTCTAACAGTGCCTCCACTTCCTCTTTCTAGCAGTGCCTCCACATCTTCTTTCTAATAGTGCCCCAACTTCTTCTTTTTAATAGTGCCTCCACTTCTTCTTTCTAACAGTCCATTCATTTCTTCTTTCTAACAGTGCCTCCACTTCTTCTTTTTAACAGTGCATCCACTTCTTCTTTCTAACAGTGCCTCCACGTCGTCTTTCTAACAGTGCCCCCACTTCTCCTTTCTAACAGTGCCTCCACTTCTTCTTTCTAACAGTGCCTCCACTTCTCCTTTCTAACAGTGCCTCCACTTCTTCTTTCTAACAGTGCCTCCACTTCTTCTTTCTAACAGTGCCTCCACTTCTTCTTTCTAACAGTGCCTCCACTTTTTCTTTCTAACAGTGCCTCCACTTCTTTCTAACAGTCCATCCATTTCTTCTTTTTAAGAGTGCCTCCACTTCTTCTTTTTAACAGTGCCTCCACTTCTTCTTTTTAACAGCGCCTCCACTTCTTCTTTTTAACCGTCCATCCATTTCTTCTTTCTAACAGTGCCTCCACTTCTTCTTTTTACCAGTGCCTCCACTTCTTCTTTCTAACAGTGCCTCCACCTCTTCTTTCTAACAGTGCCTCCACTTCTTCTTTTTACCAGTGCCTCCACTTCTTCTTTCTAACAGTGCCTCCACCTCTTCTTTCTAACAGTGCCTCCATTTCTTCTTTCTAACAGTGCCTCCATCTTTTCTTTCTAACAGTGCCTCCACTTCCTTCTACCTGTGCCTCCACTTCTTCTTTCTAACAGTCCATCCATTTCTTCTTTCAAGCAGTGCCTCCACTTCTTCTTTCTAACAGTCCATCCATTTCTTCTTTTTAACAGTGCCTCCACTTCTTTTTAACAGTGCATCCACTTCTTTTTTCAAACAGTGTCTCCACTTCTTCTTTCTAACAGTGCCTCCACTTCTTCTTTCTAACAGTGCCTCCACGTCTTCTTTTTAACTTTGCCTCCACTTCTTTTTTCAAACAGTGCCTCCATTTCTTCTTTCTAACAGTGCCTCCACTTCTTCTTTCTAACAGTGCTTCCATTTTTCTTTTAACAGTGCCTCCACTTCTTCTTTCTAACAGTGCCTCCACTTCTTCTTTCTAACAGTGCCTCCATTTCTTCTTTCTAACAGTGCCTCCACTTCTTCTTTCTAACAGTGCTTCCATTTTTCTTTTAACAGTGCCTCCACTTCTTCTTTCTAACAGTGCCTCCACTTCCTCTTTCTAGCAGTGCCTCCACCTTTTCTTTCTAATAGTGCCTCAACTTCTTCTTTCTAACAGTGCCTCCACTTCTTCTTTTTAACAGTGCCTCCACTTCTTCTTTCTAACAGTGCCTCCACGTCGTCTTTCTAACAGTGCCCCCACTTCTCCTTTCTAACAGTGCCTCCACTTCTTCTTTCTAACAGTGCCTCCACTTCTTCTTTCTAACAGTGCCTCCACTTTTTCTTTCTAACAGTGCCTCCACTTCTTTCTAACAGTCCATCCATTTCTTCTTTCTAACAGTGCCTCCACTTCTTCTTTCTAACAGTCCATCCATTTCTTCTTTCTAACAGTGCCTCCACTTCTTCTTTCTAACAGTGCTTCCATTTTTCTTTTAACAGTGCCTCCACTTCTTCTTTCTAACAGTGCCTCCACTTCCTCTTTCTAGCAGTGCCTCCACATCTTCTTTCTAATAGTGCCCCAACTTCTTCTTTTTAATAGTGCCTCCACTTCTTCTTTCTAACAGTCCATTCATTTCTTCTTTCTAACAGTGCCTCCACTTCTTCTTTTTAACAGTGCATCCACTTCTTCTTTCTAACAGTGCCTCCACGTCGTCTTTCTAACAGTGCCCCCACTTCTCCTTTCTAACAGTGCCTCCACTTCTTCTTTCTAACAGTGCCTCCACTTCTCCTTTCTAACAGTGCCTCCACTTCTTCTTTCTAACAGTGCCTCCACTTCTTCTTTCTAACAGTGCCTCCACTTCTTCTTTCTAACAGTGCCTCCACTTTTTCTTTCTAACAGTGCCTCCACTTCTTTCTAACAGTCCATCCATTTCTTCTTTTTAAGAGTGCCTCCACTTCTTCTTTTTAACAGTGCATCCACTTCTTTTTTCAAACAGTGCCTCCACTTCTTTCTAACAGTGCCTCCACTTCTTCTTTCTAACAGTCCATCCATTTCTTCTTTCTAACAGTGCTTCCACTTCTTCTTTCTAACAGTGCCTCCACTTCTTCTTTCTAACAGTGCCTCCACTTCTTCTTTTTAACAGTGCCTCCACTTCTTCTTTTTAACAGTGCCTCCACTTCTTCTTTTTAACAGCGCCTCCACTTCTTCTTTTTAACCGTCCATCCATTTCTTCTTTCTAACAGTGCCTCCACTTCTTCTTTTTACCAGTGCCTCCACTTCTTCTTTCTAACAGTGCCTCCACCTCTTCTTTCTAACAGTGCCTCCACTTCTTCTTTTTACCAGTGCCTCCACTTCTTCTTTCTAACAGTGCCTCCACCTCTTCTTTCTAACAGTGCCTCCATTTCTTCTTTCTAACAGTGCCTCCATCTTTTCTTTCTAACAGTGCCTCCACTTCCTTCTACCTGTGCCTCCACTTCTTCTTTCTAACAGTCCATCCATTTCTTCTTTCAAACAGTGCCTCCACTTCTTCTTTCTAACAGTCCATCCATTTCTTCTTTTTAACAGTGCCTCCACTTCTTTTTAACAGTGCATCCACTTCTTTTTTCAAACAGTGTCTCCACTTCTTCTTTCTAACAGTGCCTCCACTTCTTCTTTCTAACAGTGCCTCCACGTCTTCTTTTTAACTTTGCCTCCACTTCTTTTTTCAAACAGTGCCTCCACTTCTTCTTTCTAACAGTGCCTCCCCTTCTTCTTTCTAACAGTGCCTCCACTTCTTCTTTCTAACAGTGCCTCCACTTCTTCTTTCTAACAGTGCCTCCACTTCTTCTTTCTAACAGTGCCTCCACTTCTTCTTTCTAACAGTGCCTCCACGTCTTCTTTTTAACAGTGCCTCCACTTCTGCTTTTTAACAGTGCATCCACTTCTTTTTTCAAACAGTGCCTCCACTTCTTCTTTCTAACAGTGCCTCCACTTCTTCTTTCTAACAGTGCCTCCACGTCTTCTTTCTAACAGTCCATCCATGTCTTCTTTCTAACAGTGCCTCCACTTCTTCTTTCTAACAGTCCATCCATTTCTTCTTTCTAACAGTGCCTCCACTTCTTCTTTCTAACAGTCCATCCATTTCTTCTTTCAATCAGTGCCTCTGTCTCTTCTTTCTAACACTGCTTCCAATTCTTCTTTTCTAACAGTGCCTCCATTTCTGCTTTCTAACGGTGCCTCCTACTCGATACAGGAACGTAGTGGGAGGGCGAGGATCGTGAAATAGGACGATGGGGTGGGGCCCTCCTTTATGGGCGGGTGTGTGTATCCATTTCTGTCCTGGAGTGTGCTGTATATATTCCGTGTCCTGGTGCGCATGTGGTATATGTCTGTTTATGAATCGCGTGGTCAGTTGTGTGTTCTTGTGTGTGTGTGTCTTTGTGCGTGTGCTGAAACTCTCCCGTCGTCTGTACCATATTATCCCCTGCTTCCCCTAGGATACTCCGTATCCTGTGAAAAGATAAAACATAGAAACACATTATAATTTTTTTAACATCAGATAATTTCCAATGAATTCAGCACAAGCCCGATCTTTCATCATATTTAACCTAGAAATAGTGGATACAATCGTTTTAACAATATTTATACATTAAAAATTTAAAGGAGAACGCCAGACCCCATTATACTGCTTGATATAACATAAATCTACACTGTGTGACGTTTTCAAAAGTATAATTATAGCCTCCATAATAGAATTAGAAGTATGAATATTCTTTATCTTAAAATGTACTAGCTAAGATACAAAAATTTCGATTTGTGCTCAACCAGAGAATTGTGTGTTTTATTCAAAATACATCTTGCGTGCTCCTTTAAGTAGCGTGCAATATTATGATATTCTAGGATACCAGCTAATAATATCTCCACTTTCCACCAACCATCATTACTCGTGCATCCTTGATTATGCACTCATTCATTATTACTAATTCATACTTTATTACTCCTTCATACTTTAGTATTTATTCATAGTTTATTATTCATTCACATTTTATTACCCATTCATCGTCCCATTTTTAAACGTTTCATGAGAGAATGAATCGATCAGATGATCATGTCACCAGGCACGAACCTGATATATGGGTTCGAGTTGGTAACAGCAACAGACAAATACATTAAAAGATACCGTTTACAAGTTTCTATGAACATCTTTCCGGAATACTATTTCCCAAAAGTTGTTTCCAAATGTGAATGAAAGCTGGAATCGGCGGAAGTAATATTGTGTGCACCCAATACTGCCATCCTAGATACCAGGCTATTATGAAAGTAATCTTTTCTTGGATACCAAACCCATGCATATTTCCTGCACGAACTTGGATACAGAAACGGTTGCATCGGATACTTAACAATTTCACATTTAGACCATATAATTGACTCAGTAATAGTCGCTTTGATACAATAAACTTACCTTTATCATGGCTCATTCATTACATTATATACATACTATCCTGGCCTCGTGTTTCAATCGTCTCCTGCTTGCTGCCTGTCCTGCAAAATAAAAGGCAAAGAACACACAGCAGAATCATTTTAATCATTTACATTACCATATGTTTTCCTTTTATTTTTAAGATGGATGAATATTTGAGTATGCCTTTGAACATAAACAGCACTTGATTATTATCAGATCTAATAAACATATAACCAAAATATGATACACTATGCGATACATATTACCTTTTATTACTGGATACCATGATTTTCATTAGCAGTGCCATGGAATTAAATTATTCTACCATATCATATGCATCTAGCAATATTGGCCAAGGATAGATGCAAGAGAGCGAACAAAGAAGAAGAAGAAGAGGAAGAAGAAGAAGAAAAAGAAGAACTGGTCTGATTTTGGCATATGGGGGGGGGGGGGGGTCTGCTTCACGAGGAACCTAGTTGATTGATTCTAATATCTTCTTCAGATTAACTGCTACCGTGAGGTTTGTCTGGGGTTGTCCCATTGTTCTGGCGAGGCTGTTAAGTTCTTCATTTATTTGCAGTAACCCCTCTATGTCAGTTCGTCTGAGTTGGCGGTCAATTAATTTCTGTTGTGCTATGTTTACCAGATCATCGAAATATTTCACAATTTTGCTGTGTGTGTCTAGTGCATTTGCATATGGCACCTGAGAACATACATTACATTTCTTTATTTTGACCATTTGACCATCTATCCTTGGATTTCTTCTGTGATGAATTGTAGCACATATTACAATGACACTCTGCATTTCCTTGATCATTTGACCTCTGTTTGTGTTCATATTGATAATTTGACAATGTATAGCACTCATTACAGTTACAGTATTTATTTGTTTCGCTTTGATCATTTGACCTTTCAACATATTTATGTCTATACTGTGATGAACCAGTGTAGTCATTGAATTGAGCATGTTTATAAGGTTCCTGTTGATCATATGATCTGTTATACTTATCGTCTGGATAATAGGTGTATCGATTTGTGCCCCTCCTTTGTGGCTGTAGATGTCTATTGTTGTGTTCAGCCCTTTCCCCTGCCTTTCCATCCAGATGTACATAATAGTTAACTTTCTATTAAAATGCAGAATCTCTGCCACTTGCGGCCTAAACTAGTTCTTGTTTCTAACACTTAAAGGGTAGGTTAGGAATAGCAGAAGGCCCGCATAAATAAAAGCGGCACCTACCAATGCAGTATCTTGGAAAAACATAAGACAGGGACTTGTGAATCCTCCGGGAGTCCCTCACCCCGTCTTCACGTAAACCAGTAGCACCACGTTAATTATATTTTTACTAGGACGGTCTTTTTCCCTAGCGTTTTTGTTGAACAAAAGAGTAGCCCTTTTTGCCAGCTCTTTTCTTGCGCGTCGGCGTCGAAGGCATTTTTCTGTGACAGAGGCTCACGCGAGGCACTTGCCTCTCGCATAAGCGAGATATCCTGGACGGAGGCCCGCTTGAGGCTACTACTACCTCTCGCACCATTAGAAAGTCATCTAGGTGACGGAGGCTCGCGCGAGGCACTTCCCTTTTCGCAAAGACAGGAATCCCTTTATTTGTATAATGAAGGTATACTAGCTTATAACAGCGACCTCGTTACGCGGATGCTTCCATTGCGGGGATACCTCTTACGAATCCGTGGGGTACCTCCGGCGACCCCACGCGCAAAGTACGACAGCTAGCTCTACTTTATGTATTATTATTATATGCTCAATTACTGTCAGACGATCCACCTTGTTTGACAAACTGTTACTTTTTTTTAATATGGTTTATTCTCCATAGTTTTAAATTAACATGGAACGACATACCGGTGACACCAATCGCTGGGATGATAGCGTGCAGTTTAATCTTAGAGGCAATGGTCGCGCGGCCCCCACCTGAACGATTGAGTTCCACTGGCCTTAGGAGCCGGTGTACTTCGCGGAGCGGCGTCACACGGGATCCAAAACCCCGAGACTCGGAGCTAGCCAGCCCCCTCGTTCGTCGTGCACATGCAGCGCGACGGCCAAGCGATTCGCGTTAGTTTCATACCGTTTTAATTGTTATCAATCTATCACCATTCCAATCTTTTAATCCTTTTCCATATATAAAATACTTGTTTTCTATTCGATGGCAAATGATCAACACACAATACTGAATATTCAAGACACAGTTGTGTCGGTTACATTTTTAATTCTGAAAAAGTTTTATCATTGTTTGACAAGTTTTATCGCATATATACTGTTATTTTTGTGTTTTATGAACTGCTAATTGTGCTTTTAACGTTTTTGTCTGCTGCTTACTGTGATACCGTCATGATTTTAGCATATATTAACAATCGTTTTTAAGTCACCAGTTTTCGTTACACGACTCAGCGTCAATTCTCAATACTCGAACATTTACCCTCGCCATGGATGAACAGACATAGATACAGATGTGTCACAGACTACATAAACCAATCATTCTCATCATTTCAACATTCATCATATTCACGAACTGCTTTTCAATTGTGAGCCATAGACTGTGTTCTTATCAACATCTGGCATCGTGTTGGCCTACCGCAAATATGAATTGTGCCGTGAGTAAGAATACAAACATTTCCGTCAAAACACCAGTCATGTCCAGTAAAAGGGTGCACCCTACCAGCCAGGTCACGATACCCATCCAGAAACCATTTGAGCTCAATGCGAAGCGCTGCTTGTCTAAGCAAATTACTGCCGCAAATTGTACTACAAATGTTAACGTGAAAAAGACCGGAGGCGGAGTCGTTATCGAACTAGATGCCGGCATGTACTTTCTGCTTCGAAACGTGGCCGCCTGCTTCTACGACACCTATTCTCCTTCTGCCGGACACGTGGTAGTGCAGCCGTCAAAAGATCAAAACGGTACTGAGGTCCAGGTCAGCTACAAAGTAAGACCGCAATGTGGATCCACATTCACAGTAAATCTGCACCACACTAGAGCGTCAGTGCTAGTTAACGGCACAGCTTCTGGAGTGAACTACTTCTTTAACAATGACTTTAATCAACTTCTCAAGCAGATAGGCTCAACTAAGCTTAACGGTTCGACTGTTGACCTCGTAGCATGGAACCAACATCTAAAACTCTTATGTGAATTAGCGCTAACAACTGGCAGTACGCCGACATCACACAGCAAGAAGCCCACATGTAGACATACCGAGAAGCAACAAACCCCTGACATGTCTCGCGCCCAATGCAGAAAGTGTAAGCGAGTCTGTGCCTCCCGAGCAGTGTTTTGCGAAGCAGGTCAACACTGGTCTCACTACAATTGCCTAAAACTCACATCTGATGAAATTCACTGCATCGAGACAACGGACAGTTCATTTAGATGCAGTAGCCATATGCCGAACAATACTCCTGTCAGGAACCTGACGTACGCAAATCCTCGGACTCAGATTCCCCCAGTTAGCACTTTGAGCACAGCGGGCACCATGAGCGCGACCTACCTGCCACCTCCAGCTCGGAATGTCATATGTGCTACTGCCCCGCTTGTGGGCGTCTCCAAATCACACAGAAACGGTTCTATAACACGACACCACTCGAGAGCTGACGCATCTGACAATGCCATAGTCCAGGACCAGAGCTCCCCACCACAGGGCGAAGTGCCACAAACAATATGCCAGTTATGCACTAACACCATTAAGGAGAGCTCTCATGCTTTCTGTAAGGGCTGTGGTGCACCATTTCACGTGTCATGTCTGAACCGCATCGATAACGTTGAAGACTACACCTGTTCCTCATGCACCACATGCCGCATCGTTCCAGGCTCAGCACCATCTGTCACAGTCAGTAACCCTGCTATCCAAACGGCAACCGCTAACCAACATACTCAACCCCTTCCTTCTAGAAACTTACAGTATACTAAAGAGCACACCAAATCAGTGTTAACAGTGACTAGTCAATCATCCGCATCGGCAAACGCAGACCCATGTCAAATAGTCAGTATCCCTACCAATCTCAACGCTAGTGAATCGGCGACTCAATACACTTCAGACACTTTTGCCAACTGTAGTGCCAAGGAACTTCGTGCTAGAGAACAGAAGCTTCGAAAAGCGGAATCTGAACTGAAAATAAAAGTGGCAGCAACGCAAGATGTCCGCCGCGACCTATCTACAGCTCAGGCCCTGATCTCGCAGCTAGAACTAAAGCTTGAGGAAGTTCAGAAGAGCAATAAACTTATGCGTATGCGCATCACAACCATGGAAGCAGAGAATAACGGTGAGTCACAGCCAAACCGCAACGAGGCAACGAACTCGTGTCCTTATAGTCAGTCATCAGCCACCGGAACACAGGGCTCTCCAGGCAATCCAGACGCAGGATTAGTAAATCTTGCTCAGCGGCTACACTTGCTAGAGCTCCGAGAAGTTCATACTCGCATTAGCGCTCTGGAAATGAGGATGAATCAAACATATCAACCTTGCCCTCCGCCATCTCATTATGGTAAGCCACCGGGCTTCTCTCATTTCCGTGCTCCACATGATCAGGGCATATATCCCACAGCTCTGACTACGTTTCCAACAAATGTTCCACCTCCAGGATATCGAGCGCAACCATCACAACATATTCCTCCACCATGCGCAAAGCCACAAACGCACAGCGTGACTAACAACTGTCTTTCGGCAACTGCCATTGGTAATTCTACTTCTGCTAGGGAACTCAACAAGCATGCACCGAGTAGCAAAGTCACGAAACCGTGCATTCTTCTTCCTACGAAAACACCGGCACAGCTTAAGCCGATAGTTACCACTAGACTAAGTCAGCCAAACGAAGCCAATTTTCCATCTTCATTCAGAAAATCGTCCACTAAGCCATCAAAACCATTAATAGTTGATATTACGAGAACCGACAAAACCACTGTTTCTGACAATGCAGACCTTCTCAAACAATATAAACTTATAAACCTGCCTATCATCGCCGTAGAATGTGACCAATCATCGAACCCTTTTTTAGACAAAGGAGTGAGTCACACCCGCACACCATAGCCATGCAGCCCATGGACAACTACCAACCTCTATCCGTAACAGCATGCGTACAGGAATCGCAAAATCTACGCATCTCTACTTTCAACTGTAAAAACATTGTAACAAATTCTATCAGTGCTCAAGAACTGCTTAATTCTGTTGACATATTGTGCATACAAGAACATTGGTTGTTTAACTTTTAGCTAGAAAACCTAAATAGCTTCAACCCCAAATTCTGTGTCGCGTCGAAAGCTGTCGATGATAGCGAACCAATTCTCCCAATTCATAAGCCAAAAGGATACGGTGGGACTGCTATCTTCTGGAGAGAAAGTATAAATCACGCGGTTACACCTCTCGCAGACGGTGACTGTCAAATTCAATGTATCGAAGTGCGATGTCAGAATGCACCATTCCTGGTTGCATCTGTCTACATGCCAGCCAGAAAAGACACGCAGGCCGAACAGAAATTTGCAGAAATGTTAGACCAGTTGCATGAAATCTACCAGAAATATAGCGTTTCTCATCACATACTTCTCGCAGGCGATTTCAATTGCGACTTGAGTACGGAGATCAAGCTCAAGCGACAACATCTGATGCATGATTTTTTGTGCGAACAAAACCTTGACTACAGGACGCAGGGGCCAACCTTTGTTCATGTAAATGGTTGTGGCAGCTCCACAATTGACTATTTCCTTCTGTCGGACTTCCTCTCTCAAACATGTACCACTATCTGCAGAGTTGAATCAGCCACTAATTGCTCTGATCACTACCCGATCATCGGGGCGTTTAACATTACAGTAGCATCTCAGAAATCGATCTCTAAGCCAGAAACCTGTATAAAACCACGCATCAAGTGGGAGAAGGTCAACCTACCGCTATATAGAGAACATATCGAGAAGGCACTCCTTGATTACAATCCAGTAATAAATAGCATGCTTGATCTATGTAGCACTTACAGCAAATTACGAGATACTCTGCAATCTGCAGCTGAGATTTCTTCTCCAACTACTACCATCAAACCATTAAAGCCATTCCGTCTATGGAATGATGAGATCGCGAGGGCAGTGGCCGACTCAAAAAAAGCATTCCACCAGTGGAAAGCCTGCAATGAGCAAGGCGATAAACATGACCTAGCTTCAGCACGGCGTCATCAATCAGCAAAAGAGTTGCGCAGAGCACAGCGGAGATCTGCAGCCAGAAAACGCGATACTGACATTCAAATGCTACTAGAAGCAAAGACCAGTGACAAGAAACTCTTTTTCAAGCTAATTCGTCGGCAGCGCAGTACCAAGACCCCAATACTGACTGAACTTAGAGTCCATGAGACACTCTTCCCTAAGGACGAGATTCTAGATGGGTGGTTCTCTCACTTCAAGCAGCTGGGAACACCTAATATTTCTGTAAATGCCACCAGAAAAGCTGAAGTCGAGTTCGACGAAATTATTCTACAGGACATATGTCGCCTCGAGCCAGATCTTCCTCCATTCACATACCTAGAGGTTGAGCATGCTGTCAATCGCCTTAATAGTGGGAAAGCCTCAGACTCTGACGGGATTACAGCTGAACATCTGAAAAAAGGAGGACACATGATTATACTTCTGCTCACACACATTCTCAATGCCATTGCACGGTTGAAAGTTATCCCAACTGTCCTGAAAGCAGGCATACTGACTCCAGTGTACAAAAAGAAGGGTGATCACAACTTGGCTACATCGTACAGGGGCATAACCGTCACATCCTCAGTATGTAAGATGCTAGAGATGATCCTAAAGCTACGTATCCAGCAAACAATCCTTGATGCTCAACACCCACTTCAATATGGATTCACAGCTAAGATATCTCCAATGTATAGTGCTCTGCTGCTACAGGAGGCTTGTATTGAATCCAGATCCAAAAACCTAGACTCGTATGTCGCACTTCTAGACGCCAAAACTGCATTTGACGTGGTCAATCATGCTAGCCTTGCACGAAAGCTATATTTCGCAGGGATCGATGGTGCTCTCTGGACTCTCATTACGGATCTGCATAGAAATGCCTCAACAAAGGTCAAATGGTCAGGCGAATATTCCAGCGAGCTCCCATTCCTTCAAGGTGTAAGACAAGGTGGGATCCTCTCTACGGACCTTTATAAGCTTTATATCAATGATCTGCTGAATCATCTGGACTCGACAGATAACAATGTTAGAATCGGTACCATATCGTGTCCTTCTCCAACATGTGCAGATGATGTCAGCCTCATTGCAAACGACGAATTCCAAATGCAGACACTGCTAGACATTGCGCACCATTACAGTACCCATGAATTCTATGAGCTTCAACCCACTAAATGTGCTCTCCTGTCTGACTGTAAATCTCAGAAACCAGCAGTCTTACTGAACGGCAAAGAGTTGTCAACTCCAGGACAGGCTTCCCATCTAGGTATACAGCGAACAGATCGTCTATCGAGTGCCAAGGTATCAGTGGAGGAAAACATAAAAAAGGCCAGAAGAGCGGCATATTCACTGATGGGTGCTGGGTTGCATGGCATCAATGGGATAACGCCAACTGTCTCTCTGCATCTCCTCGAGATCTACGTACTCCCGATCCTCTTGCACGGCATGGACGTCCTACTTCCAAATAAAACAGAGCTGCAACTGATGGAGAAATATTTCCACAGAACGCTCATTCAGATCCTTGGGTTACCAGAAAGAGTAGCATATCCATCACCATATCTTCTCCTTGGCACACTGCCTATTGAAGGACGTATCGACTCACAGAAGCTTACTCTCTTCAGAAACATCATATCAGATCCAGCAAGTATTCTCTTCCGTATCGCAGTCCGTCAAACTATCATGAAAGGATTCTTCCAAAACAGTTGGTTCGCTGAGATACGCAGCATTCTAGCTAAATACAATTTACCATCCATTCACGACCTTATTGAAAACCCACCTGACAAAGGACCCTGGAAGAGGATCGTAAAGACACGCGTAAATGAGCTATGGTCCACCAAACTACATCAGCAATCACAGTTATATTCGACACTGCAGTATCTTCACGCGTACCCAGCCAGCTGTATGACTCCGCATCCATCTGTTGAATCACTAACTACATGTCCTCGCGATATCCGCACTCTCTCTGTACGTTTGCGGCTCCTAACGGGCTGCTACATCCTGCAATCGAATAGAGCCAAGTTCAACAAGCACACGGTTAATCCTACCTGCCTCCTGTGTCATGATGGACCAGAAGACAGCACACATTTCCTGTCCACGTGCAGTGCCATGGAAGACGCTAGGCGAAAATACCTGCCTTTAATCCAGACGAACCTGTGTGATATGTGTACTCCGCTAACTCATCATATTTGGACTCATAGCAAAACAATAACCTTGTTCCTTCTGGATCCATCCATCTACCTGACAAGTGTGAGGGAGTCCTGCCCCTGCCTTACCAGAATAGAAGCTCTGATTCGACAGTATCTATACACACTAAACCATATACGAACAGTTAAGACAAATGAGATTGACCTGAATCGTGTGCGTGAGCCGGTGGTCTTTTATACTCCAATCGGAGGTGCTCCTGTACATAGGAGGGATCTACGTAAACTGAACTGAACTGAACTGAACTGTCGGAACGACCCGACGGAACCCCGCGAGCTACACGTGCAGAGAATAACTCCTGTAATCCAATGTAACCATGTTATAATATGCTGTTATACGATATACGTTAATTATTATTAGTTAAATTAGTTAATTATACCTCTAGGCCACATTCACGCACATACACGTCATCAATTAATACACACAACTTTGTTGACATAACGACAGCATCATATTTAAGAGTGGACGAATGTTGACGACGGACAGTTAAAGTTAGACTGTCAGTTAGGGAGAGTTACGGTTACGGACTCGGACAGACTTGCACAACAGATAGTGAGTAGTGAGATTGTCAGCTATGTAGTTAGCTGGCTAGTCAGATAGAGAGAAGACCTTAAGGTTAACTTTGTTATATTTTATTATAATAAATACGGTACGCGGGTGGTGACAGTAGCGAGCTAAATCCCCATCAGAACCACCGAACGGATCCAACTTATTCACCGGTACCATACATATCAGATTTTTTTATTTGATGTATTTTGATGTGGATAATTTCTTTGTATTTGTTTATAGGCATGGTGATTTTACACTACGCATTTGTCAGATAAACGGAACGACGATTATCTTGAATTATTTCCCTCTATAGGAACAGAATCAGAATTGTTGTTGTTAATGGAGGGATCAAGTTTTAGCTATACCCCCCCCCCCCCCCCCCCATCTCTAGCTAAGCTCCACCAACACTTTTCCCGTGTTGGGATCGATCAACCCCTCAACTCCATGACTATCAATTTCCATAAAACTATACCATACAAGTAAGCTGTTGAATATTTTAAAACTAAATTGTCTGGGGGCTGTTGCTGCCTATGGTAGCAACAGCGCCCAGTCAAATTAGTTCGAAAATATTCAACAAAATGTGTATTAAATAGTCAAAACATACAATTCGTACAACAACGCTTAGTCCGTCATCAATTCGTCATCAAGTCCGTTCGTGACGAACTTAGCTACGCCATTCATGACGTAATTTATTATGACGCCATCCTACGCGTCACGTAGTTGATTATGACGTCATTCGATTGATGGATAAACTGGAATCCTCTATTATGTATGGGTGACATTTATCGGGTCCCCAGGTCTAGGTCTCATTTATGCCACGTCATAACTTTCTTTTGTTTTGTAAATTCAAAAATAGAAAATGGTTAAATAAGAAATGGACGAATTCAAACGACTTCTTTGTCAAGAACCGCTTGGCCGATTTCGACCAAATTTTTTAGGAAGCATCATTGGCCATAGAGACAATATTTTTCGAATGAAGCTGACTGGTCGATTTGGGCCGCGACCATCTTGGATTTTGCATTATTTTAGAAACATTTTTAACCCTTTAATGACTAAATTTCAATAAAATCTAAATATTTGCTTATTGAATATCCATTTGCAGGCTAAGAGAAGACTACCTATTGAGAATTTACCACTGATAACCGATAACCGAGCCAGTCATTCCAGTGGTAAATTCTAATAAAAATAGCCTTCTCTTGGTCTGCAATTGGCCATTCCTCAAGACTACTACAGAGGCTGGTTTTGGCAGTCTTAGACATAAAAGGGTGAAACATCTCCGGAAAACGCTGGGACGATTGATTTGAAACTAAAGAGATTTCATCTAGGCCAGATGCTAAAACGAATTTGTTCCAGAGAAGCTGATGGGTCGATTTTTCTGGAGTACATCTTGGAGTTCCTAGTTTTCACAAAAACTACTTCTGAACCGCTGTCAAACGGATTATGCCTAAATTTGGGAACTGTGATTAGGGAATAGGGACTAATGTCATTAACTTAGTTCGAATGAACTTGATCCGTAAAAAAACATGGCCACTGTGCACTAATTGAAATGTAGCATTTAGCGGCTATATGCGACTTTTTATGTGATGAATTTTGATGGCGAGACTAGCTTTATATATGTTTATGGGTATGGCGGTGTCAAATGTGGGATGAACCATTTGGCGGCCATATTGGATTTTTTTCTGCCAAAAGGACCTATTGGAAAATAATGGAAAATTTTTAATGACTTTCCAAGAACCACCAGATTGATATTTAACAAGATTTGGCAGGAAGCTTCATTGGCGAATATAGATGCAAAAGTGTAAAGCGGAAAAAGATCGCTTTAACCGGCCGCCATCTTGGATTATTTTTCCTGCAAAGCCCATATAATGATAGAATGTGAAGCTTCAAATGACTTCTTCTTATGAACCACTGGGCCAATTTCACCCAAATTTATCAGGGAGCGTCCTTGGCGCATAGAGGTACAAGATTGTTCAAATCAAGCTGATTGGTCGATTTGGAAGCAGATTTTGCGCTATTTTAGAGACACATTTAAACATCATCTTCTCCAAATCTGCATAGCCGCTTGATTTGAAAATCAAAACATTTCATCAAGGCCAAGGCCTAAAACAAATTTGCTCACGAACACCCGATTGGTTGATTTGTCTGGCAGCCATCTTGGATGATCTAGTTTTCGAAAAAAACAACTTTTCTGGCACCTCTGAATGGATCGCACTGAAATTTGGAAAACATGATAAGGGACGACGGGCCATTAGGTTTGTTCGAGGAAAGTTGATACGTAAAAAATGTCCACGACGACCAATCAACATCTGGCTTTTGGCAGCCATATTAGATTTTTAATATGGCTGCCAAAAGGTAGATGTTGATTGGTCGCCGTGGAATTTTTTTACGTATCAACTATATATGTGTGTCAAACTTTTAGCTCACTTTTGTTTGGTAAATGGTTAGATGGCCATCTTGGATTATTTTCCGGTCAAAACTCCTATAGGAAAAGAATGTCACGCTTCAAATGATGACTTCTCAAAAACCAAGTGGGGAGATTTGAAGTAGATCTGTCATGACTCGTCCGTAACCCTTTAGCACTCTTATCAGTAACAAATGGCTTCTGTCGTGGTCTTCAGAAATCTCCATTTGTAGACCAGCTGAAGACTATTTTTGAAAATTTACCACTGTAATGACTGGCTCGACAACCGAGCCAGTCATTCCAGTGGTAAATTTTCATAAAATAGTCTTCTCTTGGTCTGCAAATGGACATTTTCGTAAATTTTCTTGAACAAATTCGAGGGTTAAAGGGTTAAGATTGTTAAGATTCAAGATTGTTCAAAAGAAGCTGATTGGTCGACGTAGGCGATGATCATCTTGGATTTTGTGCTATTTTTAGAAATGCATCTAAATTCTTTTTTCAGAAACTGCTTGGCTGATTGATTTGAAACTCAACAAGCTTCATCAAGGTCAATACCTGAACCAAGTTTGTTCCAGAGAATCTGATTGTCTGTGGCTGGTGTGTGGGCTGGTGGGGGTGGGTGGGGTGGGGGTTGGGGGGGGGGGGGTTACGGGCGTGCGGGCAGGCGTCCGATAATCGAGCCATTCATCAACACTGGTAAATGTACTCTTCTCATGGCCTGCAAATGGACATTCACTAAACGAAAATACTAAATTTATGGGATAATTTTTACAGTTAATTTTTTAATATTCAAGACAACATGCATCTTACATCGTGAACAATTACTGTGTTGAACTGATCCTGATCCCGGCTTGACACATAGGCAGGCCTATATGCCTATGGACTTTGCACAGTCAGTTTCTATGGGCGCCTAAACAAACTAAGAGCAGTCACAACAATCCCCCAGCTTGTCATCAATAAAACCCTTTCAACCATTACTGAATGCATTAGCTATAACATATTTGCAATATATACGTCTAGTCGCAAGACCGCAAGACAAATTTATTATTTAAGGTAGAATCTGGATAAGTAATTTAATCAGAACAAGAAAATGGGCGCTAGCAGTCATTTATCTCCCTTATATTTTAAACAAGGTTGTGACGAGTTATCTCCCATCTGCTGCTTGATTTGTTATACAGCGGGGTTCACGCCATTTCGTCCATGTTGTTTAATTAGCATAGACGTAGGACCAGGGAGTGGGGTGGAGTGGGTTGTGTGGGCAATGGGGTTGGTGGGTGGGGTGGTGGGTGGTAGTGGTGGTGGAGAGGTGTGTGCGTGCGTGCGTGCGTGAGAGAGAGAGAGAGAGAGGCGGTAATAGCACCAGCAGGGTTCCCCTCTCCCATAATGTTTCCCCGTAGCACCCCCCTAGGTTTTGACCCCACCCATAGTTTAGGCCCCCCCCCCCCCAGGAAGATACGCTCCTACAACCCTTGATTAGATCAACAGAGGTCAAACGATCACCAATTTTTTCCGTTGCTTAAATCGGATAACTGCGCATATTTTGTAGATGGCTCGTTCGCTGGTTGGATGGATGGATGGATGGGTGGATGGTCGACAAATCAAATGGGCGAATATTCGTTTATTTCATGAAATTATAGCTATGAAGTTATTATGACAACACACAGAATGCCCATTTTTGAAAATAGTTGGAAAATGCAATAATGGGGTAGGCTTACTCCATAATAAAATGAAGATAACATCACACCTACAGATTACATTGCTTATAGTAATGAATAACCAATTAAAGTGTTCTATGGCTCTGCCGTCTCCAACTTGTTATATGTAGATCAGGTGAGAAATGGGGGAATCCAGTTTTAGCTCTGCCCCGCCCATCTTCAGCCAATCCCCACCCACACTTCGCCCGTTTTGGGATCGATCAATTGATCCCTGAACTCCCTGACTATCAATTTCCAGAAAACTATACAGGTAAGCTGTTGAATATTGTGAAACTAATTTAACTGGGTCCTGTTGCTGCCTATGGTAACAGTATGTTTATTAAATAGTACAGACATACAATTCGTACAACAGCGCTTAGTCCGTCATCAATTAAGCGTTCCTGACGAACTTAGATACACCATTCATGACGTAATTGATTATTAGACGAATCCATTTCTAACTATGCCCATTCATTTCTAACTATGCCCCATCCATTTCTAACTATTTCCCATTCATTTCTGACTATGTCCCATTCATTTCTAACTATGTCCCATCCATTTCTAACTATGTCCCATCCATTTCTAACTATGCCCCATCCATTTCTAACTATGCCCCATTCATTTCTAACTATGTCCCATCCTTTTCTAACTATGCCCCATCCATTTCTAACTATGCCCATTCACTTCTAACTATGCCCCATCCATTTCTAACTATGCCCCACCCATTTCTAACTATGTCCCACCCGTTTCTAACTATGCCCCACACGTTTCTAATTATGGCCCACTTAGTTCTAGCTAAGCTCCGCCTATGCTTTGTGTGCGTTGGATCGAGTTATATAGGTTGAATCCTGAATTCCCAGAATCCCGATTTCAAGGTAACCATGCATGTAACCTGTTGGATATTTTGAAAGTAATCTGACAGCGTTCTGTTGCTGCCTATGGAAGCAACAGAACCATGTCAAATTACTTTCAAAATATTCAACATAGTGTTTACTAAATAGTAAAGACATACAATTCGTACCCTTGACCATATTGACGCGCTGTTCAATGTTTATGACGGACATAGATACGCCATTCATTACGCATTTTGATTGTAACGCCCGCCTACATGTGACGTAATTGATTATGACGCCATATAATTGAGTGACCCATCGGATCGCTCCATTGGTGTATTTTGTAATGGAAAAGATGTTAATAAAACAATATTTTGGTGTTGGTATTGTGAAGATGTCTGAATGGCACAAGCTGACAAATATAAAGCATCTGCGGAAAGCAGCTCAATAAACCATACGTCTTAGTCTGTCTGTCTGTCGGTCGGTCGGTCAAAAAAGTTTTTTATTCAATAATTTTGGGTCAACTGAAGATATTGTGACCAGCCTTGGGTGGACGGTTTCCCGTGTGGTCCCGAAAAATTGTGATAAATTTGGGGCCAAAAGGTCAAGGTCACGGCTACCAGATTAATTAAAATATCAATATTTGGAAAACTAATTTGTCGCTAACTCTGGTTCTACAGTAGCTATCCTTACCAACCGTGATGGAAGGTTGCGTGTGGGGTCCCAAAGAAGTGTGATACATTTGGGCCAAAAGGTTGAAGGTCAAGGTCAGGGAAACAAGTTTAATTAAAATATCAAACTAGTTTATGAATAAGTTGAGTTTTACTGGATATACCATAACCAAGCTTGGATGAAAGGTTGCCCCTAGGGTCCCGAAGAAGTTTGATAAATCTGTGGTAAAAAGGTCAAAGGTCAAGGTCACGACGACCAGATTAATTTAAATATTATTTTGAAAACTAATTTGTTGATAACTCTGGTTCTACTGGCGATATCTTGACTGAACCTGGGTGGAAGGTTATTTGTGCGGTCTGGAAGAAGTCTGATAAATATGGGTCAAAGGGTAACAGGTCAAGGCCATGGAGACCAGACTAATTAAAATATCATTATTTTGAAACTAATTTGTCGACAACCATGGGTCTATTTGAGATATCTTGATCAGACTTAAGTGGCCCGTTGGGTCCCGAAAAAGTGTGATAAATTTGGGGTCAAGCTGTTGTTTCAAGAGTTTTTAGTATACAGTAATAAGACATGGTGTAGGCATGCATTATAATACGTTTGTATCGTATAAAAAGTATGTCTGTGTGACCTACTTTTCACGCTTCACCCGCAGCTACAGAGATTCTATCCACCTTGTTTGAAAAGATGAAAAATGCAATTAGGCTGAAGAACTGCAGAATGATTTTAACATGACATCTAAATAAAGCAGAGCGATAAATGAGTTAAATGACCCCTCAAATTAGTTGTGTTTGCGCAATCCACATATCAGACAATAAATTGCTAACTGCACTCGACTAGAGGGATCCTCTCTGTCACTCAAGTATCTGATATCATATATCAAATATGTCACAAGTTACAATCAAAATGACATAGTTCCGTCGCGAAAATCGAAAAATACGTCACTGGGTGGTGCTGGGGTGTTGGGGGGGGGGGCTGTTCTGCAATAGGAAAATGCTCTGGGAAGCCACCTAATTTATACATTTTTAGAAGCACTGGACCTCAGTTGCTTGGTTATCTATTGAACATATCCTCTCTCAACAGAGGGATTCGATCCGTCGCTCAACTATCTGACGTCATAGTAAATTACGTAATAATGACGTACGGTATCTAGCGCAGTCATGAACAATGAAAAGTCCGTTCATGATTAGTACGAATTGTATTTGTCTGTTACAGTTTAATAAGCTTTCTGTTGAATATTTTGAAACTAATACGAAAGGAAAGCTGTTGCTGCCATAAGCAGATGTCAAGCTGGCAGCAACAGCACCAAGTTAAATTATTTTCAAAATGTTCAACAACTTACCTATATAATTACCTTGTAATTGGAATTCTGGCTATTCACGATTCAATGTATATACATCGATTCCATATACGTACACAGTGGGCGGAGCTTAGATAGAAATGGATCCATGTATTAGTCATTCCCACTATCAGATTCTAACTCATCACCTATATCGCTGTTATCGAGGTGTGGGACCGTCCATTCTCCACACTATCACGTCCACTCTCTTTGAATATCGACCAGCACCAGACAATGGTCCACCCTCATACCACTTCAGTTCCCATCTTTATTTACTACTTACCTTTCAGCCATTGTTCTAAGTTGATGCTGGGATGTATGATTAGATACATGGACTATCAAATATCTACCAGGCTATTGCTGGTGGCGGTAGTATTAACAGTGACTATATATACAGTACATCATACTACTCACTGTTATCGTCGTCATCATCACCATTGTTATTCATCATCATTGTTATTCATCTTCATTGTTATTCATCATCATCATCATCATCATCATCATCATCATCATCATCATTGTTATTCACCACCAGCACCTCCACCATCGGCAAGATCATCATCATCATCACCACTGTCGTCGCCATCGCCGCCGCCACCACCACCACCATCATCATCAGCATCATCATCAAGCGCTCACCATCATCTTCACCACCACCACCACCACCACCACCACCACCACCACCACCACCACCACCACCACCACCACCAGTACCACCACCACCACCACCACCACCACCACCACCACCACCACCACCACCACCACCACCACCACCAGTACCACCACCACCACCACCACCACCACCACCACCACCACCACCATCATCATCATCATCACCACCACCACCACCACCACCACCACCACCACCACCACCACCACCACCAGTACCACCACCACCACCACCACCACCACCACCACCACCACCACCAGTACCACCACCACCACCACCACCACCACCACCACCACCACCACCACCACCACCACCACCACCATCATCACCATCATCGTCACCCACCATCATCATCTTTACTGCCACTACAATCATCACTACTTATTTATATAAGTGTTATATGTCTCTGTAAAAACTTACAATATTTAATTATTTACTAGCATGTGTAACAGCCAATGTATGTATGATTCATGTATATGTGTTTCGGCACTTCTGAAGAAGTTACTTAATAAACTTGAAATTGAACATTGAGATTTATCTCTACATTACCACACTTTACCATGCACATGAAAAACGCGAAGTGTATCACAGTTTGTTATTGTATCTATCTTGTATATTCGGCAGATGAAATCATCTAATTGAAGAAAGAGATCCTCTGAGATTGTTCATGTGTAACGATTTGTTCCCACCTCTATTCAGCGGTATTCAGAATTATACAAATTGTGTTTACTTTTGTCGAATCGTCTATGATTAAAAGTGTCTTTCCAGCTTCTAATCCCTGCGTTTGTTATTATTATTATTATGAAAGATTCTTTCTCAGTGTGCTTACTTCATTAACGGCGTGTTTTTGATTAATTGTTTGTAGAAACTCCGGGTAGCGCGCTGCTTTATTATGCTAATAATGTTGCGTCATTTTTCTGCGGTATTTCCCGATTACGCGTGTCCCTCATGTAAGTTCATTCGTGCAGGCGTTATGTCGGGCTATCTGTCACCTGCACATGCTTTTCATGCAGCATGTTATAGGTGTGTGCGTTTCATTAACCGTCTCGCTGCTGAAAACCACACAGCAATTATTTCAATGAGCAAAAAATCTTGACTTGCTGAATATTTTGAAAACAGTTTGACTGAAAGTTGAAAGTCAAATTGTTTTCAAAACATTTAGCATATGGAGCGAGATAACACCCTGAATATGTCGTCTGCAAAAACTTAGCAACCAGACGGTTAAGTAAGTATATATTGATGGGCATTAGTCATTTGATAATCTTCAGAATCGAACATTTTGCTGATCCTGGATATCTGTATGAATCCAGTTTGTTTGATATTGTAAAACGGCCATTAATATGCCATATTTTTACACGTGAAGTCCACCAAGTTGGGTGGATGTAATATTTTGCTGATGCAATGATGCGTCACACCTCAGCTAATTATTATAGGTGAATTTTGTATAATTTGTAATATGTTTTGTACTGTAAGTTTCGCTCTTCCATCTTCCCATAACCTTTGGCCCACATCATAGCCTATTCCGATGTTTGTTATTAGTCCCCTACTGGTAAAACCGGAGGGTGGAGGACTATAGGTTTGCACTCCGTCTGTCTGTCCGTCCGTCCGTCCGTCTGTCGCAGTTGGTTTTCCCCACTTTTTTCGCAGTCCTTCAAGGTATTCAACTGAGAATTGGTTTATTGCTTTGTTATGAGAAGTTACAGACCAAGTTCGAGTTTCAGGCGT